>OV702283.1:296826062-299226062 GCA_916181665.1 Avena sativa
TAGCTTTTCCAAGTGTTTAAATTTAAAGATACATTATGGACGAATGCATTTCACTTGATTGAAATTTTGTTTGATTCCTTTTTCGTTCAAAGTTTGTTCAAGATGGGTTTTCATGTTTCCATTTGGAATCAAAACGTTTCTTTTCACCCTAAATTTCATCAATTATTTATTTTGTTCATTTATTTTTCACATTTCAAAATTTGGAAAGTTTTGGGATGTGACAGTTGACTTGCTAACGCAAAGAAATAAAGTGCAAGTAATAAACACAACAAATAATTTCAGCAAGTGGCCCAATCATTTCTTAGCAAAGGACAAGCCGGTGGAAATACTAATGAGGACCAAACGTTCTGGAGGACACATGGGAATACTGTCAAGTGCTTTCGCTTCATATAGCTGGTTAATCTTCTTTGGTTTTATAAGTGTTGTGTGGGTGAACTTGTGCTAATGTACTGACCTTACTTGGACTAATACATACTTGTGATTAAACCCCTTGCAAGCATCCACAACTACAATAAAGCAATTAAGATATAAACCTAACCATAGCCTTAAACTCTGAGATCCTATGCTCCCTTGTGCAAAGGTTTCCTAATGGGGGTTCAGGTTTCTGTCACTCCGGCAACCCCACAATTAGTAGTCAAATACACAATGCATTCCCCTAGGCCCTTAAATGGTGAAGTATCATGTAGTCGGCGTTCACATGACACCACTAGAAGAATAGCACCACAACTTAAATATTAAACCATTGAATAATACCTCAACACAATTCCACTACTAATAACATGACTTCTCCCATGTCCTCACGAGACATCATATGGATCAAGATCAGGGATGATATGATGATGAATAACAATCTTAACATAAACAATAATTCAATGGTTCCACTCACAAGCATCAACTACAATAGTAATCAACACTGGGAAAGTTCCCCTAAGAACTATGCAAGATTCAACACAATTGTTACGGCGGGATGGAGTGGTGATGATGGTGCTGGTGGAGATGATGGTGTAGATGATGATGATGATCCCGATGAAGTCTAGCTTGATGATGGTGTGGATGGCGATGATCTCCCCTCTCCGGGAAGGAATTTCCTTGGCAGAAATCTGTCTATCGGAGAGCTCTTTCTCTCTTGGTGTTTTCCATCCCACAGAGGCGGTGGAATATTTCTATGGTCCCTCCCCTGTGTATTAGGGTTTTGAGGAGAAGATATAGGTGAAAGGGCGGAGCCAAAGGTGGGCCAGGGTGGCCACACCCCTTGTAGGCACGTCCTAGGGTGGCCCACGCCTGGGGGGCATGTGGGACCCCTGTGGCCCAACTTTGCCTCCCCTTGTGGCATCCTTCATCTTCTAGGAAAATAGGATTTTCGTAGTTTTCTGGTATTTTTCTAATCTTCGCGAAATTGCATCAAAACACCGCTTTTTCCATCAGAATCCTGACTCCGACAGTTCATCCTCCAAGAATCATCCAACATGCAAAAACAAATGAAAATACATAAGTAACAACTCTTAATATGAAAATATATCAACAAATAGAGGAAAATTATGATATAGAATGGTGATGCAAATTTGACGTATCAACTACCCCCAAGCTTAGACCTCGCTTGTCCCCAAGCGAAAACTGAGCTTAGTGAACATGTCCACAGGTTTTATGGAGTGAAGTGTCGATAAAAGAGTATGGACAAGAAGCATCACACTTACCAATACACAACTCATAGAAGAAAGAAACTTACCATTATATAACTTAGCTTGCAAAAAGTATAGGAGTCACAATAAAGATGCATAAAGATAAATCATAATTGGGATTGGCAAACTTTGTTCTTGGTTAGAGAACATCTGGCAAACAGTTTTCAAGCAAAGATTTTGTAAAGAAGTTTATAACAGGAGTACTCTTTGCTCAAACATAAAAGGTTTTTCACAATGATGGGTTTCAAAGTAATACTCATTAGATAAGAGTCTTGTACAAACAAGGAAGATAAAGAACATGATTGAATAAATCATCATATGAATGCTTGAAACACAACAACTCAAATGCTTGCTGGAGATAGAGAGGAATAGGTTTACTGACTCAACTTAGAAGTAGGAGAAAGGACCCTTCATAGAGGGCAACAGGTATTTCAAGTTCATAAAGAGCTTCCAAAAGATTATGGTATTTACTAGCTTTGATCTCTCATTGCCCGTATCATAAGAATCTTGAGGTGATTAAGGTTAAAGTGAACAAAGGTGGAGTATATGCTTGACGAAATATAAGTTGACAATCTCATGTCCCTTGGGTTCGAGGGCCTCTCCTCATGCTACTCAACTTTAGTTATCGGTAAGTTCTTATCATAGTAAATACATGCATATCATAGAGAACCGCCAACGGGGTACCCCTTGCTCATGATATAGGAGCTATCCCATAATCAAAATGACAAGGCAAGCAGACAGTGAGCATCTCATCAATCTCTTATTTACCATGGGAAAATAGTGATTTTTCTCTCTTTCCTCTTTTCAATATGCCTCTTTTTTATAAGAAGAAAGCTTCATAGATTTCTCATTATGGTGATGCTACAAGTTTCCACCATGATTAAGCATGGCTTAGGCAAGCAGATAGTGAGCATCTCAGCAATCTCTTATTTACCATGGGAAAATGGTGATTTTTCTCTCTTTCCTCTTTTCAATATGCCTCTTTTTTATAAGAAGAAAGCTTCATAGATTGCTCATTATGGTGATGCTGCAAGTTTCCACCATGATTAAGCATGGCTTAGGCTAGCGGCCCAAGCGTTTCTCTAACACATATACATAACTCCATGGACTTACAAGCAATCCTTTTATTTCACACTGATGACATCGACAAACAAAATAGCATGGTATCAACTGGGTATGTATTTATAGGTGTTGAAAGTGTTCCCCATGACAGCACGGTTCTGCTAATCCCAATGTATAGATGCAAGCATATACAACTTAGATGGCACAATGATTCAAGTTTATTAGGGGCAAGAAAATAAGGTGTGCCATCAAGTTTGTGAGAGTTTACTAACTAGTTTTCACATAACAAAATAATTTTTAATTCAAAAGATAGGTGAATCTTGAGAATTTGCTTGGAGTAACAATAATGCTAATAGGTAGATATGGTGGACACAAATGGCACGAGTTTTGGTTTAATGGATTGGATGCATGAGAAGTATGCCCTCTCGATACAGGTTTTTGGCTAGCAAGGCTGGGTAGCAAGAAAAAGAGTTGAAGGAAACAAGCAAACCTATAAGTGATAAAGCCAAACATGCAATCTTCCTTGAAGACACAAAAGATCTTAAATAAAGAATACTAAGCTTATTAGCCAATCAAGAAAGAAAATAAATGATACAAAATACCTATAAGCTTTTTCTCTTTTTTCCTTTCAAACCTCAAAAAGTGTTGCTACTGACCAAAGCTCGGGTTGCCAAAACCAATTTAGATCTACTTGATGCTCCCAAAGTGATGCCAATACTGATCAACAAGATCAATCATATAAAAGAGACTGCAAACTAAAATAAGAAGTGCAAAAAGTAAAATATGAAACTTCTCATTAATATTCCATGAAGGCACTCACACCAAGGGATACATAGACAACCAACTAAAGGAGAGATACTTCCACAATGCAAACCAACCTATAAGATAACTTATCTACCCAAGATATGAATCTACTAAAAAGGTAAAAGAAAAAATATAATGATGTGATACAGCAACACTCCCCCAAGCTTGGAACAAGCTAGGGGGATGCCAAACCTGATAACAAATTACTCCTTCGGTGGTGGTGGTGTTCTCTTGATAAGCTCTTCAATCAGTTTCGTCAAATCCTCAATATCAAAGGTTAGAGGACGAATCAAATCCGAATTATGCTCAATGCAGTTCATGATAATGTCGGTCGGAGAATCCCAGTCCTTGTTATTCTTTCCCCACTCTTCCTTCTTAGAGTGTTCCTTCCCTGCATGGTTAGAACGAGGCAGATCCCAGACAGAGGGCAACCTCCCTTTGGGCACCTTTTGGTATTGTTTCTCATGTATAAGAGTATGGAAGGGGTTCTTGGTGCGTGAAGGAAGTGACCGTGGAGCGAGGATATGACGCGGAGTTCTCCCTCCAGTAGACATTCATGTTTCCTCCTAAGCTTGGTAGGGTTTGCCACCACTCCAATGCTTGCAACGGTAGCGCGGGTGTCCGGATGCTCATCCTCCTTCACGTCTTCTTCAACCCCAACCAAGATCTCCTCGTCCTTGGGGTTTTGAGGATCATCTTCCACGGGTTTCTTGACCTTGTCGTTGGCGGAGACCATGGTGCTCTAAACTTGAGAGTATTTCCTGACAGAAACAGATAGAAATGAAAACACGGAAAGAACACGATATACGAACCTCGGGGTATCCGGGGGGGGTGTATATTATGAAGTTTCATTACATAAGGAAGGTATTGTGCGAAAACGAGGCAGAGACGGACTCCAGGGGGCTCACAGCCCCTGGTGGCGCGACCAGCAAGGGCCCGCGCCACTGGTGGGTGTGGCCCATCTGGCCTCCGTTTCCTCCTCTGTTTCGTCTCGTAACCTTCCGTATGTAAGAAAAACATCAAAAAGATAAAAATATAAGGTTTTCACGAACCTTCAGTTTGTAGCACTTTTACCTATTCCAAGACAGACTCTGCAGATTCCTTCTCTCCATCTCCTAAAAATTTCTTTCATACAAGGCCTTACACACAACTGAAATCCATCAAAATAAAAGCTACTGTAGCAGCTCCTTTCCAAAATCCCAAGAAGAATCTGAAAGGGAATCAATATAAGAGGCAAATGCAAATGATGGAAGAAATCTGTCAAAATAGACCAGCAAGTAAAGATTGATTTTTTTCGTAAAACTTCTGTCGCTCAAATCAAAAAGTGCAAAACTAATAAAAGTTGGATAACAACTTGGAAAACAAGAACAGAAAAATACAGCTCCATCCGTAGTACTGAGCTCCTTCACCAATTTTTAGAATGCAGCACAAAAATCTGTCCCAGGACAGCCACTTTTCACAACACCTCTACTTCTCAAAAGTAGTTGATCTTGACTCAAAAACCAAAACAAAAAGGATAAGGAGCGGTTATTACTGAGGTAATAACTTCCAAGACTCAACAAAACTATTGGGTTATCTCCCAAGAAGTACTTTTCTTTAATGCCTTTAAGTTATTCTTAATAATTTCAAAGATGCTCTTATAGGGGATATGGATTTGAAGTGAAAGAGAGCATCAAGAAGAAAATATCCAACACACTTGAGTCTAACCCACTTCATATGCAAGGGAGTCTTGTGAGAAAAAAAATTATTGAAACAAAAGGCCACTAGCATAGGAAGACAAAACAAATGCAATTTCAAAGCTTTCAACATATAACTGGGAAACTTAATATTATTGAGATGCATAAAACCATGTTTCCCTCTCTCATAATAACTTTCAGTATCACTTTGAATAAAGTTGAAAATATAACTATCACAAGAAACAACTCTATCATAAGAATGAGCATACTTACAATCATCAAAAAGAGGTCCAAAGTCATAAATTGGATCAATAGAAGCAAGTTGTTCAACCCTGAAATCTTCATTAGGCAAACTATTTTCAGAAGGAGCTTTAGAAAATTTGGAAAACTTAGACTCATAAGAATCTCTATCAAACTTAGTTAAAACTTTCTCCTTTTTACAATCTATAATAGATCCACAAGTGTTCAAGAAGGGTCTACCAAAGATAATAGGACAAGTTTTACTAGATGTTGAACTAAGCACTAGAAATCAGCAGGATACTTAATCTTACCGCAAAGGACTTCCACATCTCTTACAATACCGATGGGGCAAATGATCTCTCTACTAGCAACATGAATAAGCACATCAATGTCCTCAAGCTCATGAGGACCACTTTCATGCATAATTTCCTTGTAAAGCTCATAAGGAATAACACTAGAACTAGCACCAATATCACATAAACCATAGTAGCAATGATCAACAATTCTAACAGAAAGCACAGGGACACTAGTTTTCCTAACTTTTCTAGGATGAGAGACAATATTAGGAGCGTCTTCAGAGAAGACAATGTGCTCATCCTCTATATTTTTAGTGACAAGATCTTTCACAAGGGCTACTATAGGTTCAATGTTTATTTGCTCATCAGGTTCCACAGTTTTCTTTGTACCTTTGTTAATCGCACTGACTATCATAGAATACTACTTTACCTTAGCTAGGAAAGGTGTTTTCTCAACATATGGTTCAGGTAAAATATGATCTATAGTACAAACTTCAGTATTTCTAGTAGGAACATGATTAACAACATATTTATAAGGTGCATGGTACTTATTCCACTTCTTTTTAGGAATTTATATATAAGGGCAAAGGCCTTAAAAAAATTTATAATACTTTGAGAATCAAGACCATACTCAGTACTAATATCACGGAAGTCATCAGTTCCCATAAAAGATTTAATGCATTCATAATCATAGTTTATACCTGACTTTATTCCTTTGTCATTCTCCCATGCTTCAGTGTTCTCTTTAATACGGTCTAGGAGATCCCATTTAGCTTCTTCCTTCATCCATGTGTATGATCCAGCACAAGAATCATCTAGTGAATCTTTATCATGAAGAGAAAGCCTTGCATAAAAGTTATTGGTAATAATATTGCTAGGGAGTTCATGAATAGGATATTTAAGTATTAGTAACTTCAGTATCCCCCAAGCTTGAGCTGTACTCTCTCCATCATGAGGCCAAAAGTTATATATTAGATTCATATCCTTATGAATCTCACTGGGAGGATAGAATTTAGAATAAAAGAGAGGTACTATTTCCTCCCATTCCATGGATTATCCATTCTTTAGCAGCTTATACCATTCTTCAGCTCTTCCTTTCAACGATATAGAGAGTAACTTCTTCTTCACCTGTTTAATTGTAATACCTGCACACTTAAACAACCTGCATAATTCAAGGATAAAAAGAAAATGATCACCAGGATTGACAGTACCATCCCCAAAATAATAATTATCCATAACACGATCAACAATACTTGTAGGTATCTTAAAAGGATCTATCTCAATAGGTTGTGGTTCATCTACTACCCTAACAGTGGTAGTAGTTTTCCCAAATAGAAAACCAAGAGGGTTATCCATAATGGAAACAAAGTAACAAACAAAAATAAAAAGCAATACTCACAGTAGAAGTTTCCTTTACCAGTTCCACTCTTCAATAGCTCTTCACTCTTCGGCAACGGCTCTAGAAAATATTCTTGATGACCCACAAGTATAGGGGGTGTATCATAGTACTTTCTATAAATAGGAGTGTCGATCCCAACGAGGAGCAGAAGGTGTTGACTGGTGGTATGGAGCAGGAAATCATTGTAAATACTTTGCAAACAGATTTTTAGGGGTTTTCTAATAAAGCAAGGAAATAAAGTGCAAGTAATAGAGACAGCAACCAATTGCAGCAAGTGGTCTAATCCTTTCATAGCCGATGGAAATACTAATGAGGACCAAACGTTCTTGAGGACACATGGGAATACTGTCAAGTTCTTTTGCTTCATATAGCTGATTAATCTTCTTTGGTTTTATAAGTGTTGTGTGGGTGAACCTGTGCTAATGTATTGACCTTACTTGGACTAATACATACTTGTGATTAAACCCCTTGCAAGCATCCGCAACTACAAGAAAGAAATTAATATATAAACCTAACCACAGCCTTAAACTCTAAGATCCTACGCTCCCTTATGCAATGGTTTCCTAACGGGGGTTCAGGTTTCTGTCACTCCGGCAACCCCACAACTAGTAGCCAAATACACAATGCATTCCCATAGTCCCATAAATGGTGAAGTATCATGTAGTCGACGTTCACATGACACCACTAGAAGAATAGAACCACAAATTAAATATTAAACCATTGAATAATACGTCAACACAATTCCACTACTAACAACATGAATTCTCCCATGTCCTCAAGAACTAAACGAACTACTCACAAGAAATCATATGGATCAAGATTAGGGATGATATGATGATGAATAAAAATCTGAACATAAACAATAATTCAATGGTTCCACTCACAAGCATCAACTACAATAGTAATCAACACCAGGAAAGTTTCCCCTAAGAACTATGCAAGATTCAACACAATTGTTATAGCGGGATGGAGTGGTGATGATGGTGCTGGTGGAGATGATGGTGTGGATGATGATGATGATGATCCCGATGAAGTCTAGCTTGATGATGGTGTTGATGGCAATTATCTTCCCTCTCCGGGAAGGAATTTCCCTGGCAGAAATCTGTCTGCCGGAGAGCTCTTTCTCTCTCAGTGTTTTACGCCCCACAGAGGCGGCGAAATCTTTCTATAGTCCCTACCCCGTGTATTAGGGTTTCGAGGAGAAGATATAGGCGAGAGGGCGGAGCGAGAGATGGGCCAGGGTGTCCACACCCCCTGTAGGTGTGGCATATGGTGGCCCACGCCTAGGGAGGGTGTGCGCCCCCTGTGGCCCAACTCCACCTCCCCTTCTGGCATCCTCCGTCTTCTGGGGAAATAGTATTTTCCATAGTTTTTCTGGTATTTTTCTGATCTTCACAAAATTTCATCGAAACACCACATTTTCCATCAGAATCCTGACTCCGGCAGTTCATCCTCCAAGAATCATCCAACATGAAAAAATAGATGAAAAGACATAAGTAACACCTCTTAATATGAAAATATATCAATGAATAGAGGCAAATTGTAAGACCCCACCTTTATAAAGGTAAAGGTCCATGTTATTGCAATGCTAGTCCGTGGATCAATTGCTAGCATCCACAGTTTAAGATGAAGTACACAGAAATAAAGTTCATCATTACATCATCATTCTAGAGATAACATAGTCTTTTACAACTCCATTGCCATAGGCTAGTACAAGAGTTTAACTTAACAACATAAATAAAAGTCTTCATCTTCATGTGCCACAGGCAAGCATGTTGAGTGTAGACTCATAACCCTAATCCTCATCAGAGTAACCTGCAACATCAGAAGTTACAGCCACAGTGGGTCAATACATTGGAATAGTATTGGCAAGTGATACCTTAGTAGAATAATAGTTTCTAGCTTCTACATGATTTGGCTAAGTGTAGCTTAGGCTTGATTTGCTCACAATAAGTTTTACCTATTAGTTGAAAACACTAAGTTTTTGTTTGGCCAAAAACTCCCAAGGAACCAGCAATAGACATTGGTGAACCTTTACCCTTGTTCAACCACAAGTTTTAACTTAGAAATTGGGATGAGGAAATTCTTGGTAGCTTCCATGTCTTGATGCTCAATTGTCCATTGTCGGGGACACGGCTAAGTACTTAGATTCTTCCTTCTGCAGAGGTGGTGCACTTTGCCCAAAAGACTCGACATGCATCGAGAAAAGACCTTTCAGAAGCCTTCCCTTAGACCAAAATGGACGCGTTCCCAAACCTATCACCCCCTACCACCAACTGTCTATTTGGCTAAGTTATTGCAACCTATATGAACCAGGCAGAGCCCATATTGCCATGTGGCTGCACTAGAAGCTTCTTAACATATGGCATCTCAAATCCCTTTGTTCCTGGGTGGCTTTCCACAAGTGTGATACACAAGGTAGACCATATATATGGGCCTTGTGTAACCACTCAACATAACCCAAACATACCATTCCACCCAGGTGATTCATTCACTTAGTTGTTTTTATTAAGTAAAAACACAAGTCAAAGACTTAACAATAATTTTCATAGCATGTATATTATCCACCCTTGTTTGCTACTAGCTAGGCTAAGCATGGCAATATAGCAAGTATCTTAAATTAGAGGAAATTGTAACAAGTCTACCACTACTAGGATTTCCCAAGCATAGCATATAGATACTTAGCAAAAACATCATGCAAGCCCTATACAAAATACCACTAATGCTTAGATAAAATATTTGGACAAAGTTATGAAGCACCACTTGCCTTGGTAGTTGTGGGAGTAACAACAATCCTCACAATCACAATCACCACTAGCACCAAAATCTACACATAAAATGATAGCACCAAATTCATATTTCAAATATTCAAGCAAAAATGCCATGTGATGAATTTTTCTACACTAAACAAGACAACTAAACAGCACTGAATCACTAAACTAAACAAATACAAACTAAATAAACTCAATTTGGCTTTTAAAATATTTTCCAAATATTTTTTATATACAAAATAGGCCTACAAATGTCTTTGTATAAAATTCTATTTTACAAGAAGCAAATCACAAAACCAAGCCTACAGATGTGTAGGATATATTTTTGTGACTCCAATGATATATTATTTGTATTTTTTGGATAAATAGAACAAAAGTTATTGAATTTGCAAGTTTAAATAGCTAATAGATGAAAATCCAGATTTAAAATTTAAACCCTAGCCACGCGGCAGCCTCTGATTGGCGCGTACCGGTTCGGACGGATCACACTTGCGGACCGTAGGATCTAAATAACGATGCACGGCCCAGATCTAATCGTACCGCTCCAACTAAACATCTAATCGTGGCCTTTGGATCCAGATCCAATGGATCAGATCTGATTGACCAAAATACAGCGGCGCGAATGGCGCTGGCGGTGACACGCTGGCGAGGTCAGAGGTTCAGGGGGGTGTGCTGGCGCTTACCAAGGTCGCGAGGACGTGGAGATGCTCAACATGGAGACGATTGGGGCAGGGGCGCACGGACCCGAACAAAATCGCTCGCCGGAGTTCGTCTCGTCGTCGGGTTCTCCCAGTTGAAGATGAAGGCAACGACCTAGGACACAAGGGAACAAGCATCATGCATTAACAGGTGCGCAAGAACCTGGCGAACACAATCGCGTGAACCAGAGATAGGGGGGGTTCTCGGGACTCACCACGAATGCTCGTCGGATCTCGTCGAAACCGCGGCGGTGTGAAGCCAAATACGGGTAGCCTAGCGGCGCTCTGGTGGTGCTGGGTGGGGGAAAATGATGCGGAGAGGGAGAGGTTTAAATAGCCAGAGCGGGGGCGGGGATTACACATGAAATCAACGGCAATTACACGAACTAAAACCTTGGCAGTGAAGGAGGAAGAAATGGCGGAGGGCCTGGTCGTGGGCGGGGTTTGGGGACGATAATGACGGGGCATCTGGGACCAGAGCGTCAGTGAGAGGGGGTGCGGGAGTTGGTGAGAAACAGAGGGGAGAGGGGAACGCGGGTGGTCTGGTGTTTGGGCCGCTTCTGTTGCTGGGCCGAATAGGTGGCGCCGACCTTTTCTTATTTTCTTATTCCTTTTATTTTTCTATTTTGATTTTCTGAAACCATTTTCAAATTCAATTCAAATGATTTTGAATTCAAACCTCCTCTGGATTTTTGTAAAGTGACCCAAGCACATATTTGTGTATAAAACATTTCTGTTTGCTCACAAATGCATTGGTCCATTGAAAATAGCTTCAAAACCATGCCATATTTAAATATTTATAATAGGCATATAAATGGTTTTAAATTTAGATTCTTGTTTTGAAACTTTGAGCAAGATTTGAAATCATCATTTAACCCTTTTCTAATTGAAACAAAGTATTCTCATGATTTGAAAATGTAAATAAAGCATTTGCCTTTCTTACATAAAATAATAGGCAAACAATTGGCTTCTGATTTGCAATCTTATTTGAAAATAATTTAAAATGCAAGAGGATGCACGAATAATATGCAAACTTTATAAAGCATGATTTTTTGGGATATTACAAATCTAACCCCCTTAAGGTGAATCTCTCCCTCGAGATTTGGATTGGCAAGCAAATAGGTGAGGGTGGTCTTTCCGAAGGTCGTCTTGTCTTTCCCAAGTTGCTTCTTCTTCGAAATGATGATTCCACTGAACTTTGCAGAATTTGATAGTATTTGTCCGAGTAACTCTTTCCGCAGTCTCAAGAATCCTGATAGGTTTTTCCTCATAAGTGAGATCACTTTCCAATTGGACCTCTTCCAAAGGTATAGTATCCTTCAAAGAAGTCTCTTCCATCTCCGGATGGTATTTCTTTAGCTGACTCACGTGAAACACATTATGAACTGCAGACAATGATTCAGGTAATTCAATCTCATATGCCACTTCTCCTTTGCGGCTCAAAATTTTGAATGGTCCAACATATCTTGGTGCCAATTTTCCTTTGACTCCAAATGTCTTCACCCCACGAAGTGGTGATACTCTAAGATAGGTTCTATCACCCACCTCATAGGCGACTTCCCTACGCTTTGGATCTGCGTAGCTCTTCTATCGGGACTGTGCTATCTTCAATCTGTCCTTTACCAACTTGACTTTCTCTTCATCTTACTTGATTAGTTCTGGCCCGAACAAGTTTCTTTCTCCAACACCATTCCATAACAATGGTGTACACTTTCTTCCATAGAGAAATTCAAACAGTGCCATCTCAATACTGGCTTGATAGCTATTGTTGTGAGAGAATTCTGCGTAAGGCAGACTTTCATCCCAAGTAGCACCATAGTCTAGGGCACACGCCCTCAACATATCCTCTAGAATTTGGTTGGTCCTTTCTGCCTGTGCATCAGTTTGAGGATGAAAAGCAGTGCTGAATTCCAACCTCGTTCCCAATGACTCAAGCAATTGCCTCCAAAAATGGGAAGTGAATTGAGTTCCTCTATCGGACAAAATACTCTTGGGTACTCCATGCAGACACGCAATCCTATTCATATAAATCTTGGCAAACTTAGCACTTGTATAGGTTTTCTTCACGGGTATGAAATGAGCCACTTTAGTTAGACGATCTACCATGACCCAAATAGAATCATATCCTGATCTAGTCCTTGGCAGTCCGGTGATGAAGTCCATACCAATCTTATCCCACTTCCAATCAGGAATAGGTAGTGTTTGTAACAGTCCCGTTGGTTTCTGATGTTCTTCTTTCACTCTACTACATACATCACACAAAGCAATATGTTCGGCGATGTCCTTCTTGAGATTATTCCACCAAAATCTATCCTTCACATCCATGTCCATTTTGGTGTTACTCGGATGAATGGAATATGGTGAGTTGTGTGCTTCTTGTAAAATCAATTTCCGAAGATCCGGATCTTGCGGAATGCATATACGTTTTCCATACCATAAAGTACCCTATTCGTCTTCATGGAATCCTTTGGCTTTCCCCTTGCTAATTTTTTCCTTAATCTTTTCAATTTCCTTGTCGATATTTTGTGCTTCCTTGATTTTGTCCAACAAGGTGAGTTGAACATCCAATGACATGAGATGTCCTTCAGGCACTATCTCCAATATGAGATCTTTGAATTGGGCACACAGATCATCTGGAAATTCTCCCTTAGTAAGGCCATTCACATAAACCTTACGGCTTAATGCATCCGCTACAACATTTGCTTTACCAGGGTTGTATTGCAAACTCCAATCATAGTCCTTGATGAGTTCTAACCATCTTCTTTGTCTCATGTTGATTTCTTTCTAAGTGAAGATATGCTTCAAACTTTTTGTTTTGTGAACACTTCGCAACGCTTTCCCAAAAGATAATGTCTCCATGTTTTGAGTGCATGGACAACAGAGGCTAACTCTAAATCATGAGTAGGATAATTCACCTCATGAGTTTTGAGTTGTCTCGAGGCATAAGACACAACTTTCCCTTCTTGCATCAAAACTGCACCTAAACCTTGGTGAGATGCATCACAATATTCTTGAAAATATTTCTCCAAATCTGGTAGACATAAGACTGGTGTTGTCACTAGTCTCTTCTTCAATTCCTGGAAACTGAGTTCACATCCTTTAGTCCAATCAAATTTCTTGTCTTCCATAAGTAATTCCGTCATTGGCTTAGCTACCTTTGAGAAATTCTCAATGAATCTCCTGCCAAGCAAAGGAAACTTCGCACTTCTTTCACTGACTTAGGAGATTACCACTCAGTTACATCTAACACTTTTGCGGGATCAACTGCTACACCATCTCCTGACACAATATGTCCAAGAAATCCGACTTCATTCAGCCAGAATTCACACTTGATGAATTTGGCATACATCTTATGCTCCCTAAGCTTCTCAAATATCAATCGCAAATGCTCTTCATGTTCTTCATTGCTCTTGGAATAGATCAAAATGTCATCGATGAAAACGACAACAAATTTGTCAAGAAATTCCATGAACACCTTGTTCATCATATTCATGAAATAGGCTGGTGCATTGGTTAAACCAAATGGCATCACGGTGTATTCATACAATCCATACCTAGTGGTGAAAGCAGTCTTAGGTATGTCTTGTTCCCTTATCTTTAGCTGAAAGTAGCCTCATCGGAGATCAATCTTTGAGAATACATGGGCTCCTTCTAACTGATCAAACAAATCATTAATTCTGGGCAAAGGATACTTGTTCTTGATAGTCACTTCATTGAGTGATCGGTAATCTATGCATAACCTTTCACTTCTATCTTTCTTTTCAACAAACAAAACTGGTGCACCCCAAGATGAAGAATTTGGTTGAATAAATCCTTTCTGTAACTGCTCTACAAGTTGTTTCTTGAGTTCCTTCAACTCATCAACTGACATCTTGTAAGGTCTCTTTGCTATTGGTCCTGAACCTAGCAGCAAGTCAATCAGAAACTCAACATCCCTATCTGGGGGCATCCCATGCAATTCCTCCGGAAAGACATCCGAATACTCTCTCACAATTAGCACACTATATATGCTAACCCCCTTAAGAGAATTTAGCTTACTCCCTTTTGATTAAAAGTTTGTCTTGAATCTAATCCGTTTCTTATCCGGGGTTGTGAGTGTGATAGTACGATTGACACAATATAGTACTCCTTCGTACTTAGTCATCCAATCCATTCCCAAAATGACATCCAATCCTTGGGAATCTAGGATTATCAAACTAACAGGAAACTTATACCTCCCAAATTCTATCACTAGATCATGACATCCCGAGTTCACTATCATTTCTCCACCAGGAGAACTTACTTTTATAGGACACCCAATAGTTTCAACTGGAAGTCCATTTCTATCAACAAATGCTCTTTATATGAATTAATGCGATGTGCTAGTATAAAAAAGAACAAGTGCTGGAACAGAATTGAGTTTGAACTTACTAGCCACAACATCAGATTCTTCGTATATTTCTTCCTCATTGATGTGGTTCACTTGTCCCTTTTGGAAGGGATTAGGCCTGTTGGCACCTTCAACTTTCTTTTCTAGGCACTCATTAGCATAGTGTCCCATCTTCTTACACTTGAAGCATTCAACCTGACTGAGATCTTTCTTTACAGGCTGACTTCCACTTCCACTTCCACCCCCACTCTTGTGGTTCTTATACTTGTCATTATCATGACTGCGGTGGTGCTTATTGTCATGATGACAGTTGTGGTTGTGGTGGTTGTTGTACTTTCCATGTTTGTGGGATCCAGAACTCCCACTATCATCATGATGGGAACGCTTGTGAGACGATCCCGAGCTATGCTTATCAAAGCTATGCTTCCTCTTTCTGCTCTCAACCTGTTTCATCTTGTTTTCCAAGATGGTATCCTTGTCACAAAGTGATTGATAGGTTGGAACATAGGAAACAGACAGCTGCAGGTTCAACTCATCATTCGGTCCTTCGAGGAATTTCTCCTTCCTCTTTGCATCAGTATCAACTTCATTCGGTGTATAGCGCGCCAGATTGTTGAATTCCTCAATGTACTCAGCCACACTACGGTGACACTGCTTCGGATTGTGGAACTCCTTCTTCAAATTCAACACTCCGGATGAGATGTGAGCTGTACGGAATCCATCCTCAAAGATAGCCCATGTCATATCCTCAAGAGGAGTGGTGATCTGGAAATTAGCCGACCATGTTGCTGCTGGCCCTTCAAGCAGATGTGCTACGAACCTGACCTTCTCCTCATCAGTGCAGCCAACAATCACTAAGTCCTTGTTCACTGAACGTAACCAGTCATTGGCTATCATTGGATCAGTGGTTCCCGAGAACTTTGCAGGCCTTAGTCTCAGAAATCTGGTGAGCATGTCAAATCCCGGGGGATTATTCTGATTGTTGTTATTGTTGTTGTTGGTATTGTTGTTGTTATTCTGGTTCTGGTTCTGCATGAACTGTGTCACCATCTGCATCAGTTGAGCTTGTGTTGTCATCAACTGCTGCATCTCGAGGGTGACGTTGTTGTTGTTGTTGTTGTTGTTTTGGTTGGGGTTGGCACGTCGGGGAGGCATCTGTGGTTTTAATAAGGAATAGAATAAGATACCCATTGATGCTTAACATGCACAATACATCACATAGAACAATCACAATAACCAAGCATCAAAATAACATAGAGTTTGAACGACATAAACAACAGGTTTTGAAAATGCAAACACACTATAGCAAGCCATCCACATGTTCGATGGTCATTGCGACTCAATAATCAAAGTATGGTAGATGAGATAGTCGAGTAGTCTAAACTACTCCTCCACATCGATCTCCACATCAACAAGCGTAAGACCTGCATTCTCCATGGCGATCTTGTACTCATCAACACTAATGGTCAAGGCCTCAATCTTGGCCCTAAGAGCCCTCTTCTATGATCCAAGCCTCTCAATCACTCCCTGCTGGTGCTCAAGCTCTAAGTCCTTGGCCTCTAACTCTTCCTTCATCTCCCTGATCTTCTTATTCCTGTCCTGGAATCTTTTCTCCTACCTCTTGAACTTCTTGTCCTGGCTCTCAAATTTTCCCTCCATCTCTTTGACAATCTCGTCTTGCTCCGCGAAGAGCTTGTCCTTCTCCCGTAGATGAACCTGGAGTTCGTCATTTCTAAGCATGACATTTGTCCTATCAGTGTCAAGGTGTCTAATAATACCCTCTAGGTCCTGAAGGTACAGACGAATCGGCTCCATAGTCTCTCTAGTAGCATCATTGTACTCTATAGCCTCACCCTCCTCGTTGCATCTCCCGAACGGGTGAAAGTAAAGACCTCTAAGCTCGGTGGAGTGCCTCCCTACCAGGCTTCCAAGTAACTCCTGCATGACTACATCCAAGCCTCTCTCCTTGTCATCGTGCATCAACTTGAATGTGATAGCCTCCGTGGGTGGCTCTGCCTGGCATCCTGGCTGTGTGACTCTGAAGCCACATAGGTCCTTCCTCTCAAACTTGGTGAGCTGAAGTGTCGTGATGCTAGGAAGTGGAAGGTTGAGCACACTAATGATCTCAATTGACGAGTACCAAAACGAGTTCCCTTTAACTCCTCGGCTGTGCTGATAACAATGTTAGGCATCTATTTTTATAAGATAGAGAAAAGTTAGAACCAACACAAGTAGAGAAAATTTACAAGACAAAATATCACAAGCACATCTTTTTGCAACAAACACACAAGTAATGGCATACACAAATCCATTACAAACACCAAAGGTTCAACATAACATAGACAAACTTTTTGGAAGTAAAAACGATAAGTGTGGTGGTCCAACTAACGAAGTACGTTACAATTCTCACTCACTAGACAAAATAGCTATTAGGGCATCCTTAGTGGCCATCTGTCTATCTTGTTCACAAGACTACCATATTAAGTCTATGATGTCTCCCCTTAGTTGTTGGTTGGTAGTCTCTAATTCTTGGGTATGCTTTTTTTCTTCTCTATGGTCATTTTGGGTGTTGAGCATTCTACACTTGAGTCTATCACCAAGCTCCTTGATGGCATTCCAAGCTGCATTTCTTGCAGAGTCAAAGAATGTTGTGTGCATTTTAGAGTTGGTAAACATGCAGAATCATGACTCCTTGTGGTTGTCTTCCTTGTTTTTGTACAAGTGAAGTTGCACCCACCAATACTCTTCTCCTTCGTCCATCACGGGGAATCCCTTGTACATAGATGCACCATGTATCCCCATGGTAACCATAAGGTTCTTGAGTGCCTTGGGAAATTCAGTCTCACACTCCAAAGTCATGGTAAAAGCTCCAACACCACCACCACCTCATGTTTTCCTCTCCTCCTTCCCTCTCTTAGAAAGCTAACCACATTCAGCACATGCACCTCCCTCCCCTGGTCCCCCTTACTTTCCACTTCGACAACGGGAAAAGAAGAAAAGAAAGTAGGAAGAAAAACCCTAGCTTCCCTCTCTCTCCAGATGTACTCCCTCCTCTCTTCTTTAAGCATGGCCCTAGCTCACCTAGCGACAACATTCGAACACTCCCTGGCTCTCTCGCGCACCAGGCCTCCCCTCTCACCGCACGCACATGCCTAGCGCGTGCCCCTGCCTGCTTTGGCTTTAAGTATCCAGCAACCACACCAGATCGGCTCCATCCTCTTGTCCTCCCTGTTTTCCTCCATGCCAAGAACCCTAGCCGCCATGGTCAGACCTTGTCATCGCCTTCCCGCCGCTGCACCCTCCGGGGTACCTTGAAGGAGCCAGCAAGCCTCCGTGCAACCAATTCCAGACGTTGCCGCCATGCACACGTGATCACCGCCATCGCCCAAGTTGCCGCTACGCCGCACGTTTCCGCCTCTTGGAACATTGTGGTCGCACTAGCAGCCACGTCGCTGACGACCGCCTCCATCCGAGCCAACCTCCCGCGACACCCCCTGTGAGAACCGAACCCTTCCCTGCACCTCCGCCCCTAGGAAGGATCGCATCACAATGACCGGATCTCCATTTCCGATGAATCGCCGCCGCTAGACGTCTGCTTTGCCGTTTGTTCTGGTCTGATGTTCATCGTAGGGCCACATCCTGCACAGCGTATATATAGCCGTAAAACTGATCTCATATCACTATTGGAAACGAGGCTTTTTTTTGATCCTGGAAAAGGGCTTTAGCACCGGTTCTTCTACGAACCGGTGTTAAAGGGGGGGGGGTGTACCAGCGTGGCCCGTGCGGCAAAAAGGAGCCCCCCCTTTAACATTGGTTCGTGGCACGAACCGGTGTTAAAGGACCCTGCACCAGTGGCCCGTGCAGCCCCCCCTTTAACACCGGTTCGTGGATTGAACCGGTGTTAAAGGGGGGGCTATATAAGACACCGCAACCCACACCCCACTCTTCCATTTTTTCACTATCTCATTTTGGAGCCTAGCAAGAGGGTGTGAAGAGTGCTAGTTTGTGTTTTTTTCATATGCACAAGAGGTGTTTGGTGAAATGCCCGAGAGCTCAAAATAAGTTTTCTCGTTGCTCTTTCCTTCTCGGTCGAGGTCGGCAACTATCCTTTCATGTGTCATTGATACTATATATATAAATGGTCATCTCCCTATTAATTTTTGATATATACTACATATTAATGCAGATGAACCGGCAATGGATGTACGGTGACCGCCGCACTTCCGAGTACATTACGGGCCTCCAAAATTTCATCGTTGTGGCTAATGGAAACCGTGGTCACAATGGTTTTATGTGTTGTCCGTGTGTTCACTGTCATAACAAGAAAGACTACTCAAATACCAGAACCATTCACGCCCACCTGCTTCGATCCGGTTTCATGCCCAACTATAATTGTCGGACCAAGCACGGAGAAAAAGGGGTTGTGATGGAAGACAACAAAGAAGAAGAGGATGATGACAACTATCATAATATGTATCCTGAATATGATGATACTGCAACGGTGGTAGATAATGAAGATCAAGAGGCAGCAGATGGGCCCACTGATGACGATCTTGGTCGGGCCATTACTGATGCAAAGGAACAATGTGAAACTGAAAAGGAGAAGGAGAAGCTAGAGCAGATGTTAAAGGATCACAAAACATTGTTGTATCCAACTTGCGAAGATGGCCACAAAAAGCTAGGTACCACACTGGATTTGCTGCAATGGAAGGCAGAGAACGGTGTGACTGATAGCACATTTTCAAAGTTGTTGGTAAAAATGAAGAATCTTCTTCCAAGAAATAATGAGTTGCCCGAAAGTACATACCAGGCAAAGAAGGTTGTCTGCCCTCTAGGATTAGACGTGCAGAAGATACATGCCTGCATTAATGACTGCATCTTCTACCGCGGTGAGAAGTACGAGAATTTGGATGCATGCCTGGTATGCACTGCACTGCGGTATAAGATCAGACGAGATGATCCTGGCGATGTTGAGGGCGAGGCCCCTAGGAAGAAGGTTCCTGCCAAGGTTATGTGGTATGCTCCTATAATACCACGGTTAAAACGTCCCTTCAGAAATAAATAGCATGCCAAGTTGTTGCATGGCACATGGAAGACCGTAAGAAAGACGCGATGTTGAGACACCCCGCTGATGGGTCACAGTGGAGAAAAGTCGAGCGAGAGTACCCGGACTTCGCACGTGACGCAAGGAACTTAAGGTTTGGTCTAAGTACAAACGGCATGAATCCTTTTGGTGAGCAGAGCTGCAGTCACAACACCTGGCCTGTGACTCTATGTATCTATAACCTTCCTCCTTGGTTGTGTATGAAGCGGAAGTTCATTATGATTCCAGTGCTCATCCAAGGCCCGAGGCAACCCAGCAACGACATTGATGTGTACCTAAGGCCATTAGTTGAAGAACTTTTACAGCTGTGGGCCAAACCAGGTGTACGTATGTGGGATGAGCACAAAGGGGAGCCATTTGACCTAGGAGCATTGCTTTTCGTAACCATCAATGATTGGCCTGCTCTTAGTAACATTTTAGGGCATACAATGCATGCACACACTGTTTAGATGAGACTAAAAGTGTATATTTGGATAAAAGTAAGAAGGTTGTGTACCTAGGGTATCGCCGATTTCTTCCGAACCTGCATCCAGTAAGAAAGAAAGGCAAGCATTTCAAACGTCTGGCAGAACCCCGGAGGAAGCCTGTCCTCCGTACCGGTGAGGAGGTATTTGATATGGTCAAGGACCTAGAAGTATTCTTTGGAAAAGGTCCTGGCAGTCTATCTGTTCCGAATGAGGATGCCGGACACGCGCCCATGTGGAAGAAGAAATCTATATTTTGGGACCTACCCTATTGGAAAGTCTTAGAGGTCCGCTCTTCAATCGACATGATGCACGTGACGGAGAATGTTTGCGTGAACCTTCTAGGCTTCCTAGGAGTGTATGGGAAGACAAAAGATACACCGGAAGCACGGCAGGACCAGCAACGTCTGAAAGACCCTGAAGAGCCTATGCATCCTGAGAACGCGAAGGGTAAACGATGTCACTTAACTCCTGCCAGCTACGCTCTTACCAAAGTAGAGAAGGAAATCTTTTTTGAATGTTTGAGCAGTATTAAGGTCCCGTCTGGCTTCTCGTCGAATATAAAGGGAATAATAAATATGGCAGAGAAAAAATTCCAAAACCTGAAGTCTCATGACTGCCACGTCATTATGACACAATTGCTTCCGATTGCATTGAGGGGGCTTCTACCTGAAAATGTTCGAGTACCCATTGTGAAGCTATGTGCATTCCTCAATGCAATATCTCAGAAGGTAATCGATCCAGAAATCCTACCAGGGTTACAGACAGATGTGGCCCAATGTCTTGTCAGCTTTGAGTTGGTGTTCCCACCATCCTTCTTCAATATTATGACGCATCTCCTGGTTCACCTAGTAGAAGAGATTGCCATTCTTGGTCCTGTATTTCTACACAATATGTTCCCCTTTGAGAGGTACATGAGAGTCTTAAAGAAATATGTTCATAACCGTGCTAGGCCAGAAGGAAGCATCTCCAAGGGCTATGTAACAGAGGAGGTCATTGAGTTCTGTGTTGATTTTATTCCTGACCTTAAGGCGATTGGTGTTCCAGAATCACGACATGAGGGGAGACTCCGTGGAAAAGGCACTCTAGGATGTAAAGCAATGATACGTAGGGACGGGCATTCTCTCAATCAGGCACACTACACGGTTTTACAAAGATCTATCTTGGTTGCCCCGTATATCAATGAACACAAGAATTTAATACGCCTCAAACACCCGGGGCAGTCTGATGAATGGATTATAAGTGAACACATGGCGAGTTTTGGCGGCTGGCTGCAAAGACTTCTCATGAATAACACCACTGTTGGGGATCAGTTGTACTTGTTGGCCAGGACACCATCTTCGACTGTATGTACTTTCCAAGGGTACGAGATAAATGGGAATACATTTTACATGATAGGCCAAGATAAAAAGAGCACCAACCAAAATAGTGGTGTCCGCTTCGATGCAGCAGAAGACAATGGGAAAAATACCACGTATTATGGGTTCATAGAGGAGATATGGGAACTTGACTATGGACCTAATTTTAAGGTCCCCTTGTTTCGATGCAAATGGGTCAAGCAAACAGGAGGAGGGTTGAGGTAGACAAGAAGTACGTAATGACAACGGTGGATCTCAACAATCTTATGAAGGTAGACAAGAACTTAGACGAACCATTCGTCCTAGCCAATGATGTGGCTCAGGTTTTCTATGTGAAGGACATGTCCTCCAAACCAAAAAAAAAAGAAAAAATATGCAAACGAATACATCATATGATGAGCCAAAGCGTCACATAGTTCTATTAGGGAAAAGAAACATCGTGGGAATCGAGGACAAGACAGACATGTCAGAAGATTATAATAGGTTTGATGAAATTCCGCCCTTCACAGTGAAAACTGACCCAAGCATTCCGTTAAGTAAAGAAGATACTCCATGGTTACGTCTGAAGCGATCATAAGGAAGGACATATGCCAAGAAGTTCATGCTCATATTATGTAACTCTAGTTCATGTCTTTCGCGGTTTGTGGCTTGACCGAAGGATATCTTTCGCGGTTTGTGGATTGACCGGGACTATATATAGGGGGGACCGGTTTTGTAGTCTCAGTTTTTAATATTAATAAATGTCTTGAGTGTTAGTCTTGTTTTGTGGCTGGACCGGGACTATGAGAATAAGTTGTCCCGATTCATACTTACCATTAAGATCTGATCTCCAAACGCGCGTGGTCACATATTAGGGAGTGCCTCTATGACCAGTTTCTTGGAGATGCCGGAGGACTGGGCTCCGTCGGCATCTCCCTGAAACTGGCCGTAGTGGTGTCCCTGCTCTAGAAAACCATCTTGCATCTTGTAACTTCTCTAACTAGATCAATACACCTGGGAGCTCACTAATTTCACATATTAGGGAGTGCCTCTATGACCAGTTTCTCGGAGATGCCGGAGGACTGGGCTCCGTCGGCATCTCCCTGAAACTGGCCATAGTGGTGTCCCTGCTCTCGAAAACCATCTTGCAGATTGTAACTTCTCTAACTAGATCAATACACCTGGGAGCTAACTAATTTCACATATTAGGGAGTGCCTCTATGACCAGTTTCTCGGAGATGCCGGAGGACTGGGCTCCATCGGCATCTCCCTGAAACTGGTCGTAGTGGTGTCCCTGCTTTCGAAAACCATCTTGGAGATGCCTCAAACTGGATGGAGGACTGGACTCACAAGGATGCCTATTTATAGTACAAGCAGCTCAGCATAGTGTCGACACTTACGAAATAATGTCGACACTCACCCCTATTATTAGTGCTGACTCGTGTTTTGTCCCGGTTGGAGACACCAACCGGGACAAGGTACACGCCGCACGACATAATGTCGATACTCACCCCTATCATTAGTGCTGCCTGGCCCAGCCTGAAATCCCTCTAACCGTCCCATTTTTAGAACAATGTCATATTTCTTCTGTTAATAGTATATGTATTAAATGACCCATTTTTCTTCCTTCTATTTCTTCCCTCCATTTTTCTTCCCGCCATTTTCCCGCCATTTTTCTTCCCGCCATTTTTTCCCGCCAGTTCTTCCCTCCAGTTCTTCCCGCCAGTTCTTCACTATATATATATGTAGGGTTGGCCTCCATTGTCATTGCACATCTCTAGACTCATATCTGCAACCTCATCACTCTTTCCCAAGGCTTCCAACGTAGCACTAACCCCCAGGGAGGCGGAGGCGCTTTGCGCCTTGAACTACCCTGCCCGCCGGGCTACTGTGTCCCCGTCGGCTGGATGTTGAGCGCCGAAGGCGTGCCGGTTCCTCCTGTCCCTCTAGGTGTGGCGCGTCGGATGGACATCACGAACCACTACTACTTTGAGCTCACGCCGGAGCAGCGGAGGAATCCCAGATGGCATCCTGACTATTTCCCTACTTGGGAAGCCTTCTTCGTGGATCGGCGTGAGAGGGCGCTCGCCAGGCACGAGGAGGACGGCCCACCTCCTCCGAACTTCAACAAGGCCGGCCGTCGGCTATGGTGGCGCGGTCGGACTCTCCATAGCGTCATGGCCTATGACACTGCCGCCGACTCTAACCCCCGTCTGCGCTACCCTCAAGTCCAGCCCACGCGTACTCAGCGTTCAAGGTTCAATTACGGCGACCCCGACGACGACAGCGATGATGGCGGCGGCGAGTACGACGACTACAGTGGCGAGTATTACAGGTGTAGGCAGGAGCATGAATGAATCACTCCAACATTCCGAAACAAGTTCAGCTGATTGTTACTTAATCTGGCCATGTATCTTAATTTTCAGTTCTTTTATGTATCTTAATTTTCAGTCGTGCTTTACGTAACTTACTATTAGTTGCATTCTGTATTTTAATTCCAGTTCTATCTCCTTCACAAAATGACCTATCTCATTCGAGGTTTCTTGGCTTTCGCGTCAAATGACCACTGTTATGGCTAGAATTAAGGCACAGTTTGTGATAATATGGCCATATTGTGCATACATGTGCATCATGGCATGGCAAACAATGTTGCAAGAGGAAGTTTTCCTTTTTATCGCCAAAAAGACATTTTCCATTTTCCGAGCATAAAAAACAAACGGTTTTGTGAAGCAACCACCAAATGGCTAATTCAAAAAACAAACACCACATTTTACAAAAATACTAGACCACCTTATATGGACAATGTACCAACAGGGGGATCTGAAACCTTTCCGTCCACCTCTGGTGAAAAAGACAAATTCCTGCCGAATCGGTAGGAAGTGGGTCAGATATGAACTACAGGTACATGATACGATGCTCATGATGTTTTACAAAAATCATTTTTAGGTTCAAACTATGCTATTTTATCAAAAATCCAATGCAAGTTGAGAGACTCTTTGTCAGATTCAAGTGTATACAAAAGATGCGGCATTTAAATATCGAATCAATTCAAAAATGTTAATACAAAATAAAATATAATTTTCCCTAATAAAATAGGGTTAGATTCCTTTTTAGATGCTTAATATTTCTTATGTTCAAAGTTTTAGGATTTGACAATTTATTTTTGTTTGAATTGAATACTCAAAATTTATATGTAAGTGTTTTAATCATTTTGAAAATTTTCATCTAAAGTAAATATAAAATGTTTTTACATGAATGGATAGATATTATTTTTCTGAAAATTATGATATATTATTCATATTTTTATGAGTTGAAATGAATAAGATATGAATTTTCTAAATTCATATCCTATTTTTTGAATTATAAATGCCCCCACCCCTCTAATGCATGAAATAAATGCCCCCCTTTAACACCGGTTCTAGCCCCGAACCGGTGTTAAAGGGAGGGGTATTAAATGCGGGCCTTCCCCTTCCTTCTTCCTCCCAGAGCCAGATCGAAAGCCGCACAGAGAAAAACAGAGGGAGAGCCGTCGGCGCCGTCCAGCCCTCGCGTCGGCCGCCACCGCCCTCGCCCTCGCCACCCTTACGTCGGCCGCCACCGCCAACTTGATCGGAGCCGCCGTCGCCCCCGCGCGCGCCAACACTGCCACCGCCACCGCGCGCGCCACCAAAGCCGACGACGACACTGGCGCCTACAAGAACCCCACCATCGTGCTCGTGGTGAGCTAGCGGACCTCCTGGTACCCTCTGTTTCCTCCCTTTTGCGCGCTGTCCCGATGAGCACCTTGCACGTGGAGGCGGCGGCGGAGCTCGCGGTGGCGCCTAGGTGGTGCAAGCTCCGGTGGTGGCCATGGCGGTATGCCAGTGATGTCGGGGTATGCATGGTCCTTCTCGGGTTGCAGGTGTGTCCGCTGGCAACGACGGCACGACGTCCCTCTCTTTGGCGATGCGATGTGTCGTTGGTCGTCGGAGTGGTGGCTAGAGTTCGCGGATGTCGGTGGCGGCCTTAGAAGGTGGACTGCGCGGGCAGCTCTTTGGCGAGCGTCGTGGAAGACGGGCGGGCGGGGCAGAAGACGGGGAGCGGTACGGAGGTTTTTTCAGGCGAAGGCCGTTACCGCTTGCGGGTACCGTTACCGCTCTAGGGCCGCCGATGCTGCTACCTTCTTCGTCATAGGGTTCCGGCTGAAAACCCTTTACCATAGGTCTCGCTGGTCGTTACCCTCTTGGGGGCGTCGTTGTGGAGCTCTGACTCATCCTGATCTTGGCTCATTGACTTTGGTGGCAAGTTTAGGTTCTCCGCGATTTTTCTTGCTTATTTTGATCTGCTTTATAAAAGGGATATCCCCTCCACATTGTATCTATTCTACCAAGTTGTTTGTCATCGCTATCGTCGCTCCGGTGACCATACTGAGGCGGCGCCGCCACTATAATGCTTGCCTCGGCCTCCTCTTTCGAACAACGCCCGTTTTAGGTAGGCCGCATCACGCTACCTCGCGCGCCCTAGGTCGCTCTCCAATGCCGCCAGCCTCCGGTCAGCCACTGTAGTTAGCCCCTCTCATATGCATCAGGGATTTCTCCGAATTAGGGTTTGGACCCCTCGGAACTTGTTTAAAATGATCAAGCATCCTTAGGGTTTTAATTTCATTTGTGTATTTTTGTATGAATAATATGTATATTTGTGTATGAATCCAAGTCCACTTGAATGTTTACTCTCTTACTCTAGATAATATTATTGTTTTAGAAACTATGGATCCACTTAGTAGAAACCTTGAAGAAGAAGAAATAATCTAGAACATTATTGCTGAGGACACCTCACAATATCTGAACTTGGAGGGACATGATGAAAGCTCAAGTAGTCATGGAGAAGATGAAGACTCCGGTGAACGCAATTTAGTGATTACAAAGTCCAGCGAGGTATATGCATTGATTAAGACTCTGCTGACTTCCACCAACAATCTTCTTCTACATGTATTAATTAACGCTTCTTTCTTCTTTTAGCCCTCTCGATCGGCCAGCCAGCAACCATCTTCTTCTACGAAAAAGAGCAAGCGCGGCGCGAGCCATCGGTTGAAAGATCGTGCAAAGTTCACGATGAAGAAGTCCGTGTTGATGGCAGGCCGATGGAGCCCAAGAAGGCCGCAGACAAATTTGTACGTCAGGCTGGAGTTCTTGTTAGGGACCAAATCCCAATCATAATTGAATATTGGAATAAGCCAAAGAAGGGCGATGGTACCTCTGTCAATGAAAGATCCAAAGAAACGCTTTGGAATTCGTTGTTGGTAAATTTCACCCTTCCGCCAGAGGAGGATGAAAACAAACCGGTTATAAAGGAAAAGGTCAAAGAGTGGACTCTAAAGAAGATTGCTGACGCTTTCCGCAACTGGAAGACAAAATTGAACAAATTTGTCAAAGCTCGCGAGACTCCAAATTTCGAAGACGCATATTATGCGAAGATAATACCTCACTGGCCCGAATTTGTGGCATATAAGTAAGGTGCTATAGCTAAAAAGAGGTCAGAAACCAATACGCTAAATGCCCAGAAGAAGGAATATCACCAGAGGTTGGGGTCAGGTGGCTACATATCTCAGAGGCCTAAGTGGGAGGAAGTTGAGAAGGCCCTACTCGCTAGAGGGATCACACCCCAGACAGATGGGTGGGACCTACGTGCAAAGACTTGGTTCTACGGAATCGGAGCAAGGTTGGACCCAGAAACATGATTGTGTATCTTCCCAGCACTCCTTGCCAAACCCGTCACTGAACTCATCACGGCATACGAGGAAACAGCCGCCAGGACCTTCCATCCCGACAGAGAGAATGACCAGCTCACACGCTCCATCGGTAAAAAAGAACACCCTGGACATGCACGAGGCACAGGGGGTATGACGGGGAAGGATGAGTTTGCCGAGTGGAGCGACTCTTACAGATGGCGCGGCAGAAAAGAAAAAGAGCGTACAGAGCGGATGACACAGATAGAACATGCACTTGTGGCGCTGCAGGCGCAAGTGAATGCACAACAGAGCCATCAAGCTACCGGCCCATCTCAGCGGCACGAAGAGCCTGCATTGGAAGCTGCTGGCGGCCTAGACTCTACGCGGAAAAGCAACGTGGCTTCCACGGAGAACGTGCAGCCCACGCTTGAAATGGCGGGTCCTCGATACCCCGTGGATGAGATCACGGAGAGCAAACACGCTAAGCTGCATGTGAGATTAATGGGCTGATCCATTAAGGTGGATGTCGGCTATGCCTTACCTCCTGTAGCTGGTGGAACTTACCACTGCCGACCGATTCCAGATGGCTATGCTATTCCACTGGCACCCCCGCCGTCTCCGCAACGTCAGCAGTCTGAGCCGCTTCAGCCATCTCCTGCGCGGCAGCCATCTCCGGCGCTTGAGCCATCTCCTGCGTGGCAGCCATCTCCGACGCGCCATCCATCTTCGGCGCTTCAGGCATCTCCTCAGCGTAAGCGGAAGAGCACTGCCACGAATACCATCACTAGCACTGCCACAAAGAAATCCGCAGGAAACCGTACGCCAAAGAGTTCAAAAAACTACGTCCTGCAGCTGTAACTACCTCGGTGAATTACGCTCCTAGTTACAAGCCTGGATGAGCGGAAATGGTTAAAATAGTACGGTGGGGCCCAAATGCCACTCACAGGTAGACCTTTCGGCCGTCCTAACCATTTCCAAACATCGGGACAAGAACGGGCGGCGTAATCGGCAGGCGAAGGGATCAACTATATACACAAATGAGTATGTATGCAAGCCACCATACAATAGTCCTCAGAGCCATTCCATCTAAAAGAAATAGAAATATTGCAACGCCATACGGCAAGATCCAAATGTCCTAGATAGATATAATAGTTTAGGATATCTCCTCATACATCAAACATCAGAGTATCAGGCGGAAGCGGCAAACAAGATCCGAGTACGAATAAGAAGCAAACCGGCATAAGATGCCCCATAATGAACACATCCCGCCCACAGATCTCACGGATCCCCGTTCCCGGAATCTCTACACCGAATGATCGTTGCCCACATCGTCCGTCTCCTCCACCCAGTATCCATCTTGTGAGTGTACCTGTTCATCTGAATCAAACAATTTATCGTGTGAGACCCTAGGGGTACTCAGCAAGTCTTTATGCCTCTAAAGGGGACACAACCTGGGGTGACGCAATTGCAGCAAAAGATAATACCTAACAGTTCTATAGATACTCGCTAACCATCCGCCTAACCAAAGATAGACGGATGTCCGTGAATTAAGAACAACAGTTGTAACAGTAATATTAACAGATCCATCCTCCTCCTCGCTTACCAACGAGGAAGCGGACGAACACCCCCCCATCCGTTGGCAGTTTTATTATCCATTCCATGAGTGTTGCACTATTTACTAGTCAGTTACTTAGTCAAATTAAAAGCGGTACTTTAGTTATACTTGTCTATGATCGAGAAACTGTGCTCCAAGTCATCCATAACCGTGGACACGGCTTTCAGAAAGTTTTACCCTGCAGGGGTGCACAAATAGCAACACACACTCGATCAACCTCGGAAAAACCAAATCAAAACCCAATGAGGCTTTCACGACAAAGCAATCACCAGATTCAGAAATATTTCAGGGGGCCACCCCATTAAGTATACCCGCAACGAAGCTGGCCGGCTCCGAGACGGACTCAAGGTTTGGGTGGACGGCTGTAAACGACTGGGAACCCTAAAGTGTGACTGGGCTTGTCGACACCGCGAAATCGTGTCCCGATCCTAAACAGTACAGGTGCAGTACCTCGCACAATTTTAAATAAAGCAGTAAAGCATGGCAGAAGTACAGGATAGTAAATAAAACCTCAAACTAGTTTGTGGCCCCAAGAAATAAGAATGAGTCAAGCTCTGGCTCAAGCGGGTCCCATAAGCCTCCCGGATGTGGATAGCGCGAATATTCAAGGAACAGGAATCAAGTACTCGGGGTCCTACGGGACACAAGTGAGCATGAAAAACCAAATAGCAGATATTGCTCACCGGTGCCACTTTCATTAGTTATCCCATACTACTCAGGTTAAGTTGTTTAGGTACCTCGTTATCCATCAGACACTCACATACCCTACACATGCTGTTCTATGACTCGCATGGCTTAAACAACTCCTGTAGTAATGGCTCATGGGATGGAGGAACAAGCTTCGGTGGGGTTTAAAAGTAAAGGCTATGCAGTACTTGGGATTCAGTTTAATGCAATCGCGACTCGATGATGCAATAATAAGATAGAGGCAATAGGTACTGTATGTATGCAAGCATGTGGTAGTGCTTGCCTGGCAGCTCAGTTGAAGCGAGAGAAGTATCTGGGTAGTGCTCCTGGGTTTCTTGATATATCCCCTGCTCAGCGTCTATTCGAAGAAGAACCAAACAAACAAGGGCCAACATAAATAAAGTGCACAAGCATATGAATCAAATGCGACAAGAAAACAACCATGCCATGATGAATGATGCACAATTTGCATGGCAATAAAGTAGCATGGCATGGGTGAGGTGTATAATACAAGAAATAAACATTTTATGGAGTTTTAGTCACCTTTTATACTCAAATAAGTTGCTGTATACTTTATATTTATATGATGCATGCTGCAATTCAGAACATGGAATGCATAAACAGAAAGGTCTCGTCGCGCTGATCGATTTAGACATATTATTTGTTAAATTTGGAGTTATAAAACAAAAGTTATTAATTAATTAAGAAAAAGGGCATTTTATTGTAATTTTAATCAACTCGAAAATTAAAGTGTCCAAAATATATTTTGAAGGGCATATTTGAAATCCTCACATTTTTCTGATTTCAAAACATATACAATTTGTTTAATTTGGATTTATATTTCAAAGGTTATTTAAATGCAGATTTGAATTTGAGTTTAAAATAAATTTGAAAAGGTTTAAATTGAACAGCAAGCAGAAACCATTTTGTACTCACACAGACCTAGCCACTGACACCGCCAAGTGGGTCCGGGCCGATCTGGCAGTAACAGGCGCACCGAAGGGTTTTCTGTACCGCGGCCTTAGCTAGCCCAGGTCGCTGACCGGTGGGTCCGTCGGTGGGGCCGGGCCCACATGACAGCGAGAGGGGAGGGTCAGCCACGTGTCGCGGCGAAGGGAGCGCGGGTTGATGCGGTGTAACCTGGGGTACCTTTTTGCAAAACGGCTGGGAGGCTGACAGGTGGGAATAGCTGGACCGCGGGTTGCGAGACAAAAAGGTGGGGGGTATCTGCAAGAATGCCGTTGCTACTGTTTTTCTTCTCGCCGTTTCTGACAAAACTGTCGGCGGAAAGTCGCGGCGCGGTGGGGCTCGATCCCACGGCGCGGTGCATACGCGCAGGCGGCGGAGACCACCTGGGTGGGGTGGGGTTGCTGACAGGGAGTGGCTAGGCGGCTAGATGAGCTTCTGCGACGCCACGGTGAGGAGATCCGACCGCGACGCCGGCGCACAGAGGGCATTCGATGGAACGTCCGGCGCGACCAGGGCAAGACTGCAACGACGAGGATGTCTGGGAGGTCGGATAGCTCACCGAGGGTTTCGCTGGAGGGCTTGGATCGGGGCAGGGAGCAGCAGACCGACGGTGATGCAGAGGCCGGCGGATCTAGGGTTTTGTCGTTGGCGTCTGTGTCCAGCGGCTAGCGGGGACCGTCTCCTCCTCGCTGGCATGCACAGGGTGACGTCGGGGCCTCGCTGAGCTTCCTCGTCAACCCAACAACCACGCCCGCCTCCTGAACTGTGGTGATCACCGACGGCCGACGGTGGTGGCCGGAGTTGGAAGAAGAAAGGGGTAGCAAGGGTAGCGGCAGGTGGTGGTGGGAAGAAGGGCGAGGCCCTGGTAGATCTGGGCGTCGACTGCAGAGAGGAGGGAGTGGTTAAAGCAGAGAGGGAGAGGGGAGACGCCGTGGGGAGGCTCGGGGGAAAAGTAGCATCCACGCCACCTTTCTCTCCTCCTCCCTCACGTGCTCGGCCTGGGGGCAGGTAGGCAGGGCAGGGCGAGGTGGTGGAGACTGCCGGTGGGGTCAGGGCAAGGCCAAGGTGGCTGGCTCGGTGTGGGGTCGGCCTGGCAGGGATAGAGAGAGTGTGTGTGTGTGTGTGTGTGTGTGAGAGAGAGAGAGAGAGAGAGGTAGATGGCATGGGGTTCGGTCTAGGGTTAGGGTAGGGGTGGTGGCTCGGCTAGCTAGAGAGAGGAGAGATGGGGCCTTAGGGTTTAGAGATAGAAAAAAAGAGAGGGGTAAGAGAGATTAGGGTTTAGAAGAACTAGGCTAGGAGAGAAAGAGAGAAGAAAATAATAAGCCTCATATGATCAAGCATAAGAGTTTTATTTAAAAGAAAAGATATGGGGGATGATCCACTCAAAGATTCAAATAAATCCCTAAAGACTAGAATGTGGTGGTACTTGCATGGCCCATGCAAAATATTTAATGCCATGTTTATTCTTGTGAAAACAATAATATTAACATGGCATTATTCCTTTGCATTCCCAAAAGTGGAATAAAGCCAAGCAAAAGGATTTGAAGGAAAGTTCCAGATGGAGTAGATGGAGATGATCACATTTGATTATAATTGGGACTTGCTAGTGTGTATATTCCACTAGATGTTTAATAGTCCCAAAAATATCCCAACATGAGCATAATTCCATAATAATCCATATGAAAGCTAGGAAAAAGAAGCACTACTCCTAATGCATGCACAGGTGGCTTCACATATCCATGATGTGAGAACAACATGATGCTAATATGAGAGCATGCGGAAAAAGAATTGGATCCATCCCAACCCACATGAGCTAGAGGTAAAACCAAATAAGTTGCAATGCTCATATATGGTGGAATGGTGGAATGATGGGGTGATGACAAGAAAGGTGGTGGAGTTAATAAAAGATATGCCCCCAACTCAACTTGGGCATTTAACAATATATCAAGAACCAAATATAATATCAAGAGGCAAATACAATTTACAATGCATATGAGAGAAGAACCAAAGAAAGAGAGTTTTATATGATGCTCAAATGCAAGGTGGCATGATGACATGAGCATGATATAATTATGATGCAACAATTATATATAGGAAGTAGCCATTATATTACTAGACCAAGTAGCATTACAATAGTTAGATAATTGGGATGCTACAACTCTCCCCCACTAAACAGGAATCTCGCCCCGAGATTCTAGGATGAAGAAGAAGACTCAAGGAGGGTAGGATAGTTGGCACGGAGCTCATCTTCACGTTCCCAAGTGGCTTCATCAACAGAATGGTGCGACCACTGCACCTTGCAGAACTTGATGGACTTGTTGCGAGTCCTTCTTTCTGCGACTTCAAGGATTTTTGTGGGGTGTTCTTGATAAGACAGGTCTTCTTGGAGATTGATAAGCTCATGGTCCACGGTCCTTCCGGGATCCTTGAAGCACTTCTTGAGTTGAGAGATGTGGAAAACATCATGGACCTTGAGTTTTTCCGGGAGCTCAAGAGCATAAGCAACTTCTCCTCTTCTTCCACGAATTTTGAATGGACCGATGTATCTAGGAGCCAGCTTTCCTTTGATACCAAAACGGTGCGTGCCTCTCATGGGAGTGACACGAAGGTAAACGAGATCACCAGGGACATACTCCATGTCCGTGTGCTTTCTGTCATAATTGCTCTTCTGGCGACTTTGAGCAATCTTCAGATTTTCAAGAATGATGTGCACCTTCTCCTCCGCTTGAGTTACAATGTCAGGGCCAAACCATATTCTTTCTCCTGCACCCGACCAACCAATCGGAGTTCTACACTTGCGACCATAGAGAGCCTCAAATGGTGCCATCTTTAGACTTTTCTGGAAGCTATTGTTGTAAGAGAATTCAGCATAAGGAAGACATTCTTACCACTTCATGCCAAAAGAGATGACGCAAGAACGGAGCATATCCTCCAGAATCTGATTGATCCTTTCAACTTGTCCTTGCGACTGAGGGTGGTAAGCTGTGCTGAAGTTCAACTTTGTTCCCAAAGCATTTTGGAAACTTTCCCAGAACTTGGAAGTGAAGATGCTCCCACGGTCTGAACTGATCTCAAGCGGAACCCCATACAGAGAGACAATTCTGTTGATATAGAGCTCAGCCAACTGAATTGCAGAAATTGTTTCCTTGACGGGGAAGAAGTGAGCCACTTTAGAAAGCATGTCAATGACAACAAAGATTGCATTGTTGCCCTTCTGCGACCATGGAAAACCCGTGATGAAGTCCATCTCTACTTTCTCCCATTTCCATTCCGGGGGTTTCAATGGCTGTAGAAGACCGGAAGGTTTCTGATGGACAGCTTTAACTCTGCGGCAGACATCACACTCCGAGACATACTTGGCACAATATCGTTTCAAACCCGGCCACCAATATTGTGTTTTCAAGTCCATGTACATCTTTGTGCTGCCAGGGTGGATAGAAAGAACAGAATCATGCGCCTCCTTGAGAACTTGCTCTCTCAAACCCGGGTAGTTCGGAACAAACATCCGGTGTTCAAAGAAAAGCGTGCCTTGGTCATCGACGTGGAAGGACTCATACTTCGGAAGCTGAAGTCTGGAGATGATCTTTTTGGTGTGCGGATCACCAAGCTGAAAGGAGCGGACCTTTTCTTCCAAGAGAGGAGTAGCCAGAAGGTTCGGGAGATACCCTTGTTCCACAATTTCAAGGTTGAGCTGACGGAATTCTTCGCACAAGAGAGGCTGTTGTTCTTCCATCATGAGGTTGTTGACATAAGCTTTGCGGCTGAGAGCATCGGCCATGACATTAGCTTTGCCCGGAGTGTAGTTGATGGTCAAATCGAAGTCATTGATTGCTTCAATCCACCTCCTCTGCCGAAGGTTGAGATCAGTCTGAGTGAAGATATACTTCAGACTCTTGTGATCAGAAAAGATTTCACAACGGTTGCCCAGCAAGTAATGCCTCCATAGTTTCAAAGCAAAAACAACTGCTGCGAGTTCGAGGTCATGTGTAGGATAGTTGATCTCATGCGTCTTCAACTGTCGAGAGGCATAAGCAACAACTTGTTTTTCTTGCATAAGGACCGCACCCAATCCTTGCAAAGAGGCATCACAGAATATCTGGAAAGGCTTAGATGTATCCGGAGGAACCAAGACTGGTGTGGAAGTGAGCTTCTCTTTGAGTGTCTCAAAGCTTGCTTGACATGCAGGAGTCCAAAGGTATTTCTTGCCTTTCTTGTGGAGATCGGTAAGAGGCTTCGCTATCTTCGAAAAGTTCTGAACAAAGCGACGGCAATAACTAGCCAAACCAAGGAAACTCCGCACTACTTTGACATTAACAGGAGGAAGCCATTCAACAATTGTCTTTACAGTTTCCGGGTTGACTGCAATGCCCTTGGCAGAGATGACGTGACCAAGATAGGTTACTTGAGGCAGCCAAAACTCACACTTGGAGAACTTTTCATACAGGAGGTTCTCACGAAGCTTGTTTAGGACACACCCAAGGTGTTCTTCATGTTCTTCCTTTGACTTAGAATAGACTAGGATGTCATCCAGATAGACCACAACGAACTTATCAAGATACTCCATGAAAACCGAGTTCATAAGCCTCGAGAAGGTGGCAGGTGCGTTGGTGAGACCGAAGGACATGACTGTGTACTCATACAGGCCATAGCGGGTGGTGAAAGCTGTTTTAGGAACATCTTCCTTGCGAATCTTGATTTGATGATAACCACTTCTCAAGTCAAGCTTAGAGAATACCACAGCTCCAGCTAGCTGATCGAAGAGATCATTAATCCGCGGAAGGGGATATTTATTCTTGATGGTTTTAGTATTGAGAGCCCGATAGTCAACACAAAGTCTATAAGTCCTGTCCCGCTTCTTCACAAAGATTGTTGGGCTACCCCAAGAAGAAGTACTGTGTTGAATGAAACCCAACTTCTCTTGTTCATCAAGTTGACGTTTGAGTTCAGCCAACTCAGCAAGACCCATTTTATAAGGCCGCTTGGAGATAGGAGCCGTTCCAGGTTCAAGCTCAATTACAAACTCAACCTCACGATCCGGAGGCATACCCGACAACTCTTCAGGAAAGACATCTGAGAACTCACAGACCACCAGAACACTCTGAATAGCTTCCATAGCATCATCATTCAGAGCTGCCAAAGAGAAAAGCTGGATAGCAGGAGTCAGACTTGGAGAATAGACTATATGGCCTTCAGGAATCTTCAGAGAAACCGAGCGTTCAGCACAATCAATCACAGCTGCATTTGCTGTCAACCAATCCATGCCCAAGATGACATCAATGTCAGAATTGCCCAGAACAATTAAGGACGCCGAGAACGAAGAGCCACCAATCTCAATTTGATTGCCATGGCTGATATGAGCAGCCCTCATGTTTGAACCAGGAGATAGGACCATCAACCGCTTAAGGAGAGGAACCATAGCTAACTCATTTTCATTTGCAAACTTGTGATAAACAAACGAATGCGATGCACCAGAATCAAACAAAACTCATGCAGGGACTGAGTTAACGGAAAGCATACCCATCACAACTCCAGGTGCATGCTCAGCTTGAGCGGCATTGACACAGTTGGCACGAGCAACAATAGACCCGGGCTTGGTGTTGATGTTGAGAGCCCGAGGTGGTGGTGCACGAACCAATGGAGAGCTTGCTGCAGGTCTTGGAGGTGGTGGAGGAAGAGCTTTGTTTTTCATCGGACAGTTCCAGTTTTGATGCCTAGTGTCTCCACAAATGTAACAAGCACCAGGTGGACGTGGAGCAACGTAGCCAGGGACTCCGCCAGGTGCTCCAGGGTAGTGGTGGTTGTAGCCCCTGGGAGCAGCAGTGAGGAAGTTTGGTGGCCTTGCCGCGAAGCTTGAAGGTCTTGGTGGAGCCGGGAGCGACGGTGGGGTGTTAGGAACCCAGACACGACGCTTAGAAGGAGTTGACATAGCTGAAGAGCTTGCTGCATCACGGTTGTGTTTCTTTGACTCCTCAAACACTTGCCTACTTGCTTCTTCCTGCAGAGCTGTATGCTGAAGTTCCAGAAAAGACGCCGGCCTTGCATGTGTGATTGCATATTTAATCGATGCATTGAGCCCTTGCCGGAACCTCTTTTGCTTCTTCTTGTCATCAGAGATCTCATCGCCACCATAACGAGAAAGGTTCATGAAGTTCCTGATGTAGGTATTGACATTATCATTGCCCTGCTTGAGGTTGAGAAACACTTCCTTCATCCTCTCCATGACAATTTCTGACAGGTATTGCTCTTTGAAAGCTCCAGTGAACTGTCCCCAAGTAGGCTGAAAACCAATGCAGCTTGCCTTCAGGTAATTCTCCCACCAGAGAGCTGCATCTCCCTTCAGAAGGTGAGTGGCACACTTTACCCATTCTTGCTCAGGAACATCAGCAGTCACCAGTAGCCTTGACATCTCACGCAACCAATCATCAGCATCAAGTGGTTGATTGGACACATCAAATTGGCGCGGGTTGAACTTCAGGAAGCTTTTGATGTCTCCTCGCTTGGGAGGTGGAGGTAGCGGAGCAAACTCATTCCTCCTAACACTTTCTTCAAAACGCTGCTGGTTCTGCTGCATTGCTGCCAAGGCATTGGCGATGCTTGACAACGCGGCCCCCAGTTCAGGTTGTATGTCCTCATCAGAACGACGTGGTGGTGCCATCCTGTGATTGATATAAAACACAAGTCAGTACTATAATGGAGAATAATAATAATCCAAAATAGTACCAAGATGGAATTAACCAATATTAAAGGATACAATTTACTAAGATGATATTAAAATATCAGCAAAGTTCAAAGCACCTAGAAGATATTACGCATATCGCACACGACTGAAAAGGAGTGTGGTACACAGATATATCAAAGAAAATTTTTCCGCAAATTTCGGCATAAAAATACCAATAGATGCGCAAAATCACTTAACGAATCAAGATTAGTGACTCTACCAATTCAATATACAAGAGCGAATGATAAGAGTAGTGGTATGGTCGCGACTCCATCCCGCACTCAAATCATTACTCCGTACATGATTAAGTAGAACACATATCCCAACACCTTCTTCTCACGATGAACCTAAAGATTAGTAACTACGGAAACGAACACCCCCAAACAAGATAACGTCGGATAACAAAGAGTAAGACAGATCGCGGCGGTATACAACGAATCAGATAGATCGCGTCGGTTTGCAAAAGCCTGTCGGTATGGAATGTACCAACAGTTGATAACCAAGAGGCCGATTGTGATAACAACTTGGATGCAACAGATAGATAAGGAATTACACACACACACACACTCAACCTATGGTACTACGGAAACCCAGAACACGTGAATCCTAGTTTGAACTTTTAAGAGGAGGATTGAAAACGTTACACTTCCTTACCAGAAAAGGGTGGGTGGGTGGGTAAGAAGAAAAGTGGAAGCAGTCCTACTCTCGCGTTTTGTTTTTCCCTAGTATACATAGCTACCAAAAATATTTGCTAGACTGACAACGACCATTTGGCTGAGACCCTGAAGGGCGGGATGGCTCTGATACCAATTGTAACTAACTCGGTGAATTACGCTCCTAGTTACAAGCCTGGATGAGCGGAAATGGTTAAAATAGTACGGTGGGGCCCAAATGCCACTCACAGGTAGACCTTTCGGCCGTCCTAACCATTTCCAAACATCGGGACAAGAATGGGCGGCGTAATCGGCAGGCGAAGGGATCAACTACATACACAAATGAGTATGTATGCAAGCCACCATACAACAGTCCTCAGAGCCATTCCATCTAAAAGAAATAGAAATATTGCAACGCCATACGGCAAGATCCAAATGTCCTAGATAGATATAATAGTTTAGGATATCTCCTCATACATCAAACATCAGAGTATCAGGCGGAAGCGGCAAACAAGATCCGAGTACGGATAAGAAGCAAACCGGCATAAGATGCCCCATAATAAACACATCCCGCCCACAGATCTCACGGATCCCCGTTCCCGGAATCTCTACACCGAATGATCGTTGCCCACATCGTCCGTCTCCTCCACCCAGTATCCATCTTGTGAGTGTACCTGTTCATCTGAATCAAACAATTTATCGTGTGAGACCCTAGGGGTACTCAGCAAGTCTTTATTCCTCTAAATGGGACACAACCTGGGGTGACGCAATTGCAGCAAAAGATAATACCTAACAGTTCTATAGATACTCGCTAACCATCCGCCTAACCAAAGATAGACGGATGTCCGTGAATTAAGAACAACAGTTATAACAGTAATATTAACAGATCCATCCTCCTCCTCGCTTACCAACGAGGAAGCGGACGAACACCCCCCCATCCGTTGGCAGTTTTATTATCCATTCCATGAGTGTTGCACTATTTACTATTCAGTTACTTAGTCAAATTAAAAGCGGTACTTTAGTTATACTTGTCTATGATCGAGAAACTGTGCTCCAAGTCGTCCATAACCGCGGACACGGCTTTCAGAAAGTTTTACCCTGCAGGGGTGCACAAATAGCAACACACACTCGATCAACCTCGGAAAAACCAAATCAAAACCCAACGAGGCTTTCACGACAAAGCAATCACAAGATTCAGAAATATTTCAGGGGGCCACCCCATTAAGTATACCCGCAACGAAGCTGGCCGGCTCCAAGACGGACTCAAGGTTTGGGTGGACGGCTGTAAACGACTGGGAACCCTAAAGTGTGACTGGGCTTGTCGACACCGCGAAATCGTGTCCCGATCCTAAACAGTACAGGTGCAGTACCTCGCACAATTTTAAATAAAGCAGTAAAGCATGGCAGAAGTACAGGATAGTAAATAAAACCTCAAACTAGTTTGTGGCCCCAAGAAATAAGAATGAGTCAAGCTCTGGCTCAAGGGGGTCCCATAAGCCTCCCGGATGTGGATAGCGCGAATATTCAAGGAACAGGAATCAAGTACTCGGGGTCCTACGGGACACAAGTGAGCATGAAAAACCAAATAGCAGATATTGCTCACCGGTGCCACTTTCATTAGTTATCCCATACTACTCAGGTTAAGTTGTTTAGGTACCTCGTTATCCATCAGACACTCACATACCCTACACATGCTGTTCTACGACTCGCATGGCTCAAACAACTCCTGTAGTAATGGCTCATGGGATGGAGGAACAAGCTTCAGTGGGGTTTAAAAGTAAAGGCTATGCAGTACTTGGGATTCAGTTTAATGCAATCGCGAATCGATGATGCAAGAATAAGATAGAGGAAATAGGTACTGTATGTATGCAAGCATGTGGTAGTGCTTGCCTGGCAGCTCAGTTGAAGCGAGAGAAGGATCTGGGTAGTGCTCCTGGGTTTCTTGATATATCCCCTGCTCAGCGTCTATTCGAAGAAGAACCAAACAAACAAGGGCCAACATAAATAAAGTGCACAAGCATATGAATCAAATGCGACAAGCAAACAACCATGCCATGATGAATGATGCACAATTTGCATGGCAATAAAGTAGCATGGCATGGGTGAGGTGTAGAATACAAGAAATAAACATTTTATGGAGTTTTAGTCACCTTTTATACTCAAATAAGTTGCTGTATACTTTATATTTATATGATGCATGCTGCAATTCAGAACATGGAATGCATAAACAGAAAGGTCTCGTCACGCTGATCGATTTAGACATATCATTTGTTAAATTTGGAGTTATAAAACAAAAGTTATTAATTAATTAAGAAAAAGGGCATTTTATTGTAATTCTAATCAACTCGAAAATTAAAGTGTCCAAAATATATTTTGAAGGGCATATTTGAAATCCTCACATTTTTCTGATTTCAAAACATATACCATTTGTTTAATTTGGATTTATATTTCAAAAGTTATTTAAATGCAGATTTGAATTTGAGTTTAAAATAAATTTGAAAAGGTTTAAATTGAACAGCAAGCAGAAACCATTTTGTACTCACACAGACCTAGCCACTGACACCTCCAAGTGGGTCCGGGCCGATCTGGCGGTAACAGGCGCACCGAAGGGTTTTCTGTACCGCGGCCTTAGCTAGCCCAGGTCGCTGACTGGTGGGTCCGTCGGTGGGGCCGGGCCCACATGACAGCGAGAGGGGAGGGTCAGCCACGTGTCGCGGCGAAGGGAGCGCGGGTTGATGCGGTGGAACCTGGGGTACCTTTTTGCAAAACGGCTGGGAGGCTGACAGGTGGGAATAGCTGGACCGCGGGTTGTGAGACAAAAAGGTGGGGGGTATCTGCAAGAATGCCGTTGCTACTGTTTTTCTTCTCGCCGTTTCTGACGAAACTGTCGGCGGAAAGTCGCGGCGCGGTGGGGCTCGATCCCGCGGCGCGGTGCGTACGCGCAGGCGGCGGAGACCACTGCGGTGGGGTGGGGTTGCTGACAGGGAGTGGCTAGGCGGCTAGTTGAGCTTCTGCGACGCCACAGCGAGGAGATCCGACCGCGACGCCGGCGCACAGAGGGCGTTCGATGGAACGTCCGGCGCGACCAGGGCAAGACTGCAATGACGAGGATGTCTAGGAGGTCGGATAGCTCACCGAGGGTTCGCTGGAGGGCTTGGATCGGGGCGGGGAGCAGCAGACCGACGGCGATGCAGAGGCCGGCGGATCTAGGGTTTTGTCGTCGGCGTCTGTGTCCAGCGGCTAGAGGGGACCGTCTCCTCCTCGCCGGCATGCACAGGGTGACGTCGGGGCCTCGCTGAGCTTCCTCGTCAACCCAACAACCACGCCCGCCTCCTGAACTGTGGTGATCACCGACGGCCGACGGTGGTGGCCGGAGTTGGAAGAAGAAAGGGGTAGCAGGCGTAGCGGCAGGTGGTGGTGGGAAGAAGGGCGAGGCCCTGGTAGATCTGGGCGTCGACTGCGGAGAGGAGGGAGTGGTTAAAGCAGAGAGGGAGAGGGGAGACGCCGTGGGGAGGCTCGGGGGAAAAGTAGTGTAACACCCTCAGAATTGGCCCTATGCAAGTTTCAGCGCTTCCCGCCAAACCCGCATAGAAACGATTCAAAGGTGCCCACCAGGCACTTTCGTGCGGGTGGAAAACGAAGTAATAACATTACACAACAGTCCTTGATGGGACCCACAAAACAGATATATATACAACAGCGACTCAATGAGTCAAGAATACAGATATAATATACAAAGATCCAAACCACCTTGAAAATGATAGCGTCCAACTACGGACAAGATGCAAATGGGGCTAAGAGCCCTGAATAATAACCAATGGCGTCCATAACCCTGCCCAGGCCAAGCCGGAAGGGTAACCCTGCTAACGATGTCGATCTCAAAACCTGCTTAAACAAAAGGGGTGCCGACAAAGGGCAAAGGAAAAAGAGAGAGCGGTCAGTACTGAGGCCAGTACACGGCGAGACTAGAATTCGGCGGTCCTCTCCTACATAGGTATGGTGGACTGAAGCGGCAGCGCGGCATGCACTAAACAACCTATAGAGACTCAATATAACTGGCGGCTATCAGAGAGGGGTAAGAAAGACCTATTCGAAACCAACGTGATGCTACCATCATACAAACCCATCCTGGTGTTTCCCCCTCGAGACCAAACGAGGAAGTCAACCGAGGAACTCACACAGTTGGCAGTTTTATTCATTCGTTTACCGTTGCAGCAATTACTAGTCAAATATAGATAATCATCCTGATATAATAAGCAGTGGGCAATTTTATTTAACCGTTCCGTTGTAGTTGCAACACTTACTAGTCAGATACAATTAGCATGAGATAACCCAAAACCCAACAGTTGTTGGTACTTTTATTTAGCCATTCCGTTATAGTTGCAATACTTACTAGTCAGGTACAATGGTCGCAAGCGACAACCCAAACAAGCAATTGTTGGCAGTTTTATTTAGCCATTCCATTATAGTGAAGCTGATTACTAGTCATTATAAAGTCAAATTTATAGCACTACTTTAGTTATAGTTGTCTATGATCGAGATACTGTGCTCCAAGTCGTCCATAACCGTGGACACGGCTTTCAGAAAGTTTTACCCTGCAGGGGTGCACAAATAGCAACACACACTCGATCAACCTCGAAAAAACCAAATCAAAACCCAACGAGGCTTTCTCGACAAAGCAAACACAGGATTCAGAAATATTTCAGGGGGCCACCGCATTGAGTACACCCACAACGAAGTTAGCTGACTCCGAGACGGACTCAAGGTTTGCGCCAGTGGCTGTAAACGACTGGGAACCCAAAAATGGGCTTGTCGATACCGCGTAAACACTCCGCTTACCTAAACAGTACAGGTGCTCCTCGCACAATCGTAATAAAGCAGTAAAGCATGGCATAGGTACAGGATAGTAAATAAAACCTCAAACTAGTTTGTGGCCCCAAGAAATAAGACTGAATCAAGCTCTGGCTCAGGGGGGTCCCATAAGCCTCCCGGATGTGGATAGCGCGAATATTCAAGGAACAGGTATCAAGTACTCGGGGTCCTACGGGACACAAGTGGACGGTTAACAACCAAATAACATCTATTGCCCACCTGTGCCTCTGCTTACCTACTTCAATTTTAGTTATTAAACAATAATTAAAGTGAACGATAATTAAAGCCATGATCATCTCCAACCTTAAACATACGGCAATACTCCAACAACTATGGTACTTGACGACATGCGACAGCACTTGAGCAAGCGACTACGATGCGCAGGTCCAACTATCTACCAAACAATAGGTAATAGGATGTGTCCAAGGCAATATAAGGCTGCGAGGGATATCACGGGTACGAAAACTAGAGCAACGCAACACAGATAACAACAGATCAACAGGAGGGAATAAATACTATAAAAGTAAGATAGGTAGAAAGGGGGAGATGCTCGCCTGAAAACATTGCCGAAGGTTCATCCGAAGGTCGGGGCGAAGCTCACATCAACTCAACGGCCTTATCTGCGAAGAAGCAAAACACTAGAATAAACACCTGATGCAATATTTAATACTACGGCAAAAGATCGGGCATGATGCATGTATGATGTATGACATGGCAAAGGTGCAATGCAATTAGGCAAGTTTAAGCGGAACCGGGCGTCCCGACAATTAAATATATGGTTCAAGTTGTTTAGATCCCCGCAATTTAAATGTTGTAATAACAAGGCAAGATAAGTTACCGGTTCGCTACACAAATTTAAACGAGGCCAATATAAGACTAGATTTGCCCGCATATGGGCCCCATATTTAATTATGAGGTGAATCGGCATAATGCCCCCAAACCACATGACAATATGCATGCGAGATGAAAGATTTAATGCAACAAGTTTATATCATTTATTAAAATAAGAGCTCGGGTTTGGGTTCACACATGGAGGTTGGCGATCTTGGTTCCGGCGTTTCGGGGTTCGACAGGGGCTCAGGGTTCGACGGAAACGGTCTCGGCAGAAACATTCTCGGATAACGGAGTATATCTTGTCGCATCCGTGGTCTTCGGGCCCGTGTAGGCGGTCATGGCGTTCAAGGGGGAGAACTTGGCGTTCCGTGTTCTCGGCGATCTGCGGAGAAGATCTTGACGCTCGGTGCCCGCGAAGTTGATCTTGGTGTTCCAGGATGATCTTGCCGACTCCATGCGAAGGCCTTGGCGCTCTAGATCGGTCTTCAGGGTCCGGCCATCGGATCCAGGAACGGGCTTCGGAATCCGGGTCTTCGAGTCCATGTTGACGATCTTGTTTCTACGCCTCCGGGAAGGAGAGCTTGACGAGCCAAAGGAATAGCACTCTCGAGGGGTTTCGGTACTGTTTGGGTGGCATCACCATCATCATAGTTCACCACCAACTCTGCACATACAGAGCTCCATGGATGTACATCACTAGCAGCCCCGTCTCGACAGGGGGAGAAGGCGACCAGGCCACCAGGGGCTCACGCAGGTCGCTCAACTGCAACCAGAGGAACCGGCTCGAAACGCGTTGGGGCGGCCCCGGCGGAACAGAGGCAGAGCGGTGTCCTTGGGAGGCTCCGGCGACGCGAGCCGACGAGGAAGGCGCCGGGGACGAAGAGGCGCTGACGGCGAGGGGAGGAACATCGAGGAGTGCCCGCAGCGGCGACGGCCGGACGCAGAGGAACGTCGGGAGGCGCGCCTGCAGGGGGACCGGCTTGGCAGGTGCTCGGTGGATGTGGGGCGTGGAGGCGAGCGAGGCCGGGCTCGGCCGGAGGACGCGCGCAGGGCGCCGGAGGCGGTGGAGGGCGCCGGAGAGGGGGCGGGAGGAGGTTCGCGGCAGCGGCCGGCAGAGAGGCGGCCGACGGGGTGGAGGTCGGCGGGAGGGAGCGGGGTTGCGGCGGCGGATGCGGGAGGCGGCGGGGAACGGTGATGGCGGGGAGGAGGCGGCCGCGGAAGAGGGTGGAGCCGAGCGGCACGGCCAGAGCGACGCGCGGGCGGCCGAAGGCCAGCGGCGGGGAGGGCCGCGTGAGGTCGGCCGGCGACGGGGCGAGCGAGAGGGAGAGAGGCTCGAGGCGGGGATGCGGGAGGCGGCGGTGCAGGCGAGGTCGTCGCGGCTTCGGCTCGCTGCAACAGAGAGGGTCGCGGGGAGAGGACGCGGTCGGGGCAGAGAGAGAGGAGCGGGGTGGGAGAGGACGGTGCGGGAGGGCGCGGGGCGAGGTGGGAGGTGGGGCCGCGGGGAACAGGGGCAGGTGGTCGGGCCGGGCGAGGGGGAGGTTAGTGGTGGTGGGGGCTGTGGTCGGTGTGAGTGCGTGTGTGCTGTGTGTGTGACGTGTGTGAGGGGGTTGGTGGGGAGGTGGCAAGGAGTGATTAGGTGGGGGTTTGTCCAGGGGTGATGTGGAGGGGGGCTGGGTAGATTAGGACTAGGTAGGTTAGGGATTTTGGGTGGACCGGTTTTATTCTGGGGGTGGCCGTCTGGGTCGGATCGGCCCGGTCTGGCTTCCCCCCTAAAAAATAATTAAATATTTTATTTATTTAAAACAGGGCTTTTGCAAACCGTTGGCAGACAAAGCAAAATAATCCGGAGACCTGGGTTTTGTGTTTGAACAAAGACGGGGCGTTTAGAAAAACAAAAATAGGTTTTTCCGAAAATAGTTTTATGCAAGCAAGTGCAAGATGATGACGATGCTCAAATGCAATGTGGCATGATGACATGAGCATGCGGTCATGATGATGCAATGCAGAAAAACAACGCGATTTTCTAGTAGTGGTTTTTGCGGGATGCCACAATTCGACACCACTAACAATGGATCTCGCCCTCGAGATCCGCCTCATGGTACCGGGAAAAAGGGCGGCGATCTGAATCTTCTCGCATCGTGTAGATCCTCGCGACACCACTAACAAGAGGTCGTTGTCCGGGTTCGTCGAGAGAACACTCCGGGAACAAAATGTCGAAGGTAGAGGTATCAACAAATAAAGCCACCTCTAGCTTCCGTGGACGGAGTAAAATTGCTGGATCCACCGATTCGATGTACAAGAGCGAATGATAAGAGTAGTCGGATGGTGATCAGTCCATCGCGCACCCAAACCATTACTCTGCACACGAATAGGCGAATTATGCAACCAACTCTCGGAATTAGACTGAAGATCTTGACAAACAAGGTTCGGAAACAAAGGAGGAATGCAGGTTCTCATCAGATCTGATGTAGATGACTTCGTCGCGTCGGAAAGCACGAGAAGGAACAAAGAGAAGTCCACCAGACAAAGGATTCCTCGGATAGCATGAAGACCAGATGTAGCAACACCGTTACCAAAAGAGGAAGTGAAACCCTGAAGGTACGATGGAACCCAACCACGAGAAATCCTGGACCCGAAGAGAGAGAAGAGAGCGGATTCAAAACACGCAGAGGTGAGAGGAGAGCTGCAGAGGGATAAGGAGTAAAATCAGACCTAATCAGAACTATCCAACCGATTTTGCAAAAATAGTTTTTACACTCTACTTCGGCCGTTAGCTAGGTTATCCTACAGGCTGGACTTGTGGGGTATCGCAACTGCTGAGCTCTGATACCACTCTGTAACACCCTCAGAATCGGCCCTATGCAAGTTTCAGCGCTTCCCGCCAAACCCGCATAGAAACGATTCAAAGGTGCCCACCAGGCACTTTCGTGCGGGTGGAAAACGAAGTAATAACATTACACAACAGTCCTCGATGGGACCCACAGAACAGATATATATACAACAGCGACTCAATGAGTCAAGAATACAGATATAATATACAAAGATCCAAACCACCTTGAAAATGATAGCGTCCAACTACGGACAAGATGCAAATGGGTCTAAGAGCCCTGAAGAATAACCAATGGCGTCCATAACCCTGCCCAGGCCAAGCCGGAAGGGTAAACCTGCTAACGATGTCGATCTCAAAACCTGCTTAAACAAAAGGGGTGCCGACAAAGGGCAAAGGAAAAAGAGAGAGCGGTCAGTACTGAGGCCAGTACACGGCGAGAATAGAATTCGGCGGTCCTCGCCTACATAGGTATGGTGGACTGAAGCGGCAGCGCGGCATGCACTAAACAACCTATAGAGACTCAATATAACTGGCGGCTATCAGAGAGGGGTAAGAAAGACCTATTCGGAACCAACCTGATGCTACCATCATACAAACCCATCCTGGTGTTTCCCCCTCGAGACCAAACGAGGAAGTCAACCGAGGAACTCACACAGTTGGCAGTTTTATTCATTCGTTTATCGTTGCAGCAATTACTAGTCAAATATAGATAATCATCCTGATATAATAAGCAGTGGGCAATTTTATTTAACCGTTCCGTTGTAGTTGCAACACTTACTAGTCAGATACAATTAGCATGAGATAACCCAAAACCCAACAGTTGTTGGTACTTTTATTTAGCCATTCCGTTATAGTTGCAATACTTACTAGTCAGGTACAATGGTCGCAAGCGACAACCCAAACAAGCAATTGTTGGCAGTTTTATTTAGCCATTCCATTATAGTGAAGCTGATTACTAGTCATTATAAAGTCAAATTTATAGCACTACTTTAGTTATAGTTGTCTATGATCCAGATACTGTGCTCCAAGTCGTCCATAACCGCGGACACGGCTTTCAGAAAGTTTTACCCTGCAGGGGTGCACAAATAGCAACACACACTTGATCAACCTCGGAAAAACCAAATCAAAACCCAACGAGGCTTTCTCGACAAAGCAATCACAGGATTCAGAAATATTTCAGGGGGCCACCCCATTGAGTACACCCGCAATGAAGTTAGCTGACTCCGAGACGGACTCAAGGTTTGCGCTAGTGGCTGTAAACGACTGGGAACCCAAAACTGGGATTGTCGATACCGCGTAAACACTCCGCTTACCTAAACAGTACAGGTGCTCCTCGCACAATCGTAATAAAGCAGTAAAGCATGGCATAGGTACAGGATAGTAAATAAAACCTCAAACTAGTTCGTGGCCTCAAGAAATAAGACTGAATCAAGCTCTGGCTCAGGGGGGTCCCATAAGCCTCCCGGATGGGATAGCGCGAATATTCAAGGAACGGGTATCAAGTACTCGGGGTCCTACGGGACACAAGTGGACGGTTAACAACCAAATAACATCTATTGCCCACTTGTGCCTCTGCTTACCTACTTCAATTTTAGTTATTAAACAATAATTAAAGAGAACGATAATTAAAGCCATGATCATCTCCAACCTTAAACATACGGCAATACTCCAACAACTGTGGTACTTGACGACACGCGACAGCACTTGAGCAAGCGACTACGACGCGCAGGTCCAACTATCTACCAAACAATAGGTAATAGGATGTGTCCAAGGCAATATAAGGCTGCGAGGGATATCACGGGTACGAAAACTAGAGCAACGCAACACAGATAGCAACAGATCAACAGGAGGGAATAAATACTATAAAAGTAAGATAGGTTGAAAGGAGGAGATGCTCGCCTGATAACATTGCCGAAGGTTCATCCGAAGGTCGGGGTGAAGCTCACATCAACTCAACGGCCTTATCCGCGAAGAAGCAAAACACTAGAATAAACACCGGATGCAATATTTAATACTACGGCAAAAGATCGGGCATGATGCATGTATGATGTATGACATGGCAAAGGTGCAATGCAATTAGGCAAGTTTAAGCGGAACTGGTGGTCCCGACAATTAAATATATGGTTCAAGTTGTTTAGATCCCCGCAATTTAAATGTTGTAATAACAAGGCAAGATAAGTTACCGGTTCGCTACACAAATTTAAACGAGGCCAATATAAAACTAGATTTGCCCGCATATGGGCCCCATATTTAATTATGAGGTGAATCGGCATAATGCCCCCAAACCACATGACAATATGCATGCGAGATGAAAGATTTAATGCAACAAGTTTATATCATTTAATAAAATAAGAGCTCGGGTTTGGGTTCACACATGGAGGTTGGCGATCTTGGTTCCGGGGGTTCGGGGTTCGACAGGGGCTCAGGGTTCGACGGAAACGGTCTCGGCAGAAACATTCTCGGATAACGGAGTAGATCTTGTCGCATCCGTGGTCTTCGGGCCCGTGTAGGCGGTCATGGCGTTCAAGGGGGAGAACTTGGCGTTCCGTGTTCTCGGCGATCTGCGGAGAAGATCTTGACGCTCGGTGCCCGCGAAGTTGATCTTGGTGGTCCAGGATGATCTTGCCGACTCCATGCGAAGGCCTTGGCGCTCTAGATCGGTCTTCAGGGTCCGGCCATCGGATCCAGGAACGGGCTTCGGAATCCGGGTCTTCGATTCCATGTTGACGATCTTGTTTCTACGCCTCCGGGAAGGAGAGCTTGACGAGCCAAAGGAATAGCACTCTCGAGGGGTTTCGGTACTGTTTGGGTGGCATCACCATCATCATAGTTCACCACCAACTCTGCACATACAGAGCTCCATGGATGTACATCACTAGCAGCCCCGTCTCGACAGGGGGAGAAGGCGACCAGGCCACCAGGGGCTCACGCAGGTCGCTCAACTGCAACCAGAGGAACCGGCTCGAAACGCGTTGGGGCGGCCCCGGCGGAACAGAGGCAGAGCGGTGTCCTTGGGAGGCTCCGGCGACGCGAGCCGGCGAGGAAGGCGCCGGGGACGAAGAGGCGCTAACGGCCAGGGGAGGAACATCGAGGAGTGCCCGCAGCGGCGACGGCCGGATGCAGAGGAACGTCGGGAGGCGCGCCTGCAGGGGGACCGGCTTGGCAGGTGCTCGGTGGATGTGGGGCGCGGAGGACGCGCGCAGGGCGCCGGAGGCGGTGGAGGGCGCCGGAGAGGGGGCGGGAGGAGGTTCGCGGCAGCGGCCGGCAGAGAGGCGGCCGACGGGGGAGGCGAGCCCCGCGCGCGGCCGACGGGGTGGAGGTCGGCGGGAGGGAGCGGGGTTGCGGCGGCGGATGCGGGAGGAGGCGGGGAACGGTGATGGCGGGGAGGAGGTGGCCGCGGAAGAGGGTGGAGCCGAGCGGCACGGCCAAAGCGACGCACGGGCGGCCGAAGGCCAGCGGCGGGGAGGGCCGCGTGAGGTCGGCCGGCGACGGGGCGAGCGAGAGGGAGAGAGGCTCGAGGCGGGGATGCGGGAGGCGGCGGTGCAGGCGAGGTCGTCGCGGCGGCGGCTCGCTGCAACAGAGAGGGTCGCGGGGAGAGGACGCGGTCGGGGCAGAGAGATAGGAGCAGGGTGGGAGAGGACGGTGCGGGAGGGCGCGGGGCGAGGTGGGAGGTGGGGCCGGGCGAGGGGGAGGTTAGTGGTGGTGGGGGCTGTGGTCGGTGTGAGTGCGTGTGTGCTGTGTGTGTGACGTGTGTGAGGGGGTTGGTGGGGAGGTGGCAAGGAGTGATTGGGTGGGGGTTTGTCCAGGGGTGATGTGGCGCAAAGGGATAGGTTAGGGTGAGGTGGAGGGGGGCTGGGTAGATTAGGACTAGGTAGGTTAGGGATTTTGGGTGGACCGGTTTTATTCTGGGGGTGGCTGCCTGGGTCGGATCGGCCCGGTCTGGCTGCCCCCCTAAAAAATAATTAAATATTTTATTTATTTAAAACAGGGCTTTTGCAAACCGTTGGCAGACAAAGCAAAATAATCCGGAGACCCGGGTTTTGTGTTTGAACAAAGACGGGGCGTTTAGAAAAACAAAAATAGGTTTTTCCGAAAATAGTTTTATGCAAGCAAGTGCAAGATGATGACGATGCTCAAATGCAATGTGGCATGATGACATGAGCATGCGGTCATGATGATGCAATGCACAAAAACAACGCGATTTTCTAGTACTGGTTTTTGCGGGATGCCACAAGTAGCCTCCACGCCACCTTTCTCTCCTCCTCCCTCACGTTCTCGGCCTGGGGGGCAGGTAGGCAGGGCAGGGCGAGGTGGTGGAGACTGCCGGTGGGGTCAGGGCGAGGCCAAGGTGGCTGGCTCGGTGTGGGGTCGGCCTGGCAGGGATAGAGAGAGAGAGAGAGAGAGAGAGAGAGAGAGAGGTAGATGGCATGGGGTTCGGTCTAGGGTTAGGGTAGGGGTGGTGGCTCGGCTAGCTAGAGAGAGGAGAGATGGGGCCTTAGGGTTTAGAGATAGAAAAAGAGAGAGGGGTAAGAGAGATTAGGGTTTAGAAGAACTAGTCTAGGAGAGAAAGAGAGAAGAAAAGAATAAGCCTCATATGATCAAGCATAAGAGATTTATTTAAAAGAAAAGATATGGGGGATGATCCACTCAAAGATTCAAATAAATCCCTAAAGACTAGAATGTGGTGGTACTTGCATGGCCCATGAAAAATATTTAATGCCATGTTTATTCTTGTGAAAACAATAATATTAACATGGCATTATTCATTTGCATTCCCAAAAGTGGAATAAAGCCAAGCAAAAGGATTTGAAGGAAAGTTCCAGATGGAGTAGATGGAGATGATCACATTTGATTATAATTGGGACTTGCTAGTGTGTATATTCCACTAGATGTTTAATAGTCCCAAAAATATCCCAACATGAGCATAATTCCATAATAATCCATATGAAAGCTAGGAAAAAGGAGCACTACTCCTAATGCATGCAAAGGTGGCTTCACATATCCATGATGTGAGAACAACATGATGCTAATATGAGAGCATGCGGAAAAAGAATTGGATCCATCCCAACCCACATGAGCTAGAGGTAAAACCAAATAAGTTGCAATACTCATACATGGTGGAATGGTGGAATGATGGGGTGATGACAAGAAAGGTGGTGGAGTTAATAAAAGATATGCCCCCAACTCAACTTGGGCATTTAACAATATATCAAGAACCAAATATAATATCAAGAGGCAAATACAATTTACAATGCATATGAGAGAAGAACCAAAGAAAGAGAGTTTTATATGATGCTCAAATGCAAGGTGGCATGATGACATGAGCATGATATAATTATGATGCAACAATTATATATAGGAAGTAGCCATTATATTACTAGACCAAGTAGCATTACAATAGTTAGACAATTGGGATGCTACAGCAGCCTTCCGCCAAGCCATTGCCGGCTTTACCATGGAATCGCAGCGACGAGGAGACCAATAGGATCTCGGAAGAAGAGGTCAAGAAATTCTTTGCACCTAGACGGGCCGAGCCAAAGGATAAAATAGATCCGGCGGTGGTGGAGAAGTTTTACAATAATCTTTTGAAACCTGAAACCCCACTTGTGCCGGACTACGAGCGCCAGATTTTGAAGGGGGATGCAAGGCGTCGTAGGGAGACTGAAAGTAGCAGTCGTGCGGAGCCCAGAAAACAGTTCCCATGATCGGAGAGCAGGAAAACCAATCATGCGCCCCGCTCCAACTGTTCGACACACGAGACGCGCCTCCCGTAAATGATTACGAGGCAGAGCTACAAAGAAAGGCCAATGAGATGGGGATGACTTACATTGCATACTTGAACATCATGGGAGACAACTTGCCCAAATGCGATGCCAACCCCATACAGCCATGGAAGTATGGGAAGAATCTCGTCAAGAAAGAGGAGCTCAAGAATCTACCAACAAAGATGCGAAGATTGCACAAGTGGTACCTTGATTTCTGCAAGACGAGAAAGGAAGAATGGATCACGGCGCATATAAGAGATGAGATTTTTTTGTGCGGAGACGACGAGATCGACTTCAACATTCAAGACTTGCATTTTCTATTCAATCAGAAGGAACTCGACCAAGCTGCCATCATCCTTTATTGTGTGTAAGTACTATTTCTGTAATTTATATCTCATCTCATTCACTTCATTAATTGCATGTATATATATGCTCACCATATATGTATATACTATTATGCAGGAAAAAGGTTATGGAATGCATGAAAGGAGGCCCTTTTGACATTGGGTTCGTTGACCCAAATAGAGTTCATGAAGAAGTGGTAAGAATCAAACCCGGGCAAACAGAAGATTACTTGCTAAGGTCTTTACTGAGACAACAAACCAAAAGGGAAATACTATTGCCTTACAACTTCTCGTGAGTACTGTTACCCTCTCTTGTACACATTCTGTTTCGGCTTACTCGATGTTAAGTGTAACTGATGATGAGTTATGCGTGCGTAGGTTCCACATTATTCTGCTAGTCATTCAACCCGACTCAGGAAAAGTCCTTGTCATGGACTCGTTACGAAAAGAAAAAGAGATATGGGCAGACTTTAGAGAGATGCTCCAGAGGTAATTTCAATCATATTATCGCACTAGATCGGCAACTTTCGTGACAACAAGTAATTAATTACTCCTTTATCCATTTTCTTTGCCGGACAGGGTTTGGAAAAGGTTCACGGGCAGGGCCGTGGGTGAATGGTCAGAAGAACTAAAATTTGTAGACCAAAATGTAAGTAATACTAGCTAGCTAGGTCTGCGTATCTCTTTGATTCTGCTTCCAGTTCCATTATATCATGCTTTATTGATTACTATTTTGATTGAACTCTCTATTCTCGTAAAGTGCGCGCATCAGGGACACGGCAATAACTTATGTGGGTACTATGTTTACGAGTTCATTCGCAACACGATATGTGCGACGGGCCAAGCCGCACTAGAACAACTTAGAGTAAGTAAACAAAGTACACAACATTATTTTATTACCATCAATTGTGTTGAGTTTTATTCTTTTATATATATTGACCCCATTCTTCATATATATTCAGATCAAACGGATGCGGGACCAACTCCTACCATTTGAACGCATACGAGCTATTCAAGAGGAATTGGCGGGGTTCATACTTGATGAGGTCGTCACGACTGGCAGAGAACTCTTTAGATATCCACCAAAATAAACGTTGTATATATGCTTGAACGTGTTTGTCTTGTACTTGATGCTTCAATGTTTACGGAGAATACCACACAATGACGATGTTGTGTATAATAATAGTTGCTTAATTATTCATGTACTCGTATGTACCGATGACGATGTATGTGTATACCGCTCCCGATCGATTCCCCCTCCCTCCCTCCCCGTCCCCGCCGCGCCGCAGAAATACGCCCAGAACGTGGCAGGGGCAGAACTCTGCCGCGGCAGAGATTTAGGCCATTTTCCTGCCGCGGCAGAAAACCTTTAACACCGGTTCGTGTTACGAACCGGTGTAAAAGGGGGGGTCCCTGAGCGCTGTGCCAGCCCCACGTGCGCCACCCTTTAACACCGGTTCGTATAAGAACCGGTGTTAAAGGGGGGCCCTCTAACACCGAACCCTCAACAGCGGTTCTACAACCGCTGTTAGAGGGCCCTCCAAACCGGTGTTAGAGGGGGGGGTGTGCACTAGTGTATGCTTCCTCTTTCCAAAGAGCTAGGCCGTGCTTGTTTTGCAGCACCACTGCCCCAAAATTCATCCTCGAAACTTTGCCCCATTCGCTGTCGACTATCGACTATCGACATCGTTAGTGTTTGAAATAATGGGCTAAATCATTAGACCCATGTGTGATTTCAGATTTTCCCTAAATCTCAAAGCCCATGTATGTGGAAGTCCATATGTGATTTGTACCAAGTTGGTGGCACCTCACATGTGTGTGTGGAAAGAGCTGTGGCAGCTAAAGTTTAGTCCCAAATGGAAAGTTGAAGGAGAGTTGCACCACCTTATAAGGTGGAGTGTTACACCACTTTGTAAGTGAGTGACAATAAGAGAGCTACACGCGCGCTCCACCTCCGACGATGCTGCCGCTCGCATGCACGCTCGCATCGTCTCGTCACGACGCGCGCCGTGGTTTGCGGGTTGCGGGAATCTCGCCGAGCCGAGCTTTATTTTGCTGCTCAGGAAAATGTGTGCGGTTAGACAGACGTGTCAACAGTTAGCGGATTCGAGTCGCTCCCGGATCGTGGGCTATCTGTAACCGACCTGCGCGACGTGGGCTTGGTCCACTTCGTGTCCTGTACGGGATTTCCGAGCCGCTCTATATAAGCGCCTGTGCGGCTTCCACAATGTACGACACCAAACCAATCTAGGGTTTTGCCATCCTCTCTGCTTGCGCCGCCACCGTAGTCTCCTCCATCCGGCGCGCACCGGCGGTCGGGAGAGCAGGTCTCCGGAACCACTTGCCTTTGTGATCCGGTACGGGATAGGGCGAATAAGGTTTTTGGGAAGCGCTCCGCGCGACTGCTCAAGTTCGTCATCACTGTGCGTCTTCCCGGTCGTCAAGCTGGACCTCGTGCGCGTCGTCTTCAATGCCGACTTCTTCATCAGTCTACTGCACCAATGGCGACTACATCGACACCCGATCAGTACGTACACCGTTATCAGATCTGTTGCTTTACTATGGTTGTTAGGTGTCTATGGTTGTTCATGTTGATCAATACATCTAGTATGTTAGAGGTTCACGTGATTGTAGCTGCTGTTGTCATGATTTATATTCTGGAATTAATCGTGGAAATTATGCCTAATAATCCAACAGTCCAAAAACCTTATTATAGGCAATTTTCTGAATTAAACTTGGGACACTTGGGCGATGATATGAAGCCTGAAAAGTTTATTGGTGTTCATTTTAAGAGGTGGCAGTATAAGACCACTATGTGGCTGTAAGCTCTGAAAGTATTCGAGGCTAGTGAGGGTTTACCTGAAGAAATACATCTGACGAGATTCAGAACAAGTTCAAGGAAACCAATCTTGCCTTTGTGGTATGCGTTCTGAGTGTTCTTGACAACAAGCTATTTGATGTGTATATGCACATCAAAGATGGAAAAGAGCTCTGGGAGGCACTAAACGCCAAGTTCGGTGTAGCAGATGCTGGCAGTGAGCTGTACATCACGGAGAACTTTCATGATTACAGGATGGTTAACAACCGTTCTGTAGTTGAGCAAGCTCATGAGATATAGTGCTTTAATTGCCAAGGAGCTTGAAATCCTCAAGTGTATCTTACCTGACAAGTTTGTGGCTGGGTGCATTATTGCAAAGTTGCCTTCTTCATGGAGGAATTTCGCCACAACTCTCAAACACAAGAGACAGGAGATATCAGTTAAAAACCTGATAGCGTCTCTTGATGTTGAGGAGAAGGCTCGGGCTAAGGCCACTGCTGAGAGAGGAGGCGAGGGTCAGTCTAGCACCTACATGGCGTAGAAGAAGACCTTCGGCAAGAACAAAGGGAACTATAAGCCCTCATTCAACAAGCCTGAAAAGACTACAACCTTCAAGAAGAAGAAGAAGCTGAACAAGGCGGAGCTACATTGTTATTCATGTGGAGAGCTTGGCCACTTTTCCAAGGACTGCCCAGATCGTGCAGATCGCAGAGGGAAAGGTGGGAAGACTGTCAACGTCGTGACCGCTAGCAACACTGATGGGTACGGTAATTTATTTACTATTCTTTCAGTATTTCAATCACCATGTTGGTGGATTGATACGGGTGCTAATTTTCACGTGTGTGCTGACATCTCTATGTTCACTTCTTATCAGGTCGCTCGGGATTCAGCCGTCCTAATGGGGAATGGATCACATGCTTCTGTTCGTTTATGTCACATTAATTTTGGTTTGATGTCTCGGATGTCCAGTATGAGTTTAATTCCGAATTTCACTATTGCCAAAGGTTCTAAATGCCATAGTTGTGTGTAATCAAAGCAACCTCGAAAGCCTCACAAGGCTGCCGAGGAGAGAAACTTGGCACCTCTAGAACTAATGCATTCTGATCTATGCTTGATGAATGGTGTGTTGACAAAAGGTGAAAAGAGATATTTCATGACGTTGATAGATGATGCTACTAAATTCTGCTATGTTTACTTGTTGCAAAATAAAGATGAGGCTTTAGACTACTTTACAATCTACAAGGCCGAAGTTGAAAATCAACTAGAGAGAAAGATCAAGCGTCTTAGGTCGGATCGTGGTGGTGAGTATTTTCCCAAAATATTTGACGAATTCTGTCAGGAACACGGAATTATTCATGAGAGGATGCCTTCCTACTCGCCCCAATCTAATGGGGTTGCCGAGAGGAAAAACCACACGCTAACTGACTTGGTGAATTCCATGTTAGCCACTGCTGGTTTATCAAAGGCATGGTGGGGGAGGCTTTGTTGACTTCATGTCATGTCCTGAATAGAGTTCCTAACAAGAATAAAGAAAATACCCCTTATGAGGAGTGGGATGGGAGAAAACCATCACTTTCGTATTTGCGCACTTGGGGGTGTTTGGCAAAGGTAAACATACCGATTTCCAAGAAATGCAAGCTGGGACCTAAGACAGTGGATTGTATCTTTCTACGATATGCTCCACGGAGTGTAGACTATAGATTTCTAGTGGTTAAATCTGAGGTACCTGATATGCGAGTTGATACTATAATGGAATCTCGTGATGCAACATTCTTTGAGAATATTTTTTCCTATGAAAGATATGCATAACATTGGTAGAATTTCTTCTGAAATACTTCCTGAATCTAGTGCATCTATTTGTAAGAGACAGAGGATTGCAAAATCCTTTGGTAATGATTTCATCGTGTACCTTGTGGATGATACTCCTAGATCTATTGCAGAGGCATATGCATCTCCTGATGCAGATGATTGGAAAGAAGTTGTACAAAATGAGATGGACTCGATTCTTTCTAATGGAACTTGGGAATTAGCAGAACGACCCTATGGTTGCAAACCTGTGGGCTGTAAGTGGGTGTTTAAGAAGAAGCTAAGGCCTGATGGTACTATTGAGAAGTACAAGGCGTGGCTTGTAGCTAACGGCTACACACAGAAAGAAGGCGAAGATTACTTTGACACATATTCACCTGTCGCTAGACTCACCACCATACGAGTACTACTGTCCCTGGCTACCTCTTATGGTCTTCTCGTTCATCAAATGGACATGAAGACAACTTTACTTAATGGAGTGTTGGAAGAGGAGATCTACATGGATCAGCCAGATGGGTTTGTGGTAAAAGTTGAAGAGACAAAGGTGTGCAAGTTATTAAAATCTTTATATGGCCTGAAACAAGCACCTAAGCAATGACATGAGAAGTTTGACAGAACTCTACTTTCTGCTGGCTTTATCATTAATGAGGCTAATAGGTGTGTCTACTATTGCCATGGTGCGGGTGATAGCGTTATGTTATGTTTGTACGTGGATGATATTCTGGTCGTTGGTACAAACATGAAAGTGATAAATGAAGTCAAGTCTTTCCTGTCAAAGAGTTTTGATATGAAAGATCTGGGAGAGGCTGATGTGATTCTGAACATCAAGCTTATTAAGAATGATAATGGGATTACTTTAACGCAATCTCATTATGTTGAGAAGGTCTTGAGCCGTTTTGGCTTTACTGATGGCAAGACTTCTCCAACACCTTATGATCCCAGTTTGAGATTACGAAAGAATAAGAAGGAACCAACAGATCAGCTGAAATATTCACAAGTTGTTGGTTCTCTCATGTACTTAGCAAGCGCTACAAGATCTGATATCTCTTTTGCTGTGAGAAAGTTGAATAGGTTCATGACTAACCCGAGTATTGATCATTGTCATGCACTATCTATGTGGTACAATGAGCTATGGGATTCACTATTCAGGGCACCCTGCTGTTCTTGAAGGATATAGTGATTCGAACTGGATCTCTAACATTGATGAACTCTACGCCACGAGCGGGTATGTGTTTACCCTTGTAGGTGGTGCGGTTTCATGGATATCCCGTAGACAGACCATATTGACGAGGGCGAGGATTGGCAAATCTTCAAATGGGCATTCGAGATCTGGTGGGGATTGTTAGAAATAATGGGCTAAATCATTAGACCCATGTGTGATTTCAGATTTTCCCTAAATCTCAAAGCCCATGTATGTGTAAGCCCATATGTGATTTGGCCCAAGTTGGTGGCAGCTCACATGTGTGTGTGGCAAGAGCTGTGGGAGCTAAAGTTTAGTCCCACATGGAAAGTTGAAGGAGAGTTGCACCACATTTAAAGGTGGAGTGTTGCTCCACTTTGTAAGTGAGTGAAAATAAGAGAGCTACACACGCACTCCTCCTCCGACGCCACCGCCGCTCGCACGCACGCTTGCCTCGTCTCGTCACGACGCGTGCGCGCCGCGGGTTGCGGGAATCTCGCTGAGCCGAGCTTTATTTTGCTGCTCAGGAAAATGTGTGCGGTTAGACAGACGTGTCAACAGTTAGCGGATTCGGGTCGCTCCCGGATCGTGGGCTATCTGTAACCGACCTGCGCGACATGGGCTTGGTCCACTTCGTGTCCTTTACGGGATTTCCGAGCCGCTCTATATAAACGCATGTGCGGCTTCCACAACGTATGACACCAAACCAATCTAGGGTTTTACCATCCTCTCTGCTTGCACTGCCACCGTAGTCTCCTCTATCCCGCTTGTCGGCGTGCACCGGCGGTCGGGAGAGCAGGTCTCTGGAACCACTTGACTTTGTTATCCTGTACGGGAGAGGGCGAATAAGGTTTTTGGGAAGCGCTCTGCACGACTGCTCAAGTTCGTCATCATAGCGCGTCTTCCTGGTCGTCAAGATGGACCTCATGCGCGTCGTCTTCAACGCCGACTTCTTCGTCAGTCTACTGCACAAATGGCAACTACATCGACAACCGATCAGTACGTACACCGTCATCAGATCTGTTGTTTTACTATGGCTGTTAGGTGTGTATAGTCTGCTACTGTTCATGTTGATAAATACATCTAGTATGTTAGAGGTTCACATGATTGTAGCTGTTGTTGTTATGATTTATATTCTGGAATTAATCGTGGAAATTATGCCTAATAATCCAACGGTCCAAAAACCTTATTATAGGCAATTTCCTGAATTAAACATGGGACACTTGGCCGATGCTATGAAGCCGGAAAAGTTTACCGGTGTTCATTTTAAGAGGTGGCAGTATAAGACCACTATGTGGCTACAAGCTCTGAAAGTATTCGAGGCTAGTGAGGGTTTACCTGAAGGAACTACATCTGACGAGATTCAGAACAAGTTCAAGGAAACCAATCTTGCCTTTGTGGGATGTGTTCTGAGTGTTCTTGACAACAAGCTATTTGATGTGTATATGCACATCAAAGATGGAAAAGAGCTCTGGGAGGCACTGAACGCTAAGTTCGGTGTAGCAGATGCTGGCAGTGAGCTGTACATCATGGAGAAATTTCATGATTACAGGATGGTTAACAACCGTTCTGTAGTTGAGAAAACTCATGAGATACAATGCTTTGCCAAGGAGCTTGAAATCCTCAAGTGTATCTTACCCGACAAGTTTGTGGCTCGGTGTATTATTGCAAAGTTTCCTTCTTCGTGGAGGAACTTCACCACAACTCTCAACCACAAGAGACAGGAGATAACAGTTGAAAACCTGATAGCGTCTCTTGATGTTGAGGAGAAGGCTCGGGCTAAGGACACTACTGAGAGAGGAGGCGAGGGTCAGTCTAGCGCCTACATGGCGCAGAAGAAGACCTTCGGCAAGAACAAAGGGAACTATAATCCCTCGTTCAACAAGCCTGAAAAGACTACAACCTTCAAGAAGAAGAAGAAGAAGCTGAACAAGGCCAAGATACATTGTTAATCATGTGGAGAGCTCGGCCACTTTCCAAGGACTGCCCAGATCATGCAGATCGCAGAGCGAAAGGTGGGAAGACTGTCAACGTCATGACCGCTAGCAACACTGATGGGTACGTAATTTATTTGCTGTTCTTTCAGTATTTAAATCACCATGTTGGTGGATTGATACGGGTGCTAATGTTCACGTGTGTGCTGACATCTCTATGTTCACTTCTTATCAGGTCGCTCGGGATTCAGCTGTCCTAATAGGGAATGGATCACATGCTTATGTTCGTTTATGTCACATTAATTCTGGTTTGATGTGTCAGATGTCCAGTATGAGTTTAATTCCGAATTTCACTATTGCCAAAGGTTCTAAGTGCCATAGTTGTGTGCAATCAAAGCAACCTCAAAAGCCTCACAAGGCTGCCGAGGAGAGAAACTTGGCACCTCTAGAACTCATACATTCTGATCTATGCGAGATGAATGGTGTGTTGACAAAAGGTGAAAAGAGATATTTCATGACGTTGATAGATGATGCTACTAAATTTTGCTATGTTTATTTATTGCAAACTAAAGATGACAATTTAGACTACTTTAAAATCTACAAGGCCGACGTTGAAAATCAACTAGAGTGAAAGATCAATCGTCTTAGGTCAGATTGTGGTGGTGAGTATTTTCCCAAAATATTTTACGAATTCTGTCCGGAACACGGAATTATTCATGAGAGGACGCCTCCCTACTCGCCCCAATATAACGGGGTTGCCGAGAGGAAAAACCGCACGATAACTGACTTGGTGAATTCCATGTTAGCCACTGTTGGTTTATCAAAGGCATGGTGGGGGGAGGCTTTGTTGACTTCATGTCATGTCCTGAATAGAGTTCCTAACAAGAATAAAGAAAAGACCCCTTATGAGCAGTGGGCTGGGAGAAAACCATCACTTTCGTCTTTGCGCACTTGGGGGTGTTTGGCAAAGGTCAACATACCAATTTCCAAGAAACGCAAGCTGGGACCTAAGATAGTGGATTGTATCTTTCTAGGATATGCTCCACGGAGTGTAGGCTATAGATTTCTAGTGGTTAAATCTGAGGTACCTGATATGCGAGTTGATACTATAATGGAATCTCGTGATGCAACATTCTTTGAGAATATCTTTTCCTATGAAAGATATGCATAGCATTGATAGAATTTTTCTAAAATACTTCTTGAATCTAGTGCATCTATTGGTAAGAGACAGAGGATTGCAAAATCCTTTGGTAATGATTTCATCGTGTACCTTGTGGACGATACTCCTAGATCTATTGCAGAGGCATATGCATCTCCTGATGCAGATGATTGGAAATAAGTTGTCCAAAATGAGATGGACTGATTCTTTCTAATGGAACTTGGGAATTATCAGAACGACCCTATGGTTGCAAACCTGTGGGCTGTAAGTGGGTGTTTAAGAAGAAGCTAAGGCCGGATGGTACTATTGAGAAGTACAAGGCGTGGCTTGTAGATAAGGGCTACACACAGAAAGAAGGCGAAGATTACTTTGACACATATTCACCGATCGCTAGACTGACCACCATAGGAGTACTACTCTCCCTGGCTGCCTCTTATGGTCTTCTCGTTCATCAAATGGACGTGAAGACAACTTTTCTTAATGGAGAGTTGGAAGAGGAGATCTACATGGATCAGGCGGATGGGTTTGTGGTAAAAGGTGAAAAGACAAAGGTGTGCAAGTTATTAAAATCTTTATATGGCCTGAAACAAGCACCTAAGCAATGGCATGAGAAGTTTGACAGAACTCTACTTTCTGCTGGCTTTGTCATTAACGAGGCTGATAGGTGTGTTTACTATCGCCATGGTGGGGGCGATAGTGTGATGTTATGTTTGTACGTGGATGATATTCTGATCTTTGGTACAAACATGAAAGTGATAAATGAAGTCAAGTCTTTCCTGTGAAAGAGTTTTTATCGGAAAGATCTGGGAGAGGCTGATGTGATTCTGAACATCAAGCTTATTAAGAATGAGAATGGTATTACTTTAATGCAATCTCATTATGTTGAGAAGGTCTTGAGCCGTTTTGGCTTTAATCATGGCAAGACTTCTCCAACACCTTATGATCCCAGTTTGACATTACGAAAGAATAAGAAGGAACCAACAGATCAGCTGAAGTATTCACAAGTTGGTTCTCTCATGTACTTAGCAAGCACTACAAGACCTGATATCTCTTTTGCTGTGAGCAAGTTGAGTAGGTTCATGTCTAACCCGGGTATTGATCATTGGCATGCACTTGAAAGGGTCATGCGCTATCTACGTGGTACAATGAGCTATGGGATTCACTATTTAGGGCACCCTGCTATGCTTGAATTATATAGTGATTCGAACTAGATCTCTGACGTTGATGAACTCTATGCCACGAGCGGGTATGTGTTTACCCTTGGAGATGGTGTGGTTTCATGGAGATCCCGTAGACAGACCATATTGACGAGGGCGAGGATTGGCAAATCTTCAAATGGGCATTTGAGATCTGGTGGGGGATTGTTAGAAATAATGGGCTAAATCATTAGACCCATGTGTGATTTCAGATTTTCCCTAAATCTCAAAGCCCATGTATGTGGAAGCCCATATGTGATTTGGCCCAAGTTGGTGGCAGCTCACATGTGTGTGTGGCAATAGTTGTGGGAGCTAAAGTTTAGTCCCACATGGAAAGTTGAAGGAGAGTTGCACCACCTTTTAAGGTGGAGTGTTGCACCACTTTGTAAGTGAGTGACAATAAGAGAGCTACACGCGCGCTCCTCCTCTGACGACGCCGCCGCTCGCACGCACGCTCGCCTCGTCTCGTCTCGTCACGATGCGTGCGCGCCGCGGGTTGCGGGAATCTCGCCGAGCCGAGCTTTATTTTGCTACTCAGGAAAATGTGTGCGGTTAGACAGACGTGTCAACAGTTAGCGTATTCGGGTCGCTCCCGGATCGTGGGATATCTGTAACCGACCTGCGTGACATGGGCTTGGTCCACTTCGTGTCCTATACGGGATTTCCGAGCCGCTCTATATAAACGCCTATGCGGCTTCCACAACGTACGACACCAAACCAATCTAGGGTTTTGCCATCCTCTCTGCTTGCGCTGCCACCGTAGTCTCCTCCATCCCGCTTTCCTGCGTGCACTGGCGGTCGGGAGAGCAGGTCTCCGGAACCACTTGCCTTTGTGATCCTGTACGGGAGAGGGCGAATAAGGTTTTTGGGAAGCGCTCCGCGCGACTGCTCAAGTTCGTCAACACTGCGCGTCTTCCCGGTCGTCAAGCCGGACCTCGTGCGCGTCGTCTTCAACGACGACTTCTTCATCAGTCTACTGCACCAATGGGGACTACATCGACAACCGATCAGTACGTACACCGTCATCAGATCTGTTGCTTTACTATGGTTGTTAGGTGTGTATAGTCTTCTACTGTTCATGTTCATCAATACATCTAGTATGTTAGAGGTTCACGTGATTGTAGCTGCTGTTGTCATGATTTACATTCTCAAATTAATTGTGGAAATTATGCCTAATAATCCAATAGTCCAAAAACCTTATTATAGGCAAAAACCTGAATTAAACATGGGACACTTGGCCGATGCTATGAAGCCGAAAAAGTTTACCGGTGTTCATTTTAAGAGGTGGCAGTATAAGACCACTATGTGGCTACAAGCTATGAAAGTATTCGAGGCTAGTGAGGATTTACCTGAAGTAACTACATCTGACGAGATTAAGAACAAGTTCAAGGAAACCAATCCTACCTTGGTGGGATGCGTTCTGAGTGTTCTTGACAACAAGCTATTTGATGTGTATATGCACATCAAAGATGGAAAAGAACTCTGGGAGGCACTGAACGCTAAGTTCGGTGTAACAGATGCTAGCAGTGAGCTGTACATCATGGAGAACTTTCATGATTATAGGATGGTTAACAACCGTTCTGTAGTTGAGCAAGCTCATGAGATACAGTGCTTTGCCAAGGAGCTTGAAATCCTCAAGTGTATCTTACCCGACAAGTTTGTGGTTGGGTGCATTATTGCAGAGTTGCCTTCTTCGTGGAGGAACTTCGCCAAAACTCTCAAACACAAGAGATAGGAGATATTAGTTGAAAACCTGATAGCGTCTCTTGATGTTGAGGAGAAGACTCGGGCTAAGGACACTGCTGAGAGAGGAGGCGACGGTAATTCTAGCGCCTACATGGCGCAGAAGAAGACCTTCAGCAAGAACAAAGGGAACTATAAGCCCTCGTTCAACAAGCATGAAAAGACTACAACCTTCAAGAAGAAGAAGAAGCTGAACAAGGCCGAGCTACATTGTTATTCATGTGGAGAGCTCGGCCACTTTCCAAGGACTGCCCAGATCATGCAGATCGCAGAGGGAAAGGTGGGAAGACTGTCAACGTCGTGACCGCTAGCAACACTGATGGGTACGGTAATTTATTTACTGTTCTTTCAATATTTTAATCACCATGTTGGTGGATTGATACGGGTGCCAATGTTCACGTGTGTGATGACATCTCTATGTTCACTTCTTATCAGGTCGCTAGGGATTCAGCCGTCCTAATGGGGAATGGATCACATGCTTCTGTTCGTTTATGTCACATTAATTTTGGTTTGATGTCTCGGATGTCCAGTATGAGTTTAATCCGAATTTCACTATTTCCAAAGCTTCTAAGTGCCATAGTTGTGTGCAATCGAAGCAACCTCGAAAGGCTCACAAGGCTGCCGAGGATAGAAACTTGGCACCTCTAGAACTCATACATTCTGATCTATGCGAGATGAATGGTGTGTTGACAAAAGGTGAAAAGAGATATTTCATGACGTTGATAGATGATGCTACTAAATTCTTCTATGTTTACTTGTTGCAAACTAAAGATGAGGGTTTAGACTACTTTAAAATCTACAAGGCCGAAGTTGAAAATCAACTAGAGAGAATGATCAAGCGTCTTAGGTCGGATCGTGGTGGTGAGTATTTTCCCAAAATATTTGACAAATTCTGTCAGGAACACGGAATTATTCATGAGAGGACGCCTCCCTACTCGCCCCAATCTAATGGGGTTGCCGAGAGGAAAAACCGCACGCTAACTGACTTGGTGAATTCGATGTTAGCCACTGTTGGTTTATCAAAGGCATGGTGGGGGGAGGCTTTGTTGACTTCATATTATGTCCTGAATAGAGTTCCTAACAAGAATAAATAAAAGACCCCTTATGAGGAGTGGGCAGGGAGAAAACCATCACTTTCGTATTTGCGCACTTGGGGGTGTTTGGCAAAGGTCAACATACCGATTTCCAAGAAATGCAAGCTGGGACCTAAGAGAGTGGATTGTATCTTTCTAGGATATGTCCACGGAGTGTATGCTATAAATTTCTAGTGGTTAAATCTGAGGTACCTTATATGCGAGTTGATACTATAATGGAATCTCGTCATGCAACATTCTTTGAGAATATTTTTTCCTATGAAAGATATGCATAGCATTGGTAGAATTTCTTCTGAAATACTTCCTGAATCTAGTGCATCTATTGGGAAGAGACAAAGGATTCCAAAATCCTTTGGTAATGATTTCATCGTGTACCTTGTGGACGATACTCCTAGATCTATTGCAGAGGCATATGCATCTCCTGATGCAGATGATCGGAAAGAAGCTGTCCAAAATGAAATGGACTCGATTATTTCTAATGGAACTTGGGAATTATCAAAACGACCCTATGGTTGCAAACCTGTGGGCTGTAAGTGGGTGTTTAATAAGAAGCTAAGGCCTGATGGTACTATTTATAAGTACAAGGCGCGGCTTGTAGCTAAGGACTACACACAGAAAGAAGGCGAAGATTACTTTGACACATATTCACCTGTCGCTAGACTGACCACCATACGAGTACTACTATCCCTGGCTGCCTCTTATGGTCTTCTCGTTCATCAAATGGACGTGAAGATAGCTTTCCTTAATGGAGAGTTGGAAGAGGAGATCTACATGGATCAGCCGGATGGGTTTGTGGTAAAAGGTGAAGTGACAAAGGTGTGCAAGTTATTAAAATCTTTATATGGCCTGAAACAAGCACCTAAGCAATGGCATGAGAAGTTTGACAGAACTCTACTTTCTGCTGGCTTTGTCATTAATGAGGTTGATAGGTGTGTTTACTATCGCCATGGTGGGGGCGATAGCATTATGTTATTTTTGTACGTGGATGATATTCTGATCTTTGGTACAAACATGAAAGTGATAAATGAAGTCAAGTGTTTCCTGTCAAAGAGTTTTGATATGAAAGATCTGGGAGAGGCTGATGTGATTCGGAACATCAAGCTTATTAAGAATGAGAACGGGATTACTTTAACGCAATCTCATTATGTTGAGAAGGTCTTGAGCCATTTTGGCTTTACTCATGGCAAGACTTCTCCAACACCTTATGATCCCAGTTTGACATTACAAAGAATAAGAAGGAACCAACAGATTAGCTGAAATATTCACAAGTTGTTGGTTCTCTCATGTACTTAGCAAGAGCTACAAGACCTAATATCTCTTTTGTTGTGAGAAAGTTGAGTAGGTTCATGTCTAACCCGGTTATTGATCATTAGCATGCACTTGAAAGGGTCATGCGCTACCTATGTGGTACAATGAGCTATGGGATTCACTATTCAGGACACCCTGTTGTGCTTGAAGGATATAGTGATTCGAACTAGATCTCTGACGTTGATGAACTCTATGCCACGAGAGGGTATGTGTTTACCCTTAGAGGTGGTGTGGTTTCATGGAGATCCCGTAGACAGACCATATTGACGAGGGCGAGGATTGGCAAATCTTGAAATGGGCATTTGAGATCTGGTGGGGGATTGTTAGAAATAATGGGCTAAATCATTAGACCCATGTGTGATTTCATATTTTCCCTAAATCTCAAAGCCCATGTATGTGGAAGCCCATATGTGATTTGGCCCAAGTTGGTGGCAGCTCACATGTGTGTGTGGCAAGAGCTGTGGGAGCTAAAGTTTAGTCCCACATGGAAAGTTGAAGGAGAGTTACACCACCTTATAAGGTGGAGTGTTGCACCACTTTGTAAGTGAGTGACAATAAGAGAGCTACACGCGCGCTCCTCCCCCGACGATGTCGCCGCTCGCACACACGCTCGCTTCGTCTCGTCACGATGCGCGCGCGCCGCGGGTTGCGGGAATCTCGCCGAGCCGAACTTCATTTTGCTGCTCAGGAAAATGTGTGCAGTTAGACAGATGTGTCAACAGTTAGCGGATTCGGGTCGCTCCTAGATCGTGGGATATCTTTAACCGACCTGCGTGACGTGGGCTTAGTCCATTTCGTGTCCTGTACGGGATTTCCGAGCCGCTCTATATAAACGCCTGTGCGGCTTCCACAACGTACGACACCAAACCAATCTAGGGTTTTGCCATCCTCTCTTCTTGCGCCGCCACCGTAGTCTCCTACATCCCGCTTGCCGGCGTGCACCGACGGTCGACAGAGCAGGTCTCCGGAACCACTTGCCTTTGTGATCCTGTACGGGAGAGGGCGAATAAGGTTTTTGGGAAGCACTCCGCGCGACTGCTCAAGTTCATCATCACGGCGCGTCTTCCCGGTCGTCAATCCGGACCTCGTGCGCGTCGTCTTCAACGCTGACTTCTTCATCAGTCTAAGGCACCAACGGCGACTACATCGACAATCCATCAGTATGTACACCGTCATTAGATCTGTTGTTTTACTATGGTTGTTAGTGCGTATAGTCTACTACTGTTCATGTTGATCAATACATCTAGTATGTTAGAGGTTCACGTGATTGTAGCTGCTGTTGTCATGATTTATATTCTGGAATTAATAGTAGAAATTATGCCTAATAATCCAACAGTCCAAAAACCTTATTATAGGCAATTTCCTGAATTAAACATGGGACACTTGGCCGATGTTATGAAGCCGAAAAAGTTTACCGGTGTTCATTTTAAGAGGTGGCAGTATAAGACCACTATGTGGCTACAAGCTCTGAAAGTATTCGAGGCTAGTGAGGGTTTACCTGAAGGAACTACATCTGACGAGATTCAGAACAAGTTCAAGGAAACCAATCTTGCCTTTGTGTGATGCGTTCTGAGTGTTCTTGACAACAAGTTATTTGATGTGTATATGCACATCAAAGATGGAAAAGAGCTCTAGGAGGCACTGAACGCTAAGTTCGGTCTAGCAGATGCTGGCAGTGAGGTGTACATCATGGAGAACTTTCATGATTACAGGATGGTTAACAACCGTTCTCTAGTTGAGCAAGCTCATGAGATACAGTGCTTTGCCACGGAGCTTGAAATCCTCAAGTGTATCTTACCCAACAAGTTTGTGGCTGGGTGCATTATTGCAAAGTTGCCTTCTTCGTGGAGGAACTTCACCACAACTCTCAAACACACGAGACATGAGATATCAGTTGAAAACCTGATAGTGTCTCTTGATGTTGAGGAGTAGGCTCAGGCTAAGGACACTGCTGAGAGAGGAGGCGAGGGTCAGTCTAGCGCCTACATGGCGCAGAAGAAGACCTTCGGCAAGAACAAAGGGAACTATAAGCCCTCGTTCAACAAGGCTAAAAAGACTACAACCTTCAAGAAGAATAAGAAGCTGAACAAGGCCGAGCTACATTGTTATTCATGAGTAGAGCTCGGCCACTTTCCAAGGACTGCCCAGATCATGCAGATCGTAGAGGGAAAGGTGGGAAGACTGTCAACATCGTGACCGCTAGCAACACTGATGGGTACGGTAATTTATTTACTGTTCTTTCGGTATTTCAATCACCATGTTGGTGGATTGATACGGGTGCTAATGTTCACGTGTGTGCTGACATCTCTATGTTAATTTCTTATCAGGTCGCTCGGGATTTAGCCGTCCTAATGGGGAATGGATCACATGCTTCTGTTCGTTTATGTCACATTAATTTTGGTTTGATGTCTCGGATGTCCAGTATGAGTTTAATTCCGAATTTCACTATTGCCAAAGGTTCTAAGTGCCATAGTTGTGTGCAATCAAAGAAACCTCGAAAGCCTCACAAGGTTGCCAAGGAGAGAAACTTGGCACCTCTAGAACTCATACATTCTGATCTATGCGAGATGAATGGTGTGTTGACAAAAGGTGAAAAGAGATATTTCATGACGTTGATAGATGATGCTACTAAATTCTGCTATGTTTAATTGTTGCAAACTAAAGATGACGCTTTAGACTACTTTAAAATCTACAAGGCCGAAGTTGAAAATCAACTAGAGAGAAAGATCAAGCGTCTTAGGTCGGATCGTGGTGGTGAGTATTTTCCTAAAATATTTGACAAATTATGTCAGGAACACGGAATTATTCATGAGAGGACGCCTCCCTACTCGCCCCAATCTAATGGGGTTGCCGAGAGGAAAAACCACACGCTAACTGACTTGGTGAATTCCATGTTAGCCACTTCTGGTTTATCAAAGGCATGGTGGGGGGAGGCTTTGTTGACTTCATATTATGTCCTGAATAGAGTTCCTACAAAGAATAAATAAAAGATCCCTTATGAGGAGTGGGCTGGGAGAAAACCATCACTTTCGTATTTGCGCACTTGGGGGTGTTTGGCAAAGGTCAACATACCGATTTCCAAGGAACGCAAGCTGGGACCTAAGATAGTGGATTGTATCTTTCTAGTATATGCTCCACGGAGTGTAGGCTATAGATTTCTAGTGGTTAAATCTGAGGTACCTGATATGCGAGTTGATACTATAATGGAATCTCGTGATGCAACATTCTTTGAGAATATTTTTTCCTATGAAAGATATGCATAGCATTGATAGAATTTTTCTAAAATACTTCTTGAATCTAGTGCATCTATTGGTAAGAGACTGAGGATTGCAAAATCCTTTGGTAATGAATTCATCGTGTACCTTGTGGACGATACTCCTAGATCTATTGCAGAGGCATATGCATCTCCTGATGCAGATGATTGGAAATAAGTTGTCCAAAATGACATGGACTGATTCTTTCTAATGGAACTTGGGAATTATCAGAACGACCCTATGGTTGCAAACCTGTGGGCTGTAAGTGGGTGTTTAAGAAGAAGCTAAGGCCGGATGGTACTATTGAGAAGTACAAGGCGTGGCTTGTAGCTAAGGGCTACACACAGAAAGAAGGCGAAGATTACTTTGACACATATTTACCTATCGCTAGACTGACCACCATACGAGTACTACTGTCTCTGGCTGCCTCTTATGGTCTTCTCGTTCATCAAATGGACGTGAAGACAGCTTTCCTTAATGGAGAGTTGGAAGAGGAGATCTACATATATCATCCGGATGGATTTGTGGTAAAAGGTGAAGAGACAAAGGTGTGCAAGTTATTAAAATCTTTATATGGCCTGAAACAAGTACCTAAGCAATGGCATGAGAAGTTTGACAGAACTCTACTTTATGCTGGCTTTGTCATTAATGAGGCTGATAGGTGTGTTTACTATCGCGATGGTGGGGGCGATAGCGTTATGTTATGTTTGTACGTGGATGATATTCTGATCTTTGGTACAAAAATGAAAGTGATAAATGAAGTCAAGTATTTCCTGTCAAAGAGTTTTGATATGAAAGATCTGGGAGAGGCTGATGTGATTCTGAACATCAAGCTTATTAATAATGAGAATGGGATTACTTTAACACAATCTCATTATGTTGAGAAGGTCTTGAGCCATTTTGGCTTTACGCATGGCAAGACTTCTCCAACACATTATGATCCCAGTTTGACATTACGAAAGAATAAGAAAGAACCAACAGATCAGCTGAAATATTCACAAGTTGTTGGTTCTCTCATTTAGTTAGCAAGCGCTACAAGACCTGATATCTCTTTTGCTGTGAGCAAGTTGAATAGGTTCATGTCTAACCCGGGTATTGATCATTGGCATGCACTTGAAAGGGTCATGCACTATCTATGTGGTACAATGAGCTATGTGATTCACTATTCAGGGCACCCTGTTGTGCTTGAAGGATATAGTGATTCGAACTGGATCTCTGACGTTGATGAACTCTACGCCACGAGAGGGTCTGTGTTTACCCTTGGAGGTGGTGCGGTTTCATGGAGATCCCGTAGACAGACCATATTGACGAGGGCGAGGATTGGCAAATCTTCAAATGGGCATTTGAGATCTGGTGGGGGATTGTTAGAAATAATGGGCTAAATCATTAGACCCATGTGTGATTTCAGATTTTTCCTATATCTCAAAGCTCATATATGTGGAAGCCCATATGTGATTTGGCCCAAGTTGGTGGCAGCTCACATGTGTGTGTGGCAAGAGCTGTGGGAGCTAAAGTTTAGTCCCACATGGAAAGTTAAAGGAGAGTTGCACCACCTTATAAGGTGTAGTGTTGCAACACTTTGTAAGTGAGTGACAATAAGAGAGCTACACGCGCGCTCCTCCTCCGACAACGCCGCCGCTCGCACGCACGCTTGCCTCGTCTCGTCTAGTCATGACACGCACGCGCCGCCGGTTGCGGGAATCTCGCCGATCCGAGCTTTATTTTGCAGCTCTGGAAAATGTGTGCGGTTAGACAGAAATGTCAACAGTTAGCGGATTCGGGTCGCTCCCGGATCATGGGCTATCTGTAACCGACCTGCGCGACGTGGGCTTGGTCAACTTCGTGTTCTGTACGGGATTTCCGAGCCGCTCTATATAAACGCCTATGCGGCTTACACAACGTACGACACCAAACCAATCTAGGGTTTTGCATCCTCTCTGCTTGCGCCGCCACCGTATTCTACTCCATCCCTCTTGCCGGCGTGCACCGGTGGTCGGGAGAGCAGGTCTCCGAAACCACTTGCCTTTGTGATCCTGTACGGGAGAGGCGAATAAGGTTTTTAGGAAGCGCTCCGCGTGACTTCTCAAGTTCGTCATCACGGCGCGTCTTCCCGGTCGTCAAGCCGGACATCGTGCGCGTCGTCTTCAACGTCGACTTCTTCGTCAGTCTACTGCACCAACGGCGACTACATCGACAACCGATCAGTACGTACACCGTCATCAGATCTGTTGTTTTACTATGGCTGTTAGTGCGTATATTCTTCTACTGTTCATGTTGATCAATACATCTAGTATGTTAGAGGTTCACGTGATTGTAGCTGCTGTTGTCATGATTTATATTCTGGAATTAATAGTAGAAATTATGCCTAATAATCCAACAGTTAGGAACACGCAGAACTCGCAAAGCAGCAGTTCACACCCCTCTGATTCCGCCCAGATCCCGGCGTCCCTGTTCCTCTTTAGGAAAACCTCATATATGAAACTTCTAGGTCTAGGTATCCTCTGCAAGATTGGTTTTTGCAGTGTCACGAAATTCTTAATGGATTTCTCGTCATCGTCATTCAAAAATTGCTTCAGCTTGCAGCTTTTGCTTGATTTGGTTCAGATTCGTCAGTCGTGGACACAGATGGTTTTATAAAAAGGCCCCCACCGATTTCCTAAACTGAACCCATTGTTCTCAGTACTGCACACGTGTCAACGCAAAGCTAGGCCGTGCACGTGTGAGCCCCACAAGCCCACGGCCCCACCTATCAAAGCCTCTGGATAAGGTAGGCGCGAGTAACAAAAGTTCGTACACGATTTCTAAAACAAATAAATTTTCAGGATATGTTTGAATACAAATTCATTCATAACTTTCAAAATATTTTGAATTTGCAAAAGTTTACAAAATGAAAGTGAAACATTTTCAAATATGAATCCAACCATATATTTAAATTTGATTAGAGTTGATTCTATCTAGTGAAACCATTGACTTCAACCACATTTAAATAAATTTGACTTTAATATTGTTTTAAATTTATAATTTAAAATACTGCAAATGATGTATGTTTTGGATTAGAAAAATGTGAGGACTCTGTTTATGCTATTTATAATACCATTTGGGCAATTTAAAATTTCAAATAACTTTATTGTTAATAAATGACTTTTCTTAAATAGTGCATAACTTTAAATTCGTAACTCCGAATTTGACAAATGATATGTCTAAATCGATTAGCTCGATGAGCCTGTTATAACTATGAAATCGATGATCTGAATTGATGCATGCATCATATAAATATTAAGTATTCAGAAATGTTTATGGGAGCAAAACATGGCTAAAAACTTAATAAAATACTTTATTCTCTTACTCCACACCTCACCCATGCCATGCTATGTTATGACATATAAATTGTTCATCATTCCATCATGGCATGCTTGTTGCATATGATTTACATGATTGTGCAATGTATTCATTTCGGCCACTTGTGTGTTAGGTTTTTATCCGGATAGACGCTGTGCAAGGAGAATATCAGGAGCCTCAGGAGTATTACCTGGATCCATCTTATTCTACAACTGAGATGATAGGCAAGCATTTACCCATGATTGCACTAAATATAGCACCTATTGCATCTATCTTATTCTTGCATCATATGTTGTGGTCCGAATTAAATTGAATCCCAAGTATTGCATAGCCTTTATTTTTAAACCCCACCGAAGCGTGTTCCTCCATCCTATAAGCCATTACTACAGGAATTTTTTTATCCATGCGAGTCGTAGAATTGCGTGTGTAGGGTTTGTGAGTGCCTTTGAATAATGAGGTACCTAAACAACTGAGATGAGTAGTAATGGGATAACTAATGATAGAGGCACCGGTGGGCATTATCTCCTATTTGGTTCTTTAAGCTCACTTGTGTCCCGCAGGACCTCGAGGACTTGATTCATGTTCCTTGACTATCACAATATCCGCATGTGGGACCATGAATCCCCTTAGGAAAATATTGAATCATTTCTAATTTCTTGGGGAGACAAATTAGTTTGGGGTTTTAATACTATCATGTACTTATGCCATGCTACTGCCTTATTTACTACTGTTGCTCGTCGAGAGCGTTTACTACTGTATTTTTCAGGAACCCCGTGCCACGTTTCCACTGTATCGACAAGCCTAGCCAAACTTTCGGGTTCCAGTTGTTTACAGCCGTCACCACACACCCCGGGTCTGTCGCGGAGCCGGCCGACTTCATAGCGGGTAGCTTAGTGGGGTGGCCTCCTGAAATATTTAATGAATATTGTGATCGCTTTGTCGTGATGCATCGTTGGGTTTTCATTTGGTTTTTCTAAGGTTGATCGTGCGTGTGTTGCTATTTGTGCATCCCTGCAGGGTAAATCTTTCTGAAAGCCGTGTCCATGATTATGGACGACTTAGAGCACAGTTTCTTGATCATAGAAGATCATAACTAAAGTACCGCCTTTAAATTCACTAAAACTTGACTAGTAATACTGCAATATTCATAGAATGATTAATAAAACTTCCAATGGATGGGATGTTCTTTCGCCTTATCGTTTGGAAATGGGGAGGTAGGCGAGCGATGTTTATTTATGTTGATATATATTTGTTGGGTAATTCATTATTTTTTATTTAACGAATGTTTTTCTATCATTAGTTAGGCGAATGTTGTAGCCTTTCTCTATAGAACTTCTAGGTTTTATTTTTGTTGCAATTGGGTCAACCTCAGGTTGTTCCCTTTAGAAGCATAAAGAGTTGTTGAGACCCTTAGGGTCTCACACGATAATATATTGATTTAGATGGAAAGGTATAATATGAGAAAGTGTAACATCCCAAAAATACTAAGCTTGGATCATCAAATTCTAATCATCAAAATTAGGGTTAACAAAAACTTTTCTAAATAAAATTATGAATGCATGCATATGTGTATGCATTGATTTTGAATTCTTTTAAAACCACCTTGTTTGTTTGTTTCATTGCTTGTAAAATGTTTCTTAGGTGAAATAAACATCATCTAAAACATTTCCCACACTTTTCCTAAAGACAAGTAAATCAAAACACATATATGAAATGAATGGTCATTTTGGCCAATTTAACTCCCATGCCTACTTTGGCTGTCTCAAACTTTCAAAACCTAACAGAAACTTTTCTGGATCTTTGCACCCCTTGAATGTACTCATAACAAGGTATCAAGGTCCACTTTATGATCATCCAGAAACTTTCAAATGCATAGTTTAAATGACAATTCAAAATTGAATCTTTATCATATGGGAAGATCCCACTTTTTCAAAAACCACTCAAACAAGCTCAACTTTCAAAACCCAAGCATCTGCAGACTCACCAGCACCAATCTAGCAAACCCACCAAATTCATTTCAAAATTCAAAACTTGATTTCATGCGGCCATTTCATCAAACAGGTTGCAGACACAAATCAAACAAAACATCAAACACTATAGTGTGCAGTAAAATTGGCCTAACTTGTTCCCTAGTTAGCTCACACACAGCTCAGTAGATCATTTAGAAAGGTTAGCCCAACACTAGCACCCCTGTGAGCTTGCCATTGCCATGAATGGTGAATAGCCGAGCACCCCAATGTCACCCCATAGTGGACAGCAGGCTAGAGGAAGAACTAGCCGTGCCAACCTTGTCTGGGAGGCAGCCCACCGTCCACCGCCACTACCTGTCCCAGCCGCGAGCGTTGCCAAGCCCTGGACCACGCGCACAAGCCGCGCCCAGACCATGCCGAGCATGCGCCAGAGTGCCACCCTCGACCAACGTCCACATACCGCGCGCCGCCCTCACCGCGTGCACAGACGATCGCCATCAACCCAGGAGACCGCCAGACACCCCCGTTTGCCGCCCCATGCTATACAGCCACCGCCCGCCATCAAAGACGCCGCCTCTGCCGCGCAGAGCACCGTCCGTTCCAGACCAAACCGCACCACCCCACGCCTCGAGACCATGTCGTTGAGCATCGCCAGGAGACACCGCACCGTCCCCTACCCTTGCCCATGCCTTTAGCCGCCTGTAACGTCGCCCCCGACGAGCTCACCGTGCACCCCGACGGTCCCCTCGCTCGACTATAAATAGAGGCCACCCCCGCACGATTTCTTCACACCATCTCACTCCCCTCTCCTCACTGACCGTGCCACACCGTTCTCAGAGCAAGGCGAGCACCACCCCGCCGGAATTTCACTGGAGCCCGCCGCCTCTAGAGAAGAAGGAGCCAGCGATTGGAGCCACCCCAGGAGGAGCCACCGATACCAGGAGATTCGCCGTCGTCAACTTCGTCGTTCGCCCGCCTCGCCGACCCTCGCTCGTACCCCGGTGAGCCCCCAGCGACCCTCACTGGCCGCGCTAGGTTTCGTTCTCGCCGGAGTTGTCTCGCGTCGACGATGACTCCCAGCCGTTAGATTAGAACTAGATTGAACGATCCACGTTTCCCCATACCGCTTCACCCAGCCCCGTGTGACTGACAAGTGGGGACACCCACTTAAGCAGCCCGCGGGAGCACTGCGCTTAGCAGGCCGGCCCAGTAACTTTTCTGTGGCATCCCGCAAAACCACTACTAGAAAATCGCGTTGTTTTTGTGCATTGCATCATCATGACCGCATGCTCATGTCATCATGCCACATTGCATTTGAGCATTGTCATCATCTTGCATTTGCTTGCATAAAACTATTTGCGGAAAAACCTGTTCTTGTTTTCTAAACGCCCCGTCTTTGTTCAAACACAAAACCCGGGTCTCCGGATTATTTTGTTTTGTCTGCTATCGGTTTGCAAAAGGCCTGTTTGAAATAAGTAAAATATTTAATTATTTTTAGGGGGGGCAGTGGAACGGGCCGATTCGACCCAGTCGACCACCCCCGTACAAAACCAATCGGTCCACCAAAATACTAAAACTACCCAACCTAGTCTACCCACCCCTCCAGCCACCTCACCCCACCCAATCCTCTCTCGCCACCTCAGCTCTCTCCCTCCTCCCCACCACTCATCTGCTGCCACCTCACCTCCCACCTGCCAGCCCCCCACTTCCCAGCAGCCCTCACCCACGCCACACCCGACCCACCCAGTCCACACACTCACCCCCCCACCACAGAACGCACGCACACCACCCGCCAGCATCCTGGCCCCACCTCTCCTGGCCCCGCGTGGCCCGCTCCCCCACCAACCGCACCTCCCCCGACGCTCCTCTTCTTCCCCCGCGTCTCCGCGCTCGCCCCGCCCTGCTCCCTCTCCGGCGCCGGCCCCAGCCGCGGCCGCCTCTCCTCCCCGCCCCGGCCGCGTTCCCGCCCGCAGGCCTCGCCGGCCCTCCTTCCCTCCGCGTCCCCAACCGCATCCCCCGCTCGCCTCTGCCCTCCGGCGAGCCGCCACCCTCCTCTCCACCCGACGTCGCGCGCCTCCTCTTCTCCGCCCGCCGCCGCCGTCGGCCGCGTCCGCTCCGGCCCGAGCTCCGCCCCGCCGCCTCGGGTCCCCTCCGCCCGGCCTCCTCGCCCGCGTCCTCCCCGGCCTCGTCTGCGCCGCCTTCGCCATGCGCGCGAGCACCTCTGTCCGCCGGCGCTCCCTCCTCCTTGCCGCCGAGCTCCTCTGTCCGCCGGCGCTGCCTGCCCTCCTTCTCTGCGGCGCGACGTCCTGGCTTGCTCGACGTCCGCCGCTCGCCCCGTCAACCCTCGCCGCCGCCGGAGGTCCCTTGGGCCCGCCCCAGAGCGCCGCCGCGTCCGGCCGCCCGCCCGACGTCGCCCTGCGGTCCCCACCGCGTCGCTGTCTAGCCGCCGCCAGCGCCTCCTCCGCTTCCCTGTGGACCCCGCTCCGGTGGCCATCCGCTCCACTGCAAGGCCGCCGCCTCGGCGTGCTACCGGCCCTGCTCGTAGTCGAACCGCGCGTCCGCACCTCTAGCCCACTTGTGTTTTTGTGTGTTTGTGCGATGTTCCCCAAAACGCCTGAGTCCAACGACAAGATCGGCATCGGCATGACCAAGAGGGAACCCCAAGATCTTCGGGAGAAACCTCGACTTTAGACCAAGTGCGCCAACCACACCGAGAAACCATGGTACCTGGAGATCGACACAGGACTGAAGCACCAAGGCCTCCTTCATGGAATCGCCAAGATCCACCGGCGCCAAACCCAAGACCGACATCGTCATCCGAGAACTCCGACAAGGACGCCAAGCTCGTCGGAATCCCAGACGCCAAGTACTCCCTCGAGGACGCCGAGTACTTCACCCCGGACACCGAGACCCTGGACGACAAGTTCTCCTTCCCGGAAGCATTGACCCTCGTGCGACAAGATCTACTTCCCTGATCCGAAGACCCTAAATCCCGGAGTCCGAGAACGATCCCGTCGAACCCTGAACCCTGTCGGACCCCGAACCCCGGAACCCCAAGTTCGTCGAGACCCCCTAATGTGTGAACCTTTTTCTGAGCCCTATTTTATAAATGCTATATATAAAACCTGTTGCATATTAATCATTCATCTCGCATGCATATCATGTGGTTTGGGGGCCTTATGCTGATTCACCTCTAAATAAATATGGGGCCCATATGCGGACCAATCTAGTCTCATATTGGCCTCACTTAAATTTGTGTAGCGAACCGGTAACTTATTTTGCCTTGTTAAGACAACCATTAAATTGTGGGACAGCTAAATAACTTGAACCTATTAATTAATTGTCGGGACCCCGGTTCCGCTTAATATTGCCTAATTGCATTTGCACCTTTGCCATGTCATACACCATACATGCATCATGCCCGATCTTTGGCCGTAGTATTAAATATTGCATCCGGTGTTTATTCTAGTGTTTTGCTTCTTCGCGGATAAGGCCGTTGAGTTGATGCGAGTGTCGACCCGATCTTCGGTTGAACCTTCGACAATGTTTTCAGGCGAGCATCTCCCCCTTTCTACCTATCTTACTTTTATAGTATTTATTACCTCCTGTTGATCTATTGCTATCTGTGTTGCGATGCTCTAGTTTTTGTACCTGTGATATCCCTTACAGCCTTATATTGCCGTGGACACCCCCTATTACCTGTTGTTTGGTAGATAGTTGGACCTGTGCGTCGTAGTCGCTTGCTCAAGTGCTGTTGCGTGTCGTCAAGTACCACAGTTGTTGTAGCATTGCCGCATGTTCAATGTTGGAGATGATCGTGGCTTTAATTATTGTTCACTTTAATTATTGTTTAAACAACTAAAATTGAAGTAGGTAAGCAGAGGCACAGGTGGGCAATAGATGTTATTTGGTTGTTAACCGTCCACTTGTGTCCCGTAGGACCCCGAGTACTTGATACCTGTTCCTTGAATATTCGCGCTATCCACATACGGGGAATTATGGGACCCCCCTGAGCTAGAGCTTGATTCATTCTTATTTCTTGGGGCCACAAACTAGTTTGAGGTTTTATTTACGAGCCTGTACTTATGCCATGCTTTACTGCTTTATTACAATTGTGCGAGGAGCACACTGTACTGTTTAGGTAAGCGGAGTGTTTTCGCGGTATCGACAAGCCCGAGTTTTCGGGTTCCCAGTCGTTTACAGCCATTGACGCAAACCTTGAGTCCGTCTCGGAGTCAGCTAGCTTCGTTGCGGGTGTACTCAATGGGGTGGCCCCCTGAAATATTTCTGAATCTTGTGATTGCTTTGTCGTGAAGGCCTCGTTGGGTTTTGATTTGGTTTTTCCGAGGTTGATCGAGTGTGTCTTGCTATTGGTGCACCCCGGCCGGGTAAAACTTTCTGAAAGCCGTGTCCGCGGTTATGGACGACTTGGAGCACAGTATCTCTATCATAGACAACTATAACTAAAGTAGTGCTATAAATTTGACTTTATAATGACTAGTAATCAGCTTCACTATAATGGAATGGCTACATAAAACTGCCCACAATTGCTTGTTTGGGTTGTCTCTTGTGACCATTGTATCTGACTAGTAAGTATTACAACTACAACGGAATGGCTAAATAAAAGTACCAACAACTGCTGGGTTTTTGGGTTATCTCATGCTATTTGTATCTGATTAGTAAGTGTTGCAACTATAACGGAATGGTTAACTAAAATTGCCCACTGCTTATTTTATCAGGATGACTATCTATATTTGACTAGTAATTGCTGCAACGATAACTGAATAAATAAAACTGCCAACTGTGTGCATTCCTCGGTTGACTTCCTCGTTTGGTCTCGAGGGGGAAACATCAGGACGGGTTTGTTTGATGGTAGAATCAGGTTGGTTCCGAATAGGTCTTTCTTATCCCCCTCTGATAGCCGCCAGTTGTACCGAGTCTCTATAGGTCGTTTAGTGCATGTTGCCGCTGCCTCTTCAGTCCACCATACCTTTGTAGGCGAGGACCGCCGAATTCTAGTCTCGCTGTACTGGCCTCAGTACTGACGCTCCTCTTTTTCCTTTGCCCTTTGTCGGCACCCCTTTTGTTTAAGCAGGTTTTGAGATCGACGTCGTTAGCAGGGTTACCCTTCCGGCTTGGCCTGGGCAGGGTTATGGACGCCATTGGACATTCTTCAGGGCTCTTAGCCCCATTTGCATCTTGTCCGTAGTCGGACGCTGTATCGTTTTACAGGTGATTTGGATCTTTGTATGGTATATCTGTATTCTTGACTCTTTGAGTCGCTGCTGTATATATATCTGTTCTGTGGGTCCCATCGAGGATTGTTGTGTAATGTTATTACTTTGTTTTCCACCCGCACGAAAGTGCCTGGTGGGCACCTTTGAATCGTTTCTATGCGGGTTTGGCGGGTTTCGCTAAAACTTGCATAGGGTCGATTCTAAGGGTGTTACAGAGTGGTATCAGAGCTCAGCAGTTGCGATACCCCACAAGTCCAGCCTGTAGGATAACCTAGCTAACGGCCGAAGTAGAGTGTCAAAAACTATTTTGCAAAAATCGGTTGGATAGATCTGGTTAGGTCTGCTTTTACTCCTTACCCCTCTGCTATTCTCCTCTTAACTCTGCGTGTTTTGAATCCGCTCTCTTCTCTCTTCGAGTCCAGGAATTCTCGTGGTTGGGTTCCGTCGTACCTTCAGGGTTTCGCTTCCTCCTTTGGTAACGGTGTTGCTACATCGAGTCTTCAGGCTATCCGAGGAATCCTTCGTCTGGTGGACTTCTCTTTGTTCCTTCTGTGCTTTCCGGTGTTTCCGACGCGACGACATCATCTACGCCAGATCCGATGCAGAGTCTGCATCCCTCCTTTGTTTCCGAACCTCGTTTGTCGAGATCTTCAGTCTAATTCCGAGAGTTGGTTGCATAATCCGCCTATTCGTGTGCAGAGTAATGGTTTGGGTGCGCGATGGACTGATCACCATCCGACTACTCTTATCATTCGCTCTTGTACATCGAATCAGTGGATCCAGCAATTTTACTCCGTCCACGGAAGCTAGAGGTGGCTTTATTTGTTGATACCTCTACCTTCGACCTTTTGTTCCCGGAGTGTTATCTCGACGATCACGGACAACGACCCCTTGTTAGTGGTGTCGCGAGGATCTACATGATGCGAGAAGATTCAGGTCGCCGCCCTTCTTTCCGGTACCATGAGGCGGATCTCGAGGGCGAGATCCATTGTTAGTGGTGTCGAATTGTGGCATCCCGCAAAACCACTACTAGAAAATCGCGTTGTTTTTGTGCATTGCATCATCATGACCGCATGCTCATGTCATCATGCCACATTGCATTTGAGCATTGTCATCATCTTGCATTTGCTTGCATAAAACTATTTGCGGAAAAACCTGTTCTTGTTTTCTAAACGCCCCGTCTTTGTTCAAACACAAAACCCGGGTCTCCGGATTATTTTGTTTTGTCTGCTATCGGTTTGCAAAAGGCCTGTTTGAAATAAGTAAAATATTTAATTATTTTTAGGGGGGGCAGTCGAACGGGCCGATTCGACCCAGTCGACCACCCCCGTACAAAACCAATCGGTCCACCAAAATCCTAAAACTACCAAACCTAGTCTACCCACCCCTCCAGCCACCTCACCCCACCCAATCCTCTCTCGCCACCTCACCTCTCTCCCTCCTCCCCACCACTCATCTGCTGCCACCTCACCTCCCACCTGCCAGCCCCCCCACTTCCCAGCAGCCGTCACCCACGCCACACCCGACCCACCCAGTCCACACACTCACCCCCCCACCACAGAACGCACGCACACCACCCGCCAGCGCCCTGGCCCCACCTCTCCTGGCCCCGCGTGGCCCGCTCCCCCACCAACCGCACCTCCCCCGACGCTCCTCTTCTTCCCCCGCGTCTCCGCGCTTGCCCCGCCCTGCTCCCTCTCCGGCGCCGGCCCCAGCCGCGGCCGCCTCTCCTCCCTGCCCCGGCCGCGTTCCCGCCCGCAGGCCTCGCCGGCCCTCCTTCCCTCCGCGTCCCCAACCGCATCCCCCGCTCGCCTCCGCCCTCCGGCGAGCCGCCACCCTCCTCTCCACCCGACGCCGCCCGCCTCCTCTTCTCCGCCCGCCGCCGCCGTCGGCCGCGTCCGCTCCGGCCCGAGCTCCGCCCCGCCGCCTCGGGTCCCCTCCCCCCAGCCTCCTCGCCCGCGTCCTCCCCGGCCTCGTCTGCGCCGCCTTCGCCATGCGCGCGAGCACCGCTCCCCTTCGCCCAGGCTCCCTCCTCCTCGCCGCCGAGCTCCTCTGTCCGCTGGCGCTGCCTGCCCTCCTTCTCTGCGGCGCGCCGCCCTGGCCCGCTCGACGTCCGCCGCTCGCCCCGTCAACCCTCGCCGCCGCCGGAGGTCCCCTGGGCCCGCCCCAGAGCGCCGCCGCGTCCGGCCGCCCGCCCGACGTCGCCCTGCGGTCCCCACCGCGTCGCTGTCTAGCCACCGCCAGCGCCTCCTCCGCTTCCCTGTGGACCCCGCTCCGGAGGCCATCCGCTCCGCTGCAAGGCCGCCGCCTCGGCGTGCTACCGGCCCTGCTCGCAGTCGAACCGCGCGTCCGCACCTCTGGCCCACGTGTGTTTTTGTGTGTTTGTGCGATGTTCCCCAAAACGCCCGAGTCCAACGACAAGATCGGCATCGGCAAGACCAAGAGGGAACCCCAAGATCTTCGGGAGAAACCTCGACTTTAGCCCAAGTGCGCCAACCACACCGAGAAACCACGGTACCCGGAGTTCGACACAGGACTGAAGCACCAAGGCCTCCTTCATGGAATCGCCAAGATCCACCGGCGCCAAACCCAAGACCGACATCGTCATCCGAGAACTCCGACCAGGACGCCAAGCTCGTCGGAATCCCAGACGCCAAGTACTCCCTCGAGGACGCCGAGTACTTCACCCCGGACACCGAGACCCTGGACGACAAGTTCTCCTTCCCGGAAGCATTGACGCTCGTGCGACAAGATCTACTTCCCCGATCTGAAGACCCTAAATCCCGGAGTCCGAGAACGATCCCGTCGAACCCTGAACCCTGTCGGACCCCGGAACCCCAAGTTCGTCGAGACCCCCTAATGTGTGAACCTTTTTCTGAGCCCTATTTTATAAATGCTATATATAAAACCTGTTGCATATTAATCATTCATCTCGCATGCATATCATGTGGTTTGGTGGCCTTATGCCGATTCACCTCTAAATAAATATGGGGCCCATATGCGGGCCAATCTAGTCTCATATTGGCCTCACTTAAATTTGTGTAGCGAACCGGTAACTTATTTTGCCTTGTTAAGACAACCATTAAATTGTGGGACAGCTAAATAACTTGAACCTATTAATTAATTGTCGGGACCCCGGTTCCGCTTAATATTGCCTAATTGCATTTGCACCTTTGCCATGTCATACACCATACATGCATCATGCCCGATCTTTGGTCGTAGTATTAAATATTGCATCCGGTGTTTATTCTAGTGTTTTGCTTCTTCGCGGATAAGGCCGTTGAGTTGATGCGAGTGTCGACCCGATCTTCGGTTGAACCTTCGACAATGTTTTTAGGCGAGCATCTCCCCCTTTCTTCCTATCTTACTTTTATAGTATTTATTCCCTCCTATTGATCTATTGCTATCTGTGTTGCGATGCTCTAGTTTTTGTACCCGTGATATCCCTTACAGCCTTATATTGCCGTGGACACCCCCTATTACCTGTTGTTTGGTAGATAGTTGGACCTGCGCGTCGTAGTCGCTTGCTCAAGTGCTGTTGCGTGTCGTCAAGTACCACAATTGTTGGAGCATTGCCGCATGTTCAATGTTGGAGATGATCGTGGCTTTAATTATTGTTCACTTTAATTATTGTTTAAACAACTAAAATTGAAGTAGGTAAGCAGAGGCACAGGTGGGCAATAGATGTTATTTGGTTGTTAACCGTCCACTTGTGTCCCGTAGGACCCCGAGTACTTGATACCTGTTCCTTGAATATTCGCGCTATCCACATACGGGGAATTATGGGACCCCCTGAGCCAGAGCTTGATTCATTCTTATTTCTTGGGGCCACAGACTAGTTTGAGGTTTTATTCACGATCCTGTACTTATGCCATGCTTTACTGCTTTATTACGATTGTGCGAGGAGCACACTGTACTGTTTAGGTAAGCGGAGTGTTTTCGCGGTACCGACAAGCCCGAGTTTTCGGGTTCCCAGTCGTTTACAGCCATTGACGCAAACCTTGAGTCCGTCTCGGAGTCAGCTAGCTTCGTTGCGGGTGTACTCTATGGGGTGGCCCCCTGAAATATTTCTGAATCTTGTGATTGCTTTGTCGTGAAGGCCTCGTTGGGTTTTGATTTGGTTTTTCCGAGGTTGATCGAGTGTGTGTTGCTATTGGTGCACCCCGGCCGGGTAAAACTTTCTGAAAGCCGTGTCCGCGGTTATGGACGACTTGGAGCACAGTATCTCGATCATAGACAACTATAACTAAAGTAGTGCTATAAATTTGACTTTATAATGACTAGTAATCAGCTTCACTATAATGGAATGGCTACATAAAACTGCCCACAATTGCTTGTTTGGGTTGTCGCTTGCGACCATTGTATCTGACTAGTAAGTATTACAACTACAACGGAATGGCTAAATAAAAGTACCAACAACTGCTGGGTTTTTGGGTTATCTCATGCTATTTGTATCTGATTAGTAAGTGTTGCAACTATAACGGAATGGTTAACTAAAATTGCCCACTGCTTATTTTATCAGGATGACTATCTATATTTGACTAGTAATTGCTGCAACGATAACTGAATAAATAAAACTGCCAACTGTGTGCGTTCCTCGCTTGACTTCCTCGTTTGGTCTCGAGGGGGAAACATCAGGACGGGTTTGTTTGATGGTAGAATTAGGTTGGTTCCGAATAGGTCTTTCTTATCCCCCTCTGATAACCGCCAGTTGTACCGAGTCTCTATAGGTCGTTTAGTGCATGCTGCCGCTGCCGCTTCAGTCCACCATACCTTTGTAGGCGAGGACCGCCGAATTCTAGTCTCGCCGTGTAATGGCCTCAGTACTGACGCTTCTCTTTTTCCTTTGCCCTTTGTCGGCACCCCTTTTGTTTAAGCAGGTTTTGAGATCGACGTCGTTAGCAGGGTTACCCTTCCGGCTTGGCCTGGGCAGGGTTATGGACGCCATTGGATATTCTTCAGGGCTCTTAGCCCCATTTGCATCTTGTCCGTAGTCGGACGCTGTATCGTTTTACAGGTGATTTGGATCTTTGTATGGTATATCTGTATTCTTGACTCTTTGAGTCGCTGCTGTATATATATCTGTTCTGTGGGTCCCATCGAGGACTGTTGTGTAATGTTATTACTTCGTTTTCCACCCGCACGAAAGTGCCTGGTGGGCACCTTTGAATCGTTTCTATGCGGGTTTGGCGGGTTTCGCTAAAACTTGCATAGGGTCGATTCTGAGGGTGTTACATTTTCCGCGCAGCCCAGTTATTCAAATTAAATCTTTTCTATTTTATTTCAAATACACTTCTGTACCCAACTTCAAAAATCAACCCAGATCGATTCAATGCACCAAATTGAATGAAACCAATTTTGTTGGAAAGGTCTGTGAATGCTGAATCCAAGCCCGTTGGATTCAAGTCATTTGGATCTGTAGATCACCCATAGTAAAAATAACAAGGAAGAAGCTTTTCTGCATTCAAACATTTTTCAAAATTAAACCATAAAAGCTTTTGAGTTGATTCCAACTCTAAAAAATCACATTTAACCATACCTTCCAGAATATATAAAAATATATAGGTTTACTTGCAGAAATAATGTTCAAGTAATAAAAAGAATGCTACATAAGCATTTCTAGCCACTTTAATTAATGAAAATAAAAGGGTAAAACCTTATTAAATTGTGACACCACTTTAAATCACATTCCCATGGACTACAATATGTGGTGATGACATGTGTCAACATGATCCCATATTTGGTTTGGAGAATATTAAATCTTAAGTAGTTTTTCAATGAGTAGAAATTACTTTTCTAAAAATAAAAAGAATCAAATCAAGCCTTAACCTTGCAAAGTTAGAGATGATGCTAGATCATCTATAGGACCCTTGTGTGTGATGATTGCAAGTAGTTAAGTATTGTTTGGTGATTGTGTACCTCGTATTTATTCATAGACGCTAGTACCGACCAAGGATACGAGGAGGAAGGAGGATACTACGAAGAAGAAGCCGAGGAGAACTTCAACCACTGCTCTGCACAAGGCAAGCTTATATTGACATTGATGTTGTGCAAGCTAGTAACTATGCAAGCTTATACTGATATTGTGCAAGCTGATACTATACCTATGCAAGCTAACCCTTGCAAGATACCCTACTGATGCAACAAACCCATACTTGTTCTATGACTACTATATGCCTTAAGCATATGTGATCATACCCATTTGATAAACCAATCCTAGTCTTACTAGCAAGCTTCTTACTTTATTTCTTTATCAAAGCTCACTTAGAGTTTACTTAAGTGACTGGTAGATTTTGGAAAGATGCTGAAGGTTGCATCAAGAGCATAAAATCTGGCCTAAGCTAGAAACCTTGATATCAGCCTAAAATATAAGGTTGGACTTAGTTGAAACTCCAGTAGTTACTACCCCATCATCAGTACTACCCCCCTACCTTAGATGCTAGTGGTAAGCATAAAATTTGATCAACTCTAGATGGGAATACTTGGTGGAAAAATGGTTATGAAAACCTTGTAATGATGGATCATTCTATTGAAATGTTTTGGACATGTGTTTCCGAACACTTGATGATTCTGGTGATAAAAATGTTGAGGCATGAGCCTTAGCCCTTTATAAAACTGATGGTTGTCTGGATGTGATACCATTCCAATTTTATCGTACAACCACAATACCTGAATATTGGTAGGGCTTGACTGGAAACTTATATTCCTTAGTATTAGTTCCCTCACGGCCAAGGTTTGAGCTGAGGCTACCTTGTGAAGATTGTCCACCTGTGTAGTACCCAAGATGACAGTTGGTCATGGTTGGGAGGCCAAACTCACAGGAGAGGTGCTTATACTAGGGCGTGCAACGGAAAGGTTAGGATTGATTATCCGCATACTGAGTATGGTGAATTCAGGATTTGTTCCTGACGGATGTATCGAATGTTGTGGTGAAAGTGTACAATCTCTGCAGAGTGTCAAACTATTCGAATAGCCGCGTCCGTGGTTATGGACAGTTGGAGTGGCCATACTGTTCCTCCGTCAGAATTTTCAAAATGACCTGTGAAATGAATTGAGACTTTGACTTGACCACAACAGAGTTGTGATATGAAATACAAGTTCCCACTTAGGAATTATAAAATTGTGTCTAGCTTTAGAACTTAGTAGAGATAAATCTGGCTTTTGCAAAACAACCCTAGAGCCTAGTGTCCTATTATACAAAAACCCCTTTACCTGTTAGTATTAGTTTGCGAGTACTTAAAGAGTACTCATGGCTTTGTCCCTGGATATTCCCATGGCCAGACTATGAAGAGGAGTACATCGAAGATGGACCCCAGGAAGGTTATGACAACTTGGATCATCTCCCATCGTCAGCATTAACTGTGACCCCGAAGATGGAGCTTCGCCTACGCTACCGTTATTATTACGTATTCCGCTGCTTGATGTTGTATTAAGAACTGGATCATGAGATCCCTATTTGTGTAAGAACTTATGTATCGTTTGTAATGGATGAAGTACTATGGTATCCAATTCTGTTATGTCTCGCAAAAATGGTAATCCTGGGATTGCGATGTATGGCATAACAGGCATCTAGGATTGAAAAATCCGGGTGTTGACAAGTTGGTATTAGAGCCATCCTGACCATAGGAGAGCCTAGTTAGATTGGACGTTGAACCAAAAACTTAGTTTCAAAACCAAAGAAAACAAAGATTTACGAAAACTTATTCTCATTCTTACCTCCTTAATTCTTTCATAAAAAATCATGTTCCTCAAAAACCCTTGCAAAATAGATAAAATTTTGACACACTTGATCACTTTGCTAATCTACTCATCCTCTATTTTTATAGATGGACGTGAAGTACAACAAGTTTTACCAACTGGGGAATGGTGGAGACCTTATCTTTGAGAGGGATCTCGATCAGCTTTCGGAACTTCTGGAGCGTCCGCACCCCGAGTTCTTCGGAGCTCAGATCAATGATCAAGGAGGAGAAGATCTGCAGTGGCTAATTGTTGCAAGTCTCCGAGGAAAGATTGAACCTCCCACTGCGGAGGGAATTCAGTTTACCTTGAGGGAAAACAACTGGCTCGATGGACTTGCCAGAGCAATGCAGGAAGCTCTTTCCCGTCTGTGTGGGCAGAGCATCAATCAGATCAAGGGTACTCGCTTTGAGTTTTGCCCAAGACGTGATGCAAATGGACAACCACTGGAAGCCCCATACCACCCCGAGCTGAAGACTCAATTGGACCACCTTAGCTTCATGATGTATGATTGTCAACAGGAATTGGACAACTGCCGTGACTATTGCAACCACAAGTCTGCCATCATCAAGACGAAGGACCAGACCATCGCCATGCTAGCAAAGGATCGCAAGTCTCGCTGCCGTCAACTCGACAAGAAGGAGCGCATTATTGCCCGTCTTTGCCATCGCATATCATCTCTGGAGGAGACCATCCACGAGAGAGACATGCAGTTAGAGGAAAGGGAGAATGCCGGAGAGGATATTCGTGGAGACCCTTACTCCTATCTCAGCGATGATGATAATTTTCTGGAGGATAAGGCCATGGACTTCTTCACCGATGAGGATGATTTCGCTTTCATCGATGATGATGAAGATGATGAAGCCACAGATTTCGAGGAGTAAAAGCACTTGAGCACTAGCGTAGTGAGTAGTAGTCGGTCCCACTGTATCGTAGCTTCCAGAATGGTTCTTAAAACCATCTGTTTTTCCTTGCTGTGGTGTGCGTTGTATCGTGTAAATGAATGAATGAAAAAGCACGTTGCTAGAAAATTCTGAATCAAACATTTAAAACTTTTCAAAGACCCAAAACCTTAGAAATTTCCCTCTTTTCTCATGATCTATATCAATCTTCAGATGCCACGTGGAGGAAGTGGTTTAGCCCCGGACCCGATGTTGCAGATTCTGCAAATGTTGACCTCTGACCGCGAAGCTGAAAGAGCGGAACGTCAAGCCAACCTAGCCACTCTGCAACAGATAGCCCAGCTAGCCCACAACAACCAAGGCCACAGAAATCGGGACAACCATGGATCTAAGCTCAAGAATTTCCAGAATACCAACCCACCCATTTTCACCAAGTCATAAGAACCCCTAGATGCTGATGACTGGCTGCAAACCATGGAAAACAACCTAGAAGTCGCCGGAGTGGAAGCCAACGAGAAAGTCCTTTTCGCCACCCACTATCTAGCCGGAGATGCCAGGGCATGGTGGAACAGTGTTCGTGCCATGACCGGAGGCCAAATGTTGACCTGGGAGGAATTCAAGGTCAAGTTCAACAGAACACATGTGCCACCATGTTTGATCAAGAGAATGAGAGACGAGTTCGGAGAGCTGAAGCAAGGAAGGATGACTATAGTGGAATACCGTGACAAATTTTTGTCATTAGCTAGGTATGCCCCGGACGAGATAGACACCAAAGCCAAGAAGAAAGAAAGATTCCTGAATGGTCTGCATGACGAGATGCAGACGGTGTTAGTTAATATCCTCTTTGCAGATATTGAAGCCCTTGTTGACTCTGCTATCCAGATGGAAGGAAAGATCAACCAGGACAATGAGAACCGCAAGAGTCGCATGATGCATCAACCAGGAACCCATCAGACCCCAAAGTATCGCCCCAACCCATCTCCCGGATTTGCCCCAAGAACCAACAGACCCCCTATGACCCGTCCGACCTACCCCAACCGTGGAAACCCTAGACCCGGAGGAAATCACAACAACCTTGGCAAATCTAGAAATTTCACCCGTGCCCCACCCAAGTTCAACAACAACAATGCTACTGCCAAACCCAACACTGCCCCGAGGACTGTACGCAATGATGTGCCTGTCGCAGCCAAGGACAAGTCACAAGTGACCTGTTATGACTGTGGAAATAAAGTCCACTATTCCAATGAGTGCCTCAACAAGAAGAATGCTACAGCCCCCAACGCCAATGTCCCAGCTCAGCAGCAGCGTCGTGTTCAGCCCGGAAGAAGATTTGCTCCAGGGAATTCACTCAATGGCAATGGCCGTCTTTTTCTCATGCATGCTGAAGAAGCTCAGGAAGCGCCAGACGTCGTGATGGGTATGTTTTCTGTTAATTCAGTACTTGCAAGAGTGTTGTTTGACTCTGGTGCATCACATTCATTTGTCACCGAAGAATTTTCCTGCACTAGTAAAATTCAACCAACCAAATTGAAGCATGTGATGATTGTGCAAATTCCCGGATCAACCACCAAGGCTAGGCAAATTTGCAAAGCCGTCCCTATCCGAATCCATGGCATAGATATGCTAATCTAATAGTACTCGGAACTAAAGGTTTGGAAGTAGTACTAGAAATGGATTGGATGTCCAAACATAAGGGATTGATTGACTGTGCCAAGAAAGCCATCACTATGACCAGTACCGCCGGAATATCAGTCGAGCATATATCTGAAACCTTACCTCGCCAATTCAAATGCAACAAGAATATAGCCCAACCTACCATTGACCAAGTCCGGATAGTCTGCGAATACCCCGATCTATTTCCAGATGTTTTGCCCGGTATGCCCCCAGATCGGGATATCGAGTTTATCATTGAACTAATCCCCGGAACCGGACCCATAGCCTAGAGACCCTATAATATGAACCTGTCAGAGCTCGCAGAACTGAAGAAGCAACTGGATTCCATGCTGGAAATTGGATTGATTCAACCAAGTGCGTCCCCATGGAGATCACCTGTCTTGTTTGTGGACAAGAAGGATGGAGGTAACCGTTTGTGTACGGATTATCGGAAGTTGAATGATGTCACCATCAAGAACAAGTACCCCTTACCCAAGATAGAAGATTTGTTCGATCAGTTGACCGGTGCCAAAGTGCTTTCTAAGATTGATCTTAGAACTGGCTATCATCAACTCAAAATTCGTGCAGAGGATATTCCAAAGACTGCCTTTACCACCAGATATGGATTGTATGAGTATACAGTTATGTCTTTCGGATTAACCAATGCCCCCGCTTATTTCATGAACCTCATGAATAAGATTTTTATGGACTTCCTGGATAAGTTTATCGTTGTTTTCACCGATGACATTCTGATTTATTCCAAATCAGAAGAAGAACATGAGCTACACCTAAGGACCATTCTTGGAACCCTTAGAGAGCATCAATTGTATGCCAAGTTCAGCAAATGTGAATTCTGGTTACATGAGGTAGGATTCCTCGGTCACATTGTATCAGCCGGAGGAATTGCCGTTGACCCTGCCAAAGTGAAAGATGTAGAAGATTGGGAAGCCCCAACCACTCAAACCCAAGTTCGTGCTTTTCTCAGATAGGCGGGATACTACCGCAAATTTGTAGAAGGATTCTCTAGTATCGCCAGACCCATGACCCAATTGCTGAAGAAGGACAAGAAGTTTGAATGGACCGACAAATGTGAAGCAAGTTTTCAAGAACTCAAGAGGAGATTGATTTCAGCCCCAATCTTGATTATGCCGGATATCACGAAGCCCTTCGATGTGTATTGTGACACATCCAAGATTGGTCTCGGATGTGTGCTAATGCAAGAAGGCAAAGTTATATCTTATCTATATCGACAATTGAGGCAACACGAGCAAAACTATCCAACCGAGCCATAGTTCTAGCCCTGAAGACATGGAGACATTACCTGATGGGAAACCGTTGTGAGATTTATTCGGATCACAAGAGCCTAAAGTATATATTCACTTAGAAGGAGCTGAATATGAGGCAGAGAAGATGGATTGAGCTAATCAAGGATTACGACCTGGACATTCACTATCACCCTGGTAAAGCCAACGTGGTAGCCGATGCCCTTAGCAGATTGCCGTGCCGCTTGAACTCCATGATTTTGAAGGAGCAACCAAGTTTGCACAAAGAGATGGAAGATTTTCGAATGGAATTAGTAAGTGAAGGATTTTTGGCTAGCATAGAACTTCAGCCCACTTTGATCAGTCAGGTTGAAGAGGCGCAGAAGGGAAATGCCAGTATCGACGGAATCAAGCGTCGTATCTGTACAAGCAAAGTACCCGGATTCACCGAGGATGAAGAAGGAGTTTTGTGGTACAAAGGACGCCTTTGTGTACCATCAGATTCTGAGTTGAAAGAAGTTATCTTGAAGGAGGCTCATGATACTCTTTATTCTATCCATCCCGGAGGAACTAAGATGTATCAAGATTTGAAAGAGCAATTTTGGTGGCATAAGATGAAGAGAGAAATCGGAAGCTATATCGCCAAGTGTGATATATGTCAGCGAGTCAAGGCAGGACATCAAAGACCCACTGGATTGTTGCAACCTTTGCAAATTCCGGAATGGAAATGGGATTCTGTAGGAATGGACTTTATCACTGGACTACCTACTTCTAGTAGGGGAAATGACTCTATCTGGGTCATAGTGGACAGATTGTCCAAAGTCGCCCATTTCTTGCCCGTCAAAACCACCTATCAGAGTTCGAAGCTAGCAGAGTTGTACATCGCTAGAATCGTTAGTTTGCACGGAGTCCCCAAGAACATCGTATCGGATCGAGGAACTCAGTTTACCTCGAGATTCTGGAAGAAAGTCCAAGAAGGTTTAGGAACCCTCCTAGATTTCAGTACCGCATATCACCCTTAGACCGATGGACAAACGGAGCGAGTAAATCAAATACTCGAGGATATGCTGAGAGCATGTGTGTTAGAATATGGATCCAACTAGGAAGACTGTCTGCCGTTTGCAGAATTTTCATACAACAACAGTTACCAAGCCAGTTTGCAAATGGCCCCATTTGAATTTATGTACGGAAGGAAGTGTCGCACCCCCTTGAACTGGTCAGAAGTAGGAGAGAGTCAGATTTTCGGACCCGACATCCTACGAGAAGCAGAAGAGAATGTTCACAAGATTCGTGAGCACCTCAAGACAGCCCAATCCCGATAGAAGAGTTACACCGACAAGAGACGTAGAGACCTCGCCTTCAACATTGGAGATTTTGTTTATCTGAAAGTGTCGCCATTGAAGGGAATGCAGCGTTTCCAACTCAAGGGAAAGTTAGCCCCCAGATATATCGAACCTTTCAAAATTCTGAACCGTCAAGGAGAAGTATCGTATCAATTGGAACTACCAGAAGAGATGTCAGCTGTGCATAATGTGTTCCATATCTCATTACTTCGCAAGTGTCTCGAAGTCCCCGAGAAGACCGAAGTGTTCAAGAATATCTATCACCGGACCATAGAGATCAACGATGACCTGACCTATCCCGAAGTACCCATCCATATTTTGTAAGAAGCCTTTCGAACTACCCGAACCCTCAGCATCAAGTTTCTCAAGATTCAGTGGAGCAACCACACAGAAGAGGAAGCTACCTGGGAACGCGAAGATCACATCAGGACGGAGTTTCCCGATCTTTTCAAATCCTAGGTAATATTTTCGTCCTTTTTCAAATATCGGGACGAGATTTTGTGTAACATCCCAAAAATACTAAGATTGGATCATCAAATTATAATCATCAAAATTAGGGTTAACAAAAACTTTTCTAAATAAAATTATGAATGCATGCATATGTGTATGCATTGATTTTGAATTCTTTTAAAACCACCTTGTTTTTTTGTTTCATTGCTTGTAAAACGTTTCTTAGGTGAAATAAACATCATCTAAAACATTTCCCACACTTTTCCTAAAGACAGGTAAATCAAAACACATATATGAAATGAATGGTCATTTTGGCCAATTTAACTCCCATGCCTACTTTGGCTGTCTCAAACTTTCAAAACCTAACAGAAACTTTTCTGGATATTTGCACCCCTTGAATGTACTCATAACAAGGTATCACGGCCCACTTTGTGATCATCCAGAAACTTTCAAATGCATAGTTGAAATGACAATTCAAAATTGAATCTTTATCATATGGGAAGATCCCACTTTTTCAAAAACCACTCAAACAAGCTCCACTTTCAAAACCCAAGCATCTGCAGACTCACCAGCACCAATCTAGCAAACCCACCAAAATTCATTTCAAAATTCAACACTTGATTTCATGCGGCCATTTCATCAAACAGGTTGCAGACAAAAAATCAAACAAAACATCAAACACTATAGTGTGCAGTAAAATTGGCCTAACTTGTTCCCTAGTTAGCTCACACACAGCTCAGTAGATCATCTAGAAAGGTTAGCCCAACACTAGCACCCATGTGAGCTTGCCATTGCCATCAATGGTGAACAGCCGAGCACCCCAATGTCACCCCATTGTGGACAGCAGGCTAGAGGAAGAACTAGCTGTGCCAACCTTGTCTGGGAGGCAGCCCACCGTCCACCGCCACTACCTGTCCCAGCCGCGAGCGTTGCCAAGCCCTGGACCACACGCACAAGCCGCGCCCAGACCATGCCGAGCATGCGGCAGAGCGCCACCCTCGACCAGCGTCCACAGACCGCGCGCCGCCCTCACCCCGTGCACACACGATCGCCATCAAGCCAGGAGACCACCAGACACCCCCGTTTGCCGCCCCGTGCCATACAGCCACCGCCCGCCATCAAAGACGCCGCCTCTGCCACGCAGAGCACCGTCCGTTCCAGACCAAACCGCACCGCCCCACGCCTCGAGACCATGTCGTTGAGCATCGCCAGGAGACACCGCACCGTCCCCTACCCTTGCCCATGCCTTTAGCCGCCTGTAACCTCGCCCCCGACGAGCTCACCGTGCGCCTCGACGGTCCCCTCGCTCGACTATAAATAGAGGCCATCCCCGCACGATTTCTTCACACCATCTCACTCCCCTCTCCTCAGTGACCGTGCCACACCGTTCTGGGAGCAAGGCGAGCACCACCCCGCCGGAATTTCACCGGAGCCCGCCGCCTCTGGAGAAGAAGGGAGCCAGCAATTGGAGCCGCCCCAGGAGGAGCCACCGGTACCCAGGAGATTCGCCGTCGTTAACTTCGTCGTTCGCCCGCCTCGCCGACCCTCGCCCGTACCCCGGTGAGCCCCCAGCGACCCTCACTGGCCGCGCTAGGTTTCGTTCTCGCCGGAGTTGTCTCGCGTCGATGATGACTCCCAGCCGTTAGATTAGAACCAGATCGAACGATCCACGTTGCCCCATACCGCTTCGCCCAGCTCCGTGTCACTGACAAGTGGGGACACCCACTTAAGAAGCCCGCGGGAGCACTGCGCTTAGCAGGCCGGCCCAGTAACTTTTCCCGCGCAGCCCAGTTATTCAAATTAAATCTTTTCTATTTTAATTCAAATACACTTCTGTACCCAACTTGAAAAATCAACCCAGATCGATTCGGTGCACCAAATTGAATGAAACCAATTTTGTTGGAAAGGCCTGTGAAAGCTGAATCCAAGCCCGTTGGATTCAAGTCATTTGGATCTGTAGATCACCCATAGTAAAAATAACAAGGCAGAAGCTTTTCTGCATTCAAACATTTTTCAAATTTAAACCATAAAAGCTTTTGAGTTGATTCCAACTCTCAAAAATCACATTTAACCATACCTTTCAGAATATATAAAAATATATAGGTTTACTTGCAGAAATAATGTTCAAGTAATAAAAAGAATGCTACATAAGCATTTCTAGCCACTTTAATTAAGGAAAATAAAAGGGTAAAACCTTATTAAATCGTGACACCACTTTAAATCACATTCCCATGGACTACAATATGTGGTGATGACATGTGTCAACATGATCCCATATTTGGTTTGGAGAATATTAAATCTTAAGTACTTTTTCAATGAGTAGAAATTACTTTTCTAAAAATAAAAAGAATCAAATCAAGCCTTAACCTTGTAAAGTTAGAGATGATGCTAGATCATCTATAGGACCCTTGTATGTGATGATTGCAAGTAGTTAAGTATTGTTTGGTGATTGTGTACCTCGTATTTATTCATAGACGCTAGTACCGACCAAGGATACGAGGAGGAAGGAGGATACTACGAAGAAGAAGCCGAGGAGAACTTCAACCACTGCTCTGCACAAGGCAAGCTTATATTGACATTGATGCAAGCTAACACTTGCAAGATACTTTACCTATGGAAGCTAGTAACTATGCAAGCTTATACTGATATTGTGCAAGCTGATACTATACCTATGCAAGCTAACCCTTGCAAGATACCCTACTGATGCAACAAACCCATACTTGTTCTATGACTACTATATGCCTTAAGCATATGTGATCATACCCATTTGATAAACCAATCCTAGTCTTACTTGCAAGCTTCTTACTTTATTTCTTTATCAAAGCTCACTTAGAGTTTACTTAAGTGACTGGTAGATTTTGGAAAGATGTTGAAGGTTGCATCAAGAGCATAAAATCTGGCCTAAGCTAGAAACCTTGATATCAGCCTAAGATATAAGGTTGGACTTAGTTGAAACTCCACTAGTTAATACCCCATCATCAGTACTACCCCCCTACCTTAAATGCTAGTGCTAAGCATAAAATTTGATCAACTCTAGATGGGAATACTTGGTGGAAAAATGGTTATGAAAACCTTGGAATGATGGATCATTCTATTGAAATGTTTTGGACATGTGTTTCCGAACACTTAATGATTCTAGTGATAAAAATGTTGAGGCATGAGCCTTAGCCCTTTATAAAACTGATGGTTGTCTGGATGCGATACCATTCCAATTTTATCGTACAACCACAATACCCGAATATTGGGTAGGGCTTGACTGGAAACTTATATTCCTTAGTATTAGTTCCCTCACGGCCAAGGTTTGAGCTGAGGCTACCTTGTGAAGATTGTCCACCTGTGCAGTACCCAAGATGACAGTTGGTCATGGTTGGGAGGCCAAACTCATAGGAGAGGTGCTTATACTAGGGCGTGTAATGGAAAGGTTAGGATTGATTATCCGCATACTCAGTATGGTGAATTCAGGATTTGTTCCTGACGGATGTATCGAATGTTGTGGTGAAAGTGTACAATCTCTGCAGAGTGTCAAACTATTCGAATAGCCGCGTCCGCGGTTATGGACAGTTGGAGTGGCCATACTGTTCCCCCGTCAGACTTTTCAGAACGACCTGTGAAATAATTGAGACTTTGACTTGACCACAACAGAGTTGTGATATGAAATACAAGTTCCCACTTAGGAATTATAAAATTGTGTCTAGCTTTAGAACTTAGTAGAGATAAATCTGGCTTTTGCAAAACAACCCTAGAGCCTAGTGTCCTATTATACAAAAACCCCTTTACCTGTTAGTATTAGTTTGCGAGTACTTAAAGAGTACTCATGGCTTTGTCCCTGGCTATTCCCATGGCCAGACTATGAAGAGGAATACATCGAAGATGGACCCCAGGAAGGTAACGACAACTAGGATCATCTCCCATCGTCAGCATTGCCTGTGACCCCGAAGATGGAGCTTCGCCTACGCTACTGTTATTATTATGTATTCCGCTGCTTGATGTTGTATTAAGAACTGGATGATGAGATCCCTATTTGTGTAAGAACTTATGTATTATTTGTAATGGATGAAGTACTATGGTATCCAATTCTGTTATGTCTCGCAAAAATGGTAATCCTGGGATTGCGATGTATGGCATAACAGGCATCTAGGATTGAAAAATCCGGGTGTTGACAGAAAAGTTATTGGTTCTAAGAGGTCGATGATTGTGGCAACGATCGTCTTGTGAAGATATTTTGGAGTTGGAGATCCGTGAGATCTGTGGGCGGGATATTCTTATTTTCAGGGCATCTTATGCTAGTTTGCTACTTATCCGTACTCGGATCTTGTCTTCTGCTTTCACTTGATACTCTGATGTGTGATGTATGAGGATGTATCCTAAACTATTAGAACTATCTAGGATATTTGGATCTTGCCGTATGGTGTTGAATATTTCTATTTATTTTAGATGGTTTGGCTCTAATGTACTCTTGTAGGTGGTTGGCATACATACTCATTTGTGTATGCTTGACTCACAGTCCAGGCGACTACGTCTCTTGCACTTGAAGCTATAACCACGAGAAGTGGGTAGGGTGGTTGGCCGGTACCATGCCCTACTCCGCTTAGATGGGCCTACAAGTGGGTGGCCTCTGAGCCTCCGTGATAGCACCAACTTATGTACTTTTGGGTTATACCGGCTTGTGATTTAGAGAATATGGGTCCAAGGGATTACAGGGAACCTCTGGTGCAAAAGTATGGGTGTTGGTCGGAGTTGGAGAAGGCTCAACTAGGGATAACGCAAGCTTTTAATAGCGCAGTTTCTTGGCCGGCTTGCTATCTGTCTAGGAATTTCTCTTCAAAACAGATTTATTTTTGAATCACATAAATAACAGATGTTAGATGTGACTCAGAATGTATAAACACGAGTTCTAGAAGATGCAAAGTACTTACTTTTTAACCACTAGCAACACTTCTGCGCCAGCGGTGACAACAACTTCCTAGGCATTACGTTTCTTGGAAACGGGCCGAAAACTTCCTTCACCTCATCATCATCCGTATCTTCCGAGTTTTATGGAGGAAAACCCTCAAGAGGGGATAGCTCAGACTTGGAAAGATCCTTAAGCTGAAAGATATAAAACATTAGCACAACTAAGGTAGATAACAAGGTGAAGAGAAAAAATGAAATACAAAGTCCAAAAGTTTATGGGAGTTAGAGGTCGGTTAGCTGTAAACATCTTTATGGAGATTTCGGGGATCTTCCTTTTCACCCTCTCCTTGATCAAATACTACATTTGGGTCTTGTAGTCCTTCGCAACAATGTGCGTTGGTGTGACCTTCGTGATGTCCCTCCGGTCTCTGGTGACCGTGTGCATCAATCGGCCACTGTGATGCTGCAGTGGCTGAATCCGACGATCCAGCCAGAAGTGAATCAAGTTGGATCCACGGAGTCCCTAATGTTTCATCAAAAATTCTATCCACCTCTTGGAGATGACTAAATCTTGGGAAAGTTCCTGCGCCTCTATGTCGCATGAGTCCTTTTGGGGGGCAGCACCATCGATGAAAGCCGGAAGATCGATCGTCTTTTCAGGAGCTAACATGTCTTTGTGATAAAAGAATGTCGTGGCCCATATTTTTACCGACTCACTAGCATTGATACTAGGATAGACTCGGTCTCACCTAAGAACTAAACTAAGTGTGCCGGTGATATAAGGAACACCGACACTGACGGAATTCTTCCTGGTACCATAGTAGTTTCGGAAAAGAGTGAGATTCGGACTAATGCCTAAAATTCTCTCACTAAGAGTTGCATGAGTGCTAAGCTCAAGCAAACAATTGGGAGGAAGATTATGAAGTTGCACACCATAGTATTGGAGTACCTCGGTGAAGAACTCCGATGGTAGGAAACTGAGACCACGGTTGACGTGCCTCCCGAACAAGACTCACTCGTCATTGTGGGGCGCTGGGACGGAATCGCCAAAGCCGCTCCGCCATGCACCGGTGGCAAGGTATCCCTCATCCAACATGGGATGGATCTTGGCGTCATCCATTATGCTGGGGATCCAAAGGCCCAGTAGATTCCTGTCGTTCACCTCCGTCGAAGCCGTCGTCGCCGCGCCATAACTTGATGTCCCCTCCGCCATCTTGTCGAAGAAGGTCAAAAAGTGGCGGTGCTTGATGTTTGGGTGCAGTGAAAGGAAAGGACGTGAAGGGCTCGAGGAGTAGGTGGAGGTAATAAAAGAGGTGCTGAATGAATCTGGGAGAGAACATAATATCGAACTTAATAACCTCCACGACAAGATTCCCGCTGGGTGCGTGTGATTAGAGCCACGTGTATTGGACAGAGAGAGGAGTCTTACTCGCGACGCATCCGCCCCCTCGATCTTTGCACGTGCATTGAAATGTTGTGTTGGTTCGGTAAAAAGCGGACCCACCAACGGTCGGGCTGACAGGATAATTGTCAGTGACAAGACGTGACCTAAAAAGTTGTCAGGTAGACGTCATCACTAAATTCTGTCTCAAGTTTGAATCGAGCATGGGAATGAATAAAGTCAAGAAAACAAATCTGATTCAGATTAGACTCGGAATCCTACATTATTGAATGAAGTTTTCGGGAACCCTTCAAGATTCTCAAGAATCAAGCTAGACGATTTATTAACTTGGATCTTGGAGACTTCCGGGGGCTACTGTTGGGGATATACTTTCCGGGTATACCCTCAGGACTTGCTATCCAGGGTGGCCCACTGTTACACCCCGGTTCTGATAAGACCGTGGCCTCTATGTGACATGCCAATCCCTGGATCGGTTCATTGGCCCACAATAGAGTAAGATAGATAATCATAGCAAAATAACCGTGTATCATGATCTACAAAGATCCAGAGTACCATTATTACAATGAAAGCTTAGCATAAAGCTAGCTCAAATCATTCAGGTAGCAACATAAACATATAAATCCTCCAATCTTCAAATTGCCCACAAGTGAACAAGTGCCGAGTGGAGTAACGTGGCCTATAACGATCAATCAGAATCGGAATAACCTGCAACATGAAACGTTGCAGCCCCGAAGGGTCAATACATGGAATGTATGTGTGGCACCCCGCAAAACCACTACTAGAAAATCGCGTTGATTTTGTGCATTGCATCATCATGACCGCATGCTCATGTCATCATGCCACATTGCATTTGAGCATCGTCATGTCGTCTTGCATTTGTTTAGATAAAAATATTTTCGAAAAATCTGTTTTTGTTTTCTAAACGCCCCGTCTTTATTCAAACACAAAACCCGGGTCTCCGGATTATTTTGCTTTGTCTGCCAACGGTTTTCAAAAGCCCCGTTTTGAATAATAAAATATTTTAAATTATTTTTGGGAGGCAGCCAGCCAGGCCCGAAAGCCTAGCCGGCCACCTCCAAATTAAAACCCTATCCTGTCTATCCCCAAACCCCTTTGCTACCAAATACTCTACCCAATCTAGTCCTATCCAGCCTCCACCTCACTCCTACCACTCACGGTTTGCCACCTCATCCTCTCCACATCACCCTGCCAATCCGGGCTTGCCACCTCACTCCTCCGGTTCCACCTCCCCAGCTTGGTCGCCCCGCACCTGCCCACTTCCCCTTGCAGCCTGGCCCGCCTGCCCCTGGGTCCCACTACACCCAGCCTCCACTCCCCCACCTGCCGCCGCCACATCCAGCACCCACACACGCACACACCCTGCCAGCCCCGACCCCACCGCCCAGCCACCAACCCCGTCGGGATCCCCACCCTCTCGCCTCGATCCTCCCCTCCCTGGGCGCCCGCATCCCCGCCGCCATCCACCGCCGCCCAAGCGCCGTCGCCTTCCTCTCTGCTTGGCCGCCCGCCGCCGCCTGGCCTCGAGCTTCAGCCGCCGTCGGGCCGCTCCTCTGTCCCGACCTCAACCGCCCCGCCAGAACCCCCGCCTCCTGAGCCCGCCTCCGGCCGTCCTCGCCTCCGCGCTCGCCAGCGACCGCCTCTACGCCCACCGCCGTCCGCGCGTGGAGCTCTGCCGCTGCCGTCGTCTCCTCCTCATCCGCACCTCCCTCTCGCGAGCTCGCCGCTCGTCACCCTCCTCGTCGACCTCTGGCCCGGCCGCCTCTGCCCCCCCCCCCGGCAACCGCCGGTCGCCTCCGCCCTCATCGCCGCGGCCGCCCTCCTTCGCCCTGCCGTTGCCCGCTCCGGCCGTCCTCCGTGCTGGCCAGCAGCACCGCCGCCGGAGCCCTCCCTCACCGCGCCGGCCATGGTCTGCCCCGCCGCCTCGCGGGACCGCGCCAGCGCGTGCCGCCTCGACCCCTCGCTCCATCTCCTTTGGGCCGCATGCTGCTAGCCGAGCTGTTGCTTTCCCTCTCGCTGTGGTCGTCGGAAGGCTCCCTCCGATTGAACCTTGTGTGGCGTGGATGCCTTTTGGTAGTGAGGTGCTCGCCTGCAGCGTGTTCGACACAAGTTTTGCATGGCCGATATCTTCCGTAGATGCAAGTACCACCAAGATGCTCGTGAACGCCTAACGGGACTACATCGACAGGTTCGCCTATAGATGCCGCATGAACCCGAGGATGCCGGCAAGATCTCTATGCTGATGTTTCGAGGGATGCACAGGGTGACACTCAAGACGCCAAGCCCTTCTTCCGAACCCGAACCCCTTGGAACCTCAAGATCTTCACCACTCGAAGTGTTTCGCCAAGATCGCCATCGACAATGGAACCAAGACCGAACCCGGTGGCTTTTGCTGGACCATCAACAAGATCTACAATGGGACGCCATGACTGGGACCCCGGACCCGAAGACCACATGTGCGACAAGTACTCCTTCCCGGATGCGATGCTCGAGAACACGGACGGTAAGGACACCGACGCAGAACGCCAAGTTCTTCATCCCGGACGCCAACACCGACCTGATATGCGGGCCCGACAAGATCGACACCGACCAGGGCGAGTACAATGCGCCCCCCCGACGCCACACCAAGTCCTTCTTCCCGGAACGCCAAGCTCTTCATCTTGCAACCGACCTTCGAAGACCGATCCCGTCGAACCCTGAACCCTGAGACCGACCCCGAACCGCTCGGAGCCCAAGTTCGCCGAACCCAGATGTGTGAACCTTTTCCCGAGCCCTATTTTATAAATGCTATATATGAAACTTGTTGCATATTAATTGTTCATCTTGCATGCATACTTGTCTGTGGTTTGGGGGCATTATGCCAATTCATCTCATAATTAAATATGGAGTCTATATGCGGGATATCTTTGTCTTATTCCGGACTTCATTTAAATCGGCATAGCGAACCGAAGCCATGTTTGGTCTTGCTAATCCAACATTTAATTTGCGGGGTAGATAAATAACTTGAACCATATAATTAATTGTCAGGGCTCCGGTTCCGCTTAATATTGGCTAGTCGCATCGCATCCTTGCCATGCCATACATCATACATGCATCATGCCCGATCTCCTGTCATAGTATTAAATAGTGCATCCGGTGTTTGTGCTAGTGTTTTGCTTCTTCACGGACTAGGCCGATGAGTTGATGCGAGTGTCGACCCGATCTTCGGATGAACATTCGGCAATGTTTTCAGGCGAGCACCTCCCCCTTTCTACCTATCTTACTTTTATAGTATTTATTCCCGCCTGTTGATCTATTGCTATCTGTGTTGCGATGCTCTAGTTTTCGTGCCCGTGATATCCCTTGCAGCCTTATATTGCCTTGGACACATCCTATTACCTGTTGTTTGGTAGATAGCTGGACTTGAGTGTCGTAGTCGCTTGCTCAAGTGCTGTTGCGTGTCGTCCAGTACCACAGTTGTTGGAGTGTTGCCGCATGTTTAATGTTGGAGATGTTCATGGCTTTAATTATCATTTAATTTAATTACTGTTTAACAACTAAAATTGAAGTAGGTAAATGCAGAGGCACAGGTGGGCAATAGATGTTATTTGGTTGTTAACCGTCCACTTGTGTCCCGTAGGACCCCGAGTTCTTGACACCTGTTCCGAGATCGAGCGCGCTAACCACAGGTGGGGTGTATGGGCACCCCCATCGATTTAGTACCTGATTCCAAGTACTGTACTGGGGGGCCACAATTAGTTTCGGGCTTTATTACTATCTTGTACTTATGCCATGCTTTACTTCTTTATTTACGATTGTGCGAGGAGCACCTGTACTGTTTAGGATCGGGACACGATTTCGCGGTATCGACAAGCCCAGTCACACTTTCGGGTTCCCAGTCGTTTACAGCCGTCCACCCAAACCCTGAGTCCGTCTCGGAGACCGGCCGACTTCGTTGCGGGTAGCTTAGTGGGGTGGCCCCCCGTGCTTGCTTTGGGTCTGGGAAACGTCGTGTCCGAAACCCCGTCGACATACCGTTGGGTGTATGTTTTGTGATCTTGTACCTACCTGATCTGACAACAAGGGTGTAGGTGCGTGTAGGGAACTTTGGTGCACCCCTGCAGGGTTAAATCTTTTCGAGAAGCCGTGTCCGCGGTTATGGACGACTTGGAGCATAGTTCTCGATCATAGACAACTATAACTAAAGTTTACTGCTATAATTTGACTTGTATCCGATATGACTAGTAATCAGCTCCACTACAATGGAATGGCTAAATAAAAGTACCAACAACTGCTGGGTTTTGGGATATCTCATGTTTATCGTATCTGACTAGTAAGTTGCAACTACAACGGAATGTTTAACTAAAACTGCCCACTGTTTATTCTATCAGGATGACCCATGCTATCTATATTTGACTAGTAATTGCCGCCACTATAACGGAATGAATAAAACTGCCAACTGTGTGAGTTCCTCGGTTGACTTCCTCGTTTGGTCTCGAGGGGGAAACACCAGGATGGGTATGTTTGGTGGTAGTATCAGGTTGGTTCCGAATAGGTCTTTCTTATCCCTCTCTGATAGCCGACAGTTTTATCGAGTCTCTATAGGTTGTTTAGTGCCTGCTGCGCTGCCGCTTCAGTCCACCATACATATGTAGGCGAGGACCGCCAAATTCTAGCCTCGCCGTGTACTGGCCTCAGTACTGACCGCTCTCTCTTTTTCCTTGCCCTTTGTCGGCACCCCTTTTGTTTAAGCAGGTTTTGAGATCGACGTCGTTAGCAGGGTTACCCTTCCAGCTTGGCCTGGGCAGGGTTATGGACGCCTTTGGTTATTCTTCAGGGCTCTTAGCTCAATTTGCATCTTGTCCGTACTCGGACGCTGTATCATTTTCAAGGTGATCTGGATCTTTGTACTGTATATCTGCATTCTTGACTCTTGGAGTCGCCGTTGTATATATCTGTTCTGTGGGTTCCATCGTGGACTATTGTGTAATGATATTACTTCGTTTCCACCCGCACGAAAGTGCCTGGTGGGCACCTTTGAATCGTTTCTATGCGGGTTTGGCGGGTTTCGCTAAAACTTGCATAGGGCCGATTCTGAGGGTGTTACAGAGTGGTATCGGAGCTCAGCAGTTGCAATACCCCACAAGTCCAGCCTGTAGGATAACCTAGCTAACGGCCGAAGTAGAGTGTCAAAACTATTTTTGAAAAATCGGTTGGATAGTTCTGATTAGATCTGATTTTACTCCTTACCCCTCTGCTGCTCTCCTCTCACCTCTGCGTATTTTGAATCTGCTCTCTTCTCTCTCTTCGAGTCCAGGATTTCTCGTGGTTGGGTTTCCGTCGTACCTTCAGGGTTTCGCTTCCTCCTTTGGTAACGGTGTTGCTACATCTGGTCTTCATGCTATCCGAGGAATCCTTCGTCTGGTCGACTTCTCTCTGTTCCTTCTCGTGCCTTCCGGTGTTTTCCGACGCAACGACATCATCTACGCCAGATCCGATGCAGAGTCGGCATCACTCCTTTGTTTCTGAACCTCGATTGTCAAGATCTTCAGTCTGATTCCGAGAATGGTCGCACGCTTTTCTACTGATTGTGCAGAGTAATAGTTTGGGTGCGTGATGGATTGGCCCCCATGCCGACTACTCACTCTATTCACTTGTGTACATTGAAGTGGAGGAGAATGCATCGGTTCTCTCTTTCCATCGAAGTTAGAGGTGGATTGATTGGTTGATACCTCTACCTTCGCCTTTGTTTCCCGGAGTGTTCTCTCGACGATCGCGGACAACGACCTCTTGTTAGTGGTGTCGCTAAGATCTACACGAAGCGAGAAGATGCAGATCGCCGCCCTTATTTCCGGTACCATGAGGCGGATCTCCAGGGCGAGATCCATTGTTAGTGGTGTCGAATTGTGGCGCCCCGCAAAACCACTACTAGAAAATCGCGTTGATTTTGTGCATTGCATCATCATGACCGCATGCTCATGTCATCATGCCACATTGCATTTGAGCATCGTCATGTCGTCTTGCATTTGTTTGCATAAAACTATTTTCGAAAAATCTGTTTTTGTTTTCTAAACGCCCTGTATTTATTCAAACACAAAACCCGGGTCTCCGGATTATTTTTCTTTGTCTGCCAACGGTTTTCAAAAGCCCCGTTTTGAATAATAAAATATTTTAAATTATTTTTGGGAGGCAGCCAGCCAGGCCCGAAAGCCTAGCCGGCCACCTCCAAATTAAAACCCTATCCTGTCTATCCCCAAACCCCTTTGCTACCAAATACTCTACTCACTCTAGTCCTATCCAGCCTCCACCTCACTCCTACCACTCACGGTTTGCCACCTCATCCTCTCCACATCACCCTGCCAATCCGGGCTCGCCACCTCACTCCTCCGGTTCCACCTCCCCAGCTTGGTCGCCCCGCACCTGCCCACTTCCCCTTGCAGCCTGGCCCGCCTGCCCCTGGGTCCCACTACACCCAGCCTCCACTCCCCCACCTGCCGCCGCCACATCCAGCACCCACACACGCACACACCCTGCCAGCCCCGACCCCACCGCCCAGCCACCAACCCCGTCGGGATCCCCACCCTCTCGCCTCGATCCTCCCCTCCCTGGGCGCCCGCATCCCCGCCGCCATCCAACGCCGCCCAAGCGCCGTCGCCTTCCTCTCTGCTTGGCCGCCCGCCGCCGCCTGGCCTCGAGCTTCAGCCGCCGTCGGGCCGCTCCTCTGTCCCGACCTCAACCGCCCCGCCAGAACCCCCGCCTCCTGAGCCCGCCTCCGGCCGTCCTCGCCTCCGCGCTCGCCAGCGACCGCCTCTACGCCCACCGCCGTCCGCGCGTGGAGCTCTGCCACTGCCGGCGTCTCCTCCTCATCCGCACCTCCCTCTCGCGAGCTCGCCGCTCGTCACCCTCCTCGTCGCCCTCTGGCCCGGCCGCCTCTGCCCCCCCCCCCCGGCAACTGCCGGTCGCCTCCGCCCTCGTCGCCGCGGCCGCCCTCCTTCGCCCTGCCGTTGCCCGCTCCGGTCGTCCTCCGTGCTGACCAGCAGCACCGCCGCCGGAGCCCTCCCTCACCGCGCCGGCCATGGTCTGCCCCGCCGCCTCGCGGGACTGCGCCAGCGCGTGCCGCCTCGACCCCTCGCTCCATCTCCTTTGGGCCGCATGCTGCTAGCCGAGCTGTTGCTTTCCCTCTCGCTGTGGTCGTCGGAAGGCTCCCTCCGATTGAACCTTGTGTGGCGTGGATGCCTTTTGGTAGTGAGGTGCTCGCCTGCAGCGTGTTCGACACAAGTTTTGCATGGCCGATATCTTCCGTAGATGCAAGTACCACCAAGATGCTCGTGAACGCCTAACGAGACTACATCGACAAGTTCGCCTATAGATGCCGCATGAACCCGAGGATGCCGGCAAGATCTCTATGCTGATGTTTCGAGGGATGCACAGGGTGACACTCAAGACGCCAAGCCCTTCTTCCGAACCCGAACCCCTTGGAACCTCAAGATCTTCACCACTCGAAGTGTTCCGCCAAGATCGCCATCGACAATGGAACCAAGACCGAACCCGGTGGCTTTTGCTGGACCATCAACAAGATCTACAATGGGACGCCATGACTGGGACCCCGGACCCGAAGACCACATGTGCGACAAGTACTCCTTCCCGGATGCCATGCTCGAGAACACGGACGGTAAGGACACCGATGCAGAACGCCAAGTTCTTCATCCCGGACGCCAAGACCGACCTGATACGCGGGCCCGACAAGATCGACACCGACCAGGGCGAGTCCAATGCGCCCCCCCGACGCCACACCAAGTCCTTCTTCCCGGAACGCCAAGCGCTTCATCTTGCAACCGACCTTCAAAGACCGATCTCGTCGAACCCTGAACCCTGAGACCGACCCCGAACCCCTCGGAGCCCAAGTTCGCCGAACCCAGATGTGTGAACCTTTTCCCGAGCCCTATTTTATAAATGCTATATATAAAACTTGTTGCATATTAATTGTTCATCTTGCATGCATACTTGTCTGTGGTTTGGGGGCATTATGCCAATTCATCTCATAATTAAATATGGAGTCTATATGCGGGATATCTTTGTCTTATTCTGGACTTCATTTAAATCGGCATAGCGAACCGAAGCCATGTTTGGTCTTGCTAATCCAACATTTAATTTGCGGGGTAGATAAATAACTTGAACCATATAATTAATTGTCGGGGCTCCGGTTCCGCTTAATATTGCCTAGTCGCATCGCATCCTTGCCATGCCATACATCATACATGCATCATGCCCGATCTCCTTTCATAGTATTAAATAGTGCATCCGGTGTTTGTGCTAGTGTTTTGCTTCTTCACGGACTAGGCCGATGAGTTGATGCGAGTGTCAACCCGATCTTCGGATGAACATTCGGCAATGTTTTCAGGCGAGCACCTCCCCCTTTCTACCTATCTTACTTTTATAGTATTTATTCCCGCCTGTTGCTCTATTGCTATCTGTGTTGCGATGCTCTAGTTTTCGTGCCCGTGATATCCCTTGCAGCCTTATATTGCCTTGGACACATCCTATCACCTGTTGTTTGGTAGATAGCTGGACTTGCGTGTCGTAGTCGCTTGCTCAAGTGCTGTTGCGTGTCGTCCAGTACCACAGTTGTTGGAGTGTTGCCGCATGTTTAATGTTGGAGATGTTCATGGCTTTAATTATCATTTAATATAATTACTGTTTAACAACTAAAATTGAAGTAGGTAAATGCAGAGGCACAGGTGGGCAATAGATGTTATTTGGTTGTTAACCGTCCACTTGTGTCCCGTAGGACCCCGAGTTCTTGACACCTGTTCCGAGATCGAGCGCGCTAACCACAGGTGGGGTGTATGGGCACCCCCATCGATTTAGTACCTGATTCCAAGTACTGTACTGGGGGCCACAATTAGTTTGGGCTTTATTACTATCCTATACGTATGCCATGCTTTACTGCTTTATTTACGATTGTGCGAGGAGCACCTGTACTGTTTAGGATCGGGACACGATTTCGCGGTATCGACAAGCCCAGTCACACTTTCGGGTTCCCAGTCGTTTACAGCCGTCCACCCAAACCCTGAGTCCGTCTCGGAGACCGGCCGACTTCGTTGCGGGTAGCTTAGTGGGGTGGCCCCCTGTGCTTGCTTTGGGTCTGGGAAACGTCGTGTCCGAAACCCCGTCGACATACCGTTGGGTGTATGTTTTGTGATCTTGTACCTACCTGATCCGACAACAAGGGTGTAGGTGCGTGTGGGAACTTTGGTGCACCCCTGCAGGGTTAAATCTTTTCGAGAAGCCATGTCCGCGGTTATGGACGACTTGGAGCACAGTTCTCGATCATAGACAACTATAACTAAAGTTTACTGCTATAATTTGACTTGTATCCGATATGACTAGTAATCAGCTCCACTACAACGGAATGGCTAAATAAAAGTACCAACAACTGCTGGGTTTTGGGATATCTCATGCTTATCGTATCTGACTAGTAAGTTGCAACTACAACGGAATGTTTAACTAAAACTGCCCACTGTTTATTCTATTAGGATGACCCATGCTATCTATATTTGACTAGTAATTGCCGCCACTATAACGGAATGAATAAAACTGCCAACTGTGTGAGTTCCTTGGTTGACTTCCTCGTTTGGTCTCGAGGGGGAAACACCAGGATGGGTATGTTTGGTGGTAGTATCAGGTTGGTTCCGAATAGGTATTTCTTATCCCTCTCTGATAGCCGACAGTTTTATCGAGTCTCTATAGGTTGTTTAGTGCCTGCTGCGCTGCCGCTTCAGTCCACCATACCTATGTAGGCGAGGACCGCCGAATTCTAGCCTCGCCGTGTACTGGCCTCAGTACTGACCGTTCTCTCTTTTTCCTTGCCCTTTGTCGGCACCCCTTTTGTTTAAGCAGGTTTTGAGATCGACGTCGTTAGCAGGGTTACCCTTCCGGCTTGGCCTGGGCAGGGTTATGGACGCCTTTGGTTATTCTTCAGGGCTCTTAGCTCAATTTGCATCTTGTCCGTACTCGGACGCTGTATCATTTTCAAGGTGATCTGGATCTTTGTACTGTATATCTGCATTCTTGACTCTTGGAGTCGCCGTTGTATATATCTGTTCTGTGGGTTCCATTGTGGACTATTGTGTAATGATATTACTTCGTTTCCACCCGCACGAAAGTGCCTGGTGGGCACCTTTGAATCGTTTCTATGCGGGTTTGTCGGGTTTCGCTAAAACTTGCATAGGGCCGATTCTGAGGGTGTTACAGTATTGCAAGTAGATCTAGTAAAGGAGACAATAGTACTAACATCTACATGCATATTTGGCAAGTGGAGCTGTGTCTGGCTTGCATTTGCAAATACATTTGTCCTACTTTCATAAACAGTTTGATTTTATTTGAAAAGATCCCAATTAAGTTAACCCAACAATGTTAAAGCAATTATGAAATTAGAATGAGCGAGAAACATGTCATGGAATCAATATCTAGCAACTCAGATGTCCGTAATCGGGGACACGGCTAATCGATTAGATTATACACTCTGCAGAGGTTAGTACACTTTACCCATGTGACTTGGCCAGCCCAGCTCGTACCATCGCTCTCATTTTCGGCGATGATAGGGAGAAGACCAAGAAGAGACTGTTCGGGAAGTAGCTCCTCAATCCCGACGCGCACCGGTCCAACCTACCAAAATTCTACATCTCTGGATACGCGGGTTCGAGTTACCACAACCTACTAAGTCCAACCAACCGCCCATTTCATTATTGGCACATGGTTGTACACGTAAGCTACACAATAAAGAAGCCAATCATTCTCTCTTGATACCTGGGTGCCTTTCCGCAATGAAACCACTAAAATTTATCAATACCATCACACCCAGGGGGTTCATTGATGTAATCCAGCCCTCGTTCATCAAGCATGGCTAAGCACATCTACCAACGGTGGTTCATCTACAAAGAGGGTCCTACCACATAATAGGACATAGCATAGCGATAGTATCATCCTACACATGCATCTACAAAATACACGACAATGCATAGAAAATAGTAGGACGATATTCATGAACAAAGTAGCATCTACTTGCCTTAGTTGTAGCGGTCTGGAGCACAATCCTCACACGAACAAGCGTTGCACTCAGCACAATCTACACGACACAATTGCATTCATAAACAAACAATCCACAACATATGCAACAAATATGATGCATGAATGCAAGAACGGCAAGTGAATTGGTGCTACATCTGCACCACAACATCCTATAACATAACACTACCGATTGCATGCATGAAAAATAGTTTTAGCGCTAGGGAAACTATTAGACAAAAGTAATGCTCACAACTAGAGCTAGAACTTAAATAATTCAGTACCGATAGTATACTATCTGTAAAATCTTGGAAATATTCTACCGCAAAGGCATCGCTGTAAAGAAACAGTACCAATTGGAATTACTCAAAAAGGAGTTATAGAATTTCCCGAGTAATTAAAACACTGCAGAAAGCCATTAGACAAATACTGCAGAAGTTTTTACTGTAAGCCTAACCTTTTAATACACGATGAGATTCCCCTTGCTCACGCGAGCTCAGGGACATATCACACGCGATTTTTGGAGCTACGAATCTTTTTCTACGAATTTATTACTCCGAAAAGGCCACTAACTAGTTTGATTAAACTGTACTAAACCTGACGGTAAAAGTCTGAACCAAAGCTACAGCGAGATTCTACACGACTCACTGAACTCGTACATATTTTATTTGCAATTTTTGGCCAAGCGGTTGAATTTCTACGCAATTTACAAGATTCTACCGAAATCTGTCAATTAAAGGGATTAACGAAATTGACCCAGTCAACTGTGTCTGTTTGACTGAGCGCTGACTGGGCGTCTGACTAGTCAACGCCTGGGATGCTGACCAGTCAACGAACGATCTAAGCCGCTGATCTGAGATCTGACGGTGGCTGCTGTCTTACCGGAAACGGATGGCGAATCGGACTCCGGAAGGCGCGGCGAGCTCCGGACGGCGGTGGCGATCGGTTCCGGCGTCGGGGTCTTTCCTGCACGGACGGGAAAACGGACGGGTACGGATGGCGGTGGCGATCGGTTCCACGCGGTCAACGAACGGGTCGAGTAAAATACATGGCGCGAGCAAAACGGCACGTACGTGCATGTATGCGTGCATGCAATAACGCGCGCGTACGCGTGTGCATGCGAGGCGCGGCGCAGCGGCACGCGCAGCGAGGCGACAGCGAGGCGGCACAGCGCGGCGGCGGGGGTCGCTGCGAGCGGGAGCGGCGCGGGCGGCGGCCGAGGGCGCGGTGCGCGCGCGCGGCAGCGGGGTGGCGGCGATGGCGGCGGCTGCCGCGGCGGGTGCGGGGCGGCGCGTGGTGGAGGGCCTGGCGGCGGCGACGGCCAAGGGCGGCGGCGGCGCAGATGGCGGAGGGCGGCGGCGGTGACGATCGGGGCGCTGGGTGGCGGGAACGGAGAGAGGGCGGGGCGGCGCACCTGGCGGCGAGGTCGGCGGTGGCCGGCGGCGACGGAGGCGGAGCCTGGCGGCGGCGGCTGCTCCTCGGGATGCGCGCGCGGGTGGGGTACCGAGGCGTGGCAGGCGGGTGCGGGAATCGAGGCCGGGTGGGTCCCCTTTTGTGGCCCTGCGCGCGAGTCCAACTCAGATTCGGTCCGGAGTTCGTTTAGAACTCGGAAATCGGTCCGGAATTTCAGACCGTTTTCCGGCGGCTCACTAAAACGTCCGAGTCTTTTGCATACGAACTCCGATTGGAGCGATTCTCGCGCCTACGGGTTCGTATCGTCGAGGGGCACAACCTTCAGTCGAAGTTTGAGTGAATACTCGAACCTACCGGGGTGGTTGTTGCAAGTCTCTCTAAAGCTTCCCGCAGGAACCTCGTAGCGAAACAAAAAAGGGTTTTGAAGATGGCGTTTCGCCGAACCTTTCTACTCGACGGTTTTGCATGGAAAGATATGATGCAATGCTATGAATGATATGCAAGACCAAATCTAAAATTTGGGATGTGACAAGACTAACCCCCTTAAGATGAATCTCGTCCTCGAGATTCGGCGCGGCTAGCAAATAGGTGTGGGTAGTCCTCTCGGATGTTATCCTCACGCTCCCAAGTGGCTTCCTCTTCGGTGTGGTGGCTCCACTGTACTTTGCAAAACTTGATTGTCTTGGTACGGGTAGTCCTTTCTGCTGTCTCCAGAATCTTGACCGGTTTCTCCTCATAGGTCAAATCATTCTCCAGCTGAACCTCCTCTAGCGGTACAGTGTCTCTCAACGGTGTAACCACCATCTCCGGATGGCACTTCTTCAGCTGGGATACGTGGAACACGTTGTGAACAGCAGATAGAGCCTCTGGCAACTCCAACTGATAAGCAACTTCTCCATTGCGTGCTAAGACCCGATACGGTCCAATAAATCGAGGTGCCAGCTTACCCTTAATTCCAAACCTCTTGATTCCGCAAAGCGGCGATACTCTAAGGTATGCTCTATCACCTATCTCATACACCACTTCATTGCGTTTGGCGTCAGCGTAGCTCTTCTGCATTGATTGTGCTACTTTCAGCCTATCTCTAATCAAGGCGACCTTCTCCTCAGTGTCCTTGATCAAATCAGGTCCAAACAGCTGACGTTCTCCTACTCCATCCCATAGTAATGGCGTCCGGCATCGTTTCCCATACAGCACATCGAACGGTGACGTCTTGATGCTAGTTTGGTAGCTGTTGTTGTAGGAAAACTCCGCATACGGCAAATTCTCATCCCAACTGGATCCATGAGCCAAGGCGCAAGCTCTCAGCATGTCTTCCAAAATCTTGTTCACCCTCTCGGTCTGTCCATCAGTCTGTGGGTGAAACGCTGTGCTAAACTCCAGTCTAGTACCAAGTGACTCGTGCAGCTGGCGCCAGAAGTGTGAGGTAAATTGGGTGCCTCTGTCAGATACGATACTGTTGGGAACTCCATGTAGGCACACAATCCTGTCCATGTAAATCTTGGCCAACTTTGCACTCGTATAAGTCGTCTTCACCGGTATAAAGTGGGCTACCTTGGTCAAATGGTCGACCACTACCCAAATAGAGTCATATCCTGACCTGGTCCTGGGCAATCCTGTGATAAAGTCCATTCCCACTCTATCCCACTTCCAATCCGGCACGGGCAATGGTTGCAGCAGTCCTGCTGGCTTCTGATGTTCTGCCTTCACTCGGCTGCATACATCACATAGGGCAATATGCTCCGCGATGTCTCCCTTCATGTTGTTCCACCAGAATCTGTCCTTTAGGTCCATATACATCTTCGTATTGCCCGGATGTATGGAATATGGCGAGTCATGAGCTTCCTGCAGAATCAACTTCCTTATCTCGGAATCGTTGGGAATGCACAAACGATCTCCGTACCACAAGGTTCCTTGCTCATCCTCGCGGAATTCCCTTGCTCGACCTTCCTTCATCTTTTCCTTAACTTCATCTATCTCTTTGTCTCCTATCTGAGCCTTTATGATCCTGTCCTGTAGCGTTGGTTGGACTTCCATTGTTGCTAAGTACCCTTCAGATACTACCTCCAGTCTAAGGTCCTTGAATTGCTTGCACAAGTCCTCAGGCAATTCACCAATTGTCAATCCATTGGCATAAACCTTCCGGCTCAGAGCATCAGCTACCTTTGTCTCATGTTCAGTTCCTTCTGTGTAAATATGTACTTCAGGCTCTTGTGGTCGGTGTACACATCACAGTGATTTCCCATTAAGTAATGCCTCCATACCTTGAGCGCATGAACCACTGACGCTAACTCCAAGTCGTGTGTGGGGTAATTCCGCTCATGGTGCTTGAGTTGTCGCGAGGCATATGACACTACTCTCCCATCTTGCATCATCACACTCCCAAGTCCCTGTCGTGAAGCATCACAGTACACTTGGAAATCCTTCTGAAGATCTGGTAAACATAGAACAGGCGCGGTCACTAGTCGACGCTTCAGTTCCTGAAAGCTGGCTTCACATACGTCTGACCATTCGAACTTCCTCTCCTTCTTCAGAAGCTCAGTCATCGGCTTAGAAATCTTAGAAAAGTTTTCTATGAACCTCCGGTAATATCCAGCAAGTCCCAAAAAGCTTCGAATCTCTCCAGCATTCTTGGGTGCTTCCCACTCTGTTACTGCAGTCACTTTGTTTGGATCAACAACAATTCCTTCTCCTGACACTACATGTCCAAGAAACCCAACAGTGTTAAGCCAGAATTCACACTTGCTGAATTTGGCATACAGCTTGTGTTCTCTCAGCTTCTCCATAATCAGTCTCAGATGTTTCTCATGCTCAGCATCATCCTTGGAATATATCAGTATGTCATCAATAAACACCACCACGAACTTGTCCAAATACTCCATAAATACCTTGTTCATCATGGTCATGAAATATGCCGGTGCATTCGTTAGTCCAAAAGACATAACTGTATACTCATATAAACCATACCTAGTGGTGAAGGCGGTTTTCGGTACATCCTCCTCCCGGATCTTCAATTGAAAGTAGCCAGATCGCAGATCAATCTTGCTGAACACCTTTGCTCCTTCCAGTTGATCAAACAAATCATTTATGTTTGGCAGAGGGTACTGGTTCTTGATGGTTACTTCATTCAGCGAACGATAGTCCACCACTAATCTCTTGGTGCTGTCTTTCTTCTCCACAAACAGAACAGGTGCTCCCCATGACGACGCACTAGGCTGAATGAATCCCTTTTCCAGCTGCTCCTTCAACTATTTCTTCAATTCCTTCAGCTCATCGACATCCATCTTATATGGTTTCTTTGCTATTGGTCCTGTACCCGGCAGCAGGTCGATTAGAAACTCTACATCTCTGTCAGGTGGCATACCTGGCAGCTCTTCCGGAAACACGTCGGGGTAATCCCTAATCACTGGCACAGTATCCATGCTAACCCCCTTAAGAGAATTCAACTTACTCCTTCCTGGTCGTGCAGCCGACTTGAATCTAATCCTCTTACCATCCGGGGTTTTGAGTGAAACAGCTCGCTGTGCACAATCTATGTGTCCCCCATGCATAGACATCCAATCCATACCCAGAATAACATCTAATCCCTGTGAATCCAACACTACCAAATGTGCAATGAAGTTGTGTGTTCCAATCCTCACAGTCAAGTCGCGGCATCCCGCACTAGCTATCATATCTCCTCCAGGTGAACTCACTCTAATAGACCTTTTCATAGACTCAGTAGGTAACTTATACTTATCCACAAATGCCCTTGATATCAATGAATGCGATGCACCAGTATCGAAAAGTATAAGTGCAGGGTAAGTGTTGATTGGGAACTTACCAATCACAAGGTCAGGCTCATCTGGAATCTCCTCCACATTCATGTGGTTCACTGTGGCCTTCTCGCCGTTGGTTGGCTTGAGTCCTTTCCTCTCCGGACAGTTGTCAGCATAGTGTCCCTTCTGCTTGCACTTGAAGCACATCACCTCGCTCAGATCCTTCTTCACGAAGCTGCGATCACGGTTGCGGTCATGTCCACCGTGTCCTCCAGAGTGGTGAGAGTGTCCTCCCTTGTGGTTGTGGTGGCTGCTCCTATGGTTGTCATGACGATGTCCATCGCGGCGGTCATGGCTCCCATGGTCACTTCCTCCATGCTTGGAGTATCCATCATATGAAGTGCGAGTTTTGTGGTGTGAACCAGAGTGGTGATTGTTGTTCTTTCTCTTGCGGTTCTCCACTTTCTTGTGCTTCCCCTCCAAGATTCTGGCCTTGTCCATAAGCTCCTGGAAAGTGGGGCAGTAAACCACAAGTAGCTGTACTGAAAGCTCATCACTGAGGCCATCCAGGAATCTCTCCCTCCTTTTGGCATCAGTGTCAACATCCTCAGGTGCATAACGGGACAGGTTGTTGAACTCCTCAATGTACTCGGCCACGGAGCGATTGGTTTGGCGCAAGTTGCGGAACTCCTTCCTCTTCAGGCTCAGAACTCCTGAAGACACGTGGTTGGTCCTGAAACCTTCCTCAAACATTGCCCAAGTCACGGTATCCAGCGGGTGGGTGATCTGGAATGTGTCCCACCAAGAGGCGGCTGGTCCCTCCAGTAGGTGAGGGGCAAACCTCACCTTCTCAGCATCAGTGCAACTGACAGTTACTAGATCCTTGTTGACGGAACGCAACCAGTCGAGAGCAACCATTGGTTCCGTTGCAGTAGAGAACTTAGCTGGCCTTAACCTCAGAAATCTGGTGAGAGCATCTCCCTGAGGCTGATTGTTTCCATTGTTGTTGTTCTTGTTCGCCATGAACTGGGTCATCACTTGGGTCAGCTGTGCCTGAGCTGCCATGAGCTGCTCCATCTCAGTGGGTTGGCGGCGGGGAGGCATCTGCGGTTCAACATAGGTAAGTTTAGAAAGAATCAACTACGATAATAGGATTCTACCCATGCATATGATCAAACAACAACAAGCAATAGCAGACAATCACAAGCAAGCAACACATCAACAAACAAGCGATCCAGCAACATCCCAGGTGTTATCCTAGCAGTATATACCTACTGAAATAGTTTTGCAAGAGTTGGCAATGGTTAACTAAACAATAGATCAACTAATCAACAAAACAGCAATTCTGCCAGAGCAGTCCAGCAGCGTTCACGAATTTTTCCGCCTGAGTTAAACTCGTCAGACAATTTAGCAGATTTTTGTCCATATAGCACAGAGAGTTTCGCATCAGCCCAATTTGTTTCAGATTTTTCCGAGTTACCAGAAAAATATGAAAAATCGCGCAGTACTGCTGTATCAGCAGAAAAACTGCAGCGAAAAACACACAGATGATAACCAAATTGCCAGAACTCTTTCATAAAATTCGCACAAATAAATCCTGGGATATTGGAGTACACAAATAAGCAACTAAACACTTTTAAACTAACACGAACTAAGCTTCACAACGATCGAGACTAATCCTAACGAAATCTCCTAACGTGGACTAATTGGTGGACTTCTATCTACTTCTTGAAGAGATTGAGGTAGGTCCTTGCGGTCATGCGTTGGCGCTTCGGCTCGCGGTACAACCATGGCGGCGGAGTGTACACCTCTCCTGAACCATCACTTGATACCTCATACTCCACCTCTTCTGGATCCTCCTCTTCTTCTTCATTCTCAGCTGCAACAGCAACAACTTCATCTCCTCCACCATCATCGTCTCCATCATCATCATCCTCGTCCTCATCATCATCATCATCGTCTCCACTGTCATCATCATCCCCATTGTTGCCATCATCTCCATTTTCATCATCAGAGGGTGGATTCAGCTGTGCTTGGAGAGCGGCAATATGGGCTGTCATAGCTTCAATAGTTTGGTCCCTTTCCTGGACGGTCCCTTGCAATTGTTGTATGTTCTGGGTATTCTCTTGCACAGTGCCATGAAGATGTGCTATGGTTTCATCTCTGGCTATCAGGATAGTCTCCAGAACTCCCACAGCTTTATGCAAAGTGTCTATCTCCTGTCCTTGGACCACCATTCCATTGCTAGTAAAGTCTGCAATCTCCTTCAACATCCTCACCTTCTCTGCTAGAGCTCCATTCTCTCTTTCCATGTCCTCTATGTGCCTCCGACGGGGCGGCATGTTTTTCCTGATCGCCCGGGGTAACCACAATGTTCCCATCTTCATCACGCCTTCCATAATCACGGTAGGGTGAATCTGCAGGCAGTAGGTGTCGGACATAGTGGCACTGGCGAGACAGGGCTTCATGTATGGCCAAGTTGATTCCAAGTCCCCAATTGCAGTATGTCTTGGTGTAGACCAAGTTCGCGGGGTTTGGCAAGGCGGCATCTCTGAATATGAAGGTAGTGATTTCCCATGCATCCTCTCCATATCCATAGGTGTACAACCTTCTTCCCTTGAACATAGGAAGTGGCAATCCCAATGACTGAGAGAGCTGAGCTAACTGCCTTGCAAAGGGCCTTGGTGACTCCATGGTGACATACTCAGTCCTGACGTCTCCCATCTATCAAGTAAAAGAGGAAAGTGTGAGAATAGCATATGGTAAGAATTTACGAGGGTGAAAGGCATAAGAGGAAGGACAGAGATAATATAGGCTTAATAATTCTATGGCTTCCTAATCCAATCCTAGGTCACGATCCTACAGTCGACACACGGGCTCTGATACCATCCTGTGACACCCCGTTTCTGTCAAAGACCGTGGCCTCTATGTGACATGCCAATCCCTGGATCGGTTCATTGGCCCACAATAGAGTAAGATAGATAATCATAGCAAAATAACCGTGTATCATGATCTACAAAGATCCAGAGTACCATTATTACAATGAAAGCTTAGCATAAAGCTAGATCAAATCATTCAGGTAGCAACATAAACATATAAATCCTCCAATCTTTAAATTGCCCACAAGTGAACAAGTGCCGAGTGGAGTACCGTGGCCTATAACGATCAATCAGAATCGGAATAACCTGCAACATGAAACGTAGCAGCCCCGAAGGGTCAATACATGGAATGTATGGCAAGTAGAGCTAGTAAAGGAGACAATAGTACTAACATCTACATGCATATTTGGCAAGTGGAGCTGTGTCTGGCTTGCATTTGCAAATACATTTGTCCTACTTTCATAAACAGTTTGATTTTATTTGAAAAGATCCCAATTAAGTTAACCCAACAATGTTAAAGCAATTATGAAATTAGAATGAGCGAGAAACATGTCATGGAATCAATATCTAGCAACTCAGATGTCCATAACCGGGGACACGGCTAATCGATTAGATTATACACTCTGCAGAGGTTAGTACACTTTACCCATGTGACTTGGCCAGCCCAGCTCGTACCATCGCTCTCATTTTCGGCGATGATAGGGAGAAGACCAAGAAGAGACTGTTCGGGAAGTATCTCCTCAATCCCGACGCGCACCGGTCCAACCTACCAAAATTCTAGATCTCTGGATACGCGGGTTCGAGTTACCACAACCTACTAAGTCCAACCAACCGCCCATTTCATTATTGGCACATGGTTGTACACGTAAGCTACACAATAAATAAGCCAATCATTCTCTCTTGATACCTGGGTGCCTTTCCGCAATGAAACCACCAAAATTTATCAATACCATCACACCCAGGGGGTTCATTGATTAAGTTGTTTTAGTTTTCACAAACCAATAATTTGAGAAAACAAGTATCTATGATGTAACCCAGCCCTCGTTCATCAAGCATGGCTAAGCACATCTACCAACGGTGGTTCATCTACAAAGAGGGTCCTACCACATAATAGGACATAGCATAGCGATAGTATCATCCTACACATGCATCTACAAAATACACGACAATGCATAGAAAATAGTAGGACGATATTCATGAACAAAGTAGCATCTACTTGCCTTGGTTGTAGCGGTCTAGAGCACAATCCTCACACGAACAAGCGTTGCACTCAGCACAATCTACACGACACAATTGCATTCATAAACAAACAATCCACAACATATGCAACAAATATGATGCATGAATGCAAGAAAGGCAAGTGAATTGGTGCTACAGCTGCACCACAACATCCTATAACATAACACTACCGATTGCATGCATGAAAAATAGTTTTAGCGCTAGGGAAACTATTAGACAAAAGTAATGCTCACAACTAGAGCTAGAACTTAAATAATTCACTACCGGTAGTATATTTTTTGTAAAATCTTGGAAATATTCTACCGCAAAGGCATCGCTGTAAAGAAACAGTACCAATTGGAATTACTCAAAAAGGAGTTATAGAATTTCCCGAGTAATTAAAACACTGCAGAAAGCCATTAGACAAATACTGCAGAAGTTTTTACTGTAAGCCTACCCTTTTAATACACGATGAGATTCCCCTTGTTCACATGAGCTCAGGGACATATCACACGCGATTTTTGGAGCTACGGATCTTTTTCTACGAATTTATTACTCCGAAAAGGCCACTAACTAGTTTGATTAAACTGTACTAAACCTGACGGTAAAAGTCTGAACCAAAGCTACAGCAAGATTCTACACGACTCACTGAACTCGTACATATTTTATTTGCAATTTTTGGCCAAGCGGTTGAATTTCTACGCAATTTACAAGATTCTACCGAAATCTGTCAATTAAAGGGATTAACGGAATTGACCCAGTCAACTGTGTCTGTTTGACTGGGCGCTGACTGGGCGTCTGACTAGTCAACGCCTGGGATGCTGACCAGTCAACGAACGATCTAAGCCGCTGATCTGAGATCTGATGGTGGCTGCTGTCTTACCGGAAATGGATGGCGAATCGGACTCCGGAAGGCGCGGCGAGCTCCGGACGGCGGTGGCGATCGGTTCCGGCGTCGGGGTCTTTCCTGCACGGACGTACACGCGGTCAACGAACGGGTCGAGTAAAATACATCGCGCGAGCAAAACGGCGCGTACGTGCATGTATGCGTGCATGCAATAACGCGCGCGTACGCGTGTGCATGCGAGGCGCGGCGCAGCGGCACGCGCAGCGAGGCGACAGCGAGGCGGCGCAGCGCTGCGGCGGGGGTCGCTGCGAGCAGGAGCGGCGCGGGCGGCGGCCGAGGGCGCGGTGCGCGCGCGCGGCAGCGGGGTGGCGGCGGCTGCCGCGGCGGGTGCGGGGCGGCGCGTGGTGGAGGGCCTGGCGGCGGCGACGGCCAAGGGCGACGGCAGCGCAGATGGCGGAGGGCGGCGGCGGCGACGATCGGGGCACTGGGTGGCGGGAACTGAGAGAGGGCGGGGCGGCGCACCTGGCGGCGAGGTCGACGGTGGCCGGCGGCGACGGAGGCGGAGCCTGGCGGCGGCGGCGGCTGCTCCTCGGGATGCGCGCGCGGGTGGGGTACCGAGGCGGGGCAGGCGGGGCGTGCGGGTGCGGGAATCGAGGCCGGGTGGGTCCCCTTTTGTGGCCCTGCGCGCGAGTCCAACTCAGATTAGGTCCGGAGTTCGTTTAGAACTCGGAAATCGGTCCGGAATTTCGGACCGTTTTCCGGCGGCTCACTAAAACGTCCGAGTCTTTTGCATACGAACTCCGATTGGACCGATTCTCACGCCTACGGGTTTGTATCGTCGAGGGGCACAACCTTCAGTCGAAGTTTGAGTGAATACTCGAACCTACCGGGGTGGTTGTTGCAAGTCTCTCTAAAGCTTCCCGCAGGAACCTCATAGCGAAACAAAAAAGGGTTTTGAAGATGGCGTTTCGCCGAACCTTTCTACTCGACGGTTTTGCATGGAAAGATATGATGCAATGCTATGAATGATATGCAAGACCAAATATAAAATTTGGGATGTGACACCCACCAACTAGTTAGAGCTTTACTTCAGGGGCGGGTCAGTCAGGGAAAGAAGATGGAGTCCAATCCGGCTACAACAAGGCCTAGAAGACTTACCGACATAGGCATGTAAATTACTTGAATTCCATGTTGTACTTAGTTACCAACTCTGTAACGTAGCGAGATAGGTTTCTCCTATAACCCTTGGTATTGGCGCCTTTATGAGCCAGACCTACGGGGCCTTTAGGGCACCAGATTATAGATCAACCACAACCAACTCACACATGCGAACCTCTCTTGTAATCCGTTGTAACATCCGGCTCTCGCCAGTATATTACTAGGTTGATAGCAGGAGTAGGATCCGATCACTGCAGTCGCATATGAACCTGGGTAAACTTGTGCTCACCGATCCTGAAACACCGTACGGCTCACAACCCATCTTCTCAACGCCTTCAGGACCCCCTATGGCATTCTTATGATCAATCCAAAGATAGCTAAACTCTCGAGGGCTGCGCCACCCAAAGATTATAGAACACCCGCTGATGTAGTACTAGACCATTCACCCGAGGGTTCCATCGAGATCATGCTCATCGAGCCCTCGTGGACTCAGCCGTATATCACATACCTGCTGAGCAAGGAGCTGACAAATGACCCAATGGATGAACGACACATCACCCGTCGCTCCAAGGCCTTCACCATCATCAATGGTGATCTCTACAAGCGAAGCATCACCAGAGTTCTTCAATGGTGCGTCACCAGCAGTGATGGCAGAAGCATACTCATCAATATCCACGAAGGAACCTGCGGACACCATGCCAGCAGTCGTCCTCTCATTTCCAAGGCACTTCTGGCTAGTTTCTACTGGCCAATAGCGATGCGCTTTTGCAAAAGCATCATCAAGAAGTGTAATGCCTGCTAGAGACTTGCGGATAAGCCGCACGCACCAGGCGCTGAACTACATCCAATATGCCTTGCACTCATCATGACATCGGATACCCCCTAGACATGCCTGTTTGCCGCCGCGCGACCAGTAGCAACTGTGGGTCGTCGAAAATGCCGTCGGTGCAGCTCAGAGCGTCGACCCGTTCCGACCAACCTAGACCGTCCCATGCCGCACCATTAAGCCTGTTATGATCACCAGGATACCCCGCACCGGCCTACGCCTTTCGTCATGCCGTTAGCTCGCTGTACCGTCGTCACCGACGAGCCCTGCCGATGTTGCACTACCCCTCTCTCTCGGCTATAAAAGGAGGCCACCCCCGCCTCAATTCTTCACACCACCTCACTCCCCACTCCTCATAGAACACTACTGACCCTTCCCAGGAGCAAGGCGAGCTCCGCATCGCCGGAATTTGGCCGGAGTCTGCTGCCGTAGAGGAGGAGAAGGGTAGTTGATTGGAGCCACCCAGGAGCCGTCGCGACCACCGTTTGAACCGCCACCGTCGACAACATCTTCTGCCCATAGCCGACCCTAGATGGAGCCCTGGTAAGCCTCCGCGTACCCCCACCATCGTTGTTAGGGTTCGGTCTCGCTGGAGTGATTCGACGGAGATGACACACCTCACCCGTAGTTCCTAGTCTAATCGCACGACCCAGATTGAAACTTACCGCTTCACGTAGTTAGAGCCGCTGACGCGTGGGACCTCTCTGTTAGCGGCCCGCTGCGCACGCGCTGTGCAGTTGGGCTGGCCCAGTTTAGTTCCCGCGCTCATCCCAATAATTCAAATATAGATTTTTCCAATTTAGTTCAAACCTAGTTCTTGAAGTAGATTCAAAAATCAATTCAAAGAGATTCACTAAATCAAATTACATGAAACCAATTTTATTAGAAAGGTATTGAAAATATTAATCCAAGCCCATTGGATTCAAACCGTTTGGAACTATAGATCACCTATACCAAAAATAACAAGACAAAGACTTTTCTACATTCAAACATTTTTAAAAAATCAACCATAAATGCTTTTGAATTGATTCCAACTCTCAAAAATCACATTTTACAAGATCTTTCTTAATATGTAAAAATATTTAGGTTTACATCCAGTAAGGCTTGTGGTACATGGCATCCGATCGATTATTGGTACCATTAGCCACGGGACATGTTCCCTTTTCTACCTCTAGAAACAAGAATTAGAATACTACCAGTACACTACTACCACTCTACTTAGTAATCCCACAGTGTTAAACTATTGCAAGGAAAAAGATCCTTCTTGTGTGGCTGCAGTTGGCCACACGAATTCTGGCTCTTGCGACCAATAACGACAAGTATTAAAAGAATGCCCCATAGACATTTCTAGTCACTTTAATAGATTAAAATCATAATGTTAAACCTTATTAAATTGTGACACCACATTAAATCACATTCCCAAGTATTAAAATATGTGGTGACGACATGTGTCAACATGATCCCATATTTTAATTAGAGAATATTCAATCTTAAGTAGTTTTCAATGAGTAGAAATTACTTTTCCAAAATAAAATAAATAAGACTAGATTTTTATTTCATGTGATGATGCTAGATCATCTAGTGTGAACCTTTGTGTGACAAATATAAGTAGTTAAGTATTGTTTTGTGATTGTGTACCTCGTATTTATTTATAGAAGCTAGTACCGACCAAGGGTACAAGGAGGAGTACTACAAAGAAGAAGAAGAAGAAGAGAAATTCAATCACTACACTACTCAAGGCAAGCTAAGCTAAACCATGCAAGTCCTACTTTCAAGCCTAACCCTACAAGATAACCTATGGAATGCATTAGGAATGCCTTAGTTATGCAACCTTGATTATACCAATCCCAAGTTTTAATTGCAAGATTTACTATTTTATTTCTTTATCAAAATTCTTTATTGATTTTACTAAGTGACTTGTGAGTTTTGGAAAGATATTAGAGGTAGCATAACTTGGCCTAAATGATTTATAACTAGATGTCATACCAGGGCATGAGATTAGATTTGGTTAAGTCACACTTGATTAGCACCACTCATTAGTGATTACCCCCAACTTTAGTGGCTAGTGCTAAGCATAAAACTTGATCACTTTAGATGGGAATACTTGGTGAAAATTATTATGAAAACCTTAGAATGATGAGTCATTCTAATGCAATGTTTTGATATGTGTTTTGAACACCAGATGATTTGATGATGAAAATGTTGAGGCATGAGCCTTAGCCCTTTTATAAAACTTATGGTTGGGTTCGGATGCGATTTCATTCTAATTTTACCGTACAACCACAATACCCGAATTTGGGTAGGGCTTGACTGGAAGTTTATATATCTTAGTATGGGTTCCCTTGAGGAAGAGGTTTGAGCTGAGGCTACCTCATGATGAATGTACACCTGCGGACTTCCCAAGATGAAAGATGGTCATGGTTGGGAGGCCAAACTCATAGGGGAGGTGCGTATACTAGGGTGTGTAATTGAAAGGTTAGGATTGATTATCCGCATACTGAGTATGGTGATTCAGGATTGTTCCTGACGGATGTATCGAATGTTGTGGTGAAAGTGTACCACCTCTACAGAGTGTCAAACTATTCGAATATCCGCGTCCGCGGTTATGTATAGTTCGAATGGCCATACTTTTCCGTCGTCAGATGTTTTCAAAATGACTTGTGAAATGAACTATGACTTTGACTTGACCACAAAAGGGTTGTGAACATGAAAACTAGTTTTCTTTACTTCTAAACTCAGTTAGAGATAAACCTGGCTTTTTGCAAATAAAGCTAGAGCTTGGGATTCCTACTCAAACTACTTACTTGTTCGAGATAGTCTGCGAGTACTTAAGGAGTACTCATGGCTTTGTCCCTGGCTTTTCCTATGGCCAGACTATCAGGAGGACTACCAGGATGATGGACAGCAGGAAGCCTATGACAACTAGGATCATCTCCCATCGTCAGCATTGACTGTGACCATGAAGATAGAGCTTCGACCATGCTACTATTATTATTATTCCGCTGCGTTGATTTTATTAAGAATGGATCATGAGATCCTTTATTTGTAAGACCTTTATTATGGTTTGTAATGGATGATAAACTATGGTACCAATTTGTTATGTCTTGCAAAACTGGTAATCTTGGGATTGTGATGTATGGCATAACAAGCATCTGGGATTAAAAATCCGGGTGTTGACAAGTTGGTATCAGAGCCATCCTGACCATAGGAGACCCTAGTTAGAATGGATGCTTGAATCAAAAACATAGTTTCAAAACAAAAGAAGTGAGTATTTATCAAAACCTATTCTGATTCTTATCACTGAGATTCTTTCAAGAAAATTCATGTTCCTCAAAAATTCTTACAAATTTTACATAAAATTTCACACACTTGATCACTCTACTAACTTATTTATCCTACATTATTATAGATGGATGTCAACTATAGCAAGTTCTAGAAGTTGGGAAATGGAGGAGAGATCATCTTTGAGTGCGATTTAGACCAACTCTTGGAACTTCTTGAGAACCCGCACCCTGAGTTCTTCGGAGCACAGGACAATGATCAGCAAGGAGGAGAATTACAATGGCTGATAGTTGCGAACCTTAGAGGCAAGATGGAGGCACCCACCTTAGAGGGGATCCAATTCAGCTTAAGAGATAACAACTGGCTAGACGGACTCACTAGGGATATGCAGGAAGATCTTGCCCGTCTATATGGGCAAAGCATCAACCAAATCAAGGGCACTCGCTTTGAGTACTACGCAAGGCGTGATGCTATGGGGTAGCCATTGGAGGTGCCACACCACCCGGAGCTGAAGCATCAGGTGGATCATCTCAGCTTCATACTGTATGATAGGCATAAGGAGTTGGACAACGCCCACGCATATGCCAACCACAACCATGCCATTGCAGTCAAGAAGGACCAGACCCCCGCCATCCTTGCGAAGGAGCGCAAGTCATTTCACCGTATGTGTGACAAGAAGGATCGCATCATTGCCCGCCTTCGTCACAAAGTGTCAGACTTGGAGGAGACCACCCATGAGAGGGAAATGCAGCTTGAGGAGATGGAGAATGCGGGGGAAGATATCCGTGGAGATCCCTACTCCTAACTCAGCGATGATGATGACTACTTGGAGGACCAAGCCATGGACTTCCACACTGATGATTATTATTCCGCCTTCATTGATGATGGTGATGATGATGATGATGAAGCCACCTGTTCTGATGAGTAGTAGCACTTGAGCACTAGCGTAGGTGTGAGTTGTATCTGGTCCCACTATATCATAGTTTTACAGAATGGTTCTTAAAACCATCTGTTACCTTACTATGGTGTGTGTTTGTATTTGGTGCTATGAATGAAAGAATGAAAGGAAAGTTGCTAGTTATCAAAAACCTAAGTCAAACTCAAAGTTTAAAAACTTTTCAAAAACAAATCCCTGAACCTTAGAAATTTCCTTCTTGTCTCGTGATGTATCTCAATCTTCAGATGCCTTGCGGAGGAAGCAGCTCATCTCAAGATCCAATGCTGAAAATATTGCAAACGCTAGTTGCTGACCGTGAAGCTGGAAGATCTGAACGTCAAGCTAACCTAGCCACCCTTCAACATATATCTCAAATGGCCAATAACAATCAAGGCCATGGAAACAAGGACAACCATGGATCGAAGCTCAAAAACTTTCAAAACAGCAATCCACCCATTTTTAGTAAGTCTGAAGATCCATTCGATGATGATTACTGGATGCAAACCATGGAGAAAAACTTAGAAGTCGCAGGAGTGGAGGCCAATGAGAAAGTACTGTTTGACACCAATTATCTGGCAGGTGATGCAAGATCATGGTGGAATAGCATTCGCACCATGAATGGAGGACAGATGATGGCTTGGGATGAATTCAAACTCAAGTTCAGCCCAACCCATGCGCCATCGGGTTTGATTCTGCGGATGAGGGACGAATTCAAGGAGCTGAAGCAGGGAAGAATGACTGTGGTAGAGTACTGTGAAAGATTTCTATCTTTGTCTAGGTATGCCCCTGATGACATTAGTACTAAAGCCAAGAAGGAGAGATTCTTGAATGGTCTGCACGATGAGATGCAGACAGTGTTGGTCAACATTCCCTTCGCTGACCTTGAATCCTTAGATGATTCTACAATCCAGATGGAAGGCAAGATCAACCAATCCAATGAGAATCGCAAGCGTCGAATGATGAATCAACCAGGATCCCACCATACCCGTAAGTATCACCCCAACCCGTCTGCAGGATATGCCCCGAGAAACAATAGATCCCCGATGACCCGTCCGAACTATCCCAGCCGTGGAGGAGTAAACCCAAGGCCCGGAGTAAACCACAACAACAACCCCGACAACGCCAACAATTTCAACCGTGCACTGCCCAAGTTCTACAACGCCAACAACACCAATACTTCCCCAAGGACTAGAAGCAATGATGTGCCTGTTGCAGGAAAAGACAAGTCTCAGGTTACTTGTTTTGAATGCGGAGTCAAGGGTCACTACTCCAACGAGTGTCCCAAGAAGCTTGCAGCAGCCACTAATGTGAATGCCCCAGCTCAGCAACAGTGCCGTGTTCAGCCTGGAAGGAGACTTGCCCCAGGGAATACGCTTATCTGCAACGGCCGTCTGTTTCACATGAATGCCGAAGAACCAATGTGCCACCAAGTTTGATCAAGAGAATGAGAGACGAGTTCAGAGAGCTGAAGCAAGGAAGAATGACTGTAGTGGAATACCCTGACAAATTTTTGTCATTAGCTAGGTATGCCCCGGACGAGATAGACACCGAAGCCAAGAAGAAAGAAAGATTCCTGAATGGTCTGCATGACGAGATGCAGACGGTGTTAGTCAATATCCCCTTTGCGGATATTGAAGCCCTTGTCGACTCTGCCATCCAGATGAAAGGAAAGATCAACCAAGCCAATGAGAATCGCAAGCGTCGTATGATGCATCAGCTAGGAACCCATCAAACCCCAAAGTATCGCCCCAACCCGTCTCCAGGATTTGCCCCAAGAACCAATAGACCCCCGATGAACCGTCCGACCTATCCCAACCGTGGAAACCCTAGACCCGGAGGAAATCACAACAACCCCGGCAACTCTAGCAATTTCACCTGTGCCCCACCCAAGTTCAACACCAACAATGCTACCGCCAACACCAACACTGCCCCGAGGACTGGAAGCAATGATGTGCCTGTAGCAGCCAAGGACAAGTCGCAAGTGACTTGTTATGACTTGGAAATAAAGGCCACTATTCTAACGAGTGCCCCAACAAGAAGAATGCTACAGCCCCCAATGCTAATGCCCCAGCTCAACAGCAGCGTCGTGTTCAACCCGGAAGAAGATTTGCCCCAGGGAATTCACTCAACCGCAATGGCCGTCTTTTTCTCATGCATGCTGAAGAAGCTCAGGAAGCGCCAGACGTCGTGATGGGTATGTTTTCTGTTAAATAAGTACTTGCAAGAGTGTTGTTTGATTATGGAGCATCACACTCATTTGTTACAGAAGAATTTGCATGCACTAGTAAGATTCAACAAACAAAATTGAAGCATGTTATGATAGTTCAAATACCTGGTTCAACCACCAAATCTAGAAAAAATTGCAAGGCCATACCTATCATAATCCATGGAATAGATTTTTATGCTAATCTAATAGTACTTGGAACCAAAGGTTTGGAAGTAGTACTAGGAAATGGATGTCGAAACATAAAGGATAAGTCGACTGTGCCAAGAAAGCCATAACCATGTCTAGTACCACTGGAGTATCATTAGAGCATGCATCTGAAACCTTGCCCCGTCAATTCAAGTGCAACAAGAGTCTATCCCAACAAACCATTGACCAAGTCAGAGTAGTCTGTGAATACCCCGACGTATGCCCAGATGTATTGCCTGGTATGCCCCCTAGATAGGCATATCGAGTTTATCATTGAACTAGACCCATAGCCCAGAGACCTTATAGTATGAACACGTCTGAATTAGTGGAGCTAAAGAAGCAACTGGATGCTATGCTGGAGATATGCCTGATTCAACCAAGTGCGTCGCCATAGAGATCACCTGTTTTGTTTGTGGATAAGAAAGATGGAGGTAACTGTTTGTGCACGGATTATCGGAAGCTGAATGACATCACCATTAAGAACAAGTACCCACTGTCGAAGATAGAAGATCTGTTTGACCAGTTGACCAGTGACAAAGTGTTTTCTAAGATTGATCTTAGAACTGGTTATCACCAACTCAAGATTATCGCAGAGGATATTCCAAAGACTGCCTTCAACACCATATATGGACTGTACGACTACACGGTCATGTCTTTTGGATTAACCAATGCCCCCACTTATTTCATGAACCTCATGAATAAGAATTTTATGAACTTCCTGGATAAGTTTGTCATCATTTTCATCGATGACATTCTGATCCATTCCAAATCAGAAGAAGAACATGAACTACACCTAAGGACCATCCTGGAAACGCTTAGAGAGTATCAGTTGTATGAAAAGTTTAGCAATTGTGAGTTCTGGTTATAGGAAGTAGGATTCCTAGGACATATCGTGTCTGGTTATAGGAAGTAGGATTCCTAGGACATATCGTGTCAACCCTGCCAAGGTTAAGGATGTGGAAGAATGGCAAGCCCCAACCACTCAAACCCAAGTTCGTGCATTTCTCGGATTAGCAGGATATTACCGCAAGTTTGTAGAAGGATTCTCGAGCACCGCAAGACCCATGACCCAATTGCTGAAGAAAGATAAGAAGTTTTAATGGACGGACAAATGTTAAGCCAGTTTTCAAGAGCTCAAGCAGAGATTAATCTTAGCCCCAATCTTGATCATGCCAGATATCACGAAGCCTTTTGATGTGTATTGAGATTGGTATCGGATGTGTGCTTATGGAAGAAGGCAAAGTCATATCTTATCTATCCTGACAACTAAAGCAACCTTAGCAGAATTACCCTACCCATGACCTTGAACTAGCAGCCGTAGTTTTAGCCTTGAAGACATGGCGGCATTACCTCAAGGGTAACCTCTTTGAGATTTATTCGGATCACAAGAGCCTGAAGTATATTTTCACCCAGAAGGAGCTAAATATGAGGCAAAGGAGATGGATAGAGCTAATCAAGGACTTTGACCTTGACATTCACTATCACCCCGGCAAAGCCAATGTGGTAGTAGTTGCCCTTAGCAGATTGCCGTGTCGATTGAACACCATGATTCTGAAGGATCAACCAAGTTTGCATAAGGAGTTGGAAGATTTCCGAGTAGAGCTAGTTAGTGAAGGATTTTTGTCTAGCATATAACTTCAAACCACTTTGATCAGTCAGATCAAGGAGGCATAGAAAGGAAATACTAGTATCTACGAAATCAAACGTCGTATCGTTACAGGGAAGGTACCGGGCTTCACTTAAGATGAAGAAGGAGTTTTGTGGTACAAAGGACATATCTGTGTGCCAGCAGATTCAGAGTTGAAGCAAGATATTTTGCAAGAAGCCCATGATACTATTTATTCTATCCACCCCGGAGTAACAAAGATGTATCAGGATTTGAAGGAGCAATTTTGGTGGCATAAGATGAAGACAGAAATCGGAAGCTACATAGCCAAATGTTATATCTGTCAGAGAGTCAAAGTGGGACATCAGAGACCTGCAGGACTTTTGCAACCATTGCAGATTCCAGAATGGAAATGTAATTCAGTTGGAATTGATTTTATCGCCGGTTTGCCTGCATCTAGTAGGGAAAATGACTCTATCTGGGTCATAGTGGATAGACTGTCTAAAGTAGCCCATTTCTTACCTGTCAAGACTACTTATCAGAGTTCGAATCAAGCAGAGTTGTACAATGCTAGGATAGTCAGTTTGCATGGAGTCCCCAAGAACATCGTGTCAGATCGAGGAACCCAGTTTACCTCAAGATTCTGGAAGAAAGTCCAAGAAGGATTAGGAACCAGACTAGATTTCAGCACAACTTATCACCCTCAGACTGATGTACAAATGGAATGAGTAAATCAGATACTCGAAGATATGTTGAGAGCGTTTGTGTTGGAATGTGGATCAAAATGGGAAGACTGTTTTCCTTTCGTAGAATTCTCATACAACAACAATTACCAAGCCAGTTTGCAAATGGCCCCATTTGAGTTTATGTATGGAAGAAAGTGCCGTACCCCGTTGAATTGGTCGGAAGTAGAAGAGAGTCAGATTTTCAGACCCGACAGCCTAAGATAATCCAAAGAGAAAGTTCACAAGATTCGTGAGCACCTTAATACCGACCAATCTAAATAGAAGAGTTATGCTGAAAAGAGACGTCGAGACCTAGCCTTCGCTATCGGATATTTTCTGTATCTGAAAGTATCACCCTCGAAAGGAATGCAATGTTTCCAACTCAAAGGAAAGCTTTCCCTAGATATATCAGACCCTTCAAGATTTTGAATCACTGAGGAGAAGTATCATATCAACCGGAACTGCCGGAGGAGATGTCAGCCGTGCATAATGTGTTTCATATCTCGTTACTTCGCAAATGCCTAGATGTCCCAGAGAAGATTGAAGTTTTCAAGAATATTGATCACAGAACCATAGATATCAACGAGGACCTAACATACCCTAAAGTACCCATTCGTATTTCTGAAGAAGCCTTCCGAACCACCAAAACCCGGAGTATCAAGTTTCTCAAGATCCAGTGGAGTAACCATACTGAAGATGAAGCTACCTGGGAACGAGAAGATTACAATAGGACTAAGTTTCCAGATCTCTTTAGTTACTAGTTTTCTTTTTCTTAAATATCGGGATGAGATTTTGTTTAAGGAGGGAAGGTTTGTAACATCCCAAAAATATTAAACAAGATTATCAAGATCTAATCACCCAAGTTTAGGGCTAAGAAAAACTTTTGTTATTAAAATCAATATGAATGCATGTGTGTGTGTGGTGAATGCATCAATGATTGAAACTGCCATGTTTGATTGCTATGAATGGCAAGGATTGGTTTAAATATGAAAACAACATCATCTAGATCATTTCCATGCAGAATCAAATAAAGAGAAATTCATATATAAACAATATAAAGAAATGGTCATTTTGACCAAAGTTAACCACTAGACTACTTTGAGTGTTTCTAGTCCAAGATTTCTAACATAAACAAATCCAATTCTTTTCACCCCTTGATAGAACAGGTAAAGTTGAACCCACTACCACTTTGAAAACCAACAGAAACAAATTCCAAATCTATTCAAAGGACAATTCAAAATTGAATCCTTAATAGGTACTAAGATCACCATTTATCAAAAACCACTCAAACCAGTTCACCTTGACAAACCCAAGCAACCATATACTACCAAGCATGTGACCAGAGCACTCACCAAAATTCATCCAAAAATTCAAATGTAATGTTCATGCGGCCATTTCATCAAACAAATGGTGAGCACAGTAATACCTGCCTAACTATTACTGTTTTTGATCAATGCCTTGTCCAATTCTTGTCCCCAATTATCTTCCCGTGTGTCCCCCAATGAGCACACTCCCATTGAAGCAGCTACCACCCCTACCCTTGCACCAGTGTAGAGCCACCCGAAGCCACCATGGCCATCACGCAGGAGAAAATGCCGCACCTGTCCACGATGTCCAGCAGGCAGACCACCTTCCACCGCCACCACTTGTCCAACCCTCAAGCGCAGCCAGGCCCTGGACCACGGGGAACAGTTGCGCCCATTTCCTCTCTGCCATCACGAGAGCATGCCAGAGCGCCACAGCCGACAGGCTCGCACACCTCGCGCCTCTCCCTCGTCGCGCATGCCTGCACTCACCGCGACACCAGCTACCCCCTAGACATGCCCGTTCGCCGCCATGTGACCAGTAGCAACTGTGCATCGTCCAAAACGCCGTCGGTGCCGCTCAGAGCGCCGACCCGTTCCAACCAACCTAGTCTGCCCCGTGCCGCGCCATTAAGACCGTTATGATCGCCAGGAGACACCTGACCGGCCTACGCCTTTCACCATGCCGTTAGCTCGTTATACCGTCATCACCGACGAGCCCTTCCCATGCCGCACTGCCCCTCTCGCTCGGCTATAAAAAGAAGCCACCCATGCCTCAATTCTTCACACCACCTCACTGCCCACTCATCACAGAACACCACTCACCCTTCTCCCGAGCAAGGCAAGCTCCGCATCACCGGAATTTGGCCGGAGTCTGCCGCTGTAGAGGAGGACAAGGGTCGTTGATTGGAGCCACCCCAGAAGCCACCGCGACCACCGTTCAAACCTCCTTCGTTCGCCCCCATCACTGACCCTAGCTGGATCCCTGGTAAGCCGCCGTGTACCCCCGCCGTCGTTGTTAGGGTTCGGTCTCGCCGGAGTGATTCGACGGAGACGACACACTCAGTCGTAGATCCTAGTCTAATCGCACGGCCTAGATTGAAACTTACCGCTTCGCGTAGTTAGAGCTGCTGATGTGTGGGACCTCTCTGTTAGCAGCCCGCTGCGCGCGCGCTGTGCAGTTGGGCCGGCCCAGTTTAGTTCCCATGCTTAGCCCAGTAATTCAAATATAGATTTTTCCAATTCAGTTCAAACCTAGTTCTGGCAGTAGATTCATTAATCAATTAATAGAGATTCACTAAACCAAATTGCATGAAACCAATTTTATTAGAAAGGTATTGAAAATATTAATCCAAGCCCATTGGATTAAATCCATTTGGAATTATAGATCACCTATACCAAAAATAACAAGACAAAGACTTTTCTATATTCAAACATTTTTCAAAAATTAACTATAAATGCTTTTGAGTTGATTCCAGCTCTCAAAAATCACATTTGACAAGCTCTTTATGAATATGTAAAAATATTTAGGTTTACATGCAGTAAGCTTGGACAAGTATTAAATGATTGCCCCATGGGCATTTCTAGTGACTTTAATTGATTAAAATAATAATGTTAAACCTTATTAAATTGTGACACCACTTTAAATCACATTCCCAAGTATTAAAATATGTGGTGATGGCATGTGTCAACATGATCCCATATTTTAATTGGAGAATATTAAATCTTAAGTAGTTTTCAATGAGTACATATTACTTTTCCATAATAAAATAAATAAGACTAGATATTTATTTCATGTCATGATTGTGATGATGCTAGATCATATAGTGTGAACCTTTGTGTGCCAAACAGAAGTAGTTAAGTATTTTTGGTGATTGTGTACCTCCTATTTATTTATAGACGCTAGTACTGGCCAAGGATACGAGGAGGAGGAGTACTACTACGAAGAAGAAGAGAACTTCAATCACTGCACTACTCAAGGCAAGCTAAGCTAAACCATGCAAGCCCTACTTGCAAGCCTAACCCGATAAGATAACCTATGCAATGCATTAGGCATGCCTTGGTTATGCAACCTTGATTATACCAATCCCAAGTTTTAATTGCAAACTTTACTATTTTATTTATTTATCAAAATTCTTTATTGCTTTTACTTAGTAACTTATGAGTTTTGGAAAGATATTAGAGGTAGCATAAAGAGCATAAAACTTATCCTAAATTAGTTAGAACTAGATGTCAAACTGAGGCATGAGATTATATTTGGTTAAGTCACACTTGATTAGCACCACTCATTAGTGATTACTCCCAACTTTAGTGGATAGGCTAAGCATAAAACTTGATCACTTTAGATGGGAATACTTAGTGTTCTAATGAAATGTTTTGACATGTGTTTTGAACACCATATGATTTGATGATGAGGCATGAGCCTTGGACCTTTTATAAAACTGATGGTTGGGTTCGGATGCGATACCATTCCAAATTTACCGTACAACCACAATACCCGAATTTGGGTAGGGCTTGACTGGAGGTTTATATATCTTAGTATGGGTTCCCTTGCGGAAGAGGTTTGAGAGGAGGCTACCTCATGACGAATGTCCACCTGTGCACTTCCCAAGATGACAAATGGTCATGGTTGGGAGGCCAAACTCATAGGGGAGGTGCCTATACTAGGGTGTGTAATTGAAAGGTTATGATTGATTATCCGCATACTGAGTATGGTGATTCAGGATTGTTCCTGACGGATGTATCGAATGTTGTGGTGAAAGTGTACCACCTCTGTAGAGTGTTAAACTATTCGAATAGCCGCGTCTGCGATTGTGGACTGTTGGAGTGGTCATACTGTTCTGTAGTCAGATGGTTTCAAAATGACTTGTGAAATGAAGTATGACTTTGAATTGACCACAATAGGGTTGTGAACATGAAAACTAAGTTACCACATAGGTGTTGTAACACATTAAACTAGTTTTCTTTACTTCTAAACTCAGTTAGAGATAAACCTGGCTTTTTGCAAATAAACCTAGAGCTTAGGATTCCTACTCAAACTACTTAATTGTTAGTTATAGTTTGCGAGTACTTAAAGAGTAGTCATGGCTTTGTCCCTGGCTATTCCTATGGCCAGACGATGAGGAGGACTACCAGGATGATGGACAGTAGGAAGTCTATGACAACTAGGATCATCTCCCATCGTCAACATTGCCTGTGACCATGAAGATGGATCTTCGACCATGCTACTCTTATTATTATTCTGCTGCGTTGATTGTATTAAGAATGGATCATGAGATCCTTTATTTGTAAGACCTTTATTATGGTTTGTAATGGATGATGAACTATGGTACCAATCTGTTATGTATTGCAAAAATGGTAATCCTGGGATTGCGATGTATGGCATAACAGGCATCTAGGATAAAAAATCCGGATGTTGACAGCCATTGCCCTATAGAAGGTTGCCACGCAGATCTCCCCGCCACTTGTAGACGACAAATTCGAGTAGCTGGTAGGAAACAATATGGAGTGGGAGGCCAGAGTGTGGTAGTCGGTGGAAGAACGGACCGAGTAAAGACATTGTATGTGCATGGGGGAGGCTGAAATGGGTCGTATGGGCACCTAGAGGGGGGTGAATAGGTGCTATTAAATTTTTAGTTCTTTTTCAATTTTAGGCTTGACACAAAGTAAATTCTCTAGATATACAACTATGAGAATTTCCCTATATGCAAACCTATCTACTAAACAGGTAAAGCAAGGAGCAAGGAAAACGTAGTGGAGAACACGAAGACACGGGGATTTGTTTTACCGTAGTTCCTTCCTTGTTAAGGGAAGTACATCTGCGTTCGAGGGGTGGGCGGTTCTAATACCACCACTCCACAAAAGTGCTCACCTTATTCTCCGATGGATTTCTCCACGAAAGGTCTGATCCACCTTCTCCGCTATTGGTACCCTTCGAGGTGGGAAATGGTGCCTTTACAACTCTAGCGGGGCACACATCCACAACTGAATTGGAGGCTCCCGTAATGACAACAAGCTATCACAAGAACACGGATTATCAATATAATCAAAGAAAGAATCAAGATATTTGCAAGAAATACTAGATCGAGGGTTCTCCAAATGAATGGAGAGGATGTGAAGTTCTTCATTGTTGTTTATGAAGATCGAGCCCTCCTCCTTCGATTCCCCAAGGGACAGGGCCTTTGGGTGGATGAAGGTGGAGATCTCTTGGATGGAACTTGAGGAGAAGATCTTTTCTTTTTTCGAATGAACCGAGAGTTCTGCCAGGAGGGAGATGATGGGTTTAAATACCCCCTGCCCAGAACTGGCCGTAGGAGAAGTTTGCGGGTGGATTATCCACCCCTCACTAGGGGCAGACTATCCTCCCTAGGGAAAATCCACCCCTGGACGTAATATTTGGGGGAAAATCCGCCCCCACATAGTGGGTCACGCTGAGCTTGTCTTGGTGAAAATCCTCGAGCGGCGGATTATCCGCCCCCCTCAAGGTGGTGGACTATTGGCCCCTAGGGAAAATCCACCCCAGAGACGGAAAGTACGAGGTAAATTCCGCCCCCTCTCTGATTGACGCGCTGTGGTGACTTCTGCAAAAATCCTGGGGGCGGGCTATCCGCCCCCCTTGAGGGGCGGATTATCCGGTCTAGGCAAAAACTGCGACCCTGGCCGGAAAATCCGGGAGATATTCCGCCCCCATACTTCATGAAGCGCCTTGGCGCCGTTGTTCGATTGGGGAGGGGCAGATTATCCGGCCCCTACAAAACCACTTTGAAGCTCCTTTTCAATGTTAAGATCTGCAGCACTTCAACACACATTAAATAATCCTTGGTATTGTTATCTAACACATAAAAAACTAGGATCATGAAATGTTCTTTCAATCTCCACCTTTTACGTGTTAGATGACAATACTAGGATTTGCAATGAAACCTACTAACATCATCTTCAAAAAATGAAAGAGGCCCCCCCCCCTAAATGTGTGCATATTAATACTTTGCATTTGAATACAAATGCACACACTAAGGAACAAGCCAATTTCATAACATTGATGGCTATAACAAGGATGATTTAGGAAACATATGTCATACCACTGTGATGTGAAATAGCCAATAAGAAAAGTGAGAATATGAGGCCTTGAACGCATCCCACCATATTGATGCAATCAATAGATAACTCCATAATTCTATATGACATCAAGATAATTCCAGAATTCCATACAGATAGTTCCACAAGATAAGTCTAGAAATCCAGAATTCCACATAAGATAAACTAAAGTGCCGCACACACGACATAGTCTCATACAAAGCCAAGCACAAATAAGTTCAACACTAAAAAGGAACAAGCAAACGATAGAGAAAACGAATGATAAAACGGCAAATGCTTGTGCCCGACCCATGCGAATCCGAGACCTAAATAGAACTACTTCTCCCCCTTTGGCAACAAAACGCAAAAAAGGAACAAGAGCGATGCTAGCGCCCCAGAAGATCACTCCTCGTCGTCGTCGTAGTCATCCCCGTCCCCTTCCTCTTCATCATACTCATCATCATCATCAACTTGAGGAGTAGCCTCCCTAGGCGGTGCAGGAAATAGGTGACTTCGAGCTCGCCATAATTGATCCCAGAGGTGTTCCACTGAGCATATGGTTCCGGATCTCTAGGAGGTGGTGGAAGGCCAGACGCCGCAGACACATGGTGGAGAATGAGCTGCTGGGTGTGGGCCATCTCATGGATGCTCCGGTAGGCATCATACTGGCCCTTGTGAGTGTCGACCCCCATGCAAAAAATATTTGGCTGAAACCAGTTGAGCTGCTTGACCTCACGTGCCATTGGGGACACCGCGGGCCGGTGACCACTAGCCTGTGCATTGCGCATGAAAGACTCAGGGGCAGTGGAAGGGTGAGAGGTCTTGTGTGCCTTCTTGTAGATATTCTTGGGCTTGTTTAATCCATCCAAATTGATACCAAACTCCTCATGTGGTAGCATGTGCTTGGTGAGCTTCATAATGTAGGGAGAAAATGGGATGGAGAGCCTGTTGAACATAGCATCAGTCATCTCATGATAAATATAGTCCATGACATCCAACTTGTAGCCCGTAGTTAACTCAGAATTGGTAGAACACTCATGTGCAAAAGCAAGCAAGGGGACCAAGTGACCACAGATCTTCTTATTGTTGCCCCCACTTGGAGAAATGTTATTCCGAAAAAATCCAACAAGATCGGCATATAATGGAGACAGACCATAAAAGGTACCGGCAACACCGTCAGATGCCAGGCAAGGATCAAGAGCAGTATCTTTTGTGTGCTTGATAGGAGAAATGATGCGGTGGCTAGAAGATGTGTCACGCCCATGAAAGGCATACTCGAGGACCAGACCAAAAGTGCGGAAGTCGGACTGAATCATAGTGTTCCCGATCATCCACTTCATGGTGTGAAGCTCATCTCCGCAAATAATAAGGGTAGAGAAAAACTGCTTCACAACAGAGGAGTCATATTGGCACTGTAAAGTCATAATATGGTGCAGCCCCATCGTACCGGTCACATCCATATCCTCATGAAATCTTGCCTTGGTTTGAGACTCAGTCAAATTCAGAGGATGCATAGGGCGTATCTTGAGAGTAGCATAAACATCATCATGAATGGACCTTAAGTGGGAGCACCAAAACATGTTATCTTCCGGAGGACCATCACTGTCAGCCTCGACATAGTAATCAATGAATGGAGGAGTACTCAACGCTGTCCATGGCCTTCTAGTTGACATGGGACTTCTTGCCCTTTCCCTTGGAAGATGTGGTCCTCTTGGCTTTCCTAGCTGACTCAACAATCCATTCAGACTCTCTTCTCAACCTTCGTATTTTAGTATCGTCAACAAGCTTACCCTCTTTGTTGTAGGTCTTGGGAGAACTGGAACCACCTATGATAAGCAATACATAGGTAGCATGGGGATGAGCATACACACAAGTCCAAGAGGAATGTTATATACTGTAGGAAAACAATCCATGGTCAAATGATTCACAGTGGGAAAATCTGAGACAAAACCAAAATAGGCAGGGAACCTCAAGGCTGGATTATCCGCCCCATGAAAAATTTCGGTTTCAGCCCAGATTTACCATGGCAACGCAGATCGAGCACTAGGGTTGCAATACTACGTAATATAAAATGCAAGGGAAACACATAGTATCTTCTACAACGAGTTTTCCACCACCAACAATGATATCCATACACGAGAGATGGATGAGGGAGTTACCCTCACTCATTGGAGGAAAAGCTCGGACGAGAAGGTACCCGGAGGCGCTTGGAAGAAGATCAACTTCGGGGAGGGGTGGAGGCTCCGGCGGCGGCTTGGGGCAGAACACGGGTTGGGGGAGGACGGGCTGCTCTATTTGAGCTCCTCCTCCCTGAGCATAGTCCTTAAAGGACTGATTCGCCCGGGGCGTACTATCCGGCCCTCACTTGAGGCGGATAGTCCCCCCCCCCTCTGAAATTTCTGTTAGCATAGAATCAGGCCAGAGCACCCCATGCAAACCCCTCGCAAATATACAAAGTACTTGTGTGCAAGAATAGATGGCTCGAGGTGGGGAAAAAGGGTTGGGTTTAGAGAAAAAAACTAATATGGTACTACACACCCAAAATTGCAACAAAAAATCAACTAAAAGCCAAGATTGGGTGTGTTTTCCATAAGAACATAAGATATGAAAGAAAATCCAAGAAGAGCCAATAGGAACCAACTCTTCTTCAAGGAAGAGGGCGATGGCCGAAGCCACCATGTTGGAGCACATGGCATGACACCGCGAAGATGTATCTTGAGTTTTAAACCAATGCTCATCGATGACACACATATCACAAAATGATATTAAGGGAAATGATTTTTATTGCTTTCGGCATTATGGGGGGAGGGTCAGTCCAATCAATTAGCACCACACTTCCCTATGTCTATGCCCGCATCTAAACTTAATACATGAGGTAGTGCAAGTGAGTATGCAAGGGTAGTCAAGCCAATCCCCTTGAATCTATGATATTTATATCATTCCTCAAATAACAAAACCTTGCTTCATCAAGTGGCTTCATGAAAATATCAGCAAGATGGTTCTTCGTGCTCACAAAAGATAGCGCAATATTGCCACGAACAACATGATCCCAATTGAAATGATTACGAATATCAATATGTCTTGTCCTTGTATACTGCACCGAATTGTAAGCAATTTTAATAGAACTTACATTATCGCATAAAAGAGGCACTTTATCACAATTGACATGCACAAAAAGTTGATTTTCGATCATGAAAGTTCTATTAAAATTCTATCAAAATTGCTCGTGTCATTAAGATTTGAATCTTAATTCTTGAATCCACAATTGACAACACACTAGAGCGGCTTGATCTCGAATCCAAAAAAGAACCTTAATTCTCCCATCATAGACATCTCAAACCTGTCAGTCATAAGATTTGAAAATTCATCATTAAAACTTGATTAGTAGAGCCAAAAATAATATCGTCTACAAATAGTTGGCATATAAAAATCTACCCGTGAACGTTCTGAGTAAAAAGAGTGGGATCGATTTGTCCAGCTTCTAATCCACGGTCTAACGAAAGCTCTTTAAGGTGCTCATACCACGCACGCGGGGCTTGTTTAAGGCCATAGAGCACCTGATCAAGTTTGTAGACATGGTTCGGAAACTTGGTATCCTCCAAACTCGGGGGTTCATTAACATATACCAACTCATGTAGAGGACCATTAAGAAAAGCACTCTTAACATTCATTTGCTATAATTTAAAATTATGATGAGAAACATAAGAAACAAGGATACGGATGGACTCAAGGTGAGCCACAAGAGCATAGGTTTCGCCGAAATTGATGCCTTTCACTTAAGAGAATCCTTGAGCTACCAGCCTTGCCCCTGACATTTTCATCAATGCCATTTTCATCATGCTTGTTCTTGAAAATCAACTTTGTGCCGATAACATTGCGGCACTCTTTGGGTTTTTCTACGAGCTTCCAAACTTTATTACGCTCGAAGTTATTCAATTGTTCATGCATTGCAACCACCCAATCTGGATCTTCAAGAGAATCAAGGACCTTATTTGGTTCTACCATTGATATATGTGCTTGATGATCACAGAAGCTAGCAAGTTCCCTTCTAGTAGACACTCTTCTTCTTAGATCACCTACAACCTTGTCGAGAGTATGTCCCCTTAACTCAATGTTCCGATCAGCATGAGATTTGCGACGGGCCTCAGTTTACTTATTGTTTCTTGGGGGAGTTTCTTCAACATTTGGATCCTTGTCTTGACCACTACCTTGTCCTTGATCTTGATCTGTACTCATAACAGGAGGCTGCTGCTGTTCTGGATCTTCAGGTCCGGATAATCCTCCCCTAGGTGGGGCCAGATAATCTGGCCTGGGAGTTTCATCTTCAGTTTCTCCTTCCTGATTGCCCCTGACATGACTTGGAGTGCTAGGGCGGATAATCCTCCCCTTGGGGCCGGAGAATCCGGCCTTGGATTTTTAGAACTTTCCTTCTCGTCATAATTTCCCCTAAGCGTGTTAGAGTGCCAGGGGCGGATAGTCCGCCCCTTGGAGGGAGCGGATAGTCCAGCATGGGACTACCAGGAGGTTGTGGTGTTGGTGCAGTAGTTTCTTTACTAGTAGGGGCTTGTTGATCTTATGTAGATGAGGGCTCCATTTCAGTGGAGCATTGTCCTTCCCGATCTGCCACAAGGGGTTCCTCAACGGGGCGAAAAATCTCACGCCCATTCTTCTTATGGCATCTTGGGGTATTTCAACATCTGAATCACAAACATCAACTTGCCCCACATGGGAGCCATCATTTTCATCGAATTCCACACTACAAGATTCTACAACAATTCCGGAGAGCTTGTTGAAGACTCTATAAGTGTGGGATTTGGCACCTTAACGAACAAAAATACCTTCTAAAGCCTTAGACTCAAATTTAGACAAATATACTCCTTTGATGAGAAAGAAACACTTACAACCGCATACCCGGAAATATGATATGTTGGGCTTCTTACCAGTAAGTATTTCATATGGTGTTTTGTACAAAATCTTCCAGAGGTATAGACGATTTGATGAGTGACAAGCGGTAGATATGGCTTCAGCCCAAAAGTTGTATGGTGACTAGAATTCAGCCAACATTGATCTAGCCATATCCATCAAAGTGCGGTTCTTCCTCTCGGCTACACCATTTTGTTGAGGGGTGTACGCAGTGGAATTGATCTCTTATCCCCTCTTCACTTAGAAGTTCATTTAATGGGTTCTTGAACTCGGAGCCATTGTCACTTCTTATTGCCAATATGGGGACATTGTGTTGACGCTGGACTTCATTAGCAAAATCAATGACAGTTTTTTGAGTCTCACTCTTTAGCTTGAAGAAATAGACCCAAGTGTATCTTGAGTAATCATCAAGGCTAGCATGAGATGTAGGACCAAATAAGTCCACATGAAGTAATTACAAGATCAGGGTTTGAGGAAATAATAGTTTTCCTCTTGTGGGGAGAGTCGTACATCTTTCCTTCAACACATGCCTTGCAAACACGATCTTTGGCAAAGGAAACATTGTCTTTTAGTACAAGGATGTGGCCACCCTTGTGAAGACTTTGCAAAGTTCTCATGTTAACATGGGCTAGACGATGATGCCATAACTAGCCCACGTCGGCCTTTCCGAATAAGAACATCGGACACGCAGTGGTTTTCCCCGAAAAGTCCACCAAATACAGGTCATTTTCGACATACCCAACAAAGACCTTTAGGTACTTGCTCCACAAGAGTACCACTAAATCACCATCAATGAAAACAGCAAAGCCCATCTTACCAAGGGCACGAACAGAAAGTAAATTGTAACTCAGGGTCTCAACAAGCATGACATCCACGAGAGAGATATCATGGGCAATCACTACCTTGCCAAGACCCAATACCTCAGATTTGGACTTATCACCATAGGATACTGTAATATGATCATGATTGGGTCTCATCTCCATGATGATCTCTTTGCTTCCATCATATGACTAGTGCACCACTATCCAACACCCATTTATAACCACCGGAATCATAGCCCTACAAGATAATTACTTCTTGGTTTTAGGTACCCATTTTTCAATGGGTCCTCTCATGTTAGTAACAAGAGACTTTGAAACCAAATAGACCAAGCAACATATTCATCAAAAGGACCAACATAATTAGCATAGACATCACCATAGTAATCACAAAATAGTTCATAATTAGGATTGTTAGACCCTGCAAAACAAATATGGTCAGTTTTGTATTTTGTGATGTTCTTCTCAACGGTGATTGTCTTTGCTTGTTCACTCTTGTTGTTCTTATTCTTCTTGCTCTTATTCTTCTTGTTCTTCTTCTTGGACTTGGAAACATAGCCAAGTCCCTCTTTTCCAAGATTTGATCTTTGCTTGCCAAGAATATCATCAAGAACACCCTTACCTTTGGGAATAGAGTCTTTGACAAGCTCATCTTCCACCCTAGCATTTTATTTGTGAATATATGTTGATTTAGATGTGCTAGGAACATAATATTTGGTAAATCGAATTTGGAGCTGATCATGTGACTCATTGATAATAGAGAATTCACATTTCAAATCCTTGTGAGCAATGTCATGTTTCTCCAATTCCTCGGAGAGTCTAGCATGAATAGCCCCAAAGTCAACCTTTTCTTTCTTTACTTTCTTTGTTTTCGCTACTGCATTGTCACATTCCTTAAAAAGCTTTGTCACCACTTCTTCATGTAACTACTCAATAGACTCAAGTCTCTCTTAAAGGGAAACACGAGCCTCTTCCTGTTCTTCTACAGCATTTTTACGGATGCAATCTCCATTGCATCCTCCCTTTCAATCCTGCCCTTTTCTTCAAGAAGCACTTCATTTTGGGCCAGCTGGTCCATGAGATCCTCAAAATGTATTTTGTGCTCACCTTGCAAGTTTGTGATAAAATAGTCCAAAGAAATAATTTCTTCTTTAACCTTAAGACTAGTAGGATCATCCATGTCAATCATAGCCTTAGGAAAAAAGGTGTTAGAAGATGATACGTCGGAACCTCTTTCCATTAGACAGGTAGCATTCTTGTTGATGATGTTTTTGTTCGGAGAGTCAAAGAGAGATGTTGGTGTAAATGTGGTGACTATAGCAGCCACCTCTCGAAAGCTATCATCCTCATCTTCATTTTCACTTCCAGATGTATACTTCTCTTCGGATACTAAGACTATCTTTGGTTGCTTCTTGAATGGATCATTCTTCTTCACAAATTGCTTCCTTCGTGGAGCCTTTGACTTCTCTTTGAGAATGAGTATTCCTCCATTATCTTCTCTACTTTGATAAGGACACTCAGCTACAAAGTTTAGTCGGTCTCCACAATTGAAACATGTTCTTAGCTTGGGACCGTTCTCCCTTCTTCCATTTGCTCCACTCTTGCATTCTAGTTCAGATTTGGCATTGGCTGGATCCCTCCAAAAATTTCTAGCATAGAAGTCCATGTATTGTCCATGAGCTCTCTTTACATCCTCGAGACAGTCCATATATTCTATGTCATCTTCATCTTGATCAGCCACACTTCTCGTCAAGGCCATGTTAACCCCCTTTTGCATCCCAATGGCTCGTGCACCTGCATCTTCGACATTCTTGGCAGCCACTTTGAAAGCTTACATTTCTTGCATTACCTCATTGGATGTCATTAGGTCGTAGTTATGCCTTCCTTGGAGACTCTTCAAATCTGTGGGCTCAAAAGGCATAAGAGCACTCACATACTTTTTCTTGATCCAAGCATCATCAACATGAGAAGCACCCTGATTTCTGAAAGTGGTGGCTATTCACTTGAGCTGCCTATACATGTCCTAGTGATCTTCTCCATCCAACAAATAGAACCCTTCAGCTTGGTTACTCAAAGCATCATACATATTTCTTCTCATGCTTTCATTTCCAATGAAGAGCTCGGTGATTGTCGTGGTGGTGTCACGGCAGATGCCATGGGTAGGCTTAAGTTGGGGGCCGAATGGGTGCTTATGGTCACCGGGGAGGTAGTGAACGGTCTTGCCATGCATGAAGAACAAGATGAACTCTCCACACTTAGGAATTTGGTTGCTACTTGAGTTTTACAAGTGCTCTGTGAGCTGTGTGAACTTGTGTACAAGGCACTGGTTCCCTACTTCGTCCAACCTCCTTCTACTACTTCTATGCCCCTCCTTATATAGGTGGTGCTAGCTAGGTTACACACCTTTGGATTCTAGGGTTACTATTTGGATCCTGGTCCCTACTGTGCGGGCCGGGTAATGGGCTTGCCCTAAGCCCAATGGCCCAGTCCATAAAGCTTGAGAGCTAACGGTCTTCTGGTACATCGCCTCCTATTCATTTGGCGTCACGCAGTAACTTTGTACGTCAGCCCTTGCTCTGGGCGTCACCCGGCTCCTTTTGTGTCACGCGACGTCTCCCTTCTCTTTTGACCATGCTTTACCATGGTCCCTCCTGAACCTCACTCGGAAAGGTGCCACGCGTCCTATCTGACTCGGCCCTTCCTCGGGAGACTCGGCTCGTTGGTTCCTGCAAGATTAACAACTTTGTCTTATATGGGCCGACATAGTTTCTATGTCGACCGCATATGATTCTCTCTCCCGGTCGTACTTACTCGACCTGGTTCTTTCTTTACTCGTAGCAAGCCAAGCTGGGCTATGTTTCACCCCTTGTGACCCTACCGGGGGTTATCCCCCGACAGTGATGGCATCCCAAGCTTCCTTTGCTGTGTTGAGATGCTCTATGTGTGGCATGTCTTTGGTACCCACACCAAGCTGAATCATGTGTAGAGCCATTGCATTGAGTTGACTGTCTACAACCTCTATTCTTGTTAGGTTGTTTATATCTCCAACATGAAGACCATTCTCTATCATTTTCCATAACTGAATGAAGGAAATGCACATATGAGACTTCATAAAAAATTGCCATTGATCAAAAGTAGATGCTGAAAGTTCGGGTGGATCACCCCTATTATGTATATGAGGGTGTAGATAGGTGGATCAGGCGAATACATCCTTTTTCGAGGAGGAGCTCGTTTTCTTTGGAACCGGTGTTACCCTTTTCCTTGGATTGCAGAGTGGTAGCCTCAGAGGCAGATGGAGGTGATGCCGTGGATGGGGAGAGACGCATTATCCTTTGACGCATCTCTTCCATCTTAGCCTCCATAGAACTAATCAAGGTTGTTTCCAACGTCTTGAGATCGTTCATGGTGAAACTTCCGGAGCATCACTCCCATCTCCGTTGGAACACATACTTCTCTTAGGCGGTTAAGACCGAATAAAGAGCCGGGGCTCTGAGACCAATTGAAATGGATCGTATGAGCACCTAGAGGGGGGTGAATAGGTGCTACTCAAATTTGAGTTCTTTTTCAATTTTAGGCTTTCCACAAAGTAAATTATCTAGATATGCAACTACGAGAATTTCCCTATATGAAAACCTATCTACTGAACACATAAAGCGAGGAGCAAGGAAACCGTAGTGGAGCACACGGAGACACAAGGATTTGTTTTACCACAGTTCCTTCCTTGTTAAGGGAAGTAAATCTGCATTGGAGGGGTCGGTGGTTCTAAGACCACCACTTCACAATAGGCCTGACCCTATTCTCCAATGGATCTCGCCACGAAAGGCCTGATCCACCTTCTCCACTATTGGTACCCTTCCAGGTGGGAACCAGTGCCTTTACAACTCTAGCGGGGCACACATCCACAAATGAATTGGAGGCTCCCATAATGACAACAAGGTATCACAAGAACAAGGATTATCAATATAATCAAAACAAGGATCTAGATATTTGCAAAATATACTAGATCGATGGTTCTCCAAATGAATGGAGAGGATATGAAGCGCTTGATTGCTGTTGATAAAGGTCGAGCCCTCCTCCTTCGATTCCCCAAGGGACGGGGACTTTGGGTGGATGAAGGTGGAGATCTCTTGGATGGAACATGAGGAGCAGATCTTGTATTTTTTGAATGAACCAAGAGTTGTCGCAGGAGGGAGATGATGGGTTTAAATAACCCCTGCCTAGAACTGGCCGTTGGATATGTTTTGACCCTCACTAGGGGAAGACTATCCGCCCCCTGGACAAAAATTCCAGGGGGAAATCCGCCCCCACATAGTGGGTCGTGCCGAGCTTGTCTTGGTGAAAATCCTCCATGAGCGGATTATCCGCCCCCCTCAAGGGGCGGACTACCCGCCCTGGGGAAAAATCCGCCCTAGAGACGGAAAAGTCCAGAGAAAATTTTGCCCCCTCTCTGATTGACGCGCCATGGCGAATTTTGCAAAAGCCTAGGTGGGCGGACTATCCGGACCCCTTTAGGGGCGGATTATCCGACCTGGGCAAAAACTTCAACCCTGGCCAGAAAATCCGGGAGATATTCCGTCCCCCATACTGCATGACGCGCCTTGGCGCTGTTTGTCGATTTGGGAGGGGAGGATTATCCACCCCCAAAACCACTTTGAAGCTCCTTTTCGATATTAAGATCTGTAGCACTTCAACACACATTAAATAATCCTTGGTATTGTTATCTAACAGACAAAACACTATGGATCATGAAATTTCTTTCAGAGGCTGATGAGGGAGTTAAATCCAGCTTGTCTCGGAAGGAACGTGCTTCCACGTGCACCAACGTGTGGAAACTCCCTCCCTCTCTCTCTCTTCTGCGGCAATTACTATCATTATTACTCCAGCAAGCTTCATCAAGTATTTAGCTAGACTAGCACACTGTTGTATAGTATTGCCTTGTCAAATCACCATGATGCCATAATCAGCGAGATGTTTTTACTAGTAAACCTGAAAACTTTGTGTTCCACCGCATGTAGTTTCCAAGCATAGTACCAACACGTCCAAATTACCTACAATAGCTTGTTACAGGACCTAAAATGCAGTGAAAAAAGAAACAAAAATACGAAACTGCTAGGAGTATACAACTAGTAGTACAACATTTTGGAAGAAATTACATAGTACTAGTAGAGTACAACTATTATCCTAAATAAGGTTCTTTTACGATCTTGGTGAAACATACATACTAGAGAAACTACCAAGTTTACAAAAGGGGTTTGGCCATATGGAGAATTTTACAAGCCGGATCAGGTACGAAATTAAGTGTTGAGTAGTGCTTACATCAGCTAAACCAGCCAAAATAAAGAGTTCAACAAAAGGTCGACAACAAATGAGCTATCCTTGAAGCGGCTCCTTCCACTCCAGGGAATTTGAGAAGCTTCGGATGAACCAAAATGGTGTCTCCGACCATATCCAGCAACTGTTGGTGTGGAAACCAACAGCTACATCACCATTCAGACTGAAGCAGCAAATTTTAGGACGCGTTCTGTACTCGTAGCCAATTTCTTTGTGTGAGGTGTAAACACAGTTTCTTCTTGTCAGATGTCCTAGCGGAGCATTTGTGCCGTCTACTGCAATGTTAATCGGATAGTGCATGCAAAGGAAAAGAGAATATGATCCAAGGTCAGTAAACCTTTCCATGGGTTAGCTACATGTAAATTTCTTGTGTCCATCAAGAACACCATTCAGTCAAACCCAGAAATATAGGTGCGAATGGTGCGACCATAGTGAACAACACTAGTATCATGAGCAATTGCATTGCCTGGGACATCATATGTATAGACCAGAACGATGGGGAGATCTTTCTAACCACCACATAGCAGGATCATCCTCCTCATTATCATCAGCAAGCACATATGTCATGTAAAGCACATCGTGTGTTGACTAGATAAGCAAAGGACCTTCAAAGGGAAATGAAATGTAACATGGAAATAATACTCATATTGATATGACATCGTAGAAGTTGATATACTATTTTCAAAAATCTTGATTATAGTTAGGATGTTTGATTCCGGAAAAAAATATGCCTACCTAGGGAGATTCTATGGAAATTCTCCTTCTTTCTAAATGGGGATATGCTATGAAAATTATTCTATAGACATCGTTTGATTCATAGGATCAAATCAAATAGGAAAAAAATAATATATGATCTTGCAATGTAAAGTTCGTAGGGAAAAAAGCAAAGGTTCGATCTACAAGGATTTGGTGTGTTGTATACCAAAGGAGAACCAACAAGGATTATTTCTAGAAGGTTTAATATCTTACCTTATCTTATTTTACCACTTAAATGACCATCGTAGGAAAATTTACGATAGGATTAATACTACAAATTTCCTATGAAAATCCTTTGAATCAAACATGCCCTAAATATGCACCCATATTTTATAGATGTCAATCATATTTATAATTTTTTGAGCTTTACCTATTATAATACTACTATATACTGATGATATGTCATACGTCTAGTATATGAGTCTCACGTAAGTACTACTAGTAGATATCATATTTTTCATGGGACATACTAGGAGACAAAGCAATACAATCAGCAGAACTATGCAAATAATTAAGTCACAAACTATGGTAGCTACAATTTCTTTTCTTATTTATGTGTTTTGTGCAACAAATACCACAAGGACTGATGTTAACTACAATTTTCTCTGACATATAAGATGTTATCAAGGCTAAGCTGTTAATTTAGGCTAGATGCAAATAATTAGGCAATAAACTATGCTAGCTGCAAAAAATGGTTTGTTTTCATGCTTTGTGCAACAAACGCCACAAAGGGTGGTGGTAGGTGCAATTTTCTCCATAGGATTTAATCCTACAAATTTCCTATGCAAATCCTTTGAATCAAATAGGCCTTAAATATGCATCCATAGTTTATTGATGTCAATCAAATTTATGATTTTTTGAGCTTTACCTATTATAATACTACTATATAGCGATGATATGTCAAATGTCTAGTATCTGAGTCTCACGTAAGTACTACTAGTAAATATCATATTTGTAATGGGATGTACTAGGAGACAAAGGAATACTATCAGCAGAACTCAATCCTATAAATCAAACTACTTAAATGTAAGAAAACTTCCTAAAGATTGCATTCCTCTGAAATTCCTATGGAATTCCTACCAAACAAAGAGGCTAAGACTCCTATGAAATTCCTACTAACCAATGAAAGTTCAGAAAAATAGCTTCCATCGATTCAGCAATAATATCTGAATCTTGGTTAAGTACTACAAGTAGATATCATATTTTTAATTGGATGTACTAGGAGCAAAGCAATACTATCAGTATAACTCAATCATATGAATCAAACTACTTATATGTAAGAAAACTTCCCAAATATTTCATTCCTTTGAATTACTAGGGAATTCCTTCAAATCAAAGAGTCTAAAATTCCTACGAAATTCCTACTAACCAATGAATGTTCAGAAAAATTAGCTTACATCAATTTAGGAATAAAGCTAACAAAATACTTAGGGAGGAGAATTTACCAAGTTCCAGAGGCTTCAATGAATAAACACTGCCATTCCCGGTCACGCCGAACACATGGTCGTGTTGGATAATAGCATCGCAGTATCTCAAGTAGCCCTGGAACTTATTCACAAAAACTGAACATTCATTATCATCATTCCCCTTAAGGACAGGAATCTTCAGTACAAAGATGGCGAAAAGAGAGAAACCCTTGTATCCCCCAGCAACTGTGGGAACTTTGCAAATGACTATCTTATGCAGTTCTTTATGTCAACCTTCATCAGCATCATCCTAGAATGTAAGTGCAGAACCTTCAGTCGCCTCTAACCCCGACACTTGGGGATGAACAATACTGCAACGAGTGTACACGTTGACAAGGTCCCACATGAAATCGAGACCAACCTTTATGATCCAATTTCCATTGCCGCTTGCTCGCTGATCATCAAAACTATCTGGCATCATAGCATCGAAGGAGAACCTGTCCAGCGATGTCATCTTGCACGGGATGCTTTCCACTTTGATGTAGTTTTTCGATTCCCATGGTCTCATCCTCGGGTGAGAATGATGAATACATGGGAGGCCAAACGACTGAGAAGCAGGCCTAGTTGCGCTCTCTTTTGCTGATTGAAGAATATGTTTGGACGAACCGATGAGGCTGGCGGTGGTGGTGGTGGAACAATGGTTGATGAGTACTTGAAGGGGGCCTTTGGTGAACACCTTCTAAAATTGATCAGGATCTTTATTGGCCTTGCTCGATCTCACCATGGAAGGAGGCTCCAGATGGTGTTTTGAGGTTTTTCTTGTGGGTGGGTGGGTGGGAGGGAGGGAGGGGGTGGAGAGGAGAGATCATTGGCGGGAGCTGAATGCTGGGGTGATATGGAGAATACAAAGGTTGATGGTGCATAGTACTAGTACTGTAGAAGGTGGGCGAGTGGGGAGTGGGACTTCAATTGAGGCTAGTTGCACAAACCTCCAACAAATAGAGTTGTAGTTTCAAGAGCTCCAATTAGGATTCCTCTCTCAGAAAAAAGTAAATGCACCTCTTGGAGAAGGAAGGTTGAATGTGACGAGAGTAGCTACTAGAGTAGTACTACTGTCTAGTGTAACATCGCAATCTCAGCAACCCTGATTTTTCCAAAAGGCAAAATCAGGGGCAACAAAAACTATTTCTTGTTAAGTGTTGCAATGCTTGTTGAATGTTTGCTTGTGCATATGCAACTTACTGTGTATTAAATGATATACTCCTTACCTCAACCCTATTAGAGAAAAACTATTCTTACAAAAGAGATGTCTTGGCTCCTCTTTCATATTCTCAAATGTTTGGCATTTCAAACTTGAGCCAAGATGACTTTGACACAACAAAATGCTTTACTATTTTCTATTAACAAAACTATGGAGAGCTATAATGTCTAATATCCTTATGTTTTTAAGACAGAACATTCAACTATTCTTACCTCTAGGTTTTCCAAAACCTTTCCTAAAACCTTTTCATTCTAATATTGGTAGAAATACCAAGAGGTCATTATATTACTTAAAAACACAAACCTCTTCAAAATACCCATTCCTACCTCAAGCTAGGCTTGATGGTAACCTTAGTAGTAATTGATTGCTTGGCAAGATAAATAGCTTTGATCTGATGTTTGATGAATTGCTTTGACCTACTAGTTGATTTGTCTGCTTAGGAACTAGAGTGAGCGAATCTAGGATCTCATACCATGGGATCAAACCCACAAATGAGATAACCAAATCTTTACCAAGCTACCCAAGCTTGATCTCCCCTTAGTAACTAGAGTGACTCTCTCATCCCCTTTAACCAGATTAATCCTGAGCAAATCCTTTTTATTAGCTTCAACTCTATAAAGACCAAATATAAGCATGTATCCCCTCTACCCATCCTATACTTTAGTATCATCCACTAGATGATGAGGATGGATCCTTGATCTTCTCCAAATATTTCCCTCCTTCATACTTGTCCAAATACACAAATTTGCCAAATTTGGCTAAGTCTGGAATACTCTACTGGATTCAATCTTTGAAACTCCACCTATCTAAACCAGTGTGCATTCTTGAAGATGTCCTTGAACCATATTTTATTACATAATGAGTACTAATCCCACTCTTGCCTTTGGCTAAACCATTCTTGGACCCACTCATCCTTGATAATTTTGTTGATAAGAAAATATCTTGTTTCTGCAAATCTTAACATCATGCCTACTTTGGCAGAAGCTCACATCGTTATGTTATGCTCCCTTGACCAACTCTTTGCATGGTTATGATCTACTTACCATGGTCTATAAATACACACTTTACTTGATACCAATGGAAATCTATGCGTCTTAAACCCACATGGGTTATGAGACTTCATGATTATTCCTTATGGCAGCTTTATTTTCAACAAGGTTTGCCACCACTCATATGCCACCTCAAATACAATCAAGTACAACTCTTAGTACATTGATCATCTACATAACTTGGTCTATCCATACATCTATCTATTGCAACAAGGTGAGCACTGAGCTCACTAATCAAACAAGGTTTAGGTGGCATAATAATATTGGTGCCCTATATCATCAAGTTCCGTTTTCAAATCCAAGGTTTCTAATGATGCATACCCTAACTTTACATCATCCACCTTGGATATAACTATTTCTAAAATAATTCCCATAATTATTGGGACCTAAACCTATTTATTTTCCCTCCTTTGAAAAATCCTCAAAACCTCTCCTATATAGGAAAGTCTTTTTTCTTCGAAGTACTTTTCCAAATCAAGGTACATTTGAGACCTATATAAATATATCATATCCTATCCTCCAATCTAAAAAATAAATATTTTGAGAAGCTTTACAATTTCTTTTTTTGCTCTTTTTCTTAAATGGTAGAAACAATAAATAATATCTTAAAAATAATTTTTTCTTCCAAATAAATTCCAAGAAAATTCTCTAAAGTGTAACTTGGTATTTAGGACCATCTCACGTCAAAAACCACACTTTTCCAATTCAAAAAATATCAAATAATCTTCCAAAATTCATTTCAGCATACTTGATTATATGATATTTAGTGGACCCTTAAACCTTGGAAACATCTAAAATAATTCTTGGAGTATTTTCTTAACCATATCCATCTTCCAGTACCTTGTCTCACCTTATCAAAGACAAATTTCTTGGCTTGCTTCACAAACATCCTTCTAGTCAAATTTTGACAATTTGCAAACTCAAATCTCTAAATCCACCAAGACTCCACCAAATTGGTCAAACAAGCTTGCACAGCACACCCCTCACTCCTCTGGTCACAGCACTGTAGCCATAGCACTGTAGCACCACCTATCCTTGTCCTTTAGTGCTTGGAAAAAAAGAAATCAAAGAGGGATGTCACCTCATGTCTTCTATTCACTTGGAGCAGCTGCCACCTCTCCTCTCTGCCCTAAAACCGACCAGGAAACCACTCACCACTCCTCCCACATGCCCAAAGCAACCAGACCCTGGTCTCTACCCCTACCTGTACCCTCCATTGACCTAGTCCACTCTAGACCTTCTCATTTCGGTTTATAAGGCTAGCAGCCACCCCAGCCCTACTTTCCTTGCTCATTTGCCCCCACTCCCTCTCACTTACTTCCTGGAGACACCTCTCTTCATCCCCTACCTTGCTCTGCCCGAGTTATATATATATATATAGAGAGAAGGTAGATCTCGGGCTCCCTCAAGATCTTCTCAGGGTGTTCTCCCCTTCCCCCCCTCTCCCTGCATGTCACCTCCTTTTCTCCCCTCGATCTGCTGCTCCTAACCCTGCTACTCGCTTTGACCAGTAACAAACACAGCATCGTCGACTCTGAACTCTGACGAGCTCTTCCACGGCCACCATCACACGAACCTCTCTCTGACGAAGGAACTGACCATGGCTCCCCTCATCGGGATCGTATGCGTGAGCCGCGTTGCATCCTCCATCTCCAATGTTCCCCGCGCCCCTGGTGAGATCCCCATCCATCTCCGGCGGAGAGCTAGGGTTTCCTCTCCATCCTTCATGTCAGAGCGAACAAGACAACTCAGGGTTGTCCCTCTCATTTTAATCGGATAGCGCACGTCAATCCATACCCCTTCGTCTTAGACCTCTCGCTGACAGGCGGGCCAAGCCCCGCCCATTTGAATCACTACGACCCCACGCGTTGTGGCGCCGAGTTGGGCTGGCTCGCTCCAGATCTACCTCGCATAGTTAGTTGCCAGCCCTTCGGGCATCCTTTTATTTTTCTTTAAAATTTAGATATATCTATTCCCCTTAAGAAACAATTAGAACTTAAATATATTTTTATATCCTTTTATCCTAAACAAAAATCCCTCCCCTCCAGACATGTTTTGGGCAACATGAAGCACAAGAATTTAATGAAAATATTATCCAAATATTTAGTTCAACTTAAAATGCTAAACTAGATCTTTTGGACAAACACGTATTTCAATGGGTTTCATAACTCTAAATGGCTTGAGATCTTTTGGTAATAGAAGATAATTACTATACGTTACATGTCACCCTGGTTTAACCCGAATTTGCTTCCTGATTTTCCCATAAAAAATAATAAAAACAAGCCTTTTCAGCCTTTAGGAATTTCTCCAGGTCAAACCAAAAGTGGTATTAACCTAATTGCAACACTGAGAACTCTAATACGCTTCAAACCTTAGTAGACCAAAATTTATTAAGCCCTGGTTAATTTATTGTGAATTAAACTATTTTATATATGTTTATTTCATTAATAGAATTATACCAGTAGTTCTGTAAATTCAAAAAGGGTGATTCAAATTTTTTAAGAAAGGTAATTCAAATACCTAGCATGCTCACTTGGATTCACATCAAAATCCACTGTAGATTAAATCTGGTTCAAAATAAAAAAACCTTCCAGAACTGCATTTGGGATTTTCTCGAGGGCATTCTGATAAATATTTTAATATGATTTCAACTCCCCATGAACCAGTCCATCAAACCCTAATTAATATTAATAGGAATTAAATTTTGGACCAACAAATATTTTCTTGTGAATTAATACCTAAAACTAGAGCTTTTATCACTAGAAAATCCATAATAAATCAATGATAATTGATAAAATAGTGAAACCACTTTTGTTGGTTTCATTTTATGAATACCAAACTCATTGTATCATTTTTATACAATTGTACCATATAGAATATGACCTTGGTCTAAAACTCCTAAACTAACTAGTGCAAAACCCAATCTTTTCCAATCTTTGAATTTCTACAAATGTATTCAAGGCATTTCCCAATCTTTTCAAGCCAATCTTTCCAAATCATACTAATGTAGTTTATGTGCTCCTCTATTTTTTTCTGTATTATGTTGATACTTGTATGTTTGTATTGATTCTGGTATTGACAGTATGCATGTTTGCATGATGACGACGATAGTTGCGATTGTGCGACACTGAGAAGTAGGAAGCATCTTTTTTTATTATTGGTATTTTGGTATTCTATTGAAGAAGCGCAGGGACATCTCACTGGTCACAGGCAAGCCACCAATTCCTGAAAATCCTATATTTGACCTACTCCTTTTAGACTTGTTTGGTATCTCGTTTATAAACTATATTGTTACAAGCATGGTTTGTTTTAAAATAAAACTACGATGATAACTTGGCCTCTCCAAGTTATGAATGGGTGTCGATTTGGACATCTACCCTTTTTGACAACCACCTGACCCTTTAGATCTAGGTTATGATGAGTAGCATTCTACCTTGTCGGAAACCCAATTTTCGATGAATAAAACTGTTTTTGGGTGTTTACCTTATTACAAAGTTTTCAAAAATACAAAAAAAACCTTGGAAAGAGGCATCGCTTCCAAGTGGATGTTTTACTAAATAAAATATGATGATCAGAGGTAACAAAGATGGACAAGAGAAAGAGAAGGGATGTTCTACGCCTTTACCGGAACAATTTATCTGTGCAACCACATTACCGCAGGAGCTGGGCTTTAGCTCGTAGTTTGTTTCCTTTAGCCTGGGCAGTCCCTAGATGTGCTATCAGGGAGAAATCCCCTGAATTTCGGGAAGGATCTTGTAAAGGTATATGGATGTAGAGCCTGCAGACTGTCTTTGGCAGGAGACGGTGCAAGAATTGGGTCTCCCGCAGACGGTATGACTTAGGTAGTACGGAAGGAAGTGGAGTCACCAAATTATGTTATATGACATACTACGGTTTGGCTATACGCGTGTATGGGAGGGAGGACTATGGCCCTAAAGTGCCACATATTCATTCCAGCGGAGAACAAACCCAAAAGGGAAAGCTATATTTGCTAGGGATGACAAATTAAAATTTAGGTTTGATTATCTGAACCCTCGTTTACTTTTAGTAACGGGCCATGGTTGAATCCCGGTGGATGTATTGATTCTTGTGGGTAAAATGCACACACTCTGCAAAGTATAATCTATTCGAATAGCCGTATCCACGGTAAAGTACGGTTGGAAAGGTGATCGCTAGGAGTACCATTAGGATGAGTTTGAGAAATAAAGAAAGAAAGAAGCCAAGGATACAAAGGAAATATGACCTAGAGGCAATCATAGAGGTTATTATATTTCTTATGTATCCATGAGTTATTGTAATGTTCCTTGAATATCCATATCAGGCAACTTGTATTGATTAGCAATTATCTGAATTGTTTTTGAAATTCTATACTTATATGGTTATCTAATAGTTGTCCCTAGTCGGAGTTCATGTGAGGACACACGTGAATATTATACTAGCACATCGATTTGTTGATGACTATGTTTTGCAAGTCATAGACATGGAGATGTCAAATCAATGATGTGGACACATGTTATGAACATGGGGTTGGACTGACCCAACTTGAGACTGGCAATTAGTTGCGGCTCTCTCTACACACCGTGTACGTTTAATTTTGTCTTTAGACCTAAGATTGTCGCATGTACTTGAGATGTGGATCGACCTACTTTGGGGCTATTAGATGCTGCTCCGTAACTTGGTAGTTATAAAAGTAGCTTTCTGCTTTGTCCTAAAGCATGATGCAAGGCATGGTCAATCAAGATGGGAGTGATCGGATCCAGAAATGCATGACTATGCTACATAAGGTTAAGAGTTAACCTAGTAAATGGATTCCGAATTGCAGTATGAAGAAAGGGTAGTCAGCTTTGAGCTAGACCAAATATCGTGAGGAAAAGGGAAAGACATGTACTAAACCTTGTGAGGGTTCATCCGAATAATCTTTATATGTGTTTACGAGTTGGCACGTATTTCTAGAGGCTGCTATCAGTTATTGACAGAATAAGTGTACTCATGTCATGTCTATACGTATATGAACCTATAGGGTCATACACATAAGGGGCTGGAAGCCTAATGAGGATTGGATCCGAATTAGGCTACGCTTAGGATACTAATGGGCTACTAATGTAGAATCCCACTAGGGACGCCTATATAAGAGAGGGTTGGGCGAGCTGACCAGGGTTAGACCATTCCACCCAGCCGCCACACCTCACGCTTGTGTTACACGCGCGGACCTAGCAGTCCGACGTCTAACGCTTCCACCCCGCATGTGTGGATACCTCGGAGGTGCTGCATCTGTGGCACTTGGACGAGCCGCACAATGGGAGCTGCTCGTGGGACGAGGACGAGGAGGATACGTAGAACATCTACACTGCCTCAACGTGCTTCATCAAGTTCTGAAACTGCATGTCTATTGGTAATCCTGAGATCTATGACAACAGTAATCCTGGTTTACGCTGTAGAAATTTTTGATTTGCGCTAGTGTAGCCTACCCGTATCCCCATAGTGGTATCAGAGCCGATGTTGTTCAGTTATAGGTTCGGGATGTTTTCATATGGTGATATGAAGATTGATATGAATGATGTGATCGTTTGTATTGCGGTGGTTCAGGATTGATCTATGATCTTGCTTTCCATAATCGTGATTTTGAGGTCATCGAATGACTTACCCCTACCAGTCGGTTTTCGCCATCGGGGTAGACACTGACACATAAATCCTATTGAATCACGCAAAGATCAATATGATTGATCGAATCAGAACCTAGATCTAAAATCGATGTACCGTGATCAAAGGAGTTTGATTGAATTAGAACAAGAGTCTGTTTATGGTAAATTTGATTTTCTGATCAAAATCCTTAATGAAAATTTGATACCCCGAGGGGCGCTGCCCCTTCGAACCCTGCAGGGGGAGACCCCCTAGACCCCCCTTAATCGTAGCCTCTTTTGTATCTTTTGTATCTCGTTAAGGTAACTAGGTGCTGCGATTTCACATGATCCGGTAGAATGCGATTCTATGCATAACTTGTTTTTGCAGGATGTATGTGATCAGTATGGCCCATATATGTATGTGATGCATGTATAAAATTTATCATGACCTGCGTGTCATGAGTAGGGAAACACGACTGGAGCCATATGTGTTGTCAATTATTGTAATGGCCTGCGTGCCAACTTGTGATGATCCCAATACTATGTAATTTTGATTACTAGTTGTTAGGAGTAATAGCTTGTATTAGTTCTTGGAGGACTCATCACTTGTAGGATGGCTCGCATGGAACATGAAGATGGAGATCATCATGGTGGACATGTTCTATGGCGATAGAAATCACCATGAGAAAATGGGCCATACTGTGTCACATCTATGTGAATGCTATTCTTATGCGTTTTACTACTATGCATGCTTAGATGATAGAAGTAGAATGATCCCTCACAAAGTTTAAGTTAAATTATGCCCTCCCAACCAAACATTGCACCATCCTATGCCCTGTACAATTGTTGGTGGGCCTATGAAATTAGGGTGCCGCAGTTTTCCTTGGATGGATGGGTTTGTATCGGATACCTACACGCATAAGGGTTGGTGAGCTTAACAAGGTCATCTTAACAGTTAAGGACCTTGGGGCAGAAAGTTTGGGCGCCTAGTTTTGACAGAGAGATGTGACCCAACAACAAGAGTCATATGTGATATGACTAGCAAGTGTTTCCTACCGATTTACCTTGTCTTCTAGCAGTGATGCTAAAGCTCACTAGTCGACTTGTTAATTTTGGATCTTGAATCGCTTAGTATCAATAGAGGGATATTTATTTAAGTGGCAGTATATGCTATTAAATTGTATAGTATGTTTTACTCTTTCATGGTTACATGGCTTTGTATTTTACATGTTTTCTGTTGTAGAATGGCACCGAAGACTGCATCACCTTTTTCTTTGCGTTCGATTCTTGACAAAGATAAACTTAATGGAATAAACTATTCGGACTGGGTCCATAACATGAGAATTGTTCTAAGGTCTGATAAAAAGGAAACGGTTATAGATACCCCAATCCCCAATGAACCTGCTGATAATGCAACTGCTTCCCTTAAGAATGCCTACAAGAGAACATGTGATGATTATCTTGAGGTCAGTTGTCTTATGCTTGCATGCATGGAACCTGAACTCCAAAAGAAGTTTGAGGATCACGAAGCATACGATATGATCATCGCGCATAAGGACATGTTCCAAGACCAGGCAATGACTGAGAGGTACAATGTTCCAGAGTCCTTTGTGGAATGCAAGCTGGTAGAGGGAGCAGTTGTAGGCCCCCATGTGATCAAAATGGTTGGTAACAGTCAGACTTTGGAAAAGCTTGGTTTTCCACTAGGCCAAGAGTTGGCTACTGATTTCATTTTGGCGTCTCTTTCGTCTAGATATGGGAAGTTCATTTCGAACTACCATATGCATGGGGTCGAGAAGGGCCTTATTGAGTTATGTGGGATGCTAAAAACAGCAAAAAGTGACATTAAGAAATGTGTAGGGTATAGCCATTTGATGGCTGTGCAAAATAAGCCTAGCTTTAAGAAAAAAGGTACTTCTTGGAAGAAGAATAAGGGCAAGGCTAATGATAAGACCCCTAAGCCTCCTCCCAAGCAAGAGGCTGGACCTGTAGAAGACACTGAATGCTTCTTTTGTCATGAACATGGCCACTGGAAGAGAAATTGCAGCAAGTACCAAGCTTCATTGAAGAAGAGTGGAAGTAAGAGTACTTCCCACTCAGGTACGCTTGTTGTAAATGTTGTGGACATTCTTCTCGCTAATTCCTATGTTAACTCTTGGGTATTTGATACCGGATTGGTTGCTCATATTTGAATTTGATGCAGGGGCTAATAAGGAATAGGGAAGTGCATAAAGGCAAAGTGGATTTTCGTGTCGGAAATAAAGCAAGGGTTGTTGCATTGTTCGTCGGTGTCATGTAACTTCAAGTTCCGTCAGGATTTATTATGGAGTTGAATAATTGTTATTACATTCCAAGTATGGGTCGAAACATTTTATCACCTTCATGTTTGATGAGGGATGTATATTCATTTGTGAGTATGAACAATGCTTGTGTGGTCTCTAAGAATGATATGTTTATAGCTGATGCTCCCATTGTGAATGGGTTATTTATTTTAAATCTTGATGATGCATATGTTTACAATGTTAGTGCTAAAAGGCTTCGGCCTAATGATTTGAGTCCTACCTATTTATGGAATTGTCGTTTGGGCATATAAGTGAAAAGCACATGAAGAAGCTCCATGGTGATGGTCTTCTAACTTCGTTTGATTTTGAATCATACGATACATGTCAAGCTTGTTTACTTGGAAAGATGAGCAAATCGCCCGTTTCGGGTTTACCCGAGAGAGCGAAAGACTTGTTGGAACTCATACATACTGATGTATGTGGACCAATGAGCACGACAGCCAGAGGAGAATATCAGTACTTCATTACTTTTACTGATGATTTCAGTAGATATGGTTATGTTTACTTGATGAAGCATAATCTGGAACTTTTGAAAAGTTCAAGGAGTTTCAAAGTGAGGTAGAGAATCAACGTGGCAAGAAAATAAAGGCCTTGCGATCTGATCGTGGAGGTGAATATTTGAGTCACGAATTTAGCGATCATCTTAAGAGTTGAGGAATTGTTCCACAATTCATGCCACCCGGAATGCCTCAAAGAAGCGGGGTATCCGAACGGCGCAATCATACTTTGTTGGACATGGTTCGATCGATGATGAGCCAGTCAGATTTACCATTATGATTTTGGGGTTACACTCTAGAAACGGCAGCTTTCACACTTAATAGGGCACCATCTCAATCTGTAGTTAAGACACCATATGAGATCTGGACTGGAATGAATCCCAGTTTGTCTTTTCTAAAGATTTGGGGTTGTGATGCAATTGTCAAGCGACTTCAGTCGGAAAAACTAACACACAAATCGGATAAGTGCATTTTCGTGGGATATCTGAGGGAAACCTTAGGGTATTACTTCTACAACCGAGAGGAGGGAAAAGTGTTTCTCACTCGTAGCAGTGTTTTCCTAGAGAAAGATTTTGTCACAAAGGGAAAGAGTGGAAGGTCAGTGCAACTGGAACAAGTTCAAGATGAGACAGTCGGGGATGCTTCTACGAGTGATGCTATTGTGGCAGAACAAGTTGAGGAACCCGTGGCAGTAGAAGCACCACAACCACGAAGGTCGGCGAGGCTCCACGAAACGCGGGAATTATTATTGTAAGACAATGATGAGCCTGCGACCTATGCAGAAGCGATGGTGGACCCAAACTCTGAGAAATGGATAATCGCCATGAGATCCGAGATAGAGTCCATGGGAGACAATGAAGTTTGGAACTTGGTTAACCTGCCTGATTGTTTTAAAGCCATAGAGTGCAAATGGATCTATATAAAGAAGATTGATATGGATGGAAATGTTCACATCCATAAAGCTCGACTTGTTGCAAAAGGTTTTTGATAAGTTCAAGGAGTTGACTACGACAATACTTTCTCGCCCGTAGCGATGCTTAAATCTATACGGATTATTCTAGCCATTTCTGCAGATTTCGACTATGAAATATGGCAGATGGATGTCAAGACGGCTTTCCTAAATGGAATCCTAACTAAGGACGTGTATATGATGCAGCCCGAAGGTTTTTTCGATCCAAACAATGCTGGAAAGGTATGCAAACTTCTGAAGTCTATTTATGGGATGAAGCAAGCATCTCGGAGTTGGAACTTTCAATTTGATAAAGTTGTAAAGGAGTTTGGCTTCATTAAAAACGAACAAGAACCTTGTGTTTACAAGAAGGAAAGTGGGAGAGAGCTTGTATTTCTAATCTTATATGAAGATGACATATTGCTAATTGCAAATGACATTCCTATGCTCGAGTCTGTTAAGACCTCGTTGAAAAATAGTTTTTAGATGAAGGACTTGGGAGAAGCGGCATATATTCTGGGCATCAAGATCTATAGAGATAGATCAAGGAGGCTAATTGGATTAAGCCAGAGTACATACATTGACAAAGTGTTGAAACGGTTCAGCATGGAAGAGGCTAAGAAGGGGTTCTTTCCCATGTCTCACGTCATAAAACTCAGCAAGACTCAGTGTCCTTTGACTACTGATGAGCGTGAGCGCATGAGAAGGATTCCATATGCTTCAGCTATTGGATCCATCATGTATGCAATGATGTGTACTCGCCCAGATGTTTCCCATGCTCTAAGTGTTAGGAGAAGATACCAGGCTGATCTAGGTGAAAGTCACTAGACAGCAGTAAAGAATATCCTTAAGTACTTGAGAAGGACTAAGGATGTGTTCCTAGTTAATGGAGGTGAGGATGAACTCAGTGTAAGGGGTTACACAGATGCGAGTTACCTTAACGACTCAGATGACTCCAGATCGTAATATGGTTATCTGTTTGTCATGAATGGTGGTGGTGTGAGTTGGAAAAGTTCCAAGCAAGATACAGTAGCCTCCTCTTCAACAGAAGATCAATATATTGCCGCCTCGGAGGCTGCAAAGGAAGCTGTTTGGATTAGGAATTTCTTGATCGCTCTTGGTGTGGTTCAGGGCGCGTCCAATCCCATGGATGTTTATTGTGACAACAATTGTGCTATTGCACAAGCCAAGGATCCTAGACATCACCAGAAGAACAAACATATTCGCATGCGTTACCATCAAATTCGAGAGTTCGTTGAGGACGGTAGTGTCATGATATGCAAAATACATACGGACTCAAATCTTGTTGATCCCTTTACAAAGCCACTCCCGCAGCCTATGCATGAGGCGCACACAAGAGCAATAGGTATTAGATACAATCTAGATTGACTCTAGTGCAAGTGGGAGACTGAAGAAAATATGCCCTAGAGGCAATCATAGAGATGATTATATTTCTGATGTATCCATGAGTTATTGTAATGTTCCTTGAATATCCATATCAGGCAACTTGTATTGATTAGCAATTATGTGAACTGTTTGTGAAACTCTATACTTGTATGGTTATCTAATAGTTGTCCCTAGTTGGAGTTCATGTGAGGACACACGTGAATATTAGGCTAGCACATCGATTGGTTGATGACTATGTTTCGCAAGTCATAGACATGGAGATGTCAAACCAACGATGTGGACACATGTTATGAACATGGGGTTGGACTGGCCCAACTTGAGACTAGCAATTAGTTGCAGCTCTGTCTACACATCGTGTACGTTTAATTTTGTCCTTAGACGTGAGATTGTCGCATGTACTTGAGATGTGGATCGACCTACTTTGGGGCTATCAGAAGATGCTCCGTAACTAGGTAGTTATAAAGGTAGCTTTCGGGTTTGTCCTGAAGCATGTTGCAAGGCATGGTCAATCAAGATGGGATTTGCCTCTCTCTACTTGAGAGAGATATCTTTGGGCCCCTCGAGTTAACGGATCCGGAAATGCATGGCCATGCTACATAATGTTAAGAGTTAACCTAGTAAACGGATTCCGAATCGCGGTATCGAGAAAGGGAGGTCAGCTTGGAGCTAGACCAAATATCGTGAGGGAAAGGGAAAGATATATACTAAACTTTGTGATGGTTCGTCCGAATAATCTTTATGTGCGTTTAGGAGTTGGAACGTCTTGCTAGAGGCTGCTACCAGCTATTGATATAATAAGTGTACTCGTGTCATGTCTGTACGTATATGAACCTATAGGGTCACACACTTAAGGGTCTAAAAGCCTAATGAGGATTCGATCCGAATTAGACCAGGCTTAGGCTACTAATGGGCTGCTAATGTAGAAGCCCACTAGGGACACCTATATAAGAGAGGGTGGGGTGAGCTGACCTGGATTAGACCATTCGACCCAGCTGCCACTGTAACATCCCAAAAAAATTCACATTTCGGAATGTAAAAAAATAAACAAATTATGAAATAATTATTGTGTGTTTCACTTTTACTTAGATGAATTTCTGAAGAATTTAAAACTTTTTGTGGACTAGTTTAACTTTTCCCAAACCTTGACCAAGATTTTCAAGAGAGGATTAAAATGACTATCCCAAATTATAAATCATGGTTTGAAATATTTTAAACAAATCAAACATGAATATTTGATCTTGATGCCTTTAAATATTTGACCAAACCATCTTCAAGTATTTAAGAGAGGGGATAACATGACTTTCCCAAATAATAAGCATGTTTGGAAAATATTCCATTTTGGCGTTTATTGAGTTTTATTGTGTTTTGGATTTTTTAAAATATATTTAAATGCATTTCCAAAAAGGATGAAATAAAGAGAAGAGAATAATATGACATTCTCAAAATAGGTTGGAAATTATTTAAATATATTTTATATTCATTTTTTATTTAGAAAATATCCGTGGTTATTTATAAAATCCTAAAACTAATCTAGGGAATTTATAAAGACCATAAAACAAAACAATTTACTAAAAAAAATTATATTGGACTGGAAATACTATATCTTCATTCCAATATAGTTATTTTGGTTTGTTGAGTTTTTCTAAAATTTTGTTTGGTTAAACTCGAGCAGTAAATAAGACAATAGTAAATAGAAATATCAATTATGATAAAAAGAACAGGTAACCAAACCAAACGACCAAACTAGTCAAAATGGACTGACTTTTTACTCTACCTCACCGTGATGGACAACCCTTTATTCTCTTCCCCGGTCGTTATGTTTTTTTGTAGGCCTCTTTCTTTCTTTCTTTCTTGGCCCAACTAGACAAACCAGCTGAATCGGTCATATTTCTCACGTTATGCAATTCATGTTTTACAAAAACTGAAACTGCATGCCATGAAACCTTCCCCTAACGATTCCATTGATTCTCCATGTAACGTCTGGCTATAAACACGGAAATTACTCATCCATCAACGACGGTTCCATTCAGGTAGTTAATTTTGTTTCAGCGCACCTTAAATATTCTCCCATTACATTGCCGTGATGGTGGCAGACTTAAATCTACCTTGATGGCAGCTTGGCCGGACAACGTCAAACGCCCTCGACTGCTCCCTCTCTATATAATCAGAGCACTGAGTCTGCCCACGATTTTATTCGTTTTCCACTCATATTCACGTCCAATCACTATAGCATCAAGTCTGATTTCATAGCTGAAGTTTTGACGGCCACGGCGAGTCGTCTTCGATTTTGTCGGGTACAAATGGACTCAGGCCCTATTCCTTCTTCCTTTCATTTTTCCTTGTCCACGAGAATCCAATTTGATCAGAAAATATCATGTTGTGCAGCATGTGATCCTCCACGACGACAACCGAAGTGAGTTCCATCACCACTTCACTCCTGCTAGGAACATCGGGAAGGGTCTCCGAGAATTCCATCATATGATCGTCCACCAATTTATTGACTCCTGAATAGTTTCCTTCAACACCTCTGTCTATCCCTATTAGTGCGACATATATTACGATCGAGCACATGCGCCATCATCGGTATTGTCTTCTCTTTCCGATTTTTTCTTGTTGTTCTCCGTTGAAGTTATTAGACTGACCACAGTTCGTCTTCAGTAGGTGTCGATCCCACCTCGTCAAGATAAAATCTTGATTATAGTTTAACTAAATGGTGCAGATGCGTTCTAAATCACGTAGAAGGGATTTAGAAAAAAAGGAGGAAAATAAATCTCATAGAAGCGCTGTATGTACAAACGTGCGCCTGCAAACTAGGATCCTAACTAAATTAGTTAGTGCGTGTATAACAGACACTCTATGAATTATTTCGTGCGTCCAATCCCTGTACTATATGATCAAATCAATCGAAGGAAATTACCATGCACTTTGTTTAATGAATTGCTTCTGGTAAAATGGTTGTTTTTGCAGAAACTTGTGTAGGCATATTTTGAATATAAAATTCTTTCTAAAATTCTTTTTGTGATAAAATTTTTGGCAAATGGATTGTTTTGAACTTACTGACCATATAAACCAACTTGTGATTTCAAAAACATATTTTGTGAAGCAAAAGAATAAATCTTTGATTAGAACATTTCTAGTCAAATAAAAATGTTGTTTATTTGTTAAAAATACTTTTTGGAGAAAAATCTTTGGGACATTATTTGGATTAAACTCTCTGACCCCAAACACCAAGTTTTAAAATTAGAAATGTATTTGGTGAACCATATAAAGATTATTGCTTTGCTAAAGGCATTTTCAACCACATAAAATATTGATTTGGTTTAAAAATGGTTTATAGGTAAAATCTTTTGCAAATGGTTTTGACACTTTTATAAAATGACCAATAGGTGTTTTAGAATGTTTATAACCTATTAGAAACCACTTTTGTAAATAAAACAATCTTTGGCATGCTTGCATGCATTGCTTTGTTTCTATTATTTTATGTGATGTTTGCTTGAATGGTAGATTGAATTCTTGCTTGCTTGATTGAATTGTAGTGGAATTTGAAGAGTGTGATAATTGAAAGATCAAGGAGTGAACTTATATTCTCTACCAAAAAGGCAAGTGATGCTTCATACTTTTGTCCCATTATTTTCACTATGTAGTAGTGATATTTCTAAGTAGGACTTGCATGGAATTTTTGCTAAGTATAAACTATGCCATGGGAAATCCTAGTAGATGAAACCTTAGTAGAATTTCCTAAGTTAAGATTCCTACTACTATCATGCTTAGCTTAGCTAGTAGAAAACAAGGGTGGAATATATATTCATGCTATGGAAAAATTTTAAGTATGAGGACTTGTGTTTTGTTTAATAAAACAACTAAGTGAATGAATCACCTGGGTGGAATGGAAGGAATGGTTTGTGTTGAGTGGTTACACAAGGCCAGGGGACTGGTGAACCTTGTGTATCACACTTGTGGAATGCCACCCAGGAACAAAGAGATTTGAGATGTCAAATGTTGAGAAGCTTCAAGTGCAGCCACTAGGCATTATGGGCTTTGCCTGGATCATATAGGTTGCAATAACTTAGCCAAATGGACAGTTGGTGGTAGGGGTTTTATAGGTTGGAGCGCGTCCATTCTGGTCTAAGGGAAGGCTTCTGAAAGATCTTGTCTTGGTGAAACCAAGTCTTGTGGGGAAAGTGCACTACCTCTACAGAGAAAAATCTAAGTACTTAGCCATGTCCCTGGCAAAGGACAATTTGAGCATCAAGACATGGAAGCTATCAAGAATCTCCTCATCCCAATTTCTAAGTTAAAAACTTGTGGGTGAACAAGGGTTGAAGGATCACCAATTTCTATTGGGAGATGCCTTGGGAAAGATTTTGTCAAGCAAAAACTTAGAGTTTTCAAATGATAAGGAAAATCTATTTTGAGCAAAGCAAGCCTAAGCTCCACTTAGCCAAATGCATATAGATGATAGACTCCACTATACTACCATAGTATCACTTGCCAATACAATTCAAATGTATTGACCCTTGTGGCTGTAACTTGTTATGTTGCAGGTTTGTTTGATATTAGTGAAGTTTAATGATTAGGATTACAAGTATACAACCAACATGTCTGCCTGTGGCACTTTGAAGATTGAAGGAACCCATGCTATTGTTATATTCTGCTGCATTGTAATGAGATAGCCAAATGAGCTATGTAAGATGTAATAAATTATTTTATTCCTGGTTATAAAGTTGTATTATGACCTTTGTTTCTTGATATTACATCTTAACTGTGGATGCTAGCTATTGATCCAGGGACTAGCATTTTAAACACAGGGATCTCTACCTTATTAAAGGTTGGGAACCTTACAGATGGTATCAGAGCATTGTGTTGCCTGTAGGATTTGTAAACCTAGGATTGGATAAAACCCCTTAGAAAAATAGGAGTTATATTTGTTCCAAAAACTTATTTACAAAAAATCTTGTAAACTCTTTCCTCTACCATTTTGGTTTTGATTCTACATCTCTTCTATCCCAACTTGATGGATAAATCCTACCCCATGGCCAAAGACTTCACCATGTGCAAAGGACTTCATCAACTCTAATGACTTCAACATCTTCAGTGATTTCAACCTTATTCTCAACAAGGACTTCAACCTTGGATATCACTAAGGACTACAAGTGAGACAAGAGATGTTACTCAAGATTTGAAGACTAAGGAAACACCACTTGGAAGGAATCATCATCACCCTTGAAGTTTTGAGACCAAGATACAAGAATTTCTCCAAGGATACAAACATCTTGTTCAAGAAGAATCAACCAAGAAGGATGGAAAGATCTCAAGTGAACCATATAGATGGACCACCATATTTAGTTTAAGTCAAACCCACCAACTTAAGAGGTGTAACAAAAATATTTTTGGTTGCCTAAAAATATGCTTGAAACTTGTTGTTTGAGTGGAATGTTTGTTTGAGATTGCTTGCACATTGCTTGTGTGAATTATGATGTGTGTGATTAGAATTGATTCCTTAGAAATCTTTTGCCTATTCTAATCCCAATCCAACCCAAACAAATGACTTCTCCAAGAGACTTCAACATCAAGGATGGTGACAACAACAACAACCAAGAGGACAACATGAGAGAACTCATAGTAACCCAAAACCAGTTGAACCAAGTGACAGCTCAATTTATAGCCAACACCAGTAAGGTAGATCCAACCATGCAAAGGTTTTTGGAAACCCAAACCCAATTGTTGCATAAGGTGACAGATCAAATGATCAACATGGGAAACAACTCTTCCAAAGGAGTTTGTGAAAACAAGGATGAGAAAGATGATATTATAGAAGGAACCCAAGCTTGCAATATTTGTGGAGACAAGGATCACACTTCCAAAGAGCATGATGATCAATGCCCCAATTGTGAAGAGAAACATCTAATTGACCAATGCCCCACAACCCAAGCTAATTGTTACTTATGTGAAGGAAATAATCATGTCCCTATCCAATGCCCCATCTATTCCATAGTTCAACAAAGGAAACAAGGTGGAGTGCATCAACTGATTGCAGACTACCATGAGAGAGCCAAGTCTACCAAGAAGGATGAAGACAAAGGAAAACCTCAGCTTGCACCTCCATGCAATATGACTCAATTTAAAGGACCAAAGAGGAGACATATGTATTATCCAAGGAATAAGAAAAGGACAAGGAGACAAGGAAACATTCCTACCTTTGAGATAACATATGAAGAACATGAACTAGAAGCACTCCTAGATTTGGAGAAACCCAAGAAGAAAAAGTATAAGGAGATTAGCCAAGTGTGGTGCAACAACTGCAAAGAGTTAGACCATTATGTATCAACTTGTCCAAAGAAGATACGTGAAGAACTCAACCTTATCACATGTTACAATTGTGGTAACCAAGGACATTATGCAAGCAACTGTCCAGAAAAGATGAAGCAGAAGATAAACAAGCCTATGAAGGATCTAAGCCTTGACACATGTTTCAAGTGTGGAAACAAAGGACACAATGCAGATGTTTGCCTAGAGACGTTTCAACAAGATTCCAAGCAATTCAAGAAGTAATCTAGTTGGAAAACTTTTAAGGATGGTAGTACCCTAGTTGCTTTGAACCAACTTGTAACCCCTATCTTTCCCAAATCTCGGGACGAGATTTATTTTAAGGGTGGTAGTCTGTAACATCCCAAAAAAATTCACATTTCGGAATGTAAAAAAATAAACAAATTATGAAATAATTATTGTGTGTTTAACTTTTACTTAGATGAATTTCTGAAGAATTTAAAACTTTTTGTGGACTAGTTTAACTTTTCCCAAACCTTGACCAAGATTTTCAAGAGAGGATTAAAATGACTATCCCAAATTATAAATCATGGTTTGAAATATTTTAAACAAATCAAACATGAATATTTGATCTTGATGCCTTTAAATATTTGACCAAACCATCTTCAAGTATTTAAGAGAGGGGATAAAATGACTTTCCCAAATAAGAAGCATGTTTGGAAAATATTCCATTTTGGCGTTTATTGAGTTTTATTGTGTTTTGGATTTTTTAAAATATATTTAAATGCATTTCCAAAAAGGATGAAATAAAGAGAAGAGAATAATATGACATTCTCAAAATAGGTTGGAAATTATTTAAATATATTTTATATTCATTTTTTATTTAGAAAATATCCGTGGTTATTTATAAAATCCTAAAACTAATCTAGGGAATTTATAAAGACCATAAACAAAACAATTTACTAAAAAAAATTATATTGGACTGGAAATACTATATCTTCATTCCAATATAGTTATTTTGGTTTGTTGAGTTTTTCTAAAATTTTGTTTGGTTAAACTCGAGCAGTAAATAAGACAATAGTAAATAGAAATATCAATTATGATAAAAAGAACAGGTGACCAAACCAAACGACCAAACTAGTCAAAATGGACTGACTTTTTACTCTACTTCACCGTGATGGACAACCCTTTATTCTCTTCCCCGGTCGTTATGTTTTTTGTAGGCCTCTTTCTTTCTTTCTTTCTTGGCCCAACTAGACAAACCAGCTGAATCGGTCATATTTCTCACGTTATGCAATTCATGTTTTACAAAAACTGAAACTGCATGCCATGAAACCTTCCCCTAACGATTCCATTGATTCTCCATGTAATGTCTGGCTATAAACACGGAAATTACTCATCCATCAACGACGGTTCCATTCAGGTAGTTAATTTTGTTTCAACGCACCTTAAATATTCTCCCATTACATTGCCGTGATGGTGGCAGACTTAAATCGACCATGATGGCAGCTTGGCCGGACAACGTCAAACGCCCTCGACTGCTCCCTCTCTATATAATCAGAGCACTGAGTCTGCCCACGATTTTATTCGTTTTCCACTCATATTCACGTCCAATCACTATAGCATCAAGTCTGATTTCATAGCTGAAGTTTTGACGGCCACGGCGAGTCGTCTTTGATTTTGTCGGGTACAAATGGACTCAGGCCCTATTCCTTCTTCCTTCCATTTTTCCTTGTCCACGAGAATCCAATTTGATCAGAAAATATCATGTTGTGCAGCATGTGATCCTCCACGACGACAACCGAAGTGAGTTCCATCACCACTTCACTCCTGCTAGGAACATCGGGAAGGGTCTCCGAGAATTCCATCATATGATCGTCCACCAATTTATTGACTCCTGAATAGCTTCCTTCAACACCTCTGTCTATCCCTATTAGTGCGACATATATTACGATCGAGCACATGCGCCATCATCGGTATTGTCTTCTCTTTCCGATTTTTTCTTGTTGTTCTCCGTTGAAGTTATTAGACTGACCACAGTTCGTCTTCAGTAGGTGTCGATCCCACCTCGTCAAGATAAAATCTTGATTATAGTTTAACTAAATGGTGCAGATGCGTTCTAAATCACGTAGAAGGGATTTAGAAAAAAAGGAGGAAAATAAATCTCATAGAAGCGCTGTATGTACAAACGTGCGCCTGCAAACTAGGATCCTAACTAAATTAGTTAGTGCATGTGTATATAACAGACACTCTATGAATTATTTCGTGCGTCCAATCCCTGTACTATATGATCAAATCAATCGAAGGAAATTACCATGCACTTTGTTTAATGAATTGCTTCTGGTAAAATGGTTGTTTTTGCAGAAACTTGTGTAGGCATATTTTGAATATAAAATTCTTTCTAAAATTCTTTTTGTGATAAAATTTTTGGCAAATGGATTGTTTTGAACTTACTGACCATATAAACCAACTTGTGATTTCAAAAACATATTTTGTGAAGCAAAAGAATAAATCTTTGATTAGAACATTTCTAGTCAAATAAAAATGTTGTTTATTTGTTAAAAATACTTTTTGGAGAAAAATCTTTGGGACATTATTTGGATTAAACTCTCTGACCCCAAACACCAAGTTTTAAAATTAGAAATGTATTTGGTGAACCATATAAAGATTATTGCTTTGCTAAAGGCATTTTCAACCACATAAAATATTGATTAGGTTTAAAAATGTTTTATAGGTAAAATCTTTTGCAAATGGTTTTGAAACTTTTATAAAATGACCAATAGGTGTTTTAGAATGTTTATAACCTATTAGAAACCACTTTTGTAAATAAAACAATCTTTGGCATGCTTGCATGCATTGCTTTGTTTCTATTATTTTATGTGATGTTTGCTTGAATGGTAGATTGAATTCTTGCTTGCTTGATTGAATTGTAGTGGAATTTGAAGAGTGTGATAATTGAAAGATCAAGGAGTGAACTTATATTCTCTACCAAAAAGGCAAGTGATGCTTCATACTTTTGTCCCATTATTTTCACTATGTAGTAGTGATATTTCTAAGTAGGACTTGCATGGAATTTTTGCTAAGTATAAACTATGCCATGGGAAATCCTAGTAGATGAAACCTTAGTAGAATTTCCTAAGTTAAGATTCCTACTACTATCATTCTTAGCTTAGCTAGTAGAAAACAAGGGTGGAATATATATTCATGCTATGGAAAAATTTTAAGTATGAGGACTTGTGTTTTGTTTAATAAAACAACTAAGTGAATGAATCACCTGGGTGGAATGGAAGGAATGGTTTGTGTTGAGTGGTTACACAAGGCCAGGGGACTGGTGAACCTTGTGTATCACACTTGTGGAATGCCACCCAGGAACAAAGAGATTTGAGATGTCAAATGTTGAGAAGCTTCAAGTGCAGCCACTAGGCATTATGGGCTTTGCCTGGATCATATAGGTTGCAATAACTTAGCCAAATGGACAGTTGGTGGTAGGGGTTTTATAGGTTGGAGCGCGTCCATTCTGGTCTAAGGGAAGGCTTCTGAAAGATCTTGTCTTGGTGAAACCAAGTCTTGTGGGGAAAGTGCACTACCTCTACAGAGAAAAATCTAAGTACTTAGCCATGTCCCTGGCAAAGGACAATTTGAGCATCAAGACATGGAAGCTATCAAGAATCTCCTCATCCCAATTTCTAAGTTAAAAACTTGTGGGTGAACAAGGGTTGAAGGATCACCAATTTCTATTGGGAGATGCCTTGGGAAAGATTTTGTCAAGCAAAAACTTAGAGTTTTCAAATGATAAGGAAAATCTATTTTGAGCAAAGCAAGCCTAAGCTCCACTTAGCCAAATGCATATAGATGATAGACTCCACTATACTACCATAGTATCACTTGCCAATACAATTCAAATGTATTGACCCTTGTGGCTGTAACTTGTTATGTTGCAGGTTTGTTTGATATTAGTGAAGTTTAATGATTAGGATTACAAGTATACAACCAACATGTCTGCCTGTGGCACTTTGAAGATTGAAGGACCCCATGCTATTGTTATATTCTGCTGCATTGTAATGAGATAGCCAAATGAGCTATGTAAGATGTAATAAATTATTTTATTCCTGGTTATAAAGTTGTATTATGACCTTTGTTTCTTGATATTACATCTTAACTGTGGATGCTAGCTATTGATCCAGGGACTAGCATTGTAAACACAGGGATCTCTACCTTATTAAAGGTTGGGAACCTTACAGCCACTCCTCACGCCTGTGTTACATGCGCAGACCTAGAAGTCCGACATCTGACGCTCCCACCCCGCATGTGTGGATACCTTAGAGGTGCTGCATCTGTGGCACATGGACGAGCCACGCAAGGGGAGCTACTCGTAGGACGAGGACAAGGAGGAGACATAGAACATATACACTGCCTCGACGTGCTTCATCAAGTTCCGCAACTGTGCATCTAGTGGTAATCCTGAGATCTATGGCAACAATAATCCTGGTTTACGCGGTAGAAAATTTTGATTTGCGCTAGTGTAGCCTACCAGTATCCCTACAAGTTATGTTTTGACCATAAATGGTCCAAGAGGTTTTTCAAAAGGATTTTACACTAAAATTGTATTAAAAAGGTTTTATAAAGGATATGTTTATATCCAGTTTCCAAAAAGAAAGATATGTTTTCAAAAATTCTTTGTCATCAAAGATATAGAGATGACCAGTTAGGCTTTTCAAAAACAACTATAGCTTAGAGCTATCTCGCCACAGCCAAATCATATTTCCTTGTTTACCTTATCTAGGTGGTTTGCGAGTACATTCAAATGTACTCACCGGCTTTGTCCGTGGCTATTTATTTGGCCATATTTCCGAATGCTAAGGAAGGAGATGATGCCGTCTATGTGAGCTAGGTCATATTCCTATTTAGTCGCATGTAGGTTAAGGAATGACATTGGCTCTACAATTGAATAAATCCACCTCTGATGCTTGTACTGCCTTAAGGGAAACCATTTAAGTCTGCTACCTCATTAATTTAAGGATGTTGTTATGATAATAGTCGGTTATGCTCACGGCTCACTGAACATGGGAACATGAATTGCAGGCATAACGGGGACTTCTCGGACCGTAAATCCAGGGTCCCACCGACATGGTATCAGAGCCATCCTGACTATAGGAGACCTTAGTAAGCATGGACATTAGACATGATAACCCCTATTTCTAAAAACATCGGCTTTCGAAAACTACTTTCTCAAAGACATTTCGAAAGATTCCATATTTTATCTTCTCTAACTTAAACTATTTGAAAATGGCTTACTATATATATCGTCTACCTTCAAAAATTCTATTTAAAAAAAATCTGACCCAGAAAACTATGAAGACGGAGAACCGGAAATGAAGAGAAACAGATACAAGAAATCCAAATGAAACTACCAATGATAACCGACACTACAAGATCGCCCTACCGACGGAGTCCTTCCATTGCCCTCATTGGATCAAGTGCGGCATCAATGACCCCAAAGACACGACAAAAGTTAAGAATCCCTATAACGTCCATACTTAGGACCAACACCCTTAAAAACTAGGATTCCCCCTATGGCGCCTAGTCACCCCTTGGTACCCATGGTACACTTTGTTTTCTTGTCATGATCTTTTGACGATTGAATAAGCTGCTTGTTTGCCTCAGATCATTCGATCCCATTGTATGACCACCTCATTTTGAGTATCCCAACACTGACACCCATAATCCCGTAAACTGACACTTCTCCTTAGCAAGATGGCCACATAAGGAAATCTACGACAACCCCTTTCCGTGCATACTACCAACCGTACACCCTGATGAATCTGCATCCTTGTGACTAAACTCACTCCTAACCTAAACCCCCTGTTGAGGGCTCCTTCTCGCTCGCAAACCATCATTGTTGGAATAAGCTTCTGGCTCTTTGAAGAGAAAATTTACGACCTACTGAAGATCGTCCGCCGTCCACTACCCAATATCAAAGGGACAAAGCTCCCTCGCAGGAATTCAAGCGTCACTTAATGGGTCATCAAGGCCACCATTCCAGCTCGTGAAACCGACCCCGAGCCCATCATTTTCACTTTCACCGACCACAAATAGATAGATGGCGTCGTGCGAGCTATACAGAACATCATAGCACGCCTTTTCAAGATCCATGAAGAAGAGTTGAAGGACACCCCTTACCACCTGTTTGGGAAGCGCGACAAGGACGGACTTCTCACAGAGTCCTTTCTCACCCGTTGCATTGGGAATCAGCTACAGAATATGTAATACCCATTGCAGCGCCATCAAGAGGACCTCGACAAAACCCATTTTCACAACATCCCCATGTGTATGCATCTCGCCATAATTCGGACCCGAGAGATGAGTCTGCGAGCAGCCAATGCTCATCTAGAAAGGAAAGTAGCCGCTTTACGCCCTCATATGCTGAAGCTGCTAACCCCGAGACTGAAAATGAAGAATTGTCCTTCTATGAGTATCAACCCATATTTTAGTCACCACCCTCGGAAGACCCACTCATTGAAACCACCCCCGATGAAGGCTCTACCCTTACCTTCACTGCTATAGAGCCGATAATCCCTCACACCCCTGAGGATTTGAAGTAATCGAATCTAGTACCCCAACCCAAGGATGACGACAGGATTCAAGAAGTACCCATGGAGTAGTCTTTCGCAACCTTCAACTCACCCTTCTGGCATTGGGTAGTTTTATGTAACACCCCGGAACCTGTTTTGTAAAATCCTAAGTACTTGGACATTTTTCACCTCCGACTTGCTTGCCATGTATGAACCCTGTTTGCTTAATATGTGAGTCTGATGTTCCTTTCTACATGTTTTACACATGAAGTTGCATCAGACCCAACCCGGAACGACCGCACTCCCTAAGACCGTGTTCCCCGATTATCAATCGCAAATGGCATTCTCCCAACCAATCAGAACCCCAACTAGCTCAAAGTTAACTACGAGAAGGTTAGTCAGAGGCCTTTCCCAACAGGCCTACTATCTCGAGACATGATGTTGGCGTCTCTCTAGAAGCAGAATGTATGAGGCCGACAGAGGATACAAATCCAGAGAAAGGTACAACGCTCTTCCCGCATCATCCTGCAACTCCGAGAAAGAAGGTATACAATTCCACAGGCACCCTTAGGGTCACTCTAAGGAGGAAAGACCGCGTATTTCCCACAAAGCCATAATAACCCTTCACCCGAATAACCTTGAGAGTCGACCCCTAGTCATCTTTAGGTCATGACCATCCTCTCAAGAAAAATGTTGGACCCTATGAAAGGACAACAGTCAGCACTTTTCCAGAGCTCAGAAGGTAATCCCAGAATGTCCCCCATTCCAAGGTCGACCGCCCAGCAACCACCTTCGGCGTATCAAGACCAAGAAGATATAAAATCTTACTTCAGCGATAAAGGATTGAAGAAGGCTGAACTTATTGTATCGCCTCAAGAAGAAAGGACGCTATGGACGCTAAACATGCATAGAATCATCCCAAGGGGAAAAGACTGTGTATTTTTCACTAGCTTAATCCAAACGCACCACCAAAGCAACTCGACTCTGACCCATAGCTGACATGGTCTGTTTGTTGTAAACCCTCTTTCTCTAAGTTCCGACTGCAGACAATTGTTAAACCGATGCTCTTACCTAACCATATCTCTCATGAATCTTGTGACGATATTCTTTTAAGGTGGAAAGCTCTATAATATCCCAATCTCAGCAACCCTGATTTATTGTCGAAAAGGCGAAAATCAGGAAAAAAAACATTTTCTTGTTAAGTGTTGAAATGCTTGTTAATTGTTTGCGTGTGCATATGCAACTGATTGTGTATTAAATGATATCTCCTTACCTCAACCCTATTTGACAAAAAATATTTTTACAAAAGAGATGTCTTGGCTCCTCTTTCATATTCTCAAATGTTCTGGCATTTCAAACTTAAGCCGATATGAATTTTACACAACAAAATGCTCTTTCATATTAACAAAACTATGGAGTGTTATAATATCTGATCTCCTTATGTTTTCAAGACAAAACTTTCAACTATTCTTACCTCTAGGATTTCCAAAACATTTCCGAAAACCTTTTCATTCTAATCTTGGTAGAAATACCAAGAGGTCCTTATCTTACATCAAAACACAAACCTTTTCAAAATACCCATACCTACCTCAAGCTAGGATTGATGGTACCCTCGGTAGTAATTGATTGCTTGGCAAGATGAATTGCTTTGATCTATTGTTTGATGAATTGCTTTGATCTACTAGTTGATTTGTATATTTAGGAACTAGAGTGAGATAATCTAGGAGATCATACCCTAGGATCAAACCCACAAATGAGATCACCAAATCTTAACCAAGCTACCCACGCTTGATCTCCCCTTAGTCACTAGAGTGACTCTCTCGTCCCCTTTAACCAGACCAATCCTGAGCAAATCCTTTTTATTAGCTTCAACTCTGTAAAGACCAAATATAAGCAAAGATCCCCTCTACGAAACCTATACTTCAGTATCATCCACTTGATGATGAGGATGGATCCTTGCATCGTCTCCAAATCTTTCCCTTCTTCATACTTGTCCAAATACACGAATCTGCTGAATTTGGCTAACTCTGGAATCCTTATCTGGATTCAATATTTGAGTCTCCACCTATCTGAACCAGTGTGCATTCTTGAAGATGTAATTGAACCATATTTTAGTACATCATGAGTACTACCAAATCCCATTCTTGCCTTTGTCTAAACCCTTGTTGGACCCACTCATCCTTGATGATTTTGTAAAGAAAATATCTTGTTTCTACACATCTTAACATCATGCCTACTTTGGCAGAAGCTCACATCCTTATGTTAACATCCCTTGACCAACTCTTTGCATGGTTATGGTCTACTAACCATGATCTATCAATACACACTTTACTTGATACCAATGGAACTCTATGTGTCTTAAACCCACATTTTGTTTATAAGGATTCATGATTATCCCTTATGGTATCCTTATTTTCAACAAAGTTTGTCACCACTCCTATGCTACCTCAAATACAATCAAGCCCAACTCTTAGTAAAATGATCATCTACATAACTTTGTCTATCCATCAATCTATCTATTACAACAAGGTGAGCTCTGAGCTCAATAATCAAACAAGGTTTAGGCGGCATAATAATATTGGTGCCCTAGATCATCAAATCCTTCCTTTCTTCCAAAACCAAGTTCCTTTTTAAAATATTATAATGATGCATCCACTAAGTTGAAATAATCTACCTTCGTTATAAGTATTTATCAAATAATTCCCATAATTATTGGGCCCTAACGCTTTTTAATTTCCCTCCTTTGCAAAATCCTCAAAATCTCTCCTATATATGAAAGTCTGTTTTTCTCCGAAGTACTTTGCCAAATCAAGGTACATTTGATACCTATATATCATATCCTATCCTACCATATCAAAAATAAATATTTTCGACAAGCTTTATAATTTCTTTTTTCCCCTTTTTTCTTAAATAGAAGAGACAAGAAATAATTTCTTAAAAATAGTGTTTCTTCCAAATAAATTCCAGGAAAATTCGCCAAACTGAAACTTGGTATTTAGGACCATCTCACCTCAAAAACCACACTTGTACAATTCAAAAATATCAAATAAGCTTCCGAAATTCATTTCATCACTATTTGATTATATGATATTTAGTGGACCCTTAAACCTTGGAAAAATCTCAAATAATTCTTGTAGTATTACCTTAACCACATACATCTTCTAGTACCTTTGTCTCACCTTGTCAAACCCAAATTTCTTGGCTTGCTTCACAAGCATCCTTTTAGTCAAATTTTGACAATTTGCAAACTCAAATCTCTAAATCCACCAAGACTCCACAAAATTGGTTAGCCAATGTTGCACAACACACACCTCACTCCTTGTCCTTTAGTGCTTGGAAGAAAATAAATCAAAGAGGGATGTCACCTCATGTCTTGTATTCACTTGTACTAGCTGCCACCTATCCTCTGTCGTAAAACCAACCATGAAACCACTCACCACTCCTCCCACACGCCCACAGCAACTAGCCCCCAGATTTCTACCCCTCCCTTTGCACTTCATGGACCTAGTCCACTGTAGACCTTCTCATTTCGGTTTATAAGGCTAGAAGACACCTCGTCCCTCCCTTCCTTGCTCATTTGTCCCAACTCCCTCTCACTTACTTCCCCTAGACACATATGTTCATCCCCTTCCTTGCTCTGCCCGAGAGAAAAGGGAGATCGTGGCCTACCTCATGATCTGCTCGGGGTGTTCTCCCCTTCACCCCTCTCAGCATGTCACCTCCTATTAATCTGCTTGATCTGCTGCTTTTAACCCTGCAACTCTCATTGACTAGGAACAACCATAGCAGCGTCGACTCTGAACTCCAATGAGCTCTTGCACGGCCACCATCGTGTGAGCGTCTCTCTAATGAACGATCTGACTCTCCCGCCCCTCGTCTGGATCATCTATGCGAGCCATGTCACATCCGCCCGTCCCGGATGTTCCCCGTGCCCCTGGTGAGCTCCCCATCCATCTATGGCGAGAGCTAGGATTTCCTCTCTGTCCTTCACGTTGCATCGAAGAAGACAACTCAGGGTTGTCCCACCCGTTTTAATCGGACGGTGCACATCAATCCATACCCCTCTATCTCATACCTCTCGCTGACAGGCGGGCCAACCCCTGCCATTTGAATTGCGATGACCCCGCGTGCTGTGGCGCCGAGTTGGGCTCGCCCGCTCCAGATACCTCGCCTAGTTAGTTGCCGGTCCGTCGGGCATCCTTTTATTTTTCTTTAAAATTTATATCTATCTATTCCCCATAAGAAACAATTACAAATTAAATAGATTTTTATACCCTTCTATCCTAAACAAACATCCCTCCCCTCCAGACATGTATTTTGCAACATGTAGCACCAGAATTAGATGAAAATATTGTCCCAATATTTCTACTACTTAAAATGCTAAACTAGATCTTTTGGACAAACATATATTTCAAAGAGTTTCATAACTCTAAATGACTTGAGACCGTTTGGTACTTCATGGTAATTGCTATACCTTGCATGTCACCCTGGCCGAACCCAAATTTGCTTCCTGGTTTGCCCATAACAAAAATAATAAAAACAAGCCTTTTTAGCCTTTAGAAATTTCTCCAGGTCAAACCAAAAGTGGTATTGACCTAATTCCAACTCTGAGAACTCACAAATCCTAATAAAATTCAAACTGTAGCAGCCTAAATTTTATTATTCCTTGGTTCATTTTTTGTGAATTGAACTATTCTGTGTATGTTTATTTCACTAATAAAATCATTCCAATAGTTCTGTAAATCCAAAAAGGGTGATTCCAGTTTCTATAGAAAGGTAATTCAAATACATTGCATCTTCCAAGGATTCACATAAAAATAACATACATATTAGATCTAGTTTAAAAGACAAAAACCTTCCAGAACTGCCTTTGGGATTTTCCTGAATGCATTCTGGTAAATATTTTAATATGATTACAACTCCCCTTGAACCAGTCCATCAAACCCTACTTAGTATTTTGAGGAATTAAATTTTGGACCAGCAGATATTTTCTTCTGAATTAATCCCTAAAACTAGAGATTTTATCACTAGAAAATCCATAATATATCAATGATAATTGATAAAATAGTGAAACCACTTGTCTTTGTTTCATTTTATTAATACCAAAATGATGGTATCATTTTTATACAATGGTACCATATAGAATATGGCCTTGGTCTAAACCTCCTAAACTAAGTATTTCTAGACTCTAAATCATCTTGGAATTTCTACAAATGCTTTCAAGGCATTTCCCAATCTTTTCAAGCCAATCTTTCCAACTCGTACTGAAGTAGTTTATGTACTCCTCTATTGTTTTATGTATTGTGTTGATACTTGTGTGTTTGTACTGATTGTGGTATTTCATGTATGCATGTTTGATCGATGACGATGATAGTTGCGATTGTGTGACGCTGAGAAAAAGGAAGCACCTTTTTTCTATTATTGGTATCCTGGTATTCTATTGAAGAAGCCCAGGGACATCTCGTTGATCACTGGCATACCACCAATTCCTAAAACTCCTATATTTGACCTACTCCTTTTACACTTGTTTTGTATCTCGTTTATAAACTACATTGTTACGAGCATGGTTTGTTTTAAAATAAAACTACGATGATAACTTGGCCTCTCCAAGTAATGAATGGGTGTCCATTTGGAAATCTACCCTTTTTGTCATCCACCTGCCCCTTTAGATCGAGGTAATGATGAGTTGCATTCTACCTCGTTGGAAACCCAATTTTCGATGAATAAAACTGTTTTGGGGGTTTACCCTATTACAAAGTTTTCAAAAGTACAAAAAACATTGGAAAGAGGCATCACTTCCAAGTGGATGTTTTACTAAAGAAATTATGATGATCATAGGTATCAAATATGGAAAAGAGAAAGAAAAGGGATGTTCTATGCCTATACCGAAAAAATTTATACATGCAACCATATTACCCCAGGAGCTAGGGCTTAGCTCGTATTTTGTCGCCTTTAGCCTGGGCAGTCCCTACACGTTCTATAAGGGATAAATCCACTGGATTCTGGGCAGGATCTTGTAATGGTCTATGGATCTGGATCCTACAGACTGTCTTTGGCTGGAGCCGGTGCAACAATTGGGTCTCCCGCGGACGGTATGACTTTGGTAGTACGGAAGGAAGTCCAGTCACGAAATTAAGGTATATGCCAAACTGCGGTTTGGATATACGCATGTATGGGAGGGAGGACTATGGCCCTGAAGTGCCACATATCTGTTGTCGCGAAGATCAAACCCAAAATGGAAAGCTATCTTTTCTAGGGATGACAAACAAAAATTTAGGTTTGATTATCCGAACCCCTGTTTACTTTCAGTAATGGGCCATGGTTGAATCCTAGAGGATGTATTGATTCTTGTGGGTAAAGTGCACACACTCTGGAGAGTATAGTCTATTAGAATAGCCGTGTCCACGGTCAAGGATGGTTTGAAAGGTGACCGCTAGGAGTACCCTTGGGATGAGTTTTAGAAATAAAATAAAGATAAAAGCCAAGGTTATGTTTTGACCATAAATGGTCCAAGAGGTTTTTCAAAAAGGCTTTTACAATAAAAATGTTTTATAAAGGTTTTATAAAGGATATGTTATATCTAGTTTTCCAAAAAGAGAGACATGTTTTAAAAAACTCTTTTTCAAGAAAGATATAGAGATGCCTAGTTAGGCTTTTTAAAAATAAGTGTAGCTTAGATCTATCTTGCCATAGCCAAATTGTATTTCCTTGTTTACCTTGTATAGGTGGTTTGCGAGTACATTCAAATGTACTCACCGGGTTTGTCCCTAGCCATTTACTTGGCCAGATTTCCGGATTCAAAGGAAGGAGATGATGACATCTTCGCAAGCTATCCCGTCTTCACAGTCAGTAGCCTATAGGTTAATGCATGGCATGGGCTCTACGATTGAAGAAATACATTTGAAATGCTTGTCTTTGAATAGATGATTGTTTTTTTTAAATGAGATACTTTCAATATTAAATTGTTGTTAAGTCATTCTAGTCCATGAATATATGCATAAAGATCGAACTTTATTGAAAATTCCAGGAAAACTAAACCCTAAACCCCTAAATACCTAAAAACTAATCCCTAAACCTTAAAACACTAAACCCCTAAATCGTGACCAAGTAGCTGTCATGAACACTTATTGATTAAATTTTCAGATACTTTAATTAATTTGGGTAACACCATTCTATTCGAAGAATATAAGCATAAAGATTGAACATTATTCAAAATTCCCTAAACCCTTGACCCTAAACTACCGCTAAAACTTAATTCCCAAACCCATAAAAACTAAAACCCTAAAACCTCAACCCACAAACACCCTAACCAAGCATGCATCCTGTACTTATAGATCAAAATATGAGATGCTTTCATTAAATTGCGGTAACCCTATTATATTCAATAAATATAAGCATAAAGCTTGAAAATTATTGAAAATTCCCTGAAACCTAATCCCCTAAACCCTAAACTCTAAACCTCTCAACCCATAATTAAATCGTAACCAATCAGGTATCATGGACTTATAGATTCAAATCTGAGATACTTTCAAGAAATTACGGTAACGCCATTCTATTCCACGATTAAAAGCATAAATCATCTTGAATATTACTGAAGATTACTGAAACCATAAAACCCTAAACACTAAACCCCTAAACCCTGACCAAACAAGTATCATGCACTTCTAGATCAAATTTGAGATACTTACATTAAATTGGGCAACGCCATTTTATTCGACAAATATAAGGATAAATCTTGAACATTATTGAAGAAGAAGAGCCACCACCGTCCATCGCGTTTTGATCCAACGACTCTCCTCTTCCCGTACCCCTTCTCCACCGCCAAGTCGCTGATGATCGGGCCTTGCCTTGCCAGGATTTGAAAGCCTCTTCCATGTGCGACCCTGCTGTATGGGACGAATATCCTCTTCCCGGCCCATCTTCCTTCAGACCCAAGCCTAGCCTTCCTTTTTCTATAAACATTTTCCCCAGATCTGATTTACAGCCTATAGCTTTAATTCAAGATAAAATTGAAAATGGATAGAAATGTCCTAGATCTTATTTTTAGTTTATACATACATGTCTTCAAAAACATATAGTACAAGAATTAAATCAAAATAATAAATACTTTATCTATAATAAATTATCTACCAAGAAGTGTCCATTTCACTAATAAATTCTTTTAGGGAGTTTGGTAAATCCAAATGGAGTAAATCCAATAGGAAATTCAAGGAATTGGACATACCTTGCATGAAACCCTGATCCTACCCAAAATGGCTTCTTGGTTTACCCACCAAATAAAAAATTCAGGCCTTTTCTGCCTTTAGAAAATTCTCTAGGACAAACCAAATGAGGTTTTGAACTAATTCCAACTCCCTGCACACCTGTATATCAACATCTTTCAAAAACAGTAGCTCATAATTTTATGAACGCCTGTTAAATTTTTGTGAATTAAACTGTTCTGTGTATTGATTATCCACCAATAAATTCATAACAGTAGATCTATAAATCCAAAAAGGGTGATTCCAATTTCTACAGAAATTTAATATTAATACCTAACATGTGTCCTTGGAATCACATCAAAATCTTTTATAGTTTACATATGATGAAAAAGACAAATCCCATCTAGTACTGCATTTGGGAATTTATCAAGGGCATTCTGTTAATGGTTTTGAGGTAATTACAACACCTCCGGAATCAGTCCACTAAATATTACCAAATCACGCAAGGAAATAATTTTTGGATCTCCAAAATTGTCTGGTGAATTATTTCCTTAAACTAGAGTTTTATCCACCATAAAAATCATTATAAATCAATGAAAATTGATAAAATAGTGAAACCACTTTTGTTGGATTCATTTTATCAATACCTATCTGATGGTATAATTTTTATACAGTGGTATGATACAGAACAAGCCCTTGGTCAAAACCCCTCTCTTAGGTAGTTCCTAGTCTATAGATCCGAAAGGATCTTTTTCCCATGCCTCCAAATCTTCTACCAATCTAATCAAACCCATCATCTCACACCGTATTGTTGTATGTCATGTGATTATCATTTGCTTGTTGTATGGTTTGATGTTTGTATGCATTGTACTGAATGTGGTATTATTTTGTTTGCATGTATAGTCAATAACGACGATAGTTGCGATTGTGTGACGCCGAGAAGAAGGAAGCTTCGGTTTTTCCCTTATTATTGTACTTGATATTCTGGTTTTCTAATGCCATAAAGGTACATCTCGCTGGTCACAGGCAAGCGACCATTCCTGAACTCCTATATTAACCTACTCCTTTTTAACAATTGTTTTATATCTCGTTTATAAATCTCATGATTAACTGCATGGATTGTTTCAAATAAAAGGCGCGAGTAACTTGGATCCTCCTAGTTATGATGGAGTGTCGTGGGAATGGCCACGGCAGATGCTGCAATCGGCAGCGAATAGTAGAACAAGGGGCAAGGGCGGCCAGCGAATAGTAGAACAAGACACATGATTTTACCCAGGTTCGGACCCTCGGATGGTAAAGACCTACTCTTGTAGATTGTATTGATGGGAGAGTACAAGGGCGAGCTCAGCAACTAGGCGGCGAGTCGCAAGGGGAGTATGATGGAACATGTCCTCTATGCGTACCCTAGGGAGGTTTATATAGACTCACCTCGTTAGGGTTTACAGATATATAACCGAATTAGTTAAGGATTCAGAGGGTGTTTGACCTAATCCGACTGGGCCTATCTACGCTTCTGGGCCTCCAGCTTCTAGTCGCCTAGATCCAATCGTCGTCCTGCATGCCCACTCGCTGGCAGCTTGGGCCAGTAGGAAACGTCCTGTTGGGTATACCCCACTCGGCATATCCTCATCAGTAGTCCCTGAGGCCATCGTTGATTTGTCGCAGGTGTTCTTTGGAAGTCGGAGTATGCGGGTCCAATTTGGACGCCTAGTCGAATCAGCGGTGGACTCCTTGAATGAAAGAGGGAACTTGTTATCTTAGTCGCAATAACAGCGATCAGTCGAGTCACAGCACGTTGAATGGGTCGGAGAGTAATCGAATCGCAGCTACGGCGATTGGGTTGACGAGCAGTCGAATCACAACTATGTCGATTAGGTTGGCGAGTCGAGTAGACGAAGTTGGACAGCCATCCTTGGACAAACTAGCCATTGGGTAATCCAACATAATATCGGCGTAATCACCGCGCGGTAACGGCTCCCCAAAAATGGCGGGTAGCAACCTCTATATAAGGAGAGTGACGGGCGGGGAGCAATCATTCCCCACACTTCATCCGCTCTCGCGTGCCTCCCAGTCTTCCATTCCTCCATAGCGACCAGAGCGACCCAGAGTGAACCGCAACCCTAGCTCCTCTGACTGATGGCGCCTCCTACAGAACCATGGGGGAGATCCAAATGCAAGAAAGTGCTGCTGAAGACATTCGAGGAGGCGGGGATCCTCCGCGTCGGGAGATGGCGCATCCCCGCGGCCGGAGAGGTGGTGCCAGATCCGCGCGAGGGAGAATTCATCTGCTTCACCACCCACCTGGAGAGGGGCTTAGTTTCCCCACCTCCATCTTCTTCTGCCGCTTCTATGCATATTACGGCATCCAGCCGTCAGACCTAGGACCACACAGCATCAATCAACTTGCCATCTTCGTGGCGTTTTGCGAGTGCTACGTAGGCTGCCGACCGTACTTCCCTCTGTGGCAAGATCTGTTGCACGGGAGGATGGGACGCGAAGGGACAGGTGGCCCGATGCTAGCCGCGGGCGGCATCACTTTCCAACTAAAGTCCAAGGCCTCCTTCCTCGACCTGATGCTGCCGAAGAAGGCAGCGAACTAGTGGAAGAAACATTGGTTCTACGTGAACGAGTGTGACACCCCCGGGATCAGTGCTAAACAAATCCCAGACCTCCGTCTGACATAAGCTTAACCTTGAACTCAAGAATATCCTGTGAAGAATCGGTAACACAGTAGTGACCCTACGACAGAAAATTTATTACAGCAAGTTCATAACTGAGCAAAGAACCAAATTATTACAAGGAGAGCTCACTAACGACAAACATCAAACAACGGAAGGAAAATTATGCTATTAAGTATAGCAAACTTAAAAAATGTCCTAAGAGGCCTGAAGCATAACGATGACGTCCCAGCCCATAGATTCCAGGCTGCCGGCTGGGAACCCCAAGCTACTCGTCGATGTTGATGTAGTACAGAACTCGTCTTTAGGTGAACACTTACTCTGTCAAAAGTATCAACAAAGCAAGGGTGATTACAGGGTGTACTCCGCAAGACATATGGCTGGTGGAGTTGTTTTGCATAAAGCCACTTTTGTTTATAAAACAAGAGAGAGAGAAGAATCTCGGCTAATCAGAGTATTTTAAATGGGGATAAGAGAGGGACATCTCCAAAGTATTGATCATCATCTTTGATATCCACTGAATTATCATCATCTACCAACTAGGATCACCCCCTCGTACCCATGAGGAACCATCCTTAAGCACATGTTGATCTGCCAAATTTTATGATTAGGTTAAAGTTCTCTATGATCTTGAGTCCGGTCGCCAAGTCGTTCATAACCGTGAACACGGCTTTTCGAAAAGATTATTACCCTGCAGGGGTGTACAACTTTACCCACACGTACTAACCTTCTCTTAATGCCACTAGTAATAGCCCTCTTCCTTGGAAGGCCGATAGAGGATGGTTAGACACGACCTTTACCTTGCTTTCTCCGAGACCATGAGTCACGCAATAAGTATGGTTCCGCTGTAACGGGTCAAATCCCTAAAACGGTACTTAAAGATGTGCGGCGAGGTTGGTTAACAGGGGTGCCATCTACCCCAAGCAACCCGGTCCATGCTTACCTACCTGTTATGAATGCACCAACTTCACCCGACAAATATTTCAAAAGATTTTCTATGCATATGTCGAATGGAACGCCTGAACTAAGTGACTCATGGAATCTACTAGGCAAGTTAGTCAGTCATGAGGTTGTCCTGGCCCCGTGTGGTTGCACGCTCGTCTTGGTTCCAAAGGCAAGAACTCAGGTCCTAGTGGTGGTGAGCATGGGACTAGAAAAACCACATCCCACCGTGGCCTCCCATTCAAGCCTTATCATGTTTAACTCATATCACCTCTGATATCATCTCATCACATTCTCCTGTCATACTGGATTCTCTGCATCTGATACATCAACTGGATGGACTAGAACTCATAGCTATGCATGGCTAAGCAGACACATATATAAGCTCTAGCAATGCACACACTCCAAACCTAATTATGCTAGGAGCAATGGATCAGGTAATATAAGCTCAAAGAGAGTAATGCAATAGATAGGATACTCTATCTATCGATAAAAGACCACAGTTGAATCGTATGCATCATGGCAGAATTGAAATGCTTTCGAAATAATAGGATTATATCATGGTGGGGCTATGCTTGCCTTTGCCAGTTGATAGCAGATAAGCAGATCTTCGGGAGCCTTGAACTCGGCTTGGTTATATTTGGTCAAGTATTGTTCGTCGATCTTTGATCTTCGATGGTGTTGTCCTCGGGCTTCGATCTCGATCTCGATATCGTATTCTACCAGAAAGAACCAAAACACCGGAAAGAGAGGGAAACAATCAACACATGGTATCGATGCAATGCTCAAGGAAGGATGATGATATGACAAGTTAATTTGCATTGAAATGTAACCCTAGGACATGCTTGACAACTTAATCGGGGTTCCGAGGGGCGCAAACCCTAACTCGGGGAAAACTCCAGAACATATGAGAGGGGTGCATTTGTTCTTCTAAATAAACTTGTCATGAAAGTTTATTAACAATTCATGATTATAGCATAGATAGATAGTTCTCATTTTTCTGAACATTTTTTGATATATTATTTGTATTTTTCTGAATTACAGATTAAAATTTATTGTATTTACAATATTTAAAACAATACTTGAAATTATTAAACCTTTTCTCAATTCAAATAAACCTGGAAATCCTTTGGCCACATACACAGACAGGTGGGCCTCTGGCCACCTCAGATTCCACGCAGGCAAAGTGGGACAGAGGGGACGGTTGGGGTGTTTCTCACCAAGGCAGGGGCTACCCACTGCAACTAACATGTGGGGCCGGTCCACGTGGGCAAGCCACGCAGGCGCCACGTGGACATCGCCGGGGAGCGGCCAGACGGTGGCACGGGACGGCGGAGGAAGGCGTGCGCGCTTGCGAGACTAAAGAGGGCGCCGCTGCTAAACGGTCACTGGAGCATGGCCGGAAACAGCTAACGGCGGCGGCGGCGGGTACATGACACCACGATGAACCGGAGAGCGTGGGAGGGGGGGTAGGGGAGAAGGTCCACAGGGACCAGTGGCTCACCAGGAGTGTGGTGATGATGTCGGGTAAGCGAGGGAAGGTCGGAGGCCGGCGAATCGACGACGACAACTGTGGCGGCCGGAGATGCATCGAGCTTGTTTACAACTGATTTGGGCCACACCTGCTTGCGCGGGTAGTCGGGGACGAACGAGGGTGGCGAGGTGGATCTCCTGGTACAAACGGCGAGGTTCAGGGCGGTCCAAAGCGACGGCGGCATGCGGTTACCGACGAGCTAGGGTTCGTCCAGAGGAGAATTCGAGAGAGGGAGAGAGGATAGGGACGGAAGAGAGACGTCCTGGGGCGGTTCTTATCCTCTCCAGAAGCCGGCGGGCGGCGGCAGGTATTGCGACGCCGATGGATGCCAGCGGCGGCGCCACGGAGCTGCTTGCGGGAAGAGCAAGACGACACGTAGCAGCGTCAAAGCGGTAAGGGGCCGGCTTGGGCTGTAGTTGGGCCTCTGCGGGCGAGTGTGAGCGTCAGGGAGAGAGAGGGACAGGGTGGGCTCGGCCCAGATAGGTAGGTTTGCTTATTTTTTCATGGAAACTATTTTTCTATTTCTCTTTTGTATTTCCTCTTTGTATTTTTATTTTCAAATCTGTTTTGGTATATTTTAAAAATACCAGAGCTTTTACAACATATTCAAAATACTGAGGGACCCCTTTAATCAATTTGGGCTCCTTTAATTTTATGATTTCATATACAAAACCATTTTAGAAGGTTTTAAAAAGAGAAGGGAAACTAGGGTTTAGGGTTTTCAATTTGTTTCTTATTGCATGCACAATTAAAGAAGATGATGCTCATGAATGCACAATCAAAAAACCCCTAATTAGAATTTAACTAAACTGGGGTGTTACACCGAGTCGCCGCCAGACGAGGAAGTGGCGCTTTCGATGTACTCGGCCGACCGACCCGAGCCGCGTCGGCTTCAAGTCGCCAAGCTGCCGTACGACCAGCGGATGGTGGTCGACGAAATGCTACTGACAATCCTCAACCTAAAGAAGAAGGGCCTCCAGACCATCAACTTGTACAACTGCTGGGTTAGGTGTTGGCTAGTGCCTCTGGCCAGTACACGAGCAAGGACGACCCGACAAAGTCTTGCACCGCCGAGTGGAGGCTTAACGATTACACCTTGGCCCTCAAGGAAATCACCGACGTGGAATATCTCGACGCGAAGGCCGGGATTCCCCCATACACCACGAAGCGCAAGGCTTCGCCAGTAAGTTCTCACTTCCTTGTCCATTTCACAGTCGCAGATATGCAGTCGCGGTTTTTGCTAATCATGTTCATCTTTGAAGTTGTTCCAAGTGGTGGAAGGTTGGCTTCCGCCTGCTGATGATAAAAACTCGAACGAGTCCGTCGAGGACGAGAACGAGTCCTCGTCCGACAGGGCAACGTCAGAGGCGCCGATGATGACGACGACGAAGACGATGACAATGACGAAGAGGCCGTGGAGGTCACCGCACCCACGGTCCATAAGACCCGTGTGCAGCGCAACGCGAGCTCGAGGCCATCAAGAGCCTCAAGGCTCACGACGGGGGTGACAACGAGGTCCCCGAGCACATTTCACGGCGCGTGGCCACACCGTCAAAGAATAAGTCACCGTAGAAGAAGAAGAAGAAGAAGAAGGCCAAGGCAGTGTCAACGCCTCGGTCCGCGAGTAGCTACAAAGCTACCAACGCGGCCGACGAAGCTGGGGCCAGCGTGCCGGCGTAGGCGACTGCAGAAACCGATGCGACCGTGGTGGAGGGCGAAGTGTCGTTCGCGTCGTGCCAGCGGCCTTCACCGAAGTCATCGGGATCGGGGCCGCTCCATCCGCAGGTGCCTCGCCGCCAAGAGAAGCGCCTGCCGCGGATCCTCGAAGAAACCCTCGGTGTCTTGGGCCCAGAGCGTATTCGAGACGGGCCTCAGTGGGAAGCTGGGGCTGGAGTTGGAGAAGCCGGCGAGCATTCACACCGGCCTTCGCTTTATCCCAATAGCCAAGTGAGTATCTTTTAGAGTATTCCTTTGGGCAGCTGATTTATGTTTATCCGGCGAACTCACTGACGTCGCCGTGTTGCAGGACTAGTGTGAAGAAAATAGGCCACCCCTCGTTGGCTAAGGTCCCATTGAGTTCCACGGGGCCGCAAGTCGATCCCTCTATGAAGAGGAAGATCGACGAGGTTGAGGCGCCCGTTGAGGGCGCGAAGAAGGCGAAGGGCAATGAGGTCATCACAATTTCAGATGAGCCGGTGGTCGCCCCAATTAAAGCTCCGATTGGAGCAGATGCAGCCATGAAGGCCGTAGTGGACACAGAGTCGCAGCGGGTGGAACCCGTGGCATCGGTCGGGGAAACGGGCCCATCTTCGAGTGCCGCGTCAGCGGCGGTGGCGATGTTCCCTCGCTTTGTGGTGAGGGCCTCTATGGCAACCGCTTCAGCGCCATCGGGCCAGGTGCCCGACATTTTGGGCTCAGAGGTTGAGCAACGTCGCACGCGCACGCCCCTTGTGCTCCCGTCGGTGGATGCGCTCGAGCTCCACAATATGCTAGGCGCAGCCATCCAGGTATGTCCAGTCCTCGAGGATCTAGTCTCTGAATTTCAGCGATCGGATCCTTACTGTTTTTGTTGTCCAGTCCCCGAGTGGCTAGTCGCTTGATTTCAGCAGCTAGGCACTTTGGAATTTCTTCGCTTCCCAGTCCCCGAGTGGCTAGTCGCTGAATTTCAGTGGCTAGGCATTTAGGAATTCCTTCACTGATTTTATCATGGTTGTGCAGGGCCTGCAGCGCGAGTCAGCGGACCAATTGGCCGCGAAGGAGCGTCTGGAGAAGGAACTCCACTCCGTGCAAGGGATGGACAAGCAGCTTCGAGCGACTTCTGGTAAGAGTTTGATGTGCTTGTTGTTGGGGACATCTTTTCCTTATGTTGTTCTCATAGTTGTGTTGACGCAGAGGGTCACGCGGCCATGATGGAAAAGGCTTGCGAGGGTATGGTCCCCGCCACCAAGCTGATGGCTGCTCAATCGTTGTTGACCTCCGCGAATAAATGGGTGGCCGACCTGGAGAGAGGTCTCAAGTCCGCGAAGGCGGAGGCGAACTCGGTGGATGAAAGGGCTAAGGCAGCCGTTGCTGCTGATGCCGAGGAGCAGAAGGTATCAGATGCGCTTGTCGCCGGGCTGCAGAATGACCTCTCTGGTCTGCAGGATTTATTACGGGAATCCACCGTCCTATAATTGGTGAGCTTCTTGTTCTTTTGAGTGACTGGCGAGTCCCCGAGCGCGCGGGTCGCCTTTGTTTTGACGTCTCCTTTCTGGTGTTCTTGTGCTTTGCAGGGAAGATTCTTGATGATGAAGCCGAAGCGCAGTCGTACAACGCGCGACAGTGTGTCACTATGTTGGTGGACTATGCCGCTCTATCGGCGACTTGCATACGCGCGTACCTCCAGGAAATTTCGCCAACGGAGCTCACCAAGGTCTAGCGATACCTGGAGAAGGCTCACCAAGGTCTAGCGATACCTGGAGAAGGCTCCAGCGGTTTTGGAGTTCATGTCGCAGTCGGCTTTTCGTCGAGGGGCGGCGACTGTGCTGAGCCTTGGGCTCACGCACTTCCCCGAATATTTCGACCTCGATGACGTCACGAGCGGCTATCCTTCATCCATGGGTGCAGTCAAGATCGCCGACATGCTGAAGCTCACCGACCGATCCGCGGTTTACTCCGACCGGGTGTTGGCGATGGGCGATTTCCTGCCGTACCAGGAAACAATCGTCGCCCCGAACGACGAGGAACCGGCGAAGCGTGACTTCAAGGTGGAGAAGCCATTCCGATCTGCAATGGCAGGAACCTTGACAACATATCCGTCGAACCCGTGGGTGCGCTTCATTCATGTCCGCGGAAGTGGTGGCGAGTCTTCGTCAAAGCCTGCGCAGTAGGAGAGATTCCCGAGGGGCATTAATTGTAAAGGGGAAATGTGCCTACCTTTGGAAGCGAACAAATTTTGTTGCCATAAGGAATGCATGGATTATTTTCAGTGCTTGATTTGATTGTGAATTGTTGAGTTGAACGAGTCCCCAAGCGCGTCCGCCTATTTTTGGGGTTTACCTCATTTTTATGTGTATGTTTGTTCTTATACTATTAGTCAGTTGAGGTCGACTCGCCATGGCTTGAAAAACCAGTCGCGTGGCCACACCAAGGGGTGCTCTGTACTTAGCCGTTTTCCCGGGCGCGAACGGGGTGGGTCGGACGAGACCCCGAGCGTGGTACTTAGTTGTTCTAGTCGCATGCCCAAGGTAGGTGAGGATGAGACGCGTTGTATTGAGCGCGTCGCTCCACCTGACCCGTAGGATCAGTCGGGTGGCGGGACCAGGACACGCTCTCGTACTTGGAGTTTTCCCTAGTCGCTCGGGTTTGGACTGGTGTTAGTCCCCAAGCGTGGTACTTAGCCGTTCGAGTCGCTGCGCCAAGGATGTGGAGGAATGGGTCGTTGTTGGAAGCGAATGCGGTCATCTTGGCTCGGAAATCCAGTCGAGCGGGGCGACTCCGATGGGGCTCCGGGTTGGCGTTTTTCGTGTACGATACAAGGCCCGAAATTTTTCGGTGCTCTCGTATCGCACTACTTGGCCGTGCCGGTCGCGTGACCAAGGGTTGACTTCCGCGAGTAGCGTAGCGCTGTTATTACGAGTGCGAGTGGCACAAGGTATGGAGAGTGGACACAATTTGTGTGAATCGATCTTCTTTATTTCATAGCGGGTAGGGTACATGTTTGGAGTTATAGGAGAAGAACTTTCGTAGGAGATTTACATTCCACGGCCGCTTGACGTCAAGTTTTCCATCACCTCGGATGTCGATGAGGTAGTAGGCATCGTTGCCCAGGACTCGCCCGATGGCAAATGGTCCCTCCCAAGGGGGAGAGAGCTTGTGCATGCTCTTTTTTTTCCTGGATCAGTCGCAGGACCAGATCGCCTTCCTGGAAGGTGCGAGTACGGACTTGTTGGAGATATGCCCAAGAGGCAATAATAAAGTGGTTATTATCATATATTCATGCTTACGATAAATGTTTACATACCATGCTATAATTGTATTAACCGGAAATATTAATACTTGTGTGATTTGTAAACATAAAAGAGTCCCTAGTAAAGCCTCTTGTTAAACTAGCTTGTTGGTTAATATATGATCATGGTTTCCTGATCATGAACATAGAGATGTTATTAACAACAGGGTCATATCATTAGGAGAATGATACGATGGACATACTCCTATAGTTAAGCGTAACATAAAGATCAAGTCATTTAATATAGTTCATTTGCTATATGCTTTCTGATACATAGTAACCTAAGTCCTTCGACCATGAGATCATGCTAATCACCATCACCGGAAGGATGCTTTGATGACATCAAACACCACACCATAACTGGGTGGCTATAAAGGTGGCATTGAGTGTTCAGAAAGTATGTGTTGAGGCACATGGATCAAGAGTGGGATTTGTCCATCCATATGACGGATAGATATACTCTGGGCCCTCTTGGTGGAATGTCATCCAATTGGCTTGCAAGCATGTGACTGGCTCACAAGGGATCACATATCACGGGAACGAGAAAAGAGTACTTATCAGTAACGAGGTTGAACTAGGTATGCAGAGATACCGACGATCATAACCTCGGATAAGTAAACTATCGTGAGACAAAGGGAAATTGGTATTGTATGTAAGTGGTTCATTCGATCACAAAGTAATCGTAGAAATATGTGGGAGCCATATGAATTTCCAGATTCCTCTATTGGTTATTGATCGGAGAAGTGTCTCGATCATGTCCGCGTAATTCACGAACCGTAGGGAGACACACTTAAGGATTCGATGTTGTTGAGTAGTTATGGAATGATGAGTAAGAGACCAAATGTTGTTCGGAGTCTCGGTTGGGATCCGGGATATCACGAGGATATCCGGAATGGTCCGGAGAATAAGATTCATATAAGGAAAGTCCTGTTTCGGAGTTCGGAAATAATTTCGGTGTTTTCACCGGGAATGTTCTAGAAGGGTTTGGAAGGTCCGACACTCCGGAGGGGAAGGGTACATAGATGTTTCATGACAATGTGGAATGGTTGCATCATGTAATAGGTCACTTGGCTGGGCAATATGGAGAGAGAAATCAAATCCAAGTTTGAAAGTCAAACACCAATTTGAAAAGTCAAATCTGAAGTTTGCTTGGTGGTGGGAGAGTAGCAAACCTACTTAGGGAGGAAGTCCTACTCCCTCCACCTGCCGGCCAAGGAGGATGAGTTGGAGGAGGACTCCCTCCTCCCAAAACGCCACCCTCCACCTATATAAGGAGGGGTAGGGCGCCCCCTACCTGACACACCCAAACCCTATCTCCTAGGCGGCACCACCCTCCAAGTACTGCCGCCAACTAGAGCTCCTCCAAGTCGCCGAGTTGGGTCTTCTCCAAGCCCTAGCCGCCGGCTATACCACCCTCCCTTGGTGCCTCTAATTCGTAGATCCCCAAGGACCTCTCTTATTCCACCATACTCGCTCCGGGTTAGGCGAAGCCCTGCGGGATCTCCCCTCTACTTCCGACAACACGCCGTCGTGCTGCCGGAATCACGAGGAGAGTGCTACAACCTCCGCTGCCTGTTGGAACAAGGGAGAGGAAGGTCTTCATCGAGTACCGAACGTGTGATCGACTGCGGAAGCGCTGCCGGAACGCAGCGCCCAAAGGATCGTCTACGCGATCTTGAGATCGGCAAGTGTACGACTACATCACCCACGAGAATCTGCTCTCGTTAACCACTTTGGAATCTTCGAGGGTGAGTTCCTCTATCGACTCGTTGCTACAATCTAGTAGATAGATCTTGGCTTTTTTGTGTGCATGCGGTAGAAAATTTTTGTTTTCCATGCTACGAACCCCTACAGGACTCGCCGGCTGTGGTAGCGGCGAAGTCCTTGCTGGTAGATGGCGGTGCGGGAGCGAGTTAGGTCGCATGCTTCGTCGAGCTGGTCGACCCCATCCTGGCGTGGGAGCTTGTTGTCAGCCTCCGCATAGTTGACCACCCGAGGTGAGTCGTGCTCGAGGTCGGTCGGCATCACGGCCTCGGCGCCATACACCAAAAAGAAGGGGGTGATCTCTGTCAACCTGTTGATGGAGGTGCGGATGCCCCAGATGACGCAGGGGAGCTCTTCGACCCAGGACCTCGGAGTTCGTTCGAGGGGAAGTTGCAGTCGCGGATTCAGGCCGTGGAGGATGCTCTGGTTGGCGCGTTCGGCCTGGCCGTTGGACTCTAGGTGGGAGACTGATGAGGTCGAGTCTTATGTTGTGCTCGTCGCAGAATTCGGCCATGGCTCCTTTGGCGAAGTTGGTGCCATTGTCCATGACGATGTTGTGCGGGAACCCGTAGCGATGGATGAGCTCGCATAGGAACTTAGTGTCGGTCTTCTTTTTGCACTTGCGGACTGGCTTTGCCTCCACCCACTTTGTGAATTTGTCGACTGCGACTAGGAGGTGGGTGAAGTCGGAGGGGGCCTTCTTGAAGGGGACCACCATGTCCATGCCCCACACGGCAAATGGCCAAGTGATGGGGATGGTCTTGAGCGCCGAGCTGGGCATGTGAGTCCGGTTGGCGTACTGCTCGCATCTGACTCAGCGTTGGACGATGTTGACCATGTCGGCGCGTGCGGTGAGCCAGTAGAAGCGATGTCGCATGGCCTTGGCGACCAGGGATCGAGCGCCAGCATGGTGGACGCAGTCACCGGCGTGGATGTCTTGGAGGATTTTGCGGCCCTCCGCGGGTTGTACGCAGCGTTTGAACACGCCGGTCATGCTACGCTTGTGGAGCTCGCCGTTGATGATGACGATGGACTTGCAGCGACGTACTATCATGCGGGACTCCGTCCCGTCGGCGGGTAGGCTCCCTGCCTCCAGGTAGGCGACATATGGCGCGGTCCAGTCGCTTGGCTTCGTGAACATGGCGATCAGGGCTGGCTCTAGTTGTAGTGGTATCCCGATGTCGATCTCCCTTGGGGGGGAAACAGACGTCTTGGTGATGGTGTCGAGGAAGACACTGGCAGGTGGCGCGAGACTAGCCGACCCAATGCGAGAGAGGGTGTCGGCCTCTTCGTCTTGCGTTGGTCGATCCACTCAACTGAGTAGCCGGCGAAGTGCCCCCCCAGCTGGTCCACTGCTTGGCGGTATGCCGCCATGGTGGGGGAGACAGTATCGCAGGTGTAGGGTTCGCAACATAGAAAACAAAAATTGTCCTACGATGGGAACTATGTACCAAGATCTATCTACTAGATACAAACAACGGGTGGATGAATATCCGTAGAGAACATACCCTTGAAGACCGACAAAGCTTAACGAGTTAAACTCGTGGTTGATGTAGATGATCTCTTGCCGATCTCAAGATCGAGAGGAAGTCCTAGCGCCGCAAATCAGCAGCGCATCCGTGCTTGCACAGACGTACAAGACACCGAGCAACCTCCGCCTCCTCGCTCCAGCGATGCAGCGGAAGAACAACTCTTTCTTGTTGTATAGCCACCGTGAACATGTATCTCGCTAGTCCGAGACCATGGGGGATAAATTCTAGACGGTGAGAGAGATCCTTCACGAGGAGGTGTGAGTGAGAAGTGAGGAGTGGGGTGCCTTTTATAGGAGAGGGGGAACCCCAAGGGGGTGGCCGGCGCATGGGGGCTGCCCCTTTGTAAGGTTCCCAACCTTTAATAAGGTAGAGATCCCTGTGATTGCAATGCTAGTCCCTGGATCAATAGCTAGCATCCACAGTTAAAATGTAATATCAAGAAACAAAGGTCATAATACAACTTTATAACCAGGAATAAAATAATTTATTACATCTTACATAGCTCATTTGGCTATTTCATTACAATGCAGCAGAATTTAACAATAGCATGGGGTCCTTCATCTTCAAAGTGCCATAGGAAGACATGTTGGTTGTAGACTTGTAATCCTAATCAATAAACTTCACTAACATCAAACAAACCTACAACATAAAAAGTTACAACCACAAGGGTCAATACATTTGAATTGTATTGGCAAGTGATACTATGGTAGTATAGTGGAGTCTATCATCTATATGCATTTGGCTAAGTGGAGCTTAGGCTTGCTTTGCTCAAAATAGATTTTCCTTATCATTTGAAAACACTAAGTTTTTGCTTGACAAAATCACCCAAGGAATCTCCCAATAGAAATTGGTGATCCTTCAACCCTTGTTCAGCCACAAGTTTTTAACTTAGAAATTGGGATGAGGAGATTCTTGATAGCTTCCATGTCTTGATGCTCAAATTGTCCTTTACCAGGGACATGGCTAAGTGCTTAGATTTTACACTCTGAAGAGGTGGTGCACTTTCCCCATAAGACTTGGTTTCACCAAGAAAAGATCTTTCAGAAGCCTTCACTTAGACCAGAATGGACGCGTTCCAACCTATCAATCCCCTACCACCAACTGTCCATTTGGCTAAGTTATTGCAACCTATATGATCTAGGCAGAGCCCATAATGCCAAGTGGCTACACTTGAAGCTTCTCAACATTTGACATCTCAAATCTCTTTGTTCCTGGGTGGCCATCCACAAGTGTGATACACAAGGTAAACCATAGAAATGGGCCTTGTGTAACCACTCAACACAAACCATTCCTTCCATTCCACCCAGTTGATTCATTCACTTAGTTGTTTTATTAAACAAAACACAAGTCCTTGACTTAGAAATATTCCATAGTATGAATATATGTTCCACCCTTGTTTTCTCCTAGCAAAGCTAAGCATGATAGTAGTAGGAATCTTAACATAGGGAATTTCTACTAAGGTTTCATCTACTAGGATTTACCATGGCATAGTTTACACTTAGCAAAATTCCATGCAAGACCTACTTAGAAATATCACTAATCCATAGTGAAAATAATGGGACAAAAGTATGAAGCATCACTTGCCTTTTTGGTAGAGAATATAAGTTCACTCCTTGATCTTTGCAATATTCACACTCTTCAAATCACTACAATTCAATCAAACAAGCAATATTTCAATCTTCCATTCAAGCAACATCACATAAAATAATAGAAACAAAACAATGCATGCAAGCATGCCAATCTTGGTTTTATTTACAAAAGTGGTTTATAATAGGTTATAAACATTCTAAAACACTTATTGGTCTCTATATACCAGTGGCAAAACCATTTGCAAAAATATTTTACTTATAAACCATTTTTAAACCAAATCATTATTTTATGTGGTTGAAAATGCCTTTATCAAAGTAACGATCTTTATAGGGTTCACCAAATACCTTTTTAACTCATTAAACTTGGTGCTTGGGGTCAGAGAGTTTAAAAAAAACAATTTACAAAGGTTTTCTTCCAAAAACATTTTTAACACATAAACATTATTTTTATTTGACTAGAAGTGTTTTAAATCAAAGATTTACTCTTTAGCTTTACCAAATAAATTTTAAAAGCCATGAGTTGGTTTCTAGGGTCAGTAGCTTCTAAACAATCCATTTGCCAAAGGTTTTATCTCAAAAATCATTTTAGAACAAATTTTATATTCTAAATATGCCTACACAAGTTTCTGCAAAAACAATCAATTTAAAAGAAGCATTTTACTAAACAAAGTGCATGGTCAGAAATTACTTGTTTTGCTGAATCCATTGATATAAAATTTGCAAAATTTGGACGTGTGGTTTGAAAGTTATGGATTTTACAAAATTGAACAACTAATAGATCAATTCTGTTTTTATTAAAACAGACAGGGCCACGTGGAGCGATTCTATTGGTCAATAACGGTTCGCTGGATCGACAGACACAGACCGCAGGATCTAACTTGATCGCAGGGCACAGATCGCGTACCCCTTCGTTTTAAGTGAATCTATCAACGCCACATGATGAGGATCTAACGGCTGCTCCGCGTTTGACCAAAGGTTGGCGGCGCTGGCGGCGGCGACTGGCGGCGCGCGGTCAGACGGTGATGGTGTCGACGTTACAGGAAGCGAGAGATCGAAGGGAGATGCTCACCAGAATCGCCACGACGCGCTGAAGCTCAAGGTCATCGTTGTTGGTCGAGGGGCGCACAGAGTCGACTAGGATTCCTCGCCGGAGTAGCTTGCTGGCTCGGGCACGCACGACCGTGGTCGAAGGCAAGTCTCTGGAACGCAAACGAGAAAAACAACGCATCAGGAAGATGCACACGGGAACACTCACCAGTGAGCAAGGGGCGCACGAGGTCGTCGGCTATGGCTCGCCGGAGTCGAGATTATCATCGGTGGCGCTCAGATATGGACAGAGCCGAGGCTGCAAGGCATGCGCGGGCGAGTTGGAGTTACTGGGAGATGCGTACGGGGATGTTGGTCGATCTCGTGTTGTCCAGGGGCGGTGGGGAGGCCTGGCTTCACCGAAATCGTCTGGGAAAGGTCGTCGGGCAGCAAGGTTGCAACGAGAAACTCAGGCAGCCTAGGGACGGAGAGTGTGTGGCGTCTGAGGGGAAAAGAGAGAGGGGACGTGGGTGATTAAGAATGCAAGGTCAGGGGGGAATTAATGGCGGCAGTAATGCGTATTGACGCTGTCTTCAACGGATAGAAACGGCGACGGAGGAGTTGGGGGCGGGTTCGTCGCGCGGGTGAGGAAGAAAGCTGGGAGGTGGGGTCGCATCGTCAGCGAAGGAGAGAGAGGGGAGGTGGGGTCCAGTAGTCATTCGCTGTGCGGGTAAAAACTCTGGTGAGAAGCGTTTTCCGCGGGTGAGAAGGAGTGGGCTGGTGTTGGGCTTAGTGGGCTGGGCTGGCTAGATTCATTTTTTTTGTACTGATCATTTTTCTTTTTTCCATTCTTATTATTCTGTTTTGATTTTGATTAATCCATTTAAACATCCATTTGAATTCAAACTTCTCTCAAACATTTTAGAGTCAAAACTAGAATATTTCTTTTATTCTTTTACGGTCTTTTAATTATTTAAAATTAGGCCAATGCATTTAAATTCAATTAATATCAAATATATTTTAAACCCTTATTTAATTTCAATTCTCACAAAACCTTTTCAGTAGGTTTATTTATTTAATAGGGTGTCAAATCATTCATCTTGACTTATTTGGAAAAATGATTTATTAATCATTTTTAATTTGGGTACTTGTCCTTAATTCTCATGAAATTAAATATAGTTTTAATTCCATAAATTTTATTTGGAAGTTTTCTTTGATCTTATCTAAGTTAATCAAACAACTTTTATTTCACTTGGGTAAATTCCAATTATTATTTTCCCATGATTTAATTTATTATTTCTAATAGGGATTTTATCTTTATTCAAATAGAAAAGGATTTGGTTAATGCCCTCTTAATTAATTTGAAAAATCCTTATCCATTAATTTATTTGGATTTGGATTATATTTATTCCATTTGCTTATGGATTAGGTCAAGAGTTAATTTGGCCTTTAAATATTCCTCATTTAATATTTCTTTCTTTATCTTATAAAATCCATATCTTTTTATTTATAGATCCAAACTTGGTGATTCCAATTTGTAAAATCTTATGTAATATTTGTTTATCCTTTTAAACCTTTTTAGGATTGTTTTCTCACCATTGGGCATGGATTTCTAGATAGATGCTTTATTAGCTCTGGAAATTCAATTTCCTTATCTTATTAAATTCATAAGATTTTATCTATGGCTCCAAATTAAGTGAATCCAATTCACATGGTTTTATAATATTTCTATTTGTCATTCTTGATCATTTTGAAATGTTTGCTTGACAACTTTTTATATGGATCAAATCCATGGTCTTAGAGATAACTTGAAAATGATTTTCTTCCATTAGGGTTTTAGGGTTTTTGTTTATTTCTCAAGTGTTTAAATTTCCAGATGCATTTATGAATAATGCACTCCTCTTGATTTGAATTTAGTTGGATTCAAATATTTAACCAAAGATTGTTCAAGATGGGATTTTAAGTTTCCATTTAGAAACAAAAGTTTCTTTTCACCCTAAATTTCAAAAATTATTTATTTTATTTATTTATTTTTTCACATTACAAGATTTGGAAAATCTTGGGATGTGACAGGCTACCACCCTTAAAATAAATCTCGTCCCGATATTTGGGAAAGATAGGGGTTACAAGTTGGCTCAAAGCAACTAGGGTACTACCACCCTTAAAATTTTCCAACTAGATTACTTGTTGGCTTGTTTGGAATCTTGATGGAGCTTCTCTGGACACTTGTTTGCATAATGGCCTAGCTCTTTGCATTTGAAACACATCACTTGGCTATTATCCTTCTTCTTCTTTGGTATCAATTCCTCTTGTTTATTTCCTTGGTTATTCTTCTTTTCTGGGCAATCACTGGCATAGTGTCCCATTTCTTTGCAATTGCAACGTTGCAACTGGCTTATGTCCTTCTTCTTCTTCTTGGGTCTCTCCAAAGCTAGGAGTTCTTCTAGTTCATGCTCTTCATACTTCACCACATAGGTGGGAAATATTTTTCTCTTCTTGGGACAGTTACTAGAGATATGACCTTCTTCTCCACAAGAGTAGCAACACTTTGTGGTCACTTTAGATTTGGCCTTATGATGCCTAGTTTTGACTTTGCCTGCATACTTCTTGGTAGAAGTTGTTCCTTCACATGGGTTTACAAACTGTTGATGCACTCCACCTTGTTTCCTTTGTTGAACTATGGAATAGATGGGGCATTGGATATGGACATGATTATTTCCTTCACATAGGAAACAAGTAGCTTGGGATGTGGGGCATTGATTTGTTGGATGTTTCTCTTCAAAATTGGGGCATTGATCTCCATGCTATTTGGAAGTGTGATCCTTGTTTCCAAAAATATTGCGAGCTTGGGTTCCTTCTAGAATATCATCCTTGACATCCTTGTTGTCACAAACTCCTTGGGAAGAGTTGTCTCCCATGTTGATCATTTGATCTGTCACCTTATGCAACAATTGGGTTTGGGTTTCCAAAAACCTTTGCATGGTTGGATCTAACTCATTGGTGTTGGCTAAAAATTGAGTTGTCACTTGGTTCAACTGGGTTTGGGTTACTATGAGTTCCCTCATTTTGATCTCTTGGTTGTTGTTGTTGTCACCATCCTTGATGTTGGAGTTTCTTGGAGTAGTCATCTGTTTGGGTTGGATTGGGATTAGAATGAGCAAAATATTTCTAAGGAATTAATTCTAATCACACACATCACAAATCACACAAGCAATGTGCAAGCAATCACAAACAAACATTCCACTCAAACAACAAGTTTCAAGCACATCTTTGGGTGCACATCTTATATATTGTATTAAAAAATGTCGTGGGTGTCGGTTTCCAGCTATGAGGAAAGAACATTCTCAATTTTCTGAGTGATGACGAGATTGTTCTTTCCTGTAGAGAAAGTCTGAAGAACATGGATCTGAATACCACAAGCCATGTTTTCAGACATACACACAGTGGACCAACATGTTGTACTTACAATTTCCCATGTTTTATGAGTTCTAGAACTTCCTAGCTAACTCCTCCCACTTGAATGACTTTATGCCGACTTATCAAAATTAGGTCAAATTTTACTACTGCTTGTAAATCGTAGGCTGCTTCATGAGTTTTATAAAATGGCGTTTGGAGGTACCCACATCGGGCGATCAATTAATATATCTGAAACCACCGGGAGTTTTGACAACTGGTTTGACTTCTTGCTAAGGTTTTGCATCTTGAAAATAACCACATTAAATAAAGAAAAAAGAAATTAAAAGATTTACGCATGACACGCCCTATCATGCATGTCGTTGCACTATATGCCATGAAAACGTTAACCATGGGATTTGATGAGTTTTGGAAAAAAAACAGCTTTGCGGTATTGTGTAACATCCCAAAAATATTAATCAAGATTATCAAGTTCCGATCACCCAAATTTAGGGTTAACAAAAGCTTTTGTTATTAAAATCAATATGAATATGTGTGTATGTGATGAATGCTTGTATTGCCATGATCGATTGCCATGAATGGCAAGGATTGGTTTAAAGGTGAAAACAACATCATCTAGATCAATTCCAAGGAAAATCAAATAAAGAAAAATTCAAAAATAAGATATATAAGAAAATGGTCATTTTAACCAAAGTTAACCACTAGACCACTTTGAGTGTTTCTAGTCCAAGTTTTCTAACCGAAACAAATCCAATTCTTTTCACCCCTTGCTAGAAAAAGTACAAGTGAACCCAAGCCCACTTTACAAATAAAAAGAAACAGATTTCAAATCTAATCAAATGACAATTCAAAACTGAATCAAGTGTAGCTACTAAGATCACCATTTCTCAAAAACCACTCAAACCAGTTCACCTTGCCAAACCCAAGCAACCAGATACTACCAAGAATGTGACCAAAGCACCCACCAAATTTCATTCAAAATTTTCAAACTAAATTTCTTTCAGCCATTTCATCAAAAACTTGGCAGACACAAATAAAACTGCCTAACTTATACTGTTTGGAGGAGTGTTTGATCAAATAATATTCCTCATCTCACTCCCTTTGTCTCCCCCAGTGACTACCAGTGCAATTAAGCAGCTAGCCATCTACCCCTTTGCACCATGTCGTGCCACCCTAGCCCCCCCTCTTGATAGCCGACCATGGCCAACACGCAAGGGCAAATGTCGCCCTCGTCCACCGTCCACCGCCACCCCCTGTCCAGCCCTCACACGCAGCCAGGCCCTGGACCATAGAGGAAACGCCATGCCCATTGTCTCTACGCCGTTCCGAGAGCGCCAGAGCGCTGCACCCGACCAGCTCGCGTATGCCGCGCCTCGCCCTCACCGCATGTGCATACACTCGCCTTAACCCAGCTAGCTCCCAGACATCCCCGTTCACTGCCGCGCGACCCGTAGCGCCTGTGCATCGTCAAAAACCTCCATCGGTGCCGCGTAGAGCACAGACCATTCCCGACCATTCTCAACCGCCCCTTGCCGCGCCATGAAGTCCTTGAGCATCGCCAGGAGACCGTGCACTGGCCTACACCCTACGCCATGCCAGCAGCTCGCTCTGCCGTCGACCCAGACAAGCTCTGCCCATGCCGCACTTCCTCTCTCGCTCAGCTATAAAAGGAGGACACCCCAGCCTCAATTAGCCACACCATCTCACTCCCCATCTCTCATAGAACGTTCCACACCTCTCCCCGGAGCAAGGCAAGCTCCGCATCGCCGAAATTTCACCGGAGTTTGTCGCGGAGGAGCAGGAGCGGAGCCGTTGATTGTAGCCGCTCCAGGAGCCGCCGTGACCACCATTCGAACCGCCATCATTGACAACATTGTTCGCCCCCAACGCTGACCCTAGATGGAGCCCTGGTGAGCCACACACGACCCCCACCGCCGTGTTAGGTTTCAGTCTCGTCGGCGCTGCCCGGCGGAGACGACACACCCTAGTCGTAGGATCTAATCTAATAGCACGACCCATGTTGAAACTTACCGTTTCGCGTAGCTAGAGACGCTGACGCGTGGGACCACTCTGGTAGCAGCCCATTTAGCTCTCCCGCGCAACCCAGTAATTCAAATATAGATTTTCCAATTTAGTTCAAACCTAGTTCTGTCATTAGATTCAAAAATCAATTCAGAGAGATTCGCTAAACCAAATTGCTTGAAACCATTTTTTTTATAAAGGTATTGAAATTATTAATCCAAGCCCGTTGGATTCAAACCATTTGGAATTACAGATCACCTATAGAAAAAATAACAAGGCAGAGACTTTTCTGCATACAAACATTTTTCAAAAATCAACCATAAATGCTTTTGAGTTGATTCCAACTCTCAAAAATCACATTTGACAAGATCTTTCTAAATATGCAAAAATATCTAGGCTTACTTGAAGTCATAATGGACAAGTTTGAAAAGAATGCTACATAAGCATTTCCAGTCACTTTAATTAATTAAAATAATATTGTTAAACCTTATTAAATTGTGACACCACTTTAAATCACATTCTCAAGTATTAACATATATGGTGATGACATGTGTCAACATGATCCCATATTTTAATTGGAGAATATTAAATCTTAAGTAGTTTTCAATGAGTAGAAATTACTTTTCTAAACATAAAATAAATAGGACTAGACCTTTAATCCTTGTGATGATTGTGATGATGATAGATCATCTAGTGTGAACCCTTGTGTGCCAAATAGAAGTAGTTAAGTATTGTTTGGTGATTATGTACCTCGTTGATGGGGGAATACCAATCGGGGTATACCCATAAATCGGAGTCGCCAGCTGGATCAAGCCGACTGAAACCTAAACCTGAGCCCAATACAGCGACTGGAGCATGCTGGACCCAGACGAGTGGCGCCGACTGGAGGCCCAAGACAACGACTTCAATACAAAGCCCACCAAATACTTGTAAACCCTAACTGGCGGCATATATAAAGCCACCAGGGGCACCCCAACGGGGTATGTCATATTAGAGGCTCTCCCATCTCTCATTAGATCTAGTCTCCCTCCGCCTATGGCGGCTCCCATGTAAACCAATCTATGATCATATACTAGATTGAAAGCAGGACGTAGCGATCCTCCACCGAGGGGATGTGAACCTGGGTACATCGTGTGCCAATCTCGCTCCCGTATTCTCCTACGTCACCTTGATCCCTCTACGTAAGCTACCCCCACTAGCATCTGCTGTGCAATACCACGATAGTTGGCGCCCATTGTGGGGCAAGCGTCGCTTGGCAGGAGGGATCCAACAACCTCTTCATCAGCGATCTCGGTGGCGGGCGCGTACAAATTTGGATCACTTGCAAAATCCTATCAGGCAAAACGACTCGATCATAGGAGACATGAATCAAGTCCCGTGAATGCAGAGGAATCCCAGCACCACGTGACCTTGTCCCTTGCGATGATGGAGATATTACTGGTTTTTTCCCTTCGATCTTCACTTTCTAATTAATCACTTCTTCATTTAATTATTTTATTTGGATTTGATGCCTTGTCATGCGTACTGTTGCCATGCATCGTTTGGAGAACCCTTATGCAAAACCGGATCGAGGCACGTTTGTGTATACCGACAAAACCTCTCAGGCATGATTGCACGAGTACTCTTTGCGTACGCCAGCAAGGTCCTCCGCCGCGTGATCTCATCGCCGCTGACCGAAAATAGCTAAAGCGGCAACGACATGAAACAATGTCATACACGCATCAAAAAACAAACGCATATGGCCTTGCTTCCATAGATTTAGTTTATTCAGTCTAAATACCTGTCACTGATTGCTCCATTGATTTATTATTTAATTAAGATTAGACTAATCTTTTCTACATGGTTTTTCATGTGTATACCGCGGAGAATCAATCTATCGAGACGAGGCAACCTGCTGGTTTAGATCTGCCACAGACTCGCTCCTTGTGATTCGCCAGGCTCGATGACACACCTGCCGCATCGTCGTCGTGCTCGTGGACTCTCCTGCCATGAACTCTTCATCAATGGCTCGCCACGTCGTCTGACTCGCCCGCCTTATATTCGCCGTGCTCGGCGATTCCCCCGCCACATCGACTTTGTCCGCATTTGACAGCTAAGTTTCTTTACACTCGTACATGCTGTGAGTTTAAAACATATATGCATATTCATTCATTCTCCAAAGCCGACCATGCAATCACATATGAACCTTTTCAGGGACCAAAATCATACTTGGGATCGGTTTCAGTTTTGTCTGTTGTTTATTCGCGTCCTCCAAGTAGTGAGGCTGGGTACCAAAAGGCCAACCTTATTTCCGGGTTCAACAGTCTGGCATCGTGTCCTTATTACTCGGCAAGCGTTTGATGCTGGAGGTATGCCTACTCATGAAAAGACATGCATAAACCTTACATACCATTGATCCTCATAGCAAAAGTGCATTTTCTTCAACATCTACAATTTGCACGTCTTACAAATGTTCAATATATTTTATAAATACACCTTATTGCAGTCGTACTTTTTCCTCCTTCTCAGCAAAACGATGTCTTTCTCACCACTCGCTGCGCTCGGGGACTCGGCGCCGCCGGCCGATCGGCTTCGCCGCTCGGCGCGCTCGAGGACTCGGCGCCCGCCGGTCGCTCGGCCTCGCTGCTCGCCACGCTCGGGTACTCGGCGCCCGCCGGTAGCTCGACCTCGTCACTCGCCGCACTCGGGGACTCAGTGCTCGCCGGTCGCTCGACCTCGCCACTCGTCGCGCTCGGGGGCTCGGCGCTCCCCGGTCGCTCGACCTCACCATTCTCCGCCCTAGGGGATTAGGCTCTCGCCGGTCGCTCGACCTCGTCACTCGCCGCGCTCGGGGACTCGGCGCTCGCCGGTTTCTCGACCTTGCCACTCATCGCTCTCGGCGATTCGGCGCTCGCCAGTCGCTTGACATTGCCACTTGCCACGCTCGGGGACTCGGCGCTCGCCGGTCGTTCGACCTCGCCACTCGCCATGCTCGACAGCAACCATTGCTATTTTCAGAATATGCATCTCAAAAGATCCTCAAGTCGCCTCTAAAAGCCAACTCGAGTCTCGAGGACTACTCCTAGGCATGAAGTGTGTACGCGTGGTTCCACAACCGTGGCTCGCCCTCGTCGACTCGCCACCGCGGACTCTCCACGCTTGGGGACTCGCCGCCGCGGTCACTTTCCCTCGCGTACTCAACGCGCTCGGGGACTCGCCACCGCAGACACTCCCTCGCGTACTCAACACGCCCGGGGACTCGCCACCGTGGACTCACCCTCGCGTACTCAACACGCTCGGTGACTCGCCCTTGCGTACTCAACGCGCTCGAGGACTCGGCGTGCTACAGACAGCGCCACTCGCCGGTAGCCAAACCTCGCCACTCGGTGCGCTCGGGGACTCGGCACTCATCGGTCGCTCGACCTCTCCACTCGCCACGCTTGGGGACTCGGCACGCTCCACGTTCCGGGATTCGCCGCAACTGGCGGCTTCACTGACACCCTGCATCTTTCGCTAACTGGCTGTCACCAACTGGCTCACTCTGACCGCCTCCCGCTTCACGGTTCTTTTCTCTATTCAAGAGCTCGTCGCCGATTCTCCACGACCCATTGTCAAGACTCTCCGAGTCCTGCCTCAAGCCCGCGTCGAATCGAATACGCGCTCGGGGACTACTGATGGGGGAATACCAATCGCGGTATACCCATGAAGCGGAGTCGCCAGCTGGATCGAGCTGACTAAAACCTAGCCCTGAGCGGGTCGACTCGCCCAATACGGCGACTGGCGCATGCTGGACCCAGACGAGTGGCGCCGACTGGAGGCCCAAGACGGCTACTTCAATACAAAGCCCACCAAATACTTGTAAACCCTAACTGTCTGCATATATAAAACCACCAGGGCACCCCCACGGGGTATGTCATATTAGAGGCTCTCCCATCTCTCATTAGATCTAGTCTCCCTCCGCCTACGGCGGATCCCATGTAAACCAATCTATGATCATATACTGGATTGACAGCAGGACATAGCAATCCTCCACCGAGGGGACGTGAACCTGGGTACATCGTGTGCCAATCTCGCTCCCGGATTCTCTTACGTCGCCTTGCTCCCTCTACGTAATCTACCCCCAGTAGCATCTGCCGTGCAATACCACGACACTCGTATTTATTTATAGACGCTAGTACCAACCAAGGATACGAAGAGGAGGATTACTACTACGAGGAAGAAGGGGAGGAGAACTTCAACCACTAAAATACTCAAGGCAAGCCATCCTAGCAAGCTAAGCTAAACCATGCAAGCTAATACTTGCAAGCCCCACAATACCAATTAACCTATCCAATGCCATAGGCATATTTGGTTATACCACTTTATTATACCAAATCCCAGTTTTACTTGCAAGCTTTATTCTTTTATTTCTTTATCAAAGTTCTTTATTACTTCTAGTTAGTATTTACTGAGTTTTGGCAAGATTATTATAGGTAGCATAAAGAGCATAAACTTGGCATAACTTAGTTAGAACTAGATGTCATACTGAGGCATGAGATCTAGATTTGGATAGTCACACTTGATTAGAACCCCTCATTAGTGATTATCCTCAAATTTAGTGGCTAGTGCTAAGCATAAAACTTGATCACTTTAGATGGGAACACTTGGTGAAAATGATTATGAAAACCTTAGAATGATGAGTCATTCTAATGAAATGTTTTGGACATGTGTTATGAACACAAGATGATTTGATGATGAAAATGTTGAGGCATGAGCCTTATCCCCTAACACTGATGGTTGGGTTCGGATGCGATACCATTCCAATTTTACCATACAACCACAATACCCGAATTTGGGTAGGGCTTGACTGGAAGTTTATATATCTTAGTATGGGTTACCTTGCGGAAGGGATTTGAGTTGAGGCTACCTCATGATGATTGTCCACCTGTGCAGTTCCCAAGATGATAGATGGTCATGGTTGGGAGGCCAAACTCGTAGGGAGGTTCCTATACTAGGGTGTGTAATTGAAAGGTTACGATTGATTATCGGCATACTGATGTGTCGTAAACGTATCTATAATTTTTGACGCTCCATGCTTGTTTAGTATCAACTTTGCTATGTTTTGTCTATACTTTGAGGTATTTTTATACAATTTATAGAACTAACCTATTAACATGATGCCACAGTGCCAGTTGCATGTTTTCTGCTGTTTTTGGTTTTAGAAAGCTAAAAAATGAATATTCTCAAAATTTGACAGGACAAAAGCCAATGTTCATATTTTTCCGTGAACGATACGGAAAATCGAAGACGAGACGGAAGAGGACACCATGGTGGCCACACCTTAGGTGGGAGCGGGGCCCACCCTGGCCACGCCCACAGGGGGTCTGGGCCCCCTGTCCCTCCACAGACCTTGCCTCCTTCGCCTATTAGAAACCTCGGACTCATAAACCCTAAAGAGATGACCAGAAAGCCACGAAAAGTTCCGCAGCGCCGCCGCCACCGAAGGGGATATTCAGGGGACAGAAAGTCTCTGTTCCAGCTCCCTGCCGGGACGGGGAAGTTCCCCTGGAGGCATCTCCATCTATCTCCATCGCCATCTTCATCACCGTTGCTGATTCCCATGATGAGGAGGGACTAGTTCTTCCTCGAGGCTAAGGGCTCTACCAGTAGCTATGTGTTCATCTCTCTCTATGCATGATCTTGTTGTGGTCATGAGCTTTGTAATCAAGTAGATCTACTCTGTTACTCAAGTGCTTCAATATATCTCTGCTCTCCCCATGTGTGTGAAAGTGACAGCGTGCACACCATGGTGGCACTTAGGCTAGAGTCTACATAAATACTCAAGTGCTTCAATAGATCTATGCTTTTCCCCACGTGTGTGAAAGTGACAGCGTGCACACCGTGTGTGCCATGAGTATATTTTGAGTTAGTTATCTCTATGAAATTGTGGTGTTTGTTGGAACCTTCTAGCGCTCAAGGTGATAGTGTGGGGTTATCTAGATTGGGAAAGGAGGACTTTGAGGCGTGCTGTTATAGCCCTACCATGGATTAGAGTGTCCAACCGAAGAGTAGTTAAGAGTAGTATCATGAAGAGAATATATTTATTGACAGTGTTCACTAGTGAAAGTATGATCCCTAGGCCTTGTTTCTAAACATTGAAACACCGTTTGCATCTAGATCTGTTACATGTTTGCTTGCTTCCATCATTTTGACTTTGGTCTTTTCCTCCCCGTCAGAAGCTCTTTTCTGGCACTGTTACCACTTATAATCATCCATACCACTTGTATTTCACTATCTCTTCGCCGAAATAGTGCACCTATACACCTGACAAGTGTATTGGGTGTGTTGGGGACACAAGAGACTTCTTGTATCTTGATTGCAGGGTTGCTTGAGAGGGATAACTTTGACCACTTCCTCCCTGAGTTCGATAAACCTTGGGTAATCCACCTAAGGGAAACTTGCTGCTGTTCTACAAACCTCTGCACTTGGAGGCCCAACAACTGTCGACAAGAATAGAAGTGTTTCTTGCGATGTTGCCGGGGAGGAAAGGTAAAAGGAACTCACCCATGTTACCCCACGGCAACAGCAAGACAAAAAGCTATTTTCTGGCGCCGTTGCCGGGGAGGTAAGGGAAAAGGTAGTCACATCCTCCGGTGTGAGTGATCGAAGTTATTTCCTTTAGATTCTGCAATTTTGTCTTTTTTTTCTTGTTTTCAGTAGTTAGTCTTAATGGAAAACAACAACAAAATTAGAGAGCTTTATAGTGTTTATCTTGAGTTAGGACATGAAGTGTTTGAAGAGAAAATTAAAAAACCTATGGAGCTTTATTTGCATGCTAATAACAATGTTATTAGTATGAATTCTTTGAACGCCATTATTGCTAATTCTATGGAGAAGTCTAAGCTTGGGAAGCTGGTTTTGATGAGCATGATATTTTTAGTCCCCCAAGCACGGAGGAGAAAATTTACTTTGATGATACTTTACCTCCAATATATGATGATTACAATGATGAATATGATATTTTTAGTCCACCTATTGAGGAGAAAGTTAATTGTGATTACAATCTGCCTCCTATATTTGCTGATTATGGTGATGATAATAGTAATGATAGCTATTTTGTTGAATTTCCTCCCACTACGATTAATAAGAATGACTATTCTTATGCGGAGAGTAATAATCATTTTATGCATGTGGCTCATGATAAGAATGTTTTATGTGTAGTTATATTGTTAATTTTATTCATGATGCTACTGAAATTTATTATGAGAGAGGGAAACATGGTTTTATGCATCTCAACAATATTAACTTTCCCTTATTTATATTGAAAATTTTGAAGTTGCACTTGTTTTTCTTTCCTATGCTTGTTGCTTTGTGATTTCATGACTTGTTTCCTTACAAGATTCCTATGGATAGGAAGTGGGTTAGACTTAAATGTTTTTTGAATTTGCTTCTTGATGCTCTTTTTTACCTAAATTCATATTTATTATGAGAGCATCTTCTCAAACTATCATGCCTAACTTAAAGGCGTTAAAGAAAAGTACTTGTTGGGAGATAACCCAAGAGTTTTCTTGAGTCTTGGAAGTCATTACTTTAGTAATGACCTCTCCTTATCCTTTTTGTTTTCTTTTTGTGCCAAGAATAACCTCTAATGAGAGGGAAGTAAGATTTGGGGAGTTGCTGTCCCGAAACATATTTTTGTGCTCCACCGTAAAAATTCATGAGGAATATCTGTAAGTCGGATTGAGCTGATATTTTGCGAATAAATCCCCCAGTATGTTAGCTAACTTTCATTAGTTACTTTTTGATTTGTGTGGCACCCCGGATTTACGGTCCGAGAATACGTGTTATGCCTGCAATTCATGTTCCCATGATCAGTGAGCCATGAGCATAACTGATACGTATCATTACAACATCCACAATTAACGAATATGAGTACTTACATTAATTCCATTGTGGCGATACAATAACAATAGGGGAAGTCTTCAAGCGCAGAGCCCATGTCATGCCCTAAACCTACTGGCAACTGACTGGGAAGACGGCTTATCTCGCATAGACGTCAGCAATCTCCATTGTTCCTCTTGCTTCTGAAAATCTGGCCAAGTAAATAGCCAGGGACAATGCCGGTGAGTACTTTGAATGTACTCTCAAACCACCTTAAGAGAAAAGTAATAAAGGATATGCAATATGGCTGTGGTAGGATGGCCCCATGAAAGGTTCTTTTATAAAATAGTTTCTCTTGTAGATATAGCATATCTCTACATCTTTGTTGAAAACTTTTGCAAAACAATTTGGAAACCTTTTTGAAAATTTTTAAGGTCACCCATTAGTTTTTCCTTCCGGTCATCTCATGACCAAACTCCTCCCTCCTTTTTCCGACCATCTCATGGTCAAATCATCTCCAATCCATTTCTTTTCCGAAGTCCTTTTTGAAAACAAAACCATCACCCACCGTACAGCCGCCAGCACAACCGTCCATGATCGAGGATGCGGCTATTCGAATAGATTTACACTCTATAGAGGTTGTACATTGTACGCACACCATCCGATTACCTGTCCCTGATCTACACCGATCGTGGGTCGAATAACCGGTCAAGACCTTCTGGATGCCCTCTCTCATATAGGTGCCTAACCTATGAGGTTAATCCCCTCAAAACCTGGACACCCTATATAGTAACCAGCCAACTGGAGCGTGTTTTGCACCTCGACGGGTGTGCACTTTCAATGAGGGGCTCATAGTATCACGTGGAGGCCCGTACACCCTTTGTTCCTTCTCCCGGTTGATGCTATGCATGGACCGTTGGACGCAGAAGGCCCACCCTCCGGGGATTGTTTGCCCCTGTAGTAGTGTGAGGCACCTATACCAGATTAGAAAAACTTCTAGACCAGCCCCGTCCCATTCCAGAGTAATGTGGTTGCACGGGTTAATTGTTCCAGCATAGTAAACTGTACAGCCTAGCGTGTTTTCGTAAACATTTTTCCTCCATCCTTTATAGGACCATTTTGTAAACCAAAACCTTCCTTATTTTCAACACCACTTGGTAGGCCCAACTTCACCAAGGTTTTCCTCATAAAACATTTTTGTAATCCTGTTTCCAGGTTCTTCCCATCCCATAGATTTGCTTTGGCTAAAACAGGGTTTCCAAAGGGGCATGGTGTGTTACAACATCTATCGTACTAGGGGCAGGTAGGTATCATAAAAGTGGGTTGTACCTAATGGTACTAATGGGTAATGGTTTGGAGGAGCCAAACATTCCCACATAACATAATATAGTAAAACAATGCAATTTTCATAAACGGGTAGATAAAACAAGCATAGGTAAAATATGCAACTACCGCTGTTATCGAGCAAACATGCAAGCAAACAATAACACAGTCGCAACTACCGTTGTTATCGAGCAAACATGCAAGAAAACAATAACACAATCAAAACAATGCTTACAAGCATCAATACATGCAGCAAGAAATCATACAACACAAGGTATACTTCAGTAGGGTTCTGGATGATTGGGTTGATTAGATCGGTAGAAGATGTGGAGACATGGGAAGATGATCCTTTCGGATTTGAGGTCTAAGAATTATCCAAGAGAGGGGTTTTTGAGCAAGTATAAGTTCTGTATGATACCATTGGATAAAAACGATACCATCAGATAGATATTGATAATCTGAATCCAACAAAACTGGTTTCACTATTTTATCAATTTCCATTGATTTATAATGGTTTTTATATCGAATAAAACTCTAGTTTTAGGAAATAATTCACCAGAGTTGTTATCTTGTTCGAAAAATTATTTCCTTGGGTGATTAGATAGTATTTTATGCACTGATTCAAGAGGAGTTGGAATCACCTCAAAAAAATTAAAATAATGCCCTTCAGAAATTCCCAAAGGCAGTACTGGATGGGATTTGTTGTTTTCATCATATTTAACCTACAGAAGATTTTGATGTGATTCCAAGGACACTGGTTATGTACTAATAATACCTTTCTAAATAAATTGGGATCACCCTTTTTGGATAAACAGAAATATTGTGGTGAATTTAGTGGTGAAATAACCATGCACAAAAGTTATTAAATCACCAAAATTCGACAGGGGCTTTTAAAAATATGTACTACTGGGGTTTGAAAGATTTTTATATTTATGTGTTCCGCGAGTTGGAATTAGGTCAAAATCCTTTTGGTTTTGCCTATAAAAAATTTCCAAGAAAGAAAAGGCTTGTTTTTGTTGTTTTTACTTCCAACAAACTAGGGTCCACCTTGACAAGTGGTCTGGTCCAAAGGTTGTGTATTACTATAACAACCATGGAAAAGTGGTTTAACCCCAATTGGGTCTACCAAACTCCCTAAAATCATTTATTAGTGGAGAAGACACATTTGGATATTTTATTTGCTAGAATTTATCTTTACAGTATTATGGTCCAAAACGTGTACTGCATGTTGGGGAAAACATATGAGCATGTACCAAAATATAGATGTTGACATTTTGTGTGGGTTTTCAATTTCAAAAATATTTAAACCAAACAGGTAAATTGGGCTAGAATCAGGGTGGAATGGGCCGCGAGTGAGGGCATTCGGCCACCTGGGATGCGCCTTGCGCGGGGAGGGATTTTTTAATCCGGCCAGATGGGGTCCCGCCTGTCAGAGAGACTAAGAGGCCGAAGGGGTACCGGTGGTCATAGGCCGTTGGATCTAAATGCAATGGACGGCAGTGGCACGTCTTCTTTGCTGATCCAGAGAAAACGAAGGGTAAACCCTAGATCGTGACGACGGGCGTGGGGGAGCTCACCAGAGGGGTTTCCGGCGAGGGGGAGGCGGCGGAGTGGACGCGGCGTGGTGCGGGGGTCCCGTCGATGGGCGACACGAGGGGGGTTATACTCGGGAACAACCTTGCATGGAGACGATCGAGGAGGGCTCGTCGGTGCTCGCCGGAGCTACTGTTGGGTCCATTCTTGCGCTAGGGAAACAAAAAGGGAGAGGGTCAGAGAGAGTAGGGGAGGCAGGAGAACGACATGCAGCAGGAGAGGAGCTCAGGGGAGGGAGCCTTGCTCATTTTTGAGAGAGAGGCTGAAGCTTCTCTCTCCTTCACCCTCAACCAGAATAAAGCAGGGGGAGGGAGAGGGTGTTCTGGGGGGGTGTGGAGGGGAGAGGGAGCAAATGGGGCAGAGAGAGGGGAAGCTCTGACTTTTGGCTCATTTAAACCGAAGTGGAATGGTGTATGGTGGTATAGGTCCATACGAAGCATGGGAGGTGGCCAGGCAAGGGATTGGTCGATCTGGGTGGTGCTGAGGAGGGTGTGGGGTCTAGACCACGACCAGAGATTGCAAAGGGGTGGCTGCAGTACTTGGGGTAGGAGATATTTGCAAGGCAAGCTTTAGTGGCCACACCTTCCTCTCCTTTCGTCTCCAAAAGCTAGAGGACAAGGATGAACAATGAAAAGCTACAGCGTAACTCGACCAGGAGGGAGTGTAGGGTGCTTTGGAAATTTTCTTAGCAAGATTGGGTGGATATTGAGTTAGTTTGAAATCAAAGTTCGATTGATTTGCAAAAGTTGCTTAAATGGAGGCTTGTGAGGAAAGTTGAAATATTTTCATTTGGCAAGGTGGGGAGTGAGTACTGGTTGATAGGGTAGGTCAAAACATCTCTTCCAAATTTATGTGGGATTTTTCTAATGATTATAACCCCATTTAAATGCCTTTATTCAAAAAGGGAAGAAGTAGATTATGGAAGCTAATGTAATATTTTTACATTAGGCAAGGTTGGTTTTTGATGTGAAATGGTTCTGAATACCATATTACACATTGGAGAATTTTACTGGAATTTATTGAGGTGGAAAAGTATTTTTAAGGAATTATTTCTTGTTTCTGCCATTCAAGAAAAAGGGCAAAAGTGGTCTTTGGTAAGGGCAAGAGTGGTCTTTGGTAAGGGCAAAAGTGGTCTTTGGATGAGTAGGAATTAGAAGGCCTTAGCCAAGGGCAAGAGTGGTCTTTGGTAGTACTAATTATTTACTACAAGATGGTTCATGTACATTCTCAATAATGCATCTACGCTGGCAAAGGTAGAGCTCCAAAGATTGAATCTAGAAAAGAGATCCAGACTTAGCCATTTTGGCAGATTTAGAGTTTTAGACTAGATTATAAGTGGGAAACAATTTGAGAGAGTGGCAAGGTTTATTCTTCCCATCAAGTGGTTGATGTTGAGGTATAGATTGAAGAGAGGGGATCCATGCTTGGATTGGGTCTTCACTGAGTTGGAACCATCAAAAGGGATTATCCCTGGATTGGTCTGATTAGGAGATGAGATGGCTCCTTTAGTGGCTTAGGGTAGATCCAGATTTGGATGCTTGGTTTGGGATTGATGATCACAACATAGATTGGGTCCTAGGGATGAGCTACTAGATTAGATCATTCTAGTACCTAAGCAAACAAGGGAATCAACAGATCAAGGAAATTCATTAGACAGCATATCAAGGCAATTCAACTTATCAAACTTGTCCAACTACTATTAAAGTCATCCTCAAGCCTAGCTTGAGGTAAGCATGGGTATTTTGAAAAGGTGGTGCTTTGAATCAAGGTAAGAACCTCTTGGTAGTTCTACCAAGATTGGAGTGAACAGGTTTTTGGAAAGGTTTTGGAAAAACCTAGAGGTAAGAGTAAACTACTAGAAAAACCATCTTCGGTTCGATGTGAACAAGGCCAGCAGTCCCGGTCTGGCACAGCCCGCGACTAGTGGGAGCACTAGTCCCTGGCCGTGAGGCCTCTAACGGCTAGAAACGGCCGTAGTCACTAGTCCCGGGCGGGACCAGGTCATTAGTCCCGGTCCGTAATATGGCCTGGGACTAATAACCTAGAGCAGGCCACCTGGTCCTTTCGTGGACTATTAGTCCCGGGTCGTATCACGGCCCGGACTAGTTGTCCACCACTATATATTCTGCCTCCTGTCCTGCTGCCCTAAATCATATGGTGGCCATTTTTCTCAAAGAAGCAAGAGAGTTCATGCCATTTTTTTCTCAAGATTTGTCAAGATTTAGTTTGCAACACCTAAATCCAAAGCTTTAAAAGGTTAGAACTTCATTCTTTCATCTCTTATTGCTACTTTAGCTCTATAATGCTCTAGAAGTATAGAGATATGGATCAAATGCATGCATGCTCTAGAAGTAGCTAGAAGGATTTTGATATATATGTGTAACAAATTTTGATTAGGCACATAGTTACTGAAAATTGAAATGTGTGGAATGAGGTTTTCACTGAAGTAATGGTTTTTGATATACTTTTACTATAATGCAGATGGTCCGGGAATGGATGTACGATATTAACCGACGCTCTGGTGAGTTCATTAATGGCGTGCATGAATTCAATAGTGTTGCTGATGCAAACAAGCGCAATGGTTTTGTATTCTGTCCATGTAATGGATGTAGGAGTCAGAAGGATTACTCTGACTCAAAAACCCTTCACAGCCACCTGTTGAAGTCCGGCTTCATGCCCAGTTATAATTGTTGGACCAAGCACGGAGAGAGAGGGGTTACAATGGAAGACAATGAAGAAGAGGAGGAGGATGACAACTATCATGGTTTCCCTGAGTACGGAGATACTTCCATGGGGGATGTTGAAGGGGAGGATGAAGAAGAGACACATGATGAACCTGCTGATGATCTTGGTCGTACCATTTCCGATGCACGAAGAGATTGTGAAACTGAAAAGGATAGGGAGAAGTTCAATCACATGTTAGAGGATCACAAAAAGTTGTTGTACCCAAATTGCGAAAATGGTCTGAAAAAGCTGGGCAGCACACTGGAATTGCTGCGAAGGAAGTCTGAGTGTGCTATACCTGACTCCTCATTTGAAAAGTTGCTGTAAATGATGAAGAATATGCTTCCAAAAGATAATGTATTGACCGCCAGTATGTACGAAGCAAAGAAGGTTGTCTGCCCTCTAGGTTTAGAGGTTCAGAAGATACATGCATGCCCTAATGACTGCATCCTCTACCGCGGTGAGGAGTATGAGAATTTGGATGCATGCCCGATATGCACTTCACTTCGGTATAAGATTAGACGAGATGACCCTGGTGACGTTGAGGGCGAGCCCCCCGGAAGAGGGTTCCTGCCAAGGTGATGTGGTATGCTCCTATATGTCAACACCCGGATTTTTCAATCCTAGATGCCTGTTATGCCATACATCGCAATCCCAGGATTACCATTTTTGCGAGACATAACAGAATTGGATACCATAGTACTTCATCCATTACAAACGATATATAAGTTCTTACACAAATAGGGATCTCATGATCCAGTTCTTAATACAACATCAAGCAGCGGAATACGTAATAATAACGGTAGCGTAGGCGAAGCTCCATCTTCGGGGTCACAGGCAATGCTGACGATGGGAGATGATCCTAGTTGTCGTAACCTTCCTGGGGTCCATCTTACCCGGGTACTCCTCTTCATAGTCTGGCCATGGGAATAGCCAGGGACAAAGCCATGAGTACTCTTTAAGTACTCGCAAACTAATACTAACAGGTAAAGGGGTTTTTGTATAATAGGACACTAGGCTCTAGGGTTGTTTTGCAAAAGCCAGATTTATCTCTACTAAGTTCTAAAGCTAGTCACAATTTTATAATTCCTAAGTGGGAACTTGTATTTCATATCACAACTCTGTTGTGGTCAAGTCAAAGTCTCAATTCATTTCACAGGTCATTTTGAAAATTCTGACGGGGGAACAGTATGGCCACTCCAACTGTCCATAACCGCGGACGCGGCTATTCGAATAGTTTGACACTCTGCAGAGATTGTACACTTTCACCACAACATTCGATACATCCGTCAGGAACAAATCCTGAATTCACCATACTCAGTATGCGGATAATCAATCCTAACCTTTCAATTACACGCCATAGTATAAGCACCTCTCCTGTGAGTTTGGCCTCCCAACCCTGACCAGCTGTCATCTTGGGTACTGCACAGGTGGACAATCTTCACAAGGTAGCCTCAGCTCAGACCTTGGCCGTGAAGGAACTAATACTAAGGAATATAAGTTTCCAGTCAAGCCCTACCCATTATTCAGGTATTGTGGTTGTATGCAAAAATTGGAATGGTATCGCATCCAGACAACCATCAGTTTTATAAAGGGCTAAGGCTCATGCCTCAACATTTTCATCACCAAATTTTCAAGTGTTTGGAAACACATGTCCAAAACATTTCAATAGAATGATCCATCATTCCAAGGTTTTCATAACCATTTTTTCCACCAAGTATTCCCATCTAGAGTTGATCAAATTTTATGCTTAGCACTAGCATCTAAGGTAGGGGGGGGGGGTAATTATGATGGGGTAGTAACTAGTGGAGTCTCAACTAAGTCCAACCTTATATCTTAGGCTGATATCAAGGTTTCTAGATTAGGCCAATTTAATGCTCTTTATGCAACCTTCAGCATCTTTCCAATATCTACCAGTCACTTAAGTAAACTCTAAGTAAGCTTCGATAAAGAAATAAAGTAAGAAGCTTGCAAGTAAAACTAGGATTGGTTTATCAAATGGGTATGATCACATATGCTTAAGGCATATAGTGGTCATGGAACAAGTATGGGTTTGTTGCATCAGTAGGGTATCTTGCAAGGGTTAGCTTGCATAGGTATAGTATCAGCTTGCACAATATCAGTATAATCTTGCATAGTTACTAGCTTGCCTTGTGCAGAGCAGTGGTTGAAGTTCTCCTCGGCTTCTTCGTAGTATCCTTCTTCCTCCTCGTATCCTTGGTCGGTACTAGCGTCTATGAATAAATACGAGGTACACAATCACCAAACAATACTTAACTACTTGCAATCGTCACACACAAGGGTCCTATAGATGATCTAGCATCATCTCTATATTTACAAGGTTAAGGCTTGATTTGATTCTTTTTATTTTTAGAAAAGTAATTTCTACTCATTGAAAAACTACTTAAGATTTAATATTCTCCAAACCAAATATGGGATCATGTTTAAACATGTCATCACCACATATTGTAGTCCATGGGAATGTGATTTAAAGTGGTGTTACAATTTAATAAGGTTTTACCCTTTTATTTTAATTAATTAAAGTGGCTAGAAATGCTTATGTAGCATTCTTTTATTACTTGAACATTATTTCCGCAAGTAAACCTATATATTTTTATATATTTTGAAAGGTATGGTTAAATGTGATTTTTGAGAGTTGGAATCAACTCAAAAGATTTTCTGGTTTAAATTTGAAAAATGTTTGAATGCAGAAAAGCTTCTGCCTTGTTATTTTTACTATGGGTGATCTATAGATCCAAATGACTTGAATCCAACGGGCTTGGATTCAGCATTCACAGACCTTCCCAACAAAATTGGTTTCATCCAATTTTGTGCGATGAATCGATCTGGGTTGATTTTTGAAGTTGGGTACAGAAGTGTGTTTGAAAAGAAATAGAAAAAGATTTAATTTGAATAACTGGGCTGCGCGGGAAAAGTTACTGGGCCGGCCTGCTAAGCGCAGTGCTCCCGTGGGCTGCTTAAGTGGGTGTCCCCACTTGTCAGTGACACGGGGCTAGGCGAAGCGGTATGGGGCAACGTGGATCGTTCGATCTAGTTCTAATCTAACGGCTGAAAGTCATCGTCGACGCGAGACAACTCCGGCGAGAACGAAACCTAGCGCGGCCAGTGAGGGTTGCTGGGGGCTCACCGGGGTACAGGCGAGGGTCGGCGAGGCGGGCGAACGACGAAGTCGACGACGGCGAAGTCAGGGGTGGTCGCGGCAGCTACTGGGCGGCTCTAATCGCTGGCTCCTTTCTTCTCCGGCAGCGGCAGGCTCCAGTGAAATTCCGGCGGGGTGGTGCTCGCCTTGCTCTGAGAACGGCGTGGCACGGTCAGTGAGTAGAGGGGAGTGAGATGCTATGAAGAAATCGTGTGGGGGTGGCCTCTCTTTATAGTCGAGCGAGGGGACCATCGGGGCGCACGGTGAGCTCGTCGGGGGCGAGGTTACAGGAGGCTAAAGGCATAGGCAAGGGTAGGGGACGGTGCAGTGTCTCCTGGCGATGCTCAACGACATGGTCTCGAGGCATGGGGAGGTGCGGTTTGGTCTGGAACGGGCGGTGCTCTGCGCGGCAGAGGCGACGTCTTTGACGGCGGGCGGTGGCTGTATGTCACGGGGCGGCAAACGGGGGTGTCTGGCGGTCTCCTGGGTTGATGGCGATCGTGTGTGCACGCGGTGAGGGCGGCGCGCGGTCTGTGGACGCTGGTCGAGGATGGCGCTCTGGCGCGTGCTCGGCATGGTCTGGGCACGGCTTGTGCGCGTGGTCCAGGGCTTGGCAACGCTCGCGGCTGGGACAGGTAGTGGCGATGGACGGTGGGCTGCCTCCCAGACAAGGTTGGCACGGCTAGTTCTTCCTCTGGCCTGTTGTCCACAATGGGGTGACATTGGGTGCTCGGTTGTTCACCATTAATGGCAATGGCAAGCTCACAGGGGTGCTAGTGTTGGGCTAACCTTTCTAGATGATCTACTGAGCTGTGTGAGATAACTAGGGAACAAGTTAGGCCAATTTTACTGCACACTATAGTGTTTGATGTTTTGTTTGATTTGTGTCTGCAACCTGTTTGATGAAATGGCCGCATGAAATCAAGTTTTTAATTTTGAAAAGATTTTTGGTGGGTTTGCTAGATTGGTGCTGGTGAGTCTGCAGATGCTTGGGTTTTGAAAGTTGAGCTTGTTTGAGTGGTTTTTGAAAAAGTGGGATCTTCCCATATGATAAAGATTCAATTTTGAATTGTCATTTAAACTATGCATTTGAAAGTTTCTGGATGATCACAAAGTGGGCCTTGATACCTTGTTACGAGTACATTCAAAGGGTGCAAAGATCCAGAAAAGTTTCTATTAGGTTTTGAAAGTTTGAGACAGCCAAAGTAGGCATGGGAGTTAAATTGGACAAAATGACCATTCATTTCATATATGTGTTTTGATTTACTTGTCTTTAGGAAAAGTGTGGGAAATGTTTTAGATGATGTTTATTTCACCTAAGAAACATTTTACAAGCAATGAAACAAACAAACAAGGTGGTTTTAAAAGAATTCAAAATCAATGCATACACATATGCATGCATTCATAATGTTATTTAGAAAAGTTTTTGTTAACCCTTATTTTGATGATTAGAATTTGATGATCCAAGCTTAGTATTTTTGGGATGTTACAAACCTTCCCCCCTTAAACAAAATCTCGTCCCGAGATTTGAAAAAGGACAAAAATATTACCTAGGATTTGAAGAGATCAGGAAGCTCCTTCCTGATGTGATCTTCGCGTTCCCAGGTAGCTTCCTCTTCTGTGTGGTTGCTCCACTGAATCTTGAGAAACTTGATGCTTCGGGTTCGGGTAGTTCGAAAGGCTTCTTCCAAATACGGATGGGTACTTCGTGATAGGTCAGGTCATCGTTGATCTCTATGGTCCGGTCGTCGATATTTTTGAACACTTCGGTCTTCTCGGGGACTTCGAGACACTTACGAAGTAACGAGATATGGAACACATTATGCACAGAAGACATCTCTTCTGGTAGTTCCAATTGATACGATACTTCTCCTCGACGGTTCAGAATTTTAAAAGGTCCGACATATCTGGGGGCTAACTTTCCCTTGAGTTGGAAACGCTGAATTCCCTTCAATGGCGACACTTTCAGATAAACAAAATCTCCTATGTTGAAGGAGAGGTATCTACGTCTCTTGTCGGCGTAACTCTTCTGTCAGGATTGGGCTGTCTTGAGGTGCTCGCGAATCTTGTGAACCTTCTCTTCTGCTTCTCGTAGGATGTCGGGTCCGAAAATCTGACTCTCTCCTACTTCTGACCAGTTCAAGGGGGTGCGACACTTCCTTCCGTACATAAATTCAAATGGGGCCATTTGCAAACTGGCTTGGTAACTGTTGTTGTATGAAAATTCTGCAAATGGCAGACAGTCTTCCCATTTGGATCCATATTCTAACACACATGCTCTCAGCATATCTTCGAGTATTTGATTTACTCGCTCCGTTTGTCCATCGGTCTGAGGGTGATACGCGGTACTGAAATCTAGGCGGGTTCCTAGACCTTCTTGGACTTTCTTCCAGAATCTAGAGGTAAACTGAGTTCCTCGATCCGATTCAATGTTCTTGGGGACTCCATGCAAACTAACGATTCTAGCGATGTACAACTCTGCTAGCTTCGAACTCTGATAGGTGGTTTTGACGGGCAAGAAATGGGCGACTTTGGACAACCTGTCCACTATGACCCAAATAGAGTCATTTCCCTTACTAGAAGTAGGTAGTCCAGTGATAAAGTCCATTCCTACAGAATCCCATTTCCATTCCGGAATCTGCAATGGTTGCAACAATCCAGCGGGTCTTTGATGTCCTGCCTTGACTCGTTGACATATATTACACTTGGCGATACAGCTTCTGATTTCTCTCTTCATCTTATGCCACCAAAATTGCTCTTTCAAATCTTGATACATCTTAGTTCCTCCGGGATGGATAGAATAAAGAGTATCATGAGCCTCCTTCAAGATAACTTCTTTTAACTCAGAATCTGATGGTACACAAAGGAGTCCTTTGTACCACAAAACTCCTTCTTCGTCCTCGGTGAATCCGGCTACTTTGCTTGTACCGATACGACGCTTGATTCCGTCGATACTGGCATTTCCCTTCTGCGCCTCTTTAACCTGACTGATCAAAGTGGGATGAAGTTCTATGCTAGCCAAAAATCCTTCACTTACTAATTCCATTCGAAAATCTTCCATCTCTTTGTGCAAACTTGGTTGCTCCTTCAAAATCATGGAGTTCAAGCGGCACGGCAATCTGCTAAGGGCATCGGCTACCACGCTGGCTTTACCAGGGTGATAGTGAATGTCCAGGTCGTAATCCTTGATTATCTCAATCCATCTTCTCTGCCTCATATTCAGCTCCTTCTGAGTGAATATATACTTTAGGCTCTTGTGATCCGAATAAATCTCACAACGGTTTCCCATCAGGTAATGTCTCCATGTCTTCAGGGCTAGAACTACGGCTGCGAGTTCGAGGTCATGGGTTGGATAGTTTTGCTCGTGTTGCTTCAATTGTCGAGATAGATAAGATATAACTTTGCCTTCTTGCATTAGCACACATCCGAGACCAATCTTTGATGCGTCACAATACACATCGAAGGGCTTCGTGATATCCGGCATGATCAAGATTGGGGCTGAAATCAATCTCCTCTTGAGTTCTTGAAAACTCGCTTCACATTTGTCGGTCCATTCAAACTTCTTGTCCTTCTTCAGCAATTGGGTCATGGGTCTGGCGATACTAGAGAATACTTCTACAAATTTGCGTTAATATCCCACCAATCCGAGAAAAGCACGAACTTGGGTTTGAGTGGTTGGGGCTTGCCAATCTTCTACATCTTTCACTTTGGCAGGGTCAACGGCAATTCCTCCGGCTGATACAATGTGACCGAGGAATCCTACTTCCTGTAACCAGAATTCACATTTGCTAAACTTTGCATACAGCTGATGCTCTCTAAGGGTTCAAGAATGGTCCTTAGGTGTAGCTCATGTTCTTCTTCTGATTTGGAATAAATCAGAATGTCATCGATGAAAACAACGACAAACTTATCCAGGAAGTCCATAAAAATCTTATTCATGAGGTTCATGAAATAAGCGGGGGCATTGGTTAATCCGAAACACATGACTGTATACTCATACAATCCATATCTGGTGGTAAAGGCAGTCTTCGGAATATCCTCTGCACGAATTTTGATTTGATGATAGCCAGTCCTAAGATCAATCTTAGAAAACACTTTGGCACCGGTCAACTGATCAAACCAATCTTCTATCTTGGGTAAGGGGTACTTGTTCTTGATGGTGACATCATTCAACTTCCGATAATCCGTACACAAACGGTTACCTCCATCCTTCTTGTCCACAAACAAGACAGGGGATCTCCATGGGGACGCGCTTGGTTGAATTAATCCGATTTCCAGCATGGAATCCAGTTGCTTCTTCAGTTCTTCTAGTTCTGACGGGTTCATACTATAGGGTCTCTGGGCTATGGGTCCGGTTTCGGGGATTAGTTCCATGATAAACTCGATATCCCGATCTGGGGTCATACCGGGCAAAACATCTGGAAATACATCGGGGTATTCGCAGACTATCCGGACTTGGTCAATGGTAGGTTGGGCTATTTGAATTGGCGAGGTAAGGTTTCTGATATATGCTCGACTGATATTTCGGCGGTACTGGTCATAGTGATGGCTTTCTTGGCACAGTCAATCAATCCCTTATGTTTGGACATCCAATCCATTCCTAGTACTACTTCCAAACCTTTAGTTCCGAGTACTATTAGATTAGCATAAAAATCTATGCCATGGATTCGGATAGGGACGGCTTTGCAAATTTGCCTAGCCTTGGTGGTTGATCCGGGAATTTGCACAATCATCACATGCTTCAATTTGGTTGGTTGAATTTTACTAGTGCAGGCAAATTCTTTGGTGAAAAATGAATACGATGCACCAGAGTCAAACAACACTCTTGCAAGTACTGAATTAATAGAAAACATACCCAGCACGACGTCTGGCGCTTCCTGAGCTTCTTCAGCATGCATGAGAACAAGACGGCCATTGCGGTTGAGTGAATTCCCTGGGGCAAATCTTCTTCCGGGCTGAACACGACGCTGCTGCTGAGCTGGGACATTGGCGTTGGGGGTTGTAGCATTCTTCTTGTTGGGGCACTCGTTTGAATAGTGGCCTTTATTTCCACAGTCATAACAGGTCACTTGTGACTTGTCCTTGGCTGCGATAGGCATAGCATTGCTTCCAGTCCTCGGGGCAGTGTTGGGGTTGGCGGTAGCATTGTTGGTGTTGAACTTGGGTGGGGCACGGGTGAAATTGCTAGAGTTGTCGGGGTTGTTTTGATTTCCTCCGGGTCTAGGGTTTCCACGGTTGGGGTAGGTCGGACGGGTCATAGGGGGTCTGTTGGTTCTTGGGGCAAATCCTGGAGATGGGTTGGGGCGATACTTTGGGGTCTGATGGGTTCCTGGTTGATGCATCATGCGACGCTTGCGGTTCTCATTGGCCTGGTTGATCTTTCCTTCCATCTGGATAGTAGAGTCGACAAGGGCTTCAATATCAACAAAGGGGATATTGACTAACACTGTCTGCATCTCGTCATGCAGACCATTCAAGAACCTTTCTTTCTTCTTGGCTTCGGTGTTTATCTCGTCCGGGGCATACCTAGCTAATGACAAAAATTTGTCACGGTATTCCACTACAGTCATCCTTCCTTGCTTCAGCTCTCTGAACTCGTCTCTCATTCTCTTGATCAAACCTGGTGGCACATGGGTTTTGCTGAACTTGACTTTGAATTCCTCCCAGGTCATCATTCGGCCTCCGGTCATGGCACGAACACTGTTCCACCATGCCCTGGCATGTCCGGCTAGATAGTGGGTGGCGAACAGGACTTTCTCGTTGGCTTCCACTCCGGCGACTTCTAGGTTGTTTTCCATGGTTAGCAACCAGTCATCAGCATCTAGGGGTTCTTCTGACTTGGTGAAAACGGGTGGGTTATTATTCTGGAAATTCTTGATCTTAGATCCATGGTTGTCCTGATTTATGTGGCCTTGGTTGTTGTGGGCTAGCTGGGCTATCTGTTGCAGAGTGGCTAGGTTGGATTGACGTTCCGCTCTTTCAGCTTCGCGGTCAGAACTCAACATTTGCAGAATCTGCAACATCGGGTCCGAGGATGAACCACTTCCTCCACCTGGCATCTGAAGATTGATATAGATCATGAGAAAAGAGGGAAATTTCTAAGGTCTTGGGTCTTTGAAAAGTTTTTAAAGGTTTGACTCAGGTTTTTCTAGCAACTTGCTTTTTCATTCATTCATTCACACGATACAACGCACACCACAGCAAGGAAAAACAGATGGTTTTAAGAACCATTCTGGAATCTACGATACAGTGGGACCGACTACTACTCACTACGCTAGTGCTCAAGTGCTACTACTCCTCGAAATCTGTGGCTTCATCATCTTCATCATCATTGATGAAGGCGAAATCATCCTCATCGGTGAAGAAGTCCATGGCCTGATCCTCCAGAAAATCATCGTCATCGCTGAGATAGGAGTAAGGGTCTCCACGAAGATCCTCTCCGGCATTCTCCCTTTCCTCTAACTGCATGTCTCTCTCGTGGATGGTCTCCTCTAGAGATGATATGCGATGGCGAAGACGGGAAATAATGCGCTCCTTCTTGTCGAGCTGACGGCGGCGAGACTTGCGATCCTTTGCTATCATGGTGATGGTCTGTTCCTTCGTCTTGATGATGGCAGACTTGTGGTTGCAATAGTCACGACAGTTGTCCAATTCCTGCTGACGATCATACATCATTAAGCTAATGTGGTCCAATTGAGTCTTCAGCTCGGGGTGGTATGGGGCTTCCAGTGGTTGTCCATTTGCATCACGTCTTGGGCAAAACTCAAAGCGAGTACCCTTGATCTGATTGATGCTCTGCCCACACAGACGGGAAAGAACTTCCTGCATTGCTCTGGCAAGTCCATCGAGCCAGTTGTTTTCCCTCAAGGTAAACTGAATTCCCTCCGCAGTGGGAGGTTCAATCTTTCCTCGGAGACTTGCAACAATTAGCCACTGCAGATCTTCTCCTCCTTGATCATTGAGCTGAGCTCCGAAGAACTCGGGGTGTGGACGCTCCAGAAGTTCCCAAAAGCTGATCCAGATCCCTCTCAAAGATAAGGTCTCCACCATTCCCCAGTTGGTAAAAATTGATGTACTTCACGTCCATCTATAAAAATAGACGATGAGTAGATTAGCAGAGTGATCAAGTGTGTCAAAATTTTATCTATTTTGCAACGGTTTTTGAGGAACATGAATTTTTATGAAAGAATTAAAGAGGTAAGAATGAGAATAAATTTTCGTAAATATTTGTTTTCTTTGGTTTTGAAACTAAGTTTTTGGTTCAACGTCCAATCTAACTAGGGTCTCCTATGGTCAGGATGGCTCTGATACCAACTTGTCAACACCCGGATTTTTCAATCCTAGATGCCTGTTATGCCATACATCGCAATCCCAGGATTACCATTTTTGCGAGACATAACAGAATTGGATACCATAGTACTTCATCCATTACAAACGATACATAAGTTCTTACACAAATAGGGATCTCATGATCCAGTTCTTAATACAACATCAAGCAGCGGAATACGTAACAATAACGGTAGCGTAGGCGAAGCTCCATCTTCGGGGTCACAGGCAATGCTGACGATGGGAGATGATCCTAGTTGTCGTAACCTTCCTAGGGTCCATCTTCCGGGTACTCCTCTTCATAGTCTGGCCATGGGAATAGCCAGGGACAAAGCCATGAGTACTCTTTAAGTACTCGCAAACTAATACTAACAGGTAAAGGGGTTTTTGTATAATAGGACACTAGGCTCTAGGGTTGTTTTGCAAAAGCCAGATTTATCTCTACTAAGTTCTAAAGCTAGTCACAATTTTATAATTCCTAAGTGGGAACTTGTATTTCATATCACAACTCTGTTGTGGTCAAGTCAAAGTCTCAATTCATTTCACAGGTCATTTTGAAAAGTCTGACGGGGGAACAGTATGGCCACTCCAACTGTCCATAATCGCGGACGCGGCTATTCGAATAGTTTGACACTCTGCAGAGATTGTACACTTTCACCACAACATTCGATACATCCGTTAGGAACAAATCCTGAATTCACCATACTCAGTATGCGGATAATCAATCCTAACCTTTCAATTACACACCCTAGTATAAGCACCTCTCCTGTGAGTTTGGCCTCCCAACCATGACCAGCTGTCATCTTGGGTACTGCACAGGTGGACAATCTTCACAAGGTAGCCTCATCTCAGACCTTGGCCGTGAGGGAACTAATACTAAGGAATATAAGTTTCCAGTCAAGCCCTACCCAATATTCAGGTATTGTGGTTGTACGCAAAAATTGGAATGGTATCGCATCCAGACAACCATAAGTTTTATAAAGGGCTAAGGCTCATGCCTCAACATTTTCATCACCAAAATTCTCAAATGTTTGGAAACACATGTCCAAAACATTTCAACAGAATGATCCATCATTCCAAGGTTTTCATAACCATTTTTCCACCAAGTATTCCCATCTAGAGTTGATCAAATTTTATGCTTAGCACTAGTGTCTAAGGTAGGGGGGTAATGATGATGGGGTAGTAACTAGTGGAGTTTCAACTAAGTCCAACCTTATATCTTAGGCTGATATCAAGGTTTCTAGATTAGGCCATTTTTTTTGAGGGTAAAACAGTAGGGAAAAAAACCCACTTCAATTTTTATATATTATAGAAAGTTACAAAAGAATATTTACAAACATATTCCACCTCAAAAAAAGAGGGATAACATTCTAATCAGCTATCTCCTGTCCAAATTGGTTTCAATCCAAACCTTAAGGCCCTGATAATACTTCTTCTTAATTCTATAAAGGACCCATCTTAATTCCTGGGCTACAATAGCCTTCTAGGTCTCCATCGACGCATGCTGATTTTTGAAAATTTCATTATTTCTGCAAATCCAGATGCTCCAAGTTCCCAGTATCAGAATTTCCATTGCAAAAGGGACCTTGAGGTCTTTTTTAATACTGGCTAAAACTTCAAAGATGCTTTGATCAGCCGTATTGACCTGTGAAATTTCTGCCCAGCAGGCTCTTGCAAAGGGGCATTCCCAAAACAAATGAAAACTGGTTTCTTCACTATTGCAGCCTTGGAAGACACAGTCATAAGATGCCAGAGAAAAACATTTCCTTTTCAGAAGATTTCTTGTGTTGAGACTATCAAGCAGTAAGAGCCAGAAGAAGAATTTGTGCTTTTGTTGACAAGTAGATTTCCATATCCAAGAGAAATGTGGCTGAACCAGTTGGTAACCAACTAAAGAGCAGTAAGCCTTTTTGACCGAAAAATTACTGCCCCAAATGTAAGACCAACAATCAGATTCCCCTTCCCTGCCAGAATTGAGAATTTGTTCAAGACTTTGATATTCCTGATAAGCTTGTTGGGACAAAGGAAGATAAAAGAGATCCTGAGTATTAGCAGTATGCAGGAACTCACTAACAGAGATGTGAGGGTTTTTTGCATATGAAAGGAGGTGAGGAAGCTTATGTTGTAGGCAACTATCATTCCACATATCAGTCCAGAATAGTGTGGATTTCCCATTTCCCACCAAGCACTTTGCAATTCCTTTAAAAATGTCAATCAGTTTTAGATGAGCTTTCCACCAAAAGGATCCCTCAAGACTTCTTCCAGGTAGTTTATCATTACAATAGTAAGTATTCCATATCAAGTGGACCCAAGGAATATCCTTATGATTATAAAACTTATCCAAATTCTTCAAAAGGAGAGCAGAATTTTGAACATTAAGATCAAGAACTCCCAATCCTCCCTGGTTTTTGGGTCTACAAACTTTCTTCCATGCTACAAGAGCAGTACCTCTAGCTTGAACATCAAAAGTTTTCTTTCTCCACAAGCATTGCCTCATATATTTAATCAACTGCTCCTTGATAGTGACAAGGAGATCGAAACAACTCATGTAATATATGGGAAGGGAAGATAACACGGATTTAACTAACTGCAATTTCCCTCCAAAATTTAGAAAGTCAGCTATTCCACACAACCTTCTTTCAACTCTCTGAACAATAGGCAAGAAGTGTTCCACAGCAGGTTTATTCAAACTCAGGGGCAAACCAAGATAGGTAAAAGGAAAAGAACCAGTGAGGCAAGAAAGGGTATTAGCAAAATGCCCAAGCCTCTCTGAATCCATATTAATTGGCATCATGCTGGACTTGGAGTAATTGACTTTGAGACCAGTGGAGAGAGCAAAAGTATGTAGGATTGCCTTAAGACACAAGAGTTGCTTAGAATCAGCCTTAAGAATTACTAAAGTGTCATCTGCATACTGAACCACAGGGAAGTCAGGACAGAATACATTCTCAGTGGGCAAAGAAAGAAGACCCAGGTTCATTGCCTTATTGAGGATACTTTGAAGGAGATCAGCAGCCAGAACAAACAATAAAGGAGACAAAGGATCTCCTTGCCTGACACCCCTTCTACAGTAAAAAAAATTTCCCAGGCACACCATTTAAAAGCACAGAGGAAGAAGCAGACCCAAAGATCATCTGAATCCAAGAAATCCATTTAACTCCAAAACCTTTGGCTTTAAGGATATTGATGATTGCAGAATGCTCAATTCTATCAAAAGCCTTCTCAAAATCCAACTTAAGAATTAAAATTTCCTCCTTTGACTTGTGGCATTGATCAAGAAATTCAAATTCCCAACCTAAACAGTCTTGGATAGATCTTTGCTTGAGGAAACCATATTGATTCTTGTGAACAAGTTTAAGAATGACTTTTTGCAGTCTATTAGCCAGAATCTTGGTGATAATCTTAAGGACACTATTTAGCAAAGAAATAGGCCTAAAATCAGCAGGAGTCAAAGGAGCAGCAATTTTTGGAATGAGGGTGATAAAAGAAGAATTAATGCTTTCCAATGAGGCATTCCCTTCATAGAACTCAACAAGTAGATGCTTCACATCATCCTTGATAATAGGCCAGCAAAGCTTCATGAATTCATTATTAAAACCATCAGGGCCAGGGGACTTATCATTAGGCAGATTTGTGATGACTTCATCAATCTCCTCATCAGAGAAAGGCCTTTCCAAAGCATCCCTTTCCTCCTGGCTTAAGCAGTCACCAGCCAAGTCATTAAGATTGAAATGCATTTCAGGCTTATCAGAAGAGCCCATTCTATTTCTAAAGGAATTCCAAAGAAGATTTGCTTTTCCATCATGATCATAGACCTCAAGATCAGAATCGTCCTTGAGCATGGAAATGTAATTATGTCTAAAACTTATGGTAGCTCTGGAGTGAAAGAATTTGGTGTTCTCATCCCCCAGCTTAACCCATTTAATTTTTCCTCTCTGTTTCCAATAAGTATTCTGGTTTTGTAAAAGAGAAATAATAAGATCTTTCAGGATATCCCTAAGATTCCACTCATGAACAGTAAGAGTTCTCATTTCCTCCATGATATCAAGCAAGTCAATGGTGGCATTAACATTACAGATTTGTGTCTTTAGGCAAGGTAGCTGTTTGGCCCAAAGCTTCAGCCCTATTCTCACATTTTTGAATTTAGCATTTTTTTTTGCAGAATCCAGAAAACCCACAGGAATGTTCCAGGCATTTTGAACAATGGCTTTAAACTCCTTATGATGTAACCAATGGTTTTCAAATCTGAACACCTGAGCTTTTGGAATCATTGTGCCAATCGTAATGACATAGGGAAGATGATCAGAAGTGGATTTAGAAAGAGGAGCAACAAAAGTTGAGGGAAAACTCTGAGTCCAGACAGTAGAAGTAAAAAACCAATCCAATCTTTCCAAGAGGGGATCCTTCTGCATGTTACTCCAAGTGAACTTTCTACCCTTAAGTGGTAATTCATTGAGACCCAAATTATTAATGTCTTCATTAAAGAGAAGCATACCATTCACATCTCCACCCAATTTGTTTCTATCTGAAGGCTGTCTACAGAAGTTAAAATCTCCCACAATAAGCCAATCCACATCATCAGGCATATCAATGCTGCCAAACCAGTCTAAAAATTCAGACTTTTTTTCAGGTAAACATGGTCCATAAATGTTGGAGAGGATCCAGGATTTATTGGACAAGAGAGATGTCAAGGAAATGGAGATAGAAAACTCATTGAGGAAAGATAGTTGTCCAGAAAACAGGGAGCCATTCCAAATGGTAATCAAACCACCAGATGCACCTCTGGAGGAAAGAAATTCAAAGTTGGTAAATTTGGAGGGGCAGAATTTTTTAATGTAGGAGCTATCAAAATCCTCACGCTTAGTTTCTTGGAGGCAGATAATGTCACAGCCAGACTCCTCAATCTTGCTTCTGAGAGCAATCCATTTTTTTTTCAGAATTGATTCCCCTGATATTCCAGTTCAGGATCTTCCAAGTTCTGTTGTTAATCATTAAGAAACCAGGAGCAAGTATAGATGTGGGGTGATGTAAATAATGTAATCAGCCAGAAGAGGAAACAGCAAATACAGAGACAAAAGCTCAACCAATTAAGAGTACCACAGAGATGATCCACAACAAGTATCCTCCACATTGCAATATCACAAACACAGAACACATAACAGGGAGTCAACAAGACTCCATCAAAATATTTAGTTTGATACATTAAAACACTTAAGAAGAGGTCTTCTTCTTGGCTTGCTGTCCACAGGTACCAACAGCCCCAGGCTTCTTCTTGCCACCAATGCCCAAACTGGAAGAGGGTCCTCCTTTAATGTTGCCTTTTGAAGGAGCCTTAATAGCTACATCATTGACCTTCCCTTTCTTGAGTAACCTCTTCTCCAGGTCCCCATCTTTTACCTTGCAGAATGAAGTAGCAAGATTTTTAACCACTTTGGAATTCAGGCAAGGAGGAGCAGCATTACAAACCAGGCAATCAACAATTTGACAATTTAAGTGACTTTTAAAACCCCCATTTAGTTCAACAATTCTAGGACTTCTTCTCACCTCAGATTCCACAAGAGGTTCCTTGCCCTTTCTCTTTCTAGCAGGGGTAGAGGGAGAGCCTGAAAGTTTATTGACTTCAATACCCAGGCAAGAAGGGGCCATCTGGGAAAAATTCTCATTAGGAATGATGAAAGATATTGAACTTTCCTCAGTAATAGGTTCTTTAATAATTTCCCATAAAGGAGAAGTAAGAAATACCTTGACCCAATTAAACTTCTCAGGAGTAGCAAGCATGAGAGTAATGAAGTTAAACCAACTTATAGGAATATCACATTTAAGAGAACCCTTTGAGGAAGATTCCTGCTGGATATGGGGAGCAAAATAATCCTCCCAGAGCTCCAAGCCTTGTTGGGAAAATCCCTGCTTGGCAACATGCACATCAGGAATGGAAATAAATGTTCTCACCATCCCAACCTGAAGGTGAGCCTCATTTGGGGAAAGAAGGTGCTGATCCTCCAGCATCCGATCATCATTCTCAGGGGCCACAGTACTTGAATCCATAGGACTTCCTGTCTCCTCCTCAACATCAGAATTAGCCTCCTCCTCATCAGCCAGATAGTTTTGAAAAATATTTTGCAGGCCTTCCCCAATGCCAACCCCATGAGGTGCAACTGCTACACCAAGCTCCTCCACAGCCTCAGGCTCATTAACAGATTCATCATCATCAGACTCCTAGTCTTGAACAATGACACCTGTAACTCCACTGTTCACATCCTGAGGTGGCAGGTGTTGATTGTCAATAGGCATGTCTTCTCCAGGAGCAATGAAAGAGCCTTGAACAGGAGCAGCAGCAGCCTCCCAGGGGCCCCAACCTTCAGCATTTCCACCATCAGGAGCAGGGTCCTGCACAGGAGCCATCCACTGACCCCAATCACCACCAGGAGCAGGGGGGGAGGGGGGGAGGTGGCACCTGAGGCCCAAAGACTGGACCATGTGCAGGAACAGGGTGTGGGTCCACATTGTCATCTGGCAGTGGGTCCTCCTCAGGTGGGCCCCCACCAAGCAAGTGACTCTGAAGAACTTCAACAGAAAAAGTCCAAGACTCTGTCTCCACCAGGTCACCTATGGTAAACTGTACACTCTTGGGGATGTCAACCAAATCATCCACTCGAATTTTAGCAATAATCCTACCCTTTTGATCAGGGTCCCTCTCCCACAGGAGAACTTTTCCAATGTCCGCAAAGATAGCATTCAGATCCTCTGTATGCCAGTGGTCAAGGGGAGGCCCTACCAGCATCACCCAGCACTCATTATTAAACTGAGTCCTACGCCAGTTATCACCCTCATTGTGCTTAACAAAAGAAACATGCACATCTTGAAACGGGATCGGGCTTGCCGCAATGAGTCTGTCACGGTCACTGACATGATGGAACTGCACATATGCAGACCCAAAAGGACAATCCTGGATATCTCTGAAGTGCACTCCAACCTCATTGTTGAAGAAATCAACTAAGACACCATGAATATTCAAGAACGGAACCGGACCAGGAGGGAGGGGAAAAATGTTAGCAATAGCATACTGTTCATGTGCTCGTGACCTCCGAGGCACCACCACCCTTTTAACTCGATTCCGCCCAGCCACTTGCATAATCTGGAAGCCATTCGGCAGGTAAGGCGCAGGATCAATCGGAATGTTCGCCATTGCGACGCCTTTCGCCAGCGACGAGCAGGAGGGGAATGGGGTTTGAGCGGGCGGGGGAGTTGAGGAGACAGGGGAAGTGGTAGTTGTTTTTTGCAACGAAGTGGAGAACTCGTGAAAACTGCCGTGAATGACGGGCCGGGAATGAGAAACCACCTGGGCCTTGAACCATCCCTCATACGATTTGTCGGGCCAATTACAATTCGGGAAAGAGGGAAATTTCAGAAAAGGAAGGAGCCCAGGCAATTTAAATGCCGCGCGATTAGCGCCCCCCCCCAGACCGGACCGGCGTTACCAACGACTTAAATCCCTCATTAGTGAGCACCTGAGCATAAGATCTGCCATGATGGCCTGATTTGAACTCCCCATTAAAATGATGCTCAATCACAGGCGAAGGACCCTCAGGTGACGCAGGAAATTTGAGTCTTTCAAAAACCGAGCCACCTTTACTGGGAGGCCTTAAAGAAGGAGATTTTTTTGCACTTTCTTTTTTGTACGTGACAACTTTCCATTCCTTAGCAGATTCCTTGTAGAATTCCCTTTCTTCATGAATCCAGTTCGGACCCCCATTACCCCAAAGGTTGACATGAATCACAAAAGAATGACATGAAAACTTGGAGATATTGTAGATCTCAAAACCCACTGCCCGAGAAGCAACCGAGAAACGAAAAGTTCTATCTTGCAAAAGCTTCACCTGGAATTTAGAAGCATTACCACCAAAACAGGATTGAAGAGCAAGACTAATAGTATGAAAGTCCAACTTAAAATTTGCCCTTCCAAAAGAACAGACCAGATAAAATGGTCTCTTCCAGAACCCACCAATGAAATTAACTTGATGCCTGAATTTATCAAAAATCCTCTTCTCAAAATCACGCCCTAAAGAAAAATCCAGGGAAGGTCGACATGAAGCAACATCTTTAGAAGCAACCTCTTTGGAATCACATCCTGAGGGGAGATTATCCGAGAAATCCAGATATCTAGGCACCAACTTCTCAATATTGGTGGAAATTTTTTTAACCAAAGGGCTTGGTAAAATTTGAGTACCAACCACAACCCTCTTCACCTGAAGATCAATAGAGATACCAGAAGCCACCACCTCGCCATGAACCAAGTATCTAGCATCGATCACAACCTCATTATGATTGAGGAGAACAAGCCTTTTAGAACTAGGAAAAAGCATGAGAAAACCTTTAGAAGGCTCAAGATCATCAGCTGGCAAAGAGGAGCAAAGTGCGTGCCATTTCAGACCAGTGTCCTCATCCGATCCAGTGATGGTAGGAGATCTACCAAGAAATCCAGATGAAGGATCCAAAGAATCATTAACACGATAAAGATGAGAGGGGAACCTCAAAACAGATCCAACAGAAATCTTCTCCCCATTTTCCAAACATCATCCCTCAAGAGGAGAGCCTTTAGCATTGAGAAGAACCAGCCAAGAATCCGCCAAAACAACGAGAGAGCCATCCAAAAACTTACCACCCGTGGTCACACCAGAGTAGGTGACCTTCCAGCAACCTCCAGAGGAATCCATGCAGAGCCTACGCCGGCAAGACGCCGGCGAGAACCGGAGGCCGACCAACGGTCACCTCAGAGGAGCCTCATGCCTCGGAAATCGTGCGGGTCGGATCCGCCTTCGGGAAATATCTACAGTTCCTCGATTAGGCCAATTTAATGCTCTTTATGCAACCTTCATCATCTTTCCAATATCTACCGGTCACTTAAGTAAACTCTAAGTAAGCTTTGATAAAGAAATAAAGTAAGAAGCTTGCAAGTAAAACTAGGATTGGTTCATCAAATGGGTATGATCACATATGCTTAAGGCATATAGTGGTCATGGAACAAGTATGGGTTTGTTGCATCAGTAGGGTATCTTGCAAGGGTTAGCTTGCATAGGTATAGTATCAGCTTGCACAATATCAGTATAAGCTTGCATAGTTACTAGCTTGCCTTGTGCAGAGCAGTGGTTGAAGTTCTCCTCGGCTTCTTCGTAGTATCCTTCTTCCTCCTCGTATCCTTGGTCGATACTAGCGTCTATGAATAAATACGAGGTACACAATCACCAAACAATACTTAACTACTTGCAATCGTCACACACAAGGGTCCTATAGATGATCTAGCATCATCTCTATATTTACAAGGTTAAGGCTTGATTTGATTCTTTTTATTTTTAGAAAAGTAATTTCTACTCATTGAAAAACTACTTAAGATTTAATATTCTCCAAACCAAATATGGGATCATGTTTAAACATGTCATCACCACATATTGTAGTCCATGGGAATGTGATTTAAAGTGGTGTCACAATTTAATAAGGTTTTACCCTTTTATTTTAATTAATTAAAGTGGCTAGAAATGCTTATGTAGCATTCTTTTATTACTTGAACATTATTTCTGCAAGTAAACCTATATATTTTTATATATTCTGAAAGGTATGGTTAAATGTGATTTTTGAGAGTTGGAATCAACTCAAAAGCTTTTATGGTTTAAATTTGAAAAATGTTTGAATGCAGAAAAGCTTCTGCCTTATTATTTTTACTATGTGCGATCTATAGATCCAAATGACTTGAATTCAACGGGCTTGGATTCAGCATTCACAGACCTTTCCAAGAAAATTGGGTTCATCCAATTTGGTGCACTGAATCGATCTCAGTTGATTTTTGAAGTTGGGTACAGAAGTGTGTTTGAAAAGAAATAGAAAAAGGTTTAATTTGAATAACTGGGCTACGCGGGAAAAGTTACTGGGCCGGCCTGCTAAGCGCAGTGCTCCCGCGGGCTTCTTAAGTGGGTGTCCCCACTTGTCAGTGACACGGGGCTGGGCGAAGCGGTATGGGGCAACGTGGATCGTTTGATCTAGTTCTAATCTAACGGCTGGGAGTCGTCGTCGATGCGAGACAACTCCGGCGAGAACAAAACCTAGCGCGTCCAGTGAGGGGTGCTGGGGGCTCACCGGGGTACGGGCGAGGGTCGGCGAGGCGGGCGAACGACGAAGTCGACGACGGCGAACTCAGGGGTGGTCGCGGCAGCTACTGGGGCGGCTCCAATCGCTGGCTCCTTTCTTCTCCGGCAGCGGCAGGCTCTAGTGAAATTCCGGCAAGGTGGTGCTCGCCTTGTTCTGAGAACGGTGTGGCACGGTCAGTGAGGAGAGGGGAGTGAGATTGTGTGAATAAATCGTGCGGGGGTGGCTCTATTTATAGTCGAGCGAGGGGACCGTCGGGGCGCACGGTGAGCTCGTCGGGGGCGAGGTTACAGGCGGCTAAAGGCATGGGAAAGGGTAGGGGACGGTGCGGTGTCTCCTGGCGATGCTCAACGACATGGTCTCGAGGCATGGGGAGGTGCGGTTTGGTCTGGAACGGGCGGTGCTCTACGCGGCAGAGGCGGCGTCTTTGACGGCGGGCGGTGGCTGTATGGCACGGGGCGGCAAACGGGGGTGTCTGGCGGTCTCTTGGGTTGATGGCGATCGTGTGTGCACGCGGTGAGGGCGGCGCGTGGTCTGTGGACGCTGGTCGAGGATGGCGCTCTGGCGCATGCTCGGCATGGTCTCTGCGCGGCTTGTGCGCGTGGTCCAGGGCCTGGCAACGCTCGCGGCTAGGACAGGTAGTGGCGGTGGACGGTGGGCTGCCTCCCAGACAAGGTTGGCACGGCTAGTTCTTCCTCTAGCCTGCTGTCCACAATGGGGTGACATTGGGGTGCTCGGCTGTTCACCATTAATGGCAATGGCAAGCTCACAGGGGTGCTAGTGTTGGGCTAACCTTTCTAGATGATCTACTGAGCTGTGTGTGAGCTAACTAGGGAACAAGTTAGGCCAATATTACTGCACACTATGGTGTTTGATGTTTTGTTTGATTTGTGTCTGCAACCTGTTTGATGAAATGGCCGCATGAAATCAAGTTTTGAATTTTGAAAAGATTTTTGGTGGGTTTTCTAGATTGGTGCTGGTGAGTCTGCAGATGCTTGGGTTTTGAAAGTTGAGCTTGTTTGAGTGGTTTTTGAAAAAGTGGGATCTTCCCATATGATAAAGATTCAATTTTGAATTGTCATTTAAACTATGCATTTGAAAGTTTCTGTATGATCACAAAGTGGTCCTTGATACCTTGTTATGAGTACATTCAAAGGGTGCAAAGATCCAGAAAAGTTTCTGTTAGGTTTTGAAAGTTTGAGACAGCCAAAGTAGGCATGGGAGTTAAATTGGCCAAAATGACCATTCATTTCATATATGTGTTTTGATTTACTTGTCTTTAGGAAAAGTGTGGGAAATGTTTTAGATGATGTTTATTTCACCTAAGAAACATTTTACAAGCAATGAAACAAACAAACAAGGTGGTTTTAAAAGAATTCAAAATCAATGCATACACATATGCATGCATTCATAATGTTATTTAGAAAAGTTTTTGTTAACCCTTATTGTGATGATTAGAATTTGATGATCCAAGCTTAGTATTTTTGGGATGTTACACTATAATACCACGGTTGAAACTCTTAATCAGAAACAAAGTGTCAACACCCAGATTTTTCAATCCTAGATGCCTGTTATGCCATACATCGCAATCCCAGGATTACCATTTTTGCGAGACATAACAGAATTGGATACCATAGTACATCATCCATTACAAATGATACATAAGTTCTTACACAAATAGGGATCTCATGATCCAGTTCTTAATACAACATCAAGCAGCGGAATACGCAATAATAGCGATAGCGTAGGCGAAGCTCCATCTTCGGGGTCACAGGCAATGCTGACGATGGGAGATGATCCTAGTTGTCGTAACCTTCCTGGGGTCCATCCTCCAGGTACTCCTCTTCATAGTCTGGCCATGGGAATATCCAGGGACAAAGCCATGAGTACTCTTTATGTACTCGCAAACTAATACTAACAGGTAAAATGGTTTTTTGGATAATAGGACACTAGGCTCTAGGGTTGTTTTGCAAAAGCCAGATTTATCTCTACTAAGTCTAGACGCAACGAATGCTAGTTGAAAGTTTTATAGCACCTAAGTGGGAACTTGTAATTCAGATCACAACCTTGTTGTGGTCAAGTCAAAGTATCAATTCATTTTAGAAGTCATTTTGAAAAGTCTGACGGGGGAACAGTATGGCCACTCCAACTGTCCATAACCACGGACGCGTCTATTCGAATAGTTTGACACTCTGTAGTGATTGTACACTTTCACCACAACATTCGATACATCCGTCAGGAACAAATCCTGAATTCACCATACTCGGTATGCGGATAATCATTCCTAACCTTTCAATTACACGCCCTAGTATAAGAACCTCTCCTGTGAGTTTGGCCTCCCAACCATGAACAATTGTCATCTTGGGTACTGCACAGGTGGACAATCTTCACAAGGTAGCCTCAGCTCAGACCTTGGTCGTGAGGGAGCTAATACTAAGGTATATAAGTTTCTAGTCAAGCCCTACCCAATATTCCGGTATTGTGGTTGTACGATAAAATTGGAATGGTATCGCATCCAGACAACCATCAGTTTTATAAAGGGCTAAGGCTCATGCCTCAACATTTTCATCACCAAAATCATCAGGTGTTTGGAAACACATGTCCAAAACATTTCAATAGAATGATCCATCATTCCAATGTTTTCATAACCATTTTTCCACCAAGTATTCCCATCTAGAGTTGATCAAATTTTATGCTTAGCACTAGTATCTAAGGGGGGGGTAATGATGATGGGGTAGTAACTAGTGGAGTTTCAACTAAGTCCAACATTATATCTTAGGCTGATATCAAGGTTTCTAGATTAGGCCAAATTAATGCTTTTTATGCAACCTTCAGCATCTTTCCAATATCTACCAGTCACTTAAGTAAACTCTAAGTAAGCTTTGATAAAGAAATAAAGTAAGAAGCTTGCAAGTAAAACTAGGATTGGTTCATCAAATGGGTATGATCACATATGCTTAAGGCATATAGTGGTCATGGAACAAGTATGGGTTTGTTGCATCAGTAGGTTATCTTGCAAGGGTTAGCTTGCATAGGTATAGTATCAGCTTGCACAATATCAGTATAAGCTTGCATAGTTACTAGCTTGCCTTGTGCAGAGCAGTGGTTGAAGTTCTCCTCGGCTTCTTCTTCGTAGTATCCTTCTTCCTCCTCGTATCCTTGGTCGGTACTAGCGTCTATGAATAAATACGAGGTACACAATCACCAAACAATACTTAACTACTTGCAATCATCACACACAAGGGTCCTATAGATGATCTAGCATCATCTCTAACTTTACAGGGTTAAGGCTTGATTTGATTCTTTTTATTTTTAGAAAAGTAATTTCTACTCATTGAAAAACTACTTAAGATTTAATATTCTCCAAACCAAATATGGGATCATGTTGAAACATGTCATCACCACATATTGTAGTCCATGGGAATGTGATTTAAAGTGGTGTCACAATTTAATAAGGTTTTACCCTTTTATTTTAATTAATTAAAGTGGCTAGAAAGTCTTATGTAGCATTCTTTTATTACTTGAACATTATTTCTGTAAGTAAACCTATATATTTTATATATTCTGAAAGGTATGGTTAAATGTGATTTTTGAGAGTTGGAATCAACTCAAAAGCTTTTATGGTTTAAATTTGAAAAATGTTTGAATGCAGAAAAGCTTCTGCCTTGTTATTTTTACTATGTGCGATCTATAGATCCAAATGACTTGACTCCAACGGGCTTGGATTCAGAATTCACATACCTTTCCAACAAAATTGGTTTCATCCAATTTGGTGCACTGAATAGATCTGGGTTGATTTTTGAAGTTGGGTACAGAAGTGTGTTTGAAAAGAAATAGAAAAAGGTTTAATTTGAATAATTGGGCTGCGCGGGAAAAGTTACTGGGCTGGCCTGCTAAGCGCAGTGCTCCCGCGGGCTGCTTAAGTGGGTTTCCCCACTTGTCAGTGACACGGGGCTGGGCGAAGCGGTATGGGGCAACGTGGATCGTTCGATCTAGTTCTAATCTAACGGCTGGGAGTCATCGTCGACGCGAGACAACTCCGGCGAGAACGAAACCTAGCGCGGCTAGTGAGGGGTGCTGGGGGCTCACCGGGGTACGGGCGAGGGTCGGCGAGGCGGGCGAACGACGAAGTCGATGACGGCAAACTCATGGGTGGTCGCGGCAGCTACTGGGGCGGCTCCAATCGCTGGCTCCTTTCTTCTCCGGCAGCGGCAGGCTCCAGTGAAATTCCGGCGGGGTGGTGCTCGCCTTGCTCTGAGAACGGTGTGGCACGGTCAGTGAGGAGAGGGGAGTGAGATGGTGTGAATAAATCATGCGGGGGTGGCCTCTATTTATAGTCGAGCGAGGGGACCGTCGGGGCGCACGGTGAGCTCGTCGGGGGCGAGGTTACAGGCGGCTAAAGGCATGGGCAAGGGTAGGGGACGGTGCGGTGTCTCCTGGCGATGCTCAACGACATGGTCTCGAGGCATGGGGAGGTGCGGTTTGGTCTGGAACGGGCGGTGCTCTACGCGGCAGAGGTGGCGTCTTTGACGGCGGGCGGTGGCTGTATGGCACGGGGCGGCAAACGGGGGTGTCTGGCGGTCTCCTGGGTTGATGGCGATCGTGTGTGCATGCGGTGAGGGCGGCGCGCGGTCTGTGGACGCTGGTCGAGGATGGCGCTCTGGCGCATGCTCGGCATGGTCTGGGCGCGGCTTGTGCGCGTGTTTCAGGGCTTGGCAACGCTCGCGGATAGGACAGGTAGTGGCAATGGACGGTGGGCTGCCTCCCAGACAAGGTTGGCACGGCTAGTTCTTCCTCTAGCCTGCTGTCCACAATGGGGTGACATTGGGGTGCTCGGCTGTTCACCATTAATGGCAATGGCAAGCTCACATGGGTGCTAGTGTTGGGCTAACCTTTCTAGATGATCTACTGAGCTGTGTGTGAGCTAACTAGGGAACAAGTTAGGCCAATTTTACTGCACACTATAGTGTTTGATGTTTTGTTTGATTTGTGTCTGCAACCTGTTTGATGAAATGGCCGCATGAAATCAAGTTTTGAATTTTGAAAAGATTTTTGGTGGGTTTGCTAGATTGGTGCTGGTGAGTCTGCAGATGCTTGGGTTTTGAAAGTTGAGCTTGTTTGAGTGGTTTTTGAAAAAGTGGGATCTTCCCATATGATAAAGATTCAATTTTGAATTGTCATTTAAACTGTGCATTTTAAAGTTTCTGGATGATCACAAAGTGGGCCTTGATACCTTGTTATGAGTACATTCAAAGGGTGCAAAGATCCAGAAAAGTTTCTGATAGGTTTTGGAAGTTTGAGACAACCAAAGTAGGCATGGGAGTTAAATTGGCCAAAATGACCATTCATTTAATATATGTGTTTTGATTTACTTGTCTTTAGGAAAAGTGTGGGAAATGTTTTAGATGATGTTTATTTCACCTAAGAAACATTTTACAAACAAGGTGGTTTTAAAAGAATTCAAAATCAATGCATACACATATGCATGCATTCATAATGTTATTTAGAAAAGTTTTTGTTAACCCTTATTTTGATGATTAGAATTTAATGATCCAAGCTTAATATTTTTGGGATGTTACACTATAATACCACGGTTGAAACGCTTATTCATAAACAAAGTCTCAACACCCAGATTTTTCAATCCTAGATGCCTGTTATGCCATACATCGCAATCCCAGGATTACCATTTTTGCGAGACATAACAGAATTGGATACCATAGTACATCATCCATTACAAATGATACATAAGTTCTTACACAAATAGGGATCTCATGATCCAGTTCTTAATACAACATCAAGCATCGGAATACGTAATAATAGCGATAGCGTAGGCGAAGCTCCATCTTCGGGGTCACAGGCAATGTTGACGATGGGAGATGATCCTAGTTGTCATAACCTTCCTGTGGTCCATCCTCCAGGTACTCCTCTTCATAGTATGGCCATGGGAATAGCCAGGGACAAATCCATGAGTACTCTTTAAGTACTCGCAAACTAATACTAACACGTAAAAGGGTTTTTTTGGATAATAGGACACTAGGCTCTAGGGTTGTTTTGCAAAAGCCAGATTTATCTCTACTAAGTCTAGAAGCAACGAATGCTAGTTGAAAGTTTTATAGCACCTAAGTGGGAACTTGTAATTCAGATCACGACCCTGTTGTGGTCAAGTCAAAGTCTCAATTCATTTAAGAAGTCATTTTGAAAAGTCTGATGGGGGAACAGTATGGCCACTCCAACTGTCCATAACCGCGGACGCGTCTATTCGAATAGTTTGACACTCTACAGAGATTGTACACTTTCACCACAACATTCGATACATCCGTCAGGAACAAATCCTGAATTCACCATAATCAGTATGCGGATAATCAATCCTAACCTTTCAATTACACGCCCTAGTATAAGCACCTCTCCTGTGAGTTTGGCCTCCCAACCATGAACAACTGTCATCTTGGGTACTCCACAGGTGGACAATCTTCACAAGGTAGCCTCAGCTCAGACCTTGGACGTGAGAGAGCTAATACTAAGGTATATAAGTTTCTAGTCAAGACCTACCCAATATTCAGGTATTGTGGTTGTACGATAAAATTGGAATGGTATCGCATCCAGACAACCATCAGTTTTATAAAGGGCTAAGGCTCATGCCTCAACATTTTCATCACCAAAATCATCAGGTGTTTGGAAACACATGTCCAAAACATTTCAATAGAATGATCCATCATTCCAAGGTTTTCATAACCATTTTTCCACCAAGTATTCCCATCTAAAGTTGATCAAGTTTTATGCTTAGCACTAGCATCTACAGGTGGGGGTAAGCAATAATGAGGATTGGTAAATTAGGGGAGTTCTAACTAAGTTCAATCTCATGCCTTAAGATGACATCAAGATTATCTAGCTTAGGCCAAATTTTATGCTCTTCATGCAACCTTCAAAATATCTTTGTAATATCTATAATTCACTTAAGTAAACTCTAAGTGATATCTTTGATAAAGAAATAAAGTATAAAGCTTGCAAGTAAAAACTAGGATTGGTCTGTCAAGTGAGTATGATCACATATGCTTAAGGCATATAGTAGTCATAGTAACAAGTAGGGGTTTGTTGCATCAGTAGGGTATCTTGCAAGATTTAGCTTGCATTGGTATAGTATCAGCTTGCATCAATATAAGTATAAGATTGCCTTGTGCAGAGCAGTGGTTCAAGTTCTCCTCGGCTTCTTCTTCGTAGAATCCTCCTTCCTCCTCGTATCCTTGGTCGGTACTAGCAACTATAAATAAATACGAGGTACTCAATCACCAAACAATACTTAACTACTTTCAATCATCACACACAAGGATCCTATAGATGATCTAGCATCATCTCTAACATTACAAGATTAAAGCTTGGTTTAATTCCTTTTTATTTCTAGAAAAGTAATTTCTACTCATTGAAAAACTACTTAAGATTTAATATTCTCCAAACCAAACATGGGATCATGTTGACACATGTCATCACCACATATTGTAGTCCAAGGGAATGTGATTTAAAGTGGTGTCACAATTTAATAAGGTTTTACCCTTTTATTTTAATTAATTAATGTGTCTAGAAATGCTTATCTAGCATTCTTTTATTACTTGAACATTATCTGCAAGTAAACCTATATATTTTTATATATTCTGAAAGGTATGGTTAAATGTGATTTTTGAGAGCTGGAATCAACTCAAAAGCTATTATGGTTTAAATTTGAAAAATGTTTGAATGCAGAAAAGCTTCTGCCTTGTTATTTTTACCATGGATCCAAATGACTTGAATCCAACAGGCTTGGATTCAGCATTCCCAGACCTTTCTAACAAAATTGGTTTCATTCAATTTGGTGCACTGAATCGATCCGGGTTGAATTTTGAAGTTGGGTACAGGAGTTAGTTTGAAATAAAATAGAAAAGATTTAATTTGAATAACTGGGCTGCGCGGGAAAAGTTAACGGGCTGGACTGCAAAGAGCAGTGCTCCAGCGGGCTGCTTAAGTGGACGTCCCCACTCGTCAGTGAGACAGGGAGGGGCGAAGCGGTACGGGACGATGTGGGTCGTTCGATCTGATTCTAATCCAACGGCTGGGAGTCATCGTCGATGCAAGGCAATGCCGGCGAGAAAGAAACGTAGCACGGCCAGTGAGGGTTTCTGGGGGCTCACCGGTGTGCAGGCGAGGGTCGGCGAGACGGGCGAACGACGAAGTCGACGACGGCGAACTCAGGGGTGGTCGCGGCAGCTCCTGGGGTGGACGAAATCGATGGCGCCCTTCTTCTCCAGAGGCGGCGGGCTCCGGTGAAATTCTGGCGAGGTGGTGCTCGCCTTGCTCCGGAAACGGTGTGGCACGATCAGTGAGAAGAGGGGAGTGAGATGGTGTGAAGAAATCGACTTGGGGTGGCCTCTATTTATAGTCGAGCGAGGGGACCGACGGGGCGCACGGTGAGCTCGTCGGGGGCGAGGTTACAGGCGGCTATTGGCATGGGCGACAGTAGGGGACGGTGCAGTGTTCCCTAGCGATGCTCAACGACATAGTTTTGAGGCGTGGGCGGTGTGGCTTGGTTTGGAACATGCGACGCTCTACGCGGCAGAGGTGGCGTCTTCGACGGCGAGCGGTAGCTGTGCGGCACGGGGCGGCGAACGAGGATGTCTGGCGGTCTCCTGGGTCGGTGGGGATTGTGTATGCACGCGGCGAGGGCGGCGCACGGTCTGTGGGCTTAGGTCGAGGGTGGTGCTCTGGCGCATGCTCGACATGGTCGCTGGCGAGGTTGGCATGGTTCGTGCGTGTGGTCCAGGGCTTGGCAACGCTCGCGGCTGGGACAGGGAGTGGCGGTGGACGGTGGGCTGCCTCCCAGACATGCTGGCTAGGCTTGCTTCTCTTCCTATATTGCTGTCGACATGGGGGTGACAAGGTTGGCTTCGGCTGTTCACCATTGATGGTAATGCCAAGCTCACAGTGGTGCTAGTGTTTAGTTAATCTTGCTAGATGATCTACTGAGCTGGTTGTGAGCTAGAGAGGGAACCAGTTAGGCAAGAATCACTGCTCACAATAGTGTTTAGATTTTGTATGATTTGTGTCTGCAACCTGTTTGATGAAATGGCCGCATGAAATCAAGTTTTGTATTTTGAAAAGATTTTTGGTGGGTTTGCTAGATTGGTGCTGGTGAGTCTGCAGATGCTTGGGTTTTGAAAGTTGAGCTTGTTTGAGTGGTTTTTGAAAAAGTGAGATCTTCCCATATGATAAAGATTGAATTTTGAAATGTCATTTAAACTATGCATTTGAAAGTTTCTGGATGATCACAAAGTGGGCCTTGATACCTTGTTATGAGTACATTAACGGGGTGCAAAGATCCAGAAAAGTTTCTGTTAGGTTCTTAAAGTTTGAGACAGCCAAAGTATGCTTGGGAGTTAAATTGGTCAAAATGACCATTCCTTTATTTTATTTTTTTTGCTTTATTTGTCTTTGGGAAAAGTGTGGGAAATGTTAGATGATGTTTATTTCACCTAAGAAACATTTTACAAGCAAGGAAACACACAAACAAGGTGGTTCAAAAGAATTTCAAATTTAATGCATAATCATATGCATGCATTCATAATTTTATTTAACAAAGTTTTTCTTAACCCTAATTTTGATGATTCGAAATTGATGATCCAAGTTTAGTATTTTTGGGATGTTACACAAAGAGCACGCCAAGTTGTTGCGATGGCATAAAGAGGAACATAAGTCAGACGGGATGTTGAGACACCCCGCTGATGGGTCGCAATGGAGAAAAATCGATAGAAAGTACCCGGACTTTGCAGATGATGCAAGGAGTTTAAGGTTTGGTCTAAGTACAGATGGCATGAATCCCTTTGGGGATCAGAGCTCCAATCACAGCACCTGGCCCGTGACTCTATGCATCTATAACCTTCCTCCTTGGTTGTGCATGAAGCGGAAGTTCATTATGATGCCAGTGTTGATCCAAGGTCCGAAGCAACCCGGCAACAACATTGATGTGTACCTAAGGCCATTAGTGGAAGAACTTTTACAGTTGTGGCACGAACCCGGGATACGCGTGTGGGATGAGCACAAGAAGGAAGAATTTAACCTCCGAGCATTGCTTTTCGTAACAATCAATGATTGGCCTGCTCTTAGTAACCTTTCAGGACAGTCAAACAAGGGATACAATGCATCCACACACTATTTAGATGAGACTGAAAGTATATATTTGGAACATTGTAAAAAGAATGTATACAATGAGAATCGTCGATTTCTTTTGGCCAAGCATCCCTTAAGAAAGAAAGGCAAGCATTTCAACGGTCTGGCATGTCACCAGACGAAGCCTAAGGAACGTACTGGTGCTGATATATTTGATATGGTCAAAGATTTGGATCAAATGGTAACCTTTGGAAAGGGTCCTGGAGGAAAATCTGTTCCGAAGGACGCTGAAGGACACGCACCCATGTGGAAGAAGAAATCTATATTTTGGGAACTACCATATTGGAAATTCTTAGAGGTCTTCTCTGCAATTGATGTGACGCATGTGACGTAGAATCTTTGCGTGAACCTGCTAGGCTTCTTGGGCGTGTATGGGAAGACAAAAGATACACCGGAAGCACAAAAGTACATCAATGTATGAAAGACCCAGATGGCCTGCATCCAGAATGGTTTCAAGGTCATGCCAGCTACGCTCTTACAAAACAAGAGAAGGAAATATTTTTTCAATGCCTAAGAAGTATTAAGGTCCCGTCTGGCTTCTCGTCGAATATGAAGGGAATAATAAATATGGCAGAAAAAAAAGTTCCAAAACCAAAAGTCTCATGACTGCCATGTGATTATGACGCAAATGCTTCCGATTGTATTGAGGGGGCTTCTACCAGATAATGTTCGAGTACCCATTGTGAAGCTATGTGCATTTATCAATGCAATCTCTCAGAAGATAATCAATCCTTAAGATCTACCACGGTTACAGAATGATGTGGTCCAATGTCTTGTCAGTTTTGAGTTGGTTTTCCCACCATCCTTCTTCAATATTATGACGCACCTGCTGGTTCACCTAGTCGAAGAGATTTCCATTCTCGGTCCTGTATTTCTACACAATATGTTTCCCTTTGAGAGGTTCATGGGAATCTTAAAGAAATATGTTCGTAACCGTGCTAGGGCAGAAGGAAGCATCTCCAAGGGCTATGGAACAGAGGAGGTCATTGAATTTTGTGTTGACTTCGTTCCTGACCTTAAGCTGATTTGTCTTCCTGAATCGCGGTATGAGGGGAGACTGGGTGGAAAGGGTACTCTAGGAAGGAAATCAATAATATGTAGGGACGGGCATTCTTACACCGAAGCACATTACACCGTTCTACAGTATTCTATCTTGGCAGCCCCATATATCGAGGAACACAAGAAAATCTTACGCTCCAACAACCCTGGAAAGCATGACTCTTGGATTAGATATGAACACATGAAGAGTTTCGGCGGTTGGTTGCAACATCTCCTAAAAAACAACACTCTTGGAGATCAGCTATACTTGTTTTCTAGGTCACCATCTTTGACTATATCGACTTTCCAAGGGTACGAGATAAATGGGTATACACTTTACACGATATCCCAAGATAAAAAGAGCACCAACCAAAACAGTGGTGTCCGCTTTGATGCAACAGACAACAATGGGTCAAAGACCACATATTATGTTTACATAGAGGAGATATGGGAACTTGACTATGGACCTACTTTTAAGGTCCCCTTGTTTAGGTGTTGTAAAACATTAAACTAGTTTCTTTACTTCTAAACTCAATTAGAGATAAACCTGGCTTTTTGCAAATAAACCTAGAGCTTAGGATTCCTACTTGAACCACTTTACTTGTTAGTAATAATTTGCGAGTACTTAAAGAGTACTCATGGATTTGTCCCTGGCTATTCCTATGGCCAAACTGTGAGGAGGACTACCAGGATGATGGATAGCAGGAAGTCTATGACAACTAGGATCATCTCCCATCGTCAGCATTGCCTGTGACCCTGAAGATGGAGCTTCGACCACACTACCCTTACTATTATTCCACTAGGTTGATTGTATCAAGACTGGATCATGAGATCCTTTATTTGTAAGACCTTTATTATGGTTTATAATGGAGGATGAACTATGGTACCAATCTGTTATGTCTCGCAAAAATGGTAATCTTGAGATTGCAATGTATGGTGTAACACCCTCAGAATCGACCCTATGCAAGTCTTAGCGATTCCCGCCAAACCCGCATAGAAACGATTCAAAGGTGCCCACCAGGCATTTGCGTGCGGGTGGAAAACGAAGTAATACCATTACACAATAGTCCACGATGGAACCCACAGAACGGATATATACAACAGCGACTCAATGAGTCAAGAATACAGATATATAGTACAAAGATCCAAATCACCTTGAAAACGATACAGCGTCCGAGTACGGACAAGATGCAAATTGAGCTAAGAGCCCTGAAGAATAACCAATGGAGTCCATAACCCTGCCTAGGCCAAGCCGGAAGGGTAACCCTGCTAACGACGTCGATCTCAAAACCTGCTTAAACAAAAGGGGTGCCGACAAAGGGCAAAGGAAAAAGAGAGCGGTCAGTACTGAGGCCAGTACACGTCGAGACTACAATTCGGTGGTCCTCGCCTACATAGGTATGGTGGACTGAAGCGGCAGCGCAGCATGCACTAAACAACCTATAGAGACTCAATACATCTGGCGGCTATCAGATAGGGATAAGAAAGACCTATTCGGATCCAACCTGATTCTAACACCAAACATACCAATCCTGGCATTCCCCCTCGATACCAACCGAGAAAGTTAGCCGAGGAACTCACACAGTTGGCAGTTTTATTCATTTCGTTATAGTTGCGACAATTACTAGTCAGATATAGATAGCATGAGTCATCCTGATATAATAAATAGTGAGCAGTTTAATTAACCATTCCGTTATAGTTATAGTACTTACTAGTCAGATACATATAGCATGAGGCATCCCAAAAACCAGCAGTTGTTGGTACTTTTATTTAGCCATTCCGTTGTAGTGAAGCTAATTACTAGTCATATCGGATACAAGTCAAATTATAACAGTAAACTTTAGTTATATTTTCCTATGATCGAGAACTGTGCTCCAAGTCGTCCATAACCGCGGACACGGCTTCTCGAAAAGATTTAACCCTGCAGGGGTGCACCAAAGTTTCCACACGCACCTACACCCTTGTTGTCAGATCAGGTAGGTACAAGATCACAAAACATACACCCAATGGTACGTCGACGGGGTTTCGGACACGACGTTTCCCAGACCCAAAGAAAGCACATCGGGTCCACCCCACTAAGCTACCCGTAACGAAGTCGGCCGGTCTCCGAGACGGACCCAGGGTTTGTGACGACGACTGTAAACGACTGGGAACCCGAAAGTGTGACTGGGCTTGTCGATACCGCGAAAACGTGGAACGGGGTTCCAAAACAGTACAAGCGCTCCACGCGCAATAGTAGATAAAGCAGTAAAGCATGGCATAAGTACAGGATAGTAATAAAGCCCCAAACTACTTTGTGGGCCCCGGTATAGTACTTTGAAATCAGGTACTAATCTATGGGGGTGCCCACACACCCCACCTGTGGTTAGCGCGCTCGATCTCGGAACAGGTGTCAAGAACTCGGGGTCCTACGGGACACCATTGAGCGATTAAAAACCAAATATTGTCTATTACCCACCGGTGCCTCTGCACTTACCTACTTTCAATTTTAGTTATTAAATGGTAATTAAATCCATGATCATCTCCAACATTAAACATGCGGCATTACTCCAACAACTATGGTACTTGACAACACGCAACAGCACTTGAGCAAGCGACTACGACACGCAAGTCCAACTATCTACCAAACAACAGGTAATAGGATGTGTCCAAGGAAATATAGGGCTGCAAGGGATATCACGGGTACGAAAACTAGAGCATCGCATCACAGATAGCAATAGATCAACAGGAGGAAATAAAGACTATAAAAGTAAGATTGGTAGAAAGGGGGAGAATGCTCGCCTGAAAACATTGCCGAAGGTTCATCCGAAGATCGGGTCGACTCTCGCATCAACTCACCGGCCTAATCCGTGAAGAAGCAAAGCGCTAGAAGAAACACCGGATGCACCATTTAATACTACGGCAAAAGATCGAGCATGATGCATGTATGATGTATGGCATGGCAAGGATGCGATGCAATTAGGCAATATTAAGCGGAACCGGGATCCCGACAAATATTTAAGTGGTTCCAGTTGTTTAGCTACCCCGCAATTTAAATATTGTTTTAACATGGCAAAATATATCACCGGTTCGCTACACAATCTTAAATGAGACCAATATAAGTCTAGCGTTGCCCGCATATGGTCTCCATATTTAATTATGAGGTGAATCGGCTAAAAGCCCCCAAACCACATGATATGTATGCAAGCATGAATAATTTATATACAACAAATAGATATTATATATTGTAAAAAAATGGGGCTTGAAAAGGGATCACACATCAAGGCCTGAAGATCTTGGGAGTTTAGGGGTCGACGAGATCTGTCTTCGGGGCTTCGGAGGATCTTGCGTTGAGAAGATTCCCGTAGCATCTTCATCAGCTCGGTCTTGTAAATTCTTTGGTCAGTTGTCCAACACCCATCAGATCACGGGGGTACCAACAAAGACAACAAAATACTGCAAACAGTAAACACACGTCGGCACATGACCTGAGCTGATTGGAACTTGAACATGAGTCGTGCTAAGTGCTAGCACTAAAAACAACAACTTCGCAGGGCAGAGCGAAGGATCCTGCAGGGGCGCCTGTACCGCGGTGGTGAGGCGACAGATGGGAGGGAGACGATGGAGGGAGATCGGATGCATGACGTCGGTCGTGGATGAGCTCGCGGCACCGCGAGTACGGCTCCTGGTGGCGAAGCCACACTGCAGGGACTCCGATTGGCATGCACGGCGGCGATCGCGGACTAGGGTGAGCGCTCGCAGTGCTGCATAGGCGGAGAGGTGGCCGAGAGAGGGAAGGGTGGAGGCTGTAGGGTGCTCGCCGAAAGTCGCAGGCAGAGGCAGCGAGGGAGAGGTGGCCCTTGAAGAGGAAGGGAGCACGCACCGGAGGGCGCTGGTGGCGGCGAAGGTGTGCTTGGCGAAGGGGTGGGTGAGGTCGCCTACCAGCGGCGGTGGCGTGGCCAAGAGGAAGCCGCAGCAGTGGGGGTCGGGTGCCATGGAAGGTGAGGCCGCGGGGAGGCAGGGAAACACCAGGGGAGGCCGGGGTTCGATGTAGGGCCGGGACAAGCACCAAGGAGGAGGGGGCGGCGCTCAGGAGAGGTGGGGGATGGTGGCGGCGCTCGAGAGAGGTGGGGGAAATGCGTAAGGAGCGTCGGGGGGAAGGAAGGTGGCCGCGGGGGGCGCCGACAGAGGGGCGACCTACAGGCGGAGGCGACGACGCACGAGGGAGAAGGTCGAGGACGGAGGCGACCAGAAGCAGAGAAGGAGGCGGGCTCGCGATGGAACATGGTAGAGACAACGCGGTCGGGGAGTGGGAGTGGGACCAGGGCGGTCGCGGGATTGGATCCAAGGCGGGGTTCCTGGCGTGTGTACGAGCGTGTCCAGATGGAGTTGAATCAGGGTGGCGGCGGCAGGGTGGACGAGTGGTAGGGTGCGGGTAGGTTCGGTGGCTAGGGTTTGAGGATGCCGGCTGGGCCTTTTGGGCCTGGCCGATTTAGGTCTAGGTTTCCGGTTATTATTTTAATAAAATATTGTATTTGTTTGTTTTACATATTTTTAGCAGATAGTTTTTGGGCAAATAGTTTAGTAGAAAAATATAATATATTTCTTTGAAACAAGAGGAGAAGTATTGCAATAAACAAAAATAGCTTTAGTTAAAACATTTTGAGAGACATAATAAATGCATGATGCAATGATGGTGCACAAAATAGATGACAACATGCAATATTATAATTAGGGTTTATCCCGGGTGCTACATATGGCATAACAGGCATCTGGGATTAAAAATCTGGGTGTTGACATATTGTTCTGCCATGTATAGACACTATTGGGTTTCGAATGGAATGACCAAAGTTGTCAAGGACATATCGATCAACATCATAGTTTACGACCCGATGGAGTTCCCTTAGTAGATGGGTGCATCTTGGGGTAGTAAGCATTGTTGACTGTGGGAGTTTTTAGACATATAGTAGATCATGCTTCCTATCTAACTCAAGGTTTCGAATTTCATCCGACATTACCGAAATTTCACCGAAATTCAGCCATTTTGGCCAGGATCGATAAGATAATTTACCGAACGAAAACTTTCTAAATTTGGGGATTTTTTTGTTGAATTATATAAAATATTTTATATTTAGTAGAATTTTCTCTGAAACTCTGAATTTTGGTCTAATTTCAACCAAATTTCGTTTCAAAGTTTAAATTTTGATTCTTGCATTTCATCTAATATTTGACCGAAATTGAACGAAATAGCCAAATTTCGGCCATTTCCCTCGGACCCGGTAAAAGACCAAAACCAAAATCCAAAACATTGATATAACTACATCGGTTAAATGAATTTCACAAAAAAAACGAGTATAGCGCGATGGGTATGGGAGTACAAAGCACGTGTGTCTAAGGGCATCCGTAATGTAGGACGCACCCGACTTATGAGAATTGCCATAATGTATAGGTTAACATTTGCTACAAGGTAGGACCCACATTGCTTGGTCATATTCCTCCATGCAAGAGATAGGAGGGAGGGGAAGTGATTTTTCTATTATCTACGGGCAACCCACAAGTTTGAGATAAATTTATTTTCTCGACAATGTACTACTATATGCCTTAAGGTGTTCCTTTTTTAGACATTGCGGATGCCCTAAGGGAAAAATCAAATAATGGGCCCACTTGGTAGTGTATGACCAAGCTATAAAACTCCCATGCAAAAGTTCTTCAGTTTAGTGGGTCCCACGAATCATCTCATTAGACACTGGTGGAGCTTATTACTACTTGTAAGTACAGTAGTAGTATTTCTCTTGCTTAGACATAAGTACTGGAGTATATGCTAACCTCTGTCCATGCGCTTTACTTGAAGAGAGAATAAAACGTAGGCATCGGAAGATAGTAGCGGAAAAGGGAGAATAAGAGTTGAAGGAGGTTATATGCCAGAGAAAAGTTTAAGATGGGTTCTTGACATGAGGTACTCCTGACTCTACTAGTAGTAGTAAATGTGAGGACCTATGCATGCAAAAAAATTGGAAGTGTGTTTTCTCTCTCCTTCGCTGCCTCTCATCTCTCCACCCCTCTCCCCTCGCGCACCAGCCCGGCTGATCTCTCCCTCGTCCACAACGTGGTATTACGCACGCGAGCCTCGGTACGGCGGCTCTATTTTTTTATTTTTTGAGAGAGTGGGCGGCTCTATTTCTCTTGCGTATTGGGCAGCTGCGTTGGTGGAGTAGGACGGTACGGAGTACATAGGAAGGAAACAACTTTGGTCCTTGGCGGCAAAAATATTCAAACTTTTCTGGTTTCAAAATTTTCACCTGCTTCCCGAACATCGGGAGGGAAAGGTTATTCAAAAGACTGGTCATTCGCAGTATTACTTCTTATCTTATCTTTTTCTTCCAAAAAAACTATGTAGTGTACGGATAACTTTGCACATGGACCATTGTATCAAGAATGGCAAATCTAAACATTTCTAACTGTTGGATCTTCTTTTCCATTCTTTGCATCTAGAAGATTCTATTGATAGTCTTTAGCACAATGAATGCTTTTGTGCGCAAACCTCAAAACACACTTCATTTCTTAGTTTTAGGGACCTTGTGCTAAATGCATGAATTTGGATGTGATTTTCATTTTTTTACGAGGTCCTTGATGTAACTTGTACATCCACCGACCATGTTAACTGAAGCACCTCGCTCCGGGGGGGGCTACCAGAGTTAGAAGAAAATGCAACCTTCCCAATTATCACACAAAGTGGACCATACTTTCTTATATAATTCCATTTTTCAAGCTTACTAGCTAACTTCGCACACTTCACATACTTCTTTGTCGATTCAACGAAATTAGGTCAAACTCGAGATACAAGTTAGCGTAGTAGATTGATTACTCTTGAATTAAATGTAATTTCAGAGGTAGATTGGCGTGGCTTCTTGTAGCAAACAATGTTGTCGGTATGAGTTTCGAACTATATGGAAAGAAACTTCTCAATTTCCCGAGTGATGACGAGATTGTTATTTTCCGTAAAAAAATATAGTCTGAAGAATATGGATCTGAATGGCACAATCTAGCAAGCTTCTAGACATATTAACTGGACCAACATGTTGTCAGTAATTGAGATTTCCATCTTTTATGAGTTTTGAAACTACCTAGCTAATTCTACCCACTTGAGTGACTTTATGCCGATTTATCAAAATTATGTCAAATTTGAATAGTGAGTAAATTTTAGGCTGCTTTGGTAGTTTTACGAAACAGATTTTTGAGGTACCCATCGGGGGGGGGGGGCAATTAATATATCAGAAACCACCGAGATTATTGACAATAGGTTCAACTTCTTGCGAAGATTATTCATCTTTAAAAATTAAAGAAATTAGGTCTTAAACTTGATCTACAAGTAGGCGCGATAGATTTCTCTCGAATGAAATGTAATTTCATAGTGGTAGATGGGTGCATCTTCTTGTAGTAAACAATACCTTCGGTGTGAGTTTCCAACTATCAGGAAATAACATTCTAATTTTTCTGAGTGATGACGATCGAGATTGTTCATTTCCGAAAAGAAAGTCTGAAGAATATGTATCTAGATGCCACAAGCCAAGCTTTTTACATATATAGTGGACCAAAATGTTTGTACTTATGATTAATTCCCATGTTTTAGGAGTTTTCAACCTTCGGCCTAGCTAACTCTGTCCACCTGAATGAATTTATGTCTATTTAACGAGATTAGGTGAAAATTTTGAACTTCAAATAAATTGTGGGTTGCTTTGAAAGTTTACGAAAAAGCTTTTGGAAGGTACCCACTAGGGAGTCACAACTAATATTTCATAAACCACCGAGATTTTAGACAACAGGTCCAACTTCTTGCTAACATTTTTCTTCTTGACAATTTAACAATTTTTTTGTCAAACTTGAGTCGCACAAGTAAGCGCGATAGTTTTTTATTGAATTATATGTATTTTGAGAGGTAAATGGGTGCATCTTCTTGTAGTAAACAATGTCATCGATGTGAGTTTTGAACTATGAGGAAAGAACATTCAATTCTTAATTTTTTCGAGTGATGAGAACATAGTTCTTTTCCGTAAAGAAAAGTTTGAAGAATATTTGATCTGGATGCCACAAGAAAAGTTTACATACATATATATTGGACCAAGTTGCTATACTTACGATTCTGATGTTTTATGAATTTTCAAACTTCCTAGATAACTGAGCCCGCTTGAATGAATTTATGTCGATTTATCGACATTAGGTCAAATTTGAAAATACAAGTACATTGTACGTTTCTTCAAAAGTTTATGAAAAAGCTTTTGGGGGTACCCACCATCAGGGGCATAATTAATATATCAAACCACAAGGAGTTTTTACGATGGATTCAACTTATTGCTAAGATTTTTCATCTTGACAATTTAACAAAATAAGGTCATCAAACTTGAGCTACCAGTAAGCGCGATAGATTGCTCTTGAAATAAATGTGTTTTAGGATGTTGTTGGGTGCACATCTTATATATTATATTAAACAATGCCGTGGGTGTGGGTTTCCAGCTATGAGGAAAGAACATTCTCAATTTCCGAGTGATGATGAGATTGTTCTTTCCCGTAAAGAAAGTCCAAACAACATGGATCTTAATACCACAAGCCAAGTTTTCAGACATACACAGTGGACCAAGCAAAAGAAACGAAGCAAGCTAAAAACAAAGTAAAGAGAAAGGAAGTGAAGGACTCCCCTAGTGAAGACGTCCTTAGCCTCCCCGGCAACGCTGCCAGAAAGAGCTTGATGGCTTGCACAGCTTATGTGAGCCTATTGGGAACCCTAAGAGCAAGGTGTGAAGCAGTACATCAGCAAGTTTTCCCTTAGTAAGAAACAGAGGTTATCGAACCAGTAGGAGGAAGGAAACGTCACACAGGTGTTGCAAGCAACACGGAGACCTGCACAACACAAACTCAAGACTTTGCCCCAACAAAGCAATGAGGTTGTCAAGTTCACCAGTTTGCTATAACAAAGGATTAAACGTACGGTGTGGAAGGTAATGGTTTGCAGCAAGTAAACAAGTAACAGTGGAAGATGTATCAATGGTAAAGATTGGACCGGGGTCCATAGTTCACTAGAGGTGCTCTCCTTAGATAAACAACATGGCATGAAGGGTAAACAAATTACAGCAGGGCAACCGATAGGCACTGAGCAGGGCATAACAATGCAATTACTAGTCAGAAAGATCATATGAGATTCGATTGGGAAATATAACAAGATACATAGACCGCTATCCAACTGCATCTATGACTAGAAGTTGTCACATCCCAAAATTCTCCTAATTTTGGAATGTGAAATAAATAAATAAGTTTGATTGATTGTTTGACTATGTTGAAAATTCTCAAAGAGAAGAAACTTTTTGAATAGAAAATCCTCTCAATCTTGAATTCAAAATCTTATATTATTTTGTTATGACCTAAGTCACCATATAGGAAAAAGGGCATGGATTGATTATGGATTGTAAAATTGGTGTGCAAGATTTCAAAATGAAAATCATGAAGCGTTCATAAGCATTTCATTACATCCATGCAAAGTTCTCACAAACTGAATCCAAATCCTGGTATCTAAATCCTATAGTTGATTCGCCCAAATGTTCCTAAAGGTAATTAAATTGATCTTATAAAACCCACTGTTGCAAAGCAGCGATTATTGTTAAATTATAGCCTAAAAGGATCCAATTAATATTACAAAATTTTAGAAACAAAATTGAGCTCATTTGGAGCTATTATCAAAAAGTTATGGAATAAATACAAACAAATAAAGTTATAAATAAAATGGAATATACAAGGATTTATAAACCTACTATTTGCAAACTAGTAAAATATTATAAATATGATCCTACAATGATCTATTCGATTTTAGAAAATTTTAGAAACAAGAATCATGTCATTTGGAGTTTGTATGCAAAAGATATGAGAGAAACAAATAAAAAAAGAAAAAAAACTAATGGGTCGGCGGCCCAGCTAACAGACCGAACCAGCACTCACGTACACAGGAAGGATGGATTCCATGGGATCGCTTTAAAAAGCGTGCAATCAGTTTTTGTCAAACCTATCTCTATTCAAACTCTCATAAATTTTTATCTACAACTTCGAATTGACTTCCGTTCGTTTATACTTGTTCCCTACTCCAATACCTATCTCTACACCATCCTAAATCTCCATATAAACTCGTGGAGCTACAGCTGTACAAGGTCTCTTCTCGAAATCCCGAATCTACACATGCCCGAATCTTATTTCGCTTTTTAACCCATCTAGACTTCGTTGTTTGCCTTCGGCCAAAAAATGCAAGTTGTAGAACTCGTCGAAATCTTTCAATCCCGACAAACCTCACCTCTTTTCATCCACCACAGCCGGAGAATTTCACATCGCAATATTTCAGATCTGACGGTGTAAATCCAAGATGTACTCGCGCTCGTTCCTTCAAATCCAAATTCCTTTGGTGAGAAGGTAGGACTAATTATTCCCCATAACTTTTATGTTCTAAGTTTTTCAATTTAACCTACGGATTTGTCTCTCTAACACAGATCTGTTTCTTGTCTATTCTGAGCCAAAAATCGGGCCGATCTCTTCTTCTAGCCACCGGATCCTATCCAGACGGTCGAGATCCAATCAAACAGGTGCGTGCCATGTCGTAATTCCGGTCAGCTTCCTCATCAACGCCACGTCATCGTTAGGTCAGCATCTAGTCCCAGTCAGCATGCAAAGTCAACCTGTCCAGTCAGCGGAATATTCTCTGGAATATTCCATTCGAATTTAAAATTGCACATTATAGATCTAACTTGTAAAATTCATTAGAAATTCATACCATGTCCAAAAATTGCGTATAAATCAAATTGAAGATAATTTTACGTAGAATCATCTTATCAGAATAGATCCAACTTTTACTGTACGTGGTTACTGTAGTAATTTAATTAGTTTTAATGGTCTTTTAGGTTAATAAATTCATAGGAAATTATCTATAACTCCGAAAAATATGAACAATATATCAAATTAAAGCTACTGTAATGTACATTAATAATATCTTGTTGGATCTAGACTTTGCTGATTATTTAACCCGTAGCAATTTAATTAGTTTTAATGGCTCTATAAATCATTAAATTCATAGTAAATTAATTGCTTGTCACACAAATATAAATGATATAACGATGGAAAGATGGTTCCATGTAGATCATCAATATGCAATTAGTTCATAAGAAAATAAATACTGCTCAGAAAATAAGAAAATAAATACTGCTCAGAAAATTACAAATAATATGTCCCTGGAATCACAATTCTATGGAGATTTTAGATATAATTTTATTTTTATTTTTAGGTAACAGAAACTATATGAATCATTTAAAACCCATTAAACACTATTTAAATCATATAAAAAGATCTATAACTCCGATTAGGGTGAATCCAACACCTACTGGTTCGTATTAACGTCCTCTATCCAGTAATCCCAAGAAACTAATTTAATTCGACAGTTAGAACATGCGTTACAACAGAATTATTAAAAGCCCTATATTGACAATTAATTATTAATAACAAGTACTCCATTGCATTAATTGGTCTCTTTCATGCATCATATACTTCAGTATTATTTAGAGAACTAAAATAACAACAATTGTGACTTATTAAATTGTCATGCATGTATTTGTTGTATTTGTTTGATCTCTATGTTCTACTGTTTATGTTGTACGCAATTGTTTGATCGATAGATTGCGAGGAGTGCAACGTGTGTGATTGCAACTACTATGATTGCAAGTATTATGGTTATGACGAGTGCAACCATTATATCTATGAGGATTGTGAGGATTATCTAATCGACTACATCTACAACAAAGGCAAGTGGTGCTATCTTGGTCATAAATGTCCTACCGTTTTCCTATGCATCGTCGATGTTTTTTTAGAATTGCATATGTAGGAATTGATGTGTATATGCTATGCTATGTCCCATATTATTCCCTAGTATTCCTTGTTTATGAGCCATCGTATCGGTAGATTGCTTAGCTATGCTATTTAGACGAGGAACGAAATCATACCATGAAAAGTTATTTGTTTTGAAAGGATTTTATTTTGTTAAATGAAAAACCAACATGATTTTAATTAACCACCTGGGCGGAATGGCATTGATTGGGTCATCGAGTGTGGATTATGGTGGGGACTGCCGCCTAGGACACTAAGAAAGGATTGGCTTCTTTGTTTGGTAGCTTTCATGTGCAACCATGTGCCAATAATGGAATGTGCGGTTGGTTGCACTCAGTAGGTTGTGGTAACTCGAACCCACGTATCTAGAGATGTGGATAGTGTAGGTTGGAACGGTACGTGTCGGGTTTGGGGAGCTACTTCCCGAACGGTTCCTTCTTGGACTTCTCCCTATCATCACCCAATATGAGAGTGGTGGTACGAGCTGGGTTGGCCAAGTCACATGGGTAAAGTGTACTAACCCCTGCAGGGTGTATAAACTAAGTGCTTAGCCGTGTCCCCGGTTATGGACAGTTTGAGCGACCTGATACTGATGCTATGATATCTCTCACTCATCCTTATTTCTTAATTACTTAAAACTTGTTGGGTGAACATAATTGGGTAGGAGCACCTGGGAGTGAACCAGAGTGTCCTATTTATCCTATTGGAAAACTACTTTGTTACAAATGTTAGGATAAAACTGTTGTTTTACGCAAATGAGCCTGAACTCCACTTGGCCAAATAAGCATGTAGTTGATAGATATGTTGTTAACCACTTTAGCCTACTTGCCATATATTTAATGTATTGACCATTCGTGGCTACAACATTTCATGTTGCAGGTTATATCGTATCTGAGTGATCGTTCATAGGTCGTGAGACTCGACTCAACAATTGTTCGCCTGTGGCCCATTTGAAGGATGGAGATCTGCCTTGTATTCGTTTTCCGCTGTGTACTTGAATAAATAATGTAAATTCTGGATCATATTCGTTGTATTTATGATGCACAGTTATATTTGGTATCATTTTGTACTGTGTGTGCTAGTGAACCGATCCAGGGATTGGCACTATACACATGAACTCAGCCTTATCAGGCGAGGGTGTTACAAGATGGTATCAGAGCTGTGTGTTGACTGTAGGATCGTGACCTTAGAAATGGATTAGCAATAGGAGATCTCTATTAGGAGAAGAATCATATTTTTTCTACTTATTAGATTTCTTATATTCCTTATCTATCTTTTCTAGAACCTCTTCCTATTCAAACATTTATAGTTGTCCATTCTTATGATACCTATATGAGAGTTAACTAAGTAAAAAACAAATAAGATGACATAAATTAACATCTCACCAAGTTTGGGTAGGTCTGGACCACCATATTTTATCTCTTTAGGAGGCTATCGTGTTAGCATATTGTTCTTACCAACTTATGTGGTATGACAACATAGGTTGCTTGCTTTTTTGTACTGAACCATATCGTGTGATGCCTTGTTTAGTATCTGTTATTTTGAAACTCTAAAGTTGCTGGAGTTTTCGTGTGGTTTTAAAATTATTTTAATGGTGTGAATTGATTGAAATTCGTGAGATTACTGCTGCAGTTTTCTGCCTGACCTGTTTTTCATATTTTATTGGTAACTCAGAAAAATCTAAACAAATAGGATCTGGAGAGTAATTACCTATAGTACATGCACAAAAATTGGCTAAAATTCCTGACGCGTTTAAGTCGGTCAGAAAAAATCGTGAAGTCTGTTGTACCGTTTTGACAGATTTTGTTTATTGCTTATATGTTGCTATGTTTTACTCTAGTATTGTTCCCAATGCTTTCAAACTATTTTGTGGTTATATACTGCTATATTTACACCCCTGTAATGTTATTATGAAAGTATTTGATTGTGTGTTTATTGCCTATGATTGTTTCCTTGTTTGTGACATATATTGCTTTATATAGTTATGGGTAGGATTATTTTCTTAGTCATTTCTTTCATATAGAATCTATTATTCCCTATCTTGAACCCTTGGAGATATAATGATGTGTTAAGTGGAAGGTTTGACAACACAATGCATTTAGGAAGGAGAATGCTTTATCTAATGGGAAAAAAAGAGATGTGGGAGTATGAAGTGTTGAAATGATGTTATGTAGTAGATTACGCAACCTGAAAGTTGAAGTATCGATAATTTAGTTTTAGTATTAGCTTTGTTGATTAAATACATGGGAGTATACATAGAGCATTAGTTCGTGCCCATGGAAACATTCTTCAAGGCAAGTGAGAATTCCTGAGTGATAGAAAACGTGATTCACCTATCCTCATACAGGATAATGATTTGGGTGCAGGATGTATTGATCACCATTCCTACTACTCCTATTATTCGCTCTTGAATTGTTGGCTTTGCGAATCTTGAGTGCCCTTTTCAACCTTAGCAGAGAGTCGACATTGAGCATAAACCCTAGAATGATATATTGTTACACCCTTCTAAAAGCATCCACTGCTAAGCATAGGAATGTACGGTAAGGATGAATCCCAACCGTGAATTATGGGCACCGTGAAGTAAACGTTCCCTATTTTCCCACCACGAGAGTTTTGCTAGTTTAAGAAGTGCTTTCTCGAAAACTATCAATCATGATGTTTAGAATGTGCTAGATACATTGTGCCAATAAAAGTCTAAAGGAGAACCAATCTGAGGTAAGTGAATCCTCGAGAAATGACCTAGTCAATTTTATTTTAAGATCAGTAGCATCCTAATGGATCCTGAACCTTTCTTTCTTTCTAGCCTTCCCAAATCTCGGGACGAGATTTCTTTTAAGGGTGGTAGTCTGTCACATACCAAAATTCTCCTAATTTTGGAATGTGAAATAAATAAATAAGTTTGATTGATTGTTTGACTATGTTGAAAATTCTCAAAGAGAAGAAACTTTTTGAATAGAAAATCCTCTCAACCTTCAATTCAAAATCTTATATTCTTTTGTTATGACCTAAGTAGCCATATAGGCAAAAGGGCATGGATTGATTATGGATTGTAAAATTGGTGTGCAAGATTTCAAAATGAAAATCATGAAGCGTTCATAAGCATTTCATTACATCCATGCAAAGTTCTCACAAACTGAATCCAAATCCTGGTATCTAAATCCTATAGTTGATTCGCCCAAATGTTCCTAAAGGTAATTAAATTTACTTTATAAAACCCACAGTTGCTAAGGCAGCGATTATTGCTAAATTATAGCCTAAAAAGATCCAATTAATATTACAAAATTTTAGAAACAAAATTGAGCTCATTTGGAGCTATTATGAAAAAGTTATGGAACAAATATAAACAAATAAAGTTATAAATAAAATGGAATATACAAGGATTTATAAACCTACTATTTGAAAACTAGTAAAAATATTATATATATGATCCTACAATGATCTATTCGATTTTAGAAAATTTTAGAAACAAGAATCATGTCATTTGGAGTTCGTATGCAAAAGATATGAGAGAAACAAATAAAAAAGGAAAAAAACCTAACGGGTCGGCGGCCCAGCTAGCAAACCGAACCAGCACGCACGTACACACGAGGATCGATTCCATGGGATCGCTATAAAAAGCGTGGAATCAGTTTTTGTCAAACCTATCTCTATTTAAACTCTCATAACTTTTTATCTACAACTCCGAATTGACTTCCGTTCGTTTCTACTTGTTCCCTACTCCAATACCTATCTCTACACCATCCTAAATCTCCATATAAACTCGTGGAGCCACAGCTATATGAGTTTCTCTTCTCGAAATCCTGAATCTACACATGCCCGAATCTTATTTCGCTTTTTAACCCATCTAGACTTCGTTGTTTGCCTTCGGCAAAAAAATGAAAGTTGTACAACTCGTCGAAGTCTTTCAATCCCGACAAACCTCACATCATTTCATCCACCACAGCTGGAGAATTTCGCATCGCAATATTTCAGATCTGACGGTGTAAATCCAAGATGTACTCGCGCTCGTTTCTTCAAATCCAAATTCCTTTGGTGAGAAGGTAGGACTAATGATTCCCCACAACTTTTATGTTCTAAGTTTTTCAATTTGACCTACGGATTTGTCTCTCTAGCACAGATATGTTTCTTGTCTATTCTGAGCCAAAAATCGGGCCGATCTCTTCTTCTAGCCACCGGATCCTAACCAGACTGTCGAGATCCAATCAAACAGGTGTGTGCCATGTCATCATTCCGGTCAGCTTCCTCATCAACGCCACGTCATCGTCAGGTCAGCATCTAGTCCCAGTCAGCATGCAAAGTCAACCTGTCCAGTCAGCGGAATATTCTCTGAAATATTCCGTTCGAATTTAAAATTGCACATTATAGATCTAACTTGTAAAATTCATTAGAAATTCATACAACGTCCAAAAATTGCGTATAATATATCAAATTGAAGATAATTTTATGTAGAATCATCTTATCTAGATAGAACCAACTTTTACGGTACGTGGTTACTGCAGTAATTTAATTAGTTTTAATGGTCTATTAGGTTAATAAATTCATAGGAAATTATCTGTAACTCCGAAAAATATGAAAAATATATCAAATTGAAGCTACTTTAATATACATTAATAATATCTGGTTGGATCTAGACTTTGCGGATTATTTAACCCGTAGCAATTTAATTAGTTTTAATGGCTTCATAAATCATTAAATTCATAGTATATTAATTGCTTGTCACAAAAATATAAATGATATACCGATGGAAAGCTGGTTCCATGTAGATCATCAATATGCAATTAGTTCAGCCTTTGACTGTAAGGTTTTGCCGTGAAGATTTAAATGGTTTAATGGCCTATTTAGAGTAATAAATTCATAAGAAAAAATACTGCTCAAAAAATTACAAATAATATGTCCCTGGAATCACAATTCCATGGAGATTTCAGATATAATTTTAGTTTTATTTTTAGGTAAAAGAAACTATATGAATCATTTAAAACCCATTAGACACTATTTAAATCATATAAAAAGATCTATAACTCCGATTAGGGTGAATCCAACGCCTACTGGTTCGTATTAACGTCCTCTATCCAGTAAACACAAGAAATAAATTTAATTCGACAGTTAGAACATGCGTTACAACAGAACTATTAAAAATCCTATATTGACAAGTAATTATTAATAACAAGTACTCCATTGCATTAATTGGTCTCTTTCATGCATCATATACTTCAGTATTATTTAGAGAACTAAAATAACAACCATTGTGACTTATTACATTGTCATGCATGCATTTGTTGTATTTGTTTGATCTCTATGTGCTATTGTTTATGTTGTACGCAATTGTTTGATCGATAGATTGCGAGGAGTGCAACGTGTGTGATTGCAACTACTATGATTGCAAGTATTATGGTTATGACGAGTGCAACCATTATATCTATGAGGATTGTGAGGATTATCTAATCGACTACATCTACAACAAAGGCAAGTGGTGCTATCTTGGTCATAAATGTCCTACCGTTTTCCTATGCATCGTAGATGTTTTTGTAGAATTGCATATGTAAGAATTGATGTGTCTATGCTATGCTATGTCCCATATTATTCCCTAGTATTCCTTGTTTATGAGCCATCGTATTGGTAGATTGCTTAGCTATGCTATTTAGACAAGGAAGGGAATCATACCATGAAAAGTTATTTGTTTTGAAAGGATTTTATTTTGTTAAATGACAAACCAACATGATTTTAATGAACCACCTGGGCGGAATGGCATTGATTGGGTCATCGAGTGTGGATTATGGTGGGGACTGCCGCCCAGGACACTGAGAAAGGATTGGCTTCTTTGTTTGGTAGCTTTCATGTGCAACCATGTGCCAATAATGGAATGGGCGGTTGGTTGGACTCAGTAGGTTATGGTAACTCGAACACACGTATCCAGAGATGTAGATAGTGTAGGTTGGACTGGTGCGTGTCGGGTTTGGGGAGTTACTTCCTGAACGGTTCCTTCTTGGACTTCTCCCTATCATCACCCAATATGAGAGTGGTGGTACGAGCTGGGCTGGCCAAGTCACATGGGTAAAGTGTACTAACCCCTGCAGGGTGTATAAACTAAGTGCTTAGCCGTGTCCCCGGTTATGGACAATTTGAGCGACCTGATACTGATGCTATGATATTTCTCACTCATCCTTATTTCTTAATTACTTAAAACTTGTTGGGTGAACATAATTGGGTAGGAGCACCTGGGAGTGAACCATAGTGTCCTATTTATCGTATTGGAAAACTACTTTGTTACAAATGTTAGGATAAAACTGTTGCTTTATGCAAATGAGCCTGAACGCCACTTGGCCAAATAAGCATGTAGTTGATAGATATGTTGTTAACCACTTTAGCCTACTTGCCATACATTCAATGTATTGACCATTCGTGGCTGCAACATTTCATGTTGAAGGTTATATCATATCTGAGTGATCGTTCATAGGTCGCGAGACTCCACTCAACAATTGTTCGCCTGTGGCACATTTGAAGGATGGAGATCTACCTTGTATTCGTTTTCCGCTGTGTACTTGAATAAATAATGTAAATTCTGGATCATATTCGTTGTATTTATGATGCACGGTTATATTTGGTATCATTTTGTACTGTGTGTGCCAGTGAACCGATTCAGGGATTGGCACTATACACATGAACTCAGCCTTATCAGGCGAGGGTGTTACAGAAGTCCACCTTCAGGTTATCATCTGAACCCCCTCCAGTATTAAGTTTCAAGCAATAGACAACTGCTTTAAGCAAAGTGTGTAAGGTAAACAGTCCACATGTTCCATGAATAAGAGACCGTTGTTTTCTCCCTAGTGTCAACAGCACATCTACAATCGAAGAGATTTCTGTCACTTCCCTTGGCAACTAGAGGCATGAACCCACTATCGAGCATAAATACCCCCTCTTGGAGTTACTAGCAACTACTTGGCCAAGATAACTACTAACAACAGAGAGCATGCAAGATCACAAACAACACATACATGATAGAATCATAAAGAAAAAACCATTAATCAAACCATCATAATAATCTCAATATCCATCGGATCCCTGCAAACATAACATGCATGATTACAAATAGATTATATCTTGATCATGAACGGAGCTCACAAGATCTATACATGAAAGAACAAAGGAGGAGATACAACCATCTAGCTACTACATGGACCCATAGTCCAAGGTGGAACTACTCACGCATCATACCGGAGAGAAGGCCTCCGAGATGATCTCCCCTCCGGCAGGGTGCCGGGAAGAACTTCATATCCCCTCGATCTAGGGACGATGGTGGCGGCGGCTACAGACGGATTCGTGTTCTGCATCGGGGGCTTCTTATGGGAGAAGGGGGAGACCGAGGCGGCGGCCAGAGGGGGCAAACCCTACCCAGGCGCAGGGTAGGGCCCACACGCGCCTAGGGAGGGTTTAGCCGCCCTGGCACGCCTCCTCGTCTCTCCTCTGGACTTCTTGTTCCCCACGGAAAGTAATTGACTTTGATGTTTGTCCCGTCCAATTCCGAGAATATTTATTTACTAACTTTTCTGAAACCAAAAACAGCAGAAAACAGGCATCTGTCACTATTGCAACTTGTTAATAGGTTAGTACCAGAAAACATGTAAAAAGAACCTCAAAGTGTAGACAAGTAAAGAAAAATAGATACTAAACAAGCATGGAGCATCAAAAATTATAGATACGTTTCCAACGTATCAACATCCCCAAGCTTAACTCATGCTCGTCCTCGAGTAGGTAAGTGATAAGAAGAATAATTTTTGAGGTGACATGCACCCTCACAATAAAGATCCAATAATTTGCAAGCATTGAAATATGGGATCAAAGAACTCTAGACATGTGCATGAAATATGGAGTTCTAACAATAGGACATAGTAGTTAAGCATGCAACATGACAAGCTACAAACAAAGATGATGAATAACATGCATTGAAAAACGTTTGTTTGTTTCACATACAGAAAACATATCATAGTGGCAATCAGCTTGTCCCTCATAGAGTAGCAATATAGATGCAAAGGACACCTTCAAAGTTCACAAGTTTGACTAGAAACAAGTAGCACAAGAACAAGTAATATCACAATCTGCATCAATTAATAAGCTTTGGAACACCGCACAAAGAATGAAAACTATGCTCTCTTAATGGTGCCTAAAGGTAGAAGGTGGAGACTCAAATAATGGTGGAAGAAAGGCCTTTTTTATAAAGGAAGTAGGGATTACAAGTTTCAAAAAGAGCTTCCAACAATTATGGTACTTGTTAGCTTTTAGCCCACATTGCCCCTATCATAAGCATCTTGAAGTGGTTAAGGTTAAAGTGGCAAAGCTGGAGTATATGCTTGACGAAGTATAATTTGGCAATCTCAAGTCACTTGAATACGAGGGCCACACCGCATGCATAATCAACTTTGGGTCCAGGTATGCGGTGACCCAGCATACCACTACATGTGTAGTACACTATAGTCGTTGACATGACATTCACAGAACACCGTTCTGTAAATATCACATCCCTCAGAATGGTACAAGAGAAACATTGCGGGTCCATATTACAAACATACACATGTTATTATTATTACAATACCGGAAGTTCAAGACTTCCAAAAGATTCAACTTACAAACCAAAATATAAGTATTTCAGCGGAAGTTTCAAATTTAAAACTTAGACTCCAAATTGAGCTCAACAACTTATTGCTATATATTGTTCATGTTGCTCGGCTCAAGTGGCTACTAGAACTATGGTAATTACTCGGACTCTTGGAACTCTCCTCCGTAGACGATGTCGTAGTCCTCCCCTTCTACGGATCCATACATGTTGGGCTCTTCATAGAATACCTCCTCTTGACTCTCAAATGCATACATTGGAGTATCTTCGGGATTCTCAGAGTCTAATCAAGGATTCAAAGGAAAGGATGAGTAATAGTGTTACCCAGCAAATTCATTATATGCAAGGTAGGAAGTTTGATGCTTTATCTACCGCCTCGGACTATCAGTCTTTGGCACTATGCAATTTTCGTAAATCTTTCTTAAAAGGTTGATTTTATTATAAAAATCTATGACCATCAGCCTTCACAGGTTGACCAGAACTTTCATGGAGTTCCTTTCCTGCCGCGTTCGTAGCTCCTTCCCGGAACAGGGAGTAACAAGTTACAATTCTTACACTCTGCAGAGGTTCGTTAATTTTCCCATGAGAGATCAACTCCTTGTTTCCCAACCGGGCGTACTTTCCCGTCCACAATTCCATGATGTGGGGTCCAGTAGTTGGTCCAAGCCAATCACTGCCCTCTCCACGACCTCATATGTCTGCACGATCCTTCGGGGCTGGCTCACCTTCGTTAAGCCCCCTTTCGGGTAGGCTAAAACCATGATGAGTACTCGAAGACTCTATGACCTAGTGATGCCCGGAATAGTACCATTTACATGGACTATATCCCTAAACACCATCCATAGATAATCTAGACACCAAAAGTGTGGGGCATAAGGGTGCCCACCCATATGTTCGTCTGGCCTCCATACAAGAGGAAAAGGATACAGCTAACTTCTCTGTCCCATTCCAAATCTCATTGTTAACGCGTAATATACGACGCTAGAATCAGTGATGTCATGGGTTATTAATCCCTAGTTATCCATCATTATTGCAATTAGAACCCTAAGTTCTATTGCTCCATCATGTCATCACTTAGGATGATACCTAAGATTTAGTATCTTGAGAAAATAATGTTTTCTTTTTCTATAATATAGATGATAACACACAATTTGCAAATACTTTGATAAAGACTCTTTAAAGGAGATGAGAAAGTGATGAACTTGCCTTGTGATGGCAAGGTAGTGAAGTCTGATGCTTGCACTGGACCTTGAGCTTCTATGTCTACAAAAACATCATTATTGGCCGGTAAGGACAATATTTAAAGAAGCAAAATGATTATGCAAAAGTAATGTAATGCATCATTTAGCTTTATATATATTCTTCCCCATTTATTTAAATTATAGAAATTCTTTTAATAATAAAGAATTTATAAATATTATTTTTTTAATACTTATTGAATATTGTATTCTTTTATTTTGTTTCAATTTATTTGCATTTTATTTAATTTAATAATTCCTTTAAGAATTATCATTAAACACCAAAAATATGATATTAAATATTTGTTTAGTATTTTTCTAAAATACTACAATATTAATATATAATGAAAGTGATTTTTATATATTTTTATCATTGTTCAGTAATTTTATAAAATTCCATAAGGAATATATATTACAAAATTCTTAATAAAATTTATATATCTAAAATTTTATCTCTTAATTTATTTGGATAGTTTGGTTTATTGTGAATCCAAAAATATTTTATTTACAATTTTTGGACTTTTATTTTATTTTCTAGAATTTATTTAAATTTAGGGGCATTTTGGTCTTTTCCTTTTTATTAAAACAGGATTAAATTGATTTGGGCTAACTGTTTGGTTTTATTGGACCCTTGTGGTCCAGTAGGGCAAATTCAAAACAACACCCCGAAGGGTCTTGGTCCAACCGAGCCCAACACTCTCTATCTCTCTCTCAAGCTCACCTCTCTCCTTCTACTTCCCCGACCCCGTGGTTAGCGGTGTCACCGCCGGCGATTCACCCTGCCGTGGACCTCCCTGGCCGCCGCCGTGGTGCAGGATGAGGTTGTAGGCCCCGCTCTACCCTCCTGTCCAATTCGATTTGGACCAGGAACCCTCCTGCGGCCAGATCGATGCCGTCCGAACCCTAGGGTTTGGGGTTGGCATTTGTGTTAACGTCGCCGCTGCTGTCGTGTGCCGTGGTGATGCTCCTCGCCCCCACACGTGGCTATGGTCACCATCGTGGCGTGGTGTCAACACCCGGATTTTTAATCCCAGATGCCTGTTAAGCCATACATCGCAATCCCAGGATTACCATTTTTGCGAGACATAACAGAATTGGATACCATAGTACATCATCCATTACAAACCGTACATAAGTTCTTACACAAATAGGGATCTCATGATCCAGTTCTTAATACAACATCGAGCAGCGGCATACGTAATAATAATGATAGCGTAGGATAAGCTCCATCTTCGGGGTCAGAGGCAATGCTGACGATGGGAGATGATCCTAGTTGTCTTAACCTTCCTAGGGTCCATCCTCCAGGTACTCCTCTTCATAGTCTGGCCATGGGAATAGCCAGGGACAAAGCCATGAGTAGTCTTTAAGTACTCACAAACTAATACTAACAAGTGAAAGGGGTTTTTGATAATAGGACACTAGGATCTAGGGTTGTTTTGCAAAAGCCAGATTTATCTCTACTAAGCTGAGAAGCAAGAGAAACTAGTCACAATTTTATAACTCCTAAGAAGGAACTTGTATTTCATATCACAACCTTGTTGTGGTCAAGTCAAAGTCTCAATTCATTTCACAAGTCTTTTGAAAACATCTAACGGGGGAATAGTATGGCCACTCCAAGTGTCCATAACCGCGGACGCGGCTATTCGAATAGTTTGACACTCTGCAGAGATTGTACACTTTCACCACAACATTCGATACATCCGTCAGGAACAAAACCTGAATTCACCATACTAAGTATGCGGATAATCAATCCTAACCTTTCAATTACACGCCCTAGTATAAGCACCTCTCATGTGAGTTTGGCCTCCCAACCATGACCAACTGTCATCTTGGGTACTGCACAGGTGGACAATCTTCACAAGGTAGCCTCAGCTCAGACCTTGGCCGTGAGGGAACTAATACTAAGGTATATAAGTTTCCAGTCAAGCCCTACCCAATCTTCGGGTATTGTGGTTGTACGATAAAATTGGAATGGTATCGCATCCAGACAACCATCAGTTTTATAAAGGGCTAAGGCTCACGCCTCATCATTTTCATCACCAAAATCATCAGTTGTTCGGAAACACATGTCAAAACATCTCAGTAGAATGATCCATAGTTCTAAGGTTTTCATAACCATTTTCACCAAGTATTCCCATCTAAAGTTGATCATGTTTTATTCTTAGAACTAGCATCTACAAGTGGGGGTAAGCACTAATGAGGGGTGGTAAACTAGTGGAGTTTTAACTAAGTTCAATCTCATGCCTTAGGATGACATCAAGATTATCTAGCTTAGGCAAAATTTTATGCTCTTTATGCAACCTTGACATCTCTTTCTAGTATCTACCATTCTCTTAAGTAAACTCTAAGTAAGAGCTTTGATAAAGAAATAAAGTAAGAAGCTTGTAAGTAAAACTAGGATTGGTTTATCAAGTGGTTTCAGGCATATAGTTGACATGGTAACAAGCAGGTATTGGCTTGCACAATATCAGTATAAGCTTGCTAAATTGCAAGTGTTAGCTTGCAAGGTTAATAGCTTGCCTTGAGCAGAGCAGTGGTTGAAGTTCTCCTCGGCTTCTTCTTCGTAGAATCCTCCTTCCTCCTCGTATCCTTGGTCGGTACTAGCGTCTATAAATAAATACGATGTACACAATCACCAAACAATACTTAACTACTTGCAATCATCACACAAAAAGGGTCCTATAGATGATCTAGCATCATCACTAACATTACAAGATTAAAGTTTGGTTTAATTCCTTTTATTTTTAGAAAAGTAATTTCTACTCATTGAAAAACTACTTAAGATTTAATATTCTCCAAACCAAACATGGGATCATGTTGACACATGTCATGACCACATATTTTAGTCCATGGGAATGTGATTTAAAGTGGTGTCACAATTTAATAAGGTTTTACCCATTTATTTTAATTAATTAAAGTGGCTAGAAATGCCTATGGGGCATTCTTTTATTACTTGACCATTCTTTCTGTAAGTAAACCTATATATTTTTATATATTCTGAAAGGTATGGTTAAATGTGATTTTTGAGAGTTTGAATCAACTCAAAAGCTATTATGGTTTAAATTTGAAAAATGTTTGAATGCAAAAAAGCTTTTGCCTTGTTATTTTTACCATGGGTGATTTATAGATCCAAATGACTTGAATCCAACGGGCTTGGATTCAGTATTCCCAGAACTTTCCAACAAAATTGGTTTTATTCAATTTGGTGCACTGAATCGACCTGGGTTGATTTTTCAAACTGGGTACAGAAGTGTGTTTGAAATAAAATGGAAAAGGTTTAATTCAAATAAATGGGCTATGCGGGAAACGATACTGGGCCGGCCTGCTAAGCGCAGCGCTTCTGCGGGCTGTTTAAGTGGCTGTCCCCACTCGTCAGTGAGACAGGGGGTGCGAAACGGTACGGGGCAACGTGGGACGTTCGATCTGGTTCTAAGGCAACTTCTGCGAGTCATCGTCGACGTTGGGAAACGCCGACGAGACAGAAACCTAGCGCGGCCAGTGGGGGGTGATGGGGGCTCACCGGGGTGCAGGCGAGGGTCGGCGAGGCGGGCGAATGACGAAGTCAATGACGGAGAATCTCCGGGTACCGGTGGCTCCTCCTAGGGCGGCTCCAATCGCTGGATCCTTTCTTCTCCAGAGGCGGCGGGCTCCGGTGAAATTCCGGTGAAGTGTTGCTCGACTTTCTACGGGAACGGTGTGGCACGATCAGTGATGAGAGGGGAGTAAAATGGTGTGCTCAATTCGGATGGGGGTGGCCTCTATTTATAGTCGAGCGAGGGGACCGACGGGACGCACGGTGAGATCGTCGGGGGCGATGGTACAGACGGCTATTGGCATGGGCGAAGATAGGGGACGGTGTGGTGTTCCCTAGCGATGCTCAATGATACGGTGGCGAGACGTGGGGTTCTGCGGTTTGGTCGGAACACGACGGTGCTCTGCGCGTGCCCGACGGAGAATTTAATGGCGCACAGCGTGCGTGGTCCGCGCGGTGGCGAACGAGCGTGTCTGCGGGGTTGCTGGGACGGTGGTGATCACGTATGCACGCGGCGAGGGCGGCGCGCGGTCTGTGGACGTTGGTCGAGCGTGGCGCACGGGGCGTGCTCTCGGCATGGTTGCTGGCGAGGTTGGCATGGTCCGTGCGCGTGTTCCAGTGGCTGGCAGGGTTCGAGCGGTGGACAGGGAGTGGCGTTGGAGTGTTGGCTTGCTCCCAGACATGCTGGCTAGGCTTGTTTCTCCTCCTAGCTTGCTGTCGACGTGGGGGTGACAAGGATGCATTCGGCCTGCTCACCATTGATGACAATGCCAAGCTCACAGTGGTGCTAGTGCTTGGTTAATCTTGCTAGATGATCTACTGAGATGGTTGTGAGCTAGATAGGGAACCAGTTAGGCAAGAATCACTGCTCACAATAGTGTTTTGATTTTGTTTGATTTGTGTCTACCAAGTGTTTGTGAAATGGCCGCATGAATTCAAGTTTTTAATTTTGAAAAGATTTTTGGTGGGTGTGCTAGATTGGTGCTGGTGAGTCTACAGATGCTTGGGTTTTGAAAGTTGAGCTTGTTTGAGTGGTTTTTGAAAAAGTGGGATCTTCCCATATGATAAAGATTCAATTTTGAATTGTCATTTAAACTATGCATTTGAAAGTTTCTGTATGATCACAAAGTGGGCCTTGATACTTTGTTATGAGTACAATCAAGGAGTGCAAAGATCCAGAAAAGTTTCTGTTAGGGTCTTAAAGTTTGAGACAACCAAAGTAGGCTTGGGAGTTAAATTGGTCAAAATGACCATTCCTTTATTTTATTTGTTTTGCTTTACTTGTCTTTGGGAAAAGTGTGGGAAATGTTTAGATGATGTTTATTTCACCTAAGAAACATTTTACAAGCAAAGAAACACACAAACAAGTTGGTTAAAAAGAATTTCAAATTAAATGCATGCTTTCATAATTTTATTTAGAAAAGTTTTTTGTTAACCCTAATTTTGATGATTAGAGTTTGATGATTTAAGTTTAGTATTTTTGGGATGTTACAAACCTTCCCCCCTTAAACAAAATCTCGTCCCGAGATTTGAAAAAGGATGAAAAGATTACCTAGGATTTGAAGAGATCGGGAAACTCCGTCCTGATGTGATCTTCGCGCTCCCAGGTAGCTTCCTCTTCTGTTTCTTGCTCCACTGAATCTTGAGAAACTTGATGCTTCGAGTTCGGGTAGTTCGGAAAGCTTCTTCCAAAATACAGATGGGTACTTCGGGATAGGTTAGGTCATCGTTGATCTCTATCGTCCGGTGATCCATATTTTTGAACACTTCGGTCTTCCCCGGGACTTCGAGACACTTGCAAAGTAACGAGATATGGAACACATTGTGCACGGCTGACATCTCTTCGGGTAGTGCCAATTGATACGATACTTCTCCTCGACGGTTCAGAATCTTTAAAGGTCCGATATATCTGGGGGCTAACTTTCTCTTGAGTTGGAAACGCTGCATTCCCTTCAATGGCAACACTTTCAGATAAACAAAGTCTCCAATGTTGAAGGCGAGGTCTCGACGTCTCTTGTCGGCATAACTCTTTTGTCTGGACTGGGCGGTCTTGAGGTGCTCACGAATCTTGTGAACCTTCTCTTCTGCTTCCGCGTAGGATGTCGGGTCCGAAAATCTGACTCTCTCCTACTTCCGACCAGTTCAAAGGGGTGCGACACTTCCTTTCGTACATGAATTCAAATGGAGCCATTTGCAAACTGGCTTGATAACTGTTGTTGTAAGAAAATTGTGCAAACGGCAGACAGTCTTCCCACTTGGATCCATATTCTAACACACATGCTCTCAGCATATCTTCGAGTATTTGATTTACTCGCTCCGTTTGTCCATCGGTCTGAGGATGGTACACGGTGATGAAATCTAGACGGGTTCCTAAACCTTCTTGGACTTTCTTCCAGAATCTCGAGGTAAACTGAGTTCCTCGATCCGATACGATGTTCTTGGGGACTCCATGCAAACTAACTATAATAGCGATGTATAACTCTGCTAGCTTCGAACTCTGATAGGTGGTCTTGACGGGCAAGAAATGGGCGACTTTGGACAATATTTCCACTATGACCCAGATAGAGTCATTTCCCCTACTAGAAGTAGGCAGTCCAGTGATAAAGTCCATTCCAATAGAATCCCATTTCCATTCCAGAATCTACAAGGGTTGCAACAATCCAGCGGGTATTTGATGTCCTTCCTTGACTCACTGACATATATCACACTTGGCGATATAGCTTCCGATTTCTCTCTTCATCTTATGCCACCAAAATTGCTCTTTTAAATCTTGATACATCTTAGTTCCTCTGGGATGGATAGAATAAACAGTATCATGAGCCTCCTTCAGAATAACTTCTTTCAACTCAGAATCTGCAGGTACACAAAGGCGTCCTTTGTACCATAAAACTCCTTCTTCGTCCTCGGTAAATCCGGGTACTTTGCCTATACCGATACGACGCTTGATTCCGTCGATACTAGCATTTCCTTTCTGCCCCTCTTTAATCTGACTGATCAAAGTGGGCTGGAGTTCTATGCTAGCCAAAAATCCTTCACTTACTAATTCCATTCGAAAATCTTCCATCTCTTTGTGCAAACTTGGTTGCTCCTTCAAAATCATGGAGTTCAAGCGACACGGCAATCTGCTAAGGGCATCTGCTACCACATTGGCTTTACTAGGGTGATAGTGAATGTCCAGGTCATAATCCTTGATTAGCTCAATCCATCTTCTCTGCCTCATATTCAGCTCCTTCTGAGTGAATATATACTTTAGGCTCTTGTGATCCGAATAGATCACACAACGGTTTCCCATTAGGTAATGCCTCCATGTCTTCAGGGCTAGAACTACGGCTGCGAGTTCGAGGTCATGGGTTGGGTAGTTTTTCTCATGTTTCTTCAGTTGTCGAGATAGATAAGATATAACTTTGCCTTCTTGCATTAGCACACATCCGAGACCAATCTTGGATGCGTCACAATACACATCGAAGGGCTTCGTGATATCCGGCATGATCAAGATTGGGGCTGAAATTAATCTTCTCTTGAGTTCTTGAAATCTCGCTTCACATTTGTCTGTCCATTCAAACTTCTTGTCCTTCTTCAGCAATTGGGTCATAGGTCTGGCGATACTCGAGAATCCTTCTACGAATTTGCAGTAATATCCTGCCAATCCGAGAAATGCACGAACTTGGGTTTGAGTTGTTGGGGCTTGCCAATCTTCTACATCTTTCACATTGGCAGGGTCAACGGCAATTCCTCCGGCTAATATAATGTGACCGAGGAATCCTACCTCTGTAACCACAATTCACATTTGCTAAACTTTGCATATAGGTGATGCTCTCTAAGGGTTCCAAGAATGGTCCTTAGGTGTAGCTCATGTTCTTCTTCTGATTTGGAATAAATCAGAATGTCATCGATGAAAACAACGACAAACTTACCCAGGAATTCCATAAAAATCTTATTCATGAGATTCATGAAATAAGCGGGGGCATTGGTTAATCCAAAAGACATGACTGTATACTCATACTATCCATATCTGGCCGTAAAGGCAGTCTTTGGAATATCCTCTGCACAAATTTTGAGTTGATGATAGCCAGTCCTAAGATCAATCTTAGAAAACACTTTGGCACCGGTCAACTAATAAAACAAATCTTCTATCTTGGGCAAGGGGTACTTGTTCTTGATGGTGACATCATTCAATTTTCGATAATCCGTACACAAACGGTTACCTCCATCCTTCTTGTCAACAAAAAAGACAGGTGATCTCCAAGGTGACGCACTTGGTTGAATCAATCCTATTTCCAACATGGCATCTAGTTGCTTCTTCAGCTCTGCGAGCTCTAACGGGTTCATACTATAGGGTCTCTGGGCTATGGGTCCGGTTCCAGGAATTAGTTCGATGATAAACTCGATATCCCGATCTGGGGGCATACCGGGCAAAACATCTGGAAATACATCGGGGTATTCACAGACTATCCGGACTTGGTCAATGGTGGGTTGGGCTATACTCTTGTTACACTTGAATTGACGAGGTAAGGTTTCAGATATATGCTCGACTGATATTCCGGCTGTACTGGTCATGGTTATGGCTTTCTTGGTACAGTCAATCAATCCTTTATGTTTGGACATCCAATCCATTCCTAGTACTACTTCCAAACCTTTAGTTCCGAGTACTATCAGATTTGCATAAAAATCTATGCCATGGATTCGGATAGGGACGGCTTTGCAAATTTTCCTAGCCTTGGTGGTTGATCCAGGAATTTGAACGATCATAACATGCTTCAGTTTTGTTGGTCGAATTTTACTAGTGCATGCAAATTATTCGGTGACAAATCAGTGCGATGCACCAGAATAAAAAAACACTCGTGCAAGTACTGAATTAACAGAAAACATACCCAGCACGACGTCTGGCGCTTCCTGAGCTTCTTCAGCATGCATGAGAAAAAGACGGCCGTTGCGGTTCAGTGAATTCCCTGGGGCAAATCTCCTTCCTGGCTGAACACGACGCTGCTGCTGAGCTGGGGCGTTGGCATTGGGTGCTGCGACATTCTTCTTGTTGGGGCACTCGTTAGAATAATGGCCTTTATTTCCACAGTCATAACAAGTCACTTGCGACTTGTCCTTTGCTGCTACAGGCACAGCATTGCTTCCAGTCCTCGGGGCAGTGTTGGTGTTGGTGGTACCGTTGTTGGTGTTGAACTTGGGTGGGGCACGGTTGAAATTGCTAGAGTTGCCGGGATTGTGGTGATTTCCTCCGGGCCTAGGGTTTCCACGGTTGGGATAGGTCGGACGGTTCATCGGGGGTCTGTTGGTTCTTGGGGCAAATCCTGGAGATGGATTGGGGCGATACTTTGGGGTCTGATGGGTTCCTGGTTGATGCATCATGCGACGCTTGCGGTTCTCATTGGCTTGGTTGATCTTTCCTTCCATCTGGATAGCTGAGTCGACAAGGGCTTCAATATCAGCAAAGGGGATATTGACTAATACCGTCTGCATCTCATCGTGCAGACCATTCAGGAATCTTTATTTCTTCTTGGCTTCGGTGTCGATCTCATCCGGGGCATACCTAGCTAATGACAAGAATTTGTCATGGTATTCCACTACAGTCATCCTTCCTTGCTTCAGCTCTCTGAACTTGTCTCTCATTCTCTTGATCAAACCTGGTGGCACATGGGTTCTGCTAAACTTGACCTTGAATTCCTCCCAGGTCATCATCTGGCCTCCGGTCATTGCGCGAACACTGTTCCACCATGCCCTGGCATCTCCGGCTAGATAGTGGGTGGCGAACAGCACTTTCTCGTTGGCTTCCACTCCGGCGACTTCTAGGTTATTTTCCATGGTTTGCAGCCAATCATCGGCGTCTAGGGGTTCTTCCGACTTAGTGAAAACAGGTGCGTTGGTATTCTGGAAATTCTTGAGCTTAGATCCATGGTTGTCCTGATTTCCGTGGCCTTGGTTATTGTGGGCAAGCTGGGCTATCTGTTGCAGGGTGGCTAGGTTGGCTTGACGCTCCGCTCTTTCAGCTTCGCGGTCAGAAGTCAACATTTGCAGAATATGCAACATCGGGTCCGGGGATGAACCACTTCCTCCACGTGGCATCTGAAGATTGAGATAGATCGTGAGAAAAGAGGGAAATTTCTAAGGTTTTGGGTCTTTGAAAAGTTTTAAAAGTTTGACTCAGATTTTTCTAGCAACTTGCTTTTTCATTCATTCATTCATTCATAGCACACAGTACAACACACACCACAACAAAGAAAAACAGATGGTTTTAAGAACCATTCTGAAAACTACGATACAGTGGGACCGAATACTACTAACTACGCTAGTGCTCAAGTGCTACTACTCCTCGGAATCTGTGGCTTCATCATCCTCATCATCATCGATGAAGGCGAAACCATCTTCATCGGTGAAGAAGTCCATAGCCTGATCCTCCAGAAAATCATCATCATCGCTGAGATAGGAGTAGGGGCCTCCACGAAGATCTTCTCCGGCATTCTCCCTTTCCTCCAACTGAATGTCTCTCTCGTGGATGGTCTCCTCCAGAGATGAGATGCGGTGGCGAAGACAGGCAATAATGCGCTCCTTCTTGTCGAGCTGACGGCGGCGAGACTTGCGATCCTTTGCTAACATGGCGATGGTCTGATCCTTCTTCTTGATGATGGTAGACTTGTGGTTGCAGTAGTCACGATAGTTGTCCAACTCCTGCTGACGATCGTACATCATGAAGCTAAGGTGGTCCAATTGAGTCTTTAGCTCAGGGTGATATGGTGCTTCTAGTGGTTGTCCATTAGCATCACGCCTTGGGAAAAACTCAAAGCGAGTACCCTTGATCTGATTGATGCTCTGCCCACACAGACGGGAAAGAGCTTCCTGCATGGCCCTGGCAAGTCCATCGATCCAGTTGTTCTCTCTTAAGGTAAACTGAATTCCTTCCGCAGTGGGAGGTTCAATCTTTCCTCGGAGACTTGCAACAATTAGCCACTACAGATCTTCTCCTCCTTGATCATTGAGCTGAGCTCCGAAGAACTCGTGGTGCGGACGCTCCAGAAGTTCCAAAAGCTGGTCCAAATCCCTCTCAAAGATAAGGTCTCCTCCATTCCCCAACTGATAAAACTTGTTGTACTTCACGTACATCTATAAGAATATAGGATGAGTAAGTTAGTAGAGTGATCAAGTGTGTCAAAATTTTATGTATTTTGCAAGAGTTTTTGAGGAACACGAATTTTCATGAAAGAATCAAAGGGATAAGAATGAGAATAAGTTTTTGTATATATTGGTTTTCTTTGGTTTTGAAACTAAGTTTTTGATTCAAACGTCCAGTCTAACTAGGGTCTCCTATGGTCAGGATGGCTCTAATACCAACTTGTCAACACCCGGATTTTTAATCCCAGATGCCTGTTATGCCATACATCGCAATCCCAGGATTACCATTTTTGCGAGACATAACAGAATTGGATACCATAGTACATCATCCGTTACAAACCGTACATAAGTTCTTACACAAATAGGGATCTCATGATCCAGTTCTTAATACAACATCAAGCAGCGGAATACGTAGTAATAACGATAGCGTAGGCGAAGCTCCATCTTCGGGGTCACAGGCAATGCTGACCATGGGAGATGATCCTAGTTGTCGTAACCTTCCTGGGGTCCATCCTCCAGATACTCCTCTTCATAGTCTGGCCATGGGAATAGCCAGGGACAAAGCCATGAGTACTCTTTAAGTACTCGCAAACTAATACTAACAAGTGAAAGGGGTTTTTGATAATAGGACACTAGGCTCTAGGGTTGTTTTGCAAAAGCCAGATCTATCTCTACTAAGCTGAGAAGCAAGAGAAGCTAGTCACAATTTTATGACTCCTAAGTAGGTACTTGTATTTCATATCACAACCCTGTTGTGGTCAAGTCAAAGTCTCAATTCATTTCACAAGTATTTTGAAAACATCTGACGGGGGAACAGTATGGCCACTCCAACTGTCCATAATCGCGGACACGGCTATTCGAATAGTTTGACACTCTGCAGAGATTGTACACTTTCACCACAAGATTCGATACATCCGTCAGGAACAAATCCTGAATTCACCATACTCAGTATGCGGATAATCAATCCTAACCTTTCAATTACACGCCCTAATATAAGCACCTCTCCTGTGAGTTTGGCCTCCCAACCAAGACCAACTGTCATCTTGGGTACTACACAGGTGGACAATATTCACAAGGTAGCCTCAGCTCAGACCTTGGTCGTGAGGGAACTAATACTAAGGTATATAAGTTTCCAGTTAAGCCCTACCCAATCTTCGGGTATTGTGGTTGTACGATAAAATTGGAATGGTATCGCATCCAGACAACCATCAGTTTTATAAAGGGCTAAGGCTCACGCCTCATCATTTTCATCACCAAAATCATGAGTTGTTCGGAAACACATGTCAAAACATCTCAGTAGAATGATCCATCATTCTAAGGTTTTCATAACCATTTTCACCAAGTATTCCCATCTAAAGTTGATCATGTTTTATGCTTAGCACTAGCATCTACAAGTGGGGGTAAGCACTAATGAGGGGTGGTAAACTAGTGGAGTTTTAACTAAGTTCAATCTCATGCCTTAGGATGACATCAAGATTATCTAGCTTAGGCAAAATTTTATGCTCTTTATGCAACCTTCACATCTCTTTCTAGTATCTACCATTCTCTTAAGTAAACTCTAAGTAAGAGCTTTGATAAAGAAATAAAGTAAGAAGCTTGTAAGTAAAACTAGTATTGGTTTATCAAGTGGTTTAAGGCATATAGTTGACATGGTAACAAGAAGGTATTGGCTTGCACAATATTAGTATAAGCTTGCTAAATTGCAAGTGTTAGCTTGCAAGGTTAATAGCTTGCCTTGAGCAGAGCAGTGGTTGAAGTTCTCCTCGGCTTCTTCTTCGTAGAATCCTCCTTCCTCCTCGTATCCTTGGTCGGTACTAGCGTCTATAAATAAATACGATGTACACAATCACCAAACAATACTTAACTAGTTGCAATCATCACACAAAAAGGGTCCTATAGATGATCTAGCATCATCACTAACATTACAAGATTAAAGTTTGGTTTAATTCCTTTTATTTTTAGAAAAGTAATTTCTACTCATTGAAAAACTACTTAAGATTTAATATTCTCCAAACCAAACATGGGATCATGTTGACACATGTCATCACCACATATTTTAGTCCGTGGGAATGTTATTTAAAGTGGTTTCACAATTTAATAAGGTTTTACCCTTTTATTTTAATTAATTAAAGTGGCTAGAAATGCCTATGGGGCATTCTTTTATTACTTGAACATTCTTTCTGTAAGTAAACCTATATATTTTTATATATTCTGAAAGGTATGGTTAAATGTGATTTTTGAGAGTTTGAATCAACTCAAAATCTATGATGGTTTAAATTTGAAAAATGTTTGAATGCAGAAAAGCTTCTACCTTGTTATTTTTACCATGGGTGATCTATAGATCCAAATGGCTTGAATCCAACGGGCTTGGATTCAGCATTCCCAGACCTTTCCAACAAAATTGGTTTCATTCAATTTGGTGCACTGAATCGACCTGGGTTGATTTTTGAAACTGGGTACAGAAGTGTGTTTGCAAGAAAATGGAAAGGTTTAATTCAAATAACTGGGCTGCGCGGGAAAAGATACTGGGCCGGCCAGCTAAGCGCAGCGCTTCCGCAGGCTGTTTAAGTGGCTGTCTCCACTCGTCAGTGAGACAGGGGGGTGAAACGGTACGGGGCAACGTGGGACGTTCGATCTGGTTCTAATCCAACGGCTGGGAGTCATCGTCGACGTTGGGCAACGCCAGCGAGACAGAAACCTAGCGCGGCCAGTGGGGGGTGCTGGGGGCTCACCGGGGTGCAGGCGAGGGTCGGCGAGGCGGGCGAATGACGAAGTCGACAACGGCGAATCTCCGGGTACCGGTGGCTCCTCCTAGGGCGGCTCCAATCGCTAGCTCCTTTCTTCCCCAGAGGCGGCGGGCTCCGGTGAAATTCCGGCGAAGTGTTGCTCGCCTTGCTCCGGGAACGGTGTGGCACGATCAGTGATGAGAGGGGAGTAGAATGGTGTGCTCAATTCAGATGGGGTGGCCTCTATTAATAGTCGAGCGAGGGGACCGACGGGGCGCACGGTGAGCTCGTCGGGGGCGATGGTACAGACGGCAATTGGCATGGGCGAAGGTAGGGGACGGTGCGGTGTTCCCTGGCGATGCTCAACGATACGGTGGCGAGACGTGGAGCGGTGCGGTTTGTTCGGAACACGACGGTGCTCTGCGCGTGCCTGATGGAGAATTTAATGGAGCACAACACGCGTGGTCCGCGCGGCGGCGAACGAGCGTGTCTGCGGGGTTGCTGGGATGGTGGTGATCACGTATGCACGCGGCGAGGGCAGCGCGAGGTCTGTGGACGTTGGTCGAGCGGGGCGCACGGGGCGTGCTCTCGGCATGGTTGATGGCGAGGTTGGCACGGTCCGTGCGCATGGTCAAGTGGCTGGCAGGGTTCAAGCGGTGGACAGGGAGTGGCGGTGGAGTGTTGGCTTGCTCCTAGACATGCTGGCTAGGCTTGTTTATCCTCCTAGCTTGCTGTCGACATGGGGGTGACAAGGATGCATTCGGCCTGCTCACCATTGATGACAATGCCTAGCTCACAGTGGTGCTAGTGCTTGGTTAATCTTGCTAGATGATCTACTGAGCTGGTTGTGAGCTATATAGGGAACCAGTTAGGCAAGAATCACTGCTCACAATAGTGTTTTGATTTTGTTTGATTTGTGTCTACCATGTGTTTGATGAAATGGCCGCATGAATTCATGTTTTAAATTTTGAAAAGATTTTTGGTGGGTGTGCTAGATTGGTGCTGGTGAGTCTGCAGATGCTTGGGATTTGAAAGTTGAGCTTGTTTGAGTGGTTTTTGAAAAAGTGGGATCTTCCCATATGATAAAGATTCAATTTTGAATTGTCATTTAATATATGCATTTGAAAGTTTCTGGATGATCACAAAGTGGGCCTTGATACTTTGTTATGATTACAATCAAGGGGTGCAAAGATCCAGAAAAGTTTCTATTAGGTTCTGAAATTTTGAGACAGCCAAAGTAGGCTTGGGAGTTAAATTGGACAAAATGACCATTCCTTTATTTTATTTGTTTTGCTTTACTTGTCTTTGGGAAAAGTGTGGGAAATGTTTAGATGATGTTTATTTCACCTAAGAAACATTTTACAAGAAAAGAAACACACAAACAAGTTGGTTCAAAAGAATTTCAAAAAAATGCATACACATATGCATGCTTTCATAATTTTATTTAGAAAAGTTTTTTGTTAACCCTAATTTTGATAATTAGAGTTTGATGATTTAAGTTTAGCATTTTTGGGATGTTACACGTGGTGTGGGTTGCAGCGCCCCCTTGGGGGTGCTCCTCGTGCCGCCATGTTCGTCGGCCTCCTCTGCTTCCTCTTCTATTCTTCAGCGAGGACCATAGGTAAGTTATTCCTCTCCCTGTCGTGCACTCTGTGCTAGGCCATCCCATGCTAGATGTTGGTAGTGGCCTTTCATGTATAGTGTCCTGTCCTAATTAATATGGTTTATTCTGCTTAGGGTTCTTACCCCTCTGTGTATTAGATATTTGATGAATTGGATCATGTATTGATGATCCTTGAATCTGTTGAGTGGTGACTTGCTATGGATTACTGCTGATGGTTAGCTGTGGTGATGCTAGTGGTTTATCAGATGATTCTATGGATTAATTTTGAAATGGTTCAGATGGTAAAGTTGCTCTAGAAGCAATACTTGGGAAATCTAGTGATTTAATAGCTCGCCACTGTCATTCCTTGGTTAATGACAGTGAGTGTTCTGTGATGAAGTCACTGTATTAGTACTGTTGGATTAATAATTCATATATAGCTTGAGATCAAATGGTCTCTTACAGTGAAGATATGTATCAGGATTTTCCTAATTATGATTCTTGTGATATCAGGAAAATGATTTATAGTTGATTGGCTGTATCTGTGAAGATTGGATGCTTAACCTGCTTAGTTTAGAACTGTTCTTATGACACCATCCTTGTATGGCACACAAGATTAGATTCTATTACTTAGTTTGGTTTTGTTCAAGCTTAAAATTAGCTTGGCATTATAAATAAGTGGAATTCTCTTTCCTTGCATCCTTAGAACCCATGATGTGGGTCTGAGGTTTAGGGATTAGACCATTCTCTTATTATTTCTCATGGATTGGTTCCGGTAGTGATACCAGCTACTGTTTCTTGAATCAAAGTTGGGGAAAGATGATTGTAAGCTTGATAACTTATATAGATCCATAAGATTAAATTCTAAGGTGCTACTCCTATTTAAGAGATGTGCCTAGAGGTTTAGATCTTGACTATATTCATTCTTGAACTGAAATATAGCTTGATAGCTTCGATCAATGATGTTGTCCTAATATCTAAGTTGGATATTTATGGTTTTCTGATTGCTTTTAGTGTTTAAAACTTCAGTTATGGATTCACCCCACTTGGGTGTTTTCTGAGAATTTGAGTAAGAGACCAATTATGAATACTTGTCTAATCTTAGACAGATAGATCATGTGATGGTCTATTTTACTCACCACACTCATTTGATGTTGGGTTTGCTAGTTGTTGATCTTGTGGTAGCTTGATCTGGTGCTCTCCTGGTATTTCCAGCTCCTAGGCTTGTTCTTGATCTAGCCCTTCACCTCCTGGTCCTAGAAAGATAGATCATGTGATGGTCTATTTTACTCACCATGCAGTTTGGTGTGTGTGCTCCCTGTGTGCCTGCTGCACAAGTTGTGGATATGTTCTGAATTTGAGACTTACTTTTATCAGGTTACCATTTATCTGGCTGGTGAAACTTGCCCCTCCTTGCTGCTTATTTGACTTATGGCTTAAAATTATGAAAGATATATTCTTTCATATTGGTGAAACTTGCCCCTTTTAAAAGATTACTCAATGATGAAATTTTGAACAGTGCACTTCACTGTCAATTCTGTGAGTAATATAATTTTAACCTTAACTTATTAATTTTTTTGTTTGTGTTTATTTTGCAGGTACCAGACTTGAAGATCAAGACTTTATTTTAGGTTTTCTTTTCTTTATAGAATAGTCATATGTAATATTTCTTTATTCTTTTGTAATTTTATTTTTATTCTTTTTGTAATACAGATTGTACTATTATTCAATAAAGAAATATTATTCTTCTGTTTAATTATTATTGTAAAGGTTGTTGCTCATTTCCATAAGTTACATTTTGTAACTCATTTATTGAATGAAGATTTGGAAAATTCGTTTTATTGATTATCTTCTTTCATTTGAAGTTTGAGTTATTCTTGGTTAACTCTAGATTAAATCAAATATTCAAACATCATTCTAAATCTTTTTTAATTATCACTACTAGGAAAATGGCCTTTAGTGGCGCACCTGGAAACATCATCCGTGGCGCACTAGCAGTGCGCCACGGGCCTTGCGCTACGGCTATCTCTCAGCCGTGGCGCACTGCCTAGTGCGCCACGGTTGTGTAGAGACAGGCGTAGCGCACCTGCTAGTGCGCCACCGATGTTTGGGCAGGTGCGCTACCCCTGGGATCTTCTGTAGTGCGCCACTAAGCTTCCATAGTGCGCTTTAGGTGTAGTGCGCCACAGAAGGTAGACCATGTGCCCCACAGATGTATTTTTTGTTTTTTTTAATTTTCGAGCCAGATTATATACAATACAGATTATATACAATATTACAGCAGATATACACACACAGATACAAGATATACAATTATATATATAAATACTCAATATGAAAAACAAGATTGAAACAAATACATATAGATAAGTCTCATACATGAATACATAGTCTAAGTTACATTGTTTCGATCATGTTACAAAGTAGTAGTTGGTGACATGCGAATACATGTGTCGATCGAACAAGTTAGAGCTCGGAAGCTCGCCTAGACATCTAAACTAGCTAGACACAAACGTGGGATAAATAACCAAAGAAGATAAGCATGATCACCACCGCGACGAAGGTGTAGGTCTTCATCCGGTTCCTTGTCCTAACTCCCGCTAGATAGCGCGTGTATCTAACTTCCGCCTCCGTCATAGTGTTGTACCCTTTGTAGCTATTGCCACTGAAACGGTGCACCTGTCTCCGGCAGTCTTCCCAATCATCGTAGACTCCGGGAACCCGTCCGTTGTACACGACGTACCACGTCATCTATAAGTTGACAATAATAATTAACCGATGATTGAAAAACATATATAATTAAAGTCGCATATGAAGATACACTTATAGAAAGTACTCCTAAATGAAAAAGACCAAACTCAAAAAGCACGCCTCATATATAACTAGGTTGTTCGACACATGAATATGCTACGATGGAACTGTTCGCCAAGTAGGATGCACAACACCTGGACCTGTGCATAGCACAAGGTGAACAATCCCATCGCAGCACATCACATATAGTGTGCCACGACATTTCAATCATCGGCATTATTCTCGAAAAAGACCAAAGCAACTCAAAAAGCATGCCTCATATATATACCTAGGTCGTTGGACACAGGAATATGCTACGATGGAACCGTACGCCAAGTAGGATGCACAACACCTGGACTTGTGCATAGCACAAGGCGTGCAATCCCATCGTAGCACATTCGCATATATAGTGTGCCACGACATTTCAATCATTGGAAATATTCTCGAAGAAGACCAAAGTAGCTCGAAAAGAATGTCTCATATATAACTAGCTAGGTCGTTGGACACAGGAATATGCTATGACAGAACGGTTAGCCAAGTAGGATGCACAATTCCTGGACTTGTGCATATCACAAGGCTAACTATCCCGTCATAGCACATTCACATATATATTGTGCCACGACATTTCAATCATCGGCATATTCTCGAAAAAGACAAAAATAACTCGAAAAGAATGCCTCATATATATACATAGGTCGTTGGACACAGGAATATGCTATGATGGAACGGTGAGCCAAGTAGGATGCACAAGACCTGGACTTGTGCATATCACAAGGCTCACAATCCCATCGTAGCACATTCACATATATAGTGTGCCACGACATTTCAATCATCGGCATTATTCTCGAAAAAAGAGTAAGGAAAAAAGAAGGACCAAATTGAGCAAAGGACCAAAGAGTAAGCAAAAAAACCAAGCATTGATTGATATATAATAATAATAAGCAAAATAAGTAAGCAATGATTCATAAACCTAATAAGATAAGTACACTTGTCCACACACACACAAAGGACACACAAAGGTCATCCATAGTTTGTAACTACATCTAGGCCAACATCAAGCCTTCTGGCTCAGCTTAGGGAACGGGAGGACGCCTTGTCTCGTCATGAACTTCCTATAGTCACCCTGCATCTCTAGGCGATCTTCTATGTCACGGTTATTCGGGATATTTCCTCCGTAGAAGATCGCCCCCCCCCCCCAAAGTCATGACATCACGAAAGATGATTGCCCCAAACTACTGCTGGATGCGATACATCTCTTGTCTAATATCCGAATCATTGATCTTGCAGCGTAGAATTCTGCTGGTCAAGTAGGAACACCCTCATGTGATGGAGTGCGTAGTAGGCTTCCTTCTTATTGTTTTCCGGCTGCTTCACGCAGGGGAACTCCGTTAAGTGGTTGAACACGTGCCTTCCGAACTTGACGTTCGTACGCACGAAGGTGGTGCCTTCCGTCGAGGCAAAGCCAGTGAGAGCATCATCCAGAACTTCCTTGATCTTGTCGTAGTTTTTCTTCTTTTCTAGACTCCCCGAGTCGAAATACGTGGCGTGGGAATGCTTCGGCGATAAGGAGATGAGCGTGTAGTGTTCATATCTGCGCAAAAAATTCAAATGCAATGTGTTGGAAAAAGAATGATGATGATCTAATAAAGCCAATCGACGGTGGCGAGTGAATAACGACTTACTCGGGAAAGTAAGGCACGAGAATGTATTCCTTTGTCTTGTTCGCCACGAGGATTATTTTTAGGTATGAGGCCACGATACGTCGTTCGGCGGGGGAACCCAAGCAGCCATCACGCATGTAGTAGGGGTCCACTATAGTGATGCCTGGTGTGTTCTCTCTAATGATCTGCATGGCAAGGCTGAGAGAAAACAGACGGACCATGGTATAGTGCAGCGGGTATAGGTGGAACATATTGAAGATGTCGTCGAACCGCAGGAAGAACAGATCCGCAGGGGCATTATCGACGAAGCCCAAGCCTGGTGGCACCTTAACCACGAATACCGGGTGCGAGGGATCTTTCTCCGATAGAAGGCGTCTCTCTATCGTCAGCACGCCGTCATGCACACTCTGCAGTTCCGAACTGGCGAGCTTCCGCAAATGCTTAGGTAGCATGGGCTCACCCGCCACATGAATCCTCCACATAATACCCTCGGGTCTTGGTGGCCCGTCCCGAAACCTGATCGGATTCGCAGTTGTTGACGCCACCGGCTGGCTCGAGCTGCTAGATTTTCTTTTCCTGCCTTTTTTTCCTTTTGGAGAGCGGGCAGGCACCGCAATCTGAGCACCGGCCGCCCTATGTAGTGTGTCAGGGCTTAGAATAAAGGGCCGGTTGGTTGTATCAGCTAGTGGCTCTGTAAAGGCGCAAGCTGGAGGCGTCTCCTGAGAACCAAACAGACGCTTGGTGATAGTGGCTTTCTCTGTGGGGCCACCAGCTAGGTCTTCTTCGTTGCCAAACTGAGTGCTGAAGAAGTGATCATTCCAGTCTTCGTCGTCCTCGGCCGGATCCTGCTCCATGTGCATATCATCAACATGATCATCCGACCCACTGCGTGGAGGTGACGTCAAGGGCGGTAAGGGGGCTTTGCCACCGCTTCTCGCTGGCACGACGGGCGGTGCTATTGTCTGTGGCATGATGGACCCCGCCGTCCCCAAACAGATCATGCTCTTTGGCCATAGCAAGAATAAGCCGAAGCAAGTTTTGAGGACAGACGGCTCTTCTTCATCCGCTCCTGGGGGTTGAATGGGAGGTTCCAGGTCGTCGCAGCCCCTTAGCACCCAACTAATTTTAACCCTGTGCACGCTATCTGACATCGGCCTTGAGTGGGACATCCGCTGCAAGGGTTGAACGATGGTACCCTTGGCAACATCCCTCAGCTCGTTGTTCACGTAGCATAAGAGAGTGCAAGGAACATCCGTCTGCGGAAAACATGTACGGCGTCGTCAGAGATGCCATAAGAGTAATAGATGGCATGAAAGGAGGTAATTAAAGCAATTTGTTTACCGTGATGTCGACGCACCGCATACGGCGACGGGCGTGCAAGAGACGGAAGGGCTGCTTGATGGCGCGGTGCTGGCCACCGGTGTATTCTCCCTACCGACGGGTGCTTGGAGCTCCGGTGCCGCCGCGACGATGGCAGGGGGGCACCAACATGTACTCCGGCGCCGCGGTGATGGCAGGGGGAGTCACCAACACTTGCGGCCCCGCGGTGCTAACGGGCGGAGTCACGAACACGTAGTTTGCCTGATTTGTCGGCGCCGCGTTGTTCGAGTGGCTGCTGACCATGCTTGGAATCGGGCACGGCCCTACTCGACCACCCGCACTCCAGTTCGCTATTGACTCCACCAAGGTAGGCAGGAAGGACGTGAGGGTGATTGCCAGGTTGTCTTGGACGATCTGCGGGATCCGCGCCACTTGTGCCTTAAGTTCTTGAACCTCGCGGTTTTCCTCCTCGCTCCTTCCCGATGTCGCCACATGCGTCCTCAGTGGTGGACCAAAATGATCCACCCAATTCTTACCCCCGAGGCCGGCCAGACGGCCAGCCGACGACGACTTCTTCGTAACTGGCTCTATTTTCTTGGCCCGGTTCATCGCCCTGTTAAAATGGTTATCCCACCGGGTGGCCGCCGTCGACCCCTGGGATGAGGAACCCTGGGATCCATGACTAGCAACAATTTCCTCCTCCTGTAGAAGAAGTAACAGTGAATCATTTAGATCATCGATTAGATTGCAATCGAATTGATCCGCGGTAATTAGATTATACTTAACACAATTTCCTCGAATTCCTTCACCGCAAGATCCGCGGTGAGTTGTTTGGTTTTTGGGTCCACATGGTAACGGGCCCTGATGAAGTTTCGAACCTGCCCGGGTTCGAATTTAGCAAAGGGGTTTTCTATCCCCTTGGATCTATACTCTTCGTCCTCCTTATTCCATTTGGCCTCCGCGATTCTGTATCCACCAGATCCGAGATGGTGATGACCTATATTCATCGCCTGCAGCACCTTTCCCCGATTACTATTGGCCAGGGATCTTTCGGATTCACACCTCTCCTTGAACTCCCGGAACTGATCTTTGGTGATCTGCGGGTCAATCTTCTGGATCTCCTCGAAACTTTTGCCTTCTTTATAGATCTTCTTCTTTATCCGGGTTCTCAAGCTGGCCAGGGTGGTGCTCATCTTTGTGAGGGCAGATTTGTTTACTTCGTTCCCATGATAATTTATGTTCTGATACTTAGCGGGGAACTTGTATCTTGCGTGCAGCTTCTTGAAGAGGAGTGTGCGCAAGTGGCCATTATCTTTATGCCGGAGATTCTCGGTGTTGATCGAGATGGTTGTCCGGGTGATCGCCGCCACTTGCCCACCGTACCCTTTGTCGACAAGGTCGGGCTCCAAAGGAACACCAGTTGGGCTCACTTCGGTAATTTCCTCCCTGACCGTGTCGACCGTGTTCGGGCGCCGGTCCTTCGGCTTCTTCTTCTTCTTGTTAGGAGGGTTGCTACCACTCCCTGTGCCCTCGACGCCATCAGTGGTTTCATCGCCCGCCGTTCCTTCGGCTTCTTCCTCCGCGTCTTCCATCTCATCATCCTCGCTCTCCGAAGGATGGTATTCTTCATCGTCTTCTAGCCGCTGGGCCGCCTCCCAGAATGTCAATTGTTTATTCGGAGGTCTGAGTTCTCCTTCAGTGCTGATGTGCTTAGAACATCCAGGCTCGTCGTTGTCACACATCTTTGCACTAATAATAAACAAATAATTGGTTAAATGCACGGAAAAATCCGGCATGACCTTTGCTAATTTTCTTAAACTAGGAGTGCCCGATTTCTGCCAAAACGGAAGTTAATCAACATTCCGGAAAAAATCGGGAATCATTTCATACAAGAACCTGCATATATATGGCCAGCATAGCTAGCACACAATAAATGGCCATCATAGCCAGCACAACCAGCACACAATAAATGGCCAACACAGCCAGCACATAATCTGGTCACATAGGATAATCTGGCTAACTATAATGGCTACAAGCTAACTGCTATGATGCTGAATAAGAAGTTTCACATAGGTTTCAGCAAGCATAAAATGGCTAACTATAATGCTGAATAAGAAGTTTCGCATAGGATAAACAACAGTTTCAGGTTTGGACTTAGCAGCACATAAGAAGTCCTAAACTGATGTTCAGGTTTGGACAAGCTACAAAAGCTAACTGCTACAAGCTACAAGCTACCAAAGCTTAAGCAACTGAAACAAAATACAAAATACTAGGAATATGAACTAGTAATTTGCTTAGCTTTAGTGGTCTTAAGGCACCACTAAGAACCACCTAGATTGCAGAAATTTGCACATTGGAACCACCTAGATTGCAGAACCACCTAGTGCTTAGCAATAAAAATCAGTACATTGAGTGATTCATAAAAACTCACCACAAAAACATCTAGGTAGAAAACACATTGGTTAAGAATGCATCAACATGCCCAGCCACATCAAGCATCTGAACCTTGCTACTCTGAACCTTGCTACTCTGAACCTTGCTACTGATCTGAACCTTGCTACTCTGAACCTTGCTACTGATCTGAACCCTAAGCTTACTCTGAACCCTTGCTACTCTGAACCCTAAGTTATCTACCAAGCTTACTCTGAACCCTAAGCTATGAACCAAGCTAACTCTTGACCTTGTCAACCAAGCTACACTAAATTTTCTATCAACCATACATCTTTCCAGACTACCACAACATAATGTGAGGCATAAAAGTTCGACAAATGCATCATAGCATAACAGACCGCAACTAGAACTACAACAATGACAATCCAACATCAGGACAATATATGAATATTTCAGAGGGGAGCTTTTCCATCAGTTATTTACAAAAAATGCATATTGGATGCAACACTAAAAGCAGAACCACAGACCCCACATTGCATCAGTATCTGGACAAGGTACTATTATTAAGAATAAGATGTATCACTGAAGAGCATTATTAAGACTTAAATATATGGGATCCAAAATAATTTATCATTGCACAGTGGCCTGAGAATATGCATGCATAAAAGAGCCTACTTCTTTGTGTAGCAGAACCACATTAAGTATGGTAACAAACAGTGTAGACAATAAAGGGAGAAACTGTGTAAGCAAAATAAACATAACAGAGGAAGTAACCAGTGATATGCATATAAGAAGAAATGAGGCCACACGATCAGTGTTTGCCTGTCATTTCTAATAATAGCATGCCAACACTACACAGAGATGAACAGGGATGTCATAACAACAGAACCTGGGAGTTGTGAACCATGAACCCTAGTCTCTGGTAATGGTAACAGAGATGAACCATGAACCCTAACTTCCTTCTAGTTCATACTCCTAGTTCATACTGCTGGAGACAGGGGGAGAGAGAGGGACAGAGGGAGAGAGAGGGACAGAGGGAGAGAGAGGGAGAGACAGGGGAGGGGCGACTCCTGCGTGTCCGAGGCCACCATACAGAGGGAGAGAGAGGGACAGAGGGAGAGAGAGGGATAGACAGGGGAGGGGAGACTCCGGCGTGTCCGAGGCCACCATACAGAGGGAGAGAGAGGGACAGAGGGAGAGAGAGGGAGATACAGGGGAGGGGCGACGCTCACCTCTGACAGGCGGACGACGGCGGGCGGACGACGGCGGCCTCCACCTCCTCGAGCGGCACGAGATCCTCCTCCTCCACAAGCGGCGCGGCCTCCTCCTCCACGGATCGGCAGCCGCGCGGGCCTCCTCCTCCTCGAGAGCGCAGCGCGGCGGTGGCGGATCGACAGCACAGGGCGGCGGTGGCGGATCGAGAGCATAGTGCGGCGGTGGCGGTGTCTGTGAGATGCGTGGATGAGCGAGGCGGGTCGACGTGGCACGCGCGGTTGACAAGTCCAACACACATAGGCGTAGCGCACCCTGGCCAAGTGCGCTACGGATAGCGCACTTGGCCAGGGTGCGCTACGCCTATGTGGGTTGGACTACCAGATAAGAGGGCGGCCACCCCACTAGTTAACACTAGTACTCTCTTATCCCACTGGTTCTGCCCCTTAGCTCTATTCTAAACTATGAGCACCCAGGTTTGAATCCTGGTGCTCCACTTTTTTATTTTTATTTTAAAAATACTTTTAAATGTTCCAAAAAATTCCCAAAAGTGGTGATATATGCCATACAAGTTTTGTTTTGTTTTTAAAATACTTTTAAATATTCCAGAAATGCCCAAAAGTGGTGATATATGTCATAAAAGTGTTACAAATATGATTCAAAGTATAACTAAATTTCATAATAATTTGTCCATGAATATTACAATCTTTTTCGACCACGCGTTTTACAATATTTTTTGAGCTAGAGTTTTACAATCTTTTTTCCCTTCTTTGTCGCGGTAGAATAATTTAGCCCCGGCACTTTAATGTTTCTTCTTTCGAACGGGCTACCTTTTTTGGGTAGGGTTGTCCTTTTTCTTCTTGTGATGTATGTTGCTGCATCGTAGTCGTCGTCATCTTCAATCTTTGGATCGCCGTACTGGTCGAAGTCTTGCTCGTTGGCGACTCCATCCATTCCGATGATGTTTCTTTTTCCTCTCCTCACGACAGCACGGCTAGGCTTTGTCGGGTCAGTAATGAAAGAACATTGGTCCACTTTGGTAGCCAGTACCCACGGTTCATTTTTCGCGGCCACGTTTGCACCGGCGGCCTTGGATTTGGCTGCTTCGGGTATAACAATGGTTGTGAAATACCGGTATTCTCTTTCGACACTCTTTGCCCATCTGACACGGAACATCGGCACCTTTTCTCCACAGTAGTCGAGCTCCCAGATCTCCTCGATTCTTCCGTAGAATCTTTCCTTCGCGTTGTCATCGGTGTAGAATTCCGACGTTACGCCTGAGTTCTGATAATCACACTTGTTGTCCTTTTCCTCCGTGTAGAATGTGTAGCCGTTGATATCATACACCTGATAGGTCACCAGGTTTTGCATCGGTCCCTGCGACAAGGTGAATATGATCTTTTCCGTGTCAGAAGAATGCGATCGCGGGGGATTATCAAGGAGCATCTGCCTAAACCAACGCGTGAAATCTGAGTTGTGCTCTTTGATTATTTCTCCCTGCGTCCTCTGTATGCCCCGGTCACTGTACTTCTTCTCGATTAACCTTTTGTGCTTCTGTACCCAAGGATCGACCAGCTCTAAATGCTGTAGCGCGACGAGGTTTGCTCGATCAAAGTCTGCGCGTCGAAAACCGAAGTCTGCATGCAGTATGCGACGACCCTCTTGGTGACCAGATCCATCGAGCTTGCCAAGGTGCCTGTTGACGGGAAGACCGATAGGGTTCTCGATGTCTAGATAATTCGTGCAGAAAGAGATGCACTCTTCGGCCAGAAAGCCCTTGGCTATGCTTCCATCTGGACGGGACCTGTTGCGAACGTATCCTTTGATGTGTCCGTTCATCCTTTCGAACGCCATCATGCTGCGGAGGAACATCGGCCCGAGTTGTACGATGTCCTCCACGACATGGACCAGCAGATGCACCATAATGTCGAAGAATGCGGGTAGGAAGTAGACCTCAAGCTCACATAGTATCACCACGATCTCCTCCTGTAGCCTTCCGAGCTGATTCAAGCCAATCGACTTCCTAGAGTTGACGTCGAAAAACTTGCATAGGCCAAATAACGTTTCACGGATGTGCTCGTCCATTATCCCTCTTAGTGCGACCGGAAGTACCTGCGTCATTAGCACGGCATAGTCGTGAGACTTCATGCCACTGAACCTCTGTTTCGCCTCGTCTAGGTATCTGCTTATCTTGCCCGCGTAGCCGTAAGGAAATTTGACTCCTAGAAGGCACTTGAAAAACTGTTTGATCTCATCCTGGCTTAGAGTGAAGCAAGAAGGAGGGCAGTAATATTCGTTCTTCTTTAACTTTTTACCCTTCTGACGACCTTGTGTCGTCTCCGACTCATGATCATCGTCATCTTCCTGATCATCAGGAGTAGTGCGTCCTCCGTGAAGCTCCTTCCGGATACCCAAGCATATCAGGTCGTGCCTTGCTTTCGGACCATCTTTCGTCCTATCTGGCATGTTGATTATGGTGGCGACCAGACTCTCGCACACGTTTTTCGTGATATGCATGATGTCGAGTCTATGAGGCGTGCGGAGAAACTTCCAGTATGGCAACTCCCAGAAAACAGACCTTGTTTTCCATACCTTCATCAGTGGCTTGTCTTGTTGCTGCCTCTTTCGCTTCTTTCCAGGCTTAGGACAATCTTTCCAGTTTTTCAGCAACTCTTCCACTTCTTCGTTGCTCCTACGCTCTGGGATTCCTCGGGTCTCTGATTTTCCATCGAACAGGTCTCCACGTTTTCTCCATGGATCATTCTTGCCGAGCCACCTCCGGTGCGCCATGAACACAGTTTTCGATGACCCTGGATCTTTCTCTAGTTGGAGATAGCTTGTGTTATCCATGCACCTAACGCACGCGCAGAATCCTTGGATAACCCGCCCCGAGATATACCCGCAACCTGAATAGTCTTGCACTGTAGTGACCAACGCGGCTCTCATAGTGAAATAATCTTGTGCGACGGCGTCGTAAGTATTGGCTCCAGATTCCCATAACGTGGCTAGCTCCTCTTTCAACAGCCCGAGATACAGATTGATGTCGGTACCAGGTTGTTTCGGCCCTTGAATTAGCATACTCATTTGTATGTACTTGTTCTTCATGCACAACCATGGAGGGAGGTTGTACATCCATACAAACACGGGCCAAGTGCTGTGCGTGCTGCTCTGGCTACCGAACGGATTGAGTCCATCGGTGCTCGCACCAAGCCTGATGCTCCTCGAATCTCCACCGAATTCTGGGAATTCGAGGTCCAATGCTTTCCACTGGCTAGCATCTGAAGGGTGCGTCAGCAGCTCATCCTTTTCGGGGTCATCATCATCATCTCCTGGCTTCTTCCTTTTTGCATGCCATCGCATGAGCTTCGCTTCCTTAGGGTCCACGAAATAGCGCTGCAGACGAGGAGTGATAGGAAAGTACCATACCACTTTTCGAGGTGCTTTCTTCCCTTTCTTGTATGGACTCACGCCGCACACCGGACATGTGGTTTTCTCCGCGTCCTCGCCCCGATAAATGATGCAATCGTTGATGCATACGTGATATATAACGTGCGGTAGATCGAGAGGACAGACGATTTTCTTGGCATCCTCGATACTAGTTTGACATGTGTTCCCCTCCGGGAGACGATCGTGCCAGAATGCCATCATATCGTTGAAGCTTGCGTCGCTCAATTTGTGTTTTGCCTTCATATCCATAGCCTTGAGCGCTACATTCAACCGGGTATCATCGGGCCTGCATCCTTCATACAATGGAGTAACCGCGTCTTTCTCAAGTTGCGCAAGCTTGGCTTTCTCTCTAGTGGCAGCCCTGGCGTTACTCGTCTGCTTGAGAAACAGCTCTTGCACATAAGGGTCCCGCACCCAGCCTGATGTTGTTCCATCGTTGTCTGCTCCTCCGGCATCTAGATCATCATCATCCCGGTCTGCTTCCGCACCTTCACCATCTCCACGAGACTCTTCATCATCTCGCCCGTTCTCGCCGTGATGATGATCATCGTCATGTTGGCCACCTTCACCGTCTCCATCGTCTACGTCATCGCTTATCCAACGAGTGTATCCATCCATAAAACCATGGCGGAGCAGGTGTGCCTGCAGATTCCCGGAATCTGGGTCGATCACCCAGTTGAGTTTGCATCTTCTGCACAGACATCTTATATCTGTCTTGTTATTTCGTATCATGTTGGCCGTCGCACATTTCAAAAATCTAGCCACAATGCCTTCGCTCATTATGCGGACCATTTTTGCCTGCACAGTGTACACGGTACAATTTTGAAGTCTATTAGAACCACATAATGAATGCATGCATGCAATGGTCGATAGAAAATTTCGGCATGACCTATCCTAAAATTAGGACCTTTGCGAAATGCCAAAGTCTTGCCAAAATGGAAATGAATCAACATTTTGGCAAAACAAATGGCAACTTGCATTGTTCACATACAAACACAAGAGAGAGAGACCGATCCATACACACATGAACATATCATTATCCTCTCCATACACACATGCATGAGCATCATCGATACTCTCCATATACACACACATATATGACCATCGATCCTCTCCATACACACATCATGAGCATCGATCATCTACATACATATGAGCACATCATCCATATACACATGAACACATCCTTACATGGAAAACTTACCGAGATGAGAGACCGATCGCGACAAAGATGGAAAGGAGAGGTGCGCGCTTCGACCGGATAAGGAGATGAGAGACCGGAGACCTTCCTCTATTACTTATGTAACATCCAAAGCAAGTTTTACATGCTAAAATAGTGAATGGGTGGAGAAATTGAGGTGGAAAGGAGAAGATCCCGACTAGATCTAAGGAGGAAGAAGAAGGGGAAAGTGAAGTGTGGGGTGGTGGAGGATGTCACACATGTGCACATAAAGTGCTGTCCTAAAAAAATCGACACATCCGTGGCACACACGGCCCTAGTGCGCCACAGGGAGTAGAAACATCCGTGGCGCACTATGCCATGTGCGCCACATATGTTCCTACTCCCTGTGGCGCACTAGGCAAAGTGCGCCACAGATGTTTGTGGCCGTTTCACAGCAGAGGGGGGGGGGGCGTAGCGCACCACCCCCATGTGCGCCACAGTTGACACTAACAACTGTGGCGCACATGACTATAGTGCGCTACAGATGTTTGGCGTGCGGCCAACAGAGCCCTGGCCCACACATATCTGTGGGGCACTATAGTCATGTGCGCCACGGTTGTTCTAGTTACTAGTAGGGCACTACCCACAGGTGAGCCACGCCTGTTTTAGCCGTGGGGCACTTCATCCATGTGAGCCACGGATGTGCTGATTACCTATAGCCGTTTTCCTAGTAGTGTATAATTCAAGCACACAATTTTTAAATTCAAATTTCAATTCCCAAAACACATAAGTCCACAAAGATCATATCAAAGTATATAACAATCATCCTTCAAGGCTATACCTAATCTCAAAGCATGAAAGAAACTTTGATCACTTCAGGTTTTTATTTGGCGAAAAATTTATCCACATTTTCGCAGATGAATGCATGCAATATCACAAATTCCTAAATCTACCCTTCGTTGGTTCCTAAATGTTGGGATGTTACAGACTTCCCCCCTTAAATTAAACTTCGTCTCGAATTTTGTTGAGATGTACCTGAATAGTTCTGGATAGGCTTTTCTTAAATCCTCTTCTTTCTCCCAAGTGGCTTCCCTTTCAGGGTGATGTTCCCACTATATCTTGCAATACTTGATTGCCCTATTCCTCAACCTTTTCCAGTTTTCTTCCAAAATTTTACATGGCTTTTCAATATAGGTCAAGTCTGCTTGTAATTCTATCTCTTGATGTGTGATTGCATCATCTGGAACTTTCAAACATTTACTAAGTTATGACACATGGAAAACATTATGCACTTGAGACAATCTTGATGGTAACTCTAAAGCATAAGCTATAGTCTTGTTCTGACTCAATATTTTGAATGGTCCGATGTATCTTGGACTCAATTTTTCTTTAACTTCGAACCTTTTCACCCCTTTCATTAGACTTACTTTCAAATAAACCATGTCTCCCACTTCTGGATGCCATGATCTTCGACTTTGATCAGCATAACTTTTCTGTCTACTCTGAGCTATTTTTAGTCTATCCTTGATCTTATTAATGATATCTTGTTTTTATTAAATATTTTCTGGCGCAAATTCCTTACTGCTTCCAGGCTCATACCAGCTATTATTTTAGGAAAATTCTGCCAATGGTAGATGATCTTCCCATGTACCTCCAAAATCTAACGCACAAGCTCTTAACATATCTTCTAGTATCTGATTTGTTCTTTCTGTTTTACCTCCTGTCTCTGGATGATAGGATGTGCTAAAATCTAACTTTGAACCAAGTGCTTCATGCAATTGCTTCCAAAATGCTGAAGTAAACACTGATCCCCTCTCAGTTACGATCTTTTTGGGCACTCCATGCTTACTTACTGTAACATCCCAAAAATACTAAACTTGGATCATCAATTTCTAATCATCAAAATTAGGGTTAACAAAAACTTTGTTAAATAAAATTATGAATGCATGCATATGTGTATGCATGTATTTTGAATTCTTTTAAAACCACCTTGTTTGTTTGTTTCATTGCTTGTAAAATGTGTCTTAGGTGAAATAAACATCATCTAAAACATTTCCCACACTTTTCCTAAACACAAGTAAATCAAAACACATATATTAAATGAATGGTCACTTTGACCAATTTAACTCTCATGCCTACTTTGGCTGTCTCAAACTTTCAGAACCTAACAGAAACTTTTCTGGATCTTTGCACCCCTTGAATGTACTCATAACAAAGTATCAAGGCCCACTTTGTGATCATCCAGAAACTTTCAAATGCATAATTTAAATGACAATTCAAAATTGAATCTTTATCATATGGGAAGATCCCACTTTTCCAAAAACCACGCAAACAAGCTCAACTTTCAAAACCCCAGCATCTGCAGACTCACCAGCACCAATCTAGCAAACCCACCAAAAATATTTTCAAAATTCAAAACTTGATTTCATGCGGCCATTTCATCAAACAGGCTGTAGACACAAATCAAACAAACATCAAACACTATTGTGAGCAGTGATTCTTGCCTAACTTGTTCCCTAGTTAGCTCACAACCAACTCAGTAGATCATCTAGGAAGATTAGCCAAGCACTAGCACCACTGTGAGCTTGCCATTGCCATCAATGGTGAACAGCCGAGCACACCCTTGCCACCCCATAGTCGACAGCAAGCTAGGAGCAGCAGCAAGCCTAGCCAGCATGTCTGGGGGGCAGCCCACCGTCCACCGCCACTCACTGTCCCAGCCGCGAGCGTTGCTAAGCCCTGGACCACGCGCACGAACCGCGCCCAGACCGCCAGAGACCATGCCGAGCGTGCGCCAGAGCGCACCCTCGACCAGCGCCCACAGACCGCACGCCGCCCTCACCGCGTGCACACACGATCGCTACCGACCCAGGAGACCGCCAGACATCCCCGTTTGCCGCCCCGTGCCGCACATCCACCGCCCACCGTTGAAGACGCCGCCTCTGCCGCGCAGAGCATCACCCGTTCCAGACCAAGCCGCACCGCCCCATGCCTCGAAACCATGTCGTTGAGCATCGCTAGGAGACACTGCACCGTCCCATACCCTTGCCCATGCCATTAGCCGCCTGTAACATCGCCCCCGACGAGCTCACCGTGCGCCCGACGGTCCCCTCGCTCGACTATAAATAGAGGCAACCCCCGCTCGATTTCTTCACACCATCTCACTCCCCTCTCCTCATTGATCGTGCCACACCGTTCTCAGAGCAAGGCGAGCACCATCCAACCGGAATTTCACCGGAGCCCGCCGCCTCTGGAGAAGAAGGGAGCCATCGATTTCGTCCACCCAAGGAGCTGCCGCGACCACCCCTGAGTTCGCCGTCGTCGACTTCGTCGTTCGCTCGCCTCGCCGACCCTTGCCCGTACCCCGGCGAGCCCCCGGCACCCCTCACTGGCTGCGCTAGGTTTCGTTCTCGCCGGTGCTGTCTCGCGTCGACGATGACTCACAGCCGTTGGATTAGAACTAGATTGAACGATCCACGTTGCCCCATACCGCTTCGCCCAGCCCCGTGTCACTGACGAGTGGGGACACCCACTTAAGCAGCCCGCGGGAGCACTATGCTTAGCAGGCCGGCCGGTTTACTTTTCCCGCGCAGCCCAGTTATTCAAATTAAACTTTTTCAATTTCAATTCAAACACACTTCTGTACCCAACTTCAAAAATCAACCCAGATCGATTCAGTGCACCAAATTGAATGAAACCAATTTTGTTGGAAAGGTCTGTGAATGATAAATCCAAGCCCGTTGGATTCAAGTCATTTGGATCTATAGATCACCGATGGTAAAAATAACAAGGCAGAAGCTTTTCTGCATTCAAACATTTTTCAAATTTAAACCGTAATAGATTTTGAGTTGATTCCAACTCTCAAAAATCACATTTAACCATACCTTTCAGAATATATAAAAATATATACGTTTACTTGCAGAAATAATGTTCAAGTAATAAAAGAATTCCCCATAGGCATTACTAGCCACTTTAATTAATTAAAATAAAAGGGTAAAACCTTATTTAATTGTGACACCACTTTAAATCACATTCCCATGGACTACAATATGTGGTGATGATATGTGTCAACATGATCCCATATTTGGTTTGGAGAATATTAAATCTTAAGTAGTGTTTCAATGAGTAGAAATTACTTTTCTAAAAATAAAAGGAATTAAACCAAGCTTTAATCTTGTAATGTTAGACATGATGCTAGATCATCTATATGACCCTTGTGTGTGATGATTGCAAGTAGTTAAGTATTGTTTGGTGATTGTGTACCTCGTATTTATTCATAGACGCTAGTACCGACCAAGGATACAGGAGGAAGGAGGATACTACGAAGAAGAAGCCGAGGAGAACTTCAACCACCGCTCTACACAAGGCAAGCTAACACTTGCAAGATACTTTACCTATGCAAGCTTATACTATACCAATGCAAGCTAAAACTTGCAAGACACTCTACTTTAGCAAGCTTTATTAACTAAGTGGACCAATGCAAGCTAACACTTGCAAGATACTTTACCTATGCAGGCTGATACTATACCAATGCAAGCTAAAACTTGCAAGACACTCTACTTTATCAAGCTTTATTAACTAAGTGGATCAATGCAAGCTACCCTTGCAAGATACCCTACTGATGCAACAAACCACTACTTGTTACTATGCCCACCATATGCCTTAAGCATATGTGATCATACCCATTTGATAAACCAATCCTAGTTTTACTTGCAAGCTTCTTACTTTATTTATTTATCAAAGCTTACTTAGAGTTTACTTAAGTGAATTATAGATACTAGAAAGATTCTGAAGGTTGCATGAAGAGCATAAAATTTGGCCTCAGTTAGAAACCTTGATATCATCCTAAGACATAAGGTTGTACTTAGTTGAAACTCCACTAGTCCACCACCCCTCATTAGTGCCTACCCCCACTTATAGATGCTAGTGCTAAGCATAAAACTTGATCAACTTTTAGATGGGAATACTTGGTGGAAAAATGGTTATGAAAACCTTGGAATGATGGATCATTATATTGAAATGTTTTGGACATGTGTTTCCGAACACCTGATGATTTTGGTGATGAAAATGTTGAGGCATGAGCCTTAACCTTTATAAATTTGATGGTTTTCTGGATGCGATACCATTCCAATTTTATCGTACAACCACAATACCCGAATATTGGGTAGGGCTTGACTAGAAACTTATATCCCTTAGTATTAGTTACCTCACGGCCAAGGTCTGAGCTGAGGCTACCTTGTGAAGATTGTCCACCTGTGTAGTACCCAAGATGACAGTTGGTCATGGTTGGGAGGCCAAACTCACAGGAGAGGTGCTTATACTAGGGCGTGTAATTGAAAGGTTAGGATTGATTATCCGCATACTGAGTATGGTAAATTCAGGATTTGTCTGACGGATGTATCGAATGTTGTGGTGAAAGTGTACAATCTCTGCAGAGTGTCAAACTATTCGAATAGCCGCGTCCGCGGTTATGGACAGTTGGAGTGGCCATACTGTTCCCCCGTCAGACTTTTCAAAATGACTTGTGAAATGAATTGAGACTTTGATTTGACCACAACAGAGTTGTGATATGAAATACAAGTTCCCACTTAGGAGTTATAAAATTGTGACTAGCTTTGGAACCTAGTAGAGATAAATCTGGCTTTTGAAAAACAACCCTAGAGCCTAGTGTCCTATTATCCAAAAACCCCTTTACTTGTTAATATTAGTTTGCGAGTACTTAAAGAGTACTCATGGCTTTGTCCCTGGCTATTCCCATGGCCAGACTATGAAGAGGAGTACCTGGAAGATGGACCCTAGGAAGGTTACGACAACTAGGATCATCTCCCATCGTCAGCATTGCCTGTGACCCCGAAGATGGAGCTTCTCCTACGCTACCGTTATTATTACGTATTCCGCTGCTTGAAGTTGTATTAAGAACTGGATCATGAGATCCCTATTTGTGTAAGAACTTATGTATCGTTTGTAATGGATGATGTACTATGGTATCCAATTCTGTTATGTCTCGCAAAAATGGTAATCCTGGGATTGCGATGTATGGCATAACGGGCATCTAGGATTGAAAAATCCGGGTGTTGACAAGTTGATATCAGAGCCATCCTGACCATAGGAGACCCTAGTTAGACTGGACGTTTGAACCCAAAAACTTAGTTTTAAAACCAAAGAAAATAAATATTACAAAAACTTATTCTTATTCTTATCTCTTTAATACTTTCCTAAAAATTCATGTTCCTCAAAAACTCTTGCAAAAAACATAAAATTTTGACACACTTGATCACCCTGCTAATCTACTCATCCTCTATTTTTATAGATGGACGTGAAGTACAACAAGTTTTACCAACTTGGGAATGGAGGAGACCTTATCTTTGAGAGGGATCTGGACCAGCTTTCGGAACTTCTGGAGCATCCGCACCCCGAGTTCTTCGGAGCTCAGCTCAATGATCAAGGAGGAGAAGACCTGCAGTGGCTAATTATTGCAAGTCTCTGAGGAAAGATTTAACCTCCCACTGCGGAGGGAATTCAGTTTACCTTGAGGGAAAACAACTGGCTCGATGAACTTGCCAGAGCAATACAGGAAGCTCTTTCCCGTCTCTGTGGGCAGAGCATCAATCAGATCAAGGGTACTCGCTTTGAGTTTTGCCCAGGGCGTGATGCAAATGGACAACCACTGGAAGCCCCATACCACCCCGAGCTGAAGACCCAATTGGACCACCTTATCTTCATGATGTATGATCGTCAGCAGGAGCTGGACAACTGTCGTGACTACTGCAACCACAAGTCTGCCATCATCAAGACAAAGGACCAGACCATCGCCATGCTAGCAAGGGATCGCAAGTCTCGCCACCGTCAGCTCGACAAGAAGGAGCGCATTATTGCCCGTCTTCGCCACCGCATCTCATCTTTGGAGGAGACCATCCACGAGAGAGACATGCAGTTGGAAGAAAGGGAGAATGCCGGAGAGGATCTTCGTGGAGACCCTTACTCCAATCTCAGCGATGACGACAATTTTCTGGAGGATCAGGCCATGGACTTCTTCACCGATGAGGATGATTTCGCCTTCATCGATGATGATGAATCCACAGACTCCGAGGAGTAGTAGCACTTGAGCACTAGCGTAGTAAGTAGTATTCGGTCCCACTATATCGTAGTTTCCAGAATGGTTCTTAAAACCATCTGTTTTTCTTTGTTGTGGTGTCTGTTGTACTGTGTGCTATGAATGAATGAATGAAAAAGCAAGTTGCTAGAAAAACCTGAGTCAAACTTTAAAAACTTTTCAAAGACCCAAAACCTTAGAAATTTCCCTCTTTTCTCATTATCGATCTAAATCTTCAGATGCCACGTGGAGGAAGTGGTTCAGCCCCAGACCCGATGTTGCAGATCCTGCAACAGTTGACTTTTGACCGCGAAGCTGAAAGAGCGGAACGTCAAGCCAACCTAGCCAGACCACAACAATCAAGGCCACGGAAATTAGGACCACCATGGATCTAAGCTCAAGAAATTCCAGAACACCAACCCACCTGTTTTCACTAAGTCAGAAGAGCCCCTAGACGCCGATGATTGGCTGCAAACCATGGAAAATAACCTAGAAGTCACCGGAGTGGAAGCCAACGAGAAAGTCCTGTTCGCCACCCATTATCTAGCCGGAGATGCCAGAGCATGGTGGAACTGTGTTCGCGCAATGACCGGAGGCCAGATGATGACCTGGGAGGAATTCAAGGTCAAGTTTAGCAGAACCCATGTGCCACCAGGTTTGATCAAGAGAATGAGAGACGAGTTCAGAGAGCTGAAGCAAGGAAGAATGACTGTAGTGGAATACCCTGACAAATTTTTGTCATTATCTAGGTATGCCCCGGACGAGATAGACACCGAAGCCAAGAAGAAAGAAAGATTCCTGAATGGTCTGCATGACGAGATGCAGACGGTGTTAGTCAATATCCCCTTTGCGGATATTGAAGCCCTTGTCGACTCTGCCATCCAGATGGAAGGAAAGATCAACCAAGCCAATGAGAACCACAAGCGTCGTATGATGCATCAGCCAGGAACCCATCAAACCCCAAAGTACCGCCCCAACCCATCTCTAGGATTTGCCCCAAGAACCAACAGACCCCTGATGAACCGTCCGACCTATCCCAACCGTGGAAACCCTAGACCCGGAGGAAATCACAACAACCCCGGCAACTCTAGCAATTTCACCCGTGCCCCACCCAAGTTCAACACCAACAATGCTACCGCCAACACCAACACTGCCCCGAGGACTAGAAGCAATGTTGTGCCTGTAGCAGCCAAGGAAAAGTCGCAAGTGACTTGTTATGACTGTGGAAATAAAGGCCACTATTCTAACGAGTGCCCCAACAAGAAGAATGCTACATCCCCCAATGCCAATGCCCCAGCTCAACAGCAGCGTCGTGTTCAGCCCGGAAGAAGATTTGCCCCAGGGAATTCACTCAACCGCATTGGCCGTCTTTTTCTCATGCATGCTGAAGAAGCTCAGGAAGCGCCAGACGTCGTGTTGGGTATGTTTTCTGTTAATTCAGTACTTGCAAGAGTGTTGTTTGATTCTGGTGCATCGCATTCATTTGTCACCGAAGAATTTGCATGCACTGGTAAAATTCAACCAACCAAATTGAAGCATGTGATGATTGTGCAAATTCCCGGATCAACCACCAAGGCTAGGCAAATTTGCAAAGCCATCCCTATCCGAATCCATGGCATAGATTTTTATGCTAATCTGATAGTACTCGGAACTAAAGGTTTGGAAGTAGTACTAGGAATGGATTGGATTTCCAAACATAAAGGATTGATTGACTATGCCAAGAAAGCCATCACCATGACCAGTACAGCCGGAATATCAGTCGAGCATATATCTGAAACCTTACCTCGCCAATTTAAATGCAACAAGAGTATAGCCCAACCTACCATTGACCAAGTCCGGATAGTCTGTGAATACCGCGATGTATTTCCAGATGTTTTGCCCGGTATGCCCCCAGATAGGGATATCGAGTTTATCATTGAACTAATCCCTGGAACCGGACCCATAGCCCAGAGACCCTATAGTATGAACCCGTCGGAACTAGAAGAACTGAAGAAGCAACTGGATTCCATACTAGAAATTGGATTGATTCAACCAAGTGTGTCCCCATGGAGATAACCTGTCTTGTTTGTGGACAAGAAGGATGGAGGTAACCGTTTGTGTACGGATTATCGGAAGTTGAATGATGTCACCATTAAGAACAAGTACCCCTTGCCCAAGATAGAAGATTTGTTTGATCAGTTGACCGGTGCCAAAGTGTTTTCTAAGATTGATCTTAGAACTGGCTATCATCAACTCAAAATTCGTGCAGACGATATTCCAAAGACTGCCTTTACCAGCAGATATGGATTGTATGAGTATACCGTCATGTCTTTCGGATTAACCAATGTACCCCGCTTATTTCATGAACCTCATGAATAAGATTTTTATGGACTTCCTGGATAAGTTTGTCATTGTTTTCATCGATGACATCCTGATTTATTCCAAATCAGAAGAAGAACATGAGCTACACCTAAGGACCATTCTTGGAACCCTTAGAGAGCATCAGTTGTATGCCAAGTTTAGCAAATGTGAATTCTGGTTACAGGAGGTAGGATTCCTCGGTCACATTGTATCCGCCGGAGGAATTGCCGTTGACCCTGCCAAAGTGAAAGATGTAGAAGATTGGCAAGCCCCAGCCACTCAAACCCAAGTTCGTGCTTTTCTCGGATTGGTGGGATATTACGGCAAATTCATAGAAGGATTCTCGAGTATCGCCAGACCCATGACCCAATTGCTGAAGAAGGACAAGAAGTTTGAATGGATAGACAAGTGTGAAGCGAGTTTTCAAGAACTCAAAAGGAGATTAATTTCAGTCCCAATCTTGATCAAGCCGGATATCACGAAGCGCTTCGATGTGTATTGTGATGCATCCAAGATTGGTCTCGGATGTGTGCTAATGCAAGAAGGCAAAGTTATATCTTATCTATCTCGACAATTGAAGCAACATGAGCAAAACTACCCAACCCATGACCTCGAACTCGCAGCCATAGTCCTAGCCCTGAAGACATGGAGACATTACTTGATGGGAAATCGTTGTGAGATTTATTCCGATCACAAGAGCCTAAAGTATATATTCACTCAGAAGGAGCTGAATATGAGGCAGAGAAGATTGATTGAGCTAATCAAGGATTATGACCTGGACATTCACTATCACCCTGGTAAAGCCAACGTGGTAGCCGATGCCCTTATCAGATTGCCGTGCCGCTTGAACTCCATGATTTTGAAGGAGCAACCAAGTTTGCACAAGGAGATGGAAGATTTTCGAATGGAATTAGTAAGTGAAGGATTTTTGGCTAGCATAGAACTCCAGCCCACTTTGATCAGTCAGATTAAGGAGGCGCAGAAGGAAAATGCTAGTATCGATGGAATCAAGCGTCGTATCGGTACAGGCAAAGTACCCGGATTCACCGAGGACGAAGAAGGAGTGTTGTGGTACAAAGGACGCCTTTGTGTACCAGCAGATTCTGAGTTGAAAGAAGTTATTTTGAAGGAGGCTCATGATACTCTTTATCCTATCCATCCCGGAGGAACTAAGATGTATCAAGATTTGAAAGAGAAATTTTGGTGGCATAAGATGAAGAGATAAATCGGAAGCTATATCGCCAAGTGTGATATATGTCAACGAGTCAAGGCAGGACATCAAAGAACTGCTGGATTGTTGCAACCTTTGCAGATTCCGGAATGGAAATGGGATTCTGTAGGAATGGACTTTATCACTGGAATACCTACTTCTAGTAGGGGAAATGACTCTATCTGGGTCATAGTGGACAGATTGTCCAAATTCGCCCATTTCTTGCCCGTCAAGAACACATATCAGAGTTCGAAGCTAGCGGAGTTGTACATCGCTAGACTCATCAGTTTGCATGGAGTCCCCAAGAACATAGTATCGGATCGAGGAACTCAGTTTACCTCAAGATTCTAGAAGAAAGTTCAAGAAGGTTTAGGAACCCGCCTAGATTTCAGTACCGCGTATCACCCTCAGACCGATGGACAAAGGAGCGAGTAAATCAAATACTCGAAGATATGCTGAGAGCATGCGTGTTAGAATATGGATCCAAGTGGGAAGACTGTCTGCCGTTCGCAGAATTTGGAATTCATGTATGGAAGAAAGTCCCATTTTAATTCATGTACGGAAGAAAGTGTCGCACCCCTTTGAACTGGTCGGAAGTAGGAGAGAGTCAGATTTTCGGACCCGACATCCTGCGAGAAGCAGAAGAGAAGGTTCACAAGATTCGTGAGCACCTCAAGACTGCCCAATCCCGACAGAAGAGTTACGCCAACAAGATACGTAGAGACCTCGCCTTCAATATAGGAGATTTTGTTTATCTGAAAGTGTCGCCATTGAAGGGAATGCAGCGTTTCCAACTCAAAGGAAAGTTAGCCCCCAGATATATCAGACCCAAAATTCTGAACCGTCGAGGAGAAGTATCGTATCAATTGGAACTACCCGAAGAGAGATGTTAGCAGTACACAATGTGTTCCATATCTCCTTACTTCGCAAGTGTCTCGAAGTCCCCGCGAAGACCGAAGTGTTCAAGAATATCGACCATCGGACCATAGAGATAAACAATGACCTAACCTATCCCGAAGTACCCATCCGCATTTTGGAAGAAGCTTTTCGAACTACCCGAACCCGAAGCATCAAGTTTCTCAATATTCAGTGGAGCAAATTATCTCTAACTCCGATAAATATGAACAATATATCAAATTGAAGCTACTATAATGTAGATTAATAATATCTGGTTGGATCCAGCTTTTGCGGACTATTTACCACGTAGCAATTTAATTAGCTTTAATGGCTTTATAAATCATTAAATTCATAGTAAATTAATTGCTTGTCACAAAAATATAAATGATATACGGATGGAAAGCTGGTTCCATGTAGATCATCAATATGCAAATGGTTCAGGCAAATACTGTAAGGTTTCGCAGCAATTAAATAAATAGATTAATGACTTATTTAGAGTATTAAAATCATAGTAATTCGAATGCTGCTCAGAAAATTGCAAATAATATGTCCCTGAAATCACAATTCCGTGGAGACTACAGATATAATTTTAGTTTGATTTTTAGACAACAGAAACTATATGAATCATTTTAACCCCATTAAACACTATTTAAATTATACAAAAATATCTATAACTCCGATTAGGGTGAATCCAACTCCTACTGGTTCGTATTAACGTCCTCTATCAAGTAAACCCGAGAAACAAATTTAATTCGATAGTTAGAACAGGCGTTACACCAGAATTATTAAGAACCCTATATTGGCAAGTAATTATTAATAACAAGTACTCCATTGCATTAATTGGCCTCTTGCATGCATCATATACTTCAATATTGTTTAGAGAACTAAAGTAACAAACATTATGACTTATTAAATTGTCATGCATGCATTTGTTTCATTGGTTTGATCTCTATGTGCTATTGTTTATGATTGTATCCAATTGTTTGCTCAACAGATTGCGAGGAGTGCAACGTGTGTGATTGCAACTACTATGATTGCAAGTATTGTGGTTATGACGAGAGCAACCATTATATCTATGAGAATTGTGAGGATTATCTAATCGACTACATCTACAACAAAGGCAAGTGGTGCTATCTTGGTCATAAATGTCCTACTGTTTTCCTATGCATTGTAGATGTTTTTGTAGAATTGCATATGTAGGAATTGATGTGTATATGCTATGCTATGTCCCATATTATTCCCTAGCATTCCTTGTTTATGAGCCACCGTTGGTAGATGTGCCTAGCCATGCTATGATGAACGAGGGCTGGGTTACATCACTGATGTTGATTCTAAATGTGTTGGTTTGTGAAAACTAAAACAACTTAATCAATGAATCTCCTGGGTGTGATGGGATTGATAATTTTTGGCGGTATCTTTGCAGAAAGGCACCCAGGACACTGAGAAAGGATTGGTTTCTTTATTTGGTAACTTACGTGTACAACCATGTGCCAATAATGAAATGGGCAGTTGGTTGGACTCAGTAGGTTGTGGTAACTCGAACCCACGTATCCAGAGATGTAGATAGTGTAGGTTGGACCGGTGTGTGTTGGGTTTGGGGAGCTACTTCCCGAACGGTTCCTTCTTGGACTTCTCCCTATCATCACCCAATATGAGAGTGGTGGTACGAGCTAGGCTGGCCAAGTCACATGGGTAAAGTGTACTAACCCCTGCAGGGTGTATAAACTAAGTGCTTAGCCATGTCCCCGGTTATGGACAATTTGAGCGGCTTGATAGTGATGCTATGATATTTCTCACTCATCCTTATTTCTTAATTACTTAAAACTTGTTGGGTGAACATAATTGGGTAGGAGCACCTGGGAGTGAACCATAGTGTCCTATTTATCGTATTGGAAAACTACTTTGTTACAAATGTTAGGATAAAATTGTTGCTTTATGCAAATGAGCCTGAACTCCACTTGTCTAAATAAGCATGTAGTTGATAGATCTGTTGTTAACCACTTTAGCCTACTTGCCATACATTCAATGTATTGACCATTCGTGGCTGCAATGTTTCATGTTGCAGGTTATATCGTATCTGAGTGATCGTTCATAGGTCGCGAGACTCCAGTCAAAAATTGTTCGCCTGTGGCACATTTGACGGATGGATATCTACCTTGTATTCGTTTTCCGCTGTGTACTTGAATATGTAGGGGTTCGTAGCATGGAAAACAAAAATTTTCTACCGCATACAAACAAACAAGCCAAGATCTATCTACTAGATTGTAGTTACGAGTCGATAGAATAACTCACCCTCGAAGATTCCAAAGTGTTTAACGAGAGCGGATTCTCGTGGGTGATGTAGTCGTACTCTTGCCGATCTCAAGATCGTGTAGACGATCCTTCCGGCGCCGCGTTCCGGCAGCGCTCCTGGAGTCGGTCACACGTTCGGTACTCGATGAAGACCTTCCTCTCCCTTGTTCCAGCAGGCAGCGGAGGTTGCAGCACTCTCCTCGCGATTCCGGCAGCACGACGGCGTGGTACCGGAAGTAGAGGGGAGATCTCGCAGGGCTTCGCCTTAAGCCGGAGCGAGTATGGTGGACTATGAGAGAGGCCTTGGCGATCTAGGGTTTAGAGGCACCAAGGGAGGAGCCTATCCGGCGGCTAGGGTTAGGGTTTCTCCCCAACTTGGCGAGTTGGTGGTGCCTTAGGCGGCGGCAGCAGGGGGTGGTGGCGCCGGCGACTTAAGGCTAGGGTTTGGGTGGTGAGAGGTGTAGGTCTAGAGGGGCACCCCTGCCCCTCCTTATATAGGTGGGAGGGCGCCGGCTAGGGGAGGAGAGTCCTCCCCCAACTCGGCCTCCAAGTCCGGCGGGTGGAGGGAGAGGAACTCCTCCCCAAGTAGGTTTCCTACTCTCCCTCCACCAAGCAAACTTGCCGTTTGACTTTTCAAATTGGCGTTTGACTTTTCAAACTAGGATTTGATTTATCCCTTTATTTTGCTCAGCGATGACACCTAGTACATGATGCAACCATTCCAACTTGTTATGACACATTCATGTACCCTTCCGCTCCGGAGTGCCGGACCTTCTGGACCCTTCTAGAACATTCCCGATGAAAACACCGGAATCATTCTCCAACCCTGAAACAAGACTTTCCTTATATGAATCTTATTCTCCGGACCATTCCGGATCTCCTCGTGATATCCCGGATCCCATCCGAGACTCCGAACAACATTCGGTCTCTTACTCATCATTCCATAACTACTCAACAACATTGAATCCTTAAGTGTGTCTCCCTACGGTTCGTGAATTATGCGGACATGATCGAGACACTTCTCTGAACAATAACCAATAGAGGAATCTGGAAATTCATATGGTTCCCACATATTTCTACGATTACTTTGCGATCGAATGAACCACTTACATACGATACCAATTTCCATTTGTCTAACGATAGTTTACTTATCCGAGGTTTTGATCGTCGGTATCTCTGCATACCTAGTTTAACTTTGTTACTGATAAGTACTCTTTTCTCGTTCCCGTGATATGTGATCCCTTGTGAGCCAGTCACATGCTTGCAAGCTAATTGGATGACATTCCACCGAGAGGGCCTAGAGTATATCTATCCGTCATATGGATGGACAAATCCCACTCTTGATCCATGTGTCTCAACCCATACTTTCTGAACACTCAATTCCACCTTTATAGCCACCCAGTTATGGTGTGGTGTTTGATGTCATCAAAGCATCCTTCTGGTGATGGTGATATGCATGATCTCATGGTCGAAGGAATTAGGTTACTATGTATCAGAAAGCATATAGCAATTGAACTATTAAAATGACTTGATCTTTATGCTACGCTTATCTATAGGAGTATGTCCATCATATCATTCTCCTAACGATATGATCTTGTTGTTAATAACATCTCAATGTTCATGATAGGGAAACCACAATCATTTATTAACCAACAAGCTAGTATTATACTAGGGACTCTAATTTAGTTTACAAATCACACAAGTATTAATGTTTCCTTGTTAATATTGTTATAACATGAATGTAAATATTTATCATAAACACAAAGATATAATAATAACTACATTTATTATTGCCTCTAGGGAATATCTCCAACAGTCTCCCACTTGCACTAGAGTCAACTAATCTAGATTACATGGTAATATACCGAACACCCATGGCAGTTTGGTGTTGGTCATGTTTTGCCCTCGGGAGAGGTTTAGTCAACAGATCCGCCACATTCAGATCTATGTGTACTTTGCAAATCTTTATGTCACCATCTTGGACATGTTCTCGAATAGCGTGAAAACGTAGCTTGATGTGCTTCAGCTTCTTGTGTGACCTTGGTTCTTGATCATTGGCTATGGCGCCCATGTTATCATAGTAGATAGACATTGGGTCCAGCGCACTTGGAACCACACCGAGCTCTGTAATGAACTCCTTCATCCATATCGCTTCTTGTGAAGCCTCCGAAACAGCTATGTATTCCGATTTAGTTGAAGATCTCGCCACAACGCTTTGCTTTGCACTCCAGCTAACTGCTGCACCATTCAAAGTAAATACGTATCCAGATTGAGATTTAGAATCATCCGGATCGGTGTTCCAACTAGCATCGGTGTAACCATTAACAACGAGTTGTTCATCACCTCCATAAGAAAGAACCATATCCTTAGTTCTTCTCAAGTACTTAAGGATGTTTTTGACCGCTGTCCAATGATCCACTCCTGGATCACTTTGATATCTGCTAGTCAAACTAACAGCATATGCAATGTCGGGTCTAGTACATAGCATGGCATACATTAGAGATCCTACGGCCGAGGCATAGGGAGTCTTGCTCATCCTTTCTCTATCTTCTGCCGTTGCTAGACTTTGAGTTTTACTCAAGGTCGTATTGGGCAACATGGGCAAGAACCCTTTCTTGCTATCTTCCATTCCAAACCTATTTAGAACTTTGTCCAAATATGTACTTTGTGACAATGATATTAGGCGTCTCGATCTATCTCTATAAATCTTTATGCCTAATATGTAAGCTGCTTCGCCAAGATGTTTCATTGAAAAACTATTATTCAAATATTCTTTGACACTATTAAGAAGGTCTACATCATTCCCAATCAACAATATGTCATCTACATATAGTATTAAGAATGCTACAGAGCTCCCACTCACTTTCTTGTAAATACAAGCTTCTCCATAAGTTTGTATAAAACCAAAACTTTTGATTACCTTATCAAAACGTTGATTCCAACTTCGGGATGCTTGTTTCAATCCATATATGGACCGTTGAAGTTTGCATACTTTGTTAGCGTCTTTAGGATCGACAAAACCTTTGGGTTGCATCATATAAAACTCTTCATCAATGTCTCCATTGAGGAACGCTGTTTTGACATCCATCTACCATATCTCATAATCATAATATGTAGCGATTGCTAACAAAATCCTCACAGACTTTAGCTTCGCTACTGGTGAGAATGTCTCATCGTAGTCAACTCCTTGAATTTGTCGAAACCCTTTTGCGACAAGTCGAGATTTATAGACAGTAACATTACCATCAGCATCTGTTTTCTTCTTGAAAATCCATTTGTTCTCGATAGCCTTCCGGCCATCCGGTAAGTCCACCAAAGTCCACACTTGGTTTTCGTACATGGATCCAATTTCGGATTTCATGGCTTCTTGCCATTTATTGGAATCTGGGCTCATCATCGCTTCCTCATATGTCGCAGGGTCATCGATGTTGTCCACCAACATGACACTCATAACGGGATCATACCAATCAGGAGTGGTACGAGTTCTCGTTGACCTGCGAGGTTCTGTAGAAACAACAACCGAAGTTTCATGATCATCATCATTAGCTTCCTCTCTTATTGGTACAGGCACCACAGGAACTTCTTCCGGTGCTGCGCTACTCGCAAGTTCGAGAGAAGGTTCGACAACCTTGTCGAGTTCTACTTTCCTTCCAGTCACTTCTTTCGAGAGAAATTCCTTCTCTAGAAAGGATCCATTCTTGGCAACGAAGATTTTGCCTTCGGATCTATGATAGAAGGTATACCCAATAGTTTCCTTTGGGTATCCTATGAAGACGCATTTTTCCGCTTTGGGTTCAAGCTTGTCCGGATGTAACTTCTTTACATAGGCTTCGCAACACCAAACTTTAAGGAACGACAATTTAGGTTTCTACCCAAACCATAATTCATACGGTGTCGTTTCAACGGATTTAGATGGTGCCCTATTTAAAGTGAATGCAGCTGTTTCTAATGCATAACCACAAAATGATAGCGGAAAATATATAAGTGACATCATAGAACGAACCATATCTAAGAGAGTTCGATTACGACGTTCGGACACACCATTACGCTGTGGTGTTCCCGGCGGTGTCAATTGTGAAAGTATTCTGCATTTCTTCAAATGCTCACCAAACTCGTAACTTAGATATTCACCTCCATGATCAGACCGTAGAAATTTAATCTTCTTGTTACGTTGATTCTCTACCTCACTTTGAAATTCCTTAAACTTCTCGAAAGTTTCGGACTTATGTTTCATGAAATAGATATACCCATATCTACTCAAGTCATCCGTGAAGGTAAGAACATAACGATAACCACCGCGCGATGCTACACTCATTGGACCACACACATCGGTATGTATGATTTCCAATAAGTCCGTAGCTCGCTCCATCATACCAGAAAATGGAGTCTTAGTCATTTTACCCATCAGACATGCTTCGCATCTTTCAAGTGATTCAAGAAGTCCATAGGAATGGAGTTTCTTCATATGCTTCACTCCAATGTGACCAAGACGACAGTGCCACATATAGGTCGAGTTATCGCTCAATTTCAAACGTTTAGCTTCAATGTTATTAATATGTGTATTTCCACTATCGAGATTCAATAAGAATAGACCATCTATCAAAGGTGGATGTGCATAAAACATATTACTCATATAAATAGAACAACCATTATTCTCGGATTTAAACAAGTAACCGTCTCGCAATAAACAAGATCCCGATATAATGTTCATGCTTAACGCAGGCACCAAATAACAATTATTTAAGTATAAAACTAATCCCGATGGTAGATGAAGAGGTAGCATGCCGACCGCGATCACACCAACCTTTGATCCATTTCCTACGCGCCTCGTTCTTTGCTAGCTTCCGTTTATTCTGCAGCACCTGTTTTGAGTTACAAATATGAGCAACCGAACCAGTATCAAATACCCAGGCACTACTACTAGTACTAGTGAGATACACATCTATAACATGTATATCGGATATACCTTTCTTCTTGATGTTGCCGTTCTTCAAATCCGCCAAGTACTTTGTGCAATTCCGCTTCCAGTGACCTTCTCCCTTGCAGTAAAAGCACTCAGTGTCAGGCTTAGGTCCAGCCTTGGTCTTCTTCGTCGGTGCGGCAACTTGCTTACCACCCTTCTTGAAGTGTCCCTTTTGCTTAGATTTGCCTTTCTTGAATTTGGTGGTCTTATTGACCATCAACACTTGGTGCTCTTTCTTGAACTCCACTTCTGCAAATTTTAACATGGAGAAGAGTTCTGGCAACTACTTGTTCATGCTTTGCATATTGTAGTTCATCACAAAGTTGTTGTAACTTGGTGGTAGTGATTGGAGGACAGGGTAAATCCCCAAAGCATTAGGAATCAGTATACCCAAGCTTTGGAGTTTGTTTGCGTGCCCAGACATCTTAAGCACATGCTCACTGACGGAGCTGCCCTCTTCCATCTTGCAGTTAAAGAACTTTTCAGAAGCCTCATAGCTCTCAATTGCCGCGCGACTCTCAAATATCAATTTGAGTTCACGGACAATATCATGTGGGTCTGAATTCTCAAACCTTTTCCGAAGCTCCGATTCCAATCCATACAAGATAGCACACTGAACTGTGGAGTACTGATTTTTCTGAGCGAGGTAAACATTCTTTACTTCATCGGTAGCATCCATCACATAGGTCAAATTACCAGCATTGAGGACAATCCTCAAATTGCGGAACCAATCCGCGAAGTTGCTTCCATAGTTTTTCAACTTTTCTTTCTCCAGGAACGCATTAAAATTGATGGTAGGGGCCGCCATTGATCTACAACATATTTGCAATAGTTTAGACTAAGTTTATGACAAATTGAGTTCTAATTAATAGTTAAATTAATCTAGGTGAACTCCCACTCAAAACAATATCCCTCACATTGTTTTAGTGATCACACGAACCAAATCCACCACATCAAAACCGATCATCACGAGAGTTGATGTAGCTTCAATGGCGAACAATCGACATGTTCATCATATCTACTATATGATTCATGCTTTACCTTTCGGTGATCCGTGTTCCGAGACCATGTCTGTACATGCTAGGCTCATCAAGATCAAACCTTAGCTTTCGCATGAGCAAATCTGGCTTGCTCACGTTGTATACACTTGCAGAATCTAACACACCCGATCATCACGTGGTGCTTCGAAACAACAAGCTTTAGCAATGGTGCTTACTAAGGATGAACACTTTAGAACTTGAAATTTATGTGCATGAGGGATCATCTTATAATGCTACCGTCGTTAACTAAGCAATACAAGATGCATAAAGGATTAACATCACATGCAATTCATAATATGTGATATGATATGGCCTTTCTTCTTTGTGCTTCCGATCTCCATCTTCAAGCACGAACATGATCTCCATCATCACCGGCATTGCATCAAGGTCAATGACGTTGCTCCATGATTGTCGTCCACCAGCTTCAACTATTACAACTAATTTGAATAGACACGCGGGTCTTAACAGAATTTAAAGACAACCATATGGCTCCTGCCGGTTTCCAACTTACAATAAGGAACATTGCATACATCAAATATAATCACAATCATGGCCATATCACATCACAGCACACCCCTGCAAAACAAAGTTAGACGCCTCTAATTTCTTTGCATATTTTACGTGGTTTGGGGCTTTCAATAAGTGTCGATCTAACTTACGAACAAGAACCACAATGTTGATGTTTGAACTATCAAGTGCCCGTTGTAAATTGGATCTATACTATAATGGGAGAGACAGACACCCGCAAAGCCACTTATGCAATACAAGTTGCATGTTGAGCGTGGAGCAAGTCTCATGAACGATGTCATGTAAGGTTAGTCCGGGCCGCTTCATCCCATCATACCGCAAGATGCAAAGTACACAAGAAGCAATTGATAATAAAAGCACCACCGCCCTCAATGACCATTGTGTTCTACTCGTGCAACAGATCTACATATAGACACGGCTCTGATACCACTGTAGGGGTTCATAGCATGGAAAACAAAAAAATTCTACCGCATACAAACAAACAAGCCAAGATCTATCTACTAGATTGTAGCAACGAGTCGATAGAATAACTCATCCTCGAAGATTCCAAAGTGTTTAACGAGAGCGGATTCTCGTGGGTGATGTAGTCGTACTCTTGCCGATCTCAAGATCGTGTAGACGATCCTTCCGGTGCCGCGTTCTGGCAGCGCTCCCACAGTCGGTCACACGTTCGGTACTCGATGAAGACCTTCCTCTCCCTTGTTCGAGCAGGCAGCGGAGGTTGTAGCACTCTCCTCGCGATTCCGGCAGCACGACGGCGTGGTACCGGAAGTAGAGGGGAGATCTCGCAGGGCTTCCCCTTAAGCCGAAGCGAGTATAGTGGACTATGAGAGAGGCCTTGGCGATATAGGGTTTAGAGGCACCAAGGGAGGAGCCTAGCCGGCATCTAGGGTTAGGGTTTCTCCCCAACTCGGCGAGTTGGTGGTGCCTTAGGTGGCGGCGGCAGCAGCAGGGGGTGGTGGCGCCGGCGGCCTAGGGCTAGGGTTTGGGTGGTGAGAGGTGTAGGTCTAGAGGGGCACCCCTGACCCTCCTTATATAGGTGGGAGGGCGCCGGCCAGGGGAGGAGAGTCCTCCCCCAACTTGGCCTCCAAGGCCGGTGGGTGGAGGGAGAGGAACTCCTCCCCAAGTAGGTTTCCTACTCTCCCTCCACCAAGCAAACTTGTCGTTTGACTTTTCAAATTGGCGTTTGACTTTTCAAACTAGGATTTGATTTACCCCTCTATTTTGCTCAGCGATGACACCTAGTACATGATGCAACCATTACAACTTGTTATGACACATTCATGTACCCTTCCCCTCCGGAGTGCCGAACCTTCCGGACCCTTCTAGAACATTCCCGATGAAAACACCAGAATCATTCTCCAACCCCGAAACAGGACTTTCCTTATATGAATCTTAATCTCTGGACCATTCTGGATCTCCTCGTGATATCCCGGATCCCATCCGAGACTCCGAACAACATTCGGTCTCTTACTCATCATTCCAGAACTACTCAACAACATCGAATCCTTAAGTGTGTCTCCCTACGGTTCGTGAATTATGCGGACATGATCGAGACACTTCTCTGAACAATAACCAATAGAGGAATCTGGAAATTCATATGGTTACCACATATTTCTATGATTACTTTGCGATCGAATGAACCACTTACATACGATACCAATTTCCCTTCGTCTCACGATAGTTTACTTATCCGAGGTTTTGATCGTTGGTATCTCTGCATACCTAGTTCAACCTCGTTACTGATAAGTACTCTTTTCTTGTTCCCGTGATATATGATACCTTGTGAGCCAGTCACATGCTTGCAAGCTAATTGGATGACATTCCACCGAGAGGGCCCAGAGTATATCTATCCGTCATGTGGATGGACAAATCCCACTCTTGATCCATGTCTCAACCCATACTTTCCGAACACTCAATGCCACCTTTATAGCCACCCAGTTACGGTGTGGTGTTTGATGTCATCAAAGCATCCTTCCGGTGATGGTGATATGCATGATCTCATGGTCGAAGAAATTAGGTTACTATGTATCAGAAAGCATATAGCAATTGAAATATTAAAATGACTTGATCTTTATGTACGCTTATCTATAGGAGTATGTCCAACATATCATTCTCCTAACGATATGATCTTGTTGTTAATAACATCTCAATGTTCATGATAGGGAAACCACAATCATTTATTAACCAACAAGCTAGTATTATAAAGAGGCTTTACTAGGGACTCTAATTTAGTTTACAAATCACACAAGTATTAATATTTCCTTGTTAATACTGTTATAGCATGAATGTAAATATTTATCGTAAACACAAAGATATAATAATAACTACATTTATTATTGCCTCTAGGGCATATCTCCAACAGAATAAATAATGTAAATTCTGGATCATATTCGTTGTATTTATGATGCACAGTTATATTTGGTATCATTTTGTACTGTGTGTGCCAGTGAACCGATCCAGGGATTGGCACTATACACATGAACTTAGCCTTATCAGGCGAGGGTGTTACAAGATGGTATCAGAGCTGTGTGTTGACTATAGGATCGTGACCTTAGAAATGGATTAGCAATAAGAGACCTCTATTAGGAGAACTATCATATTTTCTACTTATTAGATGTTCTTATATTCCTTGTCTATCTTTTCTATAATCTCTTCTTGTTCAAAATTTGTAGTTGCCCATTTTTATGATAGCTATATGAGAGTTAGCTAAGTAAAAGAACAAATAATTCGGCATAAATAAATACCTCATCAAGTTTGGTTAGGTCTAGACCACCATGTTCTATCTCTTTAGGATATCATCGCTATCGTGTTAGCATATTGTTCTTATCAACTTATGTGGTATGACAATATAGGTTGTTTGCTTGGTTGTATTGAGATATTTTGTGTGATGCTTTGTTTAGGATCAGTTAGTTTTAAACTCTAATGTTTCTGAAATTGTTAGGAGGTTTTTAAATTAGTTTAATGGTGTGAATTGATTGGAATTCGTGATTTACTGCTACAGTTTTCTGCATGACCTGTTGTACCACGCGATTTTTCATATTTTATTGGTAACTCAGAAAACTCTAAAACAATAGGATCTGGAGCGTAATTACCTGTAGTATATGCACAAAAATTGGCTAAAATTCCTGACGAGTTTAAGTCGGTCAGAAAAATTCGTGAAGTCTGCTGTACCGTTTTGACAGATTTTGTTTATTGCTTAAATGTTGCTATGTTTTTACTCTAGCATTGTTCCCAATGCTTTCAAACTATTTTGTGGTTATATACTGCTATATTTAGACCCCTGTAATGTTATTATACAAGTGTTTGATTGTGTGTTGATCGCCTATGATTGTTTCCTTGTTTGTGACATTGATTGCTTCATATAGTTATGGGTAGGATTATTTTCTTAGTCGTTTCTTTCCTATAGAATCTATTCTTCCCTATCTTGAACCCTTGGAGATTTAATGATGTGTTAAGTGGAAGGTTGTACAACACAATGCATTTAGGAAGGAGAATGCTTCATCTAATGGAAAAAAAGAGATGTGGGAGTATGAAGTGTTGAAATGATGTTATGTAGTAGATTACGCAACCTGAAAGTTGAAGTATCGATAGTTTAGTTTTAGTAGTAGCTTTGTTGATTGAATACATGGGAGTATACATAGAGCATTAGTTCGTGCCCATGGAAACATTCTTCAAGGCAAGTGAGAATGCCCGAGTGATAGAAAAACGTGATTCACCTATCCTCATACAGGGTAATGATTTGGGTGCAGGATGAATTGATCACCATTCCTACTACTCTTATTATTCGCTCTTGTACTGTTGACTTTGTGAATCTTGAGTGCCCTTTTCAACCTTAGCAGAGAGTCGACGTTGAGCCTAAACCGTAGAATGGAATATTGCTACACCCTTCTAAAAGCATCCATTGCTAAGCATAGGAATGTACGGTAAGGATGAATCCCAATCGTGAATTATGGGCACCGTGAAGTAAACGTTCCCTATTTGCCCACCATGAGAGTTCTGCTAGTTTAAGAAGTGCTTTCTCGGAAACTATCAATCATGATGTTTAGAATGTGCTAGAGACATTGTGCCAATAAAATTCTAAAGGAGAACCAATCTGAGCTAAGTGAATCCTCGAGAAATGACCTAGTCAATTTTATTTTAAGGGCGGTAGCATCCTAATGGATCCCGAACCTTTCTTTCTTTCTAGCCTTCCCAAATCTCGGGACGAGATTTCTTTTAAGGGTGGTAGTCTGTCACATCCCAAAATTCTCCTAATTTTTGGAATGTGAAATAAATAAATAAGTTTGATTGATTGTTTGACTATGTTGAAAATTCTCAAAGAGAAGAAACTTTTTGAATAGAAAATCCTCTCAAACTTGAATTCAAAATCTTATATTCTTTTGTTATGACCTAAGTAGCCATATAGGCAAAAGGGCATGGATTGATTTTGGATTGTAGAATTGGTGTGCAAGATTTCAAAATGAAAATCATGAAGCATTCATAAGCATTTCATTACATCCATGCAAAGTTCTCACAAACTGAATCCAAATCCTAGTATCTAAATCCTAAGGGTAATTAAATTGACTTTATAAACCCCACTTTTTCTAAGGCATAAATTATTGATAATTATAGCCTAAAGAGATCCAATTAATACTACAAAATTTTAGAAACAAAATTGAGGTTATTTGGAGCTATTATGAAAAAGTTATGGAATAAATACAAACAAATAAAGATATAAATAAAATAGAATATACAAGGATTTATAAACCCACTACTTTCATACTAATAAAAAGATTAAAAATATGATCCTACAATGATCTATTCGATTTTACAAAATTTTAGAAAAAAGAATCGTGTCATTTGGAGTTCGTATGCAAAAGATATGAGGGAAACAAGTAAATAGAAAAAGAAAAAGAAAAAAAATGGGCCGGCCCACCGGACCGAGCTAGCCGGCCAGGCCAGGCAGGTACAGGAGAGGATTGATCCATGGGTGGTTTAAAATGCATGCGAATCAGTTTTTCTCAAACCTATCTCTATTCGAACTCTCATAACTTTTTATCTACAACTCCGAATTGACTTCCGTTCGTTTCTACTTGTTCTCTACTCCAATACCTATCTCTATACCATCCTAAACCTCCATATAAAATTGTGGAGCCACAGCTGTACGAGTTTCTCTTCTCAAAATCCCAAATCTACATATGTCCGAATCTTATTTCGCTTTTTAACCCATCTAGACTTCGTCGTTTGCTTTCGGGCAAAAAAGAAAGTTGTATAACTCGTCGAAATCTTTCAATCCCGATAAACCTCACCTCTTTTCATCCACTACAGCCGTAGAATTTCGCATCGCAATATTTCAGATCTGACGGTGTAAATCCAAGATGTACTCGCGCTCGTTCCTTCAAATCCAAATTCCTTTGGTGAGAAGGTAGAACTAATGATTCCCCACAACTTTCATGTTCTAAGGTTTTCAATTTGACCTACGGATTTGTCTCTCTAACACAGATCTCTTTTTTGTCTATTCTGAGCCAAAATCGGGTCAATCTCTTCTTCTAGCCACCGGATCCTATCCAGACGGTCGAGATTCAATCAAACCGGTGCGTGCCATGTCGTCATTTCGGTCAGCTTCCTCATCAACGCCACGTCATCGTCAGGTCAGCATCTAGTCCCAGTCAGCATGCAAAGTCAATCTGTCCAGTCAGCGGAATATTCTCTGGAATATTCCGTTCGAATTTAAAATTGCACATTATAGATCTAACTTTTAAAATTCATTAGAAATTCATACAACGTCCAAAAATTGCGTATAATATATCAAATTGAAGAAAAATTTACGTAGAATCATCTTATTAGAATAGATTCAACCTTTACTCTACGTACTTACTGTTATGATTTAATTAGTTTTAATGGTCTTTTAGGTTAATAAATTCATAAGAAATTATCTGTAACTCCGAAAAATATGAACAATATATCAAAATTGAAGCTACTATAATGTAGATTAATAATATCTGGTTGGATCCAGCTTTTGCGGACTATTTACCCCGTAGCAATTTAATTAGTTTTAATGGCTTTATAAATCACTAAATTCATAGTAAATTAATTGCTTGTCACAAAAATATAAATGATGTACCTATGGAAAGCTGGTTCCATGTAGATCATCAATATGCAAATGGTTCCGACAAATACTATAAGGTTTCGCAGCAATTAAATAAATAGATTAATGGCTTATTTAGAGTATTAAAATCATAGTAATTTGGATACTGCTCAGAAAATTACAAATAATATGTCCCTGAAATCAGAATTCCGTGGAGATTACAGATATAATTTTAGTTTGATTTTTAGACAACAGAAACTATATGAATCATTTAAAACCCATTAAACACTATTTAAATCATACAAAAAGATATATAACTCCGATTAGGGTGAACCCAACGCCTACTGGTTCATATTAACGTACTCTATCCAGTAAACCCAAGAAACAAATTTAATTCGACAGTTAGAACATGCGTTACAACAAAACTATTAAAAACCCTATATTGGCAAGTAATTATTAATAACAAGTACTCCATTGCATTAATTGGCATCTTGCATGCATCATACACTTCAATATTGTTTAGAGAACTAAAGTAACAACCATTGTGACTTATTAAATTGTCATGCATGCATTTGTTGCATTTGTTTGATCTCTATGTGCTATTGTTTATGATTGTATGCAATTGTTTGCTCGATAGATTGCGAGGAGTGCAACGTGTGTAATTGCAACTACTATGATTGCAAGTATTGTGGTTATGATGAGAGCAACCATTATATCTATGAGAATTGTGAGGATTATCTAATCGACTACATCTACAACAAAGGGAAGTGGTGCTATCTTGGTCATAAATGTCCTATTATTTTCCTATGCATTGTATATGTTTTTGTAGAATAGCATATGTAGGAATTGATGTGTATATGATATGCTATGTCCCATATTATTCCTTAGCATTCCTTGTTTATGAGCCACCATTGGTAGATGTGCTTAACCATGCTATGATGAACGAGGGCTAGGTTACATCACTGATGTTGATTCTAAATGTGTTGGTTTGCGAAAACTAAAACAAATTAATCAATGAATCTCCTGGGTGTGATGGGATTGATAATTTTTGTTGGTATCATTGCGGAAAGGCACCCAGGACACTGAGAAGGGTTTGGTTTCTTTATTTGGTAACTTACGTGTACAACCATGTGCCAATAATGAAATGGGCGGTTGGTTGGACTTAGTAGGTTGTGGTAACTCGAACCCACATATCTAGAGATGTAGATAGTGTAGGTTGGACCGGTGCGTGTCGGGTTTGGGGAGCTACTTCCCGAACGGTTCCTTCTTGGACTTCTCCCTATCATCACCCAATATGAGAGTGGTGGTACGAGCTGGGATGGCCAAGTCACATGGGTAAAGTGTACTAACCCCTGCAGGGTGTATAAACTAAGTGCTTAGCCGTGTCCCCGGTTATGGACAATTTGAGCGGCCTGATACTGATGCTATGATATTTCTCACTCATCCTTATTTCTTAATTACTTAAAACTTGTTGGGTGAACATAATTGGGTAGGAGCACCTGGGAGTGAACCAGAGTGTCCTATTTATCATATTGGAAAACTACTTTGTTACAAATGTTAGGATAAAATTGTTGCTTTATGCAAATGAGCCTGAACTCCACTTGGCCAAATAAGCATGTAGTTGATAGATCTGTTGTTAACCACTTTAGCCTACTTGCCATACATTCAATGTATTGACCATTCGTGGCTGCAAAGTTTCATGTTGCAGGTTATATCGTATCTGAGTGATTGTTCATAGGTCGCGAGACTCCACTCAACAATTGTTCGCCTGTGGCACATTTGAAGGATGGAGATCTACCTTGTATTCGTTTTCCGCTGTGTACTTGAATAAATAATGTAAATTCTGGATCATATTCGTTGTATTTATGATGCATAGTTATATTTGGTATCATTTTGTACTGTGTGTGCCAGTGAACCGATCCAGAGATTGGCACTATACACATGAACTCAGCCTTATTAGGCGAGGGTGTTACAATTTCAGCCCCAATCTTGATTATGCCGGATATCATGAAGCCTTTTGATGTGTTTTGTGACGCATCCAAGGTTGGTCTCGGATGTGTGTTGATGCAACAAGGCAAAGTCATATCCTATCTATCCCGTCAAATGAAGCCACATGAGCAGAATTACCCTACCCATAACCTCAAACTAGCAGCCATAGTTTTATCCTTGAAGACATGGCGGCATTACCTCATGGGTAATCGATGTGAGATTTATTCGGATCACAAGAGTCTGAAGTATATTTTCACCCAGAAGGAGCTGAATATGAGGCAAAGGAGATGGATAGAGCTAATCGAGGACTATGAACTTCACATTCATTGTCACCCCGGAAAAGCCAATGTGGTAGCAGATGCTCTTAGCAGATTCATGTGTCGCTTAAACACCATGATTCTGAAGGAGCAACCAATATTGCACAAGGAGTTGGAAGATTTCAGAATGGAACTAGTAAGTGAAGGATTTTTGGCTAGCATAAAACTGCAACCCACTTTGATCAGTCAGATCAAGGAGGCGCAAAAAGGAAATGCTAGTATCGGCGGAATCAAACATCGTATTGGTACATGAAAGGTACCCAGATTCACCGAAGATGAAGAAGGAGTTTTGTGGTATAAAGGATGTATCTGTGTACCAGCAGATTCATAATTGAAGCAAGATATTTTGCAAGAAGCCCATGATACTCTTTATTCTATCCACCCCGGAGGAAGCAAGATGTATCAGGATTTGAAGGAGCAATTTTGGTGGCATAAGATGAAGAGAGAAATCGGAAGCTATATAGCCAAATGTGATATCTGTCAGAGAGTCAAAGCAGGACATCAGAGACCCGCAAACCTTTTCAGATCCTAGAATGGAAATGGGATTCAGTTGGAATGGATTTTATCACCGGTTCTCCTACATCTATTAGGGTAAATGACGCTATCTGGGTCATAGTGGATAGATTGTCCAAAGTCGCTCGTTTCTTACCGGTCAAGACCACTTATCAAAGTTCCAAGCTAGCAGAGTTGTACATTGCTAGAATAGTCAGTTTACATGGAGTCCCCAAGAACATTGTGTCGGATCGAGGAACCCAGTTTACCTCGAGGTTTTGGAAGAAAGTCCAAGAAGGATTAGGAACAAGACTATATTTTAGCACAGCTTACCACCCGCAGACTAATGGACAAACGGAGCGAGTAAACCAGATACTCGAAGATATGTTGTGAGCTTGTGTGCTAGAATATGGATCAAAATGGGAAGACTATCTGCCTTTCGCAGAATTTTCATAAGACAATAGTTATCAAGCCAGTTTGCAAACGGCCCCATTTGAATTTATGTATGGAAGGAAGTGTCGTATCCCCTTTAATTGGTTGGAAGTAAGAGAGAGCCAAATTTTCGGACCTGACATCCTACGAGAAGCCGAAGAGAAAGTGCACAAGATCGTGAGCACCTTAAGACCGTCCAATCCAGACAGAAGAGTTATGCCGACAAGAGACATTGAGACCTAGCCTTCAATATTGGATATTTTGTGTATCTCAAATTATCACCCTTGAAAGCAATGCAATGTTTCCAACTCAAAGGAAAGTTATCCCCTAGATATATCGGACCCTTCAAGATTTTTGAATTCCCGAGGATAAGTATCCTATCAACTAGAACTGCCGGAGGAGATGTCAGCCGTGCATAATGTGTTTCATATCTCATTACTTCACAAATGCCTAGAAGTCCCGGAGAAGACCGAAGTTTTCAATAATATTGATCACACAACCATAGAGACAACGAGGACCTAACATATCCCGAAGTACCCATTCATATTTTGGAAGAAGCCTTCAGAACCACCAGAACTCGGAGTATCAAGTTTCTCAAGATCCACTGGAGTAACCACACTGAAGAATAAGCTACCTGGGAGCGAGAAGATTACATTAGGACTAAGTTTCTAGATCTCTTTAAATCCTAGTTTTCTTTCTCTTAAATCTCGGGACGAGATTTTGTTTAAGGGGGGAATGTTTGTAACATCCCAAAAATATTAATCAAGATTATCAAGCTCCAATCACCCAAATTTAGGGTTAACAAAAACTTTTGTTATTAAAATCAATTTGAATGCATGCGTGTATGTGATGAATGCATGAATGCTTGTATTGCCATGATTGATTGCCATGAATGGCAAGGATTGGTTTAAAGATGAAAACAACATCATCTAGATCAATTCCAAGCAGAATCAAATAAAGAAAAATTCAAAAATAATATATATAAGGAAATGGTCATTTTGACCAAAGTGAACCATTAGACAACTTTGAGTGTTTCTAGTCCATGTTTTCTTACAGAAACAAATCCAATTCTTTTCACCCCTTGCTAGAATATGTACAAGTGAACCCAAGCCCACTTTACAAACCAATAGGAACAAATTTCAAATATATTCAAATGACAATTCAAAACTGAATCAAGTGTAGGTACTAAGATCACCATTTCTAAAAAACCACTCAAACCAGTTCACCATGCCAAACCCAAGCAACCAGATACTACCAAGAATTTGACCAGAGCACCCACCAAATTTCATTCAAAATTTCCAAACTAAATTTCTTTCGGCCATTTCATCAAACACTTGGCAGACACAAATCAAACTTCCTAACTTATACTGTTTGGAGCAGTTTTTTATCAAACAATCTTCCTCATCTCACTCCCTTTGTATCCCCCAGTGACTACCAGTGCAATTAAGAAGCTAGCCCTCTACCCCATTGCACCATGTTGTGCCACCCGAGCCCCCCCTACCATCTGGCCATGGCCAGCACGCTGGAGCTAACACCGCGCCCGTCCACCATGTCCAAGAGGCAGCACACCGTCCACCACCACCCCCTGTCCAGCCCTCGCACGCATCCAGGCCCTGGACCACAAAGGAAACACCGATCCCACTGTCTTTGCGCTGTGTCGAGAGCGCGCCAGAGCGCCGCACTCGACCAGCTCACGTACGCCACACCTCACCCTCACCGCGCGTGCACACACTCTCCTTAACCCCAGCTGGATCCCAGCCATCTACGTTTGCCGCTGCGCGATCCGTAGCGCATGTGCGTCATCAAAACCACCATCGGTGCCGCGCAGAGCTCGAATCGTTCCCGACCATTCTCAACCGCCCCTTGCCGCCCCATGAAGTCCTTGAGCATCACCGGGTGACTGCGCACCGGCCTACACCCTCCACCATGCCAGCATCTCGATGTGCCGTCGACCCCGACGAGCTCTGCCCATGCCGCACTACCTCTCTCGCTTGGCTATAAAAGGAGGCCACCCTAGCCTCAATTCGCCACACCATCTCACTTCCCACCTCTCACAGAACCTCCCACACCTCTCCCCGAAGCAAGGCAAGCTCCGCATCGCCGGAATTTCACTGGAGTCTACCGCGGAGGACGAGGAGGAGCGGAGCCGTTGATTGGAGCAGCCCCAGGAGCCGCCGTGACCACCGTTCGAACCGCCATCATCGACAATGACGTTCACCCCCAACGCTGACCCTAGATGGAGCCCTGGTGAGCCTCACATGACCCCCACCGCTGCGTTAGGATTCAGTCTCGCCAGCACTGCCTGACAGAGACGACACAAACCAGCCGTAGGATCTAATCTAATCGCACGACCTAGGTTGAAATTTACCGCTTCACGTGGCTAGAGCCGCTGACGTGTGGGACCACTCTGGTAGCAGCCCGCTGCGCATGATGTGCCGCTGGGCCGGCCCATTTAGCTCTCCCGCGCAACCCAGTAATTTAAATATAGATTTTCGAATTTAGTTCAAACCAATTATGTCAGTGGATTCAAAAATCAATTTAGAGAGAATAACTAAACCAAATTGCATGAAACCAATTTTGTTAGAAAGGTATTGAAATTATTAATCCAAGCCCATTGGATTCATACCATTTGGAATTATAGATCACCTATAGCAAAAATAACAAGGCAGATACTTTTCTGCATCCAAACATTTTTTAAAAATCAACCATAAATGCTTTTGAGTTGATTCCAACTCTCAAAAATCACATTTGACGAGATCTTTCTGAATATGTAAAAATATCTAGGCTTACTTTCAGTAATAATGGACAAGTATTAAAAGAATGCTACATAAGCATTTCTAGTCACTTTAATTAATTAAAATAATAATGTTAAACCTTATTAAATTGTGACACCACTTTAAATCACATTCACAAGTAAAAAAATATGTGGTGATGACATGTGTCAACATGATCCCATATTTTAATTGGAGAATATTAAATCTTAAGTAGTTTTCAATGAGTAGAAATTACTTTTCTAAAAATAAAATAAATAGGACTAGACCTTTAATCCTTGTGATGATTGTGATGATGCTACATCATCTAGTGTGAACCCTTGTGTGCCAAATAGAAGTAGTTAAGTATTGTTTGGTGATTGTGTACATCGTATTTATTTATAGACGCTATTACCGACCAAGGATACGAAGAGGACGAGTACTACTACGAGGAAGAAGGGGAGGAGAACTTCAACCACTTCACTACTCAAGGCAAGCCATCCTAGCAATCTAAGCTAAAACATGCAAGCTAATACTTGCAGGCCGCAATGCCTTAGGCATATTTGGTTATACCACTTTATTATACTAAATCCCAGTTTTACTTGCAAGCTTTATTATTTTTTTCTTTATCAAAGTTCTTTATTACTTCTAGTTAGTATTTAGTGAGTTTTCGAAATATATTATAGGTAGCATAAAGAGCATAAAACTTGGGATAAGTTAGTTAGAACTAGATGTCATACTGAGGCATGATATCTAGATTTGGATAGTCTCACTTGATTAGCACCCCTCATTAGTGATTACCCTCAACTTTAGGGGCTAGTTCTAAGCATAAAACTTGATCACTTTAGATGGGAATACTTGGTGAAAATTATTATGAAAACCATAGAATGATGAGTCATTCTAATAAAATGTTTTGGACATGTGTTATGAACACCAGATGATTTGATGATAAAAATATTGAGGCATGAGCCTTAGCCCCTTTATAAAATTGATGGTTGGGTTCGGATGCGATAGCATTCCAATTTTACCGTACAACCAAAAGACCCAAATTTGGGTAGGGATTGACTAGAAGTTTATATATCTTAGTATGGGTTCCCTTGCGGAAGATGTTTGAGTTGAGGATACCTCGTGCTGATTGTCCACCTGTGCAGTTCCCAAGATGACAGATGGTCATGGTTGGGAGGCCAAACTCATAGGGGAGGTGCCTATACTAGGGTGTGTAATTGAAAGGTTACGATTGATTATCCGCATACTAAGTATGATGATTCAGGATTGTTCCTGACAGATGTATGGAATGTTGTGGTGAAATTGTACCACCTCTGCAGAGTGTCAAACTATTTGAATAGCCGCGTCTGTAGTTATGGACAGTTGGAGTGGCCATACTGTTCCATCGTCATATGTTTTCAAAATGACTTGTGAAATGTACTATGACCTTAACTTGACCACAACAGGGTTGTGAACATGAAAACTAAGTTCCCACTTAGGTGCTGTAAAACATTAAACATTAAAACATTAAACTAAGTTGGAGGACTACCAGGATGATGGACATCAGGAAATCTATGACAACTAGGATCATCTCCCATCGTCAGCATTGCCTGTGACCCTGAAGATGGAGCTTTGACCACGCTACCCTTACTATTGTTCCACTGTGTTGATTGTATCAAGACTGGATCATGAGATCCTTTATTTGTAAGACCTTTATTATGGTGTGTAATGGATGATGAATTATGGTACCAATCTGTTATGTCTCGCAAAAATGGTAATCATGAGATTCTGATGCATGGCATAATAGGCATTTGGGATTGAAAATCAGGGTGTTGACATATTGTTCTGCCATGTATAGACACTATTGGGTTTCAAATGGAATGACCAAAGTTGTCAAGGGCATATCGATCAACATCACAGTTTACGACCCGATGGAGTTCCCTCAGTAGATGGGTGCATCTTGGGGTAGTAAGAATTGTTGACTGTGGGAGTTTTCAGACATATAGTAGATCATGCTTCCTATCTAACTCAAGGTTTCAAATTTTGTCCGACATTACCGAAATTCAGCCATTTCGGACAGGATCGATAAGAGAATTTACCGAACGAAAACTTTCTAAATTTGGGGATTTTTTGTTGAATTATATAAAATATTTTATATTTAGTAGAATTTTCTCTCAAACTCTAAATTTTATTCTAATTTCAGCCAAATTTCGTTTCAAAGTTTAAATTTTGATTCTTGCATTTCATCTAATATTTGACCGAAATTCACCGAAATAGCCAAATTTCGGCCATTTCGCTCGGACCTGGTAAAAGACCAAAACCAAAATCCAAAACATTGATATAACTACATCGGTTAAATGAATTTCACAAAAAAACCGAGTTTGGCGCGATGGATATGGGAGTACAAAGCACGTGTGTCTAAGGGCATCCATAATGTAGGACCCACCCGGCTTATGATAATTGCCACAATGTATAGGTTAACATTTGCTACATGGTAGGACCCACATCGCTTGGTCATATTCCTCCAAGAAAGAGAGAGGAGGGAGGGAAAATGATTTTTCTATTCTCTATGGGCAACCCACAAGCTTGAGGTAAACTTATTTTCTCCACAATCTACTACTATATGCCTTAAGGTGTGCTTTTTTACACACTGCAGATGCCCTAAGAGATAAAACAAATAATGGGCCCACTTGGCAGTGTATGACCAAGCTATAAAACTCCCATGCAAAAGTCTTCGGTTTAGTGGGTCCCATGAATCATCTCGTTTAGACACAGGTGGATCTTATTACTACTTTTAAGTATGGTAGTAGTATTTCTGTTGCTTAGACATAAGTACTGGAGTATACGCTAACCTCTGTCCATGCATTGTACTTGTAGAGAGAATAAAACGTAGGCAGGGGAAGAGGTAGCGGCGAAGGGAGACGAAGAGTTGAAGGCGGTTGTATGTCAGAGAAAAGTCTATGATGGGTTCCTGACACGAAGTACTCCGGACTCTACTAGTAGTAGTAAATGTCAGGACCTATGCACGCAAAAAAATTGGTAGTGTGGTTTCTCTCTCCTTCACTGCCTCTCATCTCTCCACCCCTCTCCCCTAGCACATTGGCCCGGGTGATCTCTCCCTCGTCCACATCGTGGCACTGTGCATGTGTGCCTCGGTACGGCGGCTCTGTTTTTTTGCTTTTTTGAGAGAGTGGGCGGCTCTATTTCTATGGAGTATTGGGCAGCCGTGTTGGTTGGGTAGTAGTGTATGGAATACGTAGGAAGGAAACAACTTTGGTCCTTGGCGGCAAAAATATTCAAACTTTTCCATTTTCGAAATTTTCACTTGCTTCTCGAACATCGGGAGGGAAAGGTTATTCAAAAGACCGGCCATTCGCAGTAGTACTTCTTATCTTATCTTTTTCTTCCAAAAAACCTATATAGTGTAGGGATAACTTTGCACATGGACCATTGTATATGGACTGGCAAATCCAAACATTGCTAACCGTTGGATCTTCTTTTCCATTCTTTGTATCTAGAAGATTCTATTGATAATCTTTAGCACAATGAACGCTTTTGTGCACAAACCTCAAAACACACTTCATTGCTTAGTTTCAGGACCTTGTGCTAAATGCATGGACTTGGATGTGATTTTTGTTTTTTACGAGGTCCTTGATGTAACTTGTACTTCCATCGACCATGTTAACTAAAGCACCTCGCTCTTGGGGGGCCTACCATATTTTGACGAAAATGCAACTTTCCCAATAATCACACAATGTGGACCATGGTTTCTTTTATAATTACATTTTTCAAGCTTCCTATCTAACTTCGCACACTTCACTTACTTCTTTGTCGATCCAACGAAATTAGGTCAACCTTGAGCTACAAGTTAGCGCGGTAGATTGATTGCTCTTCAATTAAATGTAATTTTAGAGGTAGCTGGGTGCGTCTTATTGTAGCAAACAATGTTGTCAGTGTGAGTTACGAACTATCTGGAAAGAACATTCTCAATTTCCCGAGTAATGACGAGATTGTTCTTTTCCATAAAGAAATGAAGTCCGAAAAATATGGATCTAAATGCCACAATCTAGCAAGCTTCTAGACATATTAAGTGGACCAACATGTTGTCGGTAATTGAGATTTCCATTTTTTTTGTGAGTTTTCAAACTCCCTAGCTAACTCTGCCCACTTGAATGACTTTATGCCGATTTATCGAAATTAGGTCAAATTTTAACAATAAGTAAACTTTTGGCTGCTTTGATAGTTTTACGAAAAAGATTTTCGAGGTACCCATCGGGGAGTGATACGTCGGAAACGTATCTATAGTTTTGGATGCTCCATGCTTGTTTAGTATCTAGTTTGCTTTGCTTTGCTTTGTCTACACTTTGAGGTGTTTTTATATCTTTTCTCGAACTAACCTATTAACAAGTTGCCAAAGTGCCAGTTGCCTGTTTTCTTCAGTTTTTGGTTACAGAAAGGCAGAAAATCAATATTTTCGGAATTGGACGAGACAAAAGACAAAGTCAATATTTTACCGTGGGCGACACAAAGTCCAGAGGAGAGACGAAGAGGCGAACCAGGGCCACCACACCCCCTCGGGCGGGTGGGCCCACCCCGCACCTGGGAAGGGTGTGGGCCCTCTGGCCGCATCCCAGCCTCGCCTCTTCACCTATAAGAAGCCCCGATACAGTAACCCTAGGACCCCGATCAAAACTCCAAGAAACCTTGTGTAGCCGCCGCCACCATCGTCCCTAGATCGGGGGATCTGAAGTTCTTCGCGGCACCCTACTGGAGGGGAGATCATCCTGGAGGCCTTCTTCTCCATTATGAAGTGTGAGTAGTTCCACCTTGGACTACGGGTCCATGTAGTAGCTAGATGGTTTTATATCCTCCTTGTGCTTTCATGTATAGATATTGTGAGCTCCGTTCATGCTCAAGATCTAATCTATTTGTAATCATAAGCATTTTGTGCTATTTCCACTAGGGAAAAACTGGAGGGGGTTCGGGTGATAAACTGAAGGTGGACTTCTAGTCATAGATGCAGTTGTATGGCGGTCTATGTATATTGTTGTATTGACTAATAGAATCTCATAGGATATTTTTGTCTGGTATTGCATTGTTATGCTTTTCTCAGTTGTTGTCAATTGTCCTGCTGTAATTTGTTTACCCTTCATGCCATGTTGTTTATCTAAGGAGAGAACCTCTAGTGATCTATGGAACCCGGTTCAATCTTTACCATTGATACATCCTCCACTGTTACTTGTTCACTTGCTGCAAACCATCATTACCTTCGACACCATATGTTTAATCCTTTGTTACAGCAAACCGATGAGCTTGACAACCTCACTGATTCATTGGGGAAAAGTCTTGAGTTTGTGTTGTGCAGGTTTCCATGTTGCTTGCAACACCTGTGTGACATTTCCTTCCTCCTACTAGTTCAATAACCTCGGTTTCTTACTGAGGGAAAACTTGCTGCTGTGTTGCATGACACCTTGATCTTGGTGTTTCTGACGAAGCACTGCACGTTGACACAGTGCCATCAAGCTCTTTCTGGCGCCGTTGCTGGGGAGGCTAAGGACGTCTTCACAAGGGGAGTCCTCCTCAACCTTTCTCTTTACTTTGTTTTTAGTTTTCTTAGTTTCTTTTGCTTGGTTTTGTTTACCTCTTTTTATCAAATACTCCTAAAAAATTAGTTTAGTTTGGTTTGCCTTTTCTTATCAAAAACACAAAAAAATAGTTCCTGCTCTAGCTACTGCTGCTGTTTTTGGCTTGCTCCACTTTGCCAAAATGAACTATGCTGAGAACACCAAGTTGTGTGACTTCACTAGCACAAACAACAATTATTTCCTTAGCACCCCTATTGATCCACCTACTCCTGATGCTACCTTTTATTAAATTAAGCCTGCTTTGTTGAATCTTGTGAGGACAGAGCAATTTTCTGGTGCTAGTTCTGATGATGCTACTGCCCATCTCAATAACTTTGTTGAACTTTGTGAGATGCAAAAGTATAAGGATGTAGATGGAGACATTATTAAGCTCAAGTGTTTCCTTTCTCCTTGAGAGGGAAAGCTAAAGAATGGTTGCTATCCTAGAAATAGTATTGATTCTTGGACTAAGTGCAAAGATGCTTTTATTGGAAAGTACTATCCTCCTGCTAAGATTATATCTATGAGAAGTGACATTATGAAATTTAAACAACTTGATAATGAACATGTTTATAAATCTTGGGAAAGAATGAAACCTTTGGTTAAGAATTGTCCCACTCATGGACTCACTTCTTGGATGATTATCCAGACTTTTTATGCAGGTTTGAACTTCTCTTCAAGAAACCCGCTGGATTCAGCTGCTGGAGGTACCTTTATGGGCATCACTTTGGGTGCTGCAAAAAAAATACTTGATAATATGATGGTTAACTACTTTGAATGGCAGACGGAGAGATCTCCACATGGTAAGAAGGTAAATTCTGTTGAAGAAACCTCCTCTTTGAGTGATACGATTGATGTTATTATGGCTATGCTTGTTAATGGGAAAGCTCCTTTAGATCCAAACAATGTTCCCTTAGCCTCTTTGGTTGCTCAAGAAGAGCAAGGTGATGTGAACTTCATTAGAAACAACAATTTCAACAACAATGCCTATAAGAGTAATTTTGGTGGTAACAACTATAGGCCTTATCCTCCTAATAATGGCAATACCTATGGAAACTCCTACAACAATGCTAGAAGTTCCCCTTCTGAACATGAAGTCATGCTCAAAGACTTTATTAGTAAATAAACTACTTTCAACAAGAATGTGGAGGAGAAACTTTAACTGTTGAGAAAAATATTTCCTATTTGTCTGAAGCACAGTCCTCCTTGATTAATAAAATGGCTGCTAAACCTGAAACCATGGAAAACACCTTTGCTTCTACTCATGCCATACAAGTTACTATTGATGAAAATGTTAGACTGTTAGCTCAAATTCATGATAAGTGGGAAAGGGAAACTAAAATTGATAGAAACAATAGTGTGTGCATCATCACTATAATGGAGACCACTAAACCACAAGAAGCCCCTATTCCTCCTCCTACAATGCCTAAGCCTAATGAGTCTACTACTAGTGATGCTAAGTTTGATTTTGATATAGATGGTTGCGTTATTTCTTAAGTGATTCTGTTCTTGCAAAAACTTGCTAGAAGTCCTGATGCTAGTGATATGCATATTGCTTTCACCAAACACATTACAGATGCTCCTGTTATGATTAAGGAAGAAAAGCTAAAACACAAAGATTCTATTCCTAGGAAAGTATAAGATAGTTTGGAACCCATTATTAATATGCAAGTGAATGACTTTGATCTCAAAGCTTCATGTGATCTTGGTTCTAGTGTCTCAATTATGCCTAGGAATATTTATGAAATGCTTGATTTGCCACCTTTGGAAGATTGTTATTTGGATGTTCCACTTGATGATAATGCTAAGAAGAAACTAATGGGGAGTATTAATGATGTTCTCATCATGGTTAACAATGCTTATGTCCCTGTTGATTTCTATGTTTTGGATGTTGAATACAATGCTTTTAGTCCTATTACTTTGGGAAGACCTTTTCTTAGAACTGTTGGTGCATCATTGATATGAAATAAGGCACCGTTAAATATCAATTTCCATTCAGGAAAGGTATTGAACACTTCCCTATGAGGAGAGAGAAGTTGCTTTTTTCTCCTCCTTTGAAAGCAAGGTTTGATGTTAATGCTTCTTCATTTGAAAATACTTGATTTCTTGCCTCTTGTGCCTAACTTAAAGGTGTTAAAGAAAAGTACTTGTTGGGAGATAACCCAAGAGTTTTCTTGAGTATTGGAAGTTATTTCTTCAGTAATGACCTCTCCTTATCCTTTTTTTTTTGCTTTTTTGTGCCAAGAGTGACCTTTAATGAGAGGGAAGTAAGATTTGGAGAGTTGCTGTCCCGAAAAGATTTCTTTCCTCCACCATAAAAATTCATGAGGAGTCTCTGTAAGTCGGATTGAGCTGAACCTTTACGAATAAATCCCCTAGTATGTTAGCTAACTTTCGTTAGTTCAACACTTTTTGGTTTGGGCAACAGAAGATTTTCGAAAGAATCGGTTTCTACCTGATGGTCAGTTTTGACAGATTTCTGCCATTATTTGCATTTGTTTCTTATTGATTCCTTTTTTAGTTCTCTTTTAGGGAATTGAGCTTTTTGAAGGAGTTGCTACAATATCATATGTTTTTTATGAAAAGTTTTGCTGTTCCAAAGCAAAACCCAAAGGTCTATTATCTTTTGAATACACCAATGTTGCTAATGAAGATTGTGTGAAGTTTTGTATGAAGAAAAAAAATTCAGGTGTAGAGAGAGAATGATGTAATGAGATGAAGAATGGAAAAAATCTCAAGCTTGGGGATGCCACCCTGGTGTCACCCCAAGAAATATCCAAGAGGTACAAGCGTCAAAGCTTGGGGATGCCCAAGGCAGCCCCTTCTTCATTAATAAAAAGCTCAGGTCTTTCTAGACACTTCATTTTTATTGTTTCATACACAGTTCTGTTGTTCTTGGAGAGTCTTAGTTTTAGTTTGGTTTGCTTAGTTTGTTTAGTTTTCTTGAATAAGTAGTTTGGACCCCCGTTCTCGCTGTGTTGTTTCAAATAAGTTACTTGGTGTTGGAAAGGAGTAGGAAGTTCCTGCTTGAAAGTGCAAGAGGAGCTTGCATTGACTGTGACTTAGACTCTAGCATGATATGATAGGTGTTGTTTTAACCTTATGTTTAGTGATTATTGTTGTAGCATGACTTGTTCCAAACATTTGGGATTGCTTAGTGTGCCTTGAAATAATTATGCGTTTTTTTAGCATATAAAAGCATAGTATTGTGGTATTCTCCTTTGATGCTTTGTTTGGGTTGACATGGAACATGTTCACACCATGTTATGACTATGAACAAGTCACCAATAGCCTCTATGATCATTTATTCCTTGACTTGTAGTACCACTCTATGCTTTGATTAGTAATGTTTTGTTGCTCTGTATGATTATGGCCATTATTGCTCTCTTAGTTGGTTGCTCCTAGTCTTTTGCTAGCCTCCACTTGTATGAGTAAGCTCTACTCATTCTTCCAACTCCCAAGAAACCAAGTTATTCCAAAGTGTCCACTATAAACTCCTATGCATGGTGTGTTACACCATTCCAAGTATATTCTTGTTTTCAGCTATCTTCCAATTAAAAGTATTTTGTTATGTGAAAACTTAGTGATTAAATCCCTCACAAACTTGATGACACACTTTATATTCTTTGCCCCTAAAAAACTTGAACCATTGTGTCATCTATGTTGTATATTCTTGCACTTATACGTTGGAATTAGCAGAACTATGCTGTCACGAGGAACGTTTTCAACATTGCACTTATACTTTGTACACAGTTGATATCATGCTCTTTTGTCTATGGATGTCACTGGTGTGAAATAAATAGGGAGCCTATAAGTCCATGGAGTTATGTAATTTTTGTTAGAGAAATCCCTAGGCCGCTAGCCTAAGCCATGCCTAATCATGGTGGAAACTTATAGAATCACCATAATGAGCTATCTATGAAGCATCCTCAATAAAAAGATATGCACATAGTAAATAAAAAGATCGCTGAGATGATCATTGTCTGCTTGCCTTGTCATTTTGGTTATGGGATAGCTCCTGTACCATGTGCAAGGGGTACCCTGTTAGTGGTTCTCTATGATACGCATGTACTTACTATGACAAGAACTTACAGGTGACTGAAGTTGAGTAGCATGAGGTGTGGCCCTCGTATTCAAGGGACTTGAGATTGCCACCTTATACTTTGTCAAGCATATACTCCATAGTTTATTTACTTTAACCTTAATCACTTCAAGATGCTTATGATAGGGGCAATGAGGGCTGAAAGCTAACAAGTACCATAATTTTTGGGAGCTCTTTTTGAAACTTGAAATCCCTGCTTCCCTTTTTGAAGGGCCTTTCTTCCACTATTTTATTGAGTCTCCAACTTCTACCTTTAGGCACCATTAAGAGAGCATAGTTTCTATTCTGTGTGCAGTGTCCCAAAACTTATTGATTAATGCATATTGTGATATTACTTGTTCTTGTGCTATTTGTATCTAGTCACTCTTATGAACTTTGAAGGTGTCATATTCATCTATTTTCTACTCTATGAGGGACAAGCTGAATGCCACTATGCCATGTTTTATATACGTGAAACAAACAAACGTTTTTCAATGCATGTTATTCATGATCTTTGTTTGTATCCTTTCATGTTGCATGCATAGTTACTGTCCTATTGTTAGAACTCCATCTTTCATGCACATGTTTAGAGTTCTTTGATCCCAACTTTCAATGCTTGCAAATGGTTTGATCTTGGTTTTGATGGTGCATGTCACCTCAAAATTATTGTTTTATCACTTACCTACTTGAGGACGAGTAGGATTTAAGCTTGGGGATGCTTGATACGTTGGAAACGTATCTATAATTTTTTATGCTCCATGCTTGTTTAGTATCTACTTTGCTTTGCTTGTCTACACTTTGAGGTGTTTTTATTTCTTTTCTGGAACTAACATATTAACAAGTTGCCACAGTGCTAGTTGCATGTTTTCTTCTGTTTTTGGTTCCAAAAAGGCAGAAAATCAATATTCTCGTAATTGGACGGGACAAAATCCTAAGTCATTATTTTACCATGGGTGAAACGAAGTCCAGAGGAGAGACAGAGAGGCGAGCCAGGGCCGCCACACCCCACTAGCCGCGGGTGGGCCCACCCCATGCCTGGGAAGGGTGTGGGCCCTCTGGACGCCTCCTAGCCTTGCCTCTTCGCCTATAAGAAGCCCCCGATATAGAAACCCTAGGCACCCGATCAAAACTCCACGAAACCTTCTCTAGCCGCCGCCACCATGGTCCCTAGATCAGGGGGATCTGAAGTTCTTCCCAACACCCTGCCGGAGGGGAGATCATCCCGGAGGCCTTCTTCTCCGGTATGAAGCGTGAGTAGTTCTACCTTGGACTACGGGTCCATCTAATAGCTAGATGGTTGTATCTCCTCCTTGTGCTTTCATGTATAGATCTTGTGAGCTCCGTTCATGATCAAGATCTAATCTATTTGTAATCATGCATGTTGTGTTTGCGGGGATCCAATAGATACTGAGATTACTATGTCAGATTGATTAATGGTTTTGTCTATTTGATACTATCATGTCTGTGTTGTTTGTGATCTTGCATGCTCTCCGTTGTTAGTAGCTATCTTGGCCAAGTAGTTGCTAGTGACTCCAAGATGGGGTATTTATGCTCAATAGTGGGTTCATGTCTCTAGTTTCCAAGGGAAGTGACAGAAATCTCTTCGGTTGTAGATGTGCTATTTCCACTAGGGAAAAACAATGGTCTCTTGTTCATGGAACAAGTGGATTGTTTACCTTACACACTTTGCTTAAAGAGTTATCTGTTGCTTGCAACTTAATACTGGAGGGGGTTCGGATGGTAACCTGAAGGTGGACTTCTAGTCATAGATGCAGTTGGATCGCGGTCTATGTATATTGTTCTATTGCACAATCGAATCTCATAGGATATTTTTGTCTAGTATTGCATTGTTATGCCTTGCTCAGTTTCTGTCAATTGCCCTGCTGTAATTTGTTTACCCTTCATGCCATGTTATTTATCTAAGTAGAGCACCTCTAGTGAACTATGGACCCCGGTCCAATATTTACCATTGATACATCCTCCACTGTTACTTGTTTACTTGCTGCAAACCATCATTACCTACCACACCATACATTTAATCCTTTGTTACAGCAAACCGGTGAGCTTGACAACCTCAATGATTCTTTGGGTCAAATCTTGAGTTTGTGTTGTGCAGGTTCCCACGTTCATTGCAGCACCTGTGTGACGTTTCCTTCCTCCTACTGGTTCGATAACCTCGGTTTCTTACTGAGGGAAAACTTCCTGCTATGCTATATCACACCTTGCTCTTGAGATTTCTCGACGAAGCACTGCATGTTGACGAAGTGCCATCTGGGGGTCAATTAATATATCAAAAACCACCAAGAGTATTGACAAAAGGTTCAACTTCTTGCTAAGATTATTCATCTTGACAACTTAACAAAATTAGGTCTTAAACTTGAGCTACAAGTAGGCGCGATAGATTGGTCTCGAATTAAATGTAATTTCACACTGGTAGATGGGTGCATCTTCTTATAGTAAACAATACCGTCGGTGTGAGTATCCAACTATCAGGAAATAACATTCTAATTTTTCTGAGTGATGACGATCGAGATTATTCATTTCCAAAAAAAAGTCTAAAGAATATGGATCTCGATGCCACAAGCCAAGCTTTCGACATATATAGTGGACCGACATGTTTGTACTTATGATTAATTCCCATGTTTTAGGAGTTTTCAACCTTCGTCCTAGCAAACTCTGTCGACCTGAATGAATTTATGTCTATTTACCGAGATAAGGTGAAAATTTTGAACTTTAAGTAAATTGTGGGTTGCTTTGAAAGTTTACAAAAAAGCTTTTGGAAGGTACCCACTAGGGAGTCACAACTAATATATCAGAAAACACCGGATTTTAGACGACAGGTCCAACTTCTTGCTAAGATTTTTCTTCTTGTCAATTTAATGAAATTTTGTGAAACTTGAGCTGCACAAGTAAGCGCGATAGATTTCTCTTGAATTAAATGTATTTTGAGAGGTAAATGGGTGCATCTTTTTGCAGTAAACAATGTCATCGGTGTGAGTTTCGAACAATGAGGAAAGAACATTCAATTCTCAATTTTTAGAGTGATGAGAACATAGTTCTTTTCCGTAAAGAAAAGTTTGAAGATATATATTGGACCAACATGTTTTACTTACGATTCCCATGTTTTATGACTTTTCAAACTTCCTAGCTAACTAATCCTGCTTGAATGAATTTATGTTGATTTATCGAAATTAGGTCAAATTTGAAACTACAAGTAAATTGTAGGTTGCTTCAAAAGTTCACGAAAAAGCTTTTGGGGGTACCCACCATGGGGGGCATAATTTATATATCAAACCACCGAGAGTTTTGAAGATGGCTTCAACTTCTTGCTAAGATTTTGCATCTTGACAATTTAATGAAATAAGGTCATCAAACTTGAGCTACCAGTAAACGCGATAGATTGCTCTTGAATTAAATGTCTTTTAGGAGGTTTTTGGGTGGACATCTTATATATTGTATTAAACAATGTTGTGGGTGTGGGTTTCCAACTATGAGGAAAGAAAATTCTCAATTTTTCGAGTGGTGACGAGATTGTTCTTTCCCGTAAAGAAAGTCCGAAGAACATGGATCTAAATACCACAAGCCAAATTTTCAAACATACACAGTGGACCAACATGTTGTACTTACGATTTCCCATGTTTTATTAGTTCTCAAACTTCCTAGCTAACTCCACCCACTTGAATGACTTTATGCCGATTTATCGAAATTAGATCAAATTTGACTACTGCTAGTAAATCGTAAGCTGCTCCATGAGTTTTATGAAATGGCGTTTGGAGGTACCCAGATAGGGCGGTCAATTAATATATCTGAAACCATCTTGAGTTTTGAGGACTGGTTTGACTTCTTGCTAAGGTTTTGCATCTTGGAAATTTTGAACCCCTCTTGAAAATGACCACGTGAAATAAAGAAAAAAGAAATTAAAAGATTTACCCATGGCACGCCCTATCATGCTTGTCGTGTTCCCTACATGCCCTGAAAACGTTAACCATTGGATTTGAAGAGTTTTGGAAAAAAACCGCTTCGCAGTATTGTTCTACCATGTATAGACACTATTGGGTCTCAAACGGAACGACCAAGTTTTATAGATGTGCAAAGAACCAAATATACACCCATAGTTTATAGCTAGGAGTAAATGTTTTGATATTTACCTATTATAATTAAATATAGTGATGATATGTAATACTTATGTATATTATGCATGTCTCATGTGAAAGACACATGCAACTTACCGGTAGTACTTGGAAGAACATGGCTCATCCACTGGATTGTAAAACTGAGTATATTGCACCTGATAGTATTAGTACTAGAGGGCAAAACTGAGTAAAACCTAATTTCCAGTGCTAATCTCGAGCGTATAACCGAGTAGTACACCTACCTCGCCATACTTTTAGACACAAGGAAAAACCGTGACCACGGTACGCGTGTCGTGGTGCACAGGGCGTTATTAGCGGACGCGCGTGGCACAGTGAAGAAGTGTTCGCAGGTTACGTGGTGCACGGTGGTGTAATGAAACGTCCCTTCCCTTGGCCTTTATTATAGATGCCCTCTCCCTCTCCGCCTCCCCACTCTCACTCAGTAACCGTCTCCACTGTCCCTTTACCTTCTACAAACTCCCAGGAAAACCCCAACCACGCCGATGATGGAGAAGAAAGGCGCATTGACCATCGTCGCCTCTAGGGCCGCTGGCAAGGAGGTCATCGTGCTCGTCCAGCCCCCCATCGAGGCATCACCGTCAGCCGGCGTCCTAGTCTGGCCCTTGTCCCCACTAACGGTGTACCCGCCGGCGAGGAGGCCCCCGCCGGTCGCGGGAAGGCCCCGCTCGATTGGGACCCCTACGAGGAGCAAGAGTACATACGCCCAGAAAACCCCTACGACACCAGCATCGTCGGCCCATGGTCGGAGGTAACTGGGGTTTTCTCCCCTTCCCTTGTTCTTCCCCCATTCCCATTGTTGTATGCTAGATCATTTGTTATTAGGGTTCGGCTGTTCGCATTTTCAATCATTGGATGCCATATATTTTTACATAAGCTAATGCTCTTGTGTTTCGAGGAATCTCCATGTTCGTATTTTAATCCTATTTCATTTGTCCTCCGAGTTGTAGTTAAGCAATTCCCTAGTTGGTACTAGCGTCGATCTGTAGTTGGGATCAGTATTTGATTTTGTTTGAGATTTGGGTATTGGGTAATTTAACCCACCCGCTTCACTTATGCAAATAATCATGGGATATCAAATGGTTAATTTAAGAAAATAATCAATCCCAACAACCAAAGGTATCTTAATCATTTCTACTATTTTTTCCAACAGGTGAATAGCAGTGACATCTGCAGCGACGACGAGTGTAAGAACACCAAGACTCGTCAGGTGCTGAGGAGGCTCAAGTCCAGCTAGTACGACCACTACTTCGTCGGCGACGTCTACAGGTTCCCCTTCTGCGAGAGGAGAGTCCACGCCACCGACTTCAACTGCCTCGTAAAACATGCCAAGGACGTGTCCACCAGCGGCCACAATGTCAACGTCCACGCCTTCAGAGCCAAGCACAAGGTGATCGGCTTTCACCTCCGAAACCTCCGTAAGATGGCCATCGAAGACGGTCGCATGCCACCGATCAAACCCAAGGAGCAAAAGGTCAAGGGATTAGGCAGAAAGAAGTGGAGGCAGTGCCAGAGGGAGGAGGCGGAGGCCAGGAGGTGTCGCTGATCTTGTGTGCTACTGCTGTTGTCAAGCAGCTTCTTTTGTATTTCGGTGTTGAACTTGTCTACTACTGATGAGCAGCCTAATTTTCGAACCTTGTTTAGTGCTATACTACATATCCTATGTTATCTTTGCCTATATCTGCTTTGTTTACTGAATGTGCTGGTTAGATTTGCTACCATATTGGGCAAAACGAGGGCAAAAATGAACAATGAATGATGAAGAGAGAAGTTGCTACAGACGAAGGATACGAGACAGAGAGAGGGAGGAGGGGATGAAAATGAGATGGATGACAGGTGGCCCCAGGTTCATGTCATTTCTTAATTGTGGGACCATCATGTTAGTTTAGCTGTTAAAACGCGAGTAGCCAAAAAATATTTACCTATTTGTAACAGCTCGCCCCAAAATCGGTACGTATCCGCAAAAAATTCCAGGGCACTAACCTGTTACCCTGGCCCCAATTATGGTACTAATAAATGTAATTTACTTGAGAAATGCGGGTTCACATCCTTTTCTGAAACATAATAAAACTTATATATGATATTATTTATAACTAGTCTGTGTGATGAGATAATACAATACTGAGCCAGGACATCCTCGATACAGCCACGCACTACAGAAGACCGACGAAACAACACGCAAACACCCCTCGATCAAAGAGCCTCCCATCTTCTCCATCTTCTCCCACAGAATAATTTTTTGCAGGCCGCTATACCTCTCCTCCAAGAAACCCCAACAATAATATTTGAATCCGCCCTCGCCCCCAGTTCTTTCGGACTCAATAGTGGATTCGATGCACAAGATTCGGTACGATGGCTGCAGCAAGTTCGGGGACGACGCCTTCGGAGAAATTTCTATGCGTATGGACACTACCAGCATTGTTCGGCTAGCCGCATGCTCGAAGTAGTTGCGTCACCAAGTCGCTAGCGGAAAAGGTAGCAGATGCCCCAACGACGGCTGCGGGACATTGGTCGCCTTCGACGACTTCCTCAACCACAAGATGGCATGCCCGCACGGACCGTTCTACTTCCCTGAGCCTGGCTGCGAGTTCACCGCCCCGCCCACAGCGCTCCTCTCCCACATAAAAAAATCCCACTCGATGGAAGTGCATAGTTTCCACTATGTCATGGAACACAGGTATATCTCTCAGCCTTTGCTGGCACCTAGCTCATGGAGAGTAGAGACCGTCGTATCTGGGGACGATGGTACAGTGTTCGCCATGCGATTTGACATGCTCCACTATGGCCTCGTCATATCCGTCCAGTGTGTCTGGTCGGCAGCGTGCAAATTTCCGTGGTACTTGGTGGAGTTGCACTTATATAAACCTTCAATGATGGGAGGGGACCTGGAGGAGTTCGCCCAATATAGCCTATTTTCTGAGCCGAAGAGAAGCGCGTCGCCGACTGTCGCCAGGATGACTAAAGATTTACGGAATTTTCTGATTAATAAACATGATAGGTTCATCCTGAATTACTCATTTGCATCCACGAGGTAGTAGATGACAAATATGACCGTCTTGATTCTCATGATCTGCCGTTCAAATTTGGGATTAGGTATTGATTTTGATACTAGTTAGAGGGGTTTCAGTGTGTCAGAAATATGGATTTTGGCTGCAAAGTATTACAGTACAGTACTATTGTACTAGTTCTTGTAATTGGAAGTATATTGTTTCTAGTTCTTCTTGTGCTATTGTATTTTTCAATATGTACTGTAGTACTTGTTTGGATTAAATCGTTGGAGTTGATCTAGCATTTCCTTTCAAACATGGCTCTGTAGTTCTGCTTGTGCTATTGTATTTTGCAATATGTACTGGCAGTACTTGTTTGGATAAAATCACTGGAGATGATCTAGCATTTCCTTTCAAACATGGCTCTATACTGGGAGCTAGCACTACTTGCTAAGATCAAGTATCTTTTCCTTTGAAATAATGGCCTTGCATATGTAGTCCGTAGGTACTCCCTCCGTTTGAAAATAGATTCAAAGGATTTGTGCAACACATGAATAGGGAAAATGCAGGAATAGAATGGCATGACACATGATATCCTATTGGAATAAAAACTGTAGGGATTAGTAAAATTACTTTTTTCTTGCACCGCAAGAAAAACACAGTAAATTTAGGGTTTAAGTACATGGCATATAGGAATTTTTCCAAGAGGTCTCACATCTTCATAGAAATCCTATATGATTGTAGTGTAGGAAAGCAATGTATAGGAATTTTGTTGGATTCTTCAAACAAACACACTCTATATGATAAATTCCTATGGATATAAAATTCGTTTACAAATCCTTTGAATCAAATAGGCCCTAAGATGTTTTAGCTTTTGTGAAACGAGTGTATCTAGACTCTCTAATAGTGTGTAGTTCGGAGTGAACACATGCTATAGAGAGGTCTAGATACACTTCACAAAAGCTAAACCATCTTATATTTTGAAACTGAGGGAGTACTACATATGATTTATTGCAGTCAGGTTACTCATATTTAATTTATCATTTTTTTCTTATAATATTTTGCATGCTGCAACACAGTCCACCGATTCTTACTTCCATTAGTAACTCTAGGTTCATCTCTTAGCCGCTGTTGGCACCATGCTCATCGAGAGTAGAGAAGATCGGATCAGAGGATGATGGTATGGTGTTTGTTGTGCTATTTGACATACGCGAGTTAGGCATCATCACCGTATCCATCGTGTGCGTCGGGTAGGACGCGTGCTCGTCGCCCTTGTACAATGTGAACCTCACTGTCTATACCCCGTTAGTAAAGCTGGGGTTTTGGGATATAATCTGTAGTTCCTCCATACCTGGGATCAGGGCGATGCCGGCCATCATGCAGAAGAAAAATCATTCCCTGATGTTGTACCATAAAACATCTTATATTACCCAGGGAATGCATTACTCAATATGCATCAATCGAGGGGTAGAATTCTCAATTGACAAAGAATTGAAAGAAAGTGAGGCTAGCCATGAAGTAGTACTAGTATAGTACCAATTCTTGTACTTTGGAGTATTTTGTACTATATACTGCTAGTACTTGTTTAGGTCAAGGGCAGGAGATGCTCTTGCTTTGCCTTTGTTCTGTCGTTTGCTATTACCAAAGTATTTTGTTCAAGTAATAGTGATGTACTGTTACCTGTTTAGATCAAGTGCAGCAGATTGTCTTTATTTTCTTCAGAAACCTAGCATTGTCACAATTGTCTAGATGAGTCTTGCGCATTTTGGGTTGCATATGGTGATTGACATAGACATTGACTAAATGAGGTGGTATTCACACAGAAGCAGACTTGATCCTCAGTTTTGCATGCTCCAATGATCGCGTCTGTTCAGAGAACAGGGAAAACTAATCGCGTGCCATGGTTTTTGAGCTGGAACAAGAACTTATTCTCTTTGTAATGCTATTGAATTTCAAGCAGGAAAGCTACTGAATCTCTCAAACGTTCTGTTGTTGCTATTACTAAAGCATTTTTTGAAACTAATACTGATGCACTGGTACTTGTTTAAATCAAGGGCAGTCGAAAGTCTAGCTTTTCTTTTGAAACATGGCCTTGTCACAATCTTGATGAGGCTTGGGAATTTTGGGTTGCATCGTGGGTCACACAAGCATTAATGTGAGAAGAAGGTACTCAAAGGAGACTCGATCGTTAGTTTTGCATGCTCCAATGGTCGAGTGTGTTTGGAGAAAAGGGAAAACTGATCGGGTGATAAGGTTTTAAGAGCTGAAACAAGAATTGGTTCTCTCTATACTTCTATTGTGTTTTAGTGTCTGTAATACTAAATCGCTCACTTTGAAATGTTGTTGAATTGGTCAAGTGCTGTTGAATGTGAACTACGAATCTGTCAATAAATTTTTTATCTCATTCTTTAATGCAGAGCTTATATAAATATATGCCAAAAAGAATTATTGATTTGTTTCCCTCCCTCTCTAAGATATTTGTTTCGAATCCGGCCAAGCAACAACAAAATGCAATTTTTATATACCAGGAGAAGAAATCTAGCTCATTCGGCTGCTCTTTAGCCTAAAACATTTTAATTCTTCCTTTTAGGAGTATAAGGGGACTGCTGACCATAGCCCAGAGAAATTTGAGAAACAATCCCATTGAGAATAGCCTATGGAGTATAGCCCATGTAGAGAAGCCCATGTAGAATAGCCAAAATATTTTTAATTCGGCCTTTCGGGCATTGTCCCCCAGCTCTCAATATTTTTTAAAAAACTCTGCCTGTAGATATTATTTACAGCGCCTGCAGTTTTTAGTTTGGCTGTCAGGTGCGCTGCCTTTTTATTTTATGGGAGATAAAAATGTTCAAAAAGAGTCATTTTAGGGAGACAAGTCAATAAGTTATAATTGCAAAGCCTAAGGATTCTATTCAATTAGTTGTTTCTGTCGTATGGCAGGGCACCAAGTCAATCGGTGCTGAGGTCTCGAGTTCGAATCCTAGGCAATTTCTGTTAAAATATAGAGTTACTTTTTTGTACTCTCAGGCTGACATCTAGGACCCAGATAAACTGTTGCTGCATCTTGCAATATTGCCAAGGTCAGGATGGTGGACTCGACCCGAGAAAATAGTCCAACATATATACACACGTTTAATATAAATAGAGGTTGACATATGGGACCCAACATGGACACGTTTAATTCAAATAGTGGATGACATGTGGGACCCAGATAAGGTGATGTTGCATCTAGGAATGTTGCCAAGATCAGGATGGCGTACTCGAACCGAACAAACAGTCCAACATATATACACAAATTTAATTCAAATAAAAGTTGACATGTGGAACCCAGCATGGACACTTTTAATTCAAATAGTGGCTGACATATGGGACCCAGCATAGACACGTTTCCTGCATAGAGAGGGCTACAATGTGGGACCCAACATAGACATGTTTCCTGTACATAGAAGGCTGATATGTGGGAGACAGAATAAGAGTTTAGATTAAGATTTTTTGTACTCTATAAGGCTGACATTTGGGGCCTAGGTAAACTGCTGCTGCACACGTTTCCCCTCAAAAAAATCCACCACCAAGGTCATAACGGTGGACTCAACCTGAAAAAATAGTCCAACATACACATGTTTCTTCAAATAGAGGCTGACATATGGGACCCAGCGTAGCATGTTTCCTGCACAGAGGTTGCTGACATCTGGGACCCAGCTACGGACCAAAGTTAGAACAACGGAGGCGGACAAAAAAAATCCATCATAACACATTTCATTTTTGGAGAGGCTGACATGTGGGACCCACCAGAGACCTTATATAGGTGCTGCATCGAGCAACATTGCGAAGTTCGAATAAGGTAGGCGCAAGCGAGGAAAGATTCTAACATGCACATGTTCTGTAATGAGATGCTGACATGTGGGACCCAGTAGTGTGACCAAATGACAGATTAGTTGAGCAACGCTATCTAGTTCGGAACAGGGTAGCGCTAGAGAATAAAAAATCCCATCATATGCACACTTTTTTTCTAATGTGAGGATGACATATGTGATCCACTAGCCTATATAAACGGCTGGTGCAGCGAGCAACGCTATTAAGTTAACACGGAGGCGCGACCGAGGGAAAAAATTCCATCATACACACGTTTCTTCTAATGAGTGTATGACACATGGGGCCTAGCTGCGTGATTATGCATCTAGCAGCGCTATCAAGTTCGGAACAGGATAGCGCGACCGAGGGCAAAAAATCCATCATACACACGTTTCTTCTAATGAGAGGATGATATGTTGGCCCAGATGCGTGATTAAACGGCAGCGCAATCAAGTTTGGAACAGGGTAGCGGGAGCGAAGGAAAAAAATTCCATCATACACACGATTATTGTGATGAGAGGCTAGCATGTGGGACCCGGCACCGTGATTAACGGCGCATAGATCGAGCAACGTTATCGAGTTCATATCAGGGAGGCATGAGCCAAGAAAAAAATGATCATGCAGACGTTTCTTATAGTGTGAGGAAGACACGTGGGACCCAGTAGCCTGATTAAACGACAGATGCTTCGAGCGATGCTATCAAGTTCGGAACTGAGAAGGAAAAAATTCCATCATACACGTGATTCCTCTAATGTGAGGCAGATATGCGGGACTCAGTAGCCTGACTAAATGGAACAGGCATCAAACAACGTTATCGATTTCAAATCAGGGAGGCGCGACCGTATTTTTGGTCCACTAGAGTCACTGACGTCAGGGATCCAGACGCAAAAAATACTTCGGCGAATCAACATCTCGCGAGGAAGCAGAAATCTTACTTCTGCCATGCACCCGACGAGCTTCCTCCATGTTTTTAGCGGTTTCGTCATAGTAGAGGGGCGCGAAACCGGAGAAAAAAGTTTTGCATCAGACACAGTCGAGCCGAGATTTTTGTGGCAGAAGAGGCGCCTTCTATGATGACCGACGGGCCTAGTCATTGCAGAAGGAAACATTTCTTGTAGTGGCAGCCCTTGATTTCTCCCATGTAGCATTGTACACTCTACACTAGTCCCCATCCTTTTCTGTCTCTCTCTTGGAGTAGATCTTATTGCCTCTCACGTGGATCTGTTTGTCCGATACAGTATCGTGTGACACCTGCTTTTCTCATCTGTCAAGTTTCTGCAACCTTTTTTTGTTTTGACGAAGAAGTGTTGTCAACACCCGGATTTTTAATCCCAGATGCCTGTTATGCCACACATCGCAATCCCAGGATTACCATTTTTGCGAGAGATAACAGATTGGTACCATAGTTCATCATACACTACAGACCATAATACAAGTCTTACAAATTTAGGATCTCATGATCCAGTCTTAATACAATCAACAGAGCGGAATAATATAATAACGGTAGCATGGGCGAAGCTCCATCTTCATGGTCACATGCAATGCTGACGATGGGAGATGATCCTAGTTGTCGTAGACTTCCTGTTGTCCATCATCCTAGTAGTCCTCCTCATAGTCTGGCCATAGGAATAGCCAGGGACAAAGCCATTAGTACACTTTAACTACTCGCAAACTATCACTAACAAGTAAATTGGTTCAAGTAGGAATCCTAAGTTCTAGGTTGTTTTGCAAAAAGCCAGGTTTATCTCTAGCTGAGTTCATAAGTAAAGAAAGCTAGTTTAAGGTTTTATAACACCTAAGTGGGAACTTAAGTTTCACTTTCACAACCCTGTTTTCTGTTGCGTCTGGCCTTTGTTACTCGAAAGCCGTTTCCTCGCTGGCTCCTTTTTCTCAAAACTGATACCGGGACCTTGCGTTTTTGTGGTCATGTCAAAGTCATGATTCGTTTCACAAGTCATTTTGAAAACATCTGAAGATGGAATAGTATGGCCACTCCAACTTTTCATAACCACGGACGCGGCTATTCAAATAGTTTAACACTCTGCAGAGGTGGCACTCTTTCACCGAAACATTTGATACATCCGCCAGGAACAATCTTGATTCGCCATACTCAATATGCGGATAATCAATCCTAACCTTTCAATTACACACCCTAGTATAGGCACCCCCCCTATGAGTTTGGCCTCCTAACCATGACCATCTGTCATCTTGGGAACTACATAAGTGGACAATCATCACGAGGTAGCCTCATCTCAAACCTCGGCCGCAAGGGAACCCATACTAAGATATATAAATTTCCAGTCAAGCCCTACCCAAATTCGGGTATTGTGGTTGTACGATAAAATTTGAATGGTATCACATCCGAACACAACCATCAGTTTTATAAAGGGATAAGGCTCATGCCTCAATATTTTCATCATCAAATCATCTGGTGTTCAAAACGCATCTCAAAACATTTCATTAGAATGACTCATCATTCTAAGGTTTTCCTAACCATTGTCACCAAGTATTCCCATCTAAAGTGATCATGTTTTATGCTTAGAACTAGCCACTAAAGTTGGGGGTAATCACTAATGAGAGGTGATAATCAAGTGTGACTTATCTAAGTCTAATCTCCTGCCTTAGGATGACATCTAGTTCTATCTACCTTAGGTCAAGTTTTATGCTCTTTATTCTACCTAGAAAATCTTTCCAAAACTTAACAAGTCACTAAGTAAACATAACTAAGGAGCTTTGATAAAGAAATAAAAGAATTAAGCTTGCAAGTAAAACTAGGATTTAGGATAATCAAGATTGTCTAATCAAAGCATGCCTAATGCATGGCATAGGTTCATTGGTATTGTGGGGCTTGCAAGTATTAGCTTGCATGGTTTTAGCTTAGCTTGCTAAAATAGTATCTTGCGTTAGATAGCTTGCCTTGTGTAGCATAGTGGTTGAAGTTCTCCTCGGCTTCCTCTTCGTAGTAGTCTCCTTCCTCTTCGTGTCCTTGGTCGGTACTAGCGTCAATAAATAAATACGAAGTACACAATCACCAAACAATAGATAAATACATCTATTTAGCACACAAAGGTTCACACTAGATGATCTAGCATCATCACCATCTTCACAAGAATTAAGGCAATAGTCTTATTTATTTTATTTTAGAAAAGTAATTTCTACTCATTGAAAAAATACTTAAGATTTAATATTCTCCAATTAAAACATGGGATCATGTTGACACATGTCATCACCACATATTCTAATACTTGGGAATGTTATTTAAAGTGGTGTCACAATTTAATAATGTTAAGACTTATTATTTTAATTAATTAAAGTGACTAGAAATGCCTATGGGGCATTCTTTTATTACTTGTCCAGTATTACTAAAAGTAAACCTAGATATTTTTATATATTCAGAAAGGTATGGTCAAATGTGATTTTTGAGGGTTGGAATCAACTCAAAAGCATGTATGGTTGAATTTTGAAAAATGCTTGAATGTAGAAAAGTCTCCGCCTTGTCATTTTTACTATAGGTGATCTATAAATCCAAATGATTTGAATCCAATGGGCTTTGATTAAGAGTTTCCATATGTTTCTAACAAAATCGGTTTCATGCAATTTGGTTCAGTACAACTCTCTGAATTGATTTTTCAATCAATAGACAGAACTAGGGTTTGAACAAAATTGAAAAATTCTAATTTGAACTAACTGGGTCATGCGGGAAATCTGACTGGGCCGGCCCACGGCGCACAGCGCGCGCGGGCTGGTTAAGTGGTGTCCTCACTCATCAGTGAGACAGGGGGTGCGACGGGGTAAGGGATGATTACGACCGTAGGATTAGATCAAGGATCAACGGCTCACGGCCATTGTCCTTTTCTGAACAGAACACGACGGTGGCTTACCCTAGCACGACCATTGGGGGTCTGGGGCAGCTCACCGGGGCTCAGGCGATGGTCGGTGATGGGGGCGATTGACAAAGTCGATGACGGCGGTTCTCCTGGTACTGGCGGCTCGTCTTAGGGTGGTCCAATCGACGACACCCTTCTCCTCCAGCAGTGGCAGGCTCCGACGAAATTTCGGCGAGGGAGAGCTCGCCTTGCTCCGGGAAGAGGTGGGAAGGATCAATGAGAGGTGGAGAGTGAACTGGTGTGAAGAAAATGAGTGGGAGAGGCCTCCTTTTATAGGCGAGCGAGAGAGGCCGAGCGGCATGGGCAGTGCTCGTCGGGGCTATTGCCACAGCGAGCTAACGGCATGGCTGAGACTAGGGGATGGTGCGCGATATCCTAGCGGTCGTTGATAGCTTAAAGGCAAGGCATGGGGCGGTGCGGTTCGGTCGGGAACGTGCGATGATCTGAGCGGTATCGACAGCGAACTCTGCGGCGTGCAGCGACTACGGGGCACGGTCGATGAAAAGAGCATGTCTGGTGGTCTCCTGGGACGGTGGTGATCGTGTAGACGGGCAGCAAAGGCTCGAGGTGGTCGGGTTGAGTGGGAACAGCGCATGCACCGCGGTGTGTGTTGGCATGGTCGACAACGGCGCGGGCACGGCATTTCTGGCGGTTCCTTCCTCTGTCTTCGAGCTAGGGCTGGTCTTGAGGGGGCAGTGAGGCACGGGCGGCATGGTAGACATGGTTGGCGAGGCTGGCTATGCTTGTAGCTTGCTGTCAGAGTTTGTTGCTGCCATGGTGGCCATTGATGGCATGGTCGAGTACACAGTGGGCTAGAGCTTCTTAGATGATGTGGGTGACCTACTGGGAGTGTGGTGAGAGCTAGAGAGGGAACAAGTTTGGCACAAACACTGCTCACAATAGTGTTTGTTGTTTTCTTTGATTTGTGCTTGAAAGGTGTTTAATGAAATGGCCACAAGAAATTCATATTTGAATTTTTGGAAGAATTTTGGTGGGTGTGCTGGGCACATACTAGGGAGTATCTGGTTGATTGGATTTGTGAAGGTGATCTAGTTTGGTGGGGTTTTGAGAAATGGTGATCTTACCATATGAACTAGATTCAATTTTTAAATGTCCTTTGAATAGGTTTGCCAAATGTTTCTGTGGGTTTGCAAGGTGGGATTTGGTTCAATTTTACTTGGTCCAGCAAGGGGTGAAAAGAATTGGATTTTTTTATATTAGAAATCTTGGACTATAAACACTCAAAGTGGTCTAGTGAACAAGATTGGGAAAAATGACCATTTACTTATATAGTTTGTTTTTGAATTTCTCTTCAATTGATTCTTCTTGGAAATGATTTAGATGATGTTGTTTTCATCTTTAAACCAATCCTTGCTATTCACAACAATCAAACAAGTCCATACAAGCATTCATGAATTCATCACATACACACATGCATTCATAGGGATTTTAATTCACAAAAGTTTTTGTTAACCCTAAATTTGAGTGATTGGAATTGACAAACCTTCCCTCCTTAAACAAAATATCATCCTAAGATTTGACAAAAATAAAACTAGGATTTAAAGAGATCTGGAAACTCTGTCCTAACGTAGTCTTCTCGCTCCCAGGTAGCTTCTTCTTTAGTGTGGTTACTCCACTAGATCTTGAGAAACTTGATACTCCGGGTCCTGGTGGTTCTGAAAGCTTCTTACAAAATACGGATGGGTACTTCGGGATATGTCAGGTCATCGTTGATTTCTATGGTCCTGTGATCAATATTCTTGAAAACTTTGGTATTCTCCGGAACTTCTAGGCATTTGCAAAGTAACGAGATGTGAAACACACTATGCACGGCTAACATCTCCTCTGGCAGGTCCAGTTGATACGATACTTCTCCTCGATGATTCAGAATCTTGAAGGGTCCGATATATCTGGGGGCTAACTTTCCTTTGAGTTGGAAACATTGCATTCCTTTCAAGGGTGATACTTTGAGATACACAAAATCTCCGATATTGAAGGCTAGGTCTCGACGTATCTTGTCGGCATAACTCTTCTGTCTAGATTGGGCGGTCTTGAGGTGCTCACGGATCTTATGAAATTTCTCTTCTGCTTCTCGTAGGATGTCGGGATCGAAAATCTGACTCTCTCCTACTTCCGACCAATTCAAAGGGGTACGACACTTCCTTCCATACATAAATTCAAATTGGGCCATTTGCAAACTAGCTTGATAATTATTGTTGTATGAAAATTCTGCAAAAGACAAACAGTCTTCCCATTTAGATCCATATTATAACACACAATCTCTCATCATATCTTCGAGTATTGGGTTTACTCGCTCCGTTTTTCCATTAATCTGAGGGTGATAAGCTGTGCTGAAATCCAGTCGGGTTCCTAATCCTTCTTGTACTTTCTTCCAAAATCTTGAGGTAAACTGGGTTCCTCGATCTGACACGATGTTCTTGGGGACTCCATGCAAACTAACGATTCTAGCAATGTACAACTCTACTAGCTTCGAACTCTGATAGGTGGTCTTGACAGGTAAGAAATGAGCGACTTTTGACAGTCTATCCACTATGACCCAAATAGAGTCATTTCCACTACTAGATGTAGGAAACCAGTGATAAAATCCATTCCAACTGAATCCCATTTTCATTCCAGAATTTGCAATGGTTGCACTAGTCCTGCGGGTCTCTGATGTCCCGCCTTGACTCTCTAACAAATATCACACTTGGCTATGTAGCTTCTGATTTCTCTCTTCATCTTGTTCCACCAAAATTGCTCCTTCTAATCCTGATACATATTCGTTCCTGTGGGTGGAAAGAATAAAGAGTATCATGGGCTTCTTTCAAAATATCTTGCTTCAACTCTGAATCTGCTGGTACACAGATACGTCCTTTGTACCACAAAACTCCTTCATCTTCGGTGAATCCGGGTACCTTCTCTGTATCGATACAATGTTTGATTCCGTCGATACTAGCATTTCCTTTCTGCACCTCCTTGATATGACTGATCAAAGTGGGTTGAAGTTCTATTTTAGCCAAAAATCTTTCACTTATGATCTCCATTCTGAAATCTTCCAACTCCTTGTGCAAACTTGGTTTCTCCTTGAGAATCATAGAGTTCAAGCGACACGGCAATATGCTAAGGGCCTCTGCTACCACATTGGCTTTACCGGGGTGATAGTGAATGTCCAGATCATATTCCTTGATTAGCTCTATCCATCTCATTTGCCTCATATTCAGCTCCTTCTGAGTGAAAATATACTTCAGGTGTAACATCCCAATTTCAGCAACCCTGATTTAGTGTCCAAAAGGCAAAAATCAGGGGAAAAAAACATTTTTCTTGTTATATGTTGCAGTTTTTTCTTACTTGTTTGCTTGTGCTCATGCAACTTTTTGTGTATCAAGTGATGCACTCCTCATCTCAACACTAGTTTACAAAATGCTATTTTACAAAAGAGATGTCTTGGCTCATCTTTCATATTCTCAAATGTTCTGGCATTCCAAAAACCTGAGCCAAGATGATTTTGAAACAACAAAATACTTTACTAGTTTCTACTAACAAAACTATGGAGACCTATATATAACCTACTTATGTTTTCAAGACAGAACTCCCAGCTACTCTTACCCCTAGGTTTTCCAAAACCTTTATTAAAAAATTTTCATTCCAATTTCGGTAGAAATACCAAGATGGTCCTTATATTACTTCAAAATACACCCAAATAAAAATACCCACCCTTACCTCAAGCTAGACTTGATGGTAACCCTATTGGTAGTTTTCTAAGTGATCAGATGAATTGCCTTGATCTACTGTTTGATGAATTGCCTTGATCTACTGATTGCCTTGTTTGATTAGGAACTATAGTGAGCTAACCTAGTAGCTCATCCATTAGGACCCAATCCTTGTTTGTGATCATCAATCTCAAACTAAGCATCCAAATCTGGATCTATCCTAAGCCACTAAAGTAACCATCTCATAACTGATCAGATCAATCCAAGAACAATCCCTCTTATGGTTTCCAACCTAGTGATGAAACAATCCAAGTTTGGATACCCCCTATTCAATCTATACCTCAACGTCAACCACTGAATGGAAAGGATAAACCCTTGGCACCCCCTCAAATGTTTCCCTCTTACATACTAGTCAAAATCTCTAAATCTGCCAAAATGGCTAAGTCTGGATTTCTTATCTAGATTCAATCTTTGGAGCTCTACTTTTTCCATCCTATGTGCATTCTTGATAATGTACTTGAATCATCTTTTATTACACATTTAGTACTACAAAATCCTACTCTTTTTCTTGGCTAAGCCATTTTAATTCCCACTCATCCATGATGGTTTTGTAGTCAAGATAATAATCTTCTATGCAAATCTTATCATTGGGCCTACTTTGGCAGAAGATCACATCTATATGCTACCTTCCCTTTACCAACTCTTTGCATGATTATGATCTACTAATCAAGGACTATAAAGCCCCACTTCCCTTGTTCCCATTGAATCATTGTACTTCTTAAAGCCACATGGTTTAGGAGGCTACATGATGTATTTGTTATGGCATCCTTATTTTCAACAAAGTTTGCCATCTCTTCTAGACCACCTCAAATCCAACCAAGCCCAAATATTGCTTCCTTTTTCATCTATATAACTTGGTCTAGCCATCCATATCTCCCTTGTACCAAGATGAGCTCTGATCTCCCTAATCTAACCTTGTTAAGGTGGCATAAAAATAACCAAACCCTAGATCCTCCCAATTCTAGTTTCCATACTTTTCACCATATTTATTCAAAACTCAAGGTTCAATATGATGAATACATCAAGTTTACATCACCTACCTTGAATATAATCATTTTACAAATAATTCCCATAATTATTTGGAGCCTAAAACTAACTAATTTCTTTTTCTAGCAAAATCCTCCAAACCTTGTCTTCAAAGAAAAGTTTGTTTTTATCGAAATCACCTTGCCAACCCAAGGAACCTTTGATGCCTAATTATCATATCCCACCTTCCCAACTCAAAAATAAATATTTTTGAGATCCTTTATTATTTATTTTTGCCCTTTTTCTTAAATGGGAGAAACAAGAAATAATTCACTAAAAAATACTTCCCCACCTCAATAAATCCCAATAAAATTACTCAATGTGTAATATGGTTTTTAGGACCATATCACATAAAAACCAACCTTGGATAATGTAAAAAATATTACCTTAGCTTCCATAATCTACTTCTGCACTTTTTGAATAAGTGCATTTAAATGGGGTTACAATCTTTAGAAAAATGCCAATTAAATCTTGAAGAGATTATGTGGCCTCCTATATCTTCCAGTACCATCTCCCCACTTTCCTCAATGCAAGTTTTTCAACTTGCTTCACAACCTTTGTTTGGGTCAATCTTGCCTATCAAGCATTTGTCCCAAACAAAACTCAATCAAACCGCAATCCATGACCTTGTTGATCATCACCAGCACCAGACAACACCCCTGGTCGACCAGCATTGTAGCAAACCCTAACCCCTTGTCCTTTTGCTCTTGAAGCTTGTGAGAGAGAGGAACATATCTTGAATATCTTTGTAATAAAAGGAGCAGCAGCTAAACCATGCCTCCATCCACTCGCTGGTCATATGCAGGCCCCACACCACCACCCCAACCAGCCAATGGACAAGCAGCATCCCTCCCTTCTCCTCCCTAGGCCATCTCAACCATGGACCTCTTCCCCCTTGGTTTATAAGGCCAGGAGCCCTGGCACCCCTTCTCCCCTCTCTGATTTTACCCCAACAATCCCCACACTCCTCCATGAGCTAGGTCCACAATGGACCTTCCCCTCTCGGTTTATAAGGCCACAGGACAGCACAGCCCCTCTGTAACATCCCAAAAATAATAAACTTGGATCATCAAACTCTAATCATCAAAATTAGGGTTAACAAAAACTTTTCTAAAATAAAAGTATGAAAGCATGCATGGTGTATGCATTTTATTTGGAATTCTTTTGAACCACCTTGTTTGTGTGTTCCTTTGCCTATAAATGGATTCTTAGGTGAAATAAACATCATCTAAACAATTCCCAAAATTTTCTCACAGACAAATAAATCAAAACAAAGCTAAATGAGTGAATGGTCATTTTGACCAATTTAACTCCCATGCCTACTTTGGTTGCCCCAAAATTTCAGAACCTAACATAAACTTTTTTGGATCTTTGCACCCCTTTATTGTACTCATAACAAAGTATCAAGGCCCACTTTGTGATCATCCAGAAACTTTCAAATGCATAGTTTAAATGACAATTAAAAATTGAATCTTTATCATATGGGAAGATCCCACTTTTTAAAAAACCACTCAAACAAGCTCAACTTTCAAAACCCAAGCATCTGCAGACTCACCAGCACCAACCTAGCACACCCACCAAAAATCTTTTCAAAATTCAAAACTTGAATTCTTGCAACCATTTCATCAAACACTTTGCAGACACAAATCATCAAAATCTTAAACACTATTATGAGTAGTGATTGAAGCCTAACTTGTTCTCTCTCTAGCTCACAACCATCTCAGTACATCATCTAGCAAGTTAAACCAAGCACTAGCCTCACTGTAAGCTGGGCAATGACATCAATGGTGAATAGCCGAAGCTCACCATGCCACCCTAGTGGAGACAACAAACTAGGAGAAGATTTAGCCGTGCCAACCTTGTCTAGGAGGCAGCCCACCGTCCACCGCCACTCCCTGTCCAGCGCTCGAACGTTGACAGCCACTGGACCACCCGCACAAACCGCGCCCAGCTCGCCAGCAACCATGCCGAGCATGCGCCAGAGCGCCACCCTCGACCAAAGCCCACAGACCGCGCGCCGCCCTCGCCGCGTGCATACATGGTCACCACCGACCCAGGAGACCGCCAGACATCCCCATTCGCCGCCCCATGCCGCACAACCACCGCTCGCCGTCGAATACGCCGCCTCTACCGCGTAGAGCGTCGCGTGTTCCAGACCAAACCGCACCGCCCCTACGCGCGCATTAAAGTTGTAGAGCATCGCCAGGAGAACACCAAGCAATCGCCACCACCGGCCATGCCTCTAGCCGCCCGTAGACATGTCGCCACCGTCGCCTGCCCATCCCGTTCGGTCTCATCGTCGCGACTATAAATAGACGCCACCCCTAGCCGAATTGAGCACACCATCTCACTCCCCTCTCCTTACTGACCATTCACCCCGTTCCCGGATCAAGGCGAGCAGCACTTCGCCGGAATTTCACCGGAGCCCGCCGCTGCTGGAGAAGAAGGGAGCCAGCGATTGGAGCCGCCCCAGGAGAAGCTGATGGTACCAGGAGGTTCGCCATGGTCGACTTCGTCGTTCGCCCGCCTCGCTGACCCTTGCCTGAACCCCGGTGAGCCCCCAACGACCCCCACTGGCCGCGCTAGGTTTCTGTCTCGCCGGCGTTGCCCAACGTCGACGATGACCCTCAGCCGTTGGATTAGAACCAGATCGAGCGCCCCACATCGCCCCATACCGCTTCGCACCCCCTCGTCTCACTGACGCGTGGGGACAGCCACTTACGCAGCCCGCGGAAGCGCTGTGCTTAGCAGGCCGGCACGTTAACCTTTCCCACGCAGCCCAGTTATTTGAATTAAACCTTTTCCATTTTATTTCAAACACACTTCTGTATCCAGTTTCAAAAATCAACCCAGATCGATTAATTGCACCAAATTGAATGAAACTAATTTTGTTAGAAAGGTCTGGGAATGCTAAATCCAAGCCCGTTGGATTCAAGTCATTTGGATCTGTAGATCACCCTTGGAAAAAATAACAAGGCAAAAGCTTTTCTGCATTCAAACATTTTTCAAATTTAAACAATAATAGCTTTTGAGTTGATTCCAACTCTCAAAAATCTCATTTAACCATACCTTTTAGAATATATAAAAATATATAGGTTTACTTACATAAATAATGTTCAAGTAATAAAAGAATGCCCCATAGGCATTTCTAGCCACTTTAATTAATTAAAATAAAAGGGTAAAACCTTATTAAATTGTGACACCACTTTAAATCACATTCCCATGAACTAAAATATGTGGTGATGACATGTGTCAACATGATCCCGTGTTTGGTTTGGAGAATATTAAATCTTAAGTAGTTTTTCAATGAGTAGAAATTACTTTTCTAAAAATAAAAGGAATTAAACCAAGCTTTAACCTTGTAATGTTAGTGATGATGCTATATCATCTATAGGACCCTTTTGTGTGATGATTGCAAGTAGTTAAGTATTGTTTGGTTATTGTGTACATCGTATTTATTTATAGACGCTAGTACCGACCAAGGATACGAGGAGGAAGGAGGATACTATGAAGAAGAAGCCGAGGAGAACTTCAACCACTGCTCTGCACAAGGCAAGCTAACACTGGCAATTTAGCAAGCTTATACTGATATTGTGCAAGCCAATACATGCAAGCTATCAACTTAGCAAGCTTTACTAACCAAGTGGACCAATGCAAGTTGACACTTGCAAGATAACCTACTAATGCAAGCTTATACCGATACTTATGCAAGCTAATACCTGTTTGTTACCATGACCACTATATGCCTTAAGCATATGTGATCATATCCACTTGATAAACCAATCCTAGTTTTACTTACAAGCTTTATACTTTATTTCTTTATCAAAGCTCTTACTTAGAGTTTACTTAAGTGAATTGTAGATACTAGAAAGATATGTGAAGGTTGCATAAAGAGCATAAAATTTGGCCTAAGCTAGATAATCTTGATGTCATCCTAAGGCATGAGATTAAACTTAGTTAAAACTCCACTAGTTTACCACCCCTCATTAGTGCTTACCCCCACTTGTAGATGATAGTGCTAAGCATAAAACTTGATCAACTTTAGATGGGAATACTTGGTGGAAAAATGGTTATGAAAACCTTGGAATGATGGATCATTCTATTAAAATTTTTTGGACATGTGTTTCCGAACACCTGATGATTTTGGTGATGAAAATGATGACGCATGAGCCTTAGGGCCTGTTTGTTTGGGCTGTGGCTGGCTGGCTGTGGCTAGCTGTGCAGCTGTGCAGGGAAAGCTGGTGTCCAGGAAAAGCTACTTCTCTGAGTTTGACTGTTTGGCAACTTGGCTGGCTGTCTAGCTGTATGCTAAGGAATTGTCTGTAATGTCCCTGTAATTAATATAACACGTAAACTTTACTATTGAAGTGCATAAACAGATATGTTATTATTACATACCATATTTCACATATTTGTTTGTCCATAGTACATATCCAACCATTAAACAAATAAATATAGTCGCATAATAAACATAGAAACATCCAAACCGAACAAATTGATCATCTTCTTCTAGCATTGTATAATGCAGTAGCGATGCGATCACGCGTTGAGTTCATGTCTACTGTGTGTAGTCCACTCGGAGCAGTATCACCGGAAGATGTTACTGATTGCCATTGGACCTTAGGAAGGTAGTCCTGAAGGGAATATGCCCGACAGGCAATAATAAAGTGGTTATTATCGTATTCCTTGTTTATGATAAATGTTTATTTTGCATGCTATAATTGTATTAATACGGAAACGTTAATACATGTGTGTTTAATAAACAAAAAGGAAGTTCCTAGTTATGCCTCTCTCATAAACTAGCTCGTTGATTAACAAGATGATCAAGGTTTCCTGATCATGGACATTGGCTGTTGTTAATAACGAGGTCACAACATTAGTGTAATGATGTGATGAACATTCATCCGAAGTATAGCATTACGATCAAAGTCATTGAGTTTATATTGCTATAACAACTTACGAAGTGATCCTAATCCTTAGACCATGAGATCATGTCAATCACCAACACCGGAAGGGTTTCTTGATAACATCAAACGTCACACCATAACAGGGTGATTATAAAGATGGATTCAGAACTAATAAAGTGTTATGTTGAGGCCCATGGATCGAGAGTGGAATTTGTTCATCCCGATGACGGATAGATATACTTTGGGCCCTCTCGGTGATATCACATTGATTAGCTTGCAAGCAAGTGATTTGATCACTAGAATGTTATATCACGGGAACGAGAAAAGAGTGCATGTCAGTAACGAGATCAAACTTGGTATGGAGATACCGATGATCGAATCTCGGACATGTAATATATCGTGAAACAAAGGGATTAAGATACTAGCATAAAAGGTTCCAACGATCACAAGAAATCATCGTTGAATGTGTGGGAGTCAGTATGGGTCTCCAGATCCCGCTTCTGATTATTGATCTGAGAGGAGTCTCGATCATGTCCGCATTATTGGCGAACCGTAGGGTGACACACTTAAGAGGCACCGACATCCATTTGGAGCAAAAGTTTCATGCCGAAAAGAAAAGGAAAGCGCAGGAATTTATTTCACTAGACACCGAAACTGTTTCGGTTGAAATTGCTGAAACTGGTTCTGCATGTGAAATGGAATACTAGAAAGGGGTTTTATGTGAATGTTTTTTAATTAAAGTAATTAACAAAATTCTGAATAAATAAATAAAAGAGTTTTATTTAAATGAGAGCTTGCATTAAATTTGGTGGAAATTTAATGCATGTGAGTGGATTTTTGAGTGGAGGCTTTTTAATGGGAGTGGAGGCTTTTCATTTTGAGTGGGAGCTCCAGCCACATGAATGTGGAAGAGGTGGGGGAAGCCCCCATGTCTGGGCGCCATGCCCCTTGGGTGCCCCCCCCCCTCTCCCCTATAAAAGGCCCCCCCTCTCCTCCTCTCAAAGTACACCTCCTCGTGAAGGATCTCTCTCCCCCTCTAGTATTTATCCCCCATGGTCTCGGACTAGCGAGATACATCTTCCCGGTGGCTATTCGGCAAGAAAGAGTTGTGCTTCCGCTGCATCGCTGGAGCGAGGAGGCGGAGGTTGCTCGGTGCCTCGAACGTGTGTGCGCACGGATGCGCTGCTGATTTGCGGCGCTAGGACTTCCTCTCGATCTTCAGATCGGCAAGAGATCGTCTACATCAACCACGAGTTGAACTCGTTAAGCTTTGTCGGTCTTCAAGGGTATGTTCTCTACGGATATACATCCGCCCGCTGTTTGTATCTAATAGATAGATCTTGGTACATAGTTCACATCGTAGGAAATTTTTTGTTTTCTATGCTGCGAACCCTAAAGTGGTATCAGAGCCGGATCTATGCGTAGATACTTTGCATGGGTAGTAAACATATGAGTATGTGGGCGATGATGATAATTTTATTGCTTCTTAGTTGTACTTTGGATATTGGTGGCATAGTGGGATGAAGCGGCCCGGACAAACTTTACATGTCCTCGCACATGAGACCTGTTACACGCTTGACATGCAACTAGTTTTGCATAAGTGGCTAGCGGGTGTTTGTCTCTCCTACTATACTCAATATCTAATTCGCAACAAGTTGTCAACAATTTGGTTATCCTCGTTGTGGTTCATGTTCGTAGGTAAGAACGGTTCTATCTCGAAAGCCCTAAGCCACATAAAACTTGCAATGGATAAATTAGAGGCGTCTAGTTTAAATTGTTGCTGGGCTAGTGTTATGATATGGTGATGTTGTAAGTAGAAGTATGAGATGATACTCTTACAACACACATAACGTGTATTCTCCATAGACCTTGGACTTACACATATGGGTATGATAGTGATCATACCACGATGCACATGATAGAGATCATATGCGGGAACCATATCATTTCACTAATAAACATGTGATGTTTGATAGCATCTTATATTGCTTGTTTAGTGCTTTGTTAGCATAATAAGATGATCCCTCATTTAAATATCAAGATAAGAATGTGTTCTTCCTTAAGTATGCACCGACAATGTTTCGTCGCTTCAAGACATCACGTGATGATCGGGTGTACTTGAATCCACGAGCATATCTCGGGTGTAAGACAGTTACACAGGCGAATACTAAGGTTCTTACTTGGCGATCCTAGCATGTATAGACATGGCCTCGGAACACGGACCGAAAGGTTAAGCATGAGTCATATGTTTTGATATGATGACCATATGGATGCTCGCCTTTGAAGCTACACCGACTCACGTGATGATCGGACTTGGTGTAGTGGATTTGGTTCATGTAATCACCAAAAAGACACGAGGGATGTCGTTTTTGAGTGGGAGTTCATTTCTAATTTGGATTAGTAGAACTCAATTTATCATAAATTAAATCAAAGTGAATTTTCATAATTTGTTGTAGTCATTGGCATTCGTTCACCATCTTATGCATAGTTGTAATTGAGATAATAGAACTATAGAATTCTGCATATATACTTTACGAACTGGTATCGTATTGTGTTGAGTGTCAATCAAAGTTTAAAGTCCTATTGCAAACTTTCAGCAAACTCTATTTACTCCGTGAAATTTAATAGTTGGTATTAAATCGAGAGTAACAATTCCAGTGTTAGTATCTTAAGTATCATGTTTGCCTCCATGATTCTTGATTGTTTTAATATCAAGTTTATCTAGGAGCTGAAAGAATTGTTTCAGAAACTATCATGTGTGGCAGATATAACGATATCTGAAACAATGTTTTGGTTGCAATATGATAGAGTATAATATATATTCTCATATTGGATGAGAATTTATGAAGGTTGGAGATGCTAGACATCCTAATCATCCAAAAGGGTTTTGGAAAGGAACGTTATACTCACAATTCGCCTTTATAAGCTAAAGTAGCTTGATCATGAAAGTCGTCATGATAAGGGTGAATAGAATATGTATGTAAAATGTTTACTACACTAAAAGATTACTAAAGAATGGATTTTGAAAGAATACCGATCATTTTGATGATGATGATCTACTTCAAAGTGCAAGTCCAAAGGTATTATTATTTGAATATACATGCTTTGGACTATGTGTCATGTATATGGCGCCACTTTTGATGTTGATAGATTCTTTTAAAGTGAAAAGGAAATGCTGAAAGAGAATCTATAAAATATACTTGGCAGAAAAGAAAAGATTGGAAATATCCAATTTAGGTATATAGTTGATATACATGTTATGGTTGTATTCTTTGCTTGTTAAAAAATGTGGTTCTTGGGTATTGGATACCGAATTGGTTGGTATGAAATTTCATACAGAACGACGCAATTCATGAACCACAATGGCCTAAGTAACTAGCAAGAGAATATGTGATGATGTTCATCGAAAACAAACAAACCGTTGTTTGAATTTCTTATTGACATCAAAGCTTGACTTCAAGATTTGTTTTAATAATTGTTATTTAAATCAGGTATTATGAGAACAAAGGTTGTTCAAATAATTACCGTATTCCATATAAGATGGATGATTTACAAATCTAGTTGGAGAAATCACATCCATAAAACCTAATGCTAAAATGTCGCAAGACAAATGATTGAAAGATCACTTATGAAGTGACATCGCTGTTTAAATTATATTGGAAATAAAACATGAAGAAAATCCATTTTCATGGATTTTTGGAGTCTTTGATTTGATCAAGTGACGCTTGTGAGACTTTCCACGTGATAATTAAAACTTCGTTCAAAGGCCAAAGAAGAACGAACGACTAAATTATTGGAATTTATACATATTGATGTATGTAGTCCATTATGTGTAGTCGTAAGCGATGGGTTTCAACTTCATATGCTTCCGGAATTTTGAGTGAATGTTCACTCAATGAGAAAGAAGTATGAAATATTTGAAAAACGTTTCAAAGACTTTCAAGATGAAGTGGAAAATCATTGTAATAAGAAAATAAATGGTTTATGATTTTATCATAAGGAATTTGTTTGAGTTACAAGTGTAACAAGAAAATAAATGAATTATGATTTTATCATAAAGGGATTTATTTGAGTTGCAAGTTTAGCAAAACACCTAGATTTACATATCCCGAAACACCATAGGAATATGGAGTGTTTGAGATTTGTAATGAAACCTTGTTTGACATGGTTGGATCAAAGGTGTTATTTATAAAACTGCCATTATGTTTTAAAAGATTAAAGCTTTAGAGACTACCGCTTTTACACTGAAAAGAGATCCATCTTGATCCGTTGAAATGACACCATGGAAGTTATGGTTTGGGGTAAAACCCAAGTTGTCATTTCTTAAATTTTGGTATGCTAAACATAAGTAAGATGTTTACAACCGAAATCGGATGAGCATGTCTTTGTAGGTTATTTTGAATAACAATTGGTTATTTCTCCATAACACCAAGGACAAAAGGGTTTGTCTCTTGAAACGTGAAGTTTCTTGAAGAAGGAATTTTTCGCAAAAGTTAAGTGGGAGGACAATAGAACTTTGATAAGGTTAACGAACCTTAGCTAAATGTGCTGAGTTGCGCAGCGCTGGAAATGGTTCCGGAGGCTGCCATAAAGCTCATAGCTTATGTGCCTCAAAGGTTGTGGTCACGGAGATCTAAGTTCATTGAACCAAGTCGGTCGGATAAACAATCAAATGATTAAGATTTGAGAGTAAATCATTATTGTTTGACAATGATGAACCGACTATATACAAAGAAGCGATGATGGGCCCTAACTCCGTCAAATGGCTTGAAGCCATAAAATCCGTGATAGTTCCATACACGAGAAATCAAGTTTTGATCTTGGAAGACCCTCCGGAAAGATGTAAAACCCTATCGGTCGTATTTGGATCTATAAAGAAACAGACATGGATGTCTCACATCTATGAAATATTCGACATGTCGTAAAGTATTTTATGACAATGTTCAAGGAGTTGACTATGACAAGATTTGATCTTTCATAGCGATATTTAGTCTGGACGGATTAAAGTAGCAACCACTACATATAATTTTGTATATGGTAGATGAATAAACAAAAAAAAGTTCTTTTAATAGAATGGTTACCTAGGACGTGTACATGACACGATCCAAAGGGTTTTGTTAATTCAAAGGATGCTAAAAAGGGCATGCAAACTTCAATAGTTGAAGTAAGCATCGCGGAGTTGGTATCTTCACCGTGATGAAAAGGAGTTTTCATCAAGAGACGATGAAGATGCTTGCATTTGCAAGAAATTAAGTGGGAGCGCTGAGACATATTTCTAATACATTATGTGGAGGACATCTTGTTGATTAGAAATGATGTATCTTTTATTGACAAAGGATAAGAATTTCATTTCGATGAAATACTTAGGAAAAACCCGAATATTTAGCGTGAATATCTATAGTGGATAGACTGTGACGCCAATATGGTTGTGCCAAACGTACATATATGAGATATTGAAGGAGTTCAATATAGAAACGACAAGAAACAGTTCTTGTTGCATGGAAAGGAATTGAATCAAGATTCAAGTGTATCGACACTTGATAAGTGAAACAAGATTCAAGTGCTTTGACACTTGATGAGTGAAATCACGAGAATGTTTTGATCAATCATACCATGATATGTACACATCCAGATATGTCCTATGCTCTAAGTGTTATGAGCATATACCAGAATGAATCATAAAATGATCATTGGATGATAGTGAGGATATTCTTATGATCTTTTTGAAAGAACTAAGAATATATTTGTGTAGAGGTGACAAACAATTACAAATAGTTCATTGTAAAGCGTTACATTGACACTAGGTTTGTCACGAGATACAAATTAAGTTTATCTCAATTTAAACTATGAGTGGCACAATGAAATGGAAATGAGTTTTCATGATGGATTTGGATGTATTCCAAAGTTAAGACATTGTGACGAATACTACAACAAAAGGCTAAGTATATGACTGCTATAGTAGCAGCAAAGGAGGGAATTTGTGTCAAGAAGTTTGTTATCAAACTAAGGTGTGGTTCGCAACGGGCTAACACTAAAGATATATTGTATGACAATAGTATCGACATGATTTAACCACAAGGAACTAAAGGTCTCACCGAAAGACCAAATTTATACAATGCCATCTCATTGGAGAATGAGTGATGCGTGAAGACGCAAAGACATGCAAATACACACGGACCTGAAGCGTCAGATCCGTAGATTATGTTAACCACTTGCAATTGCGTATATGGAACACCGGAAAGCCATAAGTGTTCAATACGCAAAGTTCTCAAACTAGATTATTGTCTCTAGTGCAAGTGGGAGACTGAAGAGAATATGCCCGATAGGCAATAATAAAGTGGTTATTATCGTATTCCTTGTTTATGATAAATGTTTATTTTGCATGCTATAAGTGTATTAATACGGAAACGTTAATACATGTGTGTCTAATAAACAAAAAGGAAGTTCCTAGTTATGCCTCTCTCATAAACTAGCTCGTTGATTAACAAGATGATCAAGGTTTCCTGATCATGGACACTGGATGTTGTTAATAACGAGGTCACAACATTAGTGTAATGATGTGATGAACATTCATCCGAAGTATAGCATTACGATCAAAGTCATTGAGTTTATATTGCTATAACAACTTACGAAGTGATCCTAATCCTTAGACCATGAGATCATGTCAATCACCAACACCGGAAGGGTTTCTTGATAACATCAAACGTCACACCGTAACAAGGTGATTATAAAGATGGATTCAGAACTAATAAAGTGTTATGTTGAGGCCCATGGATCGAGAGTGGAATTTGTTCATCCCGATGACGGATAGATATACTCTGGGCCCTCTCGGTGATATCACATTGATTAGCTTGCAAGCAAGTGATTTGATCACTAGAATGTTATATCACGGGAACGAGAAAAGAGTGCATGTCAGTAACGAGATCAAACTTGGTATGGAGATACCGATGATCGAATCTCGGACATGTAATATATCGTGAAACAAAGGGATTAAGATACTAGCGTAAAAGGTTCCGACGATCACAAGAAAGTCATCGTTGAATGTGTGGGAGTCAGTATGGGTCTCCAGATCCCGCTTCTGATTATTGATCTGAGAGGAGTCTCGATCATGTCCTCATTATTTGCGAACCGTAGGGTGACACACTTAAGAGGCACCGACATCCATTTGGAGCAAAAGTTTCATGCCGAAAAGAAAAGGAAAGCGCAGGAATTTATTTCACTAGACATCGAAACTGTTTCGGTTGAAATTGCTGAAACTGGTTCTGCATGTGAAATGGAATACTAGAAAGGGGTTTTATGTGAATGTTTGTTAATTAAAGTAATTAACAAAATTCTGACTAAATAAATAAAAGAGTTTTATTTAAATGAGAGCTTGCATTAAATTTGGTGGAAATTTAATGCATGTGAGTGGATTTTTGAGTGGAGGCTTTTTAATGGGAGTGGAGGCTTTTCATTTTGAGTGGGAGCTCCAGCCACATGAATGTGGAAGAGGTGGGGGCAGCCCCCATGTCTGGGCGCCATGCCCCTTGGGTTCCCCCCCTCTCCCGTATAAAAGGCCCCCCTCTCCTCCTCTCAAAGTACACCTCCTCGTGAAGGATCTCTCTCCCCCTCTAGTATTTATCCCCCATGGTCTCGGACTAGCGAGATACATCTTCCCGGTGGCTATTCGGCAAGAAAGAGTTGTGCTTCCGCTGCATCGCTGGAGCGAGGAGGCGGAGGTTGCTCGGTGCCTCGAACGTGTGTGCGCACGGATGCGCTGCTGATTTGCGGCGCTAGGACTTCCTCTCGATCTTAAGATCGGCAAGAGATCGTCTACATCAACCACGAGTTGAACTCGTTAAGCTTTGTCGGTCTTCAAGGGTATGTTCTCTATGGATATACATCCGCCCGTTGTTTGTATCTAATAGATAGATCTTGGTACATAGTTCACATCGTAGGAAAATTTTTGTTTTCTATGCTGCGAACCCTACAAGTCCTCATCTGCATCACACCGATCAAATTGCTTGTCGCGTAAGTTGGAGTCTCTAATAAAATTGTGAAGCTCTATGCAAGCCAGAATAATTCTTTTCTGAGTAACCAGACCATAAGAAGGAATATACTTGAATATGCGCCACTTGTTTTTAAATATACCGAAGACACGCTCGATAGCATTCCGGAGTGATGAGTGCAGATAGTTGAAAATCTCTTCCTTATTTGTTGGTGTCCCTTCTCGACGGAAATCTGGTATGTGGTGTGTTCTGCTTGTAAGGAGCTAAGAACCCTTTTCTATTTGGATAACCAGAATCAACAAGGTAATATGTATCTGCACATGAATGAAAAAAATCAAACATCAATGACAATGCATTTGTAACTATGTGTGTACCATGTAGACAAAGATATAGAAAATTACCACCAGGAGGGGTCGGAAACTGTATTGGATACTTCTCAATGGCGCGTTGTAGGATGCGTGTATCATGCGCCGAACCAGGCCATCCAGCAACAACAAAGGTGAATCTCAAATCGAAGTCACATATCGCCAGAATATTCTGTGATGTGTAACCATGCCTTCATGTATGGTTAACCGTCTCTTCTGCAGGTACTTCAACTGGAATGTGTGACCCATCTATGGCGCCAATGGCATCTTTTAAATGAGGCCAAAAGCGTGCATCTTGAATTCTTGGATGCACATCCTTGAAATTTCGATCTACTGGCTTTATGTTATCCTTACCCAACTTGTTCAAGCAATTCAAAACCATGTGAAACTTCCTATGAATTTTTTCGGTTGAAAGACTAAAATGGTTCTCAACTTGGCTAAATGACTGTGGTCCTCCAACCATCCATAGAAACATAGCTAGGCATTCAACAGATGACATGTCTCTAGTTGACACCAACCCATATCTAGAAACTAGAAGGTTATGCAATTCATGAAACACATCTGGGTACATTCTAAACATTTTGTAGCATCTTTTCCTATTTCCAAGTTGTTCATTCAACCATTCAAGCCTAGTTTTCTCTGGAATCCTCCTAGGTTCTTTATTCAAGTATTTCTAGCTATAGAGATTACCATAGTATCCCAACACGGCAAGATCATGAGCCACCCCGAGCAACTGTCGTGTCCTTTCTAGTTCGTACTCACGATCATCGTCACCATCATCCATCTGCAAAGAGAAAATTATAACATGTCAAAATGCTTCACACATCAATTTACTAGACACACATCAATCAACAAATGCTTAACACAACAATTTACTAGACACGCATCAATCAACAAATGCTTCACACAATAATTTACTAGACACGCATCAATCAACAAATATTATCACCACAACAATTTACTAGACATGCATCAATCAACAAATATCCATAGTGGTACAGGAATCGAATAATAAGTAGTAGTTTTACAATCATCACAAATAGTCCCGACCAAATAAAAAGGAACGGAATAATTCATGGTACACACAAGTTCTGCAATGATAATAAATAAATGGTGCACACACTACTTGTTCATCTCATCGTGTGTCCTCTGGAGCCAATCAAGCCTGCCCTCAGTTGTTGCAAATGCTGCAAACACCTCTCTTTGATCCTTGTTCATAGCAAGCTTGCCCGCAGTGTACATGATATCAGTTCCTTCAAGCACTCCACAATCTCGAACCATCCCTAAAAATTCCTTCATAGTTGGGACCTCATCACCTTTGCTGCAAGAACTGCCCTCGGTGTGCCTTGAAACAATTGTGTTTAATGCATTGTTGTAAGCCGAGAAAAAATCCTTCTCTACATGCTTGCGCTTCCCTGTTTTCTTTGAGCTAGCTTGCCCGCAGGTATCATCATCAAGCATTATTGGAGCTTCATTGCCAGTTTCTTCTTCCTCACCTGGAATGTCAGCTGATTCTCTAGTGACATGAGCTTTCCTAAACATAACATCATGTTGTTCCAAGTTGGCAGGTGGACCATTCCTAAACTTTGCATGGTCGGGACGAATCTGAAAAATAAAAACATTACGAAGATATCAGTCCAATGATCATAATAACAATACAAAAGAAAATGCAAGTAAAGACATGATAACTTACAGCCAGGTGATTCTTCCACCAATCATCATCTCCATCCGTAGTTTTTGCTATAGGATCCCAACCTAGCCCGGTCGCATTTTGCAATTCCATCCACCCCGTGTAATCCTTCTTCATAGAATCCAATTTGTTTTTGAATTGCTTCTGCGTTCTTCTATCCCCTGCTTTCTCAGCAAATTTGTTCCCAAGATTCTTGTAACCCTTCCTACTCAAGCACCCCCCTCCCTATTGTTTCCGTTCACTTCCTCCATACAAATGTCACAGAAAACTCTAGTGTAGTATGGATTCCAGACCGCCTTCGACATTGCAAATGAATCTCAAGCTATAACAGAAAAAATTATGAAATATAGCTTTTTATTTCCACCAAACAACATAGCAATACAAGCAGTACCATAGCGAGCCACATAATTTCTAGCAGTATCATGTGAACCAAAATTTCTAGCACTAACGAAATTTTCTAGCAACACTATATGTCATGCAAATTTTCTAGCCACAAATTTTCTATCAACACCATGTCAATACAAGCAGTATCTTAGCAAGCATACAATTTCTAGCCATAGCAAGCAGTATCATAGGAAGCAGTACCAGCAGGTATCAAAATTTGTAGCTTCGAAACCGGTTGTACGTACTCTATAAGTGAAGATATGCCTTGTCCTGAGTAAAGACTGATCATAGTAGATGCTAAACTTCAAATAGGGACGATTCTCAAAAGTTTCATTTGTTATTGAATGCCCTGAGTAAGGACTAATCACAGCAGATGCTAAACTTCTATGGAGTAGGGACGAGAATTTTCCATCAGAAAACAATTTCTCATGTAAAATAGGGACGATTCTCAAATCTCTTACACATCATGGGTCATTTCCTTGTTTTCATTGCTTGCAAACCTGAGTTAAATGCATGCTTGCCGATCTAGAGGTGCTAACACATTTCCTGGCTCGTAGTTGTAGTTCAACATTGTTCAGTTTTCCTTAGCAACCATTTGTCCTAAATCAGATGCACTGATTTAAATATGTTATTTTCCTCTCTAAATAGAGATACATATGCAAATAAATCATAAAACGAAACAGGCAGGAGGATCTGGAACTTGAGCAGTTTTGCACTACCGTGTACCCGACACCCGCCCATTGCAATCTCCCGTGGACTTACAAAAATTGACAGAGACAAGGTCTGCGGCCTCACCTGTGCCGGTGATGACGTCGGCCAGGGAGGAGGTCGGCCGCGCGACGAGCTGGGTGCTCCGGCGACCATCTCCCTCTCCCGTGGATCTTGGCGGCAGGGGTATGGAGGAAGGGACGAATAGCAGGAGCTCGGCGGCGGGGGTTATGGTCGCGGGGAGGAATAGGAGGAGCTCGGTGGCGGCGGGGGGTAAGGCGGCGGCGGGAGGAGCTGGCGGCGGCGGCTCCAATCGCCAGGAACGGTCGCGCGTGGGAGAGAACGGGTCGAGCGCGGTACAGGAGTTTGTATTTTTTTTTCTTTTCAAGATCGATTTCTTCCGTGGGTCGTGTGAACTCTGTGGCAATAGGCTCGTAATTTTTGGCGAAATCGGTTCGCTACCTCTCGGGAAGCCGCGGGAAGCACCTCGGGATGTGCTTCCCGGTATAGCCTATTCTCCCAACCACTTCGGCCGAAGCCTACCGCAAAGCTGCTCCGTTTGGTTCGATTTTTTGGCTTTTTCTAGTGGAAAGCCAGCAAAAGCCCAAACAAACACCCCCTTAGCCATTTATAAAACTGATGGTTATCTGGATGCGATACCATTCCAATTTTATCGTACAACCACAATACCCGAAGATTGGGTAGGGCTTGACTGGAAACTTATATACGTTAGTATTAGTTCCCTCACGGCCAAGGTCTGAGCTGAGGCTACCTTGTGAAGATTGTCCACATGTGCAGTACTCAAGATGACAGTTGGTCATGGTTGGGAGGCCAAACTCACAAGAGAGGTGCTTATACTAGGGCATGTAATTGAAAGGTTAGGATTGATTATCCGCATACTGAGTATGGTGAATTCAGGATTTATTCCTAACGGATGTTTTGAATGTTGTGGTGAAAGTGTACAATCTCTGCAGAGTGTCAAACTATTCGAATAGCCGCGTCCGCAGTTATGGACAGTTGGAGTGGCCATACTGTTCCCCCGTCAGACTTTTCAAAATGACTTGCGAAATGAACTGAGACTTTGACTTGACCACAACAGGGTTGTGGCATGAGATACAAGTTCCCACTTAGGTGTTATAAAACCTTAACTAGCATTCTTTGCTTATGAACTTAGTAGACATAAACCTGGCTTTTGCAAAACAACCCTAGAGCCTAGTGCCCTATTATCAAAAAAAACCTTTCATTTGTTAGTATTAGTTTGTGAGTTCTTAAAGAGTACTCATGGCTTTGTCCCTGGCTATTCCATGGCCAGACTATGAAGAAGAGTACCTGGAGGATGGACCCCAGGAAGGTTACGAGAACTAGGATCATCTCCCATCGTCAGCATTGCATGTGACCCCGAAGATGGAGCTTCGCCTACGCTACCGTTATTATTACGTATTCCGCTGCTTGAGTTGTATTAAGAACTGGATCATAAGATCCCTATTTGTGTAAGAACTTATGTACGATTTGTAATGGATGATGTACTATGGTACCCAATTCTGTTATGTCTCGCAAAAATGGTAATCCTGGGATTGTGATGTATGGCATAATAGGCATCTGGGATTAAAAATCCAGGTGTTTACAAGTTGGTATCAGAGCCATCCTGACCATAGGAGACCCTAGTTAGACTGGACGTTGAATCAAAAACTTAGTTTCAAAACCAAAGAAAATAAATATTTACAAAAACTTATTCTCATCCTTATCCCTTTGATTCTTTCATGAAAATTCATGTTCCTCAAAAACCCTTGCAAAATACATAAAATATTGACACACTTAATCACTCTACTAACTTACTCATCCTATATTCTTATAGATGGACGTGAAGTACAGCAAGTTTTATCAGTTGGGGAATGGAGGAGACCTTATCTTTGAGAGCGATTTGGACCAGCTTTCGGAACTTCTGGAGCATCCGCACCCTGATTTCTTCAGATCTCAGCTCAATGATCAAGGAGGAGAAGATCTGCAGTGGCTAATTGTTGCAAGTCTCCGAGGAAAGATTAAACCTCCCACTGCTGAGGGAATCCAGTTTACCTTAAGAGAGAACAACTGGCTCGACGGACTTGCCAGGGCCATGCAAGAAAGTCTTGCCCGTCTGTGTGGGCAGAGCATCAATCAGATCAAGGGAACTTGCTTTGAGTTTTGCCCGAGGCGTGATGCAAATGGACAACCACTGGAAGCACCATACCACCCTGAGATGAAGACCCAATTGGACCACCTTAGCTTCATGATGTATGATCGTCAGCAGGAGTTGGATAACTGCCATGACTACTCCAACCACAAGTCTGCCATCATCAAGACGAAGGATCAAACCATCGCCATGCTAGCAAAGGATCGCAAGTCTCGCCGCCGTCAGCTCGGCAAGAAGGAGCGTATCATTGCCCGTATTTGCCACAACATATCATCTTTGGAGGAGACCATCCACGAGAGAGACATGTAGTTGGAGGAAAGGGAGAATGCCGGAGAAGATCTTCGTGGAGACCCCTACTCCTACCTCCGCGATGACGATGATTTTCTGGAGGAACAGGCTATGGATTTCTTCACCGATGAGGATGATTTCGCCTTCATTGATGATGATGAAGATGATGAAGCCACCGATTCCGAGGAGTAGTAGAACTTGAGCACTAGCGTAGTGAGTATTATTCGGTCCCACTTTATCGTAGTTTTCAGAATGGTTCTTAAAACCATATGTTTTTCTTTGTTGTGGTGTGTGTTGTATCGTGTGCTATGAATGAATGAATGAATGACTGAATGAATGAATGAATGAATGAATGAATGAATGAATGAATGAAAAAGCAAGTTTCTAGAAAACTCTAAGTCAAACTTTAAAAACTTTTCAAAGACCCAAAACCTTAGAAATTTCCCTCTTTTCTCATGATTTATCTCAATCTTCAGATGCCACGCAGAGGAAGTGGTTCATCCCCGGACCCGATGTTGCAGATTCTGCAAATGTTGACTTCTGACCGCGAAGCTGAGAGCGCAGAACGTCAAGCCAACCTAGCCACCCTGCAACAGATAGCTCAGCTTGCCCACAACAACCAAGGCCACGGAAATCAGGACAACCATGGATCTAAGCTCAAAAATTTCCAGAATACCAACCCACCTATTTTCACTAAGTCAGAAGAGCCCCTAGACGCCGATGATTGGCTGCAAACCATGGAAAATAACCTAGAAGTCGCTGGAGTGGAAGCCAACGAGAAAGTTCCGTTCGCCACCCACTATCTAGGCGGAAATGCCAGGGAATGGTGGAACAGTGTTCGCGCAATGACCGGAGGCCAGATGATGACCTGGGAGGAATTCAAGGTCAAGTTTAGCAGAACCCATGTGCCACCAGGTTTGATCAAGAGAATGAGAGACGAGTTCAGAGAAATGAAGCAAGAAAGGATGACCGTAGTGGAATACTGTGACAAATTTTTGTCATTAGCTAGGTATGCCCCGGATGAGATTGACACCGAAGCCAAGAAGAAGGAAAGATTCCTGAATGGTCTGCACGATGAGATGCAGACAGTGTTAGTCAATATCCCCTTTGCTGATATTGAAGCCCTTGTCGACTCTGCTATCCAGATGGAAGGATAGATCAACCAAGCCAACGAGAACCGCAAACGTCGCATGATGCATCTGCCAGGAACCCATTAGACCCCAAAGTATCGCCCTAACCCATCTCCCAGATTTTCCCCAAGAACCAACAGACCACCGATGAACCGTCCGACCTATCTCAATCGTGGAAACCCAAGGCCCGGAGGAAATCACAACAACCCCGGCAAGTCTAGCAATTTCAACCGTGCCCCACCCAAGATCAACAACAACAATGCTACCGCCAACGCCAACACTGCCCCGAGGACTGGAAGCAATGTTGTGCCTGTAGCATCAAAGGACAAGTCGCAAGTGACTTGTTATGACTATGGAAATAAAGGCCACTATTCCAATGAGTGCCCCAATAAGAAGAATGCCGCAGCACCCAATACCAATGTCCCAGCTCAGTAACAGCGTCGTGTTCAGCCCGGAAGAAGATATGTCCCAGGGAATTCGCTCAACCGCAATGGTCGTCTTTTTCTCATGCATGCTGAAGAAGCTCAGGAAGCGCCAGACGTCGTGCTGGGTATGTTTTCTGTTAATTCAGTACTTGCACATGTGTTGTTTGACTCTGGTGCATTGCACTCATTTGTCATTGAAGAATTTGCATGCACTAGTAAAATTCAACCAACCAAACTGAAGCATGTCATGATTGTTCAAATTCCCGGATCAACCACCAAGGCTAGGAAAATTTGTAAAGCCATCCCTATCCGAATCCATGGCATAGATTTTTATGCTAATCTGATAGTACTCGGAACTAAAGGTATGGAAGTAGTACTAGGAATGGATTGGATGTCCAAACATAAAGGATTGATTGACTGTGCCAAGAAAGCCATAACCATGACCAGTACAGCCGGAATATCAGTCGAGCATATATCTGAAACCGTACCTCGTCAATTCAAATGCAACAAGAGTATAGCCCAACCTACCATTGACCAAGTCCGGATAGTCTGTGAATACCCCGATGTATTTCCAGATGTTTTGCCCGGTATGCCCCCAGATCGAGATATCGAGTTTATCATTGAACTAATCCCCGGAACAGGACCCATAGCCCAGAGACCCTATAGTATGAACCCGTCGGAACTAGCAGAACTGAAAAAGCAACTGGATGCCATGCTAGAAATTGGATTGATTCAACCAAGTGCGTCACCATGGACATCATTTGTCTTGTTTGTGGACAAGAAAGATTGAGGTAACCGTTTGTGTACGGATTACCGGAAGTTGAATGATGTCACTATCAAGAACAAGTACCCCTTGCCCAAGATAGAAGATCTGTTCGATTAGTTGACCGGTGCAAAAGTGTTTTCTAAGATTGATCTTAGGACTTGCTATCATCAACTCAAGATTCGTGCAGAGGATATCCCAAAGACTGCCTTTACCACCAGATATGGATTGTATGGGTATACAGTCATGTCTTTTGGATTAACCAATGCCCCCGCTTATTTCATTAATCTCATGAATAAGATTTTTATGAACTTCCTAGATAAGTTTGTCGTTGTTTTCATCGATGACATTCTGATTTATTCGAAATCAGAAGAATAACATGAGCTACACCTAAGGACCATTCTTGGAACCCTTAGAGAGCATCAACTGTATGCAAAGTTTAGCAAATGTGAATTCTGGTTACAGGAGGTAGGATTCCTCGGTCACATTGTATCAGCCGGAGGAATTGCCGTTGACCCTGCAAAAGTGAAATATGTAGAAGATTGGCAAGCCCCAACCACTCAAACCCAAGTTCGTGCATTTCTCGGATTGGCGGGATATTATCGCAAATTCGTAGAAGGATTCTCGAGTATCGCCAGACCTATGACCCAATTGCTGAAGAAGGACAAGAAGTTTGAATGGACCGACAAATGTGAAGCGAGTTTTCAAGAACTCAAAATGAGATTGATTTCAGCCCCAATCTTGATCATGCCAGATATCACGAAGCCCTTCGATGTGTATTGCGATGCATCCAAGATCGGTCTCGGATGTGTGTTAATGCAAGAAGGCAAAGTTATATCTTATCTATCTCAACAACTGAAGCAACATGAGCAAAATTACCCAACCCATGACCTCGAACTTGCAACCGTAGTTCTAGCCCTAAAGACGTGGAGGCATTACCTGATGGGAAATCATTGTGAGATCTATATGGATCACAAGAGTCTGAAGTATATATTCACTCAAAAGGAGCTGAATATGAGGCAGAGAAGATGGATTGAGCTAATCAAGGATTATGACCTAGACATTCACTATCGCCCTGGTAAAGCCAATGTGGTAGCCGATGCCCTTAGTAGATTGCCGTGCCGCTTGAACTCCATGATTTTGAAGGAGCAACCAAGTTTGCACAAAGAGATGGAATATTTTCGAATGGAATTAGTGAGTGAAGGATTTTTGGCTAGCATAGAAATTCAACCCACTTTGATCAGTTAGATTAAAGAGGCGCAGAAGAGAAATGCTAGTATTGACGGAATCAAGCGTCGTATTAGTACAGGCAAAGTACCCGGATTCAGCGAAGACGAAGAAGGAGTTCTGTGGTACAAAGGACGCCTTTGTGTACCCGCGGATTCTAAGTTGAAAGAAGTGATTCTGAAGGAGGCTCATGATACTCTTTATTCTATCCATCCTGGAGGAACTAAGATGTATCAAGATTTAAAAGAGCAATTTTGGTGGCATAAGATGAAGAGAGAAATCGGAAGCTATATCGCCAAGTGCGATATATGTCAGGGAGTCAAGGCAGGACATCAAAGACCCACCGGATTGTTGCAACCCTTGAAGATTCCGGAATGGAAATGGGATTCCATTGGAATGGACTTTATCACTGGACTGCCTACTTCTAGTAGGGGAAATGACTCTATATGGGTCATAGTGGACCAATTGTCCAAAGTCGCCCATTTCTTGCCCGTCAAGACCACATATCAGAGTTCGAAGCTAGCGGAGTTGTACATCGCTAGGATAGTTAGTTTGCATGGAGTCCCCAAGAACATCGTATCAGATCGAGGAACTCAGTTTACCTCGAGATTCTGGAAGAATGTCCAAGAAGGTTTAGGAACCCGCCTAGATTTCAGCACCGCGTATCACCCTCAGACCGATGGACAAACAGAGCGAGGAAATCAAATACTCAAAGATATGCTAAGAGCCTGTGCGTTAGAATATGGATCCAAGTGGGAAGACTATCTGCCGTTTGCAGAATTCGCATACAACAACAGTTATCAGGCTGGTTTGCAAATGGCCCCATTTGAATTCATGTACGGAAGGAAGTGTCGCACCCCTTTGAACTGGTCGGAAGTAGGAGAGAATCAGATTTTTGGACCCGACATCCTACGAGAACCAGAAGAGAAGGTTCACAAGATTCGTGAGCACCTCAAGACTTCCCAATCCAGACAGAAGAGTTACGCCGACAAGAGACGTAGAGAACTCGCCTTCAACATAGGAGATTTTGTTTATCTGAAAGTGGCGCCATTGAAGGAAATGCAGCGTTTCCAACTCAAAGGAAAGTTATCCCCCAGATATATCGGACCTTTCAAGATTCTGATCCGTCGAGGAGAAGTGTCGTATCAATTGGAACTACCCGAAGAGATGTCAGCCGTGCACAATGTGTTCCATATCTCGTTACTTCGCAAGTGTCTCGAAGTCCCCGAGAAGACCGAAGTGTTCAAAAATATCGATCACCGGACCATAGAGATCAACAATGACCTGACCTATCCCGAAGTACCCATCCATATTTTGGAATAAGCTTTTCGAACTAACCGAACCCGAATCATCAAGTTTCTCAAGATTCAGTGGAGCAACCACACAGAAGAGGAAGCTACCTGGGACCGCGAAGATCACATCAGGACAGAGTTTCCCGATCTCTTCAAATCCTAGGTAATATTTTTCGTCCTTTTTGAAATCTCGGGACGAGATTTTGTTTAAGGGGGGAAGGTTTGTAACATCCCAAAATTACTAAACTTGGATCATCAAACTCTAATCATCAAAATTAGGGTTAACAAAAACTTTTCTAAAATAAAAGTATGAAAGCATGCATGGTGTATGCATTTCATTTGGAATTCTTTTGAACCACCTTGTTTGTGTGTTCCTTTGCTTGTAAATGGATTCTTAGGTGAAATAAACATCATCTAAACAATTCCCAAACTTTTCTCAAAGACAAATAAATCAAAACAAAGCTAAATGAGTGAATGGTCATTTTGACCAATTTAACTCCCATGCCTACTTTGGCTGCCCCAAACTTTCAGAACCTAACAGAAACTTTTCTGGATCTTTTCACCCCTTGATTGTACTCATAACAAAGTATCAAGGCCCACTTTGTGATCATCCAGAAACTTTCAAATGCATAGTTTAAATGACAATTCAAAATTGAATCTTTATCATATGAGAAGATCCCACTTTTTCAAAAACCACTCAAACAAGCTCAACTTTCAAAACCCAAGCATCTGCAGACTCACCAGCACCAACCTAGCACACCCACCAAAAATCTTTTCAAAATTCAAAACTTGAATTCTTGCGGCCATTTCATCAAACACTTTGCAGACACAAATCATCAAAATCTTAAACACTATTGTGAGGAGTGATTGAAGCCTAACTTGTTCCCTCTCTAGCTCACAACCATCTTAGTAGATCATCTAGAAAGTTAAACCAAGCACTAGCCTCACTGTAAGCTGGGTAGTGACATCAATGGTGAACAGCCGAAGCTCACCATGCCACCCCAGTGGAGACAACAAGCTAGGAGGAGACTTAGACGTGCCAACCTTGTCTAGGAGGCAGCCCACCGTCCACCGCCACTCCCTGTCCAGCGCTTGAACGTTGCCAGCCACTGGACCACCCGCACAAACCGCGCCCAGCTCGCCAACAACCATGCCGAGCATGCGCCAGAGCGCCACCCTCAACCGAATCCCACAGACCTCGCGCCGCCCTCGCCGCGTGAATACATGATCGCCACCAACCCAGGAGACCTCTAGACATCCCCATTCGCCGCCCCATGCCGCACAACCACCGCTCGCCGTCGAAAACGCCACCTCTGCCGCGCAGAGCATCGCGTGTTCCAGACCAAACCGCACCGCCCCTACACGCGCATTAAAGCCGTAGAGCATCGCCAGGAGAACACCAAGCAATCGCCACCACCGGCCATGCCTCTAGCCGCCCGTAGACATGTCGCCACCGTCGCCTGCCCATCCCGTTCGGTCTCATCGTTGCGACTATAAATAGACGCCACCCCTAGCCGAATTGAGCACACCATCTCACTCCCCTCTCCTTACTGACCATTCACCCCGTTCCCGGATCAAGGCGAGCAGCACTTCGCCGGAATTTCACCGGAGCCCGCCGCTGCTGGAGAAGAAGGGAGCCAGCGATTGGAGCCGCCCCAGGAGAAGCTGATGGTACCAGGAGGTTCGCCATGGTCGACTTCGTCGTTCGCCCGCCTCGCCGACCCTTGCCTGAACCCCGGTGAGCCCCCAACGACCCCCACTGGCCGCGCTAGGTTTCTGTCTCGCCGGCGTTGCCCAACGTCGACGATGACCCTCAGCCGTTGGATTAGAACCAGATCGAGCGCCCCACATCGCCCCATACCGCTTCGCACCCCCTCGTCTCACTGACGCGTGGGGACAGCCACTTACGCAGCCCGCGGAAGCGCTGTGCTTAGCAGGCCGGCACGTTAACCTTTCCCACGCAGCCCAGTTATTTGAATTAAACCTTTTCCATTTTATTTCAAACACACTTCTGTATCCAGTTTCAAAAATCAACCCAGATCGATTAATTGCACCAAATTGAATGAAACTAATTTTGTTAGAAAGGTCTGGGAATGCTAAATCCAAGCCCGTTGGATTCAAGTCATTTGGATCTGTAGATCACCCTTGGAAAAAATAACAAGGCAAAAGCTTTTCTGCATTCAAACATTTTTCAAATTTAAACAATAATAGCTTTTGAGTTGATTCCAACTCTCAAAAATCTCATTTAACCATACCTTTTAGAATATATAAAAATATATAGGTTTACTTACATAAATAATGTTCAAGTAATAAAAGAATGCCCCATAGGCATTTCTAGCCACTTTAATTAATTAAAATAAAAGGGTAAAACCTTATTAAATTGTGACACCACTTTAAATCACATTCCCATGAACTAAAATATGTGGTGATGACATGTGTCAACATGATCCCGTGTTTGGTTTGGAGAATATTAAATCTTAAGTAGTTTTTCAATGAGTAAAAATTACTTTTCTAAAAATAAAAGGAATTAAACCAAGCTTTAACCTTGTAATGTTAGTGATGATGCTATATCATCTATAGGACCCTTTTGTGTGATGATTGCAAGTAGTTAAGTATTGTTTGGTGATTGTGTACATCGTATTTATTTATAGACGCTAGTACCGACCAAGGATACGAGGAGGAAGGAGGATACTATGAAGAAGAAGCCGAGGAGAACTTCAACCACTGCTCTGCACAAGGCAAGCTAACAATTGCAATTTAGCAAGCTTATACAGATATTGTGCAAGCCAATACATGCAAGCTATCAACTTAGCAAGCTTTACTAACCAAGTGGACCAATGCAAGCTGACACTTGCAAGATACCCTACTAATGCAAGCTTATACCGATACTTATGCAAGCTAATACCTGTTTGTTACCATGACTACTATATGCCTTAAGCATATTTGATCATATCGACTTGATAAACCAATCCTAGTTTTACTTACAAGCTTTATACTTTATTTCTTTATCAAAGCTCTTACTTAGAGTTTACTTAAGTGAATTGATATGTGAAGGTTGCATAAAGAGCATAAAATTTGGCCTAAGCTAGATAATCTTGATGTCATCCTAAGGCATGAGATTCCCACTAGTTTACCATCCCTCATTAGTGCTTACCCCCACTTGTAGATGCTAGTGCTATGCATAAAACTTGATCAACTTTAGATGGGAATACTTGGTGGAAAAATGGTTATGAAAACCTTGAAATGATGGATCATTCTATTGAAATGTTTTGGACATGTGTTTCCGAACACCTGATGATTTTGGTGATGAAAATGATGAGGCATGAGCCTTAGCCCTTTATAAAACTGATGGTTGTCTGGATGCGATACCATTCCAATTTTATCGTACAACCACAATACCAGAAGATTGGGTAGGGCTTGACTGGAAACTTATATACCTTAGTATTAGTTCCCTCACGGCCAAGGTCTGAGCTGAGGCTACCTTGTGAAGATTGTCCACCTGTGCAGTACCCAAGATGACAGTTGGTCATGGTTGGTAGGCCAAACTCACAGGAGAGGTGTTTATACTAGGGCGTGTAATTGAAAGGGTAGGATTGATTATCCGCATACTGAGTATGGTGAATTCAGGATTTGTTCCTGACGGATGTATCGAATGTTGTGGTGAAAGTGTACAATCTCTACAGAGTGTCAAACTATTCAAATAGCTGCGTCCGCGGTTATGGACTGTTGGAGTTGCCATACTGTTCCCCCGTCAGCCTTTTCAAAATGACTTGTGAAATGAACTGAGACTTTGACTTGACCACTACAGGGTTGTGGCATGAGATACTAGTTCCCACTTAGGTGTTATAAAACCTTAACTAGCATTATTTGCTTCTGATCTTAGTAGAGATAAACCTGGATTTTGCAAAACAACCCTAGAGCCTAGTGCCCTATTATCAAAAAAACCCTTTCATTTGTTAGTATTAGTTTGCGAGTACTTAAAGAGTACTCATGGCTTTGTCCCTGGCTATTCCCTGGCCAGACTATGAAGAGGAGTACCTGGAGGATGGACCCCAGGAAGGTTACGACAACTAGAATCATCTCCCATCGTCAGCATTGCCTATGACCCCGAAGATGGAGCTTCGCCTACGCTACCGTTATTATTACGTATTCCGCTGCTTGAGTTGTATTAAGAATTGGATCATGAGATCCCTATTTGTGTAAGAACTTATGTACAGTTTGAAATGGATGATGTACTATGGTATCCAATTCTGTTATGTCTCGCAAAAATGGTAATCCTAGGATTGCGATGTATGGCATAACAGGCATCTGGGATTAAAAATCCGGGTGTTGACACCCTCACTCCTCCCTCATTTGCTTCCTTCCACTCCAGCCTAACCCTCTAGAACACCCTCTCCCTCGCCCTAGCTCTATACTGGCCAGGAGAAGAGAAGAAAGGCCTCCTCGGCCATGGCATGGAAACCGAGCCCCAAGCTCCTCTCTCCTCTCTTTCCCCTCTGCATGTCACCCTGCACGAACCCCCTTTCTCCCTTGGAGCTTCTCATACCCTTTTCTTGGTCTTGCAGCATCCCCTGTAGCATCCCCGATGACCTCCCGAGCGTGCACCGACGGGCGATCTCGCGTGAGATTCCTCCTGATGTAGAACATCCCCGTGCCGCCCCTCTCTGGACTCGGTGTGGACCGCCGCCTATCCCCCACCACCTCTCCATCGCCCTCGAGCCCCTGGTGAGCTTCCCTGGTCCTCCCCCGCACCTGCCAATGGTTTCCTCCCTGCCCAGCTGCCCCGTGAGGACGGAGCGGTTATCGTCGGATCTCCTCTAATCCAACGGTCACCCTGCGCACTTACCCCTTCTCCCTCGGCCGGGCCAGCTAAGCCGCACCCCTCTTGCGGGCCTGCCCCTCTAGCTGGGCCCAAAACCCTTCCCCAGCCCACTACCACCAGATCCGGCCTACACCCTCCCCCCGCATTCTCCCTTTTCTTTTTAATCATTTTACAGATCTAGAAAATAACAGTTTAGTTTAACTACAAATAAAAATGGAAAATTATCCAAAAGTCATAGATCTAATTTTCTAGGGAAAATGATCCATACAGTGCATGTCCCACTGGCCCGATACCCATTTGCTTCCTAGATAACTAATAGAAAAAATATCAAAATCAATCCTTTTCTTCCTTTAGAAAATTCCCTAGGTCAAACCAAATTAGGTTTTGACATAATTACACCTCCCTGTACACCTACCTATCAAAATCTTTCAATACCTAGTAGATCATAATTTTATGAACCACTACTCAATTTTAGTGAATTAAACTATATTGTGCATGTTTTATTCACTAATAACAACATTTCAGTAGCTCTGTTACTCCAAAAGGATTGACTCCAATTTCTACAGAAAGGTATTTTTAGTACCTAACATTTTTCCTTGGAATAACCTGAAAATCATCTATGGATTAAATTTGATGAAAAAGAAAAATCCCATCCAGTACTGCCTTTGGAAATTTCTCAAGGGCATCATGGTAATTGTTTTGATGTGATTCCAACACCTCTAGAATCATTCCACCAAATAATACCTAATCACCCAAGGAAAAAAAATTGGAACTCCAGAACAGTTCTCGTGAATTATTTCCTTAAACTGCAGCTTTAATCACTATAAAATCCATTAGAAATCAATGGAAATTGATAAAATAGTGAAACCACTTTTGTTGGATTCATTTTATCAATACCTATCTGATGTTATCATTTTTATACAATGGTATCATACAGATCAATCCCTTGGTCAAAAACCCCTCTCTTAGGTAGTCCCTAGACTTTAAATCCAAAAGGACCCCTTTTTCCAATGCTTTCAAATCTTCTCCCAATCCAATCAAATCAAACCTCCAACATCCTACTGATGTATATAATGTATTTATCCTTTTCTTTCTATATGGTTTGATACTTGTATGCCTTGTATTGATTGTGGGTTGTTTGTTTGCATGTATGCTCGATAATGGCGATAGTTGCGTTTGTGAGACGCCGAGATGAAGGAAGCCTCGAGTTATTCTTATTATTGGTTTTCTGGTATTATAAGGAAGTCACGGGACATCTCGCTGGTCATAGGCAAGCCACCATTCCTGAACTCCTAAGTTAACCTACTCCTTTTTATCAATTGTTTTATATCTCGTTTATGAATCTCATGACTAGATGCATAGTTTGTTTCAAATAAAAATGCGTGAGTAACTTGGCTCCTCCAAGTTATGTATGAGTGTCCATTAGGACACTTACCCTTTGACACATATTTTTACCCCTTTAGATCGAGGCTAAGACGATTAGCATCTTCCCTCTTGGAACCCACGGATTTTCAATGATAAAACTATTTTGGGTTTTACCCTAATGCAAAGTTTTCAAAATAAAACCCTTGGAAAGAGGCATATTTTCCAAGTGGAGGTTCTATAAAGAAGATATGAGGAGGATGAAGAAAATGTCAAGCAAGAGAAAGAGAAGGGATGTTATATGCCTGTCCGGAACGATTTATCCGTGCAATCACATAACCACTGTCGCTGGGGCTTAGCTCATAGTTGTTGTCCTTAGCCGGGGCTGCTTGTCCTTGCTTAACAGGAGAAATCCCTGGAAGCCCGAGTGGACTCTACCATAGATCTATGGATCTAGGGCCCATCGCCTGCTACGGCGGAAGTGTCCGTGCTACAATTGGGTCTCCCGCGGACGGTATGCTTTAGGAGTAGGGAAGGAAGTGGAGTCAAAAATTGTATATTGCCAAGCTACGGGTTTGGGTATACGGAAGTGCTGTGGGGAGGACTGTGGGGCTGAGCCACATACTCGTGCCGGGGAGAACAAACCCAAAAGGAAAAGCCGCCTTTGCTAGGGATGGACAAATGAAAAGCTAGGTTTGATTATCTGAACCCCAATCTACCGTGTGTAGCGGGCCGTGGTTGTATCCCGGTGGATGTATTGATTCTTGTGGGTAAAGTGCGCAAACTCTGTAGAGTCTAATCTATTCGAATAGCCATGTCCACGGTCAAGGACAGTTGGAATGGCAAGTGCTAAGAGTACCCTTCAAATATGTTGAGATGAATTAAAAGGATGTGACTTGGTCACAAGGAAAGAAAGGAACGAAGTTGGTTTTGACCAGAGATGGTCGCATATGTTTTAAAGGAGTTTTACTATAAAACTATTTTCAAAGTTTTTAACAAGGATATGGAGATATCCGGACTTTCCAAAAAGAAGGCATATTTTCCAAAAACCCTTTTTCAAAAAAGATATACAGATGCCATTGTTAGACGTTTTCAGAAACAACTATAGGGTAGAGCTATCTCGCCACAGCCAAATATGCATTATCTTGATACCTTGTATCGGTGGTTTGCGAGTACATTCAAAGTACTCACCGGCATTGTCCCTGGCTATTTACTTGGCCAGATTGTAGATGTTAAGAAGTGACGAAGGTGCTGATGTCTATGCGAGCTAGGTCGTCTTCCCAGTCAGTAATCTGTAGGTTAAGGAATGACATGGGATCTGCGCTTGAAGACTTCCACTACTTGTGTTGTAATTGTCATACTGGCCACTTTGTAAGTTTTGTACTCGTTATTTTATAGATGATGTAATGATACTGGTTGGTTATGCTCACGGCTCACTGATCATGGGAACATGAATTGTATGCATAACGGGTCTTCTCGGACCATAAATCCGGGGTGCCACATACCTGGTATCAGAGCCATCTTGACTGTAGGAGACCTTAGTTAGCATGGACGTTAGACACGACATCCACTATTTTGGAAAAACAACCGGTTTTCGAAAACTATTTCTCAAAAGCTTTTCGAAATATTTCTTATCTCATCTCCTCTAACTTAAACGATTTGAAAATGCATTACTCTACATCTTGTCTACTTCCAATGTTCCGTTCCAAAAACAAAGTCCGAATTGGATACTATGAAGACGGAGATTCCAGAATGAAGGGACACCGAGACAAGCAAACCAAAGAAGCTACCAACGATGAAAGACACTACAAGATCGCCCTACCAACGGAATCCTTCGTCGCCCCCAAATCAATCGAGTACGGCACCAACGATAAAAGACGGCAGGACAGAAGTTAAGACCTCCATAGTGCCCGTACTTAGGATTAGCACCCTAAAATAGGATTCCCCTTTATGACGTGTAGTCACCTCCTTAGTACTTATGGTATCCCTAGTTTGCTTGTCACGTGCTTATATGATGCTTGGAATGTGTTGCTTGTCTGCCTGGGATCATCCGATCCTAATGTTTTGACCACCTTGTTGGCGTATCCCAACGCTAACCCTCGCAACCCCATAGCTGGAAACCTCTCCTTAGAACGATGGACACATAAGAAAGCCTCGACAAGTTCAAGTAAAGCCCTAAGGTGGAAAGACTGTGTCTTTCCACTCAAACTCCAACTCCAATAAACCACTCCACACTTCACCACGAGAGTCGATAGAGGGAAATCGAAACCCTACCGGCGCTTGCTTCTATCGGTATATATTGATGAATCCGCATCTTTATACCTACCTTCATGTCTAAAACCAAAACTCTGCAAATGGCTCCCTCCCGCTCAGAAGGCATCATCGTTGGAGAAAGCTTTTGGCCCTTTGAAGAGAAACTGCATGATCTATTGAAGATCATCCATCGTCACCCTCCTAAGATCGAAGGGACAGAGCTTCCTCGCACCAATTCAAGCATAGCAAGAGAATATGGAATACCTTCTGCAACGCCATCAAGAAGATCTCGACAAGACCCGTCATCAAAACATCCTCATGCGTATGGACCTCGCAATACTTTGTACCCGGGAGAAGAGTCTATAAGACTCCAATGCTCGTCTGGAGAGGAGAATGACCGCTCTAGCCTCTTCAACTTCTGAAGCTAATAACTCCGAGACTAAGAACGAAGAGCTGTCCGTCTATGAGTATCATCCTGTCTTCCAATCAACCCCACAAGAAGACCCACCTGCCGAAGAAACCCTGGAAGAAGGAACAACTCTCACCCTCACTACCGAAGAGTTGAATATTCCCCACACCCCTGAGGAATTGCAGTAGCTGAAGTCAATGCAGCAACTCAAGAAGGGCAACTAGAGTAAGACAATACACATGGAGTAGTTTTCTTCCCTCGACTCACCCCTTGTGGTGTAGTGTAGTACCTATGTATCGTCCCGAAACCTGTTTTGTAAGACTCTAACTACTTGTCTCCCTGCGGCACCGACCTATTTTGTAACCTCTTAAGTACTTCCGCCACCGACCGACATGAACCTCCTAAATTTCTGGATGATGTGCAAGTATGATATCCTTCTTTTCATGTTTTACCCATGACATTGCATCAGGCTAAACCCGGAATGACTCTTTCCAAAGGACCTTGTTTCCTAGACCTCTAGACGCTAATGACATCCCCCAACCCGTCGGGAGCTATTTGACGCACTTTCAAATAGACCCTCCACCTCATGAAGCGGTCCTTGCGATGTCGACAGAAGATAACTACCCCGAATGAGAGGTGCAGTGCCATCCCCAACATTGGCATATGACTCCAACCAAGAAAGTCGGCGACTCTACCAAGAACCCCTAGTGTTGCTCTAAGGGGAAAGACTACGTCTTTCCCGCCCAAAACCCGATAGACCCCTAGAATTGGATACTAATTAGCATTAAGTGATGACCACCCCTCCAAACCTGAATCATCGACCCTGCAAGAAGGACGACAATCGGCACTTCTCCAGAATCAGAAGATACTTCAGGAAAGTACTCCCCTCTAAGGTCGACCGTCTAGCCAAACACTCTAGGTGTATCAAGACCTTGAAGATAGAAAATTCGATCACGAGACGAAGGAATAAAGAAGACTCAACTCACCGTCCCGCCCCAAGAAGAAAGTACCTCGTCGACGCTAAACCTACCCAGACTTGTTATAAGGGGAAAATACTACGTCTTTCCACTCGCTTAATCTAAACGACCAAAACCGGAGACGCTCATCTCCGAACCATAGCTGACCATGCTTATCCTTTAGAAGACTTGTTAACCTCTAATAATTTCCATCGCTGAAATTGTTAAGCGGATATTATCACCCAGCCCTACTCTTCCCTAATCTCGGGACGAGATATTTTAAGGGGGAAAGGTCTATAACATCCTAATTTTAGCAACCCTGATTTAGTGTCCAAAAGGCAAAAATCAGGGGGAACAAAAACTTTTTCTTGTTATATGTTGCAGAGTTTTCTTACTTGTTTGCTTGTGCTCATGCAACTGTTTGTGTATCAAGTGATGTACTCCTCATCTCAACACTAGTTTTACAAAACGTATTTTTCAAAGAGATGTCTTGGATCATCTTCCATATTCTCAAATGTTCTTGCATTTCAAAAACCTGAGCCAAGATGATTTTGACACAACAAAATACTTTACTAGTTTCTACTAACAAAACTATGGAGACCTATATATAACCTACTTATGATTTCAAGAAAGAACTCACAGCCGCTCTTACCCCTAGGTTTTCCAAATCCTTTATTAAAACCTTTTCATTCCAATCTTGGTAGAAATACCAAGATGGTCCTTATATTACTTCAAAATACACCCAACTCAAAAAACCCACCCTTAACTCAAGCTAGGCTTTATGGTAACCCTAGTGGTATTTGGATAAGTGATAGGATGAATTGCCTTGATCTGCTATTTGATGAATTGCCTTGATCTGCTGATTGCCTTGTTTGCTTAGGAACTAGAGTGAGCTAACCTAGTAGCTCATCCATTAGGACCCAATCCTTGTTTGTGATAATCAATCTCAAACTAAGCATCCAAATCTAATATATCCTAATCCACTAAAGTAACCATCTCATATACTGATCAGATCAATCCAAGAACAATCCCTCTCATGGTTTCCAACCTAGTGATGAAACAATCCAAGTTTGGATCCCCCTATTCAATCTATACCTCAACATCGACCACTTCATGGAAAGGATAAACCCTTGTCACCCCGTCAAATGTTTGCCTCTTACATACTAGTCAAAATCTCTAAATCTACCAAAACGGCCGTCTAAATTTCTTATCTAGATTCAATCTTTGGACCTCTAACTTTTCCAACCTATGTGAATTATTGATAATGTACTTGATCCATCTTGTAGTAAACCTTTGGTACTACCAAAGACTACCCTTGCTCCTGGATAAGGCATTTCAATTCCCATTTATCCATGATGGTTTTGTAGTCAAGATAATAATCTTGTCTGCAAATCTTATCATCTTGCCTACTTTGGCAGAAGATCACATATATATGCTACCTCCCCTTGACCAAATCGTTGCCTTACTATGATATACTAATCAAGGCCTATCAATCCCCACTTCCCTTGTTCCCATTTAAGCTTTGTGCTTCTTAAACCAACATGGTTTAGGAGGCTACATGATGTATTTGTTATGGCAGCCTTATTTTCAACAAAGTTTGCCATCTCTTCTAGACCACCTCAAATCCAACCAAGACCAACTATTGCTCCCTTGGTCATATATATAACTTGTTCTAGCCATACATATCTCCGTTGTACCAAGGTGAGCTCTGAGCTCCCTAATCCAACCCTTTTTAAGTGGCATAAAAATAGCCATACCCTAGATCCTCCCAAATCTAGTTTCCATCCTTTTCACCACATTTCTTCAAAACTCAAGGTTTAACATGATGCATAAATCAAGTTTACATCACCTACCTTGAATATAATCATTTTACAAATAATTCCCATAATTATTTGGAGCCTAAAACTAACTAATTTCTTTTTCTAGCAAAATCCTCCAAACCTTGTCTTCAAAGGCAAGTTTGTTTTTATCCAAATCACCTTGCCAACCCAAGGAACCTTTGATGCCTAATTATCATATCCCACCTTCCCAACTCAAAAAATATTTTTGAGATCCTTTTTTATTTCTTTTTGCCCTTTTTCTTAAATGGCAGAAACAAGAAATAATTCCCTAAAAAATATTTTCCCACCTTAATAAATCCCAATAAAATTCTCCAATGTGTAATATGGTATTTAGGACCATATCACATCAAAAACCAACCTTGTCTAATGTAAAAAAAATATTACCTTAGCTACCATAATCTAGTTCTGCACTGTTTAAATAAGTGCATTTAAATGGGGTTACAATCTTTAGAAAAATCCCAATTAAATCTTGCAGAGATTATTTGACCTCCTCTATCTACCAGTACAATCTCCCCACTTTCCTCAATGCAAGTTTTTCAACTTGCTTCACAACCTTTGTTTGGGTCAATCTTGCCTATCAAGCATTTGTCCCAAACAAAACCCAATCAAACCCCCATCCATGACCTTGTTGATCATCATCAGCACAAGACAACACCCCTGGTCGACCATCCCTCCCTCCACTCTCTGGTCGTATGCAGGCCCCACACCACCACCCAGCACCACCCCAACTAGGCAATGGACAAGCAGCATCCCTCCCTTCTCCTCCCTAGGCCATGTCCACCATGGACCTCTTCCCCCTTGGTTTATAAGGCCAGGAGCCCTAGCACCCCTTCTCCCCTCTCTGATTTGACCCCAACAATCCCCACACTCCTCCATGAGCTAGGTCCACAATGGACCTTCCCCTCTCGGTTTATAAGCCATTTGCCAGCACATCCCCTCCCTCATCCCTCATTTGCTTCCTCCCACTCCAGCCTACCCCTCCAGAGCACCCTCTCCCTCTCCCTAGCTCTATACTGGCCAGGAGAAGAGAAGAAACGCCTCCTCGTCCATGGCAAGGAAACCGAGCCCCAAGCTCCTCTCTCTCCTCTCTTTCCCCTCTGAATGTCACCCTACACGAACGCCCTTGCTCCCCTAAAGCTTCTCATGCCCTTTTCTTGGTCTTGCAGCAACCCCTGTAGCATCCCCGACGACCTCCCAAGCATGCACCGACGGGCGACCTTGCGCGAGCTTCCTCCCGATGTAGAACTGCCCCGTGATGCCCCTCTCTGGACTCGGCATGGACCGCCGCATCTCCCTCGCCACCTCTCCATCTCCTTCGAGCCCCTAGTGAACTTCCCTTATCCTCCCTCGTGCCCGCCTATGGTTTCCTCCCCGCCTAGCTACCCCGTGAGGACGACGAGCGGCCGTCATCGGATCTCCTCTAGTACGATGGTCACCCCGCGCCCTTACCACTTCGCCCTCAGCCGGGCCAGCTTAGCCGCGGCCCTCCTACGGGCCTGCCCCTCTAGCTTGGCCGAAAACCCTTCCCCGGCCCACTACCGCCTGATCCGGCGTGCACCCTCCCCCTACCTTCTCCCTTTTCTTTTTAATCATTTTATAGATCAGAAAATAACAGTTTAGTTTAAATACAAATAATAATGGAAAATGATCCAAAAGGCCCAGATCTAATTTTACAGGGATACCCTAATGTGTTCCCTAACTTGCAGAGCCATTGCTTACCCCTTTTGATGTTTAGAATTAATATGATAAATCATATACTGAGATCTGTCTAGTTCACTAATAATTATCTCTAGAAAGTTTTACTCATCCAAATGACCTGAAACCAATTTGAACTGGAAGGTATAATCCATACCTTGCATGTACCACTGGCCCCATACCCATTTATTTCCTAGATAACTGGTGCAAAAAATATCAAAATCAAGCCTTTTCTGCCTTTAGAAAATTCCCTAGGTCAAACCAGATGAGGTTTTGAAATAATTACACCTCCCAGTACACCTACCTATCAAAAGATTTTAATACCCAGTAGGTCATAATTTTATGAACCTCTACTGAAATTTAGTGAATTAAACTATTTTGTGGATGGTTTATTCACTAATAAAATCATTTCAGTAGCTCTGTAACTCTAAAAGTATTTATTCCGATTTCTACGGAAAGATATTTTCAGAAACTAACATGTGTCCGTGGAATCACCTGAAAATATTATGTGCATTAAATTTGATGAAAAAGACAAATCCCATCCAGTACTGCCTTTGGAAATTTCTCAAGGGCATTCTGATACTTGTTTTGAGGTGATTCCAACACCTCTTGAATCAGTCCACTAAATAATACCTAATCACCCAAGGAAATAATTTTTGGAACTCTAGAACAGCTCTGGTGAATTATTTCCTAAAACTAGAGCTTTAATCACTATAAAATCCATTAGAAATCAATGGAAATCGATAAAATTGTGAAACCACTTTTGTTGGATTCATTTTATCAATACCTATCTGATGTTATCATTTTTATACAATGGTATCATACAGATCAATCCCTTGGACAAAAACCCCTCTCTTAGGCAGTCCCTAGACTTTAAATCCAAAAGGACCCCTTTTTCCAATGCTTTTAAATCTTCTCCCAATCCGATCAAATCAAACCTCCAACATCCTACTGATGTATATCATGTATTTATCCTTTGCTTTCTATATGGTTTGATACTTTTATGCCTTGTATTGATTGTGGGTTGTTTATTTGCATGTATGCTGGATAACGGCGATAGTTGCGTTTGTGAGACGCCGAGAAGAAGGAAGCATCGGTTTATTCTTATTATTGTTATTGTTGGTTTTCTGGTATTATAAGGAAGTCACGGGACATCCCGCAGGTCACAGGAAAGCCACCATTCCTGAACTCCTAAGTTAACCTACTCCTTTTTTATCAATTGTTTTATATCTTGTTTATGAACCTCATGACTAGATGCATAGTTTGATTCAAATTAAAATGTGTGAGTAACTTGGCTCCTCCAAGTTATGGATGAGTTTCCATTAGGACACTTTCCCTTTGACACCTATTTTTACCCCTTTAGATCGAGGCTAAGATGATTAGCATGTTCCCTCTTGGAACCAACGGATTTTCAATGATAAAACTATTTTGGGTTTTACCCTACTGCAAAGTTTTCAAAATAAAACCCTTGGAAAGAGGCATCGTTTCCAAGTGGAGGTTCTAATAACGAAGATATGAGGAGGATGAAGAGAAAGTCAAGCAAGAGAAAGAGAAGGGATGTTCTACGCCAATGTCCGGAACAATTTATCCGTGCAACCACATTACCCTAGTCGCTGAGGCTTAGCTCGTAGTTGTTGTCCTTAGACGGGGCTGCTTGTACTTGTTTAATGGGAGAAATCCCTGGAATCCCGAGTGGACTCTACCACGGATCTATAGATCTAGGGCCCATCGCCCGCTACAGCGGAAGTGTCGGTGCAACAATTGGGTCTCCCGCAGACGGTATGCTTTAGGAGTAGGGAAGGAAGTGGAGTCACAAATTGTATATTGAATAGCTATGGGTTTGGGTATACGGAAGTGCTATAGGAAGGACTATGGCGCTGAGCCACATACTCCTGTCGGGGAGAACAAAACCAAAAGGAAAAGCCACCTTTGCTAGGGATAGACAAATGAAAAGCTAGGTTTGATTATCCGAACCCCTATCTACCATGTGTAGCGGGTCGTGGTTGTATCCCGGTGGATGTATTGATTCTTGTGGGTAAAATGCGCAAACTCTGCAGAGTCTAATCTATTCGAATAGTGGTGTCCACGGTCAAGGACGGTTGGAATGGCAAGTGCTAGGAGTACCCTTTGGATATGTTGAGATGAATAAAAAGGATGTGACTTGGTCACGAGGAAAGAAAGGAACGAAGTTGGTTTTGACCTGAGATGGTCGCATATGTTTTAAAGGATTTTTATTATAAAACTTTATTCAAAGTTTTTAACAAGGATATGGACATATCCGGACTTTCCAAAAAGGAGGCATATTTTCTAAAAACCCTTTTTCAACAAAGATATAGAGATGCCATTATTAGACGTTTTCAGAAACAACTATAGTGTAGAGCTATCTCGCCACAGCCAAATATGCATTATCTTGATACCTTGTCTCGGTGGTTTACGAGTACATTCAAAGTACTCACCGGAATTTTCCCTGGCTATTTACTTGGCTAGATTGCAGATGTTAAGAAGTGACAAAGGTGCTGACGTCTATGCGACCTAGGTCGTCTTCCCAGTCAGTAGCCTGTAGGTTAAGGCATGACATAGGCTCTGCGCTTGAAGACTTCCGCTACTTATGTTGTAATTGCAATAATGTCCACTTTGTAAGTTTTGTACTTGTTATTTTATGGATGATGTAATGATACTGGTTGGTTATGCTCACGGCTCACCGATCATGGGAACATGAATTGTATGCATAATGGGTATTATCGGACCATATATCCGGGGTGCCACAGACCTGGTATCAGAGCCATCCTGACTGTAGGGGACCTTAGTTAGCATGGACGTTAGATAGGACAACCACTATTTTGGAAAAAAACAACCGGTTAACGAAAACTATTTCTCAAAAGCTTTTCGAAAGATTTTGTATCTCATCTCCTATGACTTAAACGATTTGAAAATGCATTACTCTACATCTCGTCTACTTCGAATGTTCTGTTTTCCAAAAACAAAGTCCGAATTGGAGAATATGAAGATGGAGATCCTGGAATGAAGGGACACCGAGACAAGCAAACCAAAGAAGATACCAACGACGAAAGACACTACAAGATCGAGCAAACCAAAGAAGATACCAACAACGAAAGACACTACAAGATCGCCCTACCAATGGAGTCCTTCATGGCCCCAATCAATCGAGTATGGCACTAACGACAAAAGACGGTAGGACAGAAGTTAAGACCCCCGTAGTGCCCGTACTTAGGATTGTCACCCCTAAAATAGGATTCCCCTTTATGGCGTGTAGTCACCTCCTTAGTACTTATGGTATGCCTATTTTGCTTTTCATGTGCTTATATGATGTTTGGAATGTGTTGCTTGTCTTCCTGGGATCATCCAATCCTAAAGTTTTGACCACCTTTTTGGCGTATGACGACGCTAACCCTCGCAACCCCATAGCTGGAAACCTCTCTTTAATAGGATGGTCACATAAGAAAGCCTCGACAACCTCAAGTAAAGCCCTAAGGTGGAAAGACTGCGTCTTTCCACTCAAACTCCAACTCCAATAAACCACGCCACACTTCACCACGAGAGTCGATAGAGGGAAATCAAAACCATATCGGTGCTTGCTTCTACCGGTATATCTTGATGAATCCGCATCTTTATACCTACCTTCACGTCTAAAACCAAAACTCTGCAGATGGCTCCCTCCTGCTTAGAAAGCATCATCGTCGGAGAAAGCTTTTGGCCCTTTGAAGAGTAACTCCATGATCTATTGAAGATCATCCATCATCCCCCACCTAAGATCAAAGGGACAGAGCTTCCTCGTACCAAATCAAGCATAGCTCAGTGGGTCGTCAAGGCCACCATTCCAGCGTGTGAGAATGACCCCGAGCCCATCATCTTCACCTTCATTGACCACAACTGGGTAGATGGAGTCGTGCGAGCGATACAACACATCATGGCACGCCTTTGGAAGATAATGAAGAGGAGCTGAAAGATACGCCTTAACACCTATTTGGGAAGCGCGACAAGGATGGTATACCCGCCGAATGCTTCCTCACCTACTACATTGAAAATCATCTAGAGAATATGGAATACCTCCTGCAAGGCCATCAAGAAGATCTTGACAAGACCCATCGTCAGAACATCCTCATGTGTATGGACCTCGCCATACTTCGTACCCGGGAGAAGAGTCTACAAGCCGCCAATGCTCTAGGGTCTTCAACTTATAAAGCTAATAAATCTGAGACTAAGAATGAAGAGTTGTCCTTCTATGAGTATCATCATGTCTTCCAGTCAACCCCACAAGAAGACCCACCTGCAGAAGCAACCCTGGAAGAAGGAATGACTCTCACCCTCACTACCGAACAGTTGAATATTCCCCATACCCCTGAGGAATTGCAGTAGCTGAAGTCAATGCAGCAACTCAAGAAGGGCAACTAGAGTCAGGCGATACCCATGGAGTAGTTTTCTTCCCTCGACTCACCCCTTGTGGTGTAGTGTAGTACCTATGTATCGTCCCATAACCTGTTTTGTAAGACTATAAGTACTTGTCGCCCTACAGCACAGACCTGTTTTGTAACCGCTTAAGTACATCTGCCACCGACCGGCACGAACCTTCTAAATTTCTGGATGATGTGCAAGTATGATATCCTTTTTTGCATGTTTTACCCACTACGTCGAATCAGGCTAAACCCAGAATGAATCTTTCCAAAGGACCTCGTTTCCTAGACCGCCAGACTCCAATGACATCCCCCAACCCATCGGACCCGTAACCAGCTCAGAACTCACTACTCGGAAGCTAGTAGACGCCCTTTCAAATAGACCCTCCACCTCATGAAGCGGTCCTTACGATGTCGACAGAAGATAACTACCATGAATGAGAGGTGCAGTGTCATCCCCAGCATTAGCATACGACTCCAACCAAGAAAGTCGGCGACTCCACCAAGAACCCGTAGTGTCGCTCAAAGGGGGAAAGACTACGTCTTTCCCGCCCAAAACCCGATAGACTCGTAGAATCGGACACTAATTAGCATTAATTGATGACCACCCCTCCATACCCGAATCATCGACCCTGCAAGAAGGATGACAATCGGCACTTCTCCAGAATCAGAAGATACTTCAGGAAAGTACTCCCCTCTAAGGTCGACCGTATAGCCAAACACTGCAGGTGTATCAAGACCTTGAAGAGAGAAAATTCGACCATGAGGAAAAGGAATAAAGAAGATTCAACTCGCTGTCCCGCCCCAAGAAGAAAGTACCTCGTCGACGCTAAACGTACCCAGACTTGTCCTAAGGGGAAAAGACTACGTCTTTCCACTCGCTTAATCTAAACGACCAAAACCGGAGACGCTCATCTCTGAACCATAGCTGGCCATGCTTGTCCTTTAGAAGACCTGTTAACCTCTAATAATTTCCACCGCTGAAATTGTTAAGCGGATGTTATCACCCAGCCCTACTCTTCCCTAATCTCGGGACGAGATATTTTAAGGGGGAAAGGTCTGTAACATCCCAATTTCAGCAACCCTGATTTAGTGTCCAAAAGGCAAAAATCAGGGGGACAAAAACTTTTTCTTGTTATATGTTGCAGTGTTTGCTTACTTGTTTGCTTGTTCTCAATTGATGTACTCCTCATCTCAACACTAGTTTACAAAACTCTATGTTTCAAAAGAGATGTCTTGGATCATCTTTCAAATTCTCAAATGTTCTGCCATTTCAAAAACTTGAGCCAAGATGATTTTGACACAACAAAATACTTTACTAGTTTCTACTAACAAAACTATGGACACCTATATATAACCTCCTTATGTTTTCAAGACAGAACTCCTATCTACTCTTACCCCTAGGTTTTCCAAAACCTTTATTAAAACCTTTTCATTCCAATCTTGGTAGAAATACCAAGATGGTCCTTATATTACATCAAAATACACCCAACTCAAAGTACCCACCCTTAACTCAAGCTAGGCTTGATGGTAACCCTAGTGGTAGTTGGATAAGTTATAAGATGAATTGCCTTGATCTATTGTTTGATTAATTGCCTTGATCTGTTGATTGCCTTGTTTGTTTAGGAACTAGAGTGAGATAACCTAGTAGCTCATCCATTAGGACACAATCCTTGTTTGTGATAATCAATCTCAAACTAAGCATCCAAATGTGGATCTATCCTAATCCACTAAAGTAACCATCTCTTATACTGATCAGATCAATCCAAGAACAATCCCTCTTATGGTTTCCAACCTAGTGATGAAACAATCCAAGTTTGTATCCCCCTATTCAATCTATACCTCAACATAAAACACTTAATGGAAAGAATAAACCCTTGTCACCCCCTCAAATGTATCCCTCTTACATACTAGTCAAAATCTCTAAATCTGCCAAAATGTCTAAGTCTGGATTTCTTATCTAGATTCAATCTTTGGAGCTCTACCTTTTCCAACCTATGTGCATTCGTGATAATGTACTTGAACCATATTATAGTAAACCTTTAATACTACCAAAGCCTACTCTTTATTTTGGCTAAGACATTTTAATTACCACTCATCCATGATGGTTTCGTAGTCAAGATAATAATCTTCTTTGAAAATCTTATCATCTTGCCTACTTTGTCAGAAGATCTCATCTATATGCTACCTCCCCTTGACCAACTCTTTGCATGATTATGATCTACTAATCAAGGCCTATCAATACCCACTTCCCTTGTTCCCATTGAAGCTTTGTACTTCTTAAACCCACATGGTTTAGGAGGATACATGATGTATTTGTTATGGCAGCCTTATTTTCAACAAAGTTTAAATACAAATAAAAATGGAAAATGATCCAAAAGGCCCAGATCTAATTTTCCAGGGATACCCTAATGAGTCCTAACATGCAGAGCCATTTCTTACTCCTTTTGATGTTTATAATTAATATGATAAATCATATAATAAAATCTGTCTAGTTCACTAATAATTATCTCTAGAAATTTTTACTCATCCAAATGACCTGAAACCAATTTGTACTTGTAACATCCCAAAAATACTAAACTTAAATCATCAAACTCTAATCATCGAAATTAGGGTTAACAAAAACTTTTCTAAATAAAATTTTGAAAACATGCATATGTGTATGCATTTCATTTTGAATTCTTTTGAACCACCTTGTTTATGTGTTTCTTTGCTTGTGAAATGTTTCTTAGGTGAAATAAACATCATCTAAACATTTCCCAAACTTTTCCAAAAGACAAATAAATCAAAACAAATAAAATAAAGGAATGGTCACTTTGACCAATTTAACTCCCATGCCTACTTTGGCCGTCTCAAACTTTCAGAACCTAACAGAACTTTTCTGGATCTTTGCACCCCTTGAATGTACTCATAAAAAGGTATCAAGGCCCACTTTGTGATCATCCAGAAACTTTCAAATGCATAGTTTAAATGACAATTAAAAATTGAATCTTTATCATATGAGAAGATCCCACTTTTTCAAAAACCACTCAAACAAGCTCAACTTTCAAAACCCAAGCATCTGCAGACTCACCAGCACCAACCTAGCACACCCACCAAAAATCTTTTCAAAATTCAAAACTTGAATTTATGCGGCCATTTCATCAAACAGGTTGCAGACACAAATCATACAAAATCTAAACACTATAGTGACTAGTGATTGAAGCCTAACTTGTTCCCTCTCTAGCTCACAACCATCTCAGTAGATCATCTAGCAAGTTAAACCAAGCACTAGGCCCACTGTAAGCTTGGCATTGCCATCAATGGTGAACAGCTGAGCACACCCATGCCACCCCAGTGGAGACAGCAAGCTAGGAGAAGATTAAGCCGTGCCAACCTTGTCTGGGAGGCAGCCCACCATCCAACGCCACTCCCTGTCCAGCGCTCGAACCCTTCCATCCACTGGACCACACGCACGGACCGCGCCCAGACCGCCAGCGACCATGCCGAGCATGCGCCAGAGCGCCACCCTTGACCGAAGCCCACAGACCGCGCGCCGCCCTCGCCGCGTGCACACACGATCGCCACTGACCCAGGAGACCGCCAGACATCCCCGTTCGCCGCCCCGTGACGCACGGCCACCGCTCGCCGTCGAAGATGCCGCCTCTTCCGAGCAGAGCGTCACGTGTTCCAGACCAAGCCGCACCGCCCCACGCCTCAAAACCTGTCGTTGAGCATCGCCAAGGAACACCGCACCGCCCATACCTTCGCCCATGCCAATAGCTGCCTGTACCATCGCCCCCGACGAGCTCACCGTGCGCCCCGTCGGTCCCCTCGCTCGACTATAAATAGAGGCCACCCCCGCTCGAATTCTTCACACCATTCTACTCCCCTCCCATCACTGATCGTGCCACACCGTTCCCGGAGCAAGGCGAGCAACACTTTGCCGGAATTTCACCGGAGCCCACCGCCTCTGGAGAAGAAGGGAGCCAGTGATTGGAGCCGCCCCAGGAGGAGCCACCGGTACCAGGAGATTCGCCGTCGTCGACTTTGTCGTTCGCCCGCCTCGCCGACCCTCGCATGCACCCCGGTGAGCCCCTAGCAACCCCCACTGGCCGCGCTAGGTTTCTATCTCGCCGGCGTTGCTCAACGTCAACGATGACTCTCAGCCGTTGGATTAGAATCAGATCGAACGCACCACGTTTCCCCGTACCGCTTCGCACCCCCCTGTCTCACTAACGAGTGGGGACACCCACTTAAGCAGCCCGCGGAAGCGCTAGTTTTACCTACAAGCTTTATACCTTATTTCTTTATCAAATCTCTTACCTAGATTTTACCTAAGTGAATGGTAGATACTAGAAAGATATGTGAAGGTTGCATAAAGAGCATAAAATTTGGCATAAGCTAGATAATCTTGATGTCATCCTAAGGCATGAGATTGAACTTAGTTAAAACTCCACTAGTTTACCGCCCCTCATTAGTGCTTACCCCCACCTGTAGATGCTAGTGCTAAGCATAAAACTTGATCAACTTTAGATGGGAATACTTGGTGGAAAATGGTTATGAAAACCTTGGAATGATGGATCATTCTATTAAAATGTTTTGGATATGTGTTTCCGAACACCTGATGATTTTGGTGATGAAAATGTTGAGGCATGAGCCTTAGCCCTTTATAAAACTGATGGTTGTCTGGATGCGATACCATTCCAATTTTATCGTACAACCACAATACCCGAAGATTGGGTAGGGCTTGCCTGGAAACTTATATACTTTAGTATTAGTCCCTCACGGCCAAGGTCTGAGCTGAGGCTACCTTGTGAAGATTGTCCACCTGTGCAGTACCCAAGATGACAGTTGGTCATGGTTGGGAGGCCAAACTCACAGGAGAGGTGCTGATACTAGGGCGTGTAATTGAAAGGTTAGGATTGATTATCCGCATACTAAGTATGGTGAATTCAGGATTTGTTCCTGACGGATGTATCGAATGTTGTGGTGAAAGGGTACAATCTCTGCAGAGTGTCAAACTATTCGACTAGCCGCGTCCGCGGTTATGGACAGTTGGAGTGGCCATACTGTTCCCCCGTCAGACTTTTCAAAATGACTTGTGAAATAAATTGAGACTTTTTCTTGACAACAACAGGGTTGTGATCTGAATTACAAGTTCCCATTTAGGTGTTATAAAACTTCAACTAGCATTTGTTGCTTCTGAACTTAGTAGAGTTAAATCTGGCTTTTGCAAAACAACCCTAGAGCCTAGTGTCCTATTATTAAAAACCCCTCTCACTTGTTAGTATTAGTTTGCGAGTACTTAAAGAGTACTCATGGCATTGTCCCTGGCTATTCCCATGGCTAGACTATGAAGAGGAGTACCTGGAGGATGGACCCCAGGAAGGTTACAACGACTAGGATCATCTCCCATCGTCAGCATTGCCTGTGACCCCGAAGATGGAGCTTCGCCTACGCTACCGTTATTATTACGTATTCCGCTGCTTGATGTTGTATTAAGAACTGGATCATGAGATCCCTATTTGTGTAAGAACTTATGTACGGTTTGTAATGGATGATGTACTATGGTATCCAATTCTGTTATGTCTCGCAAAAATGGTAATCCTGGGATTGCGATGTATGGCATAACAGGCATCTGGGATTAAAAATCCGGGTGTTGACAAGTTGGTATCAGAGCCATCCTGACCATAGGAGACCCTAGTTAGATTGGACGTTTGAATCAAAAACTTAGTTTCCAAAACCAAAGAAAACAAATATTTACAAAAACTTATTCTCATTCTTATCCCTTTGATTCTTTCATGAAAATTCATGTTCCTCAAAAACTCTTGTAAATACATAAAATTTTGACACACTTGATCACTCTACTAACTTACTCATCCTATATTCTTATAGATGGACGTGAAGTACAGCAAGTTTTATCAGTTGGGGAATGGAGGAGACCTTATCTTTGAGAGGGATTTGGACCAGCTTTCGGAACATCTGGAGCGTCCGCACCCCGAGTTCTTCGGAGCTCAGCTCAATGATCAAGGAGGAGAAGACCTGCAGTGGCTAATTGTTGCAAGTATCCGAGGAAAGATTGAACCTCCCACTGCGGAAGGAATTCAGTTTACCTTGAGGGAAAACAACTGGCTCGATGGACTTGCCAGAGCAATGCAGGAAGCTCTTTCTTGTCTGTGTGGGCAGAGCATCAATCAGATTAAGGGAACTCGCTTTGAGTTTTTCCCAAGGCGTGATGCTAATGGACAACCACTGGAAGCCCCATACCACCCTGAGCTAAACACTCAATTGGACCACCTTAGCTTCATGATGTACGATCGTCAACAGGAGTTGGACAACTGCTGTAACTACTACAACCACAAGTCTGCCATCGTCAAGACGAAGGACCAAACCATCGCCATGCTAGCAAAGGATCACAAGTCTCGCCGCCGTCAGCTCGACAAGAAGGAGCGCATTATTGCCCGTCTTCAACACCGCATCTCATCTTTGGAGGAGACCATCCACGAGAGAGACATGTAGTTGGAGGAAAGGGAGAATGCCGGAGAGGATCTTCATGGAGACCCCTACTCCTATCTCAGCGATGACGATGATTTTCTGGAGGATCAGGCTATGGATTTCTTCACCAATGAGGACGATTTCGCCTTCATCGATGATGATGATGAGGATGATGAGGCCACAGATTCCAAGGAGTAGTAGCACTTGAGCACTAGCGTAGTGAGTAGTATTCGGTCCCATTGTATCGTAGTTTCCAGAATGGTTCTTAAAACCATCTGTTTTTCTTTGTTGTGGTGTGTGTTGTATCGGGTGCTATGACTGAATGAATGAATGAAAAAGCAAGTTGCTAGAAAAATCTGAGTCAAACTTTAAAAACTTTTCAAAGACCCAAAACCTTAGAAATTTCCCTCTTTTCTCATGATCTATCTCAATCTTCAGATGCCATGTGGAGGAAGTGGTTCATCCCCGGACCCGATGTTGCAGATTTTGCAAATGTTGACTTCTGACCGCGAAGCTGAAAGAGCCGAACGTCAAGCCAACCTAGCCACACTTCAGCAGATAGCCCAGCTTGCCCACAACAACCAAGGCCACGGAAATCAGGACAACCATGGATCTAAGCTCAAGAACTTCCAGAATACCAACCCACCTGTTTTCACTAAGTCCGAAGAGCCCCTAGACGCTGATGATTGGCTGCAAACCATGGAAAATAACCTAGAAGTCGCCGGAGTGGAAGCCAACGAGAAAGTTCTGTTCGCCACCCACTATCTAGCCAGAGATTCCAGGGCATGGTGGAACAGTGTTCGCGCAATGACCGGAGGCCAGATGATGACCTGGGAGGAATTCAAGGTCAAGTTTAGCAGAACCCATGTGCCACCAGGTTTGATCAAGGGAATGAGAGACGAGTTCAGAGAGCTGAAGCAAGGAAGGATGACTGTAGTGGAATACCGTGACAAATTTTTGTCATTAGCTAGGTATGCCCCGGATGAGATCGACACGGAAGCCAAGAAGAAAGAAAGATTCCTGAATGGTCTGCATGATGAGATGCAGACTGTGTTAGTCAATATCCCCTTTGCTGATATTGAAGCCCTTGTCGACTCTGCTATCCAGATGGAAGGAATGATCAACCAAGCCAATGAGAACCGCAAGCGTCGCATGATGCATCAGCCAGGAACCCATCCGACCCCAAAGTATCGCCCCAACCCATCTCCAGGATTTGCCCCAAGAACCAACAGACCCCCGATGAACCGTCCAACCATACCAACCATGGAAACCCTAGGCCCGGAGGAAATCACAACAACCCCGGCAACGCTAGCAATTTCAACCGTACCCCACCCAAGTTCAACAAAAACAATGCTACCGCCAACACCAACACTGCAACGAGAACTGGAAGCAATGATGTGCCTGTAGCAGCCAAGGACAAGTCGCAAGTGACCTGTTATGACTGTGGAAATAAAGGCCACTATTCCAAGGAGTGCCCTAACAAGAAGAATGCTACAGCCCCCAATGCCAATGCCCCAGCTCAGCAGCAGCATTGTGTTCAGCCAGGAAGAAGATTTGCCCTAGGGAATTCACTCAACCGCAACGGCCGTCTTTTTCTCATGCATGCTGAAGAAGCTCAGGAAGCGCCATATGTCGTGCTGGGTATGTTTTCTGTTAATTCAGTACTTGCAAGAGTGTTGTTTGATTCTGGTGCATCGCATTCATTTGTCACCGAAGAATTTGCATGCACTAGTAAAATTCAACCCACCAAACTGAAGCATGTAATGATTTTTCAAATTTCCGGATCAACCACCAAGGCTAGGCAAATTTGCAAAGCCGTCCCTATCCGAATCCATGGCATAGATTTTTCTGCAAATCTGATAGTACTCGGAACTAAAGGTTTGGAAGTAGTACTAGGAATGGATTGGATGTCCAAACATAAAGGATTGATTGACTGTGCCAAGAAAGCCATAACCATGACCAGTACCACCGGAATATCAGTCGAGCATATATCTGAAACCTTACCTCGCCAATTCAAATGCAACAAGAGTATAGACCAACCTACCATTGACCAAGTCCAGATAGTCTGTGAATACCCCGATGTATTTCCAGATGTTTTGCCCGGTATGCCCCCATATCGGGATATCGAGTTCATCATCGAACTAATTCCCGGAATTGGACCCATAGCCCAGAGACCATATAGAATGAACCCGTCAGAGCTCACAGAACTGAAGAAGCAACTGGATTCCATGCTGGAAATTGGATTGATTCAACCAAGTGCGTCACCCTGGATGTCACCTATCTAGTTTGTGGACAAGAAGGATGGAGGTAACCGTTTGTGTACGGATTATCGGAAATTCAATGATGTCGCTATCAAGAACAAGTACCCCTTGCCCAAGATAGAAGATTTGTTTGATCAGTTGACCGGTGCCAAAGTGTTTTCTAAGATTGATCTTAGGACTGGCTATCACCAACTCAAGATTCGTGCAGAGGATATTCCAAAGACTTCCTTTACCACCAGATATGGATTGTACGAGTATACAGTCATGTCTTTCGGACTAACCAATGCCCCCGCTTATTTCATGAATCTCATGAATAAGATTTTTATGGACTTCCTGGATAAGTTTGTCGTTGTTTTCATCGATGACATTCTGATTTATTCCAAATCAGAAGAAGAACATGAGCTACAACTAAGGACCATTCTTGGAACCCTTAGAGAGCATCAGTTGTATGTAAAGTTTAGCAAATGTGAATTCTGGTTACAGGAGGTAGGATTTCTCGGTCACATTGTATCAGCCGGAGGAATTGCCGTTGACCCTGCCAAAGTGAAAGATGTAGAAGATTGGCAAGCCCCAACCATTCAAACCCAAGTTCGTGCATTTCTCGGATTGGCGGGATATTACCGCAAATTCGTAGAAGGATTCTCTAGTATCGCCAGACCCATGACCCAATTGCTGAAGAAGGACAAGAAATTTGAATGGACCGACAAATGTGAAGCGAGTTTTCAAGAACTCAAGAGGAGATTGATTTCAGCCCCAATCTTGATCATGCCAGATATCACGAAGCCCTTCGATGTGTATTGTGATGCATCCAAGATTGGTCTCGGATGTGTGCTAATAAAAGAAGGCAAAGGTATATCTTATCTATCTCGACAACTGAAGCAGCATGAGCAAAACTACCCAACCCACGACCTCGAACTCGTGCGAGTAGTTCTAGCCCTGAAAACATGCAGACATTACCTGATGGGAAACCGTTGTGAGATCTATACGGATCACAAGAGCCTGAAGTATATATTCACTCAGAAGGAGCTGAATATGAGACAGAGAAGGTGGATTGAACTAATCACGGATTACGATCTGGACATTCACTATCACCCTGGTAAAGCCAATGTGGTAGCAGATGCCCTTAGCAGATTGCCATGCCGCTTGAACTCCATGATTTTGAAGGAGCAACCAAGTCTACACAAAGAGATGGAAGATTTTCGGATGGAATTAGTGAGTGAAGGATTTTTGGCTAGTATAGAACTTCAGCCCACTTTGATCAGTCAGATTAAAGAGGCGCAGAAGGGAAATGCCTGTATTGACGGAATCAAGCATCGTATCGGTACAGGAAAAGTACCAGGATTCACCGAAGACGAAGGAGTTTTGTGGTACAAAGGACGCCTTTGTGTACCAGCAGATTCTGAGTTGAAAGAAGTTATTTTGAAGGAGGCTCATGATACTCTTTATTCTATCCATCCCGGAGGAACTAAGATGTATCAAGATTTGAAAGAGCAATTTTGGTGGCATAAGATGAAGAGAGAAATCAGAAGCTATATCGCCAAGTGTGATATTTGTCAGCGAGTCAAGGCAGGACATCAAAGACCCGCTGGGTTGTTGCAACCATTGCAGATTCCGGAATAGAAATGGGATTCTGTAGGAATGGACTTTATCACTAGACTGCCTACTTCTAGTAGGGGAAATGACTCTATCTGGGTCATAGTGGACAGATTGTCCAAAGTCGCCCATTTCTTGCCCGTCAAGACCACATATCAGAGTTCGAAGCTAGCGGAGTTGTACATCGCTAGAATCGTTAGTTTGCATGGAGTCCCCAAGAACATCGTATCGGATCGAGGAACTCAGTTTACCTCGAGATTCTGGAAGAAAGTCCAAGAAGGTTTAGGAACCCGTCTAGATTTCAGCACCGCGTATCACCCTCAGACCGATGAACAAACGGAGCGAGTAAATCAAATACTCGAGGATATGCTGAGAGCATGTGTGTTAGAATATGGATCCAAGTGGGAAGACTGTCTGCCGTTTGCAGAATTTTCATACAATAACAGTTATCAAGCTAGTTTTCAAATGGCCCCATTTGAATTCATGTACGGAAGGAAGTGTCGTACCCCTTTGAACTGGTCGGAAGTAGGAGAGAGTCATATTTTCGGACCCGGCATCCTACGAGAAGCAGAAGAGAAGGTTCACAAGATTCGTGAGCACCTCAAGACCGCCCAATCCAGACAAAAGAGTTACGCCGACAAAAGAGTTACCCCGACATCCTACGAGAATGCAGCGTTTCCAACTCAAAGGAAAGTTAGCCCCCAGATATATCGGACCTTTCAGGATTCTGAACCGTAGAGGAGAAGTATCGTATCAATTGGAACTACCTGAAGAGATGTCAGTCGTGCACAATGTGTTCCATATCTCATTACTTCGCAAGTGTCTCAAAGTCCCCGAGAAGACCGAAGTGTTCAAAAATATCGATCACCGAACCATAGAGATCAACGATGACCTGACCTATCCCGAAGTACCCATCCGTATTTTGGAAGAATATTTTCGAACTACCCGAACCTGGAGCATCAAGTTTCTCAAGATTCAGTGGAGAAACCACACAGAAGAGGAAGCTACCTGGGAGCGCGAAGATCACATCAGGACGGAGTTTCCCGATCTCTTCAAATCCTAGGTAATCTTTTCGTCCTTTTTCAAATATCGGGACGAGATTTTGTTTAAGGGGGGAAGGTTTGTAACATCCCAAAAATACTAAACTTAAATCATCAAACTCTAATCATCAAAATTAGGGTTAATAAAAACTTTTCTAAATAAAATTTTGAAAACATGCATATGTGTATGCATTTCATTTTGAATTCTTTTGAACCACCTTGTTTATGTGTTTCTTTGCTTGTGAAATGTTTCTTAGGTGAAATAATCATCATCTAAACATTTCCCAAACTTTTCCTAAAGACAAATAAATCAAAACAAATAAAATAAAGGAATGGTCACTTTGACATTTTTAACTCCCATGCCTACTTTGGCCGTCTCAAACTTTCAGAACCTAACAGAAACTTTTCTGGATCTTTGCACCCCTTGAATGTACTCATAAAAAGGTATCAAGGCCCACTTTGTGATCATCCAGAAACTTTCAAATGCATAGTTTAAATGACAATTAAAAATTGAATCTTTATCATATGAGAAGATCCCACTTTTTCAAAAACCACTCAAACAAGCTCAACTTTCAAAACCCAAGCTTCTGCAGACTCACCAGCACCAACCTAGCACACCCACCAAAAATCTTTTCAAAATTCAAAACTTGAATTCATGCGGCCATTTCATCAAACATGTTGCAGACACAAATCATACAAAATCTAAACACTATAGTGAGTAGTGATTGAAGCCTAACTTGTTCCCTCTCTAGCTCACAACCATCTTAGTTGATCATCTAGCAAGTTAAACCAAGCACTAGCCCCACTGTAAGCTTGGCGTTGCCATCAATGGTGAACAGCCGAGCACACCCATGCCACCCTAGTGGAGACAGCAAGCTAGGAGAAGATTAAGCCGTGCCAACCTTGTCTGGGAGGCAGCCCACCGTCCATCGCCACTCCCTGTCAAGTGCTTGAACCCTGCCAGCCACTGGACCACACGCACGGACCGCGCCCAGACCGCCAACGACCATGCCGAGCATGCGCCAGAGCGCCACCCTCGACCAAAGCCCACAGACCGCGCGCCGCCCTCTCCGCGTGCACACACGATCGCCACTGACGAGACCGCCAGACATCCCCGTTCGCCGCCCCGTGACGCACAGCCACCGCTCGCCGTCGAAGACGACGCCTCTGCCGCGCAGAGCGTCGCGTGTTCCAAACCAAGCCGCACCGCCCCACGCCTCGAAACCATGTCGTTGAGCATCGCCAGGGAACACCGCACCACCCCCTAACTTCGCCCATGCCAATAGCCGCATGTACCATCGCCCCCGACGAGCTCACCGTGCGCCCCGTCGGTCCCCTCGCTCGACTATAAATAGAGGCCACCCCCGCTCGAATTCTTCACACCATTCTACTCCCCTCCCATCACTGATCGTGCCACACTGTTCCCGGAGCAAGGCGAGCAACACTTCGCCGGAATTTCACCGGAGCCCGCCGCCTCTGGAGAAGAAGGGAGCCAGCGATTGGAGCCGCCCCAGGAGGAGCCACCGGTACCAGGAGATTCGTCGTTGTCGACTTCGTCGTTCGCCCGCCTCGCCGACCCTCGCCTGCACCCCGGTGAGCCCCCAGCAACCTCCACTGGCCGCGCTAGGTTTCTGTCTTGTCGGCGTTGCTCAACGTCGACGATGACTCTCAGCCGTTGGATTAGAATCAGATCGAACGCACCACGTTGCCCCGTTCCGCTTCGCACCCCCCTGTCTCAATGATGAGTGGGGACACCCACTTAAGCAGCCCACGGAAGCGCTACGCTTAGCAGGCCGGCCCGTTAACTTTTCCCGCGCAGCCCAGTTATTTGAATTAAACCTTTTCCATTATTATTTCAAAATCACTTCTGTACCCAACTTCAAAAATTAACCCAGATCGATTCAGTGCACCAAATTGAATGACAGTAATTTTGTTGGAAAGGTTTGGTAATGCTGAATCCAAGCCCGTTGGATTCAAGTCATTTGGACCTATAGATCACCCATGGTAGAAATAACATGGCAGAAGCTTTTCTGCATTCAAACATTTTTCAAATTTAAACCATAATAGCTTTTGAGTTGATTCCAACTCTCAAAAATCACATTTAACTATACCTTTCAGAATATATAAAAATATATAGGTTTACTTGCAGAAATAATGTTCAAGTAATAAAAGAATGCCAAATAGGCATTTCTAGTCACTTTATTTAATTAAAATAAAAGGGTAAAACCTTATTAAATTATGACACCACTTTAAATCATATTCCCATGGACTAAAATATGTGGTGATGACATGTGTCAACATGATCCCATGTTTGGTTTGGAGAATATTAAATCTTAAGTAGTTTTTCAATGAGTAGAAATTACTTTTCTAAAAATAAAAGGAATGAAACCAAGCCTAAATCTTGTAATGTTAGTGATGATGTTAGATCATCTATAGGACACTTGTGTGTGATGATTGCAAGTAGTTAAGTATTGTTTGGTGATTGTGTACCTCATATTTATTCATAGACGCTAGTACCGATCAAGGATACGAGGAGGAAGGAGGATTCTACGAAGAAGAAGCCGAGGAGAACTTCAACCACTGCTCTGCACAAGGCAAGCTAAAACTTGCAAGACACTCTACTTTAGCAAGCTTTACTAATCAAGTTGACCAATGCAAGTCTAATACTACTAGTTGAATGTGCAAGCTAACACTTGCAATTTAGCAAGCTTATACTGATATTGATGCAAGCCAATACTTTCTTGTTACCATGCCAACTATATGCCTTAAGCATATATGATCATAAGCACGTGATAAATCATTCCTAGTTTTACCTACAAGCTTTATACCTTATTTCTATATCAAAGCTCTTACCTAGAATTTACCTAAGTGAATGGTAGATACTAGAAAGATATGTGAAGGTTGCATAAAGAGCATAAAGTTTGGCCTAAGCTAGATAATCTTGATGTCATCCTAAGGCATGAGATTGAACTTAGTTAAAACTCCACTAGTTTACCACCCCTTATTAGTGCTTACCCCCACCTGTAGATGCTAGTGCTAAGCATAAAACTTGATCAACTTTAGATGGGAATACTTGGTGGAAAAATGGTTATGAAAACCTTGGAATGATGGATCATTCTATTGAAATGTTTTGGACATGTGTTTCCGAACACCTGATGATTTTGTTGATGAAAATGTTGAGGCATGAGCCCTTAGCCCTTTATAAAACTGGTGGTTGTCTGGATGCGATACCATTCCAATTTTATCGTACAACCACAATACCCGAAGATTGGTTAGGGCTTGACTGGAAACTTATATACCTTAGTATTAGTCCCTCACGGCCAAGGTCTGAGGTGAGGCTACCTTGTGAAGATTGTCCACCTGTGCAGTACCCAAGATGACAGTTGTTCATGGTTGGGAGGTCAAACTCACAGGAGAGGTGCTGATACTAGGGCGTGTAATTGAAAGGTTAGGATTGATTATCCGCATACTGAGTATGGTGAATTCAGGATTTGTTCCTGACAGATGTATCGAATGTTGTGGTGAAAGTTTACAATCTCTACAGAGTGTCAAACTATTCGAATAGCCGCGTCCGCGGTTATGGACAGTTGGAGTGGCCATACTGTTCCCCCATCGGACTTTTCAAAATGACTTGTGAAATAAATTGAGACTTTTACTTGACCACAACAGGGTTGTGATCTGAATTACAAGTTCCCATTTAGGTGTTATAAAACTTCAACTAGCATTTGTTGCTTCTGAACTTAGTAGAGATAAATCTGGCTTTTGCAAAACAACCGTAGAGCCTAGTGTCCTATTATCAAAAACCCCTCTCACTTGTTAGTATTAGTTTGCGAGTACTTAAAGAGTACTCATGGCTTTGTCCCTGGCTATTCCCATGGCCAGACTATGAAGAGGAGTACCTGGAGGATGGACCCCAAGAAGGTTACGACAACTAGGATCATCTCCCATCGTCAGCATTGCCTGTGACCCCGAAGATGGAGCTTCGCCTATGCTATCGTTATTATTACGTATTCTGCTGCTTGATGTTGTATTAAGAACTGGATCATGAGATCCCTATTTGTGTAAGAACTTATGTATGGTTTGTAATGTATTATGTACTATGGTATCCAATTCTGTTATGTCTCGCAAAAATGGTAATCCTGGGATTGCGATGTATGTCATAACAGGCATCTGGGATTAAAAATCTGGGTGTTGAAAGTACTAGAAGGTATAATCCATACCTTGCATGCCCCATTATCCCCATACCCGTTTGCTTCCTAGATAACTGGTAGCAAAAATATCAAAATCAAGCCTTTTACGCCTTTAGAAATTTTCCTAGGTTAAACCAAATGAAGTTTTGACATAATTCCACCTCCTTGTACACCTACCTATCAAAATATTTGAAAACCCAGTAGCTCATAATTTTATGAACCTCTACTGAATATTAGTGAATGAAACTATTATATGCATGGTTTATTCACTAATAAAAGCATTTCAGTAGCTCTATAACTCCAAAAGGATTGATTCCAATTTCTACAGAAAGGTATTTTCAGTACCGAACAAGTCTCCTTCGAATCACCTAAAAAGCTTCTGTGGATTAATTTGATGAAAAAGACATATCCCATATAGTACTGCCTTTGGAAATTTCTCAAGGGAATTCTGTTAATTGTTTTGAGGTGATTCCAACACCTCTTGAATCAGTCCACTAAAAAATATCTAATCACCCAATGAAATGATTTTTGGAACTACAGAACAGTTCTGGCGAATTATTTCCTAAAACTAGAGCTTTAATCACTATAAAATCCATTAGAAATCAATGGAAATTGATAAAATAGTGAAACCACTTTTGTTGGATTCATTTTATCAATACCTATCTGATGGTATCATTGTTATACAATGGTATCATACAGATCAATCCCTTGGACAAAAACCCCTCTCTTAGGTAGTCCCTAGACTATAAATCCAAAAGGACCCCTTTTTCAATGCTTTCAAATCTTCTCCCAATCCAATCAAATCAAACCTCCAACATCACACTGATGTATATCATGTATTTATCCTTTGATTGTTGTATGGTTTGATACTTGTATGCCTTGTATTGATTTTGGGTTGTTTGTTTGCATGTACGCTCGATAACGGCGATAGTTGCGTTTGTGAGACGCCGAGAAGAAGGAAGCATCAGGTTATTCTTATTATTGTTATTATTGGTTTTTTAGTATAATAAGGAAGTCACGGGACATCTCGCTGGTCATAGGAAATCCACCATTCCTGAACTCCTAAGTTAACCTACTCCTTTTTATCATTTGTTTTATATCTCGTTTATGAATCTCATGACTAGATGCATAGTTTGTTTCAAATAAAAATGTGTGAGTAACTTCGCTCCTCCAAGTTATGTATGAGTGTTCATTAGGACACTTACCCTTTGACACCTATTTTTACCCCTTTAGATCGATGCTAAGATGATTAGCATCTTCCCTCTTGGAACCCACGAATTTTCAATGATAAAACTTTTTGGGTTTTACCCTACTGCAAAGTTTTCAAAATAAAACCCTTGGAAAGAGGCATCGTTTCCAAGTGGAGGTTCTACTAAAGAAGATATGAGGAGGATGAAGAGAAAGTCAAGCAAGAGAAAGAGAAGGGATGTTCTACGCCAATGTCCGGAATAATTTATCCGTGCAACCACATTACCCCAGTGGCTGGGGCTTAGCTCGTAGTTGTTGTGCTTAGCCAGGGCTGCTTGTACTTACTTAATGGGAGAAATCCCTGGAAGCCCGAGTGGACTCTACCACAGATCTACGGATCTGGGGCCCATCACCCGCTACAGCGGAAGTGTCAGTGCAACAATTGGGTCTGCCGCGGATGGTATGCTTTAGGAGTAGGGAAGGAAGTGGAGTCACAAATTGTATATTTACAAGCTACGGGTTTGGGTATACGGAAGTGCTGCAGGGAGGACTATGGCACTGAGCCACATACTCGTGACGGGGAGAACAAACCCAAAAGGAAAAGCCGCCTTTGCTAGGGATGGACAAATGAAAAGCTAGGTTTGATTATCCGAACCCCCGTCTACCATGTGTAGCGGGCCATGGTTTTATCCCGATGGATGTATTGATTCTTGTGGCTAAAGTGCGCAAACTCTGCAGAGTCTAATCTATTCAAATAGTCGTGTCCACGATCAAGAACTGTTGGAAAGGCAAGTGCTAGGAGTACCCTTCGGATATGTTGAGATGAATAAAAAGGATGTGACTTGGTCACGAGGAAAGAAAGGAACGAAGATGGTTTTGACCGGAGATGGTCGCATATGTTTTAAAGGATTTTTATTATAAAACTATTTTCAAAGTTTTTAACAAGGATATGGACATATCCGGACTTTCCAAAAAGGAGGCATATTTTCTAAAAACCCTTTTTCAACAAAGATATAGAGATGCCATTATTAGACGTTTTCAGAAACAACTATAGTGTAGAGCTATCTCGCCATAGCCAAATATGCATTATCTTGATACCTTGTCTCGGTGGTTTGCGAGTATATTCAAAGTACTCACCGATATTGTCCTTGGCTATTTACTTGGCCAGATTGCAGATGTTAAGAAGTGACGAAGGTGCTGACGTCTATGCGAGCTAGGCCGACTTCCTAGTAAGTAGCTTGTAGGTTAAGGCATGACATGGGCTCTGCGCTTGAAGACTTTCGCTACTTGTGTTGTAATTTCCATAATGGCCACTTTGTAAGTTTTGTACTCGTTATTTTATGGATGATGAAATATTGCTGGTTGGTTATGCTCACGGCTCACTGATCATGGGAAACGTGAATTGTATGCATAACGGGTATTCTCAGACCGTAAATCTGGGGTGCCACATCAGTCTCTTGTGATCCGAATAAATTTCACAACGGTTACCCATGAGGTAATGCCTCCATGTCTTCAAGGCTAAAACTACGGCTGCTAGTTCAAGGTCATGGGTAGGGTAATTCTGCTCATGTTTCTTCAGCTATCGGGATAGATATGATATGACTTTGCCTTATTGCATTTGCACACATCCGAGACCGATCTTGGATGTGTCACAAAACACGTCAAAAGGCTTCATGATATCCGGCATGATCAAGATTGGTGCTAATATCAATCTGTTCTTAAGCTCTTGAAAGCTTGCTTCACATTTTCCGTCCATTCAAAGTTCTTATCTTTCTTCAACAATTGGGTCATGGGTCTTGCGATGCTCGAAAATCCTTCTACGAACTTGCGGTAATATCCCACTAATCCGAGAAATGCACGAACTTGGTTTTGGGTGGTTGGGGCTTGCCATTCTTCAACATCCTTAACCTTGGCGGGGTCAACAGCAATTCCTCCGGCTGACGCGATATGTCCGAGGAATCGTACTTCCTATAACCAGAATTCACATTTGCTGAACTTGGCATACAACTGATGCTCCCTAAGGGTTCCAAGGATGGTCCTCAGGTGTAGCTCATGTTCTTCTTTGATTTGGAATAGATCAGAATGTCATCGATGAAAACAACGACAAACTTATCCAGGAAGTCCATAAAAATCTTATTCATGAGGTTCATGAAATAAGCGGGGGCATTGGTTAATCCAAAAGACATGACAGTGTACTCATACAATCCATATCTGGTCGTAAAGGCAGTGTTTGGAATATCCTCTACGCGAATCTTGAGTTAATGATAACCAGTCCTAAGATCAATCTTAGAAAACACTTTGGCACTGGTCAACTGGTCAAACAAATCTTCTATCTTCGGCAGTGGGTACTTGTTCTTGATGGTGACATCATTCAGCTTCCGATAATCCGTACACAAACGGTTACCTCCATCCTTCTTGTCCACAAAGAAGACAGGTGATCTCCATGGCGACGCACCTAGTTGAATCAATCCTATCTCCAGCATAGCATCCAGTTGCTTTTTCAGCTCCACTAATTCAGATGAGTTCATACTATAAGGTCTCAGGGCTATGGGTCTGGTTCCAGGGATTAGTTCAATGAAAAACTCTATATCCCAATCTGGGGGCATACTGGGAAAAACATCTGGAAATACATCGGGATATTCACAGACTAATCTGACTTAGTTAATGGTTGGTTGGGATACACTCTTTTTGAACTTGAATAGACGGGGCAAGGTTTCAGATACATGATCTACTGATACTCCAGTGGTACTGGTCATGGTTATGGCTTACTTGGCACAGTCAATTAATCCTTTATGTTTCTACATCCATTCCTAGTACCACTTCCAACCCTTTGGTTCCAAGTACTATTAGATTAACATAAAAATCTATGCCATGGATTCTGATAAGGTACGGCCTTGCAAATTTGTGTAGCTTTGGTGGTTGAACCTGGTATTTTAACTATCATATCATGCTTCAATTTTGTTGGTTGAATCTTACTAGTGCATGCAAATTCTTTTGTAACAAACGAGTGTGATGTTCCAGAATCAAACAACACTCTTGCAAGTACTGAGTTAACACAAAACATACCCAGCACAACATCTGGTGCTTCTTGGGCTTCTTCCGCATTCATGTGAAACAGACGGCCGTTGCGGTTGAGCGAATTCCCTGGGGCAAATCTCCTTCTAGGCTGAACAAGGCGCTGTTGCTGAGCTAGGGCATTCACGTTGGTGGCTGTTGCAAGCTTCTTGGGTCACTCATTGGAATAGTGACCCTTGGTTCCGCATTCATAACAAGTCACCTGAGACTCGTCTTTGCACATCATTGCTTCCAATCCTTAGGGCGGTATCGGTGTTGTTGGCGACATTGTTGTTGTTGAACTTGGGCGGTGCACAGTTGAAATTGTTGGAGTTGTCGGGGTTGTTGTTGTGGTTTCCTCCGGGCCTTGGGTTTCCTCCTCCATGGTTTGGATAGGTTGGACGGTTCATTGGGGGTCTATTGTTCCTTGGGGCATATCCTGCAGGCGGGTTGTGGTGATACTTTGGGGTATGGTGGGTTCCTGGTTGATGCATCATTCGACGCTTGCGATTCTCATTGGCTTGGTTGATCCTGCCTTCCATATGAATGGCATAATTCACTAAGGCTTCAATGTCAGCAAACGAAATATTAACTAACACTGTCTGCATCTCATCATGCAGACCATTCAAGAATCTCTCCTTCTTATCTTCAGTGTCAATCTCATCTGGTGCATACCTAGCTAATGACAGAAATTTGTCACGGTACTCAACTACTGTCATCCTCCCTTGCTTCAATTCTCTGAATTCATCTCTCATCCTCTTGATTAAACCTGATGGGACATGGGTTCTACTGAACTTGAGTTTGAATTCATCCCAAGTCATCATCTGTCCTCCATTCATCGCGCGAACGCTATTCCACCACGCTCTTGCATCTCTTACCAGATAGTGGGTGGGAAACAGTACATTCTCATTGGCCTCCACTTTTGCGACTTCTAAGTTGTTTTCCATGGTCTGCAGCCAGTCATCAGCATCTAATGGATCTTCAGACTTACTAAAAATGGGTGGATTGGTATTCTGAAAGTTCTTGAGCTTGGGTCCATGGTTGTCCTGGTTTCCATGGCCTTGATTGTTGTTGGCCATCTAAGCTATGTGTTGGAGGGTGGCCAGGTTGGCTTGACATTCGGCTCTTTCAACTTCGCGGTCTGAAACCAACATTTGCAAGATTTGTAGCATTGGGTCCGGGGATGAACTGCTTCCTTCGCGAGGCATCTGAAGATTGAGATAGATCATGAGAAAAGAGGGAAATTTCTAAAGTTCAGGGGTTTTGTTTTTGAAAAGTTTTTAAATTTTAAGCTTGACTCAGGTTTTGCTAACTCGCAACTTGCTTTTCATTCATTCATAGCACAGAGTACAAACACACACCACAACAAGGGAACAGATGGCTTTAAGAACCATTCTGTGAAATTACGATACAATGGGACCGAATACAACTCACTAATGCTGGTGCTCAAGTTCTACTACTCCTCGGAATCGGTGGATTCATCATCATCATCAATGAAGGCGAAGTCATCATCATCGGTGTGGAAGTCCATGGCTTGATCCTCCAGGAAGGCATCATCGTCATTGAGGTAGGAGTAAGGGTCTCCACAGATATCTTCCCTTGCATTCTCCCTCTCCGCAAGTTGCATGTCCCGCTCGTGGATGGTCTCCTGCAAATCTGTCACTCTATGACGAAGGCGGGCAATGATGCACTCCTTCTTATCAAGTTGACGGCGACGTGACTGGCGATCCTTCACAAGCATGTCGATGGTCTGGTCCTTCTTGACTGTGATGGCATAGTTGTGGTTGGCGTAGGTGCAGGCATTGTCCAACTCCTTCTGCCTGTCATACATCATGAAGCTGAGATGGTCCACTTGATGCTTCATCTCCGGGTGATGTGGTACCTCCAGTGGTTATCCCATAGCATCACGCCTTGGGTAATACTCAAAGCGCGTTCCCTTGATCTGATTGATGCTTTGCCCACACAGAAGGGAAGAGCTTCCTACATGGCCCTGGTGAGTCCATCTAGCCAGTTGTTCTCTATTAAGGTGAACTGGACTCCCTCTGAGTTGGGGGATTCAATCTTCCCTCTGATACTTGCAACAATCAGCCATTGAAATTCTCCTCCTTGCTGATCATTGAGCTGGGCTCCAAAGAACTCGGGTTGAGGGTGCTCTAGAAGTTCCGAGAGTTGATCGAAATCACGCTCAAAGATGAGATCTCCTCCATTTCCCAACTGATAGAACTTTATATACTTCACGTCCATCTATCAGAAGGTAGGATGAGTAAGTTAGTAGAGTGATCAAGTGTGCTTTTTGTAAGTTTGCAAGAATTTTTGGGGACCATGATTTTCTTGAAAGAATCTAAGTGGTAAGAATGAGAATAGGTTTTCATAAATACTCAGTTCTTTTGTTTTGAAACTAAATTTCTGATTCAAGCGTCCATTCTAACTAGGGTCTCCTATGGTCAGGATGGCTCTGATACCAACTTGTCAACACCCGGATTTTTAATCCCAGATGCCTGTTATACCATACATCGCAATCCAGGATTACCATTTTTGTGAGACACAACAGATTGGTACCATAGTTCATCATCCATTACAAACCATAATACAAGTCTTACAAATAGAGGATCTCATGATCCAATCTTAATACAATCAACGCAGCGGAATAATATAATAATAGTAGCGTGGGCGAAGCTCCATCTTCATGGTCACGGGCAATGCCGACGATGGGAGATGATCCTAGTTGTCATAGACTTCCTGTTGTCCATCATCCTGGTAGTCCTCCTCATAGTCTGGCCATAGGAATATCCAGGGACAAAGCCATGAGTACTCTTTAAGTACTCGCAAACTATCACTAACAAGTAAAGTGGTTCAAGTAGGAATCCTAAGTTCTAGGTTGTTTTGCAAAAAGCCAGGTTTATCTCTAGCTGAGTTCAGAAGTAAAGAAAGCTAGTTTAAGGTTTTATAACACCTAAGTGGGAACTTAAGTTCCACTTTCACAACCCTATTGTTGTCAAGTCAAAGTCATGATTCATTTCACAAGTCATTTTGAAAACATCTGACGACGGAACAATATGGGCACTACAACTATCCATAACCGCGGACGCAGCTATTCAAATAGTTTGACACTCTCCAGAGGTGGTACACTTTCACCACAACATTCGATACATCCGTCAGGAACAATCCTGATTCACCATACTCAGTATGCGGATAACCTAACCTTTCAATTAAACACCCTAGTATAGGCACCTCCCCTATGAGTTTGGCCTCCCAACCATGACCATCTGTCATCTTGGGAACTACACAGGTGGACAATCATCACGAGGTAGCCTCAGCTCAAACCTCGTCCGCAAGGGAACCCATACTAAGATATATAAATTTCCATCAAGCCCTACCCAAACTCGGGTATTGTGGTTGTACGGTAAAATTGGAATGGAATCGCATCCGAACATAACCATCAGTTTTATAAAGGGATAAGGCTCATGCCTCAACATTTTAATCATCAAATAATCTGGTGTTCAAAACACATGTCAAAACATTTCATTAGAATGACTAATCATTCTAAGGTTTTCCTAACCATTTTCACCAAGTATTCTCATCTAAAGTGATCAAGTTTTATGCTTAGCACTAGCCACTAAAGTTGGGGGTAATCACTAATGAGGGGTGATAATCAAGTGTGACTTATGTAAGTCTAATCTCATGCCTTAGGATGACATCTAGTTCTATCTACCTTAGGTCAAGTTTTATGCTCTTTATGCTACTATAAAATCTTTCCAAAACTTCACAAGTCACTAAGTAAACATAACTAAGGATCTTTGATAAAGAAATAAAAGAATCAAGCTTGCAAGTAAAACTAGGATTTAGGATAATCAAGATTGTCTAATCAAAGCATGCCTAATGCATGGCATAGGTTCATTGGTATTGTGGGTGTTGCAAGTATTAGCTTGCATGGTTTTAGCATAGCTTGCCTTGTGTAGTGCAGTGGTTGAAGTTATCCTCGGCTTCCTCTTCGTAGTAGTCTCCTTCCTCTTCGTATCCTTGGTAGGTACTAGCATTTATATATAAATACGAAGTACACAATCACCAAACAATACTTAACTACTTCTATTTATCACACAAAGGTTCACACTAGATGATCTAGCATCATCACAATCATCACAAGAATTAAGGCAATAGTCTTATTTATTTTATTTTAAAAAACTAATTTCTACTCATTGAAAAACTACTTAAGATTTAATATTCTCCAATTAACACATGGGATCATGTTGACACATGTCATCACCACATATTCTAATATTTGGGAATGTGATTTAAAGTGGTGTCACAATTTAATAATGTTTAACCCTATTATTTTAATTAATTAAAGTGAATAGAAAAGCCTATGGGGCATTCTTTTATTACTTGTCCAGTATTACTGCAAGTAAACCTAGATATTTTTATATATTCAGAAATTTCTGGTCAAATGTGATTTTTGAGGGTTGGAATCAAGACAAAAGCATTTATGGTTAAATTTTGAAAAATGTTTGAATTTAGAAAAGTCTATGCCTTGTCATTTTTACGATAGGTGATCTATAAATCCAAATGATTTGATTCCAATGGGCTTGGATTACGAGTTTACATATCTTTCTAACGAAATTGGTTTCATGCAATTTGGTTCGGTACAACTCTCTGAATTAATTTTTTAATAAACAGACAGAACTAGGGTTTGAAGTACATTGAAAAATTCTAATTTGAACTAACTGGGTCACGTGGGAAATCTAACTAGGCCGGACCACTGCGCACAGCGCGCGCGGGGGCTGGTTAAGTGGTTTCCCCAGTCGTCAGTGAGAAAGGGGGTGCGAAAGGGTACAGGATGATTACGACCATAGGGTTAGATCAAGGATCAACGGCTCCCGACCATCGTCCTTGTCTGAACAGAACACGACGGTAGCTAACCCTAGCATGGACAGTAGGGGTCTGGGGTGGCTCACCGAGGCTCGGGCGATGGTCGTCGATGGGGGCGAATGATGAAGTCGACGACGGCGGTTCTCCTGGTACTAGCGGCTCCTCCTGGTGTGGCTCCAATCGACAGCGCCCTTCTCCTCCAGCAGCGGCAGGCTCCGGTCAAATTCCAGCGAGGGAGAGCTCGCCTTGCTCCGGGAAGAGGTGGGAAGGATCAGTGAGAGGTGGGGAGTGAACTGGTGTGAAGAAAACAAGCGGGGAAGGCCTCCTTTTATAGGCAAGCGAGAGAGGCCGAGTGGCATGGTCAGTGCCCGTCGGAGCTGGTACCACAGCGAGCTAACGGCATGGCTGAGACTTGGGGACGATGCGCGGTCTGCTAGCGTTGTTGCTAGCTTAAAGGAGAGGCGTGGGGTGGTGCGGTTTGGTCGAGAACGTGCGATGCTCTGAGCGGTACCGATAGTGAACGCCGCGACATGCGGCGACTACAGGGCACGGTCGATGAAACGAGCATGTCTGGTGGTCTCCTGGGACGGTGGTGATCATGTTGATGGGCGGCAAAGGATCGAGGTGGTCGGGTTGAGTTGGAACGGCGCGTGCACTGCGGTGCGCGTCGGCATGGTCGACAGTGGCACGGGCACGACATTTCTGGTGGTTCCTCCCTCTATCTTCGAGATAGGGCTGGTCTAGAGGAGGCAGTGAGGCAAAGGGAGCATGGTAGACAAGGTTGGTGATGCTAGCTACGCTTGTAGCTTGCTGTCGATTGTGGGGGTGGCAAGTGTGCTCGGCCATGGTGGTCATTGATGGCATGGTCGAGTACACAGTGGGCTAGAGCTGCTTAGATGATGTGGGTGACCTACTAGGAGTGTGGTTAGAGCTAACTACTAGGAGTGTGGTGAGAGCTAGAAAGGGAACAAGTTTGGCACAAACACTACTCACAATAGTGTTTGTTGTTTTATTTGATTTGTGCTCAGAACGTGTTTGATGAAATGGCCGCAAGAAATTCATATTTGAATTTTTGGATGAATTTTTGTGGGTATACTGGGCACATACTAGGGAGTATCTGGTTGATTGGATTTGTCAAGGTGAACTCGTTTGGTGGGGTTTTGAGAAATGGTGATCTTACCATATGAACTAGATTCAATTTTTAAATGTCCTTTGAATAGGGTTGCCAAATGTTTCTATGGGTTTGCAAAGTGGTCTTGGGTTCACTTTTACTTGGTCTAGCAAGGGGTAAAAATAATTGGATTTGTTTCTATTATAAATCTTGGACTAGAAACACTCAAAGTGGTCTAGTGAACAAGATTGGCAAAAATGACCATTTTCTTATATAGTTTGTTTTTGAATTTCTCTTCAATTGATTCTTCTTGGAAATGATTTAGATGATGTTGTTTTCATATTTAAACTAATCCTTCCTATTCACAACAATCAAACAAGTCCATACAATCATTCATGCATTCATCACATACACACATGCATTCATCACATACACACATGCATTCATAGGGATTTTAATTCACAAAAGTTTTTCTTAACCCTAAATTTGAGTGATTGGAATTGATAACCTGGATTAATATTTTTGGGATGTTACAAGTGTGAAGCATGGTGTGAAGTGGTCATAGAGGCAGGGCAAGTTACCTAGCATATTCCTGTAAGTACAGTACCAAACTCAATTAGTATAGTCCTCAGCAAACACAACCCGGGTTTCTAGCCGGTGGGCACTACATCGGCGAGCCGATCTTGCCTCTAAAACAACTTCCTCAAGTGTGTTTGCCTCCAGCCAGCGTATTTGACCGTAGTCCGACGGCTATGGATGCCGTCAAGTCTGCGGCGATGATTGAGTGCCCCTACGACGGCTGCTTTAGCTTGCTTACCTTCAACAAGCTAGACGAGTGCAAGATCGTGTTCCCGCATGGCCAGTTTTGCTGATTGATCCCGCCTGTCATTTCATGGCCTCGCCGACAAGGCTCCTTCCTCACATGAATGAGGCCCACGGGATTATATTAACTAGGGCCATCTACGACATCGCCTTCTTTTTCCTGATGCCGATTCGGCCACCAGCAAGCATGAGGGGATTCACGTGCATCTTCTATGGGGATGACGATATAATGTTCGGCCTAGCCTTCAAAGCGCTCTGCCCGGCCGCCATCGTTTCCTTGGTGTGAATAAGGCAGGACAGGTGCTTGTAGCCATGGTACACAATGAAACTATTTGTGCCTGGACCGCTGGGGTCGGCGGACTTCTCGATGGTCGAGACATGATACGTCCAAAACGTATCTACTTTCCCGAACACTTTTTCTATTGTTTCCCCTCTAAACTTGTGTGATTTGGATAGAACTAACACAGACTGACGCTGTTTTCAGCATAATTACCTTGGTGTCTAGTTTTTATGCAGAAAATCAACTATCAGGAAAAATCCAGGAAAATATGCCAAAAATCCTATTTAACCAGAAGAGCCATGGAGCTAGAGTACGAGACGGAGTGGAGGCCTAGGGGGCCCACACCCCTGCCAGGCACCCCCTCGGCCTCCCTCTTTGCCTATAAGAAACCTCTTGACCTAAATTTCGAGGAGGGTTTGACGTTTTTCCAGAACGAGTTCTGTTGCGCCGCCACCACCAGAAACCAAGATTCGGATCCAGAAACTCTGTTCTGGCACCCTGCCAGGACAGGGAATTTGGAGAGGATCATCGCCATCGTCATCACCAACGCCTCTCCATCAACCATCAATGCTTCCCTCATCCATGATTGAGTAATCCCCCGTTGTAGGCTATGGGGATGGTAGGGATTGGATGAGTTCTATCATGTAATCGAATAAGATTGTTAGGGCATAGTGCCTAGTATCTCTATTAGTGCTATTTGACTTTGTTGCAACTTGTTGTGCTTAATAGTTGTCACTAGGGCCCGAGTGCCATGATCTCAGATCTGAACTTATTATTGAATCATTATGATAGTATTGTTTGTGATCTTATCATCAAGTTGTGTACACATATCATTGTCCGGATCCGAAGGCCCCGAAGTGACGGAAATTGGGACAACCGGAGGGGATGGCTGTGGTGTGAGGATCACATGTGTTCACGGAGTGTTAATTCTTTGCTCCAGTGCTCTATTAAATGGAGCACCTTAATTGCCAGTAGTTCCCTAGAGGCCCCGCTGCCACGGGCTGGCTGGACAAAAGATGTTGTGCAAGTTCTCATTGCGAGCACACATGACTATATATGGAACACATTCCTATGATTGTTTAGTACTTAGATGCTTGTTCTTATTTATATGCAATGCCCTAGATCTTGAAGTTACAAGTTTAGACTCGTCCATGCAACGCCCGTCCATCCATCCCTATGCCTACCGCGCTCACATCCTACTGTTTGCTGCTACTATTACTATTGCTCTTGTTTTACTACTGTTGTTGCTTTGCTGTTGCTACTAGAAACTGTTGCTACTGATAAACTTCTGTGAGCAAGAACTATTTCCAGGTGCAGCTGAATTGACAACTCAGTTGTTAAGGATTGCAAGTATTCTTTGGCTCCCCTTGTGTCGAATCAATAAATTGGGTAATACTACCTGCGAAGACTTGTGGTTCATCAAGACTATTTTCTGGCGCCATTTCCAGGGAGCATAGCTTTATTTGTAAGTTCACTTGGATCTACTAGTGTTCACTGCTACTCCTTTCATCATGGGGAAGTCTTGTGATGGAAAGTTTCCTATTTTACCATCCACTACAAGAATAGGTACAGTCCTAAACACCTCTGTTGCTCTTGATTCACCGTCTGTTATAAGTAAGCTTGTTACAGCACCACCACATACTCATGCTACACACACTTCTACTACTGCTGAATCTGAAACTGCTTTTGATGCTCATGATGTTACTTCTACTGTGTTTTATGTGAGTGGTTCATTAGGTCCTTTCCTAGATGTTACTATGGCTAGTCTAGGAAATACTGAAACTCCTAGTGAAGACATTGTTACACCTGTTATATCACCTGAGTCTAGAGAGAGTTATGATATTAATGATGGCTACATTGAGTTTACTCATGAATTTGTTGAAGAGTGCCGAAACACACATGGTGTTAGTGCTATTAAGAGTCTCCTTTCTAGACGTACCATTATTCCTAAAATGTCCTCTGATCCTAAGTTTGTCACTCTCCCATATATATTAAAGATAAAGATTATGATTTCTCTCTTGATTTATCCTATTTAGACATTGTTGAGAAAGAACCTTTTTGTGGGACTGAAAATGAGAGTGATGTAGCTCATGTGAATGAGCTTTCCACTATGAGTGCTTTATTCTCTAATGATTTTAAGATGCGCAAGTACTTTGTTACTAAGATTTTCCCTTTTTCACTAAAGGAGAAGCTATGGCTTGGTTTAATAGATTACCTCCTGGTTCCATTGGTAGCCCTGATTGTTTGATTTCTTCTTTCTTCCAGAAATATTTTCCTCCCAGTGCTAGACATGCTGCTTTGCAGAGACTTTTTGATTTTAAACTGGGAGAAGAAGAGAAATTGCCTAAGTCATGGAAAAGGTTTTGTGCCTTGATTCATGCACATCCTGGATGTCCATTACCTAAAAATGAGCTTCTTGATATTTATTATAATGGACTAACTGATGATTCTAGTACATACCTAGATAGCTTTGTTGATTGTGTTTTCAGGAAAAGGACTCCTACAGATGTTGAAGAATTAATGGCTAAAATAAGCAATAATTGTGATGGTTGGACTTCAACTAAGCTAAATACACCTAAGCCTATTACGTAAGCTGAAGATGTGAAGAATCTACCTCCTATAGAAGAATTATGTAAGCTAATTCCCCACTCATCCACTATTGAGGTACACTCTATCCAACACTATGATGAAGGTGATATTCCTTATGGTAAGCCTCCTGATCAATGTTTAGAGGAACTTGACATTTTTATTGTTAAACAAGGTAATTTTAATAAACAAATTCAGGATCATTTATTGGAAAACTCTAGAGCTATTAAAGAGTTGAAAGATATTGTGGAAAGAACTTCTAATGATATTAAAATGCTTTGTAAACACTTTAAAATGGTTCAAACCCAACTTTATCAACTTGCTAAGGTACAAAAGGACATGTTAGTTAATGCCTCAGGAGATAATCATGCTTATGGAACTAGAACTAGGAGTGGTATAACTACTCAAGATCCTTCATATCCTAAAGGACACCCTAAAATAATTTAGCAGGATTCTCAACAAGGTGAAAGTAGTGGTAGTCCTTGTAAGAGAAAGAAAAAGAAACACAAAGTAGTTGAGGAACCACTTGAACCTGCTGTAGATCCTAATAGTATATCTGTCTCTGATGCTGAAACTGAAAGTGATGATAAAAATGATGCTCCTGATAAGGAGGAAGTTGAGGAAGAACCTGAGAAGCACACTAAGAATACTAGGTACACTAAGGAAGATTTTATTGCTAAGAAACATGGTAGTGAGAGAGAACCTTGGGTGCATAAACCTATACCTTTTCCAGGTAAGAAACACAAGTCAAAGGAGGAAGAACACTACAACAAAGTTTTGTGAGTGGATGAAACCTTTATTTTTGCAAATTCCTTTGACTGATGCTATTAAGTTGCCTCCTTATTCAAAGTATACGAAGTTTATTGTCTCTAATAAAAGGAAGATTCCTAATGAGTAAATCTCTACTCTTCTTGCTAATTATTCCTTCAATGGTAAGGTTCCAAAGAAAATTGGTGATCTAGGTATACCAACTATTCCTTGCTCTATTAAGAATAATTATGTTATAACTGCTTTATATGATTTGGGAGTTGGAGTTAGTGTTATGCCTTTTATCTCAACAAGAGACTCCAGCTAGAAAAGTTGATACCAACTGATATATCTTTGCAGATGGCTAATAAGTCAACTACTATTCCTATTGGTATATGTGAGGATGTTCCTGTTCAGGTGGCTCATAATTGCTTGTTTTTGACTGATTTTGTTGTGCTTGAAATGCCTGAAGATGATAATATGTCTATTATTCTTGGGAAACCTTTTCTTAATACTACAGGTGCTATCATCAATTGTGATCAAGGGAAAGTAACATTCAATATTAATGACAAAGAGCATACTTTCTATTTCCCCAAGAAGGTTGTTAAAAGCTATTGCCTAAATTCCATTGAAAATATTGAGAGCATCAAGGTTGGAGAAATATATTGTCCCATTCCACAAGAAAATTTCGAAACTATTATGATTGGGACCATTGCTATCAAGTTTGAGGTAACATAATCACCTTGTGGAATGCAAAGTTTTGCTTCATATAAGATTGTTTTGGTAACAAGACTTGATCAACCTTGTTAACAAAAGGATTTTAATGAACAAAATAATGTTTTCACTCTGGTTATACTTGATTTTTTTTACTTTTCTCCTTCCTAGTCTTTTCCTTTTCTTTTGCTAGCTTTGGTTTTGTTAGTTGTTTGTTAGAGTGTCTTAGAACTTCTATAGTTAGGTTTTTGGATTGCTTTTGCTTCTTCTAAAAAACTGTTTCTGCGAGAAAATCATTTTTCATACCCTGAAAATCGGCCAAAAATAAATTTTCCTGAAAAAGTAAAAATAATTTTTTCCTCGAAAAAAGGGGCAGAGGGACACCTAGGGTGACCCAGGGGGCCACCCCATGACAGCACACCCCTGGTGGGCGCGGCCACCCCCCAGGTGGCGCCTGGCTGGGGTGTGGCCCACCTGGGCCCCTCCAAGGTGCCTCTTCCTAGCCACCTTATTTCTCTCTCCTGAAAAACACCGAAAAACTTTTTCAAGCTCGAGTTCCTGCTGTTCTTTCTTGCGAATTTCGATCTCCTTGATCAGCCCATCTTTGTTGTTGATTTTTGGAGGGATTGCTCCTTGGTATGTGCATCATCTGCTTGTCCAATTAGATTTGTGATTGGTAGATTATATCTTGAGTATTTTGCTGCTATAGGTGACAGGTTGTGTGAGCTTGCATGCTTGTTCTATGCTTAGAGATTTCATTTTGATGCATGTGTAGCCCTCTAGCAAGTTCCTATAGTAGTTTCTCATCATTTATCAACATGAAAATCACTTGGTTTGATGTTTGTCTAAAAATTTCAGAAAAAGAGGTCATGGACAACCACACATTTGGTGAAATATTTGAGACTGATGCACCTAGGATGGCAAGGCCTTCAAGATCATCCTCCCGAGCTAGGCCCTCATACAATGAGGATCTCATTACACCGCGATTTGGCGACGAGAGAGATGAGGGGGATGCTCACCCTTCCACCTTTCCTTGCCTAACCTTTTTGCGGGCTGCTGGGATTCTTGATGATTTTCTAACCTTGGTTCGGAGGGTTGGACTAACAAGCTATATGCAGGATGAGAGCGTGCAATATGCAACGCTCAATAAAACATTTGTGGAGAGCTTTTCTTTTACTAACAGCTTGTTCAAGCCAGATGTGTCTTTCAAAATTTATGGCAAGCCTTACACCATGACATTGAAGAAATTTTGTGAGTCCATGGGATCATACTTGGTACAACTAGGTCTGTGAAGAATATTCCAGCTCAACCCACTGATTTGTTGGAGCTCTACCGCGGGATAACCAATGATGATGACCGTAGAGCCCAACGGGGAAAGATAAGAAATATTCAACTCCCAGCCATCAGGTACTTTTCTTACTATCTTTCCATTAGTGTTCTTGGTAGGGGGAACACTAATAATATTCCCAACTATCATTTGGCCTTCATAGCTGCTGCGCACAACAATGAAACTAAATACAATCTTGGTTCTCTCATTGCTCGTCGCTTAGCTGCTAAGGGACCCATTTATGGGGGATTTATTGTTGCACGTGTTGTTGCTCCTTTGGACCTTGATGTTGATCTAAATGATACAGTTTTGGCTTCTCGGAGGCTTGATCCTGCTGCCATGAAGGCGCATCACTTTGTCATTGTTGTCTCTACCCTTGAGAGATCCCTCTCCCCCAAACCACTTTGTTCAGTATTTCCCAGGGACCTTTGACACGCTCCAAGGAGGAGATGGATGACAAGCTGCACATTCTTGGCTTCCATGGACACTATCAGGGGGACGCTCCCTCATACGACCCCTTTGTGTACTACACAGGCGAGTCCTCGAGTTCCTACCAGGACGAAGGGGCCTCCTCGTCGTACTACGGAGGTGCACCTTCTTGGGCACCATGGAGTTGAGCCCCACTTAGGCCAAAAGCCTAAGCTTGGAGGGATGTATACCGACATCACACTCATCTATATATCATGTTTTGTCGGTTCTTTGTATATCCATTGTTTCGCTTTCTTTTTGGTTTTTATTTCTGCTTTCTCAAAACACAAAAATACCAAAAATATTTTCGTTGTTTCTCTTCATTTTTTTCTTTGCTTTTTAGCTTTGGTTTGCCTTAAAGAAAAATCCAAAAAGATTTTTCTTTGTTTGTTTGTTTTAAAAAAATCGAAAACACCAAAAATATTTGTTGTTCTTCTTTAGTTTTGTGAGTTCTTTGCAGGGTTTAGCCGTCCTCAGTGGAATTTGGTTTCATGTTATTTTTCAAGTCACACAAGTGAAGGGCAATAATGAATATTAAGACAACTTGAGGTGTGGTAAGAGGCTGGTAACGAATTCTATTTTGTTTTCATTTTTTTACATATACGCATCATGGTGAGCATGCTTAGTCTATTCATGTAACGTGTATGTTATTGATGGATGCTTAGTAGTTTTTGCTTGTTTGTGATTAGCTCCATCTTTCTAATAGTTTGTAGGATGTCATATGAATGTTTGCTTGCATTGTTTAACTCATATTTTGGTATGATATTGTGATACCCTCCTCTGAATGTTTCATATGAATCAACTTGGCACATGCTCACGCATGCATATGACTAAACAATAGTTAGTAAGCCTCGATGATTTATTTTGCCTCAGAGTTCTTGTATCACTTTCATGCCATAATTATTCATGTTTTGTTGCAAGCATGATTATGACAATTATTGCTCTCTCATTTGTCGCTCCCTCTCTATTGCTAGCCTTCACTTGCACTAAGTATGAGCTCCACTTGTGCATCTAACTCCCCAAAACCAATATTACCAACAGTGTCCACCATACCTACCTATTAGCATCATTTGCTATTTCAGTGCATATTCTATATGCCTTGTTTTCTTCCGAATAAATTGTTTGATTGCTTTGGGAAGTTAGTTAGTAAATCTCTCACGAACTTGATGGCACACCTTATTTCTTGCACTTAATAATCCTGAACCATTGTGACCTGTCCATGAAAGTTATATGCTTGCAAATTATAGGCTGGGAGTTAGCAGAATCGTGCTATCACGGGGAACGCTTTCAACACTTATGTCTATGTGTTATCCAGGCTAACACAATTTTGACTATAAACCTTGCTTACAACAAAGAGAGTATATTTGAAGTTGTTGTTGTTGTGTGCGGGTTCGTTTATGTGTGTGGGTGTGTTATGATAGTTATCATCACTATTTGTTTTTCCTCATTTTTTGTGTGGAGATTTTCCTCATCTTTATTAACATCTAATTTGTGTTACTCCTAATTAATTAGCCCATGGAAATGGATGCACATTATAAATATCCATTCTTCTTGGAGATTCCTGAACATTGGGAGTATGGCCATGGATGATTAGTTAAGGAGTTGAGGTGCTGGACTTCTAAACAGAGAGGGAGTATGGCCTTGAATTCTTGAACACAGAGGGAGTACGCTTTGGATTCTTGAACATAGAGGGAGTACATGGACCATGACCAAATTCAAAATGAAAATAAAGCTGTAAAATCTTCCGTCTATCCGGACATAATTGGTTCCCCAAAATTTGAGATATTTTGAATTTCTCATTCGACCCCTACTGAATTCGGTAGGTGGGGTCTTCACTCGTGTTTTTTCCAGTACAGTACTAGTAGTAGGCGTAGTTCCCCATGCGCAAGCCCCCCCCACACACACACACAAATACACCAAAAACCCTACCAACTCTCTCCTTGAGGAATACGTCACTGAATGGAACATCCCCACTGCACTTAAGCCGGCGTACTCACCACACCTGATCTGCTCAACCGACCCTCTTGTCCGTCGCACAAAACACATCATCGACCGCCCTAGATCTGCTCCACGGACGCTATGCTCCAGCTCTCTGCTTCTATCCTCGCCCGCCCAAGATCTGATTCCCCGTTGTCGGCACCCACTACAACCGCAGCACCTTCGGCGACCTCGACATGACCCGCGAGGATGTGGAGGAGGCCTAGATTCCGCCCCGACCGAGGTAACCAGATCTCCCTGTGTGAATTGCTTTTTTGACAATGTACTATATTCATGCTAAATTTCCTACCTAACAGTATCTTTACTTGATATACCTGTAATTTACTAAATTAACTCGTTGTGGTTAGGCTTAAACTCCACGCATTGAAATGTTTTTCGTGTATTTCTTTGTGAATTACTAGTCACTTAATATATTTGTTTACATTCTCTGTTGTACATATCCATAGGAGATATGATTATATAATTTCTTTCTCGTTGGCCGATTTACGAGTATTTTCCATCCTGCTATTTTTCTATTATCCTATACTACACGTTTACATACGTCATACTATTTGACCATTATGTACTATAGATTTGATCTCTTAACCTGCGGCTCTAACCGTTTGCTGTTATTATGCAACGAGCAGCCCTAGAATAGAGTGAATGGCTCTTATAATCTCGTAAGACCCCATCACTTTTGTTTCACTTCATGCCTAGTTATATCATGATGGAACCTATTTGTATTTACAGTTGGTCTTACCTTTATACATAGGAACAACAATGGAGTACATAGTCCGCCCATCCATAGGAGCCGCCGTACAACTCGTGCAACACCTACCGTAAGCCCCCACCCAAAGTTTGGGCCTTGCCACATTTTATTGCTGAAATTTACAATTTATCTGTCTTGTTTTCATTTTATTTGGCCAAAAATTGGTGTCAAAATTTTTAGCCCCACTATGGTATACTTTTGTTCCATCTGCTTAGTTCAATTTCCTGGATATGCAGAGACCAGGTGTATTTGGCTGATAGTAAGAACAAGGCCACACTAGCGATTAGATCTTGTATAATACACATGTATCATAATAAACTATGTGCTCTTCATCCCACTCTTGTATCTACTATGTATCATAGATACATGAACTGGACATTTTAATACGAGGCACATGATGGTTCTGTTTGTTTTGTTCTAAGTCCGTTGAACCATTGAAATGATCTAAATGTTCATAAATAACCCAATGTATGATAGTTTGTTTCCTTATTTGTCTAGAATGATCTAGCTAGTATATTCAACGCACACAGCTGGTTTTTTTTTGGTTGACTAAGGTACTCTTTTTCCCCTATGATTAAAACAGTGATAGCTTTTGTTGTGTAGTCCCTAGCTATTTTATGAGAAACATAATGGCTTAGTTTTCATATTCGTTTTTTCATAATTTACACATTCTAGATTGATCAGACTACATCAGGTATTTTGGTTGATTACACACATTGTTATTTTTGTCCGGTGAAATATTTTCAAATTTATTCAAAATGAACTTGTAGTTTGTTTCCCAAGTCTTATTTTAAAGTAACTTGTTTTGTCTTGGTCTCGGCCATCTTCAAGTAGAGTAGTCATTTCACAGAGTAGCACATCCTCGCATCGCTCCATGGCGTAAACTGGTCCAGTTATTCAAGAAGAAATACATGTATGAGCCACTACTGTTAATTGCTTCCTTCCTTATCTCACCGCATCGACACATTTAAAATTCATGGTGATGTGATTGCATGGTAATGCTGTTATAACTTGTTTTGTGTTTGTTTCAGGCTGTAAAATTGTAACACCCTCAGATCGGCCCTATGCAAGTTTTAGTGATTCCCGCCAAACCCGCATAGAAACGATTTAAAGGTGTCCACCAGGCACTTTCGTGCAGGTGGAAATTGAAGTAATACTATTACACATTAGTCCACGATGGAACCCACAGAACAAATATATACAACAATGACTCAAAGTGTCAAGAATATAGATATAAGGTACAAAGATCCAAATCAGCTTGAAAATGATACACATCAGATTATAGATAAGATGCAAATTGATCTAAGAGCCCTGAAGAATAACCAATGGTGTCCATAACCCTGCCCAGGCCAAGCCGGAAGGGTAACCCTGCTAACGATGTCGATCTCAAACCTGCTACAACAAAGGGGTGCCGGCAAAGGGAAAAGGAAAAAAAAAGAGCAGTCAGTACTGAGGCAAGTACACGACGAGTCTTAGAATTCGGCGGTCCTCGCCTACATAGGTATGGTGGGATTAAGCGGCAGCGAGGCATGCACTAAATAACCTAGAGAGACTCGATACAACTGGCGGCAATCGGAGAGGGATAAGAAAGACCTATTTGGATCCAACCTAATTCTAACAACAAACATACCCCTCCTAGAGTTTCCCCTCGAGACAAAACGAGGAAGTCGTACCAAGGAAACTCACACAATTGGCAATTTTATTCATTCCGTTATAGTTTCGGCGATTACTATTCAGTTATAGATAGCATGAGTCATACTGATATCATAAGTAGTGGGCATTTTTAGTTAACCTTCCGTTGTAATACTTACTAGTTAGATACAAATAGCATGAGATATCCCAAAACCTAGCAGTTGTTGGCACTTATATTTACTCATTTCGTTATAGTGAATCTGATTATTAGACATGTCAAAGTCAAATTTATAGCACTACTTTAGTTATAATTGTCTATGATCGAGATACTATGCTCCAAGTAGTCCATAACCACAGACATGGATTTCAGAAAGTTTTACCGTGTAGGTGGGCACAAATAGAAACAGACGCACAATCAACCTCGGAAAAACCAAATGAAAACCCAACGAGGCATCACGACAAAGCAATCAAAAGAGTCATATAATATTTTAGGGGGCCACCCCTCTAAGCTATCCGCGACAAAGTTGGTCGGCTTCGAGAAGGACCCAGAGGTTTGTTTTGTCTTGATGGCTATAAACGACGAGAAACCCGAAAGTGTGATTGGGCTTGTCGATACCGCATAAACGTATAACAATTCCTAAATAGTACTGTAGTAAATGCTCTCCACGAGCAACGGTAATAAATAAAGCATTAAACATGGCATAAGTACAGGATAGTAATAAACCCCAAACTAGTTTGTGTCCCCAAGAAATAAGATATGATTCAAGCTCTCGCTGAGGGGATTCATGGTCCCATGTAACATCCCAAAAATACCAAACTTAGATCATCAAACACTAATCATCAAGATTAGGGTTAACAAAAACGTTTCTACATAAATTCATGAATGCATGTATATGTGTATGCATGGATTTTTAATTTCTTTAAAAACCACCTTGTTTGTCTGATCCATTGCTTGTAAAATGTTTCTTAGGTGAAATAAACATCATCTAAAACATTTCCCACACTTTTCCTAAAGACAAGTAAATCAAAACAAATATATTAAGTGAATGGTCATTTTGGCCAATTTAACTCCCATGCCTACTTTGGCTGTCTCAAACTTTCAAAACCTAACAGAAACTTTTCTGGATCTGTGCACCCCTTGAATGTACTCATAACAAGTTATCAAGGCCCACTTTGTGATCATCCAGAAACTTTCAAATGCATAGTTTAAATGACAATTCAAAATTGAATCTTCTTCATATGGGAAGATCCCACCTTTCCAAAACCCACTCAAACAAGCTCAACTTTCAAAACCCAAGCATCTGCAGACTCACCAGCACCAATCTAGCAAACCCACCAAAAATCATTTCAAAATTCAAAACTTGATTTCATGCGGCCATTTCATCAAACAGGTTGCAGACACAAATCAAACAAAACATCAAACACTATAGTGTGTAGTGTTTTGAGCCTAACTTGTTCCCTAGTTAGCTCACACACAACTCAGTAGATCATCTAGGAAGATTAGCCCAACACTAGCACCCCTGTGAGCTTGCCATTACCATTAATGGTGAACAGCCGAGCACCTCAATGCCACCCCATTGTGGACAGCAGGCTAGAGGAAGAACTAGCCGTGCCAACCTTGTCTGGGAGGCAGCCCACCGTCCACCGCCACTACCTGTCCCGGCCTCAAGCGTTGCCAAGACCTGGACCACACGCACAAGCCACACCCAGACCATGCCGAGCGTGCGCCAGAGCGCCACCCTCGACCAGCGCCCACAGACCGCGCGCCGCCCTCGCCGCATGCATACACAATCCCCACCGACCCAGGAGACCGCCAGACATCCCCGTTTGCCGCCCCGTGCCATACAGCCACCGCCCGCCGTCGAAGACGCCGCCTCTGCCGCGCAGAGCACCGCCCGTTCCAGTCCAAACCACACCGCCCCATGCCTCACGACCATGTCGTTGAGCATCGCCAGGAGACACAGCACCATCCCCTACCCTTGCCCATGCCATTAGCCGCCTGTAACGTCGCCCCCGACGAGCTCACCGTGCGCCCCGACGGTCCCCTCGCTCGACTATAAATAGAGGCCATCCCCGCACGATTTATTCACACCATCTCACTCCCCTCTCCCCACTGACCATGCCACACCATCCTCAGAGCAAGGCGAGCCGCCACAGGAGAAGCCACCGGTACCAGGAGGATCGCCGTCGTCGACTTTGTCGTCCGCCCACCTCGCCGACCCTCGCCAGTACCCCGGTGAGCGCCCAGCACTCCTCACTGGCCGCGCTAGGTTTCGTTCTCGCCGGAGTTGTCTCGCGTCGACGATGACCCCTAGCCGTTGGATTAGAACTAGATCGAACGATCCACGTTGCCCCATACCGCTTCGCCCAGCCCCATGTCACTGACGAGTGGGGACACCCACTTAAGCAGCCCGCGGGAGCACTGCGCTTAGCAGGCCGGCCCGTTAGAATTTCCCACGCAGCCCAGCAATTCAAATTAAAACTTTTCTATTTCATTTCAAACACACTTCAGCACCCAACTTCAAAAATCAACCTAGATCGATTCAGTGCACCAAATTGGATGAAACCAATTTTGTTGGAAAGGCCTGTGAATGCTGAATCCAAGCCTGTTGGATTCAAGTCATTTGGATTTGTAGATCACCCATAGCAAAAATAACAAGGCAGAAGCTTTTATGCATTCAAACATTTTTCAAATTTAAACCATAAAAGCTTTTGAGTTGATTCCAACTCTCAAAAATCACATTTAACCATACCTTTCAGAATATATAAAAATATATAGGTTTACTTGCAGAAATAATGTTTAAGTAATAAAAGAATGCTTCATAAGCATTTCTAGCCACTTTAATTAATTAAAATAAAAGGGTAAAACCTTATTAAATTGTGACACCACTTTAAATCACATTACCATGGACTACAATATGTGGTGATGACATGTGTCAACATGATCCCATGTTTAGTTTGGAGAATATTAAATCTTAAGTAGTTTTTCAATGAGTAGAAATTACTTTTCTAAAAATAAAAGAAATTTAAACCAAGCCTTAACCTTGTAATGTTAGAGATGATGCTAGATCATCAATAGGACCCTTGTGTGTGATGATTGCAAGTAGTTAAGTATTGTTTGGTGATTGTATACCTCGTATTTATTCATAGACGCTAGTACCGACCAAGGATACGAGGAGGAAGGAGGATACTACGAAGAGGAAGCCGAGGAGAACTTCAACCACTGCTCTGCACAAGGCAAGCTAACACTTGCAAGATACTATACCTATGCAAGCTTATACTGATATTGATGCAAGCTAACCCTTGCCAGATACCCTACTGATGCCACAAACCCATACTTATGATATGACTACTATATGCCTTAAGCATATGTGATCATACCCACTTGATAAACCAAATCCTAGTTTTATGTGCAAGCATCTTACTTTATTTCTTTATCAAAACTTACTTAGAGTCTACCTAAGAGTTTGGTAGATACTAGATAGTTGTGCAGAAGGTTGCTTAAAGAGCATAAAATTTAGCCTAGGTTAGAAACCTTGATATCAGCCCAAGATATAAGGTTGGACTTAGTGAAACTCCACTAGTTACCACCCCTCATAGTACTACCCCCCCCCCCACACACACTTGTAGATGCTAGTGCTAAGCATAAAACTTGATCAACTTTAGATGGGAATACTTGGTGGAAAAATGGTTATGAAAACCTTGGAATGATGGATCATTCTATTGAAATGTTTTGGACATGTGTTTCCAAACACTTGATGATTCTGGTGATAAAATTGTTGAGGCATGAGCCTTAGCCCTTTATAAAACTGATGGTTGTCTGGATGCGATACCATTCCAATTTTAGCGTACAACCACAATACCCTAATATTGGGTAGGGCTTGACTGGAAACTTATATACCTTAGTATTAGTTCCCTTCCGGCCAAGGTCTGAGCTGAGGCTACCTTGTGAAGATTGTCCACTTGTGCAGTACCCAAGTTGACAGTGGTCATGGTTTGGAGGCCAAACTCACAGGAGAGGTGCTTATACTAGGGCATGTAATTGAAAGGTTAGGATTGATTATCCGCATACTGAGTATGGTGAATTCAGGATTTGTTCCTAACGGATGTATCGAATGTTGTGGTGAAAGTGTACAATCTCTGCAGAGTGTCAAACTATTCGAATAGCCGCGTCCGTGGTTATGGACAGTTGGAGTGGCCATACTGTTCCCCCGTCAGACTTTTCAAGATGACTTGTGAAATGAATTGAGACTTTGAATTGACCACAACAGAGTTGTGACCTGAATTACAAGATCCCACTTAGGAGTTATAAAATTGTGACTAGCTTTGGAACTTAGTAGAGATAAACCTGGCTTTTTGCAAAACAACCCTAGAGACTAGTGTCCTATTATCCAAAAACCCCCTTACTTGTTAGTATTAGTTTGCGATTACTTAAAGAGTACTCATGGCTTTGTCCCTGGCTATTCCCATGGCCAGACTATGAAGAGGAATACCTGGAAGATGGACCCCAGGAAGGTTACAACAACTAGGATCATCTCCCATCGTCAGCATTGCCTGTGACCCCGAAGATGGAGGTTCGCCTACGCTACCGTTATTATTACGTATTCCGCTGCTTGATATTGTATTAAGAACCGGATCATGAGATCCCTATTTGTGTAAGAACTTATGTATCGTTTGTAATGGATGAAGTACTATGGTATCCAATTTTGTTATGTCTCGCAAAATGGTAATCCTGGGATTACGATGTATGGCATAACAGGCATCTAGGATTGAAAAATCCGGGTGTTGACATCCCACATGCGGATTGTGCGAATAGTCAAGGAACATGTATCAAGTACTCGGTGTCCTAAGGGACACAAGTGGGCGGTTAAAAACCAAATAACATCTATTGTCCACCGGTGCCTTTATATTATTTACCTACTTTCAATATTAGTTATTAAACTATAATTAAAGTCATAATCATCTCCAACATAACGCATATGACAGCCTTCCAACAACTGTGGTACTTGATGACACACAGCAGCACCTCAGCAAGCGACTATGACATGCAAGACCGACTATCTACCAAACAGGTAATAGGTGGTGTCCAAAAAAATATAGTGGCTGCAAGGGATATCATGGGTACGAAAACTAGAGCATCGCAACACAGATAACAATAGATCAACAGGAGGAATTAAAGACTAGGAAAGTAAGATATGTAGAAAAGGGTAGAATGCTCGTCTATCGCCAAAGATTCATCCGAAGATCAGATCGACACTCGCATCAACTCATCGGCCTAATCCGTGAAGAAGCAAAGCACTAGAAGAAACACCGAATGAACTATTTAATACTACGGAAGAAACATGATTCATCGATGGTGCATGGCAAAGGTGCGATGCAATTAGGCATATTAGGCGGAACCGGGGTCCCGACAATTAATTAGTAGTTTGATGTTGTTTCGATACCCCGTAAATTAAATGTTGGCTTAACAAGATAAAATACGTAATCGGCTCACTACACAAATTTAAATGGAGTCATATAAAACTAGATTTGCCTGCATATGGTCTTCGTATATAATTATGAGATGAATCGACATAATGTCCTAAAACCACAACATGTATGCTAGTATAAATGATTATATGCAAGTAGATATCATATTGTAAAAATATGAGGCTTGGAAAAGGAGTCATACAAGGGGACACGGCGATCTTGGTGGTTGAAGGGGTTCTGGTTCAGCGAGATTGGACTTCAGATCTGGGTTCCGAGAAGGGGCCTTGTTGTTTTGTTTTAGAGATGTTCGTTTTCTGTGTCGGCGACCTCGAAGATCTGACTTCAGGTGTCGTTGACGGTCTTGAATTAGCTTCAGTGATTCATCGGGTCCCTCTTCACTTGGAATCTTCGCGAGGCAGAATTGAGCTTCAGATGAACCCCTAACAAGAAGCTTCACTTAGCCTTGGCGTTGAACACAAAGGGATATGTTGATCAGCGATAGGAACATGACCAACAAAAGATGCAATACATCCCTGACTTGTACTTGGCGGCACCAGGCAGCGAGGCCTCGCGTCGGCCAGGAACATGACAGCACTACAGCGGCTCGGCAGCGGCGCTACAGGGAAGGAACGAAGATGAGCCCGAGGGGAAGACGGTTGGAGGAAGCAGAGGAGAGGGGCGGAGATCCTCGAGGAGGCAGGGCGATGCTCCGTCGAGGAGGCGGCTGCGGACAGGTGACGAGACGACGCGGACGGCGGGTGGAGGAAGGCAAGGGGCGATGCTCGCGGCGGGGTGAGGCAGAGCTTGTCGGCGGGGAACATGGGGGAAGGCGGGAGGCCGGTGCCGAGGGGCCGCATGGTGAGGAGGCGGCACCGGTGAGGTCACGTCAGGGATGTGGCCTGTAGGGGCCGGTGGCGAGCGGAGGCTCCTGACGGAGAGGCGGCGGGTCTCAGTGACTCCACGATATGGGCGGCGGGGAAGGCGCAGCATCGGGAAGCTTGCAGGCGGCGCAACGGAGTTGCAGGAAGGGGAGAGCGCTTCGCGAGAGGGAGAACGCGTCGCGAGGGAGAGAGGAATTGCGGATCTTGGGTGGTGGGGCCAGGTGGAGCGATCGGGGAGGACGTGGGTCGAGTGGTTTGGGGTGGCGACGTGAGCGAGGCCATGGGGGTTGGGTGCGGGAGCATGCCTGGGTCGGCGTGATGGGGCATGCGCGGTTGGTGAGGGCGGCATTGTTGCGGCGTACTCCTTCCGTACGCAAACAAGTGTACTTTTAGCTCTTGTCTAAATCAAACATTATTAAATTAATCAATTTTATAAAAAAACATGTTAATATATATTATATCTAATTTATATATTACGAAACTAAATTTGAAAACATATCTAGTGGTACCAACTTAGTGTCATAAATATTGCTATATTTTCTATAAAGTTAGTCAAATTTTACTAACTTTGACTTAGGACAAGGCTAGAAGTACACTTATTTGTGGACGGAGGGAGTACGATGTACATGGTGTGAGTGCGGAAGCGGGGTGCACGGGAGGGTGGAGCGGGAAGACGTGTCGGCATGTGTCGGGCAAGGACGACGTGTGTGGGATGAGAGAGTGGTGATAGGGGTTGGTGGTTGGATCAGAAGGGGCTAGCGGCGGCAGGGTTAGAGGGATGGGGTAGGATCTAGTTAGGGTTAGGATAGGATTTGGTCTAGTGGGGTAATAGGTGACCTGTGGGCTAGGCCTTTGGGTCTGGACGACTGGGCTGCCTCCCCACTAACAAAAATAGTTTTACATTTATAAAAAAAATTATTTTTGAAACAAAACATTTGCATATGGGTTTTAGATAAATAAAAGATCCGGACTGATCTAGGGTTTCGATTTGAACAAAGAGGGGAATATCTAGAAAACAAAATAGGCTTTTAGAAAAGAGTTTTAGTCGAACAAATGCATGCAAACATGATGATGCTTAAAGAAAATATGGCAGGATGACATGAGCATGCCGTCATGATGATGCACAAACACAAGCAATTTTCTGATAGTGGTTTTATCCGGAGTGCTACAAAAATATCCCTCTGAATGCCGAACAAAGACCCGCTTCTCCAAGTTTAGAGTTTGTTTCAGACAGCAATAGTGACAATATGTATTGCTCATGAAATACTGCTTCGATTAACCCTCGTATTCTAGCCGAAAGATTAATTGGGGATGCCCTCCAAGATTCCCTTGATATTGTTGAGCAAGAAGCCAAAAAAATAGATTCGCTAATCACCCTAGCACGCAAAGACAAATAAATTGAAAAACTGGCAAGCTTTGATGTAGAATATACTTAATAATCTCATCTGCATCTCTCATGGGAAGCCAGTTGTTACATGTATCCTGATGCAAGCTCCATAGAAACCTTTTCTATAATACCAGTTATTGTGTTTTTTTGGTTGTGCTGGACTCTGATGGAACTTTAATTCGCTATTGTAAGTTGTTGTAAGTTTACTGAGGAATGTATTAATCTATGGTAATTCGCTACTGTAAGTTGTTTGAGGATTATAACAATCTATTGTAATTCACAGTTCTAAGTTGTTTGAGGATTTTAATTCACAGTCGTAAGTTGTTTGAGGATTGTTACAAAACAAGCATGTATCAGAAAGTCGTAAGTTGTTTGAGGATTGTTACAAAACAAGCATGTATCAGAATTACTACACGTACATAGAAAAACAGTGAAATTAAAAGAGGTACAACACACGATCTTTTTGAAACAGAGAACATCTTGCATTACGAGCAAACCATAGAACTTGCACTTGCATAATTCATAGACAGAGAATACAACAGGAGCAGACCCACATGAACCATCAATCTGATGGATAGCCATCGTAGTAATCATAGTGGGTGGTACCATATTCACCATAAGCCGGCACCATCTGCAGCTCAGAATGCTCGATGATTCTGCAATACTCTGCCAACAATCGACCAAGTTTAAAAGGACGGCAATTGATCCATAATTCTCCTACTCTGTACCCAAGGACAACCCTTGGCTCCTCTTCCCATGCAATAGCCTCAAAGTTGTAAGATCTAATCTCGGAATGATGGTGTTGACGGCCTACACCGTGGGTACCCTGACGCAGATGCACCGATTGTCAAGAACGAAGAGAGAACGGCTGCTGATGCCTCTAACCGGATAAAGGCCACGGTTCTGTGTATGAACCCAGTAAACAACAGGCCTGCCGCCGTAAACCAGCCCACTCACATGATCAACAACTCCCTGTCGGACTCGACGAGGTAAAAATGATTCTCCGGGTACTGGTAGTCCGGAACAAGGCCTGCAACGATGGCATGCATCTTCAGGGTCTGTGCGGAGCACTGCATATGGATATCTCCATGAGCAGCACCACACATAGCCGAGAGGACATACCGGTATCTGTTTGTGACAAAAACATCATCGACAAAAGAAGTCATGCTCCAAAGTTCCGTGATGTCATTTGGTGTGTACGACCCTGTACCAAAGACTGGGCGACTGCCTTCCTCCATGCCCTCATCCGCCCAAAGAATGATGGTGTTCCGATGGTTTGACGTAAACCCCATCAATGACGGGAACATCATCATAGAGGTAGAAGCCACTTTCTCGCCGGTATCTCCACCCTCAGGTGCTTGATAGCGCCCGAGAAGGGGTTAAACAATTGGGTCTTGTATGGCTGCACCCCCTGTCCAACCACAAGGAGGTTGTCGGTTGTGCTACTGATGTAAAAGTTCCTTCTAGATACAGAGAGATAGGAGAAACAGAGATTCAATCAAGGTAATCAAATATATATTCAATCAAGGTAAACAAGTAGATGAAGAAACGGAACTTGAAAAACATATCGTATAGGAGGTGAACGAAAAAAAGGATCGCACAAATATAGATGAATATCAAGAAAGCAACTGCGAATAACCAGGCTAATCTTCTTCTCAAGGTGGCAGCATGTTCTCACGTTCAGCAACTTGATGGTGGCATCCTCTACCCGATACTCCTCCAACAACTGGTGCTCTAGAACAATCCAGTTGGCTAGCACAAAGCGATCTTTTGTGAAGCCGCGCCAGGCGCTGCAGACTGCCTGGAAGGTGGCGTAGTATTCAAAGTCATCTGTCGATAGGAAGATGTCACCTATCTTCTGTATGACTCCCTTAGGGAGACCAGCCCACACCGAATCCTGCTGCTTGTTGCCATCCATGTATGATGGTGTTCATGTGGTCTCATTCGCGTCGAATGGCAGAGGAAGCGGTTCCAAAGACAAATATTTAAAGAAGGCCTGGGTATGCTAAGGGAAGCGTGTGGGGATGAGACGACCGCATGCACACAGGAATCGCAAGCCCAAAACCGTAACCGTAACTACCAACACCAACGAGGGAAGGAGAGAGCTTTTTGTAAAAAAAATTGGATCGGTTTACCCCTCCACCCAGCGCCCATGCCCACGCCCATGCTAGCACCAACGCCAACGACCCTTTCGCATCCATCGGGCATGGTCTCTTCGATCTCCTCACACAACCCGCATGAAAATCTCTCTCTTTGGTTCTGTTATTGGCAAGTTAATGCGGTGGTTGCTACACAGGGGCAAAAGGGTCCAACTAAAAATTATATGCGTGATACGCAAGACATTATGGGAATTTCTAGAAAAATTAAGACGCAACACAAAATGGGAAGTAGGGATTAGTATGTAGTACTACTACTCAAGTGTGGTCATGAATGATCAGTTGATGTGACTCTCGGCCATGAATTCCTGGCCAGATAGCTGTATGGTCTACCACCTTATTTACTAGTACTACTACTAGTATATGGACGCTAGCCAAATTCAAAATCCCAATCAAGCGGCAAAATCACCCACCGACCTTGTAGCATTTCCCGCCCCACCATTTCAAAAACTTTGAGGCCAAATCTCTGACCTGGGAGTACAAATTTTCTATTATTATTATTAGATGGACGCTAGCCAAATTCAAAATCTCAATTGAGCGAAAAAATCACAAACCGGCCTTGTAGCATTTCGCGCCCCTCCGTTTCAAAAACTTTTGAATTTAAAATTACCAATCTATCAATTGTTCATATGCCCTATGAGAAAGCTATAGTCGGTAGCTTGGGAGCATGATTGTAATTATTTTTCTTTTCGCCTCCATAGTCTAGTCCCGATTCATGCAGTTTTTCCCGCTGCCCCTCTCAAAAACCCCAGGCTCCTCTCACACGCCCTTGTCCCCACGACCACAGCATGAACCAGCCGGCGCCAATTCCACGACGGCCTAAGCCACTTGAGTTGTGGTCTCGTGCACCACCGTAGTGCCGCTTCACCGACACCCACCCTACTAGATCTAGTTCAATGCGTCTCTTTGCCACTGCACCGGAGCTACGGTCTTGATCACAATGTCGATGGCTTCATCGACCGCCCAAGCTCTGCTTCCCCTCCGAAGAATGCAACCCAATCGTAATGGAGCCGCCTCATAGATGTCCACAAGATATCATATAGTTCAACGAGTTCCATGTCCACAGCTCCAGACCATCTGCACAGGCGTCGTTGTTCCCTGCATAGGTTCTGCCTCAGCGACGCGCTCGTCCACCACGCTCAAGCCAGCATCGACCGCCCAAGATCTGCTTCTGCGACCGCCCAAGATCTCCTTCTGCGACTGCCCAAGATCTACTTCCGCGACCGCCCATGATCTGCTTCTCGGACCGTCCAAGATCTGCTTCCCCGCAACCGCAGCACCCTCGTTGACCTGAACGTCACCCGCACGGTACCTACGATGCTTAGATGCCTCTCCGACCAAGGTAGCCAAATCTCTAACCCCTTTTTGTTTTGTCAACAGTATAGTAGGTTCAAGCTTATCGCAGTGAACTACATTTTTGTAATCTTGCTAGTACATACAAGTCACTGGGCATGCCTGATCTTTGTGCTACAACAAGGTCATTGGACATGTTTGTTTGCATTCGCTGCTCCACAAATTTCAAGTCACGCACATGTTTGTTATTTTGTAATGCACATGTTCTTAGCTACTTCCTATAATAGTAATTGCCTACTATTGTGTAGTTATTGAAATATGTAAAGTCAGTAGAAAATATTAGTGTGGATTACCTTATCCGTAGTTACTGAATCTATCTGATTCGTCCTAAGATAAGTTCCTACTATTATTTCCTCCCTAGCATCCTTATGCTATCATGTAGTACCCGTTTAAACTCATCGTACTAGTTCGATTATAATTTTGGTGTTGCCATCTGGATCTTTAAAAGTTGTAACACTAACTATTTTTTTATTTGCATAGAGCTTAAAAAGGGAACACTTAACATGTTGGTTAGAACAGACTCTTCTACAGGTTCACAAGCGATGTCATTGTTTACTTATCTACTGCTAGTTCATCCTAAGCAACGACATAACTATCATTTACTCTGTAGTTCATTTTTAGTTTGCATTCCTGCTCTACAAGTTCTCTTATGATGCCATTATTATTTCTATTAGGTTGAATCCTAGATAAAAAAGTAAATGCATTCCCATTGTGTACCTCACCGCAAATTCTGAGTCACCCAACGTCTCTTGCATTCTAGGATATACTACTGCTTCCATATATATATTTGTTGAAATGACCTGGCTAATATATATTTGCTAAAATTCTAAGAAACACTATGTTCGATTGCTCAATTCATTTTTAGGCACACTATGTAATGCTTGCTTGTCCTGTTCTATAGGTTCGCATGCAACTCCATTATATTTCATATCTAGTGGTTCGTCTAAGCAGCAACATAGCTATCCTCTACCGTATATATAGTTCATTCGTAGTTTGCATCCCTGCTCTACAAACTCTCTTATGATGCCATTACAATTTCTATTCAACTAATTCCTATCTACAACAACAACAACAAGGCACATTGTGTAGATCACCGCAAATTCTAAGTCACCCAATGTCTATTGCATTTCAGGATAAACAACTACTTCCATATATATTTGTTTAAATGACTAGGCTAGTTTATATTTTCTAAAATTCTAAGAAACAGTTTGATTGATTGCTCATTTCATTGTAGGCACACTTGTATCATGCTTGCGTGTCCTATTCTATAGGTTCACAAGCGATGTCATTGTTTCCTTATCTGGTGTTGGTTCATCCTAAGCAACGACATAACTATCCTCTACTATGTAGTTTATTCGTGGTTTGCGTTTCGTCTCTGCAAGTTCTAGTATGATGTCGTTATAATTTCTATCTAGTTCATTCTTAGGTATGACAGTAACTGCATGCCATTGTCTGATTTAATTGCTCATTTCATTATAGGCACACTTGTCTAATGCTTGCTTGTCCTGTTCTACAGGTTCACAAGCGATGCCATTATATTTCGTATCTAGTTCTGGTTCGTCCTAAGCAACGACAAAACTATTCTCTACTTTATAGTTTATTTGTGGTTTGCGTTCCTGCTCTACACGTTCTCGCATGATCCCGTTATAATTTCTGTCTCGTTCATTCTTAGCTACAGCAGTAACTTCATTCCATTGTCTAGTTTATTCTTCTATATATATTTTTTGAAATGACCTAGCTAGTTTATATTTGCTAAAATCTAAGCCAGACACATTTTTATTTTTATCGTTTCATAGTAGGAACACTTGTTTAATGTTTGCTTGTCCTGTTTGTTTGACGTGATGGTCAATATATTTGAAGCATTGGCCAGTAGTAAACTCCATGTTCATAGCCTCTTGTCGTATCAGTTAAATGAGTAGTTTGCGTTGTTTAATGTATTAACTTGTTATTACTTAGTTTCAGACTACAATTATTGCTATCGTCACCAAAGAGGGGGCTTCAAGATCATGTCTCAAGGTTGTTTTCCAATGTAGATGTCACCCTCAAAAGGGAGATGCGGGTGATAGATGGATAAAGAAAATTGAGGACTGATATCAACTCGATCGTCAACCGAAAGCCCGAATTTTCTTTCCCTTGAGTTGATAATATGTAATAATTTTAAGTAGTTTGCATTTGATTTAATATCTAGATAAAACTCATAAGTCATGTAGGCATTTAGTTGATGCCGTCCACACATAGTAACACCTTCGATCTCTTCGGACTGACGGCTATCACCCCTGGCAGCTCAATATGATCTCTAGACTAAGCCCACAGACCAACACTAGTATTTTCTGTGCACTTTGTCCTCACTCATGCATACCCGGTACTCACTTCTTGATCGGTCACCCATCCTAGAATTGCTCTAGGCCAAGAACGCTTAACCTTAGAGTTCTTTTCGAATGAGGTTCTGGAAAGAAGTTGCAACTTGTTGGTATGGGTTTCCTATCAAAATCCTATTGAGCCATGCACTAGGGTTTCACATACACCCACACTTAGAAGATCGACATCCTCGTCGATCAACCACAGTTCAGGAACGTCCCCTCTTGGCACACGTCTATGCGTCCAGTGCCGGCACATTGCCATGTCGTGTCCACTCCGGTCCACACGCTCCATGCTACACATGTTCGCCACTGACCCGCACACGCCCATGTAACCGCGAGGATAGACTCTGATACCACTTGTAACACCCTCGCTCACTCCGGACTGACGACTATCACTTCTAGCAGCTCAATATAATATCTACACTAACCCCACATACCAACACTAGTCTTTTCTACGCACTTTGTCCTCACTCATGCGCACCCGGTACCCACTTCCCGGTCGGTCACCCATCCTAGAATTGATCTAGGCCAAGGACACTTAACCTTAGAGTTCTTTTCAAATGAGCTTCCAGAAAAGAAGTTGCAACTTGTTGGTATGAGTGTCCTATCAATCCTATTGAGCCATGCGCCAGGGTCTCACATAGCGGTAGGCGGTACCATACCTGCGCTAGCCAGGTCGATTAGCGTATAGTATCGGGCTTTGTTATTGCGTCGTCTTGTATTGGTCCGACGATGAATAGTAAAAGATGCTCGCAAGTTGTACGCATTTTATGATATCAAAATGGGATCCAGAAATGCTAAAACTGTAAAATATACCATAAAAGCAATGGGCCAACCCACATGCATGTGTAGTAATAGTAATATGCCATAGCAGTAACAGGCCGAAACAGTAACATGCCAAAACAATAACAGGCCAGAATAGTGACGGGCCAGAACAGTAATTAGGCTAGGAACTTAAAAGGCCAAAACAGTAACGGGCCAGAATAGTAGTAGACTAGGCAAGAAAAAGGCCAGGATCGTATGCGGCCAGAATAGTAACAAGATGAATTTGCACCTGGACAGAACAGTAACATACCGAGAAACTTAGCAGGGTAGAACAGTAACAGGCCATAATATGAGTAGGCCGTTTATGGGCCTGAATAGTAACGGATCCATAAGTTTATGGGCCATAGCGGGTTACATTAGTGGGCCCATTTAAAAAAGTGTAGGAATATACATTATCGGTCCTAAAAGTTTACAGTCCAAAGCGGGTTGGCCAAATGGGCAATTTCAAATAGTACAGGACAAAACAGTAACGGTCCCAATAGTTTACGAGCCGCACACATGGGCCCATTTCAAATAGTACAGGTCGAAATAGTAACGGGCCCAAAATTTTATGGGCCACAACAGGCAGGACTAGTGGGCCCATTTTGAACAGTGCAATATGAAATAGTAACGGGTCATGATAGTATTGGGCTCGCTTAATAGGCCGTACCACTTAATAATTATGAGACCTTGGTTGGGCCTGGCTTCTACCATGGTTTTATTAATAGATAATGGTGCTAACTGGCCGTTAACGGTGTTCGCCATGTGGCAGTTTGCATGATGTCAGCAGTCAGCGCGGCTGGCAAACAGATCTATGACAAAACGACTTTTCATGGCTGAAGGGTGCGATCCGCCATGGTTAAAAAAATACCATGATAGATTCATTTGTGAAGGGTCTTCTACCATGAAGGGAATCCGTCCTAGAAGGCTTTTTAACCACAAAAAATGGGCCTTCAACAACAAAAATCATCCGTTGTGAAATGACATTTTTCTTGTACTGTGATTTGATCAGTAGAATGTCATGTCACAAGAACAAGAAAAGAGTACTTGTCAGGAATGAGATTAAAGAAGGTATGGATGATACCGAGTGATCGGATCTTGGAAAAGTAATATATCGCAAGACAAAAGGAATTTGATTACATCGAAAGAGGTTCGAACAATCATCAGGTCTTCGTGGAACTAGTGGGAGTCATTATGGATCTCTAGGTCCCTCTAATGATTATTGATCGGAGAGAGTCTCGATCATGTCTACATAGTTCTTGAACCCGTAGGGAGAGACACTTAAGGTTAATAGATGCATTAGAGCGAATAGGGAACACAAGCGAAGACAATGGACATCATAGGAAATTGTTCTATCGAATCTTCCAAAATAGTTTTGTGGTCTTGAAACAAAGAAAGGCATCAAAATGTTAATATGTTCATTAAATGAAGTTTTCATTAAATTAAGTATCCATTAAATGAAGTGTTCATTAAATTGAGTTGCATTAAAACAAGAGAATTAACGTGCTTTAATGGAAATACCTTTGGTTTTTGAGTGGAGAATAAATGGGAGAAAGTGGAGTTGGGATTTATGTGAGTTAAGAGTCCACTGATGGCAATAACCATGCCACTTTTCATTGGGACTCCAAGTGTAGAGTGTTATAGAAAGCTTCTTTTCCCCACAAGGGTGACTTTAGAGTTTATATCGAACTCTCGGGGAATTTGTTATGGAAGATTTATTCGTCTTCTCCTTCTTCAAGCAACCTGTAAAGTAAAATAATTTGTCTTGTGTCCCCAACTCCACCAAGTGGTTGGCAAGCACAAGGTTTCATATTAGTAATATGAAATATAAATAAAGTAAACTGAACTAAATAAAGTAAAGTAATGCAAACTAGATGATAAGGAAGATAGTAGAGTTGTTTTGGGGTTTTTATGAGTGATTGCAAGTAGGGAAAGTATTTTTGTATTTTCGAAATAATAAATTGTAGAAAATATAAAAGGTAGTAGATTCAATGGAAAGGTGTTTCTTATGTTTAAAATCGGACCGGGGTTCATGGGTTCACTTGTCTACTCTCTTTTTAAGTTGTAGTGATCACAAAATAATTCATGGAACTTATATATGTGTTTGATAAGAATTCATATGCGCGTCACTTTCTAAGATAGAGATGAAATACATCTCTCTTATACTCCTCAAGAAAGGGAAACTCCATGTAATCTTGAATTAAGAAAAAATCAGAGTATAGATTTAAGTAATATAACATGATGTTTGAAATACAAAGATCTAACAAGATTATCACACTATCACATGATAACTATAGCACATGATTTCACTTTATCCCTAGTGAGGTAGAAAAACAAAGGTAAAAACCAAAGTAGATCTTGAATATTGTTTGTCACAAGTCAATCACTACCACCATGCTACTCCATCTAATACACATTTATCCCCATACAAGTTATTGCATACAAGTTGGATCAAAACAAGCAATTAAGAATGGGGTACACAATATGGATCTATCAATACATCTTACACAAAATATATTCCAATCGAAAATATCAAATCATAGAACAAATATCCACCACATAGGAATTACATATATGACCATAGTAATGTAGGGAAGCTCATATGGTACTAGATCTATGAAGAACAAGAGATAAATAGATCAATCTACTGCCACAAACCCATAGCCCGGAGGTGTACTACTCCCTCTTCATCATGGTGATGATGCTAGAGATGTTGGAGAGGGTGGAGATCCCCCCAGAGGTCACTCCAGTGGAGTTCCCCCTCCAATCTTCATTGGATCTGACTCTGTTTGGAAGTGTTTTTGTCTCTGGTGTTCTCCATCTCGAGGACTCCCCGGGATCCTTATATAGGGGTTTTTAGGTCAAGAGAACTCCGTGGGAGAAAGAATCAAGGCGATTGAACGACCGAGGAAGAAAAGAGCATAGATGGCGCGCCCACCTAGGCTGTGTGCACCACCCAGTCTATCTTGGGACTCCTAGCCCTCCAGATGAGGTTCTTGTGCTCTAGATGCTTCTCATGGATAAATATTGACATTCTCAAAATTTCAGGTCCATTTGACTTCATATAGGTCCTCAAACATCAAAAACATTGAAAACGGGGTTTTTCTGCCCTGTCCGGTTATGGCCAAAATAAAGGGGATCATTGGTAAATCCCCAAAAATCAATGTAAAACATGGATATAACATTATATATGATGCAAATGTGTGGGTAACATATTAAAAACTAAGGTGATAAAAATTAAACATGGACTTTGGAGTTTGTTACTTTTGCTTCCTTCATTATCATGTAAAGTTCATAGGCTCAATTCCTTTCAATGAAATATAATATGGAAATGTATGATCAAGTTGTATCTTTTACACATCTATAAACATGTTAAACAATAAGTAATGGTGTGATAAAGTTGGGGTTCCAAGTATCTTTTATTTCAAAGATTCATATGGTTTATTTCTGAAACATCTTACAACTTGATTGTTTCATGCACCATACCTATGACCTTGCACTCTGATGTCTACGCATTCTTCTATTCTTGTAGGCAGTGCTGGGACTCCAAGTGCAGAGTTTTGTAGAACATTAGCAAGTTTCCCTTAAGTGGATCACCCAAGGTTTATCGAACTCAGGGAGGAAGAGGTCAAAGATATCCCTCTCAAGCAACCGTGCAATTAAGATACAAGAAGTCTCTTGTGTCCCCAACACACCCAACACACTTGTCAGGTGTATAGGTGCACTAGTTCGGCGAAGATATAGTGAAATACAAGTAATATGGATGATTATAAGTGGTAATTCCAATCTAAAATAAAAATGGCAGCAAGCAAACATGTAGCAGGACTGGTTGTAAATGGTGTTTTAATGCTTATAAATAAGGCCTAGGGATCATACTTTCACTAGTGGACACTCTCAACAATGATAACATAATTGAACACATACATATCTTCACTTCACTATGCTACCCTAAACTACTCTCCGGTTGGATAACGAACGCCAATTCACCGCGTAGGGCTATAAAAGCACACCTTAAAGTTTGCATTCCCCATCTAGGTAACCCCACACTGTCACCTTGAGCACTAGATGGTTCCATATAAACACCACAATTTCATAGAGACACCAACTCAAATTATAACTCATTATAAGTATTTCTGTAACCTTTAGCCTAAGTGCCACACACGTTTCGCACACTGTCACCTTCACACATGTGGGACAAGGTGTCTCCAGAGATCACATTAATAAAATCACTTGAGTAGAATAATAGACAAAGAGTAGCATCTACTTATTCAACTGGATTACAAAGATCATGATCACAATAAGATCACACCATGGAGAGAGAGATGAACACATAGCTACGGGTAGATCCCTTAGCCTCGGGGGAGAACTACTCCCTTATCATCATGGGAGTCAGCAACGGCGATGGAGATGGCGGTGGAGTCGATGGAGATGGATGCGGGGGCAATTACCCATCCCGGGAGGGTTCCGGAATAGAGACTTCTGTCCCTCGAATCTCGTCTTTGGTGGCGGCGACGCTGCAAAATTTTCGTGGAATTCTGATCTGATGGTTAGGGATTTTGTCTCGGAGGGTTTATATAGGCGAAGGGGCGAGGTCGGTGGACGCCTGAGGGGCCACACCATGGCCAGGCGCGGGCAAGGGGGAACCGCGCCACCCTATGGTGTGGCCGCCTCGGTGCCCTCCTTCGTCTTTGCTTTGGACTCCATCTTCGTGTCAGGAGAAATAGGAGGTTTGGCTTTTGTTTCATCCAATTCCGACAATATTTCCTTTGGTAAAAACCTGGAATAGAAAAACAGCAGAAAACAGGAACTGGCACTGTGGCATTTGTTAATATGTTAGTTCCAGAAAATCCATAAAAATGCCACGAAGTGCAAGCAAAACATGAAGCAATTCGTGTAAAACAAGCATGGAGCATCAAAAATTATAGATACGTTTGCAACGTATTAGCATCCCCAAGCTTAACTCCTGCTCGTCCTCGAGTAGGTAAGTGATAACAAAAATAATGTTTGAAGTGACATGCAGCCAACACAATCTTGATCAAGTTAATGTAAAAGCATTGCAAGCTGAGATCAAAGTACTCTAAACATAAGCATGAAAGATATATTTCTAACAATAAGACATAGCAACTATATTGCAACATGAAAGGCAACACAAACAAAAGATCATGAATAATGCTTTGAAAGACATTTGTTTGTTTCACATATAGAAAACATAGAAAGAGTTATATTCAGCTTGTCCTTCATGGAATAGCAAAACATAAATGCATAGGACACCTTCAGAGTTCATAAGGGTGACTAGATACATATAATTTAAGAACTAGCAATACCATAATTATGAATCAATCAACAAGTTTTGAGACAATACACATTGAACTCAGAATGACAACTATGCTCTCTTAGCGGGTGCATTAAGATAGAAGATGAAGACTCAACATAAAATTAAAAAGAAAGGCCCTTTGTAGAGGGAAGTAGGGATTTCATGTTTTATAAAGCTTCCAAAAATTATGGTACTTATTGTTTTTGAGATCTCATTGCCCCTATCATTGGCATCTTGAATGGTTAAGGTTAATGTGAGGGCAAATATGATTTATATGCTTGACAAATCACAAGTTGAAAATCTCATGCCCCTTGAGTACGAGTACCGAGACCTCATGCTATTCAACTTTGGTCCCAAGTAAGTTCTTGTCATTGTAAGTATATGTGTATTATAGAGAACCGCCAACGGGGTACCCCTTTCCCCATGACACACGAGCTATCCCATATTAAAATAACAAGGCAACGGACAATGAGCATCTCAACGATCCTTTTATTTACCATGAGCATAGTTTTTATTGAAGATGCTTCATAGAGTGCCCATTATGGTTATGCTGCAAGTTTCCACCGTAATTAGGAATGGCTTAGGCTGGCCACCCAGGTGTTTCTCTAACACATATACAAACTCCATGGACTTACAAGCTACCAACTCATTTCACACCGACGACATCCATAAACAAAGAACATGATATCAACTAAAAAGAAATAAGTGCAATGTTGAAAGAGTGCCCCATGACAGCATGGTTTTGCTAACTCCCAACTTACAATTTGCAAGCATATAATCATCATAAGATAGTCACAATAGTTTAGGTTTATTAAGTGCAAGAAATAAAATGTTTCGTCAAGTTCGTGAGAGCTTTACTAACTAATTTTCTCATAACAAAAATTTAATTTGGAAGAAGGATAAAACAAACAATTTACTGTAAATAGAAAATGATGCTATTAGGTAGATATGGTGGACACAAATGGCAAACTTTGGTTAAAGGGAGTTGGATGCACGAGTAGAGCTCATACTCAGTACAGGTGGAGGCTAGCAAAAGACTGGGAGCAACCAACTAAGAGAGCAATAATGGCCATAATTATGCATAGCGACAAAACATTATTAATCAAAGCATAAAGTGATATTACAAGTCAAAAACTAAATGATCATAGAGGATTGAGGTGACTGGTTTATAGTCATAAAGCATGCGCCAAGTCAACCTAAATAAAGCATTAAAGGATAATACCACAATATTATGCTTCTGTATGGTAAAAACAACACAAGATTCTTTCAATGGCACATTAAGCACTCTCAGTCATTTGAGACAATTCATGCTACAATAATAACTACTAAGCATATAATCAAAATAATATCTAACATGACATGCTAAAGTCTAAGCCACAGCCTAAACAAGCTTCGTTTTACACCACTATAACCATTAAATATTTTACTCTTCTCCAACAGAAATCAACTTATTTAAAAAAACTCTCAAAGATAATAATAAAAAAAGACCATAGGGGTAAACATACCTAACTAAAAAGAGAGAACTAAAAAGTTCTGAACAAAATAAGGGTGAAAATAAAAGCTAAACGCAGTACTAGCAAAAGAGAACACCCGCAGGACAATAAGAGTGCAAACTAGAGTGTTCTAAACAATGAAAACGGAGCGTGTCTCTCTCCAAAAAAAACATGCTCGGATCCAACAATATATTACAGCAAACAAAACATAATAAAACTGAAAACAAAAATAAATATGCTCTAAGGATAACACATAGTATATGAAGCAATAAGAATAGTGTCTTGAAAGATGACCTGGTATTTTTGTTGATGAAGAAGGGGGTGCCTTCGGCATCCCCAAGCTTTGACGCTTGTACTTATTGGATATTTATTGGAGTGACATGGGAATCCCCAAGATTGAGCTTTTGTCCATGCTTCATCTCATCACATCATTCTCCTTTCCCTACACTTGAAACCTTCTTTCATACAAAACTTCACACAATTCTTATTAGCAACATTAGCGTATGCAAGATAATAGATCCACTTTTGGTTCAGTGTCAACTCAAGTACAACATGCATTGAAACATTAGATACTGTAGCAACTTATTTTAAAATCTCTTCTCATCAAAAGAACTCAAAAAGAAAGAGATCAAGAGGCAAATGTAAATAGTGGCAGAAATCTGTCAAAACAGAACAACAGGTAAAGATCTTTTTTCGAAAATCTTCTGTTGCTCAAATCAAAAAGTGCAAAAATAAAAAAAGTTATATAATAACCTGGGGCATGTGCAAAAAAAATTGCAAATTAATACGATATTCTGAGATTTTTCAAGATTTTCTTACAGCGAAGCACAAAAGTATGTTTCAGGATAGCAACTTCCCCAAATCTTATCTTCTTCCTATGAGAGGCTACTCTTGGCACAAAAACGAAGTAAAAAGGAAAGTAGAGGTTGCTACAGAGGTAACAACTTCCAAGACTCAAATTAACAAAAATAAACTGAAAGCAAAAATATAATGGGTTGTCTCCCAAAAGCTCTTTCTTTATAGCCATTAAGATAGGCATGATAATTTCTATAACGCTCTCATATGTATATTGAGCATACAAGAATGCATCAAGAAGAAAATATCCAACAAATTTAAGTCTAACCCACTTCCTATGCAAAGTAGTTTTGTAAGAAAACAAATTATTGAAACAAGAGGCTACTAGCATAGGAAGGCAAAACAAGTGCAACATCAAATATTTCGACATAAAGAGGGGAAACTTATTATTGAGATGCATAAAACCATGTTTCCCTCTCTTATAATAACTTTTAATAGCATCGTGAATAAAATTAACAATATAACTATCACATAAAACATTGTTATCATGAGCCACATGCATATAATAATTATTACTCTCCACATAAGCATATTCATTCTTATTAATTGCAGTGGGAGCAAATTCAACAAAATAGCTGTCATTATTATTCTCATCACCATAGTCATCAAATATAGGAGGCATATTCTAATCATAATTAATTTTCTCCTCAATATTAGGTGGACTGAAAATATCATATTTATCATTGTAATCATCATATATTGGAGGTATATTATCATCATAAGCAATAGAATAGTTATCTTCCAAAGTGTGTTCATTTGTAAACATATCATCATTGGAAGGGACATGGATAGTACTAATAGTACAACAATTATTAACATCATCATTTTTAGAATTGGTACCCAAGAGATTTTTAATATCAAAAGTAGTGTGCTTTTCCCAATAATGATCACTACTATAGGTAACAGGCATAGGTTCATCATCGATTTCAGACTCATCAGCAAAAACCATAATAGGGGAAACATTCTTAAGGGAAAATACTGTTTCATCTCTCCTTTTACTCCCCCTCTTCTTCTTCTTCCCCTCTTTAGGAGGGAGAGTCTTGAAAGGAAGCTTCTCCACGTACCCTGGTTTATTGTTAGAGACAATAGAAGAAACTTTGGAGGATTCCTCCTTTTTATTAATAAGAGGAAAACACATATTAGTCTTTTCATACTTTGGTAAAATCTCAGCTTTTATAATATTTTGTATCTAAGTATTTGCGTGGCAATTATGAACCCAGTAAAGATAATAACCATACAGGAAGCTATTCATATCAAAAGCACTCATATCTACAAAAGAAGTTTTTCTCGATAACTCTTCACACCCCAAAAATAATGTAAATTCATCATGTTGATTAGGAGTGATCATGTCATCACAATACAAAGTTGCGGTATTCATTGGATTAGAAAAGCTATTATCATAGCTTCAACATTGAAAAATGAAATGACCCACTTTATGGCAAAGTTCACAAATAAAAGGATAGAGGGCACCAATTTTTTCACCAAGATCATTTAGAGCCCTGTCCCACGTTCTAGTTTTTCATTCCTGTGATGGATACAATATTCTTCTTTGATTTGATTCTTTTCACAAGGTCTAAGTGCTCCACAAAAATTAACATGCTTATAAGAAATAGTACTTTTAGAAGTTTGAGCATGTTTATTACAATCATTAATAACAATTTCATTTTTCATGCAGGTGTTTTAAAAGGTTCATGATACATGTCCCAATTTTCTTTAGGAACATTAATATGAGAAGCAAAGTATCTATAGTAATCAACAATAATTTGAGGATCAAGACCATATTTAGTACCAAGCTCTTGAAAAGCAGCAGTTTTAGCGAAAAACTTAATGCAATCATACTCATAGTTTATACCTAGTTCTTTACCTTTGTCATTATCCTAATCTTAGGTATTGATTTGAATTGTTTCAAGAAGATCCCACTTAGCTTTGACCTCCTTACTTGTGAAGGACACCTCTAAATAGGCATCTAGATAGTCTTTGTAATGTCCTGAATGGCTTGCATAAAAATTATTAATATAAATATTACTGTGGAGCTCATGAATGGGATATTTGAGCATTAGTGAATTCAGTCCCCCCATGCTTGGGCAATACTTTCTCCATCATGAGGATGAAAATTATAAATATAATTCCTATCTTTATGAATTTCATGAGGAGGATAAAATTTAGAGTAAAAGAGAGATTCAAGTTCCTTCCATTCTGAATGATGAGGATCATCTAGTAGCTCATACCACTCCCTTGATTTGTCCTTAAGTGATAAAGAGAATAGCTTCCTCTTAACTTGGTCCATTGAAATACCTGCACACTTGAACAACTAACATAATTCATGTCTAAAGAGTAAATGATCACCAGGATGGACAGTTCCATCTCCAAGATAGCAGTTATTCATAACACGTTCACCAATTTTCATATGTATTTTAAAAGGGACACTTTTAGTATGTGTATTTAAAATATCACAAGCATCATTAGAATTACCACATATGGGAGATAAAGTATCATCAGAGAAAATTTTCTCCTCTAAAGCTGGGGAACTAAAAAGATCATTTTCATAAAAACTAGCTTCCCCAAGCTTAGAAGTTTCCATAGCATTAGAAACAATGGTGTTCAAAAAAATCATACTAATAACATTGCTAATAGCATGCAAAGAAAGTTCCATAGGTTTTTTAATTTTCTCTTAAAACACTTCATGTCCTAACTCAGGAAAAATACTATAAATCTCTCTTAATTTGTTGTTGTTTTCCATTAAGCCTAACTAGTGAAAATAAACAAAATAAAAAAAGATATAATTGCAGAATCTAAAGGAAATAACTTCGAGCACTCACACACCAGCAACAGTACTAGAAGATAGCTTAGTAGCCAGAGGATGTGATTACCTTTTACCTTACCTCCTCGATAACAGCGCCAGAAAAGAGCTTGATGTCTATGCACACTTCTATTCTTGTAGATATTGTTGGGCCTCCAAGTGTAGAGTGTCGGACCACCGGATTTACGGTCCAAGAATCCCCATTATGCATAAATTTCACATTCCCATGATCAGTGAGTGATGATGCTCGACGCAGAACTTTGTTGGTAACCCCAAGCGTAGGGTGTGAAGAGCAAGCAGCAAGTTTTCCCTCAGGTTAGACCGAGGTTATCGAACCAGAAGGAGGAAGGAAACATCACACAGGTGTTGCAAGCAACACGGAGACCTGCACAACACAAACTCAAGACTTTGCCCCAACGAATCAGTGAGGTTGTCAAGCTCACCGGTTTGCTCTAACAAAGGATTAAACGTATGGTGTGGAAGGTAATGGTTTGCAGCAAGTAAACAAGTAACAGTGGAAGATGTATCAATGGTAAAGATTGGACAGGGGTCCACAGTTCACTAGAGGTTCTCTCCTTAGATAAACAACATGGCATGAAGGGTAAACAAATTACAGCAGGACAATTGACAGGAACTGAGCAAAGCATAACAATGCAACACCACACAAAAAGATCCTATGATATTCGATTGGGCAATACAACAAGATACATAGACCGCCATCCAACTACATCTATGACTAGAAGTCCACCTTCAGGTTATCATCCGAACCCCCTCTAGTATTAAGTTGCAAGCAACAGACAACTACTTTAAGCAAAGTGTGTAAGGTAAACAGTCCACATGTTCCATTAACAAGAGACCGTTGTTTTCTCCCTAGTGGCAATATCACATCTACAACCGAAGAGATTTCTGTCACTTCCCTTGGAAACAAGAGGCATGGACCCACTATCGAGCATAAATACCCCCTCTTGGAGTCACTAGCAACTACTTGGCCAAGATAGCTACTAACAACAGAAAGCATGCAAGATCACAACAACACAGACATGATAGAATCATAAAGACAAAACCATTAATCAAACCAACATAATAATCTCAATATCCATCGGATCCCCGCAAACACAAGATGCATGATTACAAATAGATTAGATCTTGATCATGAACGGAGCTCACAAGATCTATACATGAAAGCACAAAGGAGGAGATACAACCATCTAGCTACTACATGGAGTCCAAGGTGGAACTACTCACGCATCATACCGGAGAGAAGGCCTCCGGGATGATCTCCCCTCCGGCAGGGTGCCGGGAAGAACTTCAGATCCCCCCAATCTAGGGAAGATGGTGACGGCGGCTATGGACGGTTTCATGGATATTTGATCGGGGTGCTCAGGGTTTCTGCATTGGGGCTTATTATAGGCGAAGGGGGAGGCCGAGGAGGTGGCTAGGGTAGCCAAACCCTAGGCAGGCGCGGGGCTGGGCCCACTCGCGCCTGGGGTGGGTCTGGCCCCTCCGGCTCCCCTCTGGACTTCTTGTTCCCCACGGAAAGTAGTTGACCTTGTTGTTTGTCTTGTCCAATTCCGAGAATATTTCTTTACTAACTTTTCTGAAACCAAAAAAGCAGAAAACAAGCATCTGGCACTATTGCAACTTGTTAATAGGTTAGTACCAGAAAACATGTAAAAAGCACCTCAAAGAGTGGACAAGTAAATCAAAGTAGATACTAAACAAGCATGGAACATCAAAAATTATAGATACGTTTCCAATGTATTAGTGAGCCATGAGCATAACTGACTAGTATTATTACATCATCCATAAAGTATCGATTACATATACTTACAATATGGCCAAAATGGTGATTACATCACAAATAGCGGAAGTCTTCAATCGTAGAGCCCATATCATGCCTTAACCTACAGGCGACTGACTGGGAAGATGGCCTAGCTCGCATAGACGTCAGCAACCTCCATTTTTCCTCTTTCTTCTGAAAGTCTGTCCAAGTAAATAGCCAGGGACAATGTCGGTGAGTACTTTGAATGTACTCGCAAACCACCTTAAGAAAACAATAATAATTAATATGCAATATGGCTATAGTAGGATGGCTCCATGAGAGGTTCTTTTATAAACTAGTTTCTCTTGTAGATATAGCATGTCTCTATATCTTTGTGAAAAAAATTAGTAGAACATTTTGGAAACCTTTTTGAAAAGTTTTGTAAAACACTAGGATTGGGTCACCCATTTGTTTTTCCTTCCGGTCATCCCCTGACCAAACTCCTTTCTCCTTTTTCTGACCATCCCATGGTCAAAACGTATATCCTTTCCGACCATCTCATGGTCAAAACATTTCCAAAAACATTGCTTTTGCCAAAATCATTTTTGAAATCAAAACCAACACCGCTCTACAGCAACCGTCCCAACCGTCCATGACCAGGAGTTGGCTATTCGAATTGATTTACACTCTGCAGAGGTTGTACACTTTACCCACACCATCCGAGTACCCTGCCCTGATCTACACCGATCGTGGGTCGAGTAACCGGTCAAGACCTTCAGAATGCCCACTCTAGTATAAGCTCCTACCCTATGAGTGTTAATCCCCTAAAAACCGGGACGTCGGGTACTGTGGACCAAACAGATCTCATTTTACACTTCACAAAGTGGGCGCTTTCAATGAGGGGCTCATAGTAACGCCTGGCTGCCCTTAGACAGTTTGTTCGTTCTCCAGGCCGATGTCCCACATGGGCCTTTACAGGAGAAGACCCATCCTCCAGAGATCAATGTCCCCTGTAGTAGTCGTGAGGCATCTATACCAGAATAGACAAACTTCCAGCCTAGCCCTGTCCTATTCCAGATGTGGTTGCACGGGTTAATTATTCGGGCAAAACTGCACAAACCGGTGCGTTTTCGTAAACCTTTTTCCTCAATTTTATTTTCAGCATATTTTGTGAAACCAAAACCCTTTTTACTTTCTCAAAATTCTCTTGGTAGGTCGAACCTCACCAATGTTTATCCGTAAAAGCTTTTTATAAAACTTTTCGGGGTCTTCCCATCCCATAGTTTTGCTTCAGCTAAAAACAGGGTCTACAAAGGTGTATGGTGTTATGCACTATCTATCATACTAGGAACAAGTAGGTGCCATCAAGGTATTGTACTAGTAGTACAAAAAAGTAATTACTTGGAGGAGGCAAGCCACTACCATACATAGCTCATCGTATAATAAAACAATGCAGTTTCGATAAACAGTAAGTAAAGCATGCATAAGTAAAACAATAGGACAAGGCATATGAGCAACAAGGTGGATTGCCTATGACCAGCGAGACGTCCCTTGACTTTCTTAGAAAACCAGAATACCGAATACAATAATAATTAGAATAACCCGATGATTCCTTCTTCTCGGTGTCACACAATCGCAACTATCGCCGTTATCGAGCATACATGCAAACATACAACACCACCATCAATACAATGCATACAAGAATAAAAAATTATAGAAAGAAAAGTAAAAACACATGATATACATCATTAGGGTGCTGGATGATTGGTTTGATTAGATTGGTAGAAGATTTGGAGGCATTGGAAAAAGATCCTTTTGGATGCATAGTCTAGGAACCTAAAAGAGCGTTTTTTGGCCAAGGACAAGTTCTGTAAGATACCATTATATAAAAATGATATCATCAGATAGATATTGATAAAATGAAACCAACAAAATTGGTTTCACTATTTTATCAATTTCCCTTGATTTATAAAGTGTTTTCTAGTGATTAAAACTCTAGTTTAAGGAAAAAATTCACCAGAATATTTCTGGACCTCCAAAAAATATTTCCTTGGGTGATTAGGTAGGGTTGGATGGAATGATTCAAGAGGATTTGGAATAAACTTAAAATAATTAACATAATTCCCTCAGGAAAATCCCCAAGTCAGTTCTGGATGAAATTTATCTTTTTCACCAAATTTAAGATAAAGGAGATTTTGATGTAATTCCAAAGACACATGTTAGATATTTGAAATACCTTTCTGTAGAAATTGGAATCAACCTTTTTGGGTTCACAGAATTATCTTGGTGAATAAACCATGCAAAGAACAGTTTAATTCACCATAATTCAACAAAGGCTTATAAAATTATGAACTACCGTGGTTTGCTAGATGTTGATATTTATGTGTGCAGGGAGTTGGAATTAGGTCAAAACCTTCTTTGGTTTTACCTAGGGAATTTCATAAAGCCAGATTGTGACTGTTTTTGTTATTTTTATTATGGGCAAACCAGGAAGCCAAAATTGGTGGGGTCAGTGAGAAATGCAAGGTATAATTTGTACCTTCCCCTTACAAAAAGGTTTTAGGCCATTTACGTAAACAAAACTCTCTAGAGAAATATATTAGTGAAAAGTACCCATCTTGGTAGATGATTTATTCTGAATAAACCAAATATTATTTTGGTACACTTCTTCTACTACATGTTTAAGGAAATAACATGGTTTCTACAAAAATATATCTAATTACGAAACTACCTATTTTTAATTTTTATTTAGATTTAAACTGAGCAGCTAGTTTCTAGATCTGGAAATGGTTTAAAAGAAAAGAAAACGAGCAGGGAGGGCCGGGTAAAGCGAACTGGGCCGCTGTGCCAGGATTCGGCCCATCCGGCTAGGGCAGGCGGGCGGGAAACCAGTTGAAGGGCCATACGGCGGGGCCCGGCCGTCATTCGCTGGGGGCGACAAAGAGGTAAGGATCAACCTTGGCCATCGGATTAGAGGCAAAACCGACGGTTCCGGTTCATCCTCTTCCTCTAGCCACCTACAACGGGAGAGAACCCTAGCTAAGGGGTTGAAGTCTCGGGGGAAGCTTACACGAGGCATGGGGAGGCGCTGGGAATGGGCCAGGGTGACACGGCTGTTGGAGAGAAGTTCAGGGAGGGGTGTCTTGCCCGCTTCCCATGACGGGAGGGGGCTCGCGCCGCCGCACTCGAGATGAGCCCGCCGGTCCTCGATGGGGAAGCAGGCTGTTGTCCTTCCTGAACAAGAAAAAGGGGTGGGTCAGGTGCCTTGTGACAAGGGATCTTAGCGAGGTAGCATGCAACAAGGGAGAGGCAAGGGAGGAGGAGCTATACCGGTTTTTGGAAAGAGGCCGAGAGCTCTTTCTTTCTTTAGGACAAGACAGGGAAGAGGAGGAGGAGTGGATCCTGGGGGTGGTAGGTGGGAGGGAGAGGAGTGGAAACGTGGGAGTAAGGGCGAGGGAGGTGGCCTCTGGCCATATAAACTGAGTGGACACGTCCATGATGGACAAGGTGTAGGAGGATCTTTGGGAGAGGGAGGTGCTCATTAATTGGGCCTCAGGGGCGGTGGAGAGAGTGCGATGGGGCTTTGAGTCGAGCATTGATTGTTGGGGAGGGTGCTGGCTCCTGATGAGCTATTAGTTTACAAGATTTGCAATTAGTGGCTTATCCCTCTCTCTTTATTACTTGCTCAAAGCTATAAGACAAGGGGGAGAGAGGCTTATACATTTGAACACGACCAAGGGGGTGTGAGTGGTGCTGGGAAGCTTGCTTGACCATTTTGGTGGTATCTTGTTTGTTTTGAGAGCTTGAAAAGGCAATAATCTAAATATTGGTCCTTTAGATTATTGTGAAACAAGTCTAGGAAGTTGGTCTTGGAAAGGTGGGAAAATGGCACTGATCTGTAGATAGGGTCAAAGCATATCCCTGGGAATTTCTTGAGATTTTTAGATGATTTTTGGTTCACTTGTAATCATTTATTAAAAAAGTGCAAAAATAGTTTATAGAAGATAATTTGATATTTTTACATTGGACAAGGTTGGTTTTTGATGTGGTATGGTTCTAAATACCATATCACACATTGGATAATTTTATGGGTATTTATTTGGATAGAAAAGTATTTTTAATTAATTATTTCTTGTTTCTGCCATTTAAGAAAAAGTGCAAAAATAAATAATAAGGAATATCAAAAAAAAATTGTGATGGGAAGGTGGGGTATGTTAGATCATGATTAGTAGATCAAAATCATGCAAATAGTTGGTCAAGGGGAGGTGGCATATATATGTGAGCTTCTGCCAAAGTAGGCAAGATGATAAGGTTTGCTGAAAATATTATTATCTTGACTACGAAACCATCATGGATAAGTGGGGACCAGAATGGCTTAGCCAAGGGAAAAAGTGGGCTTTGGTAGTACTAATGATGTAGTACAATATGGTTCAAGTACATGTTTAAGAATGCACATAGATTATAATGGGTGGAGTCTCAAAGATTGAATCCTGATAAGGATTTCAGACATAGCCATTTAGGCAGATTTAGAGTTTTAGACTAGATTACAAGAGTAGCTGGTTTTGAGAGGAAGCTAGGTTCTAAACTCATGATTAACGAGATTATGTTGAAGTTTTAACTAAGTATATAGGATCCATGCTTATATTGGGTCTTTACTGAGTTGGAAACTATCAAAAAGGGATTATCCCTGGATTAATCTGATTAGGAGATGAGATGGTCACTTTAGTGGCTTAGGATATATCTTGATTTGGATGCTTGTTTTGAGATTGATGATCACAAACATAGATTGGGTCCTAAGGTATGAGCTAGTATATTGTCTCACTCTAGTTCCTAAGCAAACAAGACAATCAGGAGATCAAGGCAATTCAACTTATCGTATAATAAAGCAATGCAGTTTCGATATACAACAGGTAAAACTTGCATAAGTAAAACAGTAGGACAAGGCTTATGAGCAAGAAGGTGGCTTGCCTGTGACCAGCGAGATGTCCCTGGACTTCTTCTTTGGGATAACCAAGAATAGCAATAATAATAATAAGATAAATCCGATGCTCCCTTCTTCTCGGTGTGACACAATCGTAATTATCGCCGTTATCAAGAAAACATGTAAGAAAACAACACCGCAATCAATACAAGGCTTACAAGCATCATAGGATACATTGAACAAATAGGATATACAAGTTACCATTCAGTAGGTTTTGGGAGTAGTGGATTTATAAAGATTGGAAAGTGTCTTGGAACATTTGAAGGAAATCTATAGGGGTTTTATAGTCTAGAAACTAGATAGAAGAGGGGTTTTAGACCAAGGGAATAATCAGTAGTATATCATTGTATAAAAATGATATCATTAGATAGATATTGATAGAATGAAACCAACAAAACTGGTTTCACTATTTTATTAAATGCCATTGATTTATAGTGATTTTTATAGTGAATAAGACTCTAGTTTTAGGAAATAATTCACCAAATTGTTTTGGAGATCAAACTTTTATTTCCTTAGATGATTAGATATTATTTGAAGGACTGATAACTGAGAGTTGGAATCACCTTAAAACAATTATCAGAATGCCCTCAGGAAAATCCCAAAGGCAGTACTGGATGATATTTGTCTTTTTCACCAGATTAAATTTATAAGCGATTTTGAGTTGATTCCAAGGGCATATTTTAATTATTTGAAATACCCTTCAGTAGAAATTAGAATCAACTCTTTTCGATATGCATATCTAAAATGGTGGATTTATTAGTGATTAAACTATACACAGAAGTGTTTTAATCACCATAAATAAAGAAAAGCTCAATAAATATTGGGATCCTTGAGTTTGAGGGATATGGTTATGTATGTCTAAAGAGAGTTGGAATTAGGTTAAAACATTTCATGGATTGGCCTAGGGAATGTTCTACAGTCAGAAATGGCCTGATCTTGTTATTTTTGCCATAGTCAAACGACTATTCCACTTTGCATAGGATAAAGTCTGACTGGTAGGTATAGTGAATACCTTCCAAAGGAATTTTGATTCACACCATTTGGATATGTAAAGTTTACTAGGAAAATTATTTAGGGAAAAGGACACATTCTAGTAGATTTATTGCCAATCAATAATGAAATTTATTTTTGGTGTAGGACCAGTTCTGCATGTTGCACAAAACATACATGAACTTGTCAAAATTTGGATATGATAGATTTAGGCTATTTTCCAATTTCATATTGATTGAAACTAAACTGCATTTGAACATGTCTGGAATTTTTAGGCAAAAACAAAAGAGGCAGATGGGCGCATGGGCCTGATCTGCACCGCTGTGGGCCACGCAGGGTGAATCCGGCCCAGCTTGTAGGGGACACGGCGGGGCTGCTGCGGTTTCAAATCTGTGGGGCAGGGCCCGACTGTCAGCGGCACGCAAGGGGGCGAAGGGGTACTGGGCGTCTATGGCCGTCGGATCAAGGCAGGATCGACAGTCCACAGTCGTCTTCAACCTCAGGAGGCGGAGGACAGAGGGGAAACCCTAGAGAGGTGGCGGCGCCACTATGGAGCTCACATGCGGCCTCGGGAGGCGACATGGGCGTTCCATGGCGAGGTGGGGCTCCACGACGAGTCCAACGACGGGCGACACCATCTGGTTCATGCCCGGGAAGAGTCTCGCGCATCGGTGCCCGCGGGACGTGCTTGGGTGCTTGATGGCGATGCTGGTGGGAGCTGTCCTGATTGGAAGAGAGGGCACCATTAGATGCATGGGAGCGAGAGGAGTGCGTGTGTATTACATGTAGAGTGAAAGGGGTAGAGGGGAGAGAACTAGGCTCGATTTAGTGGGAGAGACAGAGAGCTTCTTGTTCTTCTTTCCTCTAGCAGAACAGGGCAGGGGAGGGGGAGAGGATGTTCTGGGGGGGTGTATGGAAGCAAATGAGGCGAAGGGGGAGAGATGGTGTGCCAGTTTGCCTTATAAACCAAGGTGATGTGGTCTATCGTGATCATGGCTCATGGAGGAAGAGGGCAGGTTCATGGGCTTACCATTGGGTGTCATGGGTGGTGGAGAGAGGGTGAGTGGGTCTTGGAGGGGCAGAGGGGTGGCTGGTGTATTGTGAGTGGAGATATTTTGCTAGGCAAATGTTTGTGGCCACACATCTCTTTCTGCCCTCTCAAAGAGCTATAGTACAAGGGTGCATAGTGTCAAGCTAGCGTGTAGTTCGACCATGAGAGCGTGTGGGTGCTGTGGTGAGTTATTTGGCAAGATTGTTTTGGGTTTGGAGTTTGTTTGACTCATGTTTTGAGGAGTTGGCATAATTAGCTCCACACTAGTGTTATGAAGGAAGTCCAAGAACTTGCATTGGACAAGATGGGGAGATGGTACTTGTTTGAAGTAGAGGTCAAGATACTTCCATAGGACTTGTTTGCGATTTTTTAGAGTATTTTAGTTGCATTTATTGTCATGTATTCAAATAGTGCAGAAATATATTATAGAAGGTCATTTGATATTTTTACACTAGACATGTTTGGTTTTTGATGTGGTATGGTCCTAAATACCATATTACACATTGTGGAATTTCATTGAGATTTATTGAGAAGGGAAAACATGTTTAAGGCATTATTTCTTGTTTCTGCCATTTAGAGAAAGGGCAAAGAGTAATAATAAAGAATCTCAAAAATATTTATTTTTGAGATGGGAAGATGGGGTATGATGTATAGAATTCAAATGTGCATTGTTTTGGCAAAGTGGTTTGGAGCACAACAAACTTGCCTTTATAGACAAAGATTTTGAGAATTTTTCAAGATAAAGTTTTTAAATAGTTTGAGGATCCAATTAAATATGGGAATTATTTGGGGAAGGTTATAATCAAGGTGGATGATGTAAACTTGATTTATACCTTAATTCCATCTTGGTTTTTGAAGAATTATGGTGAAACGGGATGGAAACTAGATTTGGGATAATCTATGGTTTTGATAATTTTATACCACCAAAACATGGTTGGATTAGTGAACTCATAGCTCACCTTTCTACATGGGATATATGGATAGCTATAACAAGTTATATATATGATCATGGAAGCAAGAGTTGGGCTTGGGTGGATTTGAGGTGGTGTAGGAGTGATGAGAAACTTTGTTGAAAAAAAGGCTACCATAACAGAGTTGTCATGATGCCTCAAACAGTGGGCGTTTAAGAAGCACAAGGATACAATGGAAACAAGTTAAGTGGGGCTAATTATAGGACATTATTATTCTATCATAATCCTGCAAATAGTTGGACAAGGGGAGGTGGCATATAGATGTGAGCTTCTGCCAAAGTAGGCAACATGATAAGATTTGCAGAAAAGATTATTATCTTGACTACAAAACCATCATGAATGAGTCGTAACCAGAGTGGCTTAGCCAAAGTAAAGAGTGGTATTTGGTATTACTAAAGATGTACTACAAGATGGTTCAATTACATTCTCAAGAATGCACATAGGTTGGAAAAGGTAGAGCTCCAAAGATTGAATCTAGATAAGAAATCCAGACTCAACCATTTTGGCAGATTTAGGATTTTAGACTAGATTACAAGTGGGAAACAAATTGAGAGAGTGGCAATGGTTTATCCTTACCATCAAGTGGTTTATGATGAGGCATATATTAGGTATAGGGGATCCATGCTTAGATTGGGACTTCACTGAGTTGGAAACTATCAAAAGGGATTATCTCTAGATTGATGTAATTAGGAGATGAGATGGTCACTTTAGTGGCTTAGGTTAGATCCAGGTATAGATGTTTGGTTTGAGATTGATGATCACAAACATAGATTGGGTCCTAAGGGATGTGCTACTAGATTATCTCACTCTGTTTCCTACGCAAACTAGTCAATCAGCAGATCAAGGCAATTCATCAGACAACAGATCAAGGCAATTCATCTTATCAAACTTATCCAACTACTACTAGGGTTACCATTAAGCCTAGCTTGAGGTAAGGATGGTTATTTTGAATTGAATGTTCTTTGAAGTAAGGTAAGTACCTCTTAGTATTTCAACCAAGGTTGGAGTGAAAAGATTTTAGGAAAGGATTTGGAGAAACTAGAGGTAAGAGTAGTTGAAGTCCTGTCTTGAAAACATAAGGACATAATATATAGGTCTCCATAGTTTTGTTAATAGAAATTTTTATTTGTTGAATCAAAATCATCTTGACTCAAGTTTGAAATTCCATAAGATTTGAGAATATGGAGGATGAGTCAAGACATCTCTTTTGTGAAGTAGCTTTTGTCAACTAGGGTTGAGATAAGAAGTATAACACCTAATACACAATCAGTGGCATGAACACAAGTAAACAAGTATGCAAACAGTGCAACACTTAGTAAGAAAACGGTTTTGTTCCCCCTAATTTTTTCCTTTTTGACAAAAGATCAGGGTTGCTGAAATTGGGATGTTACACACCTTTCCCCCTTAAAATAATATCGTCCTGAGGTTAGGGAAGAGTAGGGTTGGGTGATAACATCCTCTTAACAATTTCAGCGGCGGAAAAATTAGATGGTAATAGGTTTAACAACAAACAAGCATGGTCAGATACGGATCGGAGCTAGGTGGCTTCGGATTGAGCTGCTTAGATTAAACGAATGGAAAAGAATGCGTATTTTCCCCTTAGGACAATTCTAGGTAAGTTTAGCATCGACAGGGTCCTTCTTGTTCAGGCGAGTCAGTGAGTTGAGAATTCTTTAATCCTTTCTTGATGAAGTCGGCCTCTCGTCCTTCTTGGTCTCGAAACACCAGAAATGCTGGCTGGACGGTCGACTTTGCGATGGAAAACTTTCCTCGAGTATATTTTGATGTTGGAGTAGTGTCGATTTTTGTCCTTCTTGCAGGGTCGATGATTCGGATTTGGAGAGGCGGTTATCACTTAACGATAACTAGTGTTCGACTCCGGGGTTCTATCGGGTTTGGGGGCAGGAAAGACGTAGTCTTTCCTCCTTAGAGCGACACTAGGGGCAAAGTGTTTCACGGCATAGTAAATCAAAATTTTCTACGGATGCGAACAGAGGGAAAGCCAAGATCTAATCTAGCAGATGCAAACAACGAGAGAGATTGGATTAGATCTTCATACCCTTGAAGATTCGCACAGCGGAACGTTCGTCGGAACGTGGGTGATGTAGTCGTACTCGCTTCTCCTCCTCGCGATCCGATCTGATCCGATCTAGCACCACAAGTGGCGGTGCCTCCGTGAGATGCACACGTGCAGCACCTCGACATCTCCTCCTTCCTCGGACCAGCAAGTATGGTGGAGAGACGGATTGGATCTACAACACGACGGCGTGGTGTATATGGTGGAGAATTTCTGCAGCAGGGCTTCGCCTACAAGCAGTCGAGAGGGAGAGAGGAGGGCAGCAGGGAGGATAGGGTTGGAGGGGAAGGTGTGGGGGGTTGGTGCGCCCCCACCCCTCTTTATATAGAGGGGGGGCGCAGCCCTAGCCCCTCCCCCAAGCCCAAACCGGCGGCCCCAAAGGATAAGGAGTGGGGGGCAAGGAAACCCCCCCCTTCTAGAAGGTCTATCTCGAGTTTAAATCTCTCTTGGCCGGCTGGGCCCTATGGGGCCTTGTGCCCCTGGCCCAATGCGACCAGGGCACTCCCTCATAGGCCCATGCCCCCTCCCGGAAGGTGGGGCCACGTTGGTCCCCTTCCGGAAGGTTCTAGAAGCTTCCGGTACAATACCGATTAACCCGGAACAATTCCGAACTCCAAAAACTGCACTGCCTTATATGAATCTTATTCTCCGGACCACTCCGGAACCTCTCGTGATGTCCCGGATCCCATCTGAGACTCCGAACAAAAACTCATAAACCAATTATCCAATCTATCCTAGCATCGAGACACGTTAAGTGTGTGACCTTGCGGGTTCGAGAATATGCAGACATGATCTTCTATCAATAATCAACAGCGGGGTCTGGAAACCCATATTGACTCCCACACATTCATCGATGATCATATAGGATGAACCACGATGCCAGGATTCAATCAATCCCATATATATATTCCCTTCGTCTCGCGACATTTTACTTGCCAGAGATTCGATCGTCGTTACCGTCATACCTAGTTCAATCTCGTTCACAGCAAGTACTTTACTCGTTCCGTAATCCGATATCACTTTGTGATTAACTCCTTAACCACATGCTTGCAAGCGGTGTTGATATCAATTACCGAGTGGGCCCGAAGTATATCTCTCCGACTTGGGAGGGACAAATCCCATCTCGATACATACAACCCAACAGATACTTCTCTATCACCTGAGAGACACCTTTATGAGCATCCTCTCATAGGATGACGTTTGATGACCTCAAAGCTTTCTTCCGATACCAGGGAGTTGTATTATCTCATGGTCTAAGGAATACAATATTTGACATAAGAAAAGCTTCACAAATACGAACACGATGACACGATCTAATTGCTTCGCTTAGTTTGGGTCTGTCCACCATATCATTCTCCCAATGATATGATCTCATTATTAATCGACAACTCATGTCCATGGCTAGGAAACCTTAACCATCATTAATCAATGAGCTAGTCCATAGAGGCATACTAGGGACACAGTGTTGTTCACAAACCACACAAGTATTAAAGTTTCCTCTTAATACAATTCTAGCATGGAATATAAACATTATCATGAACAAGAATTATAATAATAACATCTTTATTATTGCCTCTAGGGCATAATTCCAACAGTCTCCCACTTGCACTAGAGTCAATAATCTAGTTTACATTTGGCAACAATCTCACACCCATGGCATTGAGGTGCTGATCATGTTTTACACGTGGAAGAGGTTTAGTCAATGGATCTGCGACATTCAGATCTGTATGTACTTTGCTAATCTTCAGATCTCCATCTGCTATATAATCTCAGATTATATGAAACTTGCGGTTGATATGCTTGGTCTTTGGATGATATCTTGGTTCCTTTGCGAGTGCTATGGCGCCAGTGTTGTCACACAATATCTCCAGTGGGTCCAATGCACTTGGAACCACGCCAAGCTCAATGATGAAGTTCCTGATCCAAACTCCTTCACTTGACGCTTCTGCAGCAGCCATGTATTCCGCTTCTACTGTAGATCCCGCGATCACGCTTTGCTTGCAGCTTCTCCAGCTCACAGCTCCTCCATTCAAAATATACACATATCCTATCTGAGATTTAGAATCATCCTTGTCGGTGTCAAAACTAGCGTCGACGTAACCTTTTACGACAAGCTGTTCATCACCCCCATAGACTAAGAACATTTCTTTGGTCCTATTTAGGTACTTTAGGATGTTCTTCACGGCTGTCCAGTGTTCCACTCCTGGATCACTTTGATATCTGCTCGTCAAACTAAGAGCATTGGACACATCTGGTCTAGTACACAGCATGGCATACATGATGGAACCTATGGCCGAGGCATAAGGCACTTTGCTCATAGCTTCCCTATCATTTACCATAGCTGGACACTAAGCCTTGCTCAATATCTTACCTGACAACATAGGCACTGAACCTTTCTTTGCCTTATCCATTCTGAACCTTTTCAGAACTTTGTCTAGGTATGTACTCTGGCTTAAAGCTATCAGGCGTCTTTGTCTATCTCTATAGATTTTGATGCCCAATATATAAGCAGCTTCACCTAGGTCTTTCATTGAAAAACACTTGTTCAAATAACTCTTCATATCGTTAAGCATGTTGATGTCATTTCCAATAATCAATATGTCATCCACATATAGTACCAGAAACGTCACCGAGCTCCCACTCACTTTCTTGTAGATACAAGCTTCGTAGCAATTCGGAACAAATCCAAAGCTCTTGATCACTTGATCAAAACGAAGGTTCCAACTCCGAGATGCTTGCTTCAGTCCATAAATGGAACGCTGAAGTTTGCATACTTTATCAGCATCCTTAGGATCGACAAAACCTTCGGGTTGCATCATATACAACTCTTCATCAATGTTGCCATTGAGGAAAGCAGTCTTGACATCCATCTGCCATATTTCATAATCATGAAACGCAGAAATTGCTAATAAAATCCGAATGGACTTAAACATCGCTACGGGAGAGAAAGTCTGATCATAGTCAACACCTTGAACTTTTCGAAAACCTTTCGCGACAAGCCGTGCTTTATAGACGGTAACATTACCATCCGCGTCCGTTTTCTTCTTGAAGATCCATTTGCACTCAACGGCCTTTCGGTCGCTAGGAGGGTCCACCAAAGTCCATACTTGGTTTTCGCTCATGGATCCCAATTCGGATTTCATGGCTTCTAGCCATTTCTCAGAGTCTGGGCTCATCATCGCTTCCTCATAGTTCGTAGGTTCACTGTCTTGTACCAATAAGACAGTCAAGACAGGGTTGCCGTACCACTCAGGAGGGGCACGCGACCTTGTCGACCTGCGACGTTCAGTAGCAGCATCGTCCGAAGCTTCATGATCCTTGTCATTAGCTTCCTCTATTGTTGGTGCAGGCGGCACTGGAACAATTTCAGGTGCTGCGCTACTCTCCAATTCAAGAGAAGGTTCAATAACCTCGTCTAGCTCTACTTTCCTCCCACTCACTTCTTTCGAGAGAAACTCCTTCTCAAGAAAGGAACCGTTCTTTGCGACAAACACTTTGCCTTCGGTTCTGTGATAGAAGGTATACCCAATAGTTTCCTTAGGGTATCCTGTGAAAACGCATTTCTCCGCTTTGGGTTCGAGCTTGTCCGGCATCAACTTCTTGACGTAAGCTTCGCATCCCCAAACTTTAAGAAACGACAACTTAGGTTTAGCACCAAACCATAGTTCATATGGTGTCGTCTCAACGTATTTAGATGGAGCCCTATTTAAAGTGAATGCAGCGGTTTCTAATGCATAACCCCAAAATGATAACGGAAAATCAGTAAGAGACATCATCGATCGGACCATATCTAATAGGGTTCGGTTCCGGCGTTCAGACACACCATTGCGCTGTGGTGTTCCGGGTGGCGTGAGTTGCGAAACGATTCCGCTTGCTTTAAGATGCGTGAGAAAATCATAACTCAAATATTCACCTCCACGATCGGATCGTAGAAACTTAATCTTTCTGTTACGATGGTTCTCCACTTCATTCTGAAATTCCTTGAACTTTTCAAATGTTTCAGATTTATGTTTCATTAAATAGATATACCCATATCTACTTAAGTCATCGGTAAAAGTGAGAAAATAGCGATATCCACCGCGCGTCGAAACACTCATCGGTCCGCATACATAACCGTCTTGCAATAAACACGATCCAGAAATAATGTTCATGCTCAACGCAGGCACATAATAACATTTATTAAGGTTTAAAACTAATCCCGAAGGTAAAACTAAGGAGAGCGTGCCGACGGCCATCACATCAACTCTTGATCCATTGCCAACGCGCATCGTCACCTCATCCCTCGCAAGCCGCCGTCTATTCCGTATCTCCTGTTTCGAGTTACAAATATTAGCAACTGAACCGGTATCAAATACCCAGGCACTACAACGAGGGCTAGTAAGGAAAACATCAATAACATGTATATCAAATATACCTTTGATGGTGCCAGCCTTCTTGTCCGCTAAGTACTTCGGACAGTTGCGCTTCCAGTGACCCTTGTCCTTGCAATAGAAGCACTCAGTGTCCGGCTTAGGACCAGACTTGAGCTTCTTCTCAGCAGGGGCAGTGCGTTTGCCGCCACCCTTCTTGAAGGGCTTCTTTGCTCCCTTACCTTTCTTAAAGGAGGGCTTGTTGACCATCAACACATGATTATCCTTCTTGATGTCCACCTCCGCAGCCTTCAGCTTTGCGAAGAGCTCGGTGATCGTATCAGTGGAACCAATATGATTATGAGTCACTACAAAACTTTTGTAGCTGGGAGGGAGTGATTGCAGAACCCTGTCAATCTTGACCTCCTCTGGAATCGTGCATTCCAGTTGCTCAAGGCTTTGAGTGTAGCCCGTCATCTTAATGGCGTGCTCACTGACGGAACTCCCTTCCTCCATCTTGCAGTTAAAGAACTTCTCAGAGATCTCATATCTCTCAGAACGGGCCTGAGTCTGAAACATGGTTTTCAGCTCTTCGAGAATCTCAAAGGGCCCGGGATAGTCTTCAAAACGATTTTGAAGTTCCGGTTCCATAGCAAACAACATGGTGCTCTTAATCACACCATAATCATCTTTGCACGACTGATAGACAGCTTTCTCATCAGTCGGCGCAGTTGCAGCAGGGGGGTCACCTAACGCTTTCCCAAGGACATAGTTTTTTTGACCGCTAGAGAGAATGATTCTTAGATTGCGGAACCAATTGGTGAAGTTAGACCCATTGTTTTTAAGCTTTTCCTTCTCAGCAAAAACGTTGAAGTTGAAGTTGGACTTAGCCATTTGATCTACAATATTAGCAAGTACAAATTAGACTATGTTCATGATAACTAGTTCAACTTTTAATCAAATTACTAGATGAACTCCCACTAAATTCAACATCCCTCAAGTTGTTTAGTGAACACGATCCAAATTCACCACACCTAATCCGATCTTCACGAGAAGAGATGTGGTTTCAATGGTGGACAACAAAGTGTCGATCATATCATTCATATGACTCATGCTGAACCTTTCGGTTCTTGTGTTTCGAGGCCATGTCTGTACATGCTAGGCTCGTCAAGTTAGACCCAAGTATTTTCGCGTGTGCAAAACTGGCTTGCACCCGTTGTATGTGAGCGTAGAGTCTATAGCACCCGATCATCACGTGATGCTTGGACACGACGAACTTTCGCAACGGTGCATACTTGGGGAGAACACAGTTTTTATCTTGATCTTTAAGTGAGGAATCATCTTATAATGCTACCGTCGCGATCTAAGCATAATAAGATACATAAAAGGATAAACATCACATGCATATAACTTTAATGTGACATGGTATAGCCAATCTTCGCGCAATGATCTCCATCTTGTGCGTGCCGGCATGATCTCCATCACTCCACCATGATTGCCTCCACCACGAATAGCAACTACAACTATTGCTAACTACTTAGCGATAAAGTAAATCTATTACATGGCGTATAAGAAGTTGACTCGTAGGTCATACACAATTATAAATACAACCATATGGCTCCTGCCGGTTGTGTACTCATCGACATGCAAGTCGTGAAACATTACAAAACATGATCATCGCATACATTATACACATCACATCTTGGGCCATACCATATCACAGAAAACACTCCCTGCAAAAGCAAGTTAGACGCCTCTACTTTGTTGTTGCATGTTTTACGTGGCTTATGGGAGTAGAAGCTAAGAACGATTCTTACCTACGGAAAGCCACAACGGTGATATTATGGTTGCCAAACTCCGGTGTTAATCAAATGCAACTATAGTGAGAGAAACTGACATCCACCAGCCGCATGTGTGGAACAAGCCACACGTCAAGTGCGGAGCCGGTCTCGCGAACGACGTCGCGTAAGGTTGGCCTGGACCGCTTCAATCTCACTATCCCGCGTCATAAGAAGAACACAAACAAGAGGCTTGCAACAGAAAACATCAACGCCCGCAACAACCATGTTGTGTTCTACTCGTGAAACACATCTACGCATAGATCTAGCTCTGATACCACTGAAGGGTTTCGCGGCATAGTAAATCAAAATTTTCTACGGATGCGAACAGAGGGAAAGCCAAGATCTAATCTAGGAGATGCAAACAAGGAGATAGATTGGATTAGATCATCATACCCTTGAAGATTCGCACAGCGGAACGTTCGTCGGAACGTGGGTGATGTAGTCGTACTCGCTTGTCCTCCTCGCGATCCGATCCGATCTAGCACCACAAGTGGCGGTGCCTCCGTGAGATGCACACGTGCAGCACCTCGACGTCTCCTCCTTCCTCGGACCAGCAAGTATGGTGGAGAGATGGATTGGATCTACAACACAACGGCGTGGTGTATATGGTGGAGAATTTCTGCAGCAGGGCTTCGCCTACAAGCAGTCGGGAGGGAGAGAGGAGGGCAACAGGGCGGCTAGGGTTGGAGGGGAAGGTGTGGGGGGTTGGTGCACCCCCACCCCTCTTTATATAGAGGGGGGGCGCAGCCCTAGACCCTCCCCCAAGCCCAAACCGGCGGTCCCAAAGGATAAGGAGTGGGGGGCAAGGAAACCCCCCCTTCTAGAAGGTCTATCTCGAGTTTAAACCTCTCTTGGCCGGCTGGGCCCTATGGGGCCTTGTTCCCCTGGCCCAATGCGGCCAGGGCACTCCCTCATAGGCCCATGCCCCCTCCCGGAAGGTGGGGCCACGTTGGTCCCCTTCCGGAAGGTTCTAGAAGCTTCCGGTACAATACCGATTAACCCGGAACAATTCCGAACTCCAAAAACTGCACTGCCTTATATGAATCTTATTCTCCGGACCACTCCGGAACCTCTCGTGATGTCCCGGATCCCATCTGAGACTCCGAACAAAAACTCATAAACCAATTATCCAATCTATCCTAGCATCGAGACACGTTAAGTGTGTGACCTTGCGGGTTCGAGAATATGCAGACATGATCTTCTATCAATAATCAACAGCGGGGTCTGGAAACCCATATTGACTCCCACACATTCATCGATGATCATATCGGATGAACCACGATGCCAGGATTCAATCAATCCCATATATATATTCCCTTCGTCTCGCGACATTTTACTTGCCAGAGATTCGATCGTCGTTACCGTCATACCTAGTTCAATCTCGTTCACAGCAAGTACTTTACTCGTTCCGTAATCCGATATCACTTTGTGATTAACTCCTTAACCACATGCTTGCAAGCGGTGTTGATATCGATTACCGAGTGGGCCCTAAGTATATCTCTCCGACTTGGGAGGGACAAATCCCATCTCGATACATACAACCCAACAGATACTTTCCGATCACCTGAGAGACACCTTTATGATCACCCTCTCATAGGATGACGTTTGATGACCTCAAAGCTTTCTTCCGATACCATGGAGTTGTATTATCTCATGGTCTAAGGACTACAATATTTGACATAAGAAAAGCTTCGCAAATACGAACACGATGACACGATCTAATTGCTTCGCTTAGTTTGGGTCTGTCCACCATATCATTCTCCCAATGATATGATCTCATTATTAATCGACAACTCATGTCCATGGCTAGGAAACCTTAACCATCATTAATCAATGAGCTAGTCCATAGAGGCATACTAGGGACACAGTGTTGTTCACAAACCACACAAGTATTAAAGTTTCCGCTTAATACAATTCTAGCATGGAATATAAACATTATCATGAACAAGAATTATAATAATAACATCTTTATTATTGCCTCTAGGGCATAATTCCAACAAGGGGTTCTTGGTGGCATTGCCGACTTTCTTGATTGGAGTTGTATGTTGATGCTGGGGGATGAAGCTGCACCTATTGTCCAGAGGTGGTTATCATCTGTCAACCTTGTCGAAGCCGCTTCATGAGAGACGTCGATAAACTCTTTGAGTTAGCAGGTCTACTGGAAAGGGCGTCTACTACCTTCCAGGTAGTTAGTTCTGAGCTAGTTAGGTGTCCAATGGGTTGGAGGAGGTTGTTGGAGGTTGGCGGTCTAGAACGCAGTCCTTTAGAAAGGGGTCGTTTAGGATTCAGTAGGATGCAACATCGTGGGTAAAACATGCAAAGAACGACATCATGCTTGCATATAATCCAACATGTTTCATCGAGAATTCAGCAGATTTGCGCCGGCCCACCGCGAAGGTACTTGACGCCTTACTGAACAGTTTTCAAGACGATCCATCACTTGCTAGAGGTTGGAAAAGAGTGAGTTGGTAGGGTACGAAGGACTATGTCCAGAGTGGTCCTTGAATCTTGTAGCCTCCCTTGGGTTGGGTACCAACTTTGGTTACTGTATTTCCTCGGGGGTATGAGGGACATTCAGCTCTTCAGCAGTGAGGGTCGTGCCTTCTCTGATGTTTTCTTTGATGAGTGGATCTTCCGGGGGTGGTGACTTGAAGAGAGGTTGATACTCGTGAAGGGGACATTTCTTCATTCTCCGTCTCGAGGTTTGTAGATTCGGAGGTCTTTTTCAGTTGGTCGCTATTAGCAAAAACAGAGAAAGGTGCTTCACGACGACTTTAGAGAAACTTGATGCTTTGGGTTTCTTTATTCTTCTTGGAGGGTAGTATTGGCTGTGTCGGGCAGTCTTGTAGTCTTAATTCTGAACGTCTCGGTTGTTGGGAGGATCGAGTATACTTCTGAAGATTGTTGATGATGTATGTGTTATGTTCCTCTAACGACTCTCGAGGTGGTGTTTGGAGTAGGTTCTTGGATTGGAGATCTTCTGGGATTATCTTCTCATAGTCGGTCTTCTAGAATTTAGTGGAAAGACTCAGTCTTTCCACCTTCGAGCTTTACTTGGGGTCGTCGAGGTTGGGGTAGATCCTTCGTCTTGGAGCAAAAACGTGACTCTTGAGTTGAGGTCTTTGAGTGACGCCTTATTGGGACTACCTTGCTATGGTGGTTACCTAACAAAGTCGTAAGGGTTAACTTGGGGTAGATTTAGCGGTCAGCGACGCTTCTTCTTGGTCCTTAGTTGAGGTTGAGGAATTTTGGCTTCAGATGGGTTGCCTTCACTTGAACTCTTTGTGTTGCTTTGGTTCGATGATGAAGTAGACTAGTTGTCTTTGGCGTCCTTATATTTCGGCCTCTTGGGGTGTTTGTGTTATGGAAAAGACTTCCCGTTGATTACGTGGAGGGTTTATTAGGATTGTTGCTCCTTTGGGGGTGCTTAGAACTAGGGCACGAAGAGGGGTTGTCGGGAAAGTCTTTATGTGGCCATCCTGCTGAGGAGAGGTTTCCAGTTATGGGGTTGCAAGGGTTAGTGTCGGGATATGCCAACAAGGTGGTCATACAATAGGATCGAGTGATCTGAGGTAGACAAGCAACCACATGCCAAGCATCATACCAGCACATGACAAACAAACAAGGCGTACCGTAGGTAGTAAGGGGTGATTACACGCCATAAGGGGAATCCTATATTAGCGATGCTAATCCTAAGTACGGACGTTACAGGGGGTCTTGACTTCTTTCTCACCATCTGTTGTCATCGGTGCCATGCTTAGTTGATTTGGGGGCGATGAAGGACTCCCTTGGTAGGGCGATCTTGTACTGTCTTTCGTCGTTCGTAGGTCCTTTAGTTTGTTTGTCTCAGTGTCTCTTCATCTCGGTATCTCTGTCTCATAGTCTCCAAGTTGGGCTTTGTTTTTGAGATCGGAACCTTTGAAGTAGACAAGATATAGAGTAATCCATTTTAAAATCATTTAAGTTAGAGAAGTTGAGGTAAGAAATCTTTCGAAGACTTTTGGAATATAGTTTTTGAAAGACGGTGTTTTCAAAAATAGGGGTTATCCTGTCTAACGTCGATGCTAGCTAAGGTCTCCTACAGTCAGGATGGCTTTGATACCAAGTCTGTGGCACCCCGGATTTACGGTCCGAGAATACCCGTTATGCATACAATTCACGTTCCCATGATTAGTGAGCCGTGAGCATAACCGACCAGTATCATTACAACATCCAAAAAGTAACGTTTACGGAACTTACAAAGTGGCCGTTTTGCCGATTACAACACAAATAGCGGAAGTCTTCAAGCGCAGAGCCCATGTCATGCCTTAACCTATAGGAAACTAACTGGTAAGACGGCCTAGCTCGCATAGACGTCAACAACCTCCATCGTTCCTCTTGCCTCTAAAATGTCTGGCCAAGTAAATAGCCAGGGACAATACCGGTGAGTACTTTGAATGTACTCGCAAACAACCATAAGAGAACAATAATAATTAATATGCAATATGGATGTAGTAGGATGGCTCCATGAGAGGTTCTTTTATAAACTAGTTTCTCTTATAGATATAGCATAACTCAATATCTTTGTTGAAAAACTTTAGTAAGACATTTTGGAAATATTTTTGAAAAGTTTAAATAAAACACTAGGATTGGGTCACACTTTTTTTTTTCATTCCGGTCATCCCTTGACCAAACTCCTTCCTCCTTTTTCCGACCATCCAATGGTCAAAACATTTCCAAGACATTGCTTTTCCGAAGTCCTTTTTGAAATCAAAACCATCACCGTTGTACAGCCGCCAGTACAACCGTCCATGACCGAGAACTCGGCTATTCGAATAGATTTACACTCTACAGAGGTTGTACAATTACCAACACCATCTGATTACCCGCCCCTGATCTACACCGATCATGGTTTGAATAACCGGTCAAGTCCTTCCGGATGCCCACTCTAGTATAAATTCCTACCCTATTATGTTAATCCCCTCAAAACCGGGACACCCTATATAGGTATGAAGCCAACCAGAGCGCTTTTTGCACCTCGACGGGTGTGCTCTTTCAATGAGGGGATCATAGTATCGCGTGGAGGCCCGTAGACCCTTTGTTCCTTCTCCCGGTCGATGCTACGCATGGACCGTTTGTCTGGAGAAGGCCCACCCTCCAGGGATTGTTTGCCCATGTAGTATTCCAAGGCACCTATACTAGATTAGACAAACTTCCAGCCCAGCCCCGTCGCATTCCAGAGTAATGTGGTTGCTCGGGTTAATTGTTCTATCTTCAAAACTAGCCAGCCTGGCGTGTTTTCATAAACATTTGTCCTCTATCATTCGTCCAACCATTTTGTAAAACCAAAACCTTTCTCATTTTCCAATCCACCAGATAGGCCAAGCCTCACCAAGGTTTTCTCATAAAACATTTTTGTAAGCCTTTTTCAGGGGTCTTCCCATCCTTTAGTTTTTCTTCGACTAAAATCGTTCCAAAGAGGCATGGTGTTATACACCATCTATCATACTAGGGGTAATTAGGTGTCATCAAAAGTATTGTGCTATTAGTACAAACATGTAATGACCTGGAGGATCCAAGCCACTATCATATATAAATCATCGTATAATAAAGCAATGCAGTCAGTGGCGGCGCTAGGAAACAAGGGCTGGGTATTCAGTGTAAAAAAATCTTAATGCAATATATGAACCATTGTAGTCGATAGAAGCAGCTAGCACAAAACACCGCTTTTCAAGCAAGTAAAATTCTTCGAGAGATGAGACAATAATTCTATAATAACTACTCTTCGTTTTTATCAGTACTCCGCCCGTCTCAAAATAGATGTCTTAGATTTTTTTTAAATTTGGATGAATCTATATACTAAATAGTATCTAGATTTATCCAAATTTTGACAAATTTGAGATATTTATTTTGAGATGGAGAAGGTAGTATATTATAAGAAAACAATGGAGAAAATATAAAATTACAAGTTTACATCACATCCAATCTAGGGCCGAGGGGAACAAATCAATTATGATCAAATCAATCCACGGGACTTTGCATCGCATCCAATCAAGAAGAATTGAAGACTGTGGAGTACCTGGCTGCATGTTTCGCTTCCAGCCGCCACCACCGCTGCACTGCAATCTATAGGGCAGGGACTGTCGAGACTCAAGAGGACAAGGCGACGAGGCGGTCTGCGACTGGAAGCGGACAAGCGGTGCGTCGTGCGCGTGTGTGGGATCAAGAGGCCTCACGATCGCATGTTTCCTGTGTGGGTCTGGCCCAATCTAGTGGGCTGGGTTGACCAAAACATGTCGAAAACAAATTGCATCAACCTTGTGTATTCACGTGAATACAGGGGCATACCCCTAGCGCCGCCCATGAATGCAGTTTCGATAAACAATAGGTAAAACATGCATAAGTAAAACAGTAGGACAAGGCTTTTGAGCAAGAAGGTGTCTTGCCTGTGACCAGCGAGATGTCCCTGGACTTCTTCTTTGGCATAACCAGGAATAGCAATAATAATAATAAGATAAATCTGATGCTCCCTTCTTCTCGGCGTCATAGAATCACAATTATCGCCGTTATCGAGCAAACATGCAAGCAAACAACACCACAATCAATACAAGGCTTACAAGCATCATAGCATATAGTGAACTAACATGATATAAAAGTTACCGTTCAGTAGGGTTTGGGAGTAAGAACATTTGAAGGAAATATATATGGGTTTTATAGTCTAGAAACTAGAAAGAAGAGGGGTTTTGGACCAATGGAATAATCAGTATGATATCATTGTATAAAAATGATATCATCAGATATATATTGATAGAATGAAACCAATAAAAGTGGTTTCACTATTTTATCAAATGTCATTGATTTGTAGTGATTTTTACAGTGAATAAAGCTCTAGTTTTAGGAAATAATTCACCAGAATTGTTCTGGTGTTCCAAAAATTATTTCCTTGCATGATTAGATAGTATTTGATGGACTGATTAACTGAGAGTTGGAATCACCTTAAAACAATTATCATAATGCTCTTAAGAAAATCCCCAAGGCAGTACTGGATGATATTTGTCTTTTTAGCAGATTAAATTTATAAGGGATTTTGAGTTGATTCCAAGGGCATATGTTAAGTATTTGAAATACCCTTCGGTATAAATGAGAATCAACCCTTTTGGATATGCATATCTAAAATGGTGGTTTTATTAGTGATTAAACTATACACAAAAGTGTTTAAATCACCATAAATCAAGAAAAGCTCAATAAATATTGGGATCCTGGGGTTTGAGGAATATGATTATGTATGTATAAAGAGAGTTGGAATTAGGACAAAATATTTCATGGATTGGACTAGGGAATTTTCTAAAATCAGAAATGGCCTGATCTTGTTATTTTTGCCACAGTCAAACTACTATTCCACTTTGCATAGGATAAAGTCTGACTGGTAGGTATAGTGAATACCTTCCAAAGGAAATTTGATTCACACCATTTGGATAGGTAAACTTACTAGGGAAACTATTTAGCGAAAAGAACACATTCTAGTAGATTTATTCCCAATAAATAATGAAATTTATTTATGGTGTAGGACCAGTTCAGCATGTTGCACAAAACATACAAGAACTTGTCAAAATTTGGATCTGATAGATTTAGGGTATTTTACCATTTCACATTGATTCAAACTTAACTGCATTTGAACAGATCTGGAATTTTTAGGCAAAATGAAAAGAGGCAAAAGGGCGCATGGGCCTGATCTGCACCACTATGGGCCTCGTTGGGCGAATCCGGCCCAACTCGCAGGGGACGCACGCGGCTGCCGCGGTTTCAAATCTGCAGGGCGGGACATAGCTGTCAGCCGCACGCACGGGGACGAAGGGGCACCAGGCGTCTGTGGCCGTCGGATCATGGAGGGATCGATGGTCCACAGTCATATTCAATCTTAGGCACCGGAGGACAAAGGGGAAACCCTAGAGAGGTGGCGGCGCCACTAGGGAGCTCACTTGCGGCCTCAGGAGGCGACGGGGAAGGTCTAGGGTGAGGCGGTGATCCGCGACGAGCCCAACGAGGGGCGGCACAGTCTGGTTCATGCCCGGGAAGAGTCTCGCACGTCGGCGCCCGCGGGACGTGCTCGGGTGTTTGATGGCGATGCCAGTGGGAGCTGTCCTGAGAGGAATAGAGGGCACCATTAGATGCAGGGGAGCGAGAGAAGTGCGTGTGTATTACATGCAGAGTTAAAGGGGTAGAGGCGAGAGCACTAGGCTCGATTTAGTGGGAGAGTCCGAGAGCTTTTTGTTCTTCTTTCCTCCAGCAGAACGGGGCAGTGGAGGGGGAGAGGATGTTATGGGGGGGTGGAAACAAATGAGGTGAAGGGGGAGAGCTGGTGCGCCAGTTTTCCTTATAAACCAAGGTGATGTGTTCTATGGTGAGCATGGCTCATGGAGGAAGAGGGAAGGTCCATGGGCTTCCCATTGGGTGTCATGGGCGGTGGAGAGAGGGTGAGTGGGTCCTGGAGGGGCAGAGGGGTGGCTGGTGTGTTGTGAGTGGTGATATTTTGCTAGGAAAATGTTTGTGGCCACACATCTCTTTCTCCCCTCTCAAAGAACTATAGGACAAGGGAGAATAGTGTCAAGCTACAGTGTAGTTAGACCATGAGAGAGGGTGGGTGATGTGGTGAGTTATTTGGTAAGATTGGTTTGGGTTTGGAGTTGGTTTGACTCATGTGTTGAGGAGTTGGCATAATTTTCTCCAAACTACGGTTTTGAAGGAAGTCCAAGAACTTGCATTGGACAAGATGGGGAGATGGTACTGGTGTGAAGGAGAGCTCAAGATACTTCCACGGTATTTATTTAGGAATTTTTAGAGTATTTTAGATGCATTTATTGTCATGTATTAAAATAGTGCATAAATAGATTATAGAAGGTAATTTGATATTTTTACATTGGACATGTGTGTTTTTTGATGTGGTATGGTCCTAAATACCATATTACACATTTTGGAATTTTATTGAGATTTATTGAGAAGGGAAAACATGTTTAAGGCATTATTTCTTGTTTCTGCCATTTAAGAGAAAGGGCAAAAAGAAATAATAAAGAATCTCAAAAATATTTATTTTGAGATGGGAAAATGGGGTATGATGTATAGAATTCAAAGGTGCATTGTTTTGGAAAAGTGGTTTGGAGAAAAACAAATTTTCCTTTATAGACAAAGATTTTGAGAATTTTGCAAGATAAAGTTTTTAAATAGTTTGAGGATCCAATTAAATATGGGAATTATTTGGGGATGATTATAATCAAGGTGGATGATGTAAACTTGATTTATACCTTAATGCCATATTGGTTTTTGAAGAATTGTGGTGAAATAGGATGGAAACTTGATTTGGGAGAATCTAGGGTTTTGGTAATTTTATACCACCAAAACATGGTTGGATTAGTGAACTCATAGCTGTAGGGTTCGCAGCATAGAAAACAAAAAAAAATTCCTACGATGTGAAATATATACCAAGATCTATCTACTAGATACAAACAACGGGCGGATGTATATCCGTAGAGAACATACCCTTGAAGACCGACAAAGCTTAACGAGTTCAACTCGTGGTTGATGTAGACGATCTCTTGCCGATCTCAAGATCGAGAGGAAGTCCTAGCGCCGCAAATCAGCAGCGCATCCGTGCTCGCACACACGTTCGAGGCACCGAGCAACCTCCGCCTCCTCGCTCCAGCGATGCAGCGGAAGCACAACTCTTTCTTGCCGAATAGCCACCGGGAACATGTATCTCGCTAGTCCGAGACCATGGGGGATAAATTCTAGAGGGGGAGAGAGATCCTTCACGAGGAGGTGTGAGAGACAAGTGAGGAGGGGGGCTCCTTTTATAGGAGGAGGGGGGAACCCCAAGGGGGTGGCCGGCGCATGAGGGCTGCCCCCTTGCCCTCCCCTCTTCATGTGGGTGGACACTCCACTCACAAATCTCCTTTAAATTCCCTCCACTCAAAAGTCCACTCAAATTCCCATTAAATTTCCACCAAATTTAATGCAAACTCTCATTAAATAAAACTCTTTTATTTTATTCAGAATTTTGTCAATTACTTTAATGACAAACATTCACAAATAACCCCTTGCTAGAATTCTATTTCACATGCATAACCACTTTATGCAATTTCACCCGAAAACCTGTTTCGGTATCTAGTGAAATAAATTCCTGCGCTTGTTCATTCTTTCGGCATGAAACATTTGCTCCAATTGGATGTCGGTGTCTCTTAAGTGTGTCACCCTACGGTTCGTGAATAATGCGGACATGATCGAGACCCCTCTCGGATCAATAATCAGAAGCGGGATCTGGAGACCCATACTGACTCCCACACATTCAACGATGACTTTCTTGTGATCGTCAGAACCTTTTACGCTAGTATCTTAATCCCTTTGTTTCACGATATATTACATGTCCGAGATTCGATCATCGGTATCTCCATACCTAGTTTGATCTCGTTACCGACATGCACTCTTTTCTCGTTCCTGTGATATAACATTCTAGTGATCAAATCACTTGCTTGCAAACTAATTATTGTGATATCACCGAGAGGGCCCAGAGTATATCTATCCGCCATCGGGATGAAAAAATTCCACTCTCGATCCATGAGCCTCAACATAACACTTTATTAGTTCTGAATTCATCTTTATAATCACCCTGTTACGGTGTGACGTTTAATGTTATCAAGAAACTCTTCCGGTGTTAGTGATTGACATGATCTCATGGTCTAAGGATTAGGATCACTTCGTAAGTTGTTATAGCAATATAAACTCAATGACTTTGATCGTAATGCTATACTTCGGATGAATGTTCATCACACCATTACACTAATGTTGTGATCCCGTTATTAACAACATCCAATGTCCATGATCAGGAAACCTTGATCATCTTGTTAATCAACGAGCTAGTTTATGAGAGAGGCATAACTAGGAACTTTCTGTTTGTTTATTAAACACACATGTATTAACATTTCCGTATTAATACAATTATAGCATGCAAAATAAACATCTATCATATACTTGGAATACACATAATAAACACTTTATTATTGCCTCTCAGGGCATATTCCCTTCAGTCTCCCACTTGCACTAGAGACAATAATCTAGTTACATAGTGATAAATCTAACACCCATTGAGTTCTGGTGTTGATCATGTTTTGCTCTAGGGAGAGTTTTAGTCAACGGATCTGCTACATTGAGATTCATATGTACTTTATAAATCTTTATATCTCCATCCTTGACATGCTCGCGGATGGAGTGAAACCGGCGCTTAATATGCTTGGAATGCTTGTGAGACCTTGGCTCTTTGGCATTGGCAATGGCACCATTGTTGTCACAATAGATCACCATTGGGTCCAACGCGTTTGCCACCACTCCTAGTTCGGATATGAACTCCTTCATCCAAACTGCTTCCTGAGCCGCTTCTGAAGCAGCAACATATTCGGCCTCCGTTGTTGATCCTGCTACCACAGGTTGTTTGGAGCTCCTCCAACTAACCGCTCCGCCATTCATGAAAAATACGTATCCGGATTGAGACTTAGAGTCATCCGGATCGGTGTCAAAGCTAGCGTTGATATAACACTTAGCGACGAGCTCTTCTTCACCTCCGTATACAAGAAACATATCCTTAGTTCTTCGTAAGTACTTAAGGATATTCTTGACGTCAAACTAATAGCATGTGCCACATCCGGTCTTGTACATAGCATGGCGTACATTATAGAGCCTATGGCTGAAGCATAGGGGACTTTGTCCATTATCTCTCTTTCTTCCGCCGAAGCCGGACTTTGAGTCTTACTCAATGTCTTGCCTTGCAACATAGGTAAGAACCCCTTCTTACTTCCGTCCATTTTAAACTTCTTTAAAATATTATCAAGGTATGTACTTTGCGATAGCCCTATTAGGCGCCTAGATCTATCTCTATAGATTTTTATGCCTAATATGTATGACGCTTCACCTAGGTCCTTCATTGAAAATTTGTTGTTTAGATAACTTTTAACACTGTTTAAAAAATCTATATCATTTCCGATCAATAATATGTCATCCACATATAATATCAGAAATGCCACATTGCTCCCACTCACTTTCTTGTAAATACAAGCTTCTCCATAAGTTTGGACAAATCCAAACTCTTTGATCACCTCATCAAAGCGGAGATTCCAACTTCGTGATGCTTGCTTCAATCCATAGATGGATCGCTGAAGCTTGCACACCTTGTTAGCATCCTTAGGATCGACAAAACCCTTTGGTTGTATCATATACAACTCTTCTTCAATATTACCATTGAGAAACGCGGTTTTGACATCCATCTGCCATATCTCATAATCGAAATATGCAGCAATTGCTAACATAATCCTAACTGACTTTAGCATCGCTACGGGAGAGAAAGTCTCATCGTAGTCAACTCCTTGAATTTGTCGAAACCCCTTTGCGACAAGTCGAGCTTTATAGACGGTCACATTACCATCAGCATCAGTTTTCCTTTTGAAAATCCATTTGTTCTCCACGGCCTTTCGGTCATGAGGTAATTCCACAAAGTTCCAAACTTGATTTTCATGCATGGATTCTATCTCGGATTTCATGGATTCTAACCATTTGTTGGAATCCGGGCTCATCATCGCTTCTTCATACGTCGCAGGGTCATCATTTTCATCAACCATGAAATTCATGACAGGATTTCCGTACAGCTCGGGAGCTGCACGCGTCCTGTTTGACCTGCGAGGTTCGGTAGTACTCTCTTTCGGAGTTTCATGATCATTATCATTAGTTCCCTCTTCAACAGGTGGAGCCAACTCCGGAACAACTTCCGGCACTGCGCTACTCTCCATACTTTGAAGAGAAGGTTCCACAACCTCTTCGAGTTCTACCTTCCGACTACTCACACCATTCGCGAGAAACTCTTTCTCTAGAAAGGATCCATTCTTGGCAACAAAAACCTTGCCCTCGGATCTGTGATAGAAGGAATACCCAATAGTTTCTTTAGGGTATCCTATGAAGACGCATTTTTCCGCTTTGGGTTCGAGTTTATCCGGTTGAAGTTTCTTCACATAAACATCGCATCCCCAAACTTTAAGAAATGACAGCTTAGGTTTGTTTCCAAACCACAATTCATACGGTGTCTTTTCAATGGATTTAGATGGTGCCCGATTTAAAGTGAATGCAGCAGTTTGTAGTGCATAACCCCAAAATGACAACGGCAAGTCCGTCAGAGACATCATAGATCGAACCATATCTAATAAAGTACGATTACGACGTTCCGACACACCATTTCGCTGTGGTTTTCTGGCAGGTGTGAGTTGTGAAACAATTCCACACTCTTTCATGTGAGTGCTAAACTCGTAACTTAGATAGTCACCTCCACGGTCGGACCGTAGAAATTTGATCTTTCTATTACGATGATTTTCCACATCATTCTGAAATTCCTTGAACTTTTCAAAGGTTTCAGACTTGTGTTTCATCAAGTAGATATAAACGTATCTACTCAAATCACCCGTGAAAGTAACAAAATAACGATATCCACCTCGCGCCGACACACTCATTGGACCACATACATCAGAATGTATGATTTCCAATAAATCTGTCGCCCGTTCCATTGAACCGAAAAACGGCGTTCTAGTCATCTTGCCCATAAGGCATGGCTCACATGTATCAAATGATTCATAATCAAGTGATTCCAAAAGTCCATCCGAATGGAGCTTCTTCATGCGTTTAACGCCAATATGACCTAGACGGCAGTGCCACATATATGCGGATATATCATCATTAAGTTTAATCCTTTTAGCATCAACATTATGAATATGTGTAACATTATCATCGAGATCTAATAGAAATAAACCATTCATCATCGGTGCATGAACATAAAATATTTCATTCATATAAATGGAACAACCATTGTTCTCGGATTTAAATGAATAACCACTTCGCATCAAACAGGATCCAGATACAATGTTCATGCTCAGTGCAGGCACCAGATAACATTTATTCAAGTTTATAACTAATCCCGGCGGCAAGTGGAGAGGCAGCGTTCCGACGGCGATCACATCAACGCTTGATCCATTGCCGACACGCATCTTGACCTCACCCCTTGCTAGCGGTCGCTTGTTCCGCAGCCCCTGATTCGAGTTACAAATATTAGCAACTGAACCGGTATCAAATACCCAGGTGCTACTGCGAGCACTAGTCAAGTACACATCAATAACATGTATATCATATATACCTTTGTTTGCCTTGCCGGCCTTCTTGTCTGCCAGATACTTGGGGCAGTTGCGCTTCCAGTGGCCAGTCCCCTTACAATAGTAGCACTCGGAATCAGACTTAGGTCCAACTCGGGGTTTCTTTTCAGGCGCGGCAACAGGCTTGCCGCCCTTACTTCCCTTCTGTTTTCCCTTCTTGTCTTTCTTGAAACCAGTGTTCCTATTGATCATCAACACTTGATGTTCCTTTTTGATCTCCACTTCTGCAGTTTTAAGCATTGACAGAAGCTCGGGGAGAGACTTCTTCATGCCTTGCATATTATAGTTCATCACGAAGCTCTTATAGCTAGGTGGCAGGGACTGCAGAAAACGATGGATGCCTAAGTCAATGGGAATCGATATTCCCAAGGACACAAGCTTATCGGCGTAACCCGACATCTTGAGTACATGCTCACTAACGGAGCTGTGCTCTTCCATCATGCAGCTAAAGAACTTTTCTGAAGCGTTGTAGCTCTCTACAGCAGCATGTGTGTCGAAAATCATTTTCAACTCACCCATTGTATCAAATGCATTGCCGTTTTCGAAACGCTTTCGAAGTTCCGGCTCTAGCCCATACAATATGCCGCAATGAGCTAAGTTGTGGTCCTCCTGACGAGTCTGATAGACATTCTTCTCCTCGTCAGGGGCATCATCAAAAGGTGGGGGGCCTAACGGCGCTTCTAGCACATATTGCTTTTGTGCAACAGAGAGGAGAATCCTCAAATTCATGGCCCATTCGGTAAAGTTGCTACCGTTCGTTGCTAGTTTCTCTTTCTCCATGAACACATTGAAATTAAAAGAAGGTGGTGCCATCTACAACAGAATTTGTAAAGTTTAGACTAAGTGTATGATAGATTGAGTTCAACTAATCTATATTACGAATGAACTCCCACTCAAAAAATGACATCCCTCGTGCCTTTTTGGTGATTACATGAACCAAATCCACTACACCAAGTCCGATCATCACGTGAGTCGGTATAGCTTAAAAGGCGAGCATCAAATGGGCATCATATCAACTATATGACTCATGCTTAACCTTTCGGTCCGTGTTCCGAGGCCATGTCTGTACATGCTAGGCTCGCCAAGTTAGAACCTTAGTATTCGCGTGTGTAACTGTTTTACACCCGAAATATGGTCGTGGATCCAAGAACACCCGATCATCACGTGATGTCTTGGAGAGACGAAAACATAATCGGTGCATACTAAAGGAAGAACACATTCTTATCTTGATATTTAAATGAGGGATCATCTTATTATGCTAACAAAGCGCTAAACAAGCAATATAAGATGCAATCAAACATCATATGTTTATTAGTGAAATGATATGGTTCCCGCAGATGATCTCTATCATGTGCATCGTGGTATGATCACTATCATACCTATATGTGTAAATCCAAGGTCTATGGATTTTACACGCTATGTGTGTTGTAAGAGTATCATCTCATACTTCTACTTACAACACTACCATATCATAACACTAGCCCAGCAACAATCTAAACTAGACGCCTCTAATTTATCCATTGCAAGTTTTACATGGCTTAGGGCTTTCGAGATAGAACCGTTCTTACCTACGAACATGAACCACAACGAGGATAATCAAATTGTTGACAACTCGCTTGCAAAATAGATATTGACTATAGTAGGAGAGACAGACACCCGCTAGCCACTTATGCAAACTAGTTGCATGTCAAGCGTGGAACAGGTCTCATGTGCGAGGACATGTAAAGTTTGTCCAGGCCGCTTCATCCCACTATGCCACCAATATCCAAAATTACAACAAAGGAGCAACAACATGATCATCATCGCCCACATACTCATATGTGTACTACCCGTGTAAAGTATCTACGCATAGATCCGGCTCTGATACCACTGTAGGGTTCGCAGCATAGAAAACAAAAAAAAATTCCTACGATGTGAACTATATACCAAGATCTATCTACTAGATAGAAAAAACGGGCGGATGTATATCCGTAGAGAACATACCCTTGAAGACCGACAAAGCTTAACGAGTTCAACTCGTGGTTGATGTAGACGATCTCTTGCCGATCTCAAGATCGAGAGGAAGTCCTAGCGCCGCAAATCAGCAGCGCATCCGTGCTCGCACACACGTTTGAGGCACCGAGCAACCTCCACCTCGTCGCTCCAGCGATGCAGCGGAAGCACAACTCTTTCTTGCCGAATAGCCACCGGGAACATGTATCTCGCTAGTCCGAGACCATGGGGGATAAATTCTAGAGGGGGAGAGAGATCCTTCACGAGGAGGTGTGAGAGACAAGTGAGGAGGGGGGCTCCTTTTATAGGAGGAGGGGGGAACCCCAAGGGGGTGGCCGGCGCATGGGGGATGCCCCCTTGCCCTCCCCTCTTAATGTGGGTGGACACTCCACTCACAAATCTCCTTTAAATTCCCTCCACTCAAAAGTCCACTCAAATTCCCATTAAATTTCCACCAAATTTAATGCAAACTCTCATTAAATAAAACTCTTTTATTTTATTCAGATTTTGTCAATTACTTTAATGACAAACATTCACAAATAACCCCTTGCTAGAATTCTATTTCACATGCATAACCACTTTATGCAATTTCACCCGAAAACCTCTTTCGGTATCTAGTGAAATAAATTCCTGCGCTTGTTCATTCTTTCGGCATGAAACATTTGCTCCAATTGGATGTCGGTGTCTCTTAAGTGTGTCACCCTACGGTTTGTGAATAATGCGGACATGATCGAGACCCCTCTCGGATCAATAATCAGAAGCGAGATCTGGAGACCCATACTGACTCCCACACATTCAACGATGACTTTCTTGTGATCGTCAGAACCTTTTACGCTAGTATCTTAATCCCTTTGTTTCACGATATATTACATGTCCGAGATTCGATCATCGGTATCTCCATACCTAGTTTGATCTCGTTACCGACATGCACTCTTTTCTCGTTCCTGTGATATAACATTCTAGTGATCAAATCACTTGCTTGCAAGCTAATTAATGTGATATGACCGAGAGGGCCCAGAGTATATCTATCCATCATCGGGATGAACAAATTCTACTCTTGATACATGAGCCTCAACATAGCACTTTATTAGTTCTGAATTCATCTTTATAATCACCCTGTTACGGTGTGACATTTGATGTTATCAAGAAACTCTTCCGGTGTTAGTGATTGACATGATCTCATGGTCTAAGGATTAGGATCACTTCGTAAGTTGTTATAGCAATATAAACTCAATGACTTTGATCGTAATGATATACTTCGGATGAATGTTCATCACACCATTACACTAATGTTGTGATCCCGTTATTAACAACATCCAATGTCCATGATCAGGAAACCTTGATCATCTTGTTAATCAACAAGCTAGTTTACGAGAGAGGCATAACTAGGAACTTTCTGTTTGTTTATTAAACACACATGTATTAACATTTCCGTATTAATACAATTATAGCATGCAAAATAAACATCTATCATATACTTGGAATACACATAATAAACACTTTATTATTGCCTCTCAGGGCATATTCCCTTCAATAGCTCACCTTGCTACAAGGGATAGATCGATAGCTATAACATGTTATATATTTGATCATGGAATCAAGATTTGGTCTTGGGTGGATTTGAGGTGGTGTAGGAGTGATGACAAACTTTGTTGAAAATAAGGAAGCCATAACAGAGTTGTCATGATGCCTCAAACCATGGGGGTTTAAGAAGAACAAAGATCCAATGGAAACAAGTGAAGTGGGGATTGATAGGCCATGATTAGTAGATCATAATCCTGGAAATAGTTTGCCAAGGGGAGGTGGCATATAGATGTGAGCTTCTGCCAAAGTAGCCAAGATGATAAAATTTGCAGAAAAGATTATTATCTTGACTACAAAACCATCATGGATGAGTCGGAACCAGAGTGTATTAGCCAAAGGAAAGAGTGGGATTTGGTAGTACTAAATATGTACTAAAATATGGTTCAAGTACATTCTCAAGAATGCACATAGGTTGGAAAAGGTAGAGCTCCAAAGATTGAATCTAGATAAGAAATCCAGACATAGCCATTTTGGCAGATTTAGTATTTTAGACTAGATTACAAGTGGGAAACAAATTGAGACAGTGTCAATGGTTTATCTTTTCCATCAAGTGGGTGATGTTGAGGCATAGATTAGGTAGAGGGGATCCATCCTTAGATTGGGACTTCACTGAGTTGGAAACTATCAAAAGGGATTATCCCTAGATTGATGTGATTAGGAGATGAGATGGTCACTTTAATGGCTTAGGTTCGATCCAGGTATGGATGCTTGGTTTGAGATTTATGATCACAAACATAGATTGGGTCCTAAGGGATGAGCTACTAGATTATATCACTCTATTTCCTAAGCAAACAAGGCAATCAGCAGACCAAGGCAATTCATGAGACAATAGATCAAGGCAATTCATCAGACAATAGATCAAGGCAATTCATCTTATCAAACTTATCCAACTACTACTAGGGTTACCATTAATCCTAGCTTTAGGTAAGGATGGGTATTTTGAATTGGTTGTGCTTTGAAGTAAGGTAAGTACCTCTTGGTATTTCTACCAAGAGTGGAGTGAAAAGGTTTTAGGAAAGGATTTGGAGAAACTAGAGGTAAGAGTAGTTGAAGTTCTGTCTTGAAAACGTAAGGAGATAATATATAGGTATCCATAGTTTTGTTAATAGAACTTTTTATTTGTTGAATCAAAATCATCTTGACTCAAGTTTGAAATGCCAAAACATTTGAGAATATGAAGGATGAGTCAAGACATATCTTTCGTGAAGTAGCTTTTGTCAACTAGGGTTGAGATAAGAAGTATATCACCTAATACACAATTAGTGGCATGAACACAAGTAAACAAGTATGCAAACATTGCAACACTTAGTAAGAAAAAGTTTTTGTTCCCCCTAATTTTTTCCTTTTTGACAAAAGATCAGGGTTGCTGAAACTGGGATGTTACAGCCATCCTGTTGAGGAGAGGTTTCGGGTTATGGCTTACATAGGGTCGTGGTGTGAGACACAAACGAGGTGGTCATATCATAGGATCGAATGGTCTGAGGCAGACAAGCAACACATTCCCAAGCATCGTACAAGCACCAGGCAAACAAACATATCGTACCATAGATACTAAGGGGTGACTACACGCCATATGGGGAATACTATATTAAGGATGAATATCCTATGTACGAACATTGCTGAAGGTCTCGACTTCTGTCTTGCCTTATGGTGTCGTACTTGATTCACTTAAGGCGACGAAGGACTCTGTTGGTAGGGTGATCTTGTAGTGTCTTTCGTCAATGGTAGCTTCTTTGGTTTGCTTGTCCCTGCGTCTCTTCATTTCTGGATCTCCATATTCATAGTCTTCGAGTCGGACTCTATTTCCGAGAATGGAACATTTGAAGTAGACAAGTTATGGAGCAATCCATTTTCAAATAGTTTAAGTCAGAGAAGGTGAGGTAAGGAATCTTTTGAAAGGCTTTTGAGAAAATAGTTTTCGAAAGACGGTGTTTTCAGAAATAGGGGTTGTACTGTCTAACGTCCATGCTAACTAATGTCTCCTACAGTCAGGATGGCTCTGATACCATGTTGGACCCCCGGATTTACGGTCCGCGAATCCCCATTATTCATACATTTCATATTCCCATGATCAGTGAGCCGTGAGCATAACCGACTAGTATCATTACATCATCCATATAGTATCGATTACATATACTTACAATATGGCCAATATGGCGATTACATCACAAATAGCAGAAGCCTTCAATCACAGAGCCCATGTCATGCCTTAACCTACATGCGACTCACTAGGAAGACGGCCTAGCTCGCATAGACGTCAACAATCTCCATCGTTACCCTTTCTTCTTAAAGTCTGGCTAAGTAAATAGCTAGGGACAATTCCGGTCAGTACTTTGAATGTACTCGCAAACCACCATAAGAAAACAATAATAAAGGATATGTAATATGGTTGTGGTAGGATGGCTCCATAAGAGGTTCTTTATAATTAGTTTGTCTTGTAGATGTAGCATGTCTCTATATCTTTGTTAAAAACTTTTGTAGAACATTTTGTAAACCTTTTTGAAAAGTTTTGTAAAACACTAGGATTGGGTCACCCATTTGTTTTTTCCTTCCGGTCATCCCCTGAACAAACTCCTTCCTCCTTTTTCCGACCATCGCATGGTCAAAACGTATATTTTTTCCGACCATCCCATGGTCAAAACATTTCCAAAGCCATTGCTTTTTTTGAAATCCTTTTTGAAATCAAAACCAGCACCGCTCTACAGCAACCTTCCCAACCATCCATGACCGAGGACTCGACTATTTGAATAGATTTACACTCTGTAGAGGTTGTACACATTACCCACACCATTCGAGTACCCTTCCCTGATATACACCGATCGTGGGTCGAGTAACCGGTCAAGACCATCGGAATGCCCCCTCTAGTATAAGGGCCTACCCTATGAATGTTAATCCCCTCAAAACCGGGATGTCCGGCACCATGGACCAACCGGACCGCATTTTACACTTCACAAAGTGGACGCTTTCAATGAGGGGCTCACAGTAACGTCTGGCTGCCCTTAGACAGTTCATTCTTCTCCAGGCCGATGTCCCACATGGGCCTTTACAGGAGAATACCTAGCCTCCATAGATCGACGTCCCGTGTAGTATTTGTGAGGCACCTATACTAGAATATACAAACTTCCAGCCTAGCCCTGTCCCATTCCAGAGTAATGTGGTTTCACGGGTTAATTGTTTGGGCAAAATTGCGCAGCTCGATGCGTTTTTGTAAACCTTTTTTCTCCATTTTCTTTTTTGCATATTTTGTTAAACCAAAACCCTTTTTCCTTTCTCAAACTTCTCTTGGTAGGTCGAACCTCACAAAGTTTTATCCGTAAAAACCTTTTTATAAAACTTTTTTAGGGATATGGGTAGGCTACACTAGCGCAAATCAAAGATTTTCTACCGCGTAAAACAGGATTACTATTGTAATAGATCTTGGGAATACCATGCAGTGACCCAGCATACCACTGCATGATGTAGTATACTATAGTCGTTGACATAACACTAATGAAACACCGGTCACTAGTATTACATCCCTCAGAATGGCCCAACAGAAACATAGCGGGTCCAATACATGTCTTAAAGGTTATAACTCACTCTTTACATAAGATCCAGAGAACACTCTAGATTAAAGGGAGAGAAAGAACTTCTTACGAAGAAGAATCAAAGATAAATAACGCAAAAATAAAATACTACTAAAACTACTACTTAACTAATGAATTGGCATTGCTGCTATTGCAATACACTACAGAGATAGGTTCTTTGACTAGAGACTGTATTTCTATCTAATCGGTAACTTCGTCTTCACTTGATTTGAGGTATATGTTGACTTCCTTGTCTTCATTGAAGAGCTTCAGCTGTTTTTGATAAGTCCTGGAGCATATATTGATGTAGTCTTCGTTTTAAGGCTTCAGAATCTAGCAAGGGTTAAGAAGATACTTTGAGTACGAGCGTACTGAGCAAATTTACTAGAAAAGTAGTGTTTGATGCACTATAACTACAGCCACAGACCGTAGGTCGTAGGCAATGCAAGTTTTCATAAACATTTCTTTAAAGGTTGCTTTTATTTTGAAAAGCTATGTCCTTCAGCCTTCACGGGTTTACCAGAACCTTCATGGGGTTCCTTTCCCGCCGCGTTCACAGCTCCTTCCCGGAACAGGGAGTAACAAGTTACAGTTCTTACAGTCTGCAGAGGTGCGTTACTTTACCCATGAGAGATAAACTCTTTGTTAAACAATCAGGCAGTTTATTCCTGTCCACAATTCCAGGATGTGGGGCCCAGAAGATGATCCAAGCCAATCACTACCCCCTTCGCGACCTCGCATGCCTCCTTGGTGTACACCATGCCCACATAAATAATTACGGCAATGGTTTGTACAAACCGTTAGATGTCGTGGGACGTTGAGGGTTCCCACCCATATGCTGCATATCCTCTGTGAATTACCAATTAAAATGCACGCTACGAGGATAATAGCCACGACCTACACATCCGGCTTCATGCGAGAGGAAGAAGATACAGCTGACTTCTCCGTCCTATTCCAAATCTCATGGTCAACGCGTAATATATGGCGCAAGAATCACTGGCGACATTGGTTCTTAAGCCCTAGGTGATATAGTTCTGAACAGTGGTATTCCAACTGTTAGATTTAATAGATTAATTGACCACCCTAGATCAATAATCAATAGTTCTCATGATTATTGGAAAATATTGTTTTCTGACCTTTTTCAAATGCAGGTGAAGACAACACTGGATTTGTAAAATACTTTACAGAAAATAAAAAATGACATGAGCAAGTGTGAACTTGCCTTTTGTGGTTGCAAGATTAAGCACTCACGGTCTTCGAGTCAGTATAAGATCCAAAAATCTGAAATCAGCATCATTGGTCCGGTAAGGACTAATGTTTAAAGAAGCAATATGCTTTTATGCCTAAGTAGTGTGATGCACGTTTTAAGAATAAATCCCGGAAACAATGTTGTCCTGAGGTTTAGATTTTGAAAGTGGTTACTTTGGAATATGTGGTCCTTTTGGATAAATTTCGTAGTTGTATTTTTATTAGAGTTTATAAGTGGTTGGAGTCAATACATATGTAGGAATAAAGTATTCATACTTATGATATACTAGTTAAGATTACTTATACAAGGTTTCTTATTTTAAGTGGCAAAAATGATAACCTTCGAAGAAAAGGGTTTCTCTTCTAAGGTCTAAATAAACCTTGTGGTTAGTTAGTGATGGTTGATGTTATTTGTTTTAATCAAATGATATGAGCTTGAGCTGCTTTATAGATTAACTACTTCAGACCAAAGTTAACTATAAAACATGTAGTAATGTGTATGGTATTATATTTAGACTCTTGGAGACTAAAGTTAACTTTAAAATATAGATAGTTTTGAAAGTATGATACTTACACCCTGGTATCTTGTATATCTAAAATGTGTTCTTTAAGTTACTTAAGAATGTTTGTTCTGTTACTTGAGATAATGGTTTCTTAATTCTATGATAGAGTAGTATCATTTACCTTTTATAGATAAGTGAGTAGAGTTTATAATTCCAGATATAATTTCAATTAACTATCCTTAAACTTTTTATAGTGTTGTGGTAATTGTTGAAATTTGATAATTTAAAGTAAATGGAAAGGATCTGATTTATTCACAAGATGTTCTTTAAGGTTTTTATCATGAGTTGGAATCCTTTGAGAATATAATCTTCACTTAGAGTTGAATATAGTTTGATATAAAGATATTTATAATGTTTTTAAACCATTAGAGTTTATTTCATTAATATTTAAGATTTATACTATATATTAAAATTATTTACTCATTTCAAGGATATTAATTTATTTTCTATAATTTTATTGGGGTCAGGGGTATTTTGGTCTTTTCTAATTGATCAAAAGATTTATTAAATAAGCTGGGCTGGCCCCTTGGGCTTATTGGGCCAAAGTGGCCCAATAGGGCAGGGTCAAATGGCTGCCCTGAAGGGTTTTGGCCCACCCAGCCCACTCTTCCTCCTCTCTCTTCCTCGACCTTATCTCCTCCTCAGACTCGCCCCCGTGGCAGGCGATGCCACCACCGTCGATTCTCGCCGTCGTCGGCCGTTCTAGCCACCATCGTGGTGCGAGTTGGGGTTGTCGACGACGGTCTTTTGTTCTATCCGCTTGGATTTGACTCTGGGGCTTCCCCGTGGTCAGTTGTAACTACCTCAGTGAATTACGCTCCTAGATACAAGCCTGGATGAGCGGTAGTGGTTGAAATAGTACGGTGGGGCCCTAAAAGCCACTCACGGGTAGACCTTTTGGCCGTCCCAACCACTTCCATCTCATCGGGACCTGTACGGGCGGCGTAATCGGCAGGCGAAGGGATCAACAACATACACAAGTGGGTATGTATGCAAGCCACCATACAAGAGTACATCAGAGCCATACCATCTAGAAAGAAAGGAAATATAGCAACGCCATACGGCAAGATTCAAATGACCTGGATAGAGCTAATATTTTAGGATACTTCCTCATACAGCACACATCAGAGTAACATGCGGAAGCGACAAACAAAGTCCGAGTACGGATAAGAAGCAAATCGGCATAAGATGCCATAGAAATAAGCACATCCCAACCACAGATCTCACGGATCCCCGTTCCCGGAATCTCTACACCGAACGATCGTTGCCCAGATCATCAGCCTCTTCCACCCAGTATCCCTCCTGCGAGGGTACCTGTTCATCTGAACCAATAATTTATCGTGTGAGACCCTAAGGGTACTCAGCAAGTCTTAATGCCTCTAAAGGGGACACAACCTGGGGTGACGCAATTGCAGCAAAAGATAAACCCTAGCAGTTCTATAGATAATCGCTAACCATCCGCCTAACCAAAGATAGACGGATGTCCGTGAATTAATGACAGCAGTTATAACAGTAATATCACCAGATCCATCCTCCTCCTCGCTTACCGACGAGGAAGCGGACGAACACCCCCCATCCGTTGGCAATTTTATTAACCATTCCATGTGTGTTGCACTATTTACTAGTCAATTACTTAGTCAAATTAAAAGCGGTACTTTAGTTATGCTTGTCTATGGTCGAGAAACTGTGCTCCAAGTCGTCCATAACCGCGGACACGGCTTTCAGAAAGTTTTACCCGGCCGGGGTGCACCAATAGCAACACACACTCGATCAACCTCAGAAAAACCAAATCAAAACCCAACGAGGCCTTCACGACAAAGCAATCACAGGATTCAGAAATATTTCAGGGGGCCACCCCATTGAGTAGACCCGCAACGAAGTAAGCAAGCTCCGAGACGGACTCAAGGTTTGCGTCAATGGCTGTAAACGACTGGGAACCCAAAACTGGGATTGTCGATACCACGAAAACACTCCGCTTACCTAAACAGTACAGTGTGCTCCTCGCACAATCTTAATAAAACAGTAAAGCATGGCATAAGTACAGGATAGTAACAAAACCTCAAACTAGTTTGTGGCCCCAAGAAATAAGACGGAATCAAGCTCTGGCTCAGGGGGGTCCCATATACCTCCCGGATGTGGATAGCGCAAAAAAATCAAGGAACAGGTATCAAGTACTCGGGGTCCTACGAGACACAAGTGAGCAGGAAAAACCAAATAGCAGATGTTGCTCACCGGTGCCACTTTCATTAGTTATCCCATTACTACTCAGGTTAAGTTGTTTATGTACCTCGTTATCCATCAGACTCTCACATACCCTACACATGCTGTTCTACGACTCGCATGGCTCAAACAACTCCTGTAGTAATGGCTCATGGGATGGAGGAACAAGCTTGGTGGGGTTTAAAGTAAAGGCTATGCAATACTTGGGATTCAGTTTAATGCAATCGCGACTCAATGATGCAAGAATAAGATAGAGGCAATAGGTACTGTATGTATGCGAGCATGTGGTAGTGCTTGCCTGGCAACTCAGTTGAAGCGAGAGACGGATCTGGGTAGTGCTCCTGGTTCTCTTGATATATCCCCTGCTCAGCGTCTATTCGAAAGAAGAACCAAACAAGCAAGGGCCAACATAAATAGAGTGCACAAGCATAGGAATAAAATGCGACAAGCAAACAATCATGCCATGATGAATGATGCACAAGTTGAATGGCAATAAAGTAGCATGGCATGGGTGAGGTGTGGAAGACAAGAAATAACATTTTAATGGGGTTCTGGATCACATTTGTTGTCATATTAGTTGCTGTACACTATATTTTTATATGATGCATGCTGCAATTGAAGTCAAGGATAGCATAAACAGAAAGGTCTCGTCGAGCTGATCATTTTAGACATATCATTTGTTAAATTCGGAGTTATATTTCAAAAGTTATTAAATTATTTAGTTCCAGGGGCATTTGTGTAATTTAATCAACTTGGAATTTAAAATGTTCAAAAGGTAATTTGAATAGAATATTTGAAATCCTCTCCTTTTTCTGGTTCAGAAACATATAACATATGTATCATTTGAGTTTGTTTTTCGAAAGTTATATTAAAACAGAATTTGAGTTTGAATTTAAATAATTTGGTTTAGATTTGAATTTTGAACAGACAGCCAGCCAAACTTTTTGTACCCAGCCTCAGCTAGCCCCAGCCGCTGACAGAGGGGACCGGCGCTGACTGGGCCACACGGCAGAGGCGCGCGCGGCCAGGGACTGACAGGTGGGGGGCATGGACCGCGGGTTGGTTAGGGAAAAGGTGAGGAGCCTTTATAGAAAAGTTCACCGACGCTGACAGGTGGGGATCCGAGGGACGGCGGGTTTAGGCGGGAGAAACTGCGAGGACTTAAACGCAAAACAGCAATTCCTGTCGGAACGGCAGCGGCGCGCCGCTCTGCAGGCAACTGCGATCTGCTGGCGTTCAGACAACGATGGTGACGCCGTCGCTGATCTAAACGACACGACCCCAAAACGAAAAAAGAAAAGGGGATCACGGCCTACAACTTCGGTTCAGGATGCTAGCGCGGAGGAGGACCACAGCGCGCGGGGCAGGGCGACGAAAAGCGGCGGAGCTAGCGGCTGCGGAAGCTGCTGTCGGCCAGGCGCGACGCGCGGCGCGCGCGCAGGGCGTTCGGCGGACGGCGGCGGCACTACGGCGAACTAGAGAGGGGAAGGGGGTGTCTAGGGTCTGGAGGAGCTCACCGCGGTGTCGTCGACGGTGAGAGGTAGGCCGGAGAGGCTGCTGATCGGCGACGGGGCTGGAACCCTGGAGCTACTGGTACTCGCGGGCGCGGCGGCGGCGGGGCTACTCCGGCGGGGTCCGGCTGGTTCCTCGCGTCTTGGGCGGTGCAGTAGAAGCAGGGGAGACTCCTGGTCGCCTTGGGCACCCTCCAACATGGCCCCTCCCGCTCTCCTGCTGACCTGGCCGAGCTAGGGTTAGAGGGACATGGTCTCGCTTGGGGAAGAGGAAGGAGGGAGGAGGGTTTCCTGGGGACTGCCTGGGGATCTGGGGGAGGCTAGAGGCGAAGGGGAAAGATAAGATCGAGAGGGGGTAGGTAGATGGCGTGGGGGAGGGAAGCACATGGCTATTTTATGCCAAAAAGAGAGGGGGCTCGGGTGGCTAGGGTTTAGGAGGGAGAGAGGGCCCAGGGGTAGCACATGGGAGGGTGATGGTACCAGGGGGTTAGGTGGGGCCTGCAAGGCAGAGAGGAAGCTAGAGAGAGGAGGGAGGCCGAGAGAGAGAGAGAGAGCCTCGGGTAGGGTTAGGTTTGGGGGGCTCGGGTTAGGGTGGAGATAAGGAGGGGGTACTTTGGGTTTTGATTAGAATAGGTGTGGTTTGGGTTAGCTAGGATGGGGTATGGGGGTAGGGGTAGGTGTTAGAGAGAACTAGGATAGAGGATTAGAGAGAGAGGGGGAAAAGGTAGATGCTAATGTTCTTTGGACAAAAACAAACCATGCACCAAACAATACCCAACAAGACCAAGACTAGAGCAAGGGGAAAAAGGTGATGATGGTTTAGGCATGATCAAACAAGAACAAGCCTCAGGGGTAGAGAGAGAGGATCCATAATAAAATCAAATAAAAACAAATGTCAAGCTAAGGGGTACTTGCATGGGCCATGCATAGTTAATTGATACCATATTTATCTTTGTGAAAACAAGATTAATTACCTGGCATTTTCTTATGCATTCCAAAGTGTGGAATAAGGCCCAAGCAAAAGATAAATAGAAAGAATTCCAAGTGGGGTATGAGGAGATGATCACACTGGAATATATTTGGGACTTGCTAGTGTGTATATGCCACTAGATATTTAATAAGCCCACAAAATTATCCCCACATGATGATAACCCCAACAACACCCATGTGGAAGCTAGGGAGAAAGGGTCCCACTCACAAGGCAGGCAAAGGTGGCCATGTGGCTCTCATGCATCAATAATGTGAAAACAAAATGATGCCAAGATGAGAACATGTGGAAAAATAAATGGATCCATCCCAACCCACATGAGCTAGAAGTAAACCCATAAATGCCAAGCTCATATTTAGTTGGATGGTGGAATTATAAGGTGGTGAAAAGAAAATGTGGTGGAGTTAATAAGAGATATGCCCCCAAATCAACTTGGGCATTTAACAATATATCAAGATCCAAATACAATATCAAGAGGCAACTACAATTAATAATGCACATGAGATAAGAACCAAACAAGAAGGGGTTTATATGATGCTCAAATGCAAGGTGGCATGATGACATGAGCATGACATGATGATGATGCAACAATTATATGTAGGAAGTGGCCCTTTTTATTACTAGAACAAGTAGCATTACAGGTGTTAGACATCTGGGATGCTACAACTCTCCCCCACTAACAGGAATCTCGCCCCGAGATTCTAGGAAGAAGAAGAAGACACAAAGAGGGTAGGATAGTTGGCACGAAGTTCATCTTCACGCTCCCAAGTGGCTTCATCAACAGAATGGTGTGACCACTGCACCTTGCAGAACTTGATGGACTTGTTGCGAGTCCTTCTTTCTGCGGTCTCAAGAATTTTGGTGGGGTGTTCTTGATAAGACAGGTCTTTTTGGAGATCGATTAGCTCATGATCCACGGTCCTGCCGGGATCTTTGAAGCACTTCTTGAGCTGAGAGATGTGGAAAACATCATGGACTTTGAGTTTTTCCGGAAGCTCAAGGGCATAAGCGACTTCTCCTCTTCTTCCACGAATCTTGAATGGACCGATGTATCTAGGAGCCAGCTTTCCTTTGATACCAAAGCGGTGTGTGCCTTTCATGGGAGTGACACGAAGGTACACGAGATCACCAGGGGCATACACCATGTCCGTGTGTTTCCTGTCATAGTTGCTCTTCTGACGACTTTGAGCAATCTTCAGGTTCTCAAGAATGATATGCACCTTCTCCTCTGCTTGAGTTACAATGTCAGGGCCAAACCAGATTCTTTCTCCTGCACCTGACCAACCAATCGGAGTTCTGCACTTGCGACCATAGAGAGCCTCAAATGGTGCCATCTTCAGACTCTTCTGGAAGCTGTTGTTGTACGAGAATTCAGCATAAGGAAGACATTCCTCCCACTTCATGCCAAAAGAGATGACGCAAGCACGAAGCATATCCTCCAGAATCTGATTGATCCTTTCCACTTGTCCTTGCGACTGAGGGTGGTAAGCAGTGCTGAAGTTCAACTTTGTTCCCAGAGCATTTTGAAAGCTTTCCCAGAACTTGGAAGTGAAGATGCTCCCACGGTCTGAACTGATCTCAAGCGGAACCCCATACAGAGAGACAATTCTGTTGATATAGAGCTCAGCCAACTGAATTCCAGAAATTGTTTCCTTGACGGGGAAGAAATGAGCCACTTTAGAAAGCCTGTCGATGACAACAAAGATTGCATTGTTGCCCTTCTGCGACCTTGGAAAGCCAGTGATGAAGTCCATCTCTACTTTCTCCCATTTCCATTCCTGAGGTTTCAATGGCTGTAGAAGACAGAATGGTTTCTGATGGACAGCTTTCACTCTGCGGCAGACATCACACTCCGAGACATACTTGGCACAATATCGTTTCAAACCAGGCCACCAATACTGTGTTTTCAAGTCCATGTACATATTTGTGCTGCCAGGGTGGATAGAAAGAACCGAATCGTGCGCCTCCTTGAGAACTTGCTCTCTCAAACCCGGGTAGTTTGGAACAAACATCCGGTGGTCGAAGAAAAGCGTGCCTTGATCATCTACGTGGAAGGACTCATACTTCGGAAGCTCAAGTTTAGAGATGATGTTTCTGGTGTGCGGATCACCCAGCTGACGAGAGCGAATCTTTTCTTCCAAGAGAGGAGTAGCCAGAAGGTTCAGGAGATGCCCTTGTTCCACAACTTCCAGGTTGAGCTGGCGGAATTCCTCGCACAAGAGGGGCTGCTGCTCTTCCATCATGAGGTTATTGACATAAGCTTTGCGGCTGAGAGCATCTGCCATGACATTAGCTTTGCCCGGTGTGTAGTTGATGGTCAAATCAAAGTCATTGATTGCTTCAATCCATCTCCTCTGCCGAAGGTTGAGATCAGGCTGAGTGAAGATATACTTCAAACTTTTGTGGTCAAAAAAGATCTCACAACGGTTGCCAAGCAAGTAGTGCCTCCATAGCTTCAAAGCAAAGACAACTGCTGCTAGCTCGAGGTCATGTGTGGGATAGTTGATCTCATGCGTCTTCAACTGTCGAGAGGCATAAGCAACAACTTGTTTTTCTTGCATAAGGACCGCACCCAATCCTTGCAAAGAGGCGTCGCAGAATATCTGGAAAGGCTTAGATGTATCCGGAGGAACCAAGACTGGCGTGGAAGTGAGCTTCTCTTTGAGTGTCTCAAAACTTTCTTGACATGCAAGAGTCCACAGGTATTTCTTGCCTTTCTTGAGGAGATCGGTAAGAGGCTTCGCTATCTTCGAGAAGTTCTGAACGAAGCGACGGCAATAACTAGCCAAACCGAGGAAACTCCGCACTTCTTTGACATTAACAGGAGGAAGCCATTCAACAATTGTCTTTACCGTTTCCGGGTTGACCGCAATGCCCTTGGCAGAGATGACATGACCAAGATAGGTTACTTCAGGCAGCCAAAACTCACACTTTGAGAACTTTGCATACAAGCGGTTCTCACGCAGCTTGTTTAGGACACAACAAAGGTGTTCTTCATGCTCTTCCTTCAACTTGGAATAGACCAGGATGTCATCCAGATAGACCACAACGAACTTATCCAGGTACTCCATGAAGACCGAGTTCATAAGCCTCGAGAAGGTAGCCGGTGCGTTGGTGAGACCGAAAGACATCACCGTGTACTCATACAGGCCATAGCGGGTGGTGAAAGTTGTTTTAGGCACATCTTCCTTGCGAATCTTGATTTGGTGATAACCACTCCTCAAATCCAGCTTAGAGAATACCACAGCTCCAGCTAGCTGGTCAAAGAGATCATTAATCCGCGGAAGGGGATATTTGTTCTTGATGGTTTTAGCATTGAGAGCCCGATAGTCAACACAAAGTCTATCAGTCCTGTCCCGCTTCTTCACAAAGATTGTTGGGCTACCCCAAGAAGAAGTACTGTGTTGAATGAAAACCAACTTCTCTTGTTCATCAAGCTGTCGTTTGAGTTCAGCCAACTCAGCAGGACCCATTTTATAAGGCCGCTTGGAGATAGGAGCCGTTCCAGGTTCAAGCTCAATTACGAACTCAACCTCACGATCCGGAGGCATACCCGGCAACTCTTCAGGAAAAACATCCGGAAACTCGCAGACCACTGGGACTCTCTGAATAGCTTCCATAGCATCATCATTCAGAGCCGCCAAAGAGAAAAGCTGGACAGCAGGCGTCAGACTTGGAGAAAAGAATATATGGCCTTCAGGAATCTTCAGAGAAACCGAGCGTTCAGCACAATCAATCACAGCTGCATTTGCCGTCAACCAATCCATGCCCAAGATGACATCAATGTCAGAATTGCCCAGAACAACTAAAGAAGCCGAGAACAAAGAGCCACCAATCTCAATTTGATTGCCATGGCTGATTTTTGCAGCTGCCATTGTTGCTCCAGGAGAAAGAACCATTAACCGCTTAAGGAGAGGATCCATTGCTAACTCATTCTCATTTTCAAACTTGTGAGAAACAAAAGAATGCGATGCACCAGAATCGAACAAAACTCGTGCAGGACTGAGTTAACGGATAGCGTACCCATCACCACTCCAGGTGCATGCTCAGCTTGAGCGGCGTTGACACAATTGGCACGAGCAACCGTAGACCCGGGCTTGGTGTTGATGTTGAGAGCCCGAGGTGGTGGTGCACGAACCGTAGGAGAGCTTGCTGCAGATCTTGGCGGGGGTGGAGGGAGAGCTTTGTTCTTCAACGGACAGTTCCAGCTCAGATGTCCAGGATCTCCACACGTGTAACAAGCACCAGGTGGACGTGGAGCAACATAGCCAGGGACTCCGCCAGGCGCTCCAGGGTAGTTGTGGGTGTAGCCCCTGGGAGCCGCAGTGATAGAGTTTGGTGGCCTTGACGCGTAGCTTGCAGGTCTTGGTGAAGCCGGGAGCGACGGTGGGGTGTTAGGAACCCAGACACGCCGCTTAGAAGGAGCTGCCATAACCGAAGAGCTTGATGCATCCCTGTTGTGTTTCTTGGACTCCTCGAACGCTTGCATGCTTGCTTCCTCTTGCAGAGCTGTGTGCTGTAGTTCCAGGAAAGATGCCGGCCTTGCATGTGTGATTGCATACTTGATCGATGCATTGAGCCCTTGCCTGAACCTCTTCTGCTTCTTCTTGTCATCAGATACCTCATCGCCACCATAACGAGATAGATTCATGAAATTCCTGATGTAGGTGTTGACATTATCATTTCCTTGCTTAAGGTTGAGAAACGCTTCCTTCATCCTTTCCATGACAATCTCTGACAGGAATTGCTCTTTGAACGCTCCAGAGAACTGTCCCCAGGTAGGCTGAAAACCAGTGCAGCTTGCCTTCAAGTAATTCTTCCACCAGAGAGCTGCATCTCCCTTTAGAAGGTGAGTAGCACACTTTACCCACTCCTGCTCAGGAACATCAGCAGTCTCAAGAAGCCTTGACGTCTCACGTAACCAATCATCCGCATCCAGTGGTCGATCGGAAACATCAAACTGACGAGGGTTGAATTTCAGGAAGCTCTTGATGTCTCCTCGCTTGGGAGGTGGAGGGAGTGGAGCAAACTCATTTCTTCTGACACTTTCTTCCAAGCGCTGCTGGTTCTGCTGCATTGCTGCCAAGGCATTAGCTATGTTTGACAATGCGGCCCCCAACTCCGGTGGTATGTCCTCATCTGAACGACGTGGTGGAGCCATCCTGAGATTGATATAAAACACAAGTCAGTACTATAATGGAGAATAATAATAATCCAAAATAGTACCAAAATGGAATTAACCAAGATTAAAGGATATGATTACTAAGATGATATTAAAATATCAACAAAGTTCAAAGCACCTAAAAGATATCAAGCATATCGCACACGACTGAAAAGGAGTGTGGTACACAAATATATCAAAGAAAATTTTTCCACAAATTTCGGCATTAAAATACCAATAGATGCGCAAAACTACTTAACGAATCAAGATTAGCGACTCTACCAATTCAATATACAAAAGCGAATGATAAGAGTAGTGGTATGGTCGCGACTCCATCCCGCACTCAAAGCATTACTCCGCACATGAATAAGTGGAACACATATCCTAACCCCTTCTTCTCACGTTGAACCTACAGATTGGTAACTACGGAAACGAACACCCCAAACAAGATAGCGTCGGATACAAAGAGTAAGACAGATTGCGTCGGTTTGCAAAAGCCTGTCGGTATGGAATGTACCAACAGTTGATAACCAAAGGCTGATTAGATAACAACTTGGATGCAACAGATAGACAAGGGATTACACACACACACACAACCTATGGTACTACGGAAACCCAGAACACGTGAATCCTAGTTTGAATTTTAAGAAGAGGATTGAAAACGTTGCACTTCCTTACCAGAAAAGGGTGGGTGGGTGGGTAAGAAGAAAAGTGGAAGCAGTCCTACTCTCGTGTTTTTGTTTTTCCCTAGTATACATAACTACCAAAAATATTTGCTAGACTGACAACGACCGTTTGGCTGAGACCCTGAAGGTCGGGATGGCTCTGATACCAATTGTAACTACCTCGGTGAATTACGCTCCTAGATACAAGCCTGGATGAGCGGTAGTGGTTGAAATAGTACGGTGGGGCCCTAAAAGCCACTCACGGGTAGACCTTTTGGCCGTCCCAACCACTTCCATCTCATCGGGACCTGTACGGGCAGCGTAATCGGCAGGCGAAGGGATCAACTACATACACAAGTGGGTATGTATGCAAGCCACCATACAAGAGTACATCAGAGCCATACCATCTAGAAAGAAAGGAAATATAGCAACGCCATACGGCAAGATTCAAATGACCTGGATAGAGCTAATATTTTAGGATACTTCCTCATACAGCACACATCAGAGTAACATGCGGAAGCGACAAACAAAGTCCGAGTATGGATAAGAAGCAAATCGGCATAAGATGCCATAGAAATAAGCACATCCCAACCACAGATCTCACGGATCCCCGTTCCCGGAATCTCTACACCGAACGATCGTTGCCCAGATCATCAGCCTCTTCCACCCAGTATCCGTCCAGCGAGGGTACCTGTTCATCTGAACCAATAATTTATCGTGTGAGACCCTAAGGGTACTCAGCAAGTCTTAATGCCTCTAAAGGGGACACAACCTGGGGTGACGCAATTGCAGCAAAAGATAAACCCTAGCAGTTCTATAGATAATCGCTAACCATCCGCCTAACCAAAGATAGACAGATGTCCGTGAATTAATGACAGCAGTTATAACAGTAATATCACCAGATCCATCCTCCTCCTCGCTTACCGACGAGGAAGCGGACGAACACCCCCCATCCGTTGGCAATTTTATTAACCATTCCATGAGTGTTGCACAATTTACTAGTCAATTACTTAGTCAAATTAAAAGCGGTACTTTAGTTATGCTTGTCTATGGTCGAGAAACTGTGCTCCAAGTCGTCCATAACCGCGGACACGGCTTTCAGAAAGTTTTACCCGGCCGGGGTGCACCAATAGCAACACACACTCGATCAACCTCGGAAAAACCAAATCAAAACCCAACGAGGCCTTCAAGACAAAGCAATCACAGGATTCAGAAATATTTCAGGGGGCCACCCCATTGAGTAGACCTGCAACGAAGTAAGCAAGCTCCGAGACGGACTCAAGGTTTGCGTCAATGGCTGTAAACGACTGGGAACCCAAAACTGGGATTGAATATACCGCGAAAACACTCCGCTTACCTAAACAGTACAGTGTGCTCCTCGCACAATCTTAATAAAACAGTAAAGCATGGCATAAGTACAGGATAGTAACAAAACCTCAAACTAGTTTGTGGCCCCAAGAAATAAGACGGAATCAAGCTCTGGCTCAGGGGGGTCCCATATACCTCCCGGATGTGGATAGCGCGAAAAAATCAAGGAACAGGTATCAAGTACTCGGGGTCCTACGGGACACAAGTGAGCAGGAAAAACCAAATAGCAGATGTTGCTCACCGGTGCCACTTTCATTAGTTATCCCATTACTACTCAGGTTAAGTTGTTTAGGTACCTCGTTATCCATCAGACTCTCACATACCCTACACATGCTGTTCTACGACTCGCATGGCTCAAACAACTCCTGTAGTAATGGCTCATGGGATGGAGGAACAAGCTTGGTAGGGTTTAAAGTAAAGGCTATGCAATACTTGGGATTCAGTTTAATGCAATCGCGACTCAATGATGCAAGAATAAGATAGAGGCAATAGGTACTGTATGTATGCGAGCATGTGGTAGTGCTTGCCTGGCAACTTAGTTGAAGCGAGAGACGGATCTGGGTAGTGCTCCTGGTTCTCTTGATATATCCCCTGCTCAGCGTCTATTCGAAAGAAGAACCAAACTAGCAAGGGCCAACATAAATAGAGTGCACAAGCATAGGAATAAAATGCGACAAGCAAACAATCATGCCATGATGAATGATGCACAAGTTGCATGGCAATAAAGTAGCATGGCATGGGTGAGGTGTGGAAGACAAGAAATAACATTTTAATGGGGTTCTGGATCACATTTGTTGTCATATTAGTTGCTGTACACTATATTTTTATATGATGCATGCTGCAATTGAAGTCAAGGATAGCATAAACAGAAAGGTCTCGTCGAGCTGATCATTTTAGACATATCATTTGTTAAATTCGGAGTTATATTTCAAAAGTTATTAAATTATTTAGTTCCAGGGGCATTTGTGTAATTTAATCAACTTGGAATTTAAAATGTTCAAAAGGTAATTTGAATAGCATATTTGAAATCCTCTCCTTTTTCTGGTTCAGAAACATATAACATATGTATCATTTGAGTTTGTTTTTCGAAAGTTATATTAAAACAGAATTTGAGTTTGAATTTAAATAATTTGGTTTAGATTTGAATTTTGAACAGACAGCCAGCCAAACTTTTTGTACCCAGCCTCAGCTAGCCCCAGCCGCTGACAGAGGGGACCGGCACTGACTGGGCCACACGGCAGAGGCGCGCGCGGCAAGGGACTGACAGGTGGGGGGCATGGACCGCGGGTTGGTTAGGGAAAAGGTGAGGAGCCTTTATAGAAAAGTTCACCGACGCTGACAGGTGGGGATCCGAGGGACGGCGGGTTTAGGCGGGAGAAACTGCGAGGGCTTAAACGCAAAACAGCAATTCCTGTCGGAACGGCAGCGGCGCGCCGCTCTGCAGGCAACTGCGATCTGCCGGCGTTCAGACGACGATGGCGACGCCGTCACTGATCTAAACGACACGACCCCAAAACGAAAAAAGAAAAGGGGATCACGGCCTACAACTTCGGTTCGGGATGCTAGCGCGGAGGAGGACCACAGCGCGCGGGGCAGGGCGACGAAAAGCGGCGGAGCTAGCGGCTGCGGAAGCTGCTGTCGGCCAGGCGCGACGCACGGCGCGCGCGCAGGGCATTCGGCGGACGGCGGCGGCACTACGGCGAACTAGAGAGGGGAAGGGGGTGTCTAGGGGCTGGAGGAGCTCACCGCGGTGTCGTCGACGGTGAGAGGTAGGCTGGAGAGGCTACTGATCGGCGACGGGGCTCGAACCCTGGAGCTGCTGGTACTCGCGGGCGCGGCGGCGGCGGGGCTACTCCGGCGGGGTCCGGCTGGTTCCTCGCGTCCTGGGCGGTGCAGTAGAAGCAGGGGAGACTCCTGGTCGCCTTGGGCACCCTCCAACACGGCCCCTCCCGCTCTCCTGCTGACCTGGCCGAGCTAGGGTTAGAGGGACATGGTCTCGCTTGGGGAAGAGGAAGGAGGGAGGAGGGTTTCCTGGGGACTGCCTGGGGATCTGGGGGAGGCTAGAGGCGAAGGGGAAAGATAAGATCGAGAGGGGGCAGGTAGATGGTGTGGGGGAGGGAAGCACATGGCTACTTTATGCCAAAAAGAGAGGGGGCTCGGGTGGCTAGGGTTTAGGAGGGAGAGAGGGCCCAGGGGTAGCACATGGGAGGGTGATGGTACCAGGGGGTTAGGTGGGGCCTGCAAGGCAGAGAGGAAGCTAGAGAGAGGAGGGAGGCCAAGAGAGAGAGAGAGCCTCGGGTAGGGTTAGGTTTGGGGGGCTCGGGTTAGGGTGGAGAGAAGGAGGGGGTACTTTGGGTTTTGATTAGAATAGGTGTGGTTTGGGTTAGCTAGGATGGGGTATGGGGGTAGGGGTAGGTGTTAGAGAGAACTAGGATAGAGGATTAGAGAGAGAGGGGGAAAAGTTAGATGCTAATGTTCTTTGGACAAAAACAAACCATGCACCAAACAATCCCCAACAAGACCAAGACTAGAGCAAGGGGAAAAAGGTGATGATGGTTTAGGCATGATCAAACAAGAACAAGCCTAAGGGGTAGAGAGAGAGGATCCATAATAAAATCAAATAAAAACAAATGTCAAGCTAAGGGGTACTTGCATGGGCCATGCATAGTTAATTGATACCATATTTATCTTTGTGAAAACAAGATTAATTACCTGGCATTTTCTTATGCATTCCAAAGTGTGGAATAAGGCCCAAGCAAAAGATAAATAGAAAGAATTCCAAGTGGGGTATGAGGAGATGATCACATTGGAATATATTTGGGACTTGCTAGTGTGTATATGCCACTAGATATTTAATAAGCCCACAAAATTATCCCCACATGATGATAACCCCAACAACACCCATGTGGAAGCTAGGGAGAAAGGGTCCCACTCACAAGGCATGCAAAGGTGGCCATGTGGCTCTCATGCATCAATAATGTGAAAACAAAATGATGCCAAGATGAGAACATGTGGAAAAAGAAATGGATCCATCCCAACCCACATGAGCTAGAAGTAAACCCATAAATGCCAAGCTCATATTTAGTTGGATGGTGGAATTATAAGGTGGTGAAAAGAAAAGGTGGTGGAGTTAATAAGAGATATGCCCCCAAATCAACTTGGGAATTTAACAATATATCAAGATCCAAATACAATATCAAGAGGCAACTACAATTAATAATGCACATGAGATAAGAACCAAACAAGAAGGGGTTTATATGATGCTCAAATGCAAGGTGGCATGATGACATGAGCATGACATGATGATGATGCAACAATTATATGTAGGAAGTGGCCCTTTTTATTACTAGAACAAGTAGCATTACAGGTGTTAGACAACTGGGATGCTACATCAGTTCCACCCCATTCCCGAACTCTAGGGTTTGGAGAATATGCTGTCGCCGCCGCCGCGTTCCCGCTTGCGGTGGTGTGCTGGTATCATGCACTGCTACGACCGCCATATTGGCAGGTGCAGGTTGCAGCGCCCCTCTGGGTGCTCCATGTGCCGCCGCGGTTTGTCGGCCCCTCTCCTTCCTCTTCGATTCATCAACGAGGACCTGGGGTAAGTGGTCTCTGTGGTGTTTGTCCATGCTACTGCCATGATTCTTTTTGGTGTGTATCTAGTGGCTTCTCATATTGAGTGACTATGTGTTGATTGGGTTCATCTCTGGATTAGGGTTCATAACCCCCCTGTTGATCATATCTATGATGCCTTAGATCTAGTGTTGATCATATTTGATCATGGGAAATGATTGCCTGCTGTGGTTAAGGATTGATAGTAGCTTTGATGATACTAGTTGCCTGTCAGATTTAGTCTAGTAGAAATCCACCATGATCTATGCTAGTGTCTAAAAGAAATCGTTGATTGGATTATGTTGTTGATCTGAGAAGTTTCCCTACTGTCAGAATACTTGTGCTGACAGTGGATTTCTCTCAGTAGTTGCTTATTGCAATTATAAGGTGGGCTTGTTTGAGATGATACACTCTAAATCAAATCATTATATGTAATGATTTTCTGTGGATGTATAGATTCATTTTAATGTTGATTCCTAGACTTGGCTTCAGGAAAATGATATGTAGTGGTTGTCCCTTTTTATCTGTGGAAGCTAAGTAAAGATTGGTTTTAGCTCATTAAGAACTTGTCCTTGTGATACCATTGTATTCTGGAACACAGGTGATTGGGATTTTATTTCTAGGCTTAGCTTGATTATGCTTGTGATTAATACTGACAAGTTGACATGAAAACTTGTATTAACTTTCCTGCCTATGATGTTGGTCTAAGGCTTTAGGATTTAATTCCTAGTTGGTTGAGTATTAGTTTGTTTGAATCTTGCAAGATTAGAGGTGCTAATCTCTCTGAGATGTGCCCTGATCTTGATAAGACCAAATGAAAATGATCTAAGTTCCAAAGTAACACTGAACCTAGTGATGCTGGTCTGAGGGTTTAGTGTTTGTGGTTGAGCTAGATTTCTTATCCTTATACTTGAAATCTCTAAGATAGATTCACCCCTTTTGGGTGCTTATTGAGAGATTATTGCATAAAGCAACACATGCTTTTGTTTAGATATTCTGATGAAAGCATGTGATGGTTTTATGAGACTCACCACAAGATTTGATGTTGGTGTAGTATATTGATGATGATCCTGATCTTGCTCTTGGTGTTGATCTTGATCTACTTTTGCTGGCTCCTGAGCTAGCTCTTGAGCTTGCCTGCTCCTCCTAGCTCCTGGGCTTGACCTTGCTGGCCACCAGATCTATTCCCCGCCTTATGTCACCATCCTGGTGATGTTTGGGTTGATCTGGGTGGTTGGTTTGGTTGCTGTTCTTGGTTTAACTATTGTTCATCGTGGCTGTGCTGGTGTATTGTGTAGTGGAGAGATGCACTGAGGTGCTCCTCTATGGCTGGGCTGTGGTTTTATGATAATGGCTATGCTTTTGAGATCGACAGCACACCCCTCTGCATGCTTGTGTGTGCAGCTTGTGTGCCTGCTATGCACATGTGGATAAGTTCAGAAAGTTTGAACTTACTATTACCAAACTACTCTTACCTGGATGGTAAATTGGTCCATTTATCTATCATTGAATTTTGGCTTTGAATGTATGAAAGATAAAATCTTTCAGATTGGTGAAACTTGCCCCTTTTTCCACAATTCTCCATGATGAGATTGTCAAGTGCACCTCACTGACATATCTGAGAGAAATATACTAAAACTAATCTTGTTTTATTTTCTATTTAATCTTTGTTTTGCAGGTACAAAGATAAAGATGAAGATTTAGTGTAGTTTTAGATATAGCATAGTTAGTACATATACAAATGTACTTTTTTAATCTTTGTAATTTTTCTTTTATAATTCTTGTAATCTTTAATTGGTTCACTTGAAACAAAGATTATATATTTATTAATGAAGAATATTTTATTCTTTACTCTCGTGTGAATTGTGAAGTTTAGAATAACTTCAATAAGTTATTCTTTGTAATTTGTCTATGAATAAGAAATGAACTTCATATACCATATTGCTTTTAAATAAGATTTAAGTTATAATACTTTTCTCTTAATTAATTTAAGATTCAAATCTTATATCAAAATCATTTAAATTATAAAACACTTAAGTTTTAAAATCCAAACTCAATTCAAAACACACATAATTCCTTTAAGTTCATATCAAAGTTTATAGCAATCCTCCTTTAAGACTAAACCTATTCTCAAAGTAAGAAAGAAACATTGATCACTCAAAGTTTTTATTTGGCGAAAAATTTTACCCACATTTTCACAAATGAATGCATGCAACAATACATATTCCTAAATCTACCCTTCGTTAGGTCCTAAATACTGGGATGTTACAGACTTCCCCCCTTAAATTAAACTTTGTCCCGAAGTTTGTGGAGATGTACCAGAATAATTTTGGATAAACTTTTCTTAAATTCTCTTTCTTCTCCCATGTGGCTTCTCTCTCAGGGTGATGTTCCCACTGTACCTTGCAATATTCAATTGCTCTGTTCCTCAATCTTTTCCAATTTTCTTCCCGAATCTTATAGGGCTTTCCAATATAAATTAGGTCTGCTTGTAGTTCTAACTCTTGACGTGTTATTGCCTCCTCTAGAACTTTCAAACATTTGCGAAGTTGTGACATATGAAAAGCATTATGCATCTAAGCCAATCTTGCGGGTAACTCTAAAGCATAAGCGATAGTTCTATTTTGACTTAGTATCTTAAATGGTCCGATATATCTTGGACTCAATTTCCCTTTAACTCCCAATCTTTTTACTCCTTGCATTGGACTTTACTTTCAAATAGACCACATCTCCTACTTCTGAATGCCATGATCTTTGGCTTTGATCCGCATAACTTTGCTACCTGCTTTGGGCTATTTTTAGTCTTTCCCTGATCTTATCAATGATGTCTTGTCTATACTTGAACTAACTTCTCGGAATTATCCTTTTGGATTTACTCGAATAAAATGTGCACTCTTAGTGAGTCTGTCCACAATTACCCATATCATATCTTTCCTTTTTAGTGTCATAGGTGATCCTATGATGAAGTCCATACCTATTTCCTCTCATTTCTATTCAGGAATTTCTAAGGTTTGTAATGGTTGCTATACTCCCCACTCCATAATGATCTTCAATGGAATTAATTGGATTATTCCATAACCTGATTAGATATCCTCATTCAATTCTTTTTCTTGAATTAACAACTTCATTACTATATTAATTACAATTTGGAAGTTCTCATTACCATAAGTTTTTATATTTCTATATATGCATTTTAATGGTCAACAGACTATCTTACTATTCCTATCATTATATAGTTGATACTGGTATTCCTTCCAAGATTGAATTTGAACTCAATTTGTCCATACCCATTGGAATTCTTTTATTCACGACACTTGTTGAATTAGGGTTCTATATTACTTCTTAAGGATTACTTTAAAATTTGTGTCTTTTTAAATTTGATGGTTTAAATGTATCCTTCATCACCCTCAAATTTCTACCTTCTTAAGATTTTTAATTAACTTTTCTTTATTCCCCAAATTATTTTCTTCAACTATCATTCCTAATGTTTACTCTTCCCCATTAAGCTTTACTAATAGTTTTGAAACTCCATACATAGAGGCTATTGATTCTTGAACTAAAATGTTGGTTCCTGTTCAGTTTATATTTTACTGCTTTAAAGTCCAATGAAAGATTATACGGTGCATCCACATCGTTGTGGATTTTCGAAGCAATTCTTTCAGCACTAAATGTCGTACTTGCTAATGGGCATTCTTGCTGAAATAACTGGATTTTGCAAAGCATCTTGCCAAGCTATCGTCTTCAGATCTGTTAAACTTTCTTATGTCTTACTTAACTTAGGCCAAATTTAATGCTCTTTATGCAACTTTTAATAAGATTTGGTTAACTATCTCAACCAAATACCAGGTGCGGACAAAATACCAACTGTGGATTAGTTACTAGCTATGGATCAAATACCAATTGCGGATTATTACCAGCAGCGAACCGTCCTAGGGTGTGTTAATTACCCTATGGTTTCTCACATACCTCTCACATTCCCTCAGAATTGTCAGAGTTTGAATACAATTTTGGTTTCCAAAGATAACTATTTGTACTTATCCATGATACTTCCATGAATTTGGTACAATTCCTACATTACTTCTGAGTAGTATTACCTACTTCTATACCCAACTTTTTTCTTGAGTTTGACTAGGAATACTCTATGTTCTATCTATTATCCAAGTGGTGTTAACACTCCTTATATCTTGCTTCTTCCTTCCCATAAGTTTTCTTTTGAAATCGTCGCTCCCTTATACGAATTCCTATTCCTATCTAGGTCTATATCATCAAGTAACAACTGGGTGTTACATCATGCATTTGCACACCTAATTAAACTTCATGTATAGATCTAGTCAATCAAGAAAATTCAATAAGATCCAAATGTCGATAAACAACAAAACATATACCTTGTATTACACATAGGTTTTAACTAATTTAAAAATGTACTAGATGTTCCAACTGTTTGCTCCATACCTATTTACACACCTATCTTACAAGAACTTCTTGTTCTTGTGGATATATCCTCACTTATTTCCACAAACCCTGCAATCTACCATACGCATTACCCTCTATGTACATTATTCAAGCCCTCATCCCTTGGGATGTCGTTTCTTTCTCACTTTTGTCTTCCTCTAGTGCTTCCTGGAGTTCCGTCCATGATGACGTGAAGTCCTACGACTGCCTTCTGGAGCATAGGAGCATCCAGGAGGTGCGTATTCTTGGTTAGAAGTACCGATACTAAGATTAGTCATTGAAAAATGACTAGAGTTGGCGTAATCTTCCACCGAATAGTTCGGGTTTTCTGGCAACGCTTCCTCATAGTAAGTTGGTTCCTTAGCTTTTTCTTGGATCCAGTCATATATGTTGGTATAGTAACTATTGGAGTACTCTTCTAAGTTGATTAGATTCGTATTACCCCCATATGGTCCATAAGGCTCTCTATGATTATAATTGGCCTCTTCTTCAATACCTGTATCACAAGGTATAAGATTCCCTATAGTTTTACCTTTAGATTCTCTTTCCCATCCATACATGTTAGGCTCAGGTTTATTTGGAATTACTTTATTCCATTCCTGTTGTTCGGAATTGTACTTGGTCCATAGGTCTTCAGGTGGCTTGAGGTCATACTGGTAATAGGCATAATTTTCTGAGTTTGGGTCATCGAACTCCATATCCTCAAACATCTCCCCTGAGGGTATGTATTTGGGATGCCTAGCTTCTTTATATAACTTCTTCCTACGAGCCATTGCTTTTTCAGGATTAGTAAAATCCTCAATGACTGTATCCAGTTCCAGAACTAAAACTTGGTAAGTATTATGATAAGTGTTTAGCGAAGACCGATAACGATCCATATACTCTACAGCTAAAGTAGGTTCAGCTTGAACTAAGGTAGAGTGATCTAACTCATGCTCTGAGTTTGAGGTTTCATGTGGTATAATGGTGTGAGTACTACCTTCTAGAGCTTGGGATTTATGCTCTTGGATCATGGTTATGGCTGCTGCTATAGCAATCTGATATGCAGATGCCATGCACCTTGCCTCTCCCGCTGGCATTTCTCCCTTCAGTCCTAACTTCTTGGGTAACATGATCATGACACGGTATTTAGCTAATACCTGCCCATCATAGTAAGTGTAAATCTTGACCAAGAGTCTTGATTCACATTCCAAACTCCATAGAAGTTTTCGGAGATTGTCTATCCAATCCCCCACGTAGTCATCCAACGTCCTGTTCATCACTTGAACATTCTGGGGTGGATATCGAGGTGCCATGTGGAACTGTGGATATGAAATTATCATCAGTCATATAAAGTTAAAACTCTTGGGAAATGATTGGAATTGCAATCATATAATAGAGTTATCGCACTAGTAACATAACAGGATTATTCTTAAGTGAATATCCCTCATATCACTAGAGAACTCTTCATTATTGCTAGGATGTGTCTTACAGGTTCTACCCATTTACTAGGTTTCCAACCTAAGGTCAAAGCATATGCTCTGATACCAACTGCGGTGACCCAGCATACCACTTCATGATGTAGTATACTATAGTCGTTGGCATAACACTAATGAAACACCGCTTACTAGTATTACATCCCTCGGAATGGCTCAACAGAAACATAGCAGGTCCAATACATGGATTAAAGGTTATAACTCACTCTTTACATAAGATCCAGAGAACACTCTATATTAAAGGGAGAGAAATAACTTCTTACAAAGAAGATTCAAAGATAAATAACGCAAAACTAAAATACTAATAAAACTATTACTTGAATAAGGAATTGGCATTGCTGCTATTGCAATACACTATAGAGATAGGTTCGTTGACTAGAGACTGTATTTCTATCTAATCGGTAACTTCGTCCTCACTTGAGTTGAGGTATATGTTGAATTCCTTGTCTTCATTGAAGAGCTTCAGCTGTTTTTGATAAGTCCTCAAGCATATCTTGATGTAGTCTTCGTTTTAAGGCTTCAGAATCTAGCAAGGGTTAAGAAGATACTTTGAGTACGAGCATACTCAGCAAATTCACTAGAAAAGGAGTGTTTGATGCACTATAACTATAGCCACAGACCGTAGGTCGTAGGCAATGCAAGTTTTCATAAACATTTCTTTAAAGGTTGCTTTTATTTTGAAAAGCTATGTCCGTCAGCCTTCACGGGTTTACCAAAACCTTCATGGGGTTCCTTTCCCACCGCGTTCACAGCTCCTTCCCGGAACAGGGAGTAACAAGTTACAATTCTTACACTCTACAGAGGTGCGTTACTTTACCCATGAGAGATCAACTCTTTGTTGCACAACCGGGCAGCTTATTCCTGTCCATAATTCCATGTTGCATGGCGCAGAAGATGATCCAAGCCAATCACTGCCCCCTTCGCGACCTCGCATGCCTCCTTGGTGTACACCATGCCCACATAAAGAATTACGGCAATGGTTTGTACAAACCGTTAGATGTCAGAACTATCGTGGGACGTTGAGGGTTCCCACCCATATGTTGCATATCCTTTGCGAATTACCAATTAAAATGCACGCTATGAGGATAACAGCCACGACCTGCACATCTGGCTTCGTGTGAGAGGAAGAAGATACAACTGACTTCTCCGTCCCATTCCAAATCTCATGGTCAACGCGTAATATACGGCGCAAGAATCACTGGCGACATTGGTTCTTAAGCCCTAGGTGATATAGTTCTGAACAGTGGTATTCCAACTTTCAGATTTAATAGATTAATTGATCACCCTGGATCAATAATCAATAGTTCTCATGATTATTGGAAAATAGTGTTTTATGACCTTTTTCAAATGCAGGTGAAGACAACACTGGATTTGTAAAATACTTTACAGAAAATAAACAAAGGACATGAGCAAGTGTGAACTTGCCTTTTGTGGTTGCAAGATTATGCACTCACGGTGTTCGAGTCAGTATAAGATCCAAAAATCTGAAATCAACATTATTGGTCCGGTAAGGACTAATGCTTAAAGAAGAAATATTCTTTTATGCCTAAGTAGTGTGATGCACGTTTTAAGCGTAGATCCCGGAAACAATGTTGTCCTGAGGTTTAGATTTTGAAAGTGGTTACTTTGGAATGTGTGGTCCTTTTGGATAAATTTCATAGTTGTATTTTTATTAGAGTTTATAAGTGGTTGGAGTCAATACATATGTAGGAATAAAGTATTCATACTTATGATATACTAGTTAGGATTACTTATACAATGTTTCTTATTTTAAGTGGCAAAAAGGATAACCTTCGAAGAAAAGGGTTTCTTTTCTAAGGTCTAAATAAACCTTGTGGTTAGTTAGTGATGGTTGATGTTATTTGTTTTAATCAAATGATTTGAGCTTGAGATGCTTTATAGATTAACTACTTAAGACCAAAGTTAACTATAAAACATGTAGTAATGTGTATGGTATTATATTTAGACTCTTGGAGACTAAAGTTAACTTTATAATATAGATAGTTTTGAAAGTATGATACTTACACCCTGGTATCTTGTATATCTGAAATGTGTTCTTTAAGTTACTTAAGAATGTTTGTTCTGTGACTTGAGATAATGGTTTCTTAATTCTATGATAGAGTAGTATCATTTACCTTTTATAGATAACTGAGTAGAGTTTATAATTCTAGATATAATTTCATTTAACTATCCTTAAACTTTTTATAGTGTTGTGGTAATTGTTGAAATTTGATAATTTAAAGTAAATGGAAAGGATCTGATTTATTCACAAGATGTTCTTTAAGGTTTTTATCATGAGTTGGAATCCTTTGAGAATATAATCTTCACTTAGAGTTGAAGATAGTTTGATATAAAGATATTTATAATGTTTTTAAACCATTAGAGTTTTATTTCATTAATATTTAAGATTTGTACTATATATTAAACTTATTTTACTCATTTCAGGGATATTAATAAATGTTATTTATTCTTTTATGAATTATTAATGAAGTAAATAAGTTTATATTTTAGTTGTTAAAATATTTGAATTTTTGTTTATCTCAAAAGTAAAATATTATACTTTTAATATGTAAATGTTATTTTTGTGATCATTTTGGTATATTACATGTATTTTTGTGATTTATACATAATAAAATATGATTTTTATAATGCTTATTACTTTTTAATTATTTAATATATAATAAATATTTAATTAAGTGAAATAATCATATATGATTATATTTTAAATTATAATTCTTATTTTCCAAGATTTTTGGTATTTTACTTATATTATAAACATTTATCCTTATAGGAATATGAATTATTAAAGTTTTATTACTAAATATTTATTTAGTATTTTTCAAAAATACTATAATATTAATAAATAATGAAAGTGATTTTTATTTATTTGTATCACCTTTCAATAATTTTGTAAAATTCCATAAGGAATATTAAAATTACAAAATTCTTATAGAATTTTGAATGTCCAAAATTTGATATCTTGTTTTATTTGGACAGAGTGTATTATTATGAATCCAAAAATATTTTATTTATAATTTTTGGACTATTAATTTTTTTCTATAATTTTATTGGGTTCAGGGGTATTTTGGTCTTTTCCAATTGATCAAAAGATTTATTAAATAACCTGGGCTGGCCCCTTGGGCTTATTGGGCCAAAGTGGCCCAATAGGGCAGGGTCAAATGGCTACCCTGAAGGGTTTTGGCCGACCCAGCCCACTCTGCCTCCTCTCTCTCCCTCGACCTTATCTCCTCCTCCTCTGACTCGCCCCCGTGGCCACGATGCCGCCACCGTCGGTTATCGCCGCCGCCGTGGTGCGAGTTGGGGTTGTCGACGATGCTCTTTCATTCTATCCGCTTGGATTTGACTCCGGGGCTTCCCTGTGGTCAGTTCCACCCCATTCCCGAACTCTAGGGTTCAGAGAATATGCTGTCGTCGCCGCCGCGATCCCGTCTGCGGTGGTGTTCTGGTCTCGTGCGCTGCTGCGGCCGCCATCATGGCAGGTGCAGGTTGCAGCGCCCCTATGGGTGCTCCCTGTGCCGCCGCGGTTCGTCGGCCCCTCTGCTTCCTCTTCGATTCATTAGCGAGGACCTCAGGTAAGTGGTCTCTGTGGTGTTTGTCCATGCTACTGCCATGATTCTTTTTGGTGTGTATCTAGTGGCTTCTCATATTGCGTGACTATGAGCTGATTGGGTTCATCTCTGGATTAGGGTTCATAACCCCCCTATTGATCATATCTATGATGCCTTAGATCTAGTGTTGATCGTATTTGATCATGGGAAATGATTGCCTGCTGTGGTTAAGGATTGATAGTAGCTTTGATGATACTAGTTGCCTATCTGATTTAGTCTAGTGGAAATCCACCATGATCTATGCTAGTGTTTTAAGGAAATCCTTGATTGGATTATGTTGTTGATCTGAGAAGTTTCCCTACTGCCAGAATACTTGTGCTGACAGTGGATTTCTCTCAGTAGTTGCAATATAGTTGCTTATTGCAATTATAAGGTGGGCTTGTTTGAGATGATACACTCTGAATCAAATCATTATATGTAATGATTTTTTGTGGATGTATAGATTCATTTTAATGTTGATTCCTAGCACTTGGCTTCAGGAAAATGATATGTAGTGATTGTCCCTTTTTATCTGTGGAAGCTAAGTAAAGATTGGTTTTAGCTCATTAAGAACTTGTCCTTGTGATACCATTGTATTCTGGGACATAGGTGATTGGGTTTTTATTTCTGGGCTTAGCTTGATTATGCTTGTGATTATTACTGACAAGTTGACATGAAAACTTGTATTAACTTTTCTGCCTATGATGTTGGTCTGAGGCTTTAGGATTTAATTCCTAGTTGGTTGAGTATTAGTTTGTTTGAATCTTGCAAGATTAGAGGTGCTACTCTCTCTGAGATGTGCCCTGATCTTGATAAGATCAAATGAAAATGATCTAAGTTGAAAGTAACACTGAACCCAGTGATGCTGGTCTAAGGGTTTAGTGTTTGTTGTTGAGCTAGATTTCTTATCCTTATGCTTGAAATCTCTAGGATAGATTCACCCCTCTTGGGTGCTGATTGAGAGATTATTGCATAAAGCAACACATGCTTTTGTTTAGATAATCTGATGAAAGCATGTGATGGTTTTATGAGACTCACCACAAGATTTGATGTTGGTGTAGTATATTGATGATGATCCTGATCTTGCTCTTAGTCTTGATCTTGATCTGCTTTTGCTGGCTCCTGAGCTTGCTCTTGAGCTTCCCTGCTCCTCCTAGCTCCTGGGCTTGACCTTGTTGTCCACCAGATCTATTCCCCTCCTTATGTCACCATCCTGGTGATGTTTGGGTTGATCTGGATGGCTGGTTTGGTTGTTGTTCTTGGTTTAACTGTTGTTCATCCTGGTTGTGCTGGTGTATTGTGTAGTGGAGAGATGCACTGAGGTGCTCCTCTACGGCTGAGCTGTGGTTTTATGATAATGGCTATGCTTGTGAGATCGACAGCACACCCCTCTGTATGCTTGTGTGTGCAGCTTGTGTGCCTGCTATGCACATGTGGATAAGTTTAGAAAGTTTGAACTTACCATTACCAAACTACTCTTACCTGGCTAGTAAATTGGTCCCTTTTAGCTGTCATTTGAATTCTGGCTTTGAATGTATGAAAGATAAAATCTTTCTGATTGGTGAAACTTGCCCCTTTTTCCACAATTCTCCATGATGAGATTTTCAAGTGCACCTCACTGACATATCAGAGAGAAATATCTACTAACACTAATCTTGTTTTATTTTCTATTTAATCTTTGTTTTGCAGGTACAAAGATAAAGATGAAGATTTAGTGTAGTTTTAGATATAGGATAGTTAGTAGAGATACAAATGTACTTTTCTTAATCTTTTGTAATTTTTCTTTTATAATTGTTGTAATATTTATTTGGTTCATTTGAAACAAAGATTATATATTTATTAATGAAGAATATTTTATTCTTTACTCTTGTGTGAATTGTGAAGTTTAGAATAACTTCAATAAGTTATTATTTGTAATTTATTTATGAATAAGAAATGAACTTCACATACCATATTGTTTTAAATAAGATTTAAGTTATAATACCTTTCTCTTAATTAATTTAAGATTCAAATCTTATATCAAAATCATTTAAATTATAAAACACTTAAGTTTTAAAATCCAAACTCATTTCAAAACACACATAATTCCTTTAAGTTCATATCAAAGTTTATAGCAATCCTCCTTTAAGACTAAACCTATTCTCAAAGTAAGAAAGAAACATTGATCACTCAAAGATTTTATTTGGCGAAAAAATTTACCCACATTTTCACAAATGAATGCATGCAACAATACATATTCCTAAATCTACCCTTTGTTAGGTCCTAAATACTGGGATGTTACAAACTTCCCCCCTTAAATTAAACATCGTCCCGGAGTTTGTGGAGATGTACCAGAATAATTCTAGATAAACTTTTCTTAAATTATCTTTCTTCCCCCATGTGGCTTCTCTCTCAGGGTGATGTTCCCACTATACCTTGCAATATTCAATTTATCTGTTCCTCAATCTTTTCCAATTTTCTTCCCGAATCTTACAGGGCTTTCCAATATAAATTAGGTCTGCTTGTAGTTCTAACTCTTGATGTGTTATTGCCTCCTCTGGAACTTTCAAACATTTGCGAAGTTGTGACATATGAAAAGCATTATGCACCTAAGCCTATCTTGTGGGTAACTCTAAAGCATAAGTGATAGTTCTATTTTGACTTAGTATCTTAAATGGTCCGATATATCTTGGACTCAATTTCCCTTTAACTCCCAATCTTTTTAATCCTTTCATTGGACTTTACTTTCAAATAGACCACATCTCCTACTTCTGAATGCCATGATATTTGGCTTTGATCCGCATAACTTTGCTACCTGCTTTGGGCTATTTTTAGTCTTTCCCTGATCTTATCAATGATGTCTTGTCTATACTTGAACTAACTTCTCGGCATTATCCTTTTGGATTTACTCGAATAAAATGTGCACTCTTAGTGAGTCTGTCCACAATTACCCATATCATATCTTTCCTTTTTAGTGTCATAGGTGATCCTATGATGAAGTCCATACCTATTTCCTCTCATTTCTATTCAGGAATTTCTAAGGTTTGTAATGGTTGCTATACTCCCCACTCCATAATGATCTTCAATGGAATTAATTGGATTATTCCATAACCTGATTAGATATCCTCATTCAATTCTTTTTCTTGAATTAACAGCTTCATTACTATATTAATTACAATTTGGAAGTTCTCATTACCATAAGTTTTTATATTTCTATATATGCATTTTAATGGTCAACAGAGTATCTTACTATTCCTGTTATTATATAGGTGATACTGGTATTCCTTCCAAGATTGAATTTGAACTCAATTTGTCCATACCCATTGGAATTCTTTTATTCACGACACTTGTTGATTAGGGTTCTATATTACTTCTTAAGGATTACTTTAAAAGTTGTGTATTTTCAAATTTGATGGTTTAAATATATCCTTCATCACCCTCAAATTTGTACCTTCTTAAGATTTTTAATTAACTTTTCTTTATTCCCCAAAGTATTTTCTTCAACTATCATTCCTAATGTTTACTCTTCCCCATTAAGCTTTACTAATAGTTTTGAAACTCCATACATAGAGGCTATTGATTCTTGAACTAAAATGTTGGTTCCTGTTCAGTTTATATTTTACTGCTTTAAAGTCCAATGAAAGATTATACGGTGCATCCACATAGTTGTGGATTTTCGAAGCAATTCTTTGAGCACTAAATGTCGTACTTGCTAATGGGCATTCTTCCTGAAATAACTGGATTTTGCAAAGCATCTTGCCAAGCTATCGTCTTCATATCTGTCAAACTTTCTTATGTCTTACTTAACTTAGGCCAAATTTAATGCTCTTTATGCAACTTTTAATAAGATTTGGTTAACTATCTCAACCAAATACCAGGTGCGGACAAAATACCAACTGTGGATTAGTTACTAGCTATGGATCAAATACCAATTGCGGATTATTACCAGCTGCGAACCGTCCTAGGGTGTATTAATTACCCTATGGTTTCTCACATACCTCTCACATTCCCTCGGAATTGTTAGAGTTTGAATACAATTTTGGTTTCCAAAGCTAACTATTTGTACTTATGTAAGGTTCCCAACCTTTAATAAGGTAGACATCCCTGTGTTTACAATGCTAGTCCCTGGATCAATAGCTAGCATCCACAGCTAAGATGTAATATCAAGAAACAAAGGTCATAATACAACTTTATAACCAGGAATAAAATAATTGATTACATCTTACATAGCTCATATGGCTATCTCATTACATTGCAGCAGAAATAACTATAGCATGGGGTCCTTCATCTTCAAAGTGCCACAGGCAAACATGTTGGTTGTAGACTTGTAATCCTAATCAACACATCTTACTAACATCAAACAAACCTGCAGCAGAACAAGTTACAGCCACAAGGGTCAATACATTTGAATTGTATTGGCAAGTGATACTATGGTAATATTGTGTAGTCTATCATCTATATGCATTTGGCTAAGTGGAGCTTAGGCTTGCCATGATCAAAATAGATTTTCCTTATCATTTGAAAACACTAAGTTTTTTCTTGACAAAATCACCCAAGGCATCTCCCAATATAAATTGGTGATACTTCAACCCTTGTTCAACCACAAGATTTTAACTTAGAAATTGGGATGAGGAGATTCTTGATAGCTTCCATGTCTTGATGCTCAAATTGTCCTTTACCAGGGACACTAAGTACTTAGATTTTTCACTCTGCAGAGGTGGTGCACTTTCCCCACAAGACTTGGTTTCCCAAGACAAGATCTTTCAGAAGAATTCCCTTAGACCAGAATGGACGTGTTCCAACCTATCATTCCCCTACCACCAACTGTCCATTTGGCTAAGTTATTGCAACCTATATGATCCAGGAAGAGCCCATAATGCCAAGTGGCTTCACTTGAAGCTTCTCAACATTTGACATCTCAAATCTCTTTGTTCCTGGGTGGCCATCCACAAGTGAGATACCAAGTTTTTCCCAGTATACTGGACTTGGTGATGCCCAAGTTTTCCCCAGCATAGTGGACTTGCATAACCACTCAACACAAACCATTCTTTCCATTCCACCCAGGTGATTCATTCACTTAGTTGTTTTATAAACAAAACACAAGTCCTTGACTTAGAAATATTCCATATCATGAAATATAATCCACCCTTGTTTTCTACTAGCTAAGCCAAGCATGATAGTAGTAGGAATCTTAACTTAGGAGAATTCTACTAAGGTTTCATCTACTAGGATTTCCCATGGCATAGTTTACACTTAGCAAAATTCCATGCAAGTCCTACTTAGAAATATCACTAATGCATAGTGAAAATAATGGGACAAAAGTATGAAGCATCACTTGCCTTTTTGGTAGAGAATATAAGTTCACTCCTTGATCTTTGCAATATTCACACTCTTCAAATCACTACAATTCAATCAAGCAAGCAATATTTCAATCTACCATTCAAGCAACATCACATAAAATAATAGAACCAAAACAATGCATGCAAGCATGCCAAACTTTGTTTTATTTACAAAAGTGGTTTATAATAGGTTATAAACATTCTAAAACACTTATTAGTCATTTTATAAAGTGGCAAAACTATTTGCAAAAGATTTTAATTATAAATCATTTTTAAACCAAATCAATATTTTATGTGATTGAAAATGCTTTTAGTAAAGTAATAATCTTTATAGAGTTCACCAAATACATTTTCAAATCATAAAACTTGGTGTTTAGGGTCAGAGAGTTTAAATCAAAACATTTCCCTAAGGTTTTCTCCAAAAAGCATTTTTAACAATTAAACCATATTTTTATTTGACTAGAAATGTTTTAATTCAAGGTTTTATTCTTTTGCTTCACCAAATATGTTTTTGAAACCACAAATTGATTTCTATGGTCAGTAGGTTCAAAACAAACCATTTGCGAAAGGTTTTAACTCAAAAATCATTTTAGAACCATTTTTGTATTCTAAACATGCATACACAATTTTCTGCAAAAACAATCAATTTAACAGAAGCATTTTACTAAACAAAGTGCATGGTCAGAAAGTACTTGTCTTGCTGATTCCATTGATATAAAATTTGTAAAATTTGGACGTGTGGTTTGAAAGTTATGAATTTTTCAAATTAGAACATCAAATGGATCAAATCCTGGTTTTTATAAATAGGCAGGGCCACGTGGCGTGATTCTATTCGCCCATACCGTTTCGTTCGGATCAGCCTCTCTGGTGCATTGGATCTAAACAGATCGTGCGGCTCAGGTGCCAACTTGCCCCATCGGGTTAGATTCTATCCTAGCCACTAGATTGAAATCGAACAGCGCACAGCACGCTTGCCATCGAGTGGCGGCGCTGGTGGCGGAAGGTGGCGGCGCGCGGTCAGACGGCGACGGTGTCGATGTTATAGGAAGCGAGAGAGCGAAGGGAGATGCTCACCAAGTTTGTCGTGGCGTGGGGAGGCTCAAGGTGGTGGTAGTTCGTCGAGGGGCGCACGGTGGTGACGGTGATTGCTCACCGGAGAGATGCCTGGCGATGGGCTCGTACTATCGTTGTCGGGGACGTCGCTACAGAGCACGGGAGAGAGAACGAAGGGTGCTGTTAGACGCGTAGAAGAGTAGGGAGTATGGGAGCATCAATGAGAGGGGGCGGCGCGGTCAGAGACTACCTGTAGAGCTTGTCGGAGTTGGAGTAGACGGTGGCGCGGTCAGTCGAGGTGGTTGCCGACGATAGGGGCATGCGCGAGTGTAACTACCTCGGTGAATTACGCTCCTAGTTACGAGCCTGGATGAGCGGAAATGGTTGAAATAGTACGGTGGGGCCCAAATGCCACTCACGGGTAGACCTTTCGGCCGTCCCAACCATTTCCAATTCATCGGGGCAAGAACGGGCGGCGTAATCGGCAGGCGAAGGGATCAACTACATACACAAATGAGTATGTATGCAAGCCACCATACAATAGTACATCAGAGCCATTCCATCTAAAAAGAAAGGAAATATAGCAACGCCATATGGCAAGATTCAAATGTCCTAGATAGATATAATAGTTTAGGATATCTCCTCATACATCACACATCAGAGTATCAGGCGGAAGCGGCAAACAAGATCCGAGTACGGATAAGAAGCAAATCGGCATAAGATGCCCCATAAATAAGCACATCCCGCCCACAGATCTCACGGATCCCCGTTCCCGGAATCTCTACACCGAACGATCGTTGCCCACATCATCCGCCTCCTCCACCCAGTATCCATCTTGTGAGTGTACCTGTTCATCTGAATCAAATAATTTATCGTGTGAGACCCTAGGGGTACTCAGCAAGTCTTTATGCCTCTAAAGGGGACACAACCTGTGGTGACGCAATTGCAGCAAAAGATAAACCCTAACAGTTTTATAGATACTCGCTAACCATCCGCCTAACCAAAGATAGACGGATGTCCGTGAATTAAGGACAGCAGTGATAACAGTAATATCATCAGATCCATCCTCCTCCTCGCTTACCAACGAGGAAGCGGACGAACAACCCCCCCAGCCGTTGGCAATTTTATTAACCATTCCATGAGTGTTGCACTATTTACTAGTCAGTTACTTAGTCAAATTAAAAGCGGTACTTTAGTTATGCTTGTCTATGATCGAGAAACTGTGCTCCAAGTCGTCCATAACTGCGGACACGGCTTTCAGAAAGTTTTACCCTGCAGGGGTGCACAAATAGCAACACACACTCGATCAACCTCGGAAAAACCAAATCAAAACCCAACGAGGCCTTCACGACAAAGCAATCACAGGATTCAGGAATATTTCAGGGGGCCACCCCCTTGAGTACACCCGCAACGAAGTTAGCTGACAACGAGACGGACCCAAGGTTTGCGCCAGTGGCTGTAAACGACTGGGAACCCAAAACTGGGCTTGTCGATACCGCGAAAACACTCCGCTTACCTAAACAGTACAGGTGCTCCTCGCACAATCGTAATAAGGCAGTAAAGCATGGCATAAGTACAGGATAGTAAATAAAACCTCAAACTAGTTTGTGGCCCCAAGAAATAAGACTGAATCAAGCTCTGGCTCAGGGGGGTCCCATAAGCCTCCCGGATGGGGATAGCGCGAATAATCAAGGAACAGGAATCAAGTACTCGGGGTCCTATGGGACACAAGTGAGCAGGAAAAACCAAATAGCAGATATTGCTCACCGGTGCCACTTTCATTAGTTATCCCATTACTACTCAAGTTAAGTTGTTTAGGTACCTCGTTATCCAACAGACACTCACATACCCTACACATGCTGTTCTACGACTCGCATGGCTCAAACAACTCCTGTAGTAATTGCTCAGGGGATGGAGGAACAAGCTTGGTGGGGTTTAAAAGTAAAGGCTATGCGATACTTGGGATTCAATTTAATGCAATCGCGACTCAATGATGCAAGAATAAGATAGAGGCAATAGGTACTATATGTATGCAAGCATGTGGTAGTGCTTGCCTGGCAGCTTAGTTGAAGCGAGAGAAGGATCTGGGTAGTGCTCCTGGTTCTCTTGGTATATCCCCTGCTCAGAGTCTATTCGAAGAAGAACCAAACAAACAAGGGCCAACATAAATAAAGTGCACAAGCATATGAATAAAATGCGACAAGCAAACAATCATGCCATGATGAATGATGCACAATTTGCATGGCAATAAAGTAGCATGGCATGGGTGAGGTGTGGAATACAAGAATAAGTCATTTTATTGAGTTTTGGCCACAATTTATTCTCATATTAGTTGCTGTATAGTTTATATTTACATGATGCATGCTGCAATTTAAGTCATGGATAGCATAAACAGAAAGGTCTCGTCGAGCTGATCATTTTCGACATATCATTTGTTAAATTTGGATTTATAAAACAAAAGTTATTAATTAATTAAGGATTAGTGGCATTAATTGTAATTTTAATTAACTTAGAAAATAAAGTGCTCAAATGATATTGTGGATAGCATATTTGAATTCCTCACATTTTTCTGATTCAAATTCATATATTATTTGTTAAATTTGGATTAAAAGTTATTTCAAAAACAGAATTGAAATTTGAATTTAATTTTATTTTGAAAAAGGTTTGAATTAAACAGAGAACAGGAATTCTTTTCTCACACAGACAGGCCTAGCCGCAGGCAATGACAAGTGGGCCTACTACTGGCGGGTCACACGCGCGCGGAAACTCCTTTCCACCGCGGGCTTAGCTAGCCACAGAGGCTGACAAGCGGGGCCAACGGCTGCGGTCCCACCACGCGCTTGCGCGAACTGCACACAGACACGTGGGCCAGAGCGAGGACCGCGGGTTGATAGATCAAAACATCGGGAGCCTTAGAAAAAAAAATAGCCACAGGCACTGACTGGTGGGGCTCGAGGGGACTGCGGGTTGAGGGAAAAATGGCAGGGGGTTATGTGCAAAACAGCGCCCGCGGCCACTGTACTTCTCCTTTCTCTGATCGCGCGTGGACAGACGCGTGCGCGTCAGGGTGCAGGGCGCGGTGCGCGGGGATCGATCCCGCGGCGCGGGACACGCGCGCGGTGGGCGGAACCACTGCGGTAGGGCTGGGGTGGTTGTAGGAAGGGGGTAGGCGGCTAGATAGGGCGTGGGGTGACGCAGAAGCGTGCGGAGGTTCGCGGACACGGCGCACCGAGGGTGCTCGACGCTTGGTCCGGCGAATACAGGAAACAACGGCGGCTGCGATGATGTCTAGGGGAAAGGTAAGCTCACCGGGAGGCTGTCGGTGCGGTCAGATCGTGCCGGGGCGCGGCGATCGTCGACGAGGCAGGCGCCGAGCGATGCTAGGGTTTGCGTCGGGGCGTCGGCGTTCTTGGGCGCCTGGTCCTTCTCCTTCGCGTCTGCGGGTACAGGGGTGGTGCAGGGGTCCTCGTGGTCTTCCTCGCCAACCTCAGACGTCACGCCACCGGCTAGGGAGAGGGGTGAACGGGGAAGACCGACGGTGGCCTGCGTCGGTGTGGCTGAGGTGGGGGAAGGCAGGGGAGAGGGAAGTGGCCTGGGACGGATCTGGGGATGCAGGGTAGGCCGTGGGGGTGGATAAGAACGGGGGGGAAAGCAGATGGCGTGGTGGAGGGGAAGGTGGCTTCGGCCACCTTTATCCTTCCCTCCTTCACGTGCACGGCATGGGGCCAGTGTAGGGTAGGCAGGGGGGAGGGTCTGCAGGTGGACCAGGACAAGGAGGAGGGAGGCTCGGGCTGGAGGGCCCTCATGGCAGGGAGAGGGAGGAGAGGGAGAGAGGCTCGGGTAGGGTTTGCTAGGGTCGGGCAGCTCGGCCTGGGTGGCTAGGGTTGGGTAGATGCTTCGGCAGAGGGAGGGAGGGAGGCTAGGTGGGGTGTGGGACCCGGGAGAGGGGGTGGTGGCCCCTTGCTGGCCGAGAGAGGAAGGAAAGGTGGCTAGGGTTAGGGTTAGGTGGGGGTGGGGGTTAGAGAGAAAGAAAAGAGAGAGGAGAGAAAGAGAGAGAGAGGGGTGGTATGGTGATGGTGGGGATGGTGTAGGGTTTAGGGAAAAGAAAGGGAAAAAGCCCACACATGGCTTGCATGGATGGAGGATGATGTAGGGTTTTTGAAGGAAGGATAAGAGGGAGAGAGATGAGATGGGAGATGATCCACTCAAGAATTCAAATAAAACTCAAAGAGGTCAAAGGATGGTTATGGTTGCATGTCCCATGCAAGGGTATTAAATGCCATGTCTTAATCTTGTGAAAACAAAATAATGAGCATGGCATTATTCCTATGCATCCCCAAATGTGGAGTAAAGGCCAAGCAAAGAATTTGAATTAGATCCATCCTATCTCCCATGAGCTAGATTAAAACCCAAAAGAAAATAATTACCAGCTCATGGATAATGGGATGGTGGAATTGTAAGGTGGTGAAAGAAAGGTGGTGGAGTTGACTAAAAGATATGCCCCCAACTCAACTTGGGCATTTAAACAATATATCAAGAACCAAATGCAATAGCAAGAGGCAAATACAAATAATGATGCATATGAGATAAGAACCAAAACACAAAGGGTTTTATGTGATGCTCAAATGCAAGGTGGCATGATGACATGAGCATGAAATAATGATGATGCAACATCTAGATCTATGAAGTAGCCATTATATTACTAGATCAAGTAGCATTACAGTTGTTAGACAAATGGGATGCTACAACTCTCCCCCACTAAACAGGAATCTCGCCCTGAGATTCTAGGAAGAAGAAGAAGACACAAAGAGGGTAGGATAGTTGGCACGGAGCTCATCTTCACGCTCCCAAGTGGCTTCATCAATGGAATGGTGCGACCACTGCACCTTGCAGAACTTGATGGACTTGTTGCGAGTCCTTCTTTCTGCGATCTCGAGGATTTTTGTGGGGCGTTCTTGATAAGACAGGTCTTCTTGGAGATTGATTAGCTCATGATCCACGGCCCTGCCGGGATCCTTGAAGCACTTCTTGAGTTGAGAGATGTGGAAAACATCATGAACCTTGAGTTTTTCTGGGAGCTCAAGAGCATAAGCAACTTCTCCTCTTCTTCCACGAATTTTGAATGGACCGATGTATCTAGGAGCCAGCTTTCCTTTGATACCAAAGCGGTGTGTGCCTTTCATGGGAGTGACACGAAGGTAAACGAGATCACCAGGGGCATACACCATGTCCGTGTGCTTCCTGTCATAATTGCTCTTCTGGCGACTTTGAGCAATCTTCAGATTTTCAAGAATGATATGCACCTTCTCCTCCGCTTGATTTACAATGTCAGGGCCAAACCATATTCTTTCCCTTGCACCTGACCAACCAATTGGAGTTCTGCATTTGCGGCCATAGAGAGCCTCAAATGGTGCCATCTTCAGACTTTTCTGGAAGCTGTTGTTGTAAGATAATTCAGCATACGAAAGACATTCCTCCCACTTCATGCCAAAAGAGATGACGCAAGCACGAAGCATATCCTCCAGAATCTGATTGATCCTTTCAACTTGTCCTTGTGACTGAGGGTGGTAGGCTGTGCTGAAGTTCAATTTTGTTCCCAAAGCATTTTGGAAACTCTCCCAGAACTTGGAAGTGAAGATGCTCCCACGGTCTGAACTGATCTCAAGCGGAACCCCATACAGAGAGACAATTCTGTTGATATAGAGCTCAGCCAACTGAATTCCAGAAATTGTTTCTTTGACGGGGAAGAAATGAGCCACCTTAGAGAGCCTGTCAATGACAACAAAGATTGCATTGTTGCCCTTCTGCGACCTTGGAAAACCAGTGATGAAATCCATCTCTACTTTCTCCCATTTCCATTCCGGGGGTTTCAATGGCTGTAGAAGACCGAAAGGTTTCTGATGGACAGCTTTCACTCTGCGGCAGACATCACACTCCGAGACATACTTGGCACAATATCGTTTCAATCCCGGTCACCAATATTGTGTTTTCAAGTCCATGTACATCTTTGTGCTGCCAGGGTGGATAGAAAGGACAGAATCATGCGCCTCCTTGAGAACTTGCTCTCTCAAACCTGGGTAGTTCAGAACAAACATCCGGTGTTCAAAGAAAAGCGTGCCTTGATCATCGACGTGGAAGGACTCATACTTCGGAAGCTGATGTTTGGAGATGATCTTTCTGGTGTGCGGATCACCAAGCTGACGAGAGCGAACCTTTTCTTCCAGGAGAGGAGTAGCCAGAAGGTTCAGGAGATGCCCTTGTTCCACAATTTCAAGGTTGAGCTGACGGAATTCCTCGCACAAGAGAGGCTGTTGTTCTTCCATCATGAGGTTGTTGACATAAGCTTTGCGGCTGAGAGCATCGGCCATGACATTAGCTTTGCCCGGAGTGTAGTTGATGGTCAAATCAAAATCATTGATTGCTTCAATGCATCTCCTCTGCCGAAGGTTGAGATCAGGCTGAGTGAAGATATACTTCAAACTCTTGTGATCCGAAAAGATTTCACAACGGTTGCCAAGAAAGTAGTGCCTCCATAGCTTCAAAGCAAAGAGAACTGCTGCGAGCTCGAGGTCATGTGTAGGATAGTTGATCTCATGCGTCTTCAACTGTCGAGAGGCATAAGCAACCACTTGTTTTTCTTGCATAAGGACCGCACCCAATCCTTGCAAAGAGGCGTCACAGAATATCTGGAAAGGCTTAGATGTGTCCGGAGGAACCAAGACTGGCGTGGAAGTGAGCTTCTCTTTGAGTTTCTCAAAGCTTGCTTGACATGCAGGAGTCCAAAGGTATTTCTTGCCTTTCTTGAGGAGATCGGTAAGAGGCTTTGCTATCTTTGAAAAGTTCTGAACGAAGCGACGGCAATAACTAGCCAAACCAAGGAAACTCCGCACTTCTTTGACATTGACAGGAGGAAGCCATTCAACAATTGTCTTCACAGTTTCCGGGTTGACTGCAATTCCCTTGGCAGAGATGACGTGACCAAGATAGGTTACTTGAGGCAGCCAAAACTCACACTTTGAGAACTTTGCATACAAGCGGTTCTCACGAAGCTTGTTTAGGACACACCGAAGGTGTTCTTCATGCTCTTCCTTTGACTTAGAATAGACTAGGATGTCATCCAGATAGACCACAACGAACTTATCGAGATACTCCATGAAAACCGAGTTCATAAGCCTCGAGAAGGTAGCAGGTGCGTTGGTGAGACCGAAAGACATGACCGTGTACTCATACAGGCCATAGCGGGTGGTGAAGGCTGTTTTAGGAACATCTTCCTTGCGAATCTTGATTTGGTGATAACCACTTCTCAAGTCAAGCTTAGAGAACACCACAGCTCCAGCTAGCTGATCGAAGAGATCATTAATCCGCGGAAGGGGATATTTGTTCTTGATGGTTTTAGCATTGAGAGCCCGATAGTCCACACAAAGCCTATCAGTCCTGTCCCGCTTCTTCACAAAAATTGTTGGGCTACCCCAAGAAGAAGTACTGTGTTGAATGAAACCCAACTTCTCTTGTTCATCAAGTTGACGTTTGAGTTCAGCCAACTCAGCAGGACCCATTTTATAAGGCCGCTTGGAGATAGGAGCCGTTCCAGGTTCAAGATCAATTACAAACTCAACCTCACGATCCGGAGGCATACCCGGCAACTCTTCAGGAAAGACATCTGGGAACTCACAGACCACCGGAACACTCTGAATAGCTTCCATAGCATCATCATTCAGAGCCGCCAAAGAGAAAAGCTGGATAGCAGGAGTCAGACTTGGAGAATAGACTATATGACCTTCAGGAATCTTCAGAGAAACCGAGCGTTCAGCACAATCAATCACAGCTGCATTTGCTGTCAACCAATCCATGCCCAAGATGACATCAATGTCAGAATTGCCCAGAACAATTAAGGATGCCGAGAACAAAGAGCCACCAATCTCAACTTGATTGCCATGGCTGATTTTAGAAGCTGCCATATTTGCTCCAGGAGAAAGGACCATTAACCGATTGAGGAGAGGAACCAACGCTAACCCATTCTCATATGCAAACTTGATAGAAACAAAAGAATGTGATGCACCAGAATCAAACAAAACTCGTGCAGGGACTGAGTTAACGGGAAGCATACCCATCACAACTCCAGGTGCATGCTCAGCTTGAGCGGCGTTGACACAGTTGGCACGAGCAACAGTAGACCCGGGCTTAGTGTTGATGTTGAGAGCCCGAGGTGGTGGTGCACGAACCAGAGGAGAGCTTTCCACAGATCTTGGAGGGGGTGGAGGAAGAGCTTTGTTTTTCATCGGACAGTTCCAGCTTTGATGCCCAGAGTCTCCACACGTGAAACAAGCACCAGGTGGACGTGGAGCAACGTAGCCAGGGACTCCGCCAGGCGCTCCAGGGTAGTGGTGGTTGTAGCCCCTGGGAGCAGCAGTGATGAAGTTTGGTGGCCTTGCCGCGTAGCTTGCAGGTCTTGGTGGAGCCGGGAGCGACGGTGGGGTGTTAGGAACCCAAACACGACGCTTAGAAGGAGCTGACATAGCTGAAGAGCTTGGTGCATCACGGTTGTGTTTCTTTGACTCCTCAAACACTTGCCTACTTGCTTCCTCCTGCAGAGCTGTATGCTGAAGTTCCAGGAAAGATGCCGGCCTTGCATGTGTGATTGCATATTTAATCGATACATTGAGCCCTTGCCGGAACCTCTTTTGCTTCTTCTTGTCATCAGAGATCTCATCGCCACCATAACGAGAAAGATTCATGAAGTTCCTGATGTAGGTATTGACATTGACATTTCCCTGCTTGAGGTTGAGAAACGCTTCCTTCATCCTCTCCATGACAATTTCTGACAGATACTGCTCTTTGGACGCTCCAGTGAACTGTTCCCAAGTAGGCTGAAAACCAGTGCAGTTTGCCTTCAGGTAATTCTCCCACCAGAGAGCTGCATCTCCCTTCAGAAGGTGAGTAGCACACTTTACCCATTCTTGCTCAGGAACATCAGCAGTCTCCAGTAGCCTTGACATCTCACGCAACCAATCATCAGCATCAAGTGGTCGATCAGAAACATCAAATTGGCGCGGGTTGAACTTTAGAAAGCTTTTGATGTCTCCTCGCTTGGGAGGTGGAGGTAGCGGAGCAAACTCATTCCTCCTGACACTTTCCTCAAAACGCTGCTGGTTCTGCTGCATTGCTGCCAAGGCATTGGCGATGTTTGACAACGCGGACCCCAGTTCAGGTGGTATGTCCTCATCAGAACGACGTGGTGGAGCCATCCTGTGATTGATATAAAACACAAGTCAGTACTATAATGGAGAATAATAATAATCCAGAATAGTACCAAGATGGAATTAACCAAGATTAAAGGATACAATTTACTAAGATGATATTAAAATATCAACAAAGTTCAAAGCACCTAGAAGATATTAAGCATATCGCACACGACTGAAAAGGAGTGTGGTACACAAATATATCAAAGAAAAATTTTCCACAAATTTCGGCATTAAAATACCAATAGATGCGCAAAATCACTTAACGAATCAAGATTAGTGACTCTACCAATTCAATATACAAAAGCGAATGATAAGAGTAGTGGTATGGTCGCGACTCCATCCCGCACTCAAATCATTACTCCGCACATGAATAAGTGGAACACACATCCTAACCCTTTCTTCTCACGATGAACCTAAAGATTAGTAACTACGGAAACGAACACCCCAAACAAGATAACGTCGGATAACAAAGAGTAAGACAGATCGCGGCGGTATACAACGAATCAGATAGATCGCATCGAATTGCAAAGCCTGTCGGGATGGAATGTACCAACAGTTGATACCCAAAAGGCCGATTAGATAACAACTTGGATGCAACAGATAGACAAGGAATTACACACACACACACACACAAAAACACACAACCTATGGTACTACGGAAACCCAGAACACGTGAATCCTAGTTTGAACTTTTAAGAAGAGGATCGAAAACGTTACACTTCCTTACCAGAAAAGGGTGGGTGGGTGGGTAAGAAGAAAAGTGGAAGCAGTCCTACTCTCACGTTTTGTTTTTCCCTAGTATACATAGCTACCAAAATATTTGCTAGACCGACAACGACCATTTGGCTGAGACCCTGAAGGGCGGGATGGCTCTGATACCAATTGTAACTACCTCGGTGAATTACGCTCCTAGTTACGAGCCTTGATGAGCGGAAATGGTTGAAATAGTATGGTGGGGCCCAAATGCCACTCACGGGTAGACCTTTCGGCCGTCCCAACCATTTCCAATTCATCGGGGCAAGAACGGGCGGTGTAATCGGCAGGCGAAGGGATCAACTACATACACAAATGAGTATGTATGCAAGCCACCATACAACAGTACATCAGAGCCATTCCATCTAAAAAGAAATGAAATATAGCAACGCCATACGGCAAGATTCAAATGTCCTAGATAGATATAATAGTTTAGGATATCTCCTCATACATCACACATCAGAGTATCAGGCGGAAGCGGCAAACAAGATCCGAGTACGGATAAGAAGCAAATCGGCATAAGATGCCCCATAAATAAGCACATCCCGCCCACAGATCTCACGGATCCCCGTTCCCGGAATCTCTACACCGAATGATCGTTGCCCACATCATCCGCCTCCTCCACCCAGTATCCATCTTGTGAGTGTACCTGTTCATCTGAATCAAATAATTTATCGTGTGAGACCCTAGGGGTACTCAGCAAGTCTTTATGCCTCTAAAGGGGACACAACCTGGGGTGACGCAATTGCAGCAAAAGATAAACCCTAACAGTTCTATAGATACTCGCTAACCATCCGCCTCACCAAAGATAGACGGATGTCCGTGAATTAAGGACAGCAGTGATAACAGTAATATCATCAGATCCATCCTCCTCCTCGCTTACCAACGAGGAAGCGGACGAACAACCCCCCCAGCCGTTGGCAATTTTATTAATCATTCCATGAGTGTTGCACTATTTACTAGTCAGTTACTAGGAGCTGTGCTTTAGTTATGCTTGTCTATGATCGAGAAACTGTGCTCCAAGTCGTCCATAACCGCGGACACGGCTTTCAGAAAGTTTTACCCTGCAGGGGTGCACAAATAGCAACACACACTCGATCAACCTCAGAAAAACCAAATCAAAACCCAACGAGGCCTTCACGACAAAGCAATCACAGGATTCAGGAATATTTCAGGGGGCCACCCCCTTGAGTACACCCGCAACGAAGTTAGCTGACTCCGAGACGGACCCAAGGTTTGCGCCAGTGGCTGTAAACGACTGGGAACCCAAAACTGGGCTTGTCGATACCGCGAAAACACTCCGCTTACCTAAATAGTACAGGTGCTCCTCGCACAATCGTAATAAAGCAGTAAAGCATGGCATAAGTACAGGATAGTAAATAAAACCTCAAACTAGTTTGTGGCCCCAAGAAATAAGACTGAATCAAGCTCTGGCTCAGGGGGGTCCCATAAGCCTCCCGGATGTGGATAGCGCGAATAATCAAGGAACCGGAATCAAGTACTCGGGGTCCTACGGGACACAAGTGAGCAGGAAAAACCAAATAGCAGATATTGCTCACCGGTGCCACTTTCATTAGTTATCCCATTACTACTCAAGTTAAGTTGTTTAGGTACCTCGTTATCCAACAGACACTCACATACCCTACACATGTTGTTCTACGACTCGCATGGCTCAAACAACTCCTGTAGTAATGGCTCATGGGATGGAGGAACAAGCTTGGTGGGGTTTAAAAGTAAAGGCTATGCGATACTTGGGATTCAATTTAATGCAATCGCGACTCAATGATGCAAGAATAAGATAGAGGCAATAGGTACTATATGTATGCAAGCATGTGGTAGTGCTTGCCTGGCAGCTCAGTTGAAGCGAGAGAAGGATCTGGGTAGTGCTCCTGGTTCTCTTGGTATATCCCCTGCTCAGAGTCTATTCGAAGAAGAACCAAACAAACAAGGGCCAACATAAATAAAGTGCACAAGCATATGAATAAAATGCGACAAGCAAACAATCATGCCATGATGAATGATGCACAATTTGCATGGCAATAAAGTAGCATGGCATGGGTGAGGTGTGGAATACAAGAATAAGTCATTTTATTGAGTTTTGGCCACAATTTATTCTCATATTAGTTGCTGTATACTTTATATTTACATGATGCATGCTGCAATTTAAGTCATGGATAGCATAAACAGAAAGGTCTCGTCGAGCTGATCATTTTCGACATATCATTTGTTAAATTTGGATTTATAAAACAAAAGTTATTAATTAATTAAGGATTAATGGCATTAATTGTAATTTTAATTAACTTAGAAAATAAAGTGCTCAAATGATATTGTGGATAGCATATTTGAATTCCTCACATTTTTCTGATTCAAATTCATATATTATTTGTTAAATTTGGATTAAAAGTTATTTCAAAAACAGAATTGAAATTTGAATTTAATTTTATTTTGAAAAAGGTTTGAATTAAACAGAGAACAGGAATTCTTTTCTCACACAGACAGGCCTAGCCGCAGGCAATGACAAGTGGGCCTACTGCTGGCGGGTCACACGCGCGCGGAAACTCCTTTCCACCGCGGGCTTACCTAGCCACAGAGGCTGACAAGCGGGGCCAACGGCTGCGGTCCCAACACGCGCTTGCGCGAACTGCACACAGACACGTGGGCCAGAGCGAGGACCGCGGGTTGATAGATCAAAACATCGGGAGCCTTAGAAAAAAATAGCCACAGGCACTGACTGGTGGGGCTCGAGGGGACTGCGGGTTGAGGGAAAAAAGGCAGGGGGTTATGTGCAAAACAGCGCCCGCGGCCACTGTACTTCTCCTTTCTCTGCTCGCGCGCGGACAGACGCGTGTGCGTCAGGGTGCAGGGCGCGGTGCGCGGGGATCGATCCCGCGGCGCGGGACACGCGCGCGGTGGGCGGAACCACTGCGGTAGGGCTGGGGTGGTTGTAGGAAGGGGGTAGGCGGCTAGATAAGGCATGGGGTGACGCAGAAGCGTGCGGAGGTTCACGGACACGGCGCACCGAGGGTGCTCGACGCTTGGTCCGGCGAATACAGGAAACAACAGCGGCTGCGATGATGTCTAGGGGAAAGGGAAGCTCACCGGGAGGCTGTCGGTGCGGTCAGATCGTGCCGGGGCGCCGGCGATCGTCGACGAGGCAGGCACCGAGCGATGCTAGGGTTTGCGTCGGGGCGTCGGCGTTCCTGGGCGCCTGGTCCTTCTCCTTCGTGTCTGCGGGTACAGGCGTGGTGCAGGGGTCCTCGTGGTCTTCCTCGCCAACCTCAGACGTCACGCCACCGGCTAGGGAGAGGGGTGAACGGGGAAGACCGACGGTGGCCGGCGTCGGTGTGGCTGAGGTGGGGGAAGGCAGGGGAGAGGGAAGTGGCCTGGGACGGATCTGGGGATGCAGGGTAGGCCGTGGGGGTGGATAAGAACGGGGGGGAAGCAGATGGCGTGGTGGAGGGGAAGGTGGCTTCGGCCACCTTTATCCTTCCCTCCTTCACGTGCACGGCATGGGGCCAGGGTAGGGTAGGCAGGGGGAAGGGTCTGCAGGTGGACCAGGACGAGGAGGAGGGAGGCTCGGGCTGGAGGGCCCTCATGGCAGGGAGAGGGAGGAGAGGGAGAGAGGCTCGAGTAGGGTTTGCTAGGGTCGGGCAGCTCGGCCTGGGTGGCTAGGGTTGGGTAGATGCTTCCGCAAAGGGAGGGAGGGAGGCTAGGTGGGGTGTGGGACCCGGGAGAGGGGGTGGTGGCCCCTTGCTGGCCGAGAGAGGAAGGAAAGGTGGCTAGGGTTAGGGTTAGGTGGGGTGGGGGTTAGAGAGAAAGAAAAGAGAGAGGAGAGAAAGAGAGAGAGAGGGGTGGTATGGTGATGGTGGGGATGGTGTAGGGTTTAGGGAAATGAAAGGGAAAAAGCCCACACATGGCTTGCATGGATGGAGGATGATGTAGGGTTTTTGAAGGAAGGATAAGAGGGAGAGAGATGAGATGGGAGATGATCCACTCAAGAATTCAAATAAAACTCAAAGAGGTCAAAGGATGGTTATGGTTGCATGGCCCATGCAAGGGTATTAAATGCCATGTCTTAATCTTGTGAAAACAAAATAATGAGCATGGCATTATTCCTATGCATCCCCAAATGTGGAGTAAAGGCCAAGCAAAGAATTTGAATTAGATCCATCCTATCTCCCATGAGCTAGATTAAAACCCAAAATAAAATAATTACCAGCTCATGGATAATGGGATGGTGGAATTGTAAGGTGGTGAAAGAAAGGTGGTGGAGTTAACTAAAAGATATGCCCCCAACTCAACTTGGGCATTTAAACAATATATCAAGAACCAAATACAATAGCAAGTGGCAAATACAAATAATGATGCATATGAGAAAAGAACCAAAACACAAAGGGTTTTATGTGATGCTCAAATGCAAGGTGGCATGATGACATGAGCATGAAATAATGATGATGCAACAATTAGATCTATGAAGTAGCCATTATATTACTAGATCAAGTAGCATTACAGTTGTTAGACTAATGGGATGCTACAGCGAGCGAGCTGAGGCCACTGGGAGATGCGCATGGAAGAGGGGAACAGGCTCGCGTGGTCAAGGAGGCAAGGGGCGGCGAGGTGTCGCCGGAATCGTCGCCGGAAGACTTCGGAGACATCGGCGGTCCTGGTGGGATTGGAGACAACCTGGGGGCAGAGAGGGCCGGGCGAGAGAGGGGGCGCAGGCGATTTAGTATGCATGAACGCGGGGCTGAATCACTGAGGCATTGATGCGAATTTACGCGAGCGATTATAGCCAGAAACGGTAGCGAGGAGAGAGGGGCGGGGTCAGCGCGAGGTAGACGATCGTGAGCTGGCTGCGTGGGTCTGCTTCGTCAGCGAAAGAGAGAGATGGGAGGTGGGGCCCACTGCTCAGTGACCTTGCGGGTTCTATTCTGAGTGAAAACGTTTCACTGCGGGGGTGATCAGGTGGGCTGCTGATGGGCTTAGTGGGCTAGGTTTAGTTGGGTAGCTTTGTTTCATATATTTTTTGGTTCAGATTGTTTTTTTTCATTTCTAATATTCTGTTTTGATTTTATTTAATCAATTCAAGTATCCGTTTGAATTCAAACCTTTGTCAAACTTTATGTGGATTCAAACACTGATTAATAAAACATTCTGAAGTCAAATTTAGAATAAATATTTTATTGTTTTTAGGGTCTTTTAATTATTTAAAATAGGCCTTAGAATTTATTCAAATAAGATTTAATAATGTTTTTAAAAATCCATTTGAATTCTAAATCTTTCCAAATCTTTTCAGTAGGTTTTATTTATTTAATAGGGTGTCAAAGTATTCACCTAGAATTATTTGGAAAAATATTTAATATGATTCATAAATCATTTGAATTGGGTATTTGTTTTAATTCCAATGGAAATAAATATAATTTTAATTCCCTAAACTTTATTTGGAAGATTTCTTTAATTTTATTTAAGTTAATTAAACAACTTTTATTCCACTTGGGTAAATTCCAAAATACTATTTCCTCATGAATTAAATAATTATTCTTATTAGAGATTTGTCCTTATTAAAATAGGGATAGAATGGTTAATGCCATTTTATTTTATTTTGGAAATTCTTTATCCTTTTATTTTATTTGGATTTGGATTATAATCATTTCATTTTCTTATGGTCTTGGCCAAGTTTTAATTTGGTCTTTAAATATTCCTCATTTAATATTTCTTTCCCTATGTTATAAAATTCATATCTTTTTATTTATAGATCCAAACTTGGTGATTCCAATTTGTAAAATCTTATTTAATATTTATTTATCCTTTTAAATATCTTTAGGATTATTTTCTCACCATTTGGTACGGATTTCTAGATGGTTGCTTTATTAGTTTTGGGAATTAAATATCCTTATCTTATTAAACTCATAAGATTTTATCTATGTCTCCAAATTAAGTGAAACCAATTTCTATGGTTTTATAATATTTCTATTTGTCATTCTTGATCATTTTGAAATGTTCTCTTGACAACTTTTATATGGATCAAATCCATGGTCTTAGAGATAACTTGAAAATGATTTCTTCCATTAGGGTTTTAGGGTTTTGGTTTATTTCTCAAGTGTTTAAATTTCAATATGCATTTATGAAGAATGAAATCCACTTGATTTGAATTTTAGTTGGATTCAAACATTAACCAAAGTTTGTTCAAGATGGCATTTTAATTTCCTTTTAAAAACAAAAGTTTCTTTTCACCCTAAATTTTCAACAATTATTTATTTTGTTCATTTATTTTTCACATTACAAGATTTGGAAAATCTTGGGATGTGACAGGCTACCACCCTTAAAATAAATCTCGTCCCGAGATTTGGGGAGGCTAGGGGTTACAAGTTGGCTCGAAGCAACTAGGGTACTACCACCCTTAAAAATTTTCCAACTAGATTACATCTTGGCTTTCTTGGGATCTTGTTGAAATCTCTCTGGGCAAACATCTACATAGTGTACTTTGTTTCCACACTTGAAACATGTGACAAGGCTGAGATCCTTCATAGGCTTTATCTTGTTCTTCATGTTTTCTGGACAATTGCTTGCATAATGTCCTTGGTTACCACAATTGTAACATGTGATAAGATTGAGTTCTTCACGTATCTTCTGTGGACAAGTTGACAGATAATGGCCTAACTCCTTGCAGTTGTTGCACCATACTTGGCTCATCTCCTTATACTTTTTCTTCTTCTCTGGACATTCATTGGCATAGTGTCCCATCTCTTTGCAATGACAACATTGCACTTGGCTTTTGTCTTTCTTCTTCTTGGGTTTCTCCAAAGCTAGGACTGCTTCTAGTTCATGCTCTTCATATCTTGTCTCAAAGGTAGGAAAGTTTCCTGGTCTCCTTGACCTTTTCCTTGGGTAATACATATGTCTCCTCTTTGGTCCTTTAAATTGAGTCATATTGCATGGAGGTACAAGCTGAGAATTTCCTTTGTCTTCATCCTTCTTGGTAGAAGTTGTTCCCTAATGGTAATCTGCAATCAGTTGTTGCACTCCACCTTGTTTCCTTTGTTGAACTATGGAGTAGATGGGGCATTGGATAGGGACATGATTATTTCCTTCACATAGGAAACAGGTAGATTGAGATGTGGGGCATTGATTATTTGGATGTTTCTCTTCACAATTAGGGCATTGATCTTCATGCTCTTTGGAAGTGTGATCCTTGTCTCCACAAATATTGCAAGCTTGGGTTCCTTCTAGAATATCATCCTTGACATCCTTGTTGTCACAAACTTCTTGGGAAGAGTTGTCTCCCATGTTGATCATTTAATCTGTCACCTTATGCAACAATTGGGTTTGGGTTTCCAAAACACTTTGCATGGTTGTATCTAACTCACTGGTGTTGGCTAAAAATTGAGCTGTCACTTGGTTCAACTGGGTTTGGGTTACTATGAGTTCTCTCATGTTGTCCTCTTGGTTATTGGTGTTGTTGTTGTTGTCACTAACCTTGATGTTGGAGTTTCTTGGAGTAGTCATCTGTTTGGGTTGGATTGGGATTAGAATAGGCAAAATATTTCTAAGGAATCAATTCTAATCACACACATCACAAATTCACTCAAGCAATGTGCAAGCAATCACAAACAAGCATTCCACTCGAACAACAGGTTTCAAGCATATTTTTAGGCAACCAAAAATATTTTTGTTACACCACATAAGTTGGTGGGTTTGACTTAAACTAAATATGGTGGTCCATCTATATGGTTCACTTGAGATCTTTCCATCCTTCTTGGTTGATTCTTCTTGAACAAGATCTTTGTATCCTTGGAGAATTTCTTGAATCTTGGTCACATAACTCCAAAGTGATGATGGTTCCTTCTAAGTTGTATTCCCTTAGTCTTCAAGTCTTGAGTAATATTTCTTGTATCACTTGTAGTCCTTAGTGATATCCAAGTTGAAGTCCTTGTTGAGACTAAGGTTGAAATTACTTGAAGATGTTGAAGTCATTTGAGTTGATGAAGTCGATTGCACATGGTGAAGTCTTTGGTCATGGAGAAGGCTTTATCCATCAAGTTGGAATAGAAGAGATGTAGAGTTAAAACCAAAAGGTTGAGGAAAGAGTTTACAAGATTGTTTGCAAATAAGTTTTGGAACAAATATAACTCCTATTTTTCTAAGGGGTTTTTGTCCATTCCTAGGGTTACAATCCTATAGGCAACACAATGCTCTGATACCATCTGTAAGGTTCCCAACCTTTAATAAGGTAGAGATCCCTGTGTTTACAATGCTAGTCCCTGGATCAATAGCTAGCATCCACAGTTAAGATGTAATATCAAGAAACAAAGGTCATAATACAACTTTATAACCAGGAATAAAATAATTTATTACATCTTACATAGCTCATATGGCTATCTCATTACATTGCAGCAGAAATAACTATAGCATGGGGTCCTTCATCTTCAAAGTGCCACAGGCAAACATGTTGGTTGTAGACTTGTAATCCTAATCAACACATCTTACTAACATCAAACAAACCTGCAACAGAACAAGTTACAGCCACAAGGGTCAATACATTTGAATTGTATTGGCAAGTGATACTATGGTAATATTGTGGAGTCTATCATCTATATGCATTTGGCTAAGTGGAGCTTAGGCTTGCTTTGCTCAAAATAGACTTTCCTTATCATTTGAAAACACTAAGTTTTTGCTTGACAAAATCACCCAAGGCATCTCCCAATAGAAATTGGTGATCCTTCAACCCTTGTTCAACCACAAGATTTTAACTTAGAAATTGGGATGAGGAGATTCTTGATAGCTTCCATGTCTTGATGCTCAAATTGTCCTTTACCAGGGACATGGCTAAGTACTTAGATTTTTCACTCTGCAGAGGTGGTGCACTTTCCCCACAAGACTTGGTTTCCCAAGACAAGATCTTTTAGAAGCCTTCCCTTAGACCAGAATGGACGCGTTCCAACCTATCATTCCCCTACCACCAACTTTCCATTTGGCTAAGTTATTGCAACCTATATGATCCAGGCAAAGCCCATAATGCCAAGTGGATGCACATGAAGCTTCTCAACATTTGACATCTCAAATCTCTTTGTTCCAGGGTGGCCATCCACAAGTGAGATACCAAGTTCTCCCCAGTATACTGGACTTGGTGATGCCCAAGTTTTCCCCAGCATACTGGACTTGCATAACCACTCAACACAAACCATTATTTCCATTCCACCCAGGTGATTCATTCACTTAGTTGTTTTATTAAACAAAACATAAGTCCTTGACTTAGAAATATTCCATAGCATGAAATATAATCCACCCTTGTTTTCTACTAGCTAAGCTAAGCATGATAGTAGTAGGAATCTTAACTTAGGAGAATTCTACTAAGGTTTCATCTACTAGGATTTCCCATGGCATAGTTTACACTTAGCAAAATTCCATGCAAGTCCTACTTAGAAATATCACTAATGCATAGTGAAAATAATGGGACAAAAGTATGAAGCATCACTTGCCTTTTTGGTAGAGAATATAAGTTCACTCCTTGATCTTTGCAATATTCACAATCTTCAAATCACTACAATTCAATCAAGCAAGCAATATTTCAATCTACCATTCAAGCAACATCACATAAAATAATAGAACCAAAACAATGCATGCAAGCATGCCAAACTTTGTTTTATTTACAAAAGTGGATTATAATAGGTTATAAACATTCTAAAACACTTATTAGTCATTTTATAAAGTGGCAAAAGTATTTGCAAAAGATTTTACTTATAAATCATTTTTAAACCAAATCAATATTTTATGTGATTGAAAATGCTTTTAGTAAAGTAATAATCTTTATAGAGTAATACATTTTCAAATCATAAAACTTGGTGTTTAGGGTCAGAGAGTTTAAATCAAAACATTTCCCTAAGGTTTTCTCCAAAAAGCATTTTTAACAATTAAACCATATTTTTATTTGACTAGAAATGTTTTAATTCAAGGTTTTATTCTTTTGCTTCACCAAATATGTTTTTGAAACCAAAAATTGATTTCTATGGTCAGTAGGTTCAAAAAAACCATTTGCGAAAGGTTTTAACTCAAAAATCATTTTAGAACCATTTTTGTATTCTAAACATGCATACACAAGTTTCTGCAAAAAAAATCAATTTAACAGAAGCATTTTACTAAACAAAGTGCATGGTCAGAAATTAGTTGTCTTGCTGATTCCATTGATATAAAATTTGCAAAATTTGGGCGTGTGGTTTGAAAGTTATGAATTTTTCAAATTAGAACATCAAATAGATCAAATCCTGGTTTTTATAAATAGGCAGGGCCACGTGGCGTGATTCTATTCGCCCATACCGTTTCGTTCGGATCAGCCTCTCTGGTGCGTTGGATCTAAACATATCGTGCGGCTCAGGTGCCAACTTACCCCTTCGGGTTAGATTCTATCCTAGCCACTAGATTGAAATCGAACGGCGCACAACACGCTTGACATCGAGTGGCGGCACTGGTGGCGGCAGGTGGCGGCGCGTGGTCAGACGGCGACGGTGTCGATGTTACAGGAAGCGAGAGAGTGAAGGGAGATGCTCACCAAGTTTGCCGTGGCGTGGGGAGGCTCAAGGTGGTGGTAGTTCGTCGAGGGGCGCAGGGTGGTGACGATGATTGCTCGCCGGAGAGATGCCTGGCGACGGGCTCGTACTGTCGTTGTTGGGGACGTCGCTACAGAGCACGGGAGAGGGAACAGAGGGTGCTGTTAGACGCGTAGAAGAGTAGGGAGTATGGGAGCATCAATGAGAGGGGGCGGCGCGGTCAGAGACTACCTGTAGAGCTTGTCGGAGTTGCGGCAGACGGTGGCATGGTCAGTCGAGGTGGTTGCCGACGATAGGGGCATGTGCGAGCGAGCTGAGGCAACTGGGAGATGCGCATGGAAGAGGGGAGTAGGATCGCGTGGTCGAGGAGGCAAGGGGCGGCGAGGTGTGGCCGGAATCGTCGCCGAAAGACGTCGGAGACAGCGGCGGTCCTGGTGGAATTGGAGACAGCCTGGGGGCAGAGAGGGCCGGGCGAGAGAGGGGAAAGAGAGAGGGGGCGCATGCGATTTAGTATGCATGAACACGGGGCTGAATCACTGAGGCATTGATGCGAATTTACGCGAGCGATTATAGCCAGAAACGATAGCGAGGAGAGAGGGGCGGGGTCAGCGCGAGGTAGACGATGGTGAGCTGGCTGCGTGGGTCTGCTTCGTCAGCGAAGGAGAGAGAGGGGAGGTGGGGTTCATTGCTCAGTGACCTTGCGGGTTCTATTCTGAGTGAAAACGTTTCACTACGAGGGTGGGCAGGTGGGTTGCTGATGGGCTTAGTGGGCTAGGTTTAGTTGGGTTGCTTTGTTTCATTTTTTTTTGGTTCAGAATGTTTTTCCTTTTCCATTTCTAATATTCTGTTTTGATTTTATTTAATCAATTCAAGCATCCATTTGAATTCAAACCTTTTTCAAACTTTGTGTGGATTCAAACACTGATTAATAAAACATTCTGAAGTCAAATTTAGAATAAATATTTTATTCTTTTTAGGGTATTTTAATTATTTAAAATAGGCCTTAGCATTTATTCAAATAAGATTTAATAATGTTTTTAAAAATCCATTTGAATTCTAAATCTTTCCAAATCTTTTCAGTAGGTTTTATTTATTTAATAGGGTATCAAAGTATTCACCTACAATTATTTGGAAAAATATTTAATATGATTCATAAATCATTTGAATTGGGTATTTGTTTTAATTCCAATGGAATTAAATATAGTTTTAATTCCCTAAATTTTATTTGGAAGATTTATTAATTTTTATTTAAGTTAATTAAACAACTTTTATTCCACTTGGGTAAATTCCAAAATACTATTTCCTCATGAATTAAATAATTATTCTTATTAGAGATTTGTCCTTATTAAAATAGGGATAGAATGGTTAATGCCATTTTATTTTATTTTGGAAATTCTTTATCCTTTTATTTTATTTGGATTTGGATTATAATCATTTCATTTGCTTATGGTCTTGGCCAAGTTTTAATTTGGTCTTTAAATATTCCTCATTTAATATTTCTTTCCCTATGTTATAAAATCCATATATTTTTATTTATAGATCCAAACTTGGTGATTCCAATTTGTAAAATCTTATTTAATATTTATTTATCCTTTTAAATATCTTTAGGATTATTTGCTCACCATTTGGTATGGATTTATAGATGGTTGCTTTATTAGTTTTGGGAATTAAATATCCTTATCTTATTAAACTCATAAGATTTTATCTATGTCTCCAAATTAAGTGAAACCAATTTATATGGTTTTATAATATTTCTATTTGTCATTCTTGATAATTTTGAAATGTTTGCTTGACAACTTTTATATGGATCAAATCCATGGTCTTAGAGATAACTTGAAAATGATTTCTTCCATTAGGGTTTTGGTTTATTTCTCAAGTGTTTAAATTTCAAGATGCATTTATGAAGAATGAAATCCACTTGTTTTGAATTTTAGTTGGATTCAAACATTAACCAAAGTTTGTTTAAGATGGGATTTTAATTTCCTTTTAAAAACAAAAGTTTCTTTTCACCCTAAATTTTCAACAATTATTTATTTTGTTCATTTATTTTTCACATTACAAGATTTGGAAAATCTTGGGATGTGACAACTTATCCATGATACTTCCATGAATTTGGTACAATTCCTACATTACTTATGAGTAGTATTACCTACTTCTATACCCAACTTTTTTCTTGATTTTGACTAGGAATACTCTATGTTCTATCTATTATCCAAGTGGTGTTAACACTCCTTATATCTTGCTTCTTCCTTCCCGTAAGTATTCTTTTGAAATCGTCGGTCCCTTACACGAATTCCTCTTCCTATCTAGGTCTATGTCATCAAGTAATAACTGGGTGTTACATCATGCATTTGCACACCTAATTAAACTTCATGTACGGATCTAGTCAATCAAGAAAATTCAATAATATCCAAATGTCGATAAACAACAAAACATATACCTCGTATTACACATAGGTTTTAACTAATTTACAAATGTACTATATGTTCCAACTGTTTGCTCCATACCTATTTACACAGCTATCTTACAAGAACTTCTTGTTCTTGTGGATATATCCTCACTTATTTCCACAAACCCTGCAATCTACCATATGCATTACCCTCTATGTACATTATTCAAGCCCTCATCCCTTGGGATGTCGTTTCTTTCTCACTTTCGTCTTCCTCTAGTGCTTCCTGGAGTTCCGTCCATGATGACGTGACGTCCTACGACTGCCTTCTGGAGCATAGGAGCATCCAGGAGGTGTGTATTCTTGGTTAGAAGTACCGAGACTGAGATTAGTCATTGAAAAATGACTAGAGTTGGCGTAATCTTCCACCGAATAGTTCGGGTTTTCTGGCAACGCTTCCTCATAGTAAGTTGGTTCCTTAGCTTTTTCTTGGATCCAGTCATATATGTTGGTATAGTAACTATTGGAGTACTCTTCTAAGTTGATTGGATTCTTATTACCCCCATATGGTCCATAAGGCTCTCTATGATTATAATTGGCCTCTTATTCAATACCTGTATCACAAGGTATAGGATTCCATATAGTTTTACCTTGAGATTCTCTTTCCCATCCATACATGTTAGGCTCAGGTTTATTTGGAATTACTTTATTCCATTCCTATTGTTCGGAATTGTACTTGGTCCATAGGTCTTCAGGTGGCTTGAGGTCATACTGGTAATAGGCATAATTTTCTGAGATTGGTTCATCGAACTCCGTTTCCTCAAACATCTCCCCTGAGGGTATGTATTTGGGATGCCTAGCTTCTTTATCTAACTTCTTCCTACGATCCATTGGTTTTTCAGGATTAGTAAAATCCTTAATGACCATATCCAGATCCTGAATTAAAACTTGGTGAGTATTATGATAACTGTTTAGTAAAGACCGATAACGATCCATATACTCTACAGCTAAAGTAGGTTCAGCTTGAACTAAGGTAGAGTGATCTAACTCATGCTCTGAGTTTGAGGTTTCATGTGGTATAATGGTGTGAGTACTACCTTCTAGAGCTTGGGATTTATGCTCTCAGATCATGGTTATGGCTGCTGCTACAGCAATCTGATATGCAGATGCCATGCACCTTGCCTCTCCTGCTGGCATTTCTCCCTTCAGTCCCAACTTCTTGGGTAACATGATCATGACACGGTATTTAGCTAATACCTGCCCATCACAGTAAGTGTAAATCTTGACCAAGAGTCTTGATTCACATTCCAAACTCCATAGAAGTTTTCGGAGATTGTCTGTCCAATCCCCCTTGTTGTCATCCAACGTCATGTTCATCACTTGAACATTCCGGGGTGGATATCGAGGTGCCATGTGGAACTGTGGATAAGAAATTATCATCAGTCATATAGAGTTAAAACTCTTGGGAAATGATTGGAATTGCAATCATATAAGAGATTTATCGCACTAGTAACATAACAAGATTATTCTTAAGTGAATATCCCTCATATCACTAGATAACTCTTCATTATTGCTAGGATGTGTCCTACAGGTTCTACCCATTTACTAGGTTTCCAACCTAAGGACAAAGCATATGCTCTGATACCAACTGCGGTGACCCAGCATACCACCGCATGATGTAGTATACTATAGTCGTTGACATAACACTAATGAAACACCGCTCACTAGTATTACATCCCTCAGAATGGCCCAACAGAAACATAGAGGGTCCAATACATGGCTTAAAGGTTATAACTCACTCTTTACATAAGATCCAGAGAACACTCTGGATTAAAGGGAGAGAAAGAACTTCTTACAAAGAAGAATCAAAGATAAATAATGCAAAACTAAAATACTACTAAAACTATTGCTTGACTAAGGAATTGGCATTGCTTCTATTGCAATACACTATAGAGATAGGTTCTTTGACTAGAGACTGTATTTCTATCTAATCGGTAACTTCGTCTTCACTTGAGTTGAGGTATATGTTGACTTCCTTGTCTTCAGTGAAGAGCTTCAGCTGTTTTTGATAAGTCCTGGAGCATATCTTGATGTAGTCTTCGTTTTAAGGCTTCAGAATCTATCAAGGGTTAAGAAGATACTTTGAGTACGAGTGTACTCAGCAAATTCACTAGAAAAGGAGTGTTTGATGCACTATAACTACAGCCACAGACCGTAGGTCGTAGGCAATCCAAGTTTTCATAAACATTTCTTTAAAGGTTGCTTTTATTTTGAAAAGCCATGTCCGTCATCCTTCACGGGTTTACCAGAACCTCCATGGGGTTCCTTTCCCGCCGCGTTCGCAGCTCCTTCCCGGAACAGGGAGTAACAAGTTACAGTTCTTACACTCTGCAGAGGTGCGTTACTTTACCCATGAGAGATCAACTCTTTGTTGCACAACCAGGCAGCTTATTCCCGTCCACAATTCCATGATGTGGGGCCCAGAAGATGATCCAAGCCAATTGATGCCCCCTTTGCGACCTTGCATGCCTCCTTGGTGTACACCATGCCCACATAAAGAATTACGGCAATGGTTTGTACAAACCGTTATATGTCAGAACTATCGTGGGACATTGAGGGTTCCCACCCATATGCTGCATATCCTCTGCGAATTACCAATTAAATTGCACTCTACGAGGATAACATCCACGACCTGCACATCCATCTTCATGCGAGAGGAAGAAGATATAGATGACTTCTCCGTCCCATTCCAAATCTCATGGTCAACGCGTAATATACGGCGCAAGAATCACTGGCGACATTGGTTGTTAAGCCCTAGGTGATATAGTTCTGAACAGTGGTATTCCAACTGTCAGATTTAATAGATTAATTGATCACCGTGGATCAATAATCAATAGTTCTCATGATTATTGGAAAATAGTGTTTTCTGACCTTTTTCAAATGCAGGTGAAGACAACACTGGATTTGTAAAATACTTTACAGAAAATAAACAAAGGACATGAGCAAGTGTGAACTTGCCTTTTGTGGTTGCAAGATTATGCACTCACGGTCTTCGAGTCAGTATAAGATCCAAAAATCTGAAATCAACATCATTGGTCTGGTAAGGACTAATGTTTAAAGAAGCAATATGCTTTTATGCCTAAGTAGTGTGATGCACGTTTTAAGCGTAAATCCCGAAAATAATGTTGTCCTGAGGTTTAGATTTTGAAAGTGGTTACTTTGGAATGTGTGGTCCTTTTGGATAAATTTCGTAGTTGTATTTTTATTAGAGTTTATAAGTGGTTGGAGTTAATACATATGTAGGAATAAAGTATTCATACTTATGATATACTAGTTAGGATTACTTATACAAGGTTTCTTATTTTAAGTGGCAAAATGGATAACCTTCGAAGAAAAGGGTTTCTCTTCTAAGGTCTAAATAAACCTTGTGGTTAGTTAGTGATGGTTTATGTTATTTTTTTTAATCAAATGATTTGAGCTTGAGCTGCTTTATAGATTAACTACTTGAGACCAAAGTTAACTATAAAACATGTAGTAATGTGTATGGTATTATATTTAGACTCTTGGAGACTAAAGTTAACTTTAAAATATAGATAGTTTTGAAAGTATGATACTTACACCCTGGTATCTTGTATATCTGAAATTTGTTCTTTAAGTTACTTAAGAATGTTTGTTCTGTTACTTGAGATAATCGTTTCTTAATTCTATGATAGAGTAGTATCATTTACCTTGTATAGATAAGTGAGTAGAGTTTATAATTCCAGATATAATTTCATTTAACTATCCTTAAACTTTTTATAGTGTTGTGGTAATTGTTGAAATTTGATAATTTAAAGTAAATGGAAAGGATCTGATTTATTCACAAGATGTTCTTTAAGGTTTTTATCATGAGTTGGAATCCTTTGAGAATATAATCTTCACTTAGAGTTGAAGATAGTTTGATATAAGGATATTTATAATGTTTTTAAACCATTAGAGTTTTATTTCATTAATATTTAAGATTTGTACTATATATTAAAGTTATTTTACTCATTTCAAGGATATTAATAAATGTTATTTATTCTTTTATGAATTATTAATGAAGTAAATAAGTTTATATTTGAGTTGTTAAAATATTTGAATTTTTGTTAATCTCAAAAGTAAAATATTAGATTTTTAATATGTAAATGTTATTTTTGTGATCATTTTGGTATATTACATGTATTTTTGTGATTTATACATTATAAAATATGATTTTTATAATTCTTATTACTTTTTAATTATTTAATAAATAATAAATATTTAATTAAGTGAAATAATAATATATGATTATATTTTAAATTATAATTCTTATTTTCCAAGATTTTTGGTATTTTACTTATATTATAAACATTTATCCTTATAGGAATATGAATTATTAAAGTTTTATTAATAAATATTTATTTATTATTTTTCAAAAATACTATAATATGAATAAATAATGGAAGTGATTTTTATTTATTTTTATCACCTTTCAATTAATTTGTAAAATTCCATAAGGAATATTTAAATTACAAAATTCTTATAGAAATTTGAATGTACAAAATTTGATATCTTATTTTATTTGGACAGAGTGTATTATTGTGAATCCAAAAATATTTTATTTATAATTTTTGGACTATTAATTTATTTTCTATAATTTTATTGGGGTCAGTGGTATTTTGGTCTTTTCTAATTGATCAAAAGATTTATTAAATAACCTGGGCTGGCCCCTTGGGCTTATTGGGCCAAAAGGGCCCAATAGGGCAGGGTGAAATGGCTACCCCAAAGGGTTTTGGCCCACCCAGCCACTCTGCCTCCTCTCTCTCCCTCGACCTTATCTCCTCCTCCTCTGACTCGCCCCGTGGCCGGCGATGCCACCACCGTCGATTCTCGCCGTCGTCGGCCGTTCTGGCCACCACCGTGGTGCGAGTTGGGGTTGTCGACGACGCTCTTTCGTTCTATCCGCTTGGATTTGACTCTGGGGCTTCCCTCTGGTCAGTTCCACCCCATTCCCGAACTCTAGGGTTTGGAGAATATGCTGTCACCGCCGCCGCGTTCCCGCCTGCGGTGGTGTGCTGGTATCATGCGCTGCTGCGGCCGCCATCGTGGCAGGTCCAGGTTGCAGCGCCCCTCTGGGTGCTCCCTGTACCGCCACGGTTCGTCGGCCCCTTTGCTTCCTCTTCGATTCATCAGCGAGGACCTCGGGTAAGTGGTCTTTGTGGTGTTTGTCCATGCTACTGCCATGATTCTTTTTGGTGTGTATCTAGTGGCTTCTCATATTGAGTGACTATGTGTTGATTGGGTTCATCTCTGCATTAGGGTTCATAACCCCCCTGTTGATCATATCTATGATGCCTTAGATCTAGTGTTGATCATATTTGATCATGGGAAATGATTGCCTGTTGTGGTTAAGGATTGATAGTAGCTTTGATGATACTAGTTGCCTGTCAGATTTAGTCTAGTGGAAATCCACCATGATCTATGCTAGTGTCTAAAGGAAATCCTTGATTGGATTATGTTGTTGATCTGAGAAGTTTCCCTACTGTCATAATACTTGTGCTGACAGTGGATTTCTCTTAGTAGTTTCTTATTTCAATTATAAGGTGGGCTTGTTTGAGATGATACACTCTGAATCAAATCATTATATGTAATGATTTTCTGTGGATGTATAGATTCATTTTAATGTTGATTCCTAGCACTTGGCTTCAGGAAAATGATATGTAGTGGTTGTCCCTTTTTATCTGTGGAAGCTAAGTAAAGATCGGTTTTAGCTCATTAAGAACTTGTCCTTGTGATACCATTGTATTCTGGAACACAGGTGATTGGGGTTTTTATTTCTAGGATTAGCTTGATTATGCTTGTGATTAATATTGACAAGTTGACATGAAAACTTGCATTAACTTTCCTGCCTATGATGTTGGTCTGAGGCTTTAGGATTTAATTCCTAGTTGGTTGAGTATTAGTTTGTTTGAATCTTGCAAGATTAGAGGTGCTAATCTCTCTAAGATGTGCCCTGATCTTGATAAGACCAAATGAAAATGATCTAAGTTGCAAAGTAACACTGAACCCAGTGATGCTGGTCTGAGGGTTTAGTGTTTGTGGTTGAGCTAGATTTCTTATCCTTATACTTGAAATCTCTAGGATAGATTCACCCCTCTTGGGTGCCTATTGAGAGATTATTGCATAAAGCAACACATGCTTTTGTTTAGATATTCTGATGAAAGCATGTGATGGTTTTATGAGACTCGCCACAAGATTTGATGTTGGTGTACTATATTGATGATGATCCTGATCTTGCTCTTGGTCTTGATCTTGATCTACTTTTGCTGGCTCCTGAGCTTGCTCTTGAGCTTGCCTGCTCCTCCTAGCTCCTTATGTCACCATCCTAGTGATGTTTGGGTTGATCTGGGTGGTTGGTTTGGTTGCTGTTCTTGGTTTAACTGTTGTTCATCATGGTTGTGCTAGTGTATTGTGTAGTGGAGAGATGCACTGAGGTGCTCCTCTGCGGCTGGGCTGTGGTTTTATGATAATGGCTATGCTTGTGAGATCGACAGCACACCCCTCTGCATGCTTGTGTGTGCAGCTTGTGTGCCTGCTATGCACATGTGGATAAGTTCAGAAAGTTTGAACTTACTATTACCAAACTACTCTTACCTGGATGGTAAATTGGTCCCTTTTAGCTCTCATTTGAATTCTGGCCTTGAATGTATGAAAGATAAAATCTTTCAGATTGGTGAAACTTGCCCCTTTTTCCACAATTCTCCATGATGAGATTGTCAAGTGCACCTCACTGACATATCTGAGAGAAATATCTACTAACACTAATCTTGTCTTATTTTCTATTTAATCTTTGTTTTGCAGGTACAAAGATAAAGATGAAGATTTAGTGTAGTTTTAGATATAGGATAGTTAGTAGAGATACAAATGTACTTTTCTTAATCTTTTGTAATTTTTCTTTTATAATTCTTGTAATCTTTATTTGGTTCATTTGAAACAAAGATTATATATTTATTAATGAAGAATATTTTATTCTTTACTCTTGTGTGAATTGTGAAGTTTAGAATAACTTCAAAAAGTTATTCTGTGTAATTTTTTTATGAATAAGAAATGAACTTCATATACCATATTGCTTTTAAATAATATTTAAGTTATAATACTTTTCTCTTAATTAATTTAAGATTCAAATATTGTATCAAAATCATTTAAATTATAAAACACTTAAGTTTTAAAATCCAAACTCATTTCAAAACACACATAATTCCTTTAAGTTCATATCAAAGTTTATAGCAATCCTTCTTTAAGACTAAACCTATTCTCAAAGTAAGAAAGAAACATTGATCACTCAAAGTTTTTATTTGGCGAAAAATTTTACCCACATTTTCACAAATGAATGCATGCAACAATACATATTCCTAAATCTACCCTTCGTTAGGTCCTAAATACTGGGATGTTACATACCACTAGACGCGCATTTGCGGAACTTTATGAAGCGCGTCGGGATTGTGTAGATGTTTTACGTCTCCTCCTCATCCTCGTCCCACGAGCAGCTCCCTTTGCACGGCTCGTCAATGAGTAGAAATTACTTTTCTAAAAATAAGATAAATAAAATCCTATCACCCTTTATTGTAATCATTGATATGATGCTAGATCATCTAGTGTGACCCTTGTGTGATAAATAGAAGTAGTATCACCCTTTATTATGTACCTCGGATTTATTTATAGACGCAAGTATCAATCCGGGCTACGACAAGGAGGAATTCTATGAAGACGAGGAAGAGAACTTCGACCACCTTACCAATCAAGGAAAGCTACATGATGCATGATATTCTATGCAATCCCCACTTGCAAGCCTTTGTGATACCCCTTTTTATTATACCAAATCCCAGTTTTATTTGCGAGCTTCACTTTTGCAAAGTTGTTCCATAGTTAATTAATTGATGATTAGTGGAAATTTAAGGAAGTGCCATCAAGAGCTTAGATCTTGATGACCCCTCGAAGAGTGACAACTCCATTTTGATAGATGTTAGTGCTAAATGTTGATGGCGCATGGTAGCGCTTTGTTGGGAGACCCCAAGAGAAAGGTGTGATGAGCACAGCAGCAAGTCTTCCCTCCATAAGAAACCGAGGTTATCGAACCTGTAGATGGAAGCAAACGACTCAAAGGTGTTTCTAGCAACTTGGAGACCTGCACAACACAAACTCAAGACTTTGCCACAATGAACAGTGAGGTTGTCAATATCACCGGTTGCTGTAAGAAAGGATTAACTATATGGTGTGGAAGGTAGTAGTGGTTTTCAGAAAGTAAACATTAATAGTGGAAGATGTATTAATGGTAAAGATTGGACCGGGGTCCATAGTTCACTAGAGGTGTTCTCCTTAAGATAAACAAACATGACATGCTGGGTAAACAAATTACAACAGGGAAATCGACAGGACTGATCAAGGCATAACAATGCAATACTAGACATTCATGATCCTATGAGATTCGATTGGGCAATACAACAAGATACATAGACCGCCATCCAACTGCATCTATGACAAGAAATCCACCTTCATGTTATCATCTGAACCCCCTCCAGTATTAAGTTGCAAGCAACAGATAACTGCTTTAAGAAAAGTGTGTAAGGTAATGAATCCACTTGTTCCATGAACAAGAGACCTTTTTTTGTTCCTAGTGGCAACAGCACACCTACAACCTTAGAGATTTCTGTCACTACCCTTAGATTAAATAGAGGCATGAACCCACTATCGAGCATAAATACCCCCTCTTGGAGTCACTAGCATCTACTTGGCAAAGATAGCTACTAGAAACGGAGAGCATGCAAGATCACAAACAACACAGACATGATAGAATCAATAATAAAAAACCATTAATCTGATATAGTAATCTCAATATCCATCAGATCCCCGCAAACACAACATGCATCATTACAAATAGATGATCTTGATCATGAACGGAGCTCACAAGATGTAAACATGGTAGCACAAAAGAGGATATACAACCATCTAACTACTACATGGACCCGTAGTCCAAGGTGGAACTACTCACACTTCATACCGGAGGCTGGCATGATGAAGAAGAAGGCCTCCGGGATTATCTCCCCTCCTGCAGGGTGTCGGGAAGAGCTTCAGATCCCCTGATCTAGGGACAATGGTGGTGGTGGCTAAAGAAGGTTTCATGGAATATTGATCGGGTCCTTAGGGTTTTGGCATCGGGGGGTCATTATAGGCGAAGAGGCGAGGCAGGGGGGCGGCCAGGGTGGTCACACCCCCTAGGCGCGGCTAGCCCTAGCCCGCGCCGCTAGGGGGTGTGGCCCCCTGGTGTCTCCCTTCCGTCTCATACTCTAGCTATGTATTCCCCACGGTAAAATAAAGACTATGGCTTTTGTCCCGTCCAATTCCGAGATTATTGATTTTCTGCCTTTCTGGAACCAAAAACAGAAGAAAATAGGCAACTGGCACTGTGGCATCTTGTTAATAGGTTAGTACCAGAAAACATATAAAAACACCTCAAAGTGTAGACAAAGCAAATCAAAGTAGATACTAAACAAGCATGGAACATCAAAAATTATAGATACATTTCTGACGTATCAAGCATCCCCAAACTTAACTCCTGCTCGTCCTCGAGTAGGTAAGTGGCAAAAAGAATAATTTTTGAGGTGACATGCACCATCAAAATCAATATCAAACCATTTGCATGCATTAAAAGATGGGATCAAAGAACTCTAAACATGAGCATGAAACATGGAGTTCTAACAGTAAGACAAAGTAACTATGCATGCAACATGAAAGGTTACAAACAAAGATCATGAATAACATGCATTGAAAAACATTTGTTTGTTTCACATACAGGAAACATAGCATAGTGGCATTCATCTTTACCCTCATGGAGTAGCAAATAGATGCATAGGACACCTTCAAAGTTCATAAGAGTTACTAGACACAAATAGCACAAGACCAAGTAATATCAACAATATGAATCAATCAATAAGTTTTGGGACAATGCACATAGAACTAAGAATGGAAACTATGCTCTCTTAACTGGTGCCTAAGGATAGAAGGTGGAGACTCAATATAGTAGTGGAAGAAAGGCCCTTGATAAGGGAAGCAGGGATTTCAAGTTTCATAAAGAGCTTCCAAAAATTATGGTACTTATTATCTTTCAGCCCTTATTGTCCCTATCATAAGCATCTTGAAGTGATTAAGGTTAAAGTTAACAAACTATGGAGTATATGCTTGACAAAGTATAAGTTGGCAACATCATGTCCCTTGAATATGAGGGCCGCTCCTCATGCTACTCAAGTTTAGTTACTTTCAAGTTCTTATCATAGTAATTACATTTGTATCATAGAGAACCGCCAACGGGGTACCCCTTGCACATGATACATGAGCTATCCCATAATCAAAATGACAAGGCAAGCAAACAATGAGCATCTCAGCAATCTTCTTATTTACCATGAGAATATGGCGCTTTTTTCGTTTTTTCCTCTTTTTCTCTTATCTTTTTTCTTTTTCTCAATATCTTTTTTCTATCTCTTTTTTTATAAGAAGAATTCTTCATAGATGTCACTATGGTGATGCTAAAAGTTTCCACCATGATTAGGCATGGCTTAGGCTAGCGGCCCAGGCGTTTCTCTAACACACATACGTAACTCCATGGACTTACAAGCTCCCCTTTCATTTCACACCGACGACATCCATAGACAAAAGAGCATGATATCAACCGAGTACAAAGTACAAGTGCAATGTTGAAAGCGTTCCCCGTGACAGCACGGTTCTGCTAATTCCAACGTATAAGTGCAAGCATATACAACATAGATGACACAATGGTTCAAGTTTTGTAGGGGAAAGAAAAATAAAGTGTGCCATCAATTTCGTGAGAGCTTTAATCACTAAGTTTTCACATAACAAAATACTTTTAATTGGAAGATAGATGAAAACAAGAATATACTTGGAATGGTGTAACACGCCATGCATAGGAATTTATAGTGGACTCTTTGGAATAACTTGGTTTCTTGGGAGTGGGAAGCATGAGTAGAGATTACTCATACAAGTGGAGGCTAGCAAAAGACTGGGAGCAACCAACTAAGAGAGCAATAATGGCCATAATCATGCAGAGCGACAAAACATTACTAATCAAAGCATAGAGTGGTACTACAAGTCAAGGACTAAATGATCATAGAGGCTATGGTGACTTGTTCACAGTCATAAAATGGTGTGAGCATGTGCCAAGTCAACCCAAACAAAGCATCAAAGGATAATACCACAATACTATGCTTTTGTATGCTAAAACAACGCATGATTCCTTCAAGTCACACTAAGCAATCTCAATTGTTTGGAACAAGTCATGCTACAGCAATAATCACTAAGCATAAGGTCAAAACAACACCTAGCATGACATGCTAAAGTCTAAGTCACAGTCAAAGCAAGCTCCTCTTGTACTAGTCAAGCAAGAACTTTATACTCCTCTCCAACACCAATCAACTTATTTGAAATAACACAGGGAGAACGGGGGCCCAAACTAATTTATTCAAGAAAACTAAAATAAAACTAAGACGCACCAAGAACAAAACAACAGTGCATGGAACAATAAAAACGAAGTGTCTAGAAATACCTGAGCTTTTTATTGATGAAGAAGGGGATGCCTTGGGCATCCCCAAGCTTTAACGCTTGTACCTCTTGAATATTTCTTGGGGTGACACGGGGTGGCATCCCCAAGCTTGAACTTTTTTCCATTCTTCATCTCATTACATCATTCTCTCTCTACACATGAAAATTTTCCTTCATACAAAACTTCACACAATCTTCATTAGCAACATTAGTGTATTCAAAAGATAATAGACCTTGTGTTCAGCTTTAGAACAACATAACTTTCACTAAAAACACAAGATACTGTAGCAATTCCCTCAAAAAGCTCAATTTCCCAAAAAGAACCCAAAAAGGAATCAATAAGAAGCAAATGCAAATAATGGCAAAAATCTGTCAAAACAGACCAGTAGGTAGAAACCGATTTTTTCGAAGACCTTATGTTGCTCAAATAAAAAAAGTGTTGAACTAAAAAAAGTTAGATAACATACTAGGGGATTTATTCATAAAATATCTACTCAATACGACTTATAGAGATTCCTCACGATTTTTTACGGTGGAGAACAAAAATCTGTTTCAGGGCAGCAACTCCCCAAATCTTACTTCTCTCTCATTAGAGGTCATTCTTGGCACAAAAAGCAAACACAAAGGATAAGGAGAGGTCATTACTGAAGTAATAACTTCAAAGACACAAGAAAACTCCTGGTCTATCTCCTAATAAGTACTTTTCTTTAACGCCTTTAAGTTAGGGACAAGAAGCAAGAATCAAGTATTTTCAAATGAGGAAGAATTAACATCAAACCTTTCTTTCAAAGGAGGAGCAAAAAGCAACTTATCTCTCCTCATAGGGAAGTGTTCAATACCTTTCTTGAATGGAAATTGATATTTAATGGTTCCTTCTTTCATATCAATGATGGCACCAACAGTTCTAAGGAAAGGTCTTCCCAAAGTAATAGGACAAGAAGCATTGTATTCAACATCCAAAACATAGAAATCAACAGGGACATAAGCATTATTAACCATAATGAGAATACCATTAACACTCCCCGTGAGTTTCTTTTTAGCATTATCATTAAGTGGGACATCCAAATAACAATCTTCCAAAGGTGGCAAATCAAGCATTTCATAAATCTTTCTAGGCATAATAGAGACACTAGAACCAAGGTCACATGAAGCTTTGAGATCAAAGTCATTCAATTGCATATTAATAATGGCTTCCCAACTATCTTCTACTTTCCTTGGAATAGAGGCTTTGTGTTTCAACTTCTCTTCCTTAATTTTAATAAGATCATCTCTAATGTGTTTGGTGAAAGCCACATTCCTATCACTAGCATCAGGACTTCTAGCAAGCTTTTGTAGGAACATAATTACTTCAGAAATATTGCAACCGTCAAGATCAAAATCAAACTTAGCATCACTAGTAGTAGACTCATTGGGTTTAGGTATTGTGGTAGGAGGAATAGGGACTTCTTGTGGTTTAGTGGCATCCATATTGGTGGTGGTGATAGTGGACGCACTATTGTTTCTAGCAATTTCAGCTTCTCTATCCCACTTAGCATGTAGCTGGGCTAACAGTCTAACATTATCATTAATAGTAACTTGTATGACATGAGTTGTAGAAAAGGTACTTCCCAAACTTTCAGGTTTAGCAGCCATTTTATTAATCAAAGAGGACTGTGCTTCGGACAAAGAGGAAATATTTTTCTCAACATTCAAAAGCTTTTCCTGCATAGTCTTGTTGAAAGTGGTTTGTTTATTAATAAAGTCTTTGAGCATGAATTCAAGTTCAGAGGGGTCACTTCTAGTATTATTATAGTAGTTTCCGTAGGTATTTCCATTATTAGGAGGATAAGGCCTATAATTGTTGTTACTACCAAAATTATTCCTATAGGCATTGTTGTTAAAATTGTTGTTTCTAATGAAGTTTACATCAACTTGCTCTTCTTGAGAAACCAAAGAGGCTAAGGGAACATTATTAGGATCTAAAGGAGCTTTCCTATTAACAAGCATAGCCATGATAACATCAATCTTATCACTCAAAGAGGAGGTTTCTTCAACAGCATTTAACTTCTTACCATGTGGAGCTCTCTCAGTGTGCCATTCAGAATAATTAACCATCATATTATCTAGGAGTTTTGTTTTGCAGCACCCAAGGTGATGGTCATAAAGGTACCTCCAGCAGCTGAATCCAACAGGTTTCTTGAAGAGAAGTTCAAACCTGCATAAAAAGTCTCGATAATCATGCAAGAAGAAAGTCCATTAGTGGGACAATTCTTAACCAAAGATTTCATTATTTCCCAAGCTTGAGAAACATGTTCATTATCAAGTTGTTTAAATTTCATAATATCACTTTTCATAGATATAATCTTAGCTGGAGGATAGTATTTTCAAATAAAATCATCCTTGCACTTAATCCAAGAATCAATACTATTTCTAGGCAAGGATAGCAACCATTCTATAGCTTTTTGTAACATCCCAAAAATCATGATTTCAAAGTTTGCATGTCATTTATGCATTCATAATCATTTTAGGATCATCTTCAATGCCATTTCAAAACAGAAACATTTGAATGTCTATTATTTTATGTAAACAAGGCACTGGCCCAATGCTACTCTCTAGTTTGAGATTTATTGTTTTAAACCAAAGATATTTGATCCTAAGTTTGTTTGATAATTTCCAAAGATTGGACAAAGTTTTCAAAACAAAGAATGAATTTAAAACCATTTTTATACCTTTATAAAACAATGGTAAAGGCACTGTTTCCTTTTAAAATTTCAAAGGACCAAAGTAAGTTTGAGTGAACAACAATGCTAAATGCTCAATTAAGAGCTGGATCCATCCTACAAAAATTAAGTACAAATTTTAATTCATTTTGGTTTGAAAATCATTTGAAAATGTTTTCAGAAAAACAAATTATAAATAGAAAAAGATAAAAGAAAGTGGAAAAGGCCAGGGCTGCCATTTTGGCCCAGAACAGGAACCAGCCCACTAAGCCCACCCGGGCCAGTTCCCTCTGCTCCTTCTCTCACCCGCGTCGAACCAACCCCGCAGCCAATGACGCTGGGCCCTCTCTACGTTAGCGTCGTCTTCCCCGAATCCTCGCGCAGTCACCGCTCCGCCGTTACCACCGCGCAGTGACGCCGCGTTTAAACCTCGCTTAAATCCCATTGAATCAGCGCATAATTCTCACCCCCGATCTGGCTACAAAACCCCCTCTCCTCTCCGCATCTTTCCCCTCACTTCCCTCGCTCATTCCGGCACCAGGCTGCTCGCATTCGAGCTCAAACCACCGCGGTACCGACGACCTCCGACGGGCGATTACGGTGAGCTCCGACCGCCCCTCAGCCTCTGGTTCAAACAAGCATGACTAGCATGATCTTGCGCGTCTCCTGATGCCATTTTTTTGCCCCCTCATGATCCAGTTCGTCGTCCCCGTCCACGCCCACAAACGTCAGAACCGTCGCTCGACTCCGACGAGCGATTGAGGTAAAACCTGACCGCCCCTTGTCTTCTCCTTGACCCAGTAGTGTTCGCCGTGACCTTGTGCACCTCCTGATACACCTGGTTTGTGCTAGGGTGATCCAGAGCCTCGCCTACGTCTTCATCACCGTGCACCCGATGTTGTCCTCAACTCCGACGAGCTCCTATGACCACAACAGCTCGCCCCTGTCCACGCCAGCAGCATGTTGAGCTTCCTCATGTTCTTGCGTGTCTGGTAAGCCTCACCACAACCCCCAGCCCCTCCTGTATTTGCTGGAACGCCGTCGCCAGTAGCGCCGCCGCCGCCAGCATCCATTTGCGCCGCCCATCTTTGGTCGCATGCTTCGCAACCGTTGGATCTAGATCTAGCGCATAGGATTAGATCACTTATCGAAGGGGTACAAATTGATCTGGCCCATGCGATTTCATTTAGATCGTGCGGCCCACGTTTATCGATCCGGCCGAACCGGTACGAGCCAATCAGAACACGCCGCGTGTCTGTGTTTTAAATTTAAAATCTGGAAATAGATCTATTAGTTGTTCAAACTTGTAAAATTCATAACTTTTGATCCACACGTTCAAATTTTGCAAATTTTATATCATTGGAATCAGGAGAAAGAATTCTATCCAACCATGCAACTTGTTTAATGATTTGCTTCTGTAAAATTGGTTATTTTTGCAGAGACATTTATAGGCTTATTATGAGTATAGAAATTATTTGAAAAATGATTTAAAGACTAAATAAAGTTTATTTAGTGTATATTTGTCTTCTTTGTGATTCGTTACTGTATACTTGTATTGTTTGATTTAGGAAAAAAATCATCACATGGCATTTGCATGCATTCATATATTTTTGCTTGTATATTTTGATATGTGATTTTGGTGCTATCATTTTATGTGTAGATTTTGGTGCTAGTAGTGATTGTGGTTGTGAAGATTGTTGCTACTCCCCCAACTACCAAGGCAAGTGGTGCTTCATTGTAAGATCCCACCTTTATAAAGGTAAGGATCCCTGTGATTGCAATGCTAGTCCCTGGATTAATTGCTAGCATCCACAGTTTAAGATGAAGTACACAGAAACAAAGGTCATTATTACATCGTCATTCCAGAGATAACATAGTCTTTTACAACTCCATGGCCATAGGCCTAATACAAGAGTTCATTCGTAACAATAAAAATAATGTCTTCATTCTTCATGTGCCACAGGCAAGCATGTTGAGTGTAGACTCATAACCCCTAATCATCATCAGAGTAACCTGCAACATCACAAGTTACAGCCACAGTGGGTCAATACATTGGAATTGTATTGGCAAATGATACCTTAGTAAATTATTAGCATATAGTTACTACATGAATTTGGCTAAGTGTAGCTTAGGCTTGCTTTGCTCAAAATAGGTTTTACCTTTTAGTTGAAAACACTAAGTTTTTCTTTGACAAAACTTTCCCAAGGAACCACCAATAGAAATTGGTGAACCTTCACCCTTGTTCACCCACAAGTTTTAACTTAGAAAATTGGGATGAGGATATTCTTGATAGCTTCCATGTCTTGATGCTCAAATTGTCCAATACCAGGGACTTGGCTAAGTACTTAGATTCTTCCATCTGTAGAGGTTGTGCACTTTCCCCACAAGACTTGATTTTCACCAAATGGACGCGTTCCAACCTATCATACCACTACCACCAACTGTCCAAATGGCTAAGTTATTGCCACATATATGATCCAGGCAGAGCCCATATTGCCATGTGGCTGCACTAGAAGCTTCTTAACATTTTGCATCGCAAATCCCTTTGTTCCTGGGTGGCTTTCCACAAGTGAGATACACAAGGTAAACCATAGAAATGGTCCTTGTGTAACCACTCAACACAAACCATTCTTTCCATTCCACCCAGGTGTTTCATTCTCTTAGTTGTTTTATTAAGCAAAACATAAGTCAAAGACTTAGAAATATTTCTCATACATGACTATATAATCCACCCTTGGTTGCTACTAGCTAGGCTAAGCATGGCAATAGCAATTATCTTAACTTAGAGGAAATTCTAACATTACTACAACTACTAGGATTTCCCAAGCATAGCATATAGATACTTTAGCAAAATAATCATGCAAGTCCTATACAAAAAATTTCTAATGCATAGGTAAAAATATAGGGATTAAAACATGAAGAATCACTTGCCTTGGTAGTTTGGGGAGTAGCAACAATCTTCACAACCACAATCACTATTAGCACCAAAATCTACACATAAAATAATGGCACCAAATTCACATATCAAAATATACAAGCAAAAATATATGAATGCATGCAAATGCCATGTGATGATTTTCTACACCAAACAAGACAAGTATACAGTACTGAATCATAAACAAGACCAAGACACACTAAATAAACTTTATTTGATCTTTAAATCATTTTTCATATCATTTCTATAATCAAAATAAGCCTATAAATGTCTCTGCAAAAATAACCAATTTTACAGAAGCAAAAAATTAAACACATTGCATAATTGGATAGCATTCTTTCTCCTGATTCCAATGATATAAAATTTGTAAAATTTGAACGTGTGGATCAAAAGTTATGAATTTTACAAGTTTGAATCACTAATAGATCTAATTCAGATTTTTAAAACAAAGAACAGGCCACGCGGCGTGTTTTGATTGCCCCGTACCGGTTCGGCCGGATCGATCAACGTGGGCCATTGGATTTAAAGAAGATAATGCGGCACAGATCTAGCATACCCCATCGCGTAAGTGATTCTATGGCAGCCGACGAATCAAGATCTAACGGTCGTTGATCAAACGACCACTAACTGGCGGCGCTGGCGGCGGCGCATTCAGGCGATGGTGTTCCGGCTAATACAGGAAGCGAGAGAGGACGTGGGTGGCTCACCGAGATCGCCGCGGCGAGTAGATGCTCGAGGTAGCATCCGTTCGTCGAGGGGCGCGCACAGTCGTTGTCAATCTCTCGCCGGAGATGTTCCTGGCATCGGGCAAGATCTGGCATCGTCGGGGGCGAGGCTGTGGTGCGCGCTAAGACAAACCAGGAGTGCCGTTAGATGCGCACAAACCAGGTGAACATGCGAGTATCCAATAGAGAGAAAGGGGCGGTCGGGAACTACCAGAGGGTGTCGACGGAGTGGAGGCAGACGACGACGCTTGCTGTTTGTTGAAGTTGTCGACGAATGGGAGCGCGCGCAGGCGAGTGCGAGGTACTAGAAGGTGTAGAGAATGATGGGGAACTCGCTCGTGGTGTCTGTAAAGCAAGGGGCGACGATGGCTGGCCGGAATTTCTTGTGAAGCTCGCCGGAGCAGAGGGTGCTCAAGCGCAAAATCAAGGTAGCCTGGTGGCGGAGGGTGTGCGGCGTCTGGGGAATGGTAAAGGAGACGCAGGCGTTTTATCGTGCGTGATTGCAGCGGCGAATTACCCGCGGATTTAAGTCAAATTAAGCCGCGAAAATCAATCATTAATGGGAGAGAGGGGAGGGAGGAACTGGTCGCGGCGGGTTGAAGAGACGACTGACAGGTGGGGCTGCTTCGTCAGCGTGAGCGAGAGAAAAAGAGTGGGGTCCAATCGTCAGCGACGGCGCGGGTCGGCAACGCGGTGCGAAACGTTTTCTGCGGGGTGAAGGGTTGTTGGGCTAGATGGGCTAGCTGGGCTAGGTTGGGTTAGTTAGCCAGTTTGTTTTATTTTTTCTCTCTGTCTCTTTTTCTTTTTCTGATTTGATTTTCTGGTTTGAATTCAAATGCCCATTTCAAATCTGTTTCAATTGAAATGTTCTCCAAACTTTTGTATTGTGATTCTTGTATCCTGGCGTGTGTGAAACATCTATTCCCACTCAAATTCAAATTGGGTTTGAAAATGAAATTTAAACCATGCCTTAATTAAATGTTTATAATTAGTATATGAATGGTTTCTAATTCATAATTTGTTTTTTAAACCTTGACCAAACCTTAGAAACATCACTCAAGTTCATGTTCAAATCCTTACTGATTAAAATAAGTATTTTTCTTATTAGAAGGTAGCAATATGGCCATTGCCTTGCTTACATAAAATAATAGATCACAAAGTTTTGTTTTTGAAGAAATGATCCTAAAATGATTATGAATGCATGGATGATATGCAAGACTTTGAAAACATGATTTTTGGGATGTTACATTCATATTTATGTCCCAATATTTTTGCCTATGCATTAGAAATATTTTGTATAGGTCTTGCATGAATATTTTGCTAAGTATCTATATGCTATGCTTGGGAAATCCTAGTAGTTGTAGAAATGTTAGAATTTCCTCTAAGTTAAGATACTTGTTATTGCCATGCTTAGCCTAGCTAATAACAACCAAGGGTGTAATATAATCATGCTATGGAAAATATTGTTAAGTCTTTGACTTATGTTTTTGCTTAATAAAACAACTAAGTTAATGAAACACCTGGGTGGAATGGAAAGAATGGGTTGTGTTGAGTGGTTACACAAGGCCCATTTCTATGGTTTACCTTGTGTATCTCACTTGTGGAAAGCCACCCAGGAACAAAGGGATTTGAGATGCCAAATGTTAAGAATCTTCTAGTGCAGCCACATGGCATTATGGGCTCTGCCTGGATCATATAGGTTGCAATAACTTACCCAAATGGACAGTTGGTGGTAGGGGATTGATAGGTTTGGAGCGCGTCCATTTTGGTCTAAGGGAAGGCTTCTGAAAGGTCCCGTCTTGGTGAAAATCAAGTCTTGTGGGGAAAGTGCACAACCTCTGCAGATGGAAGAACCTAAGTACTTAGCCATGTCCATGGTATTGGACAATTTGAGCATCAAGACATGGAAGCTATCGAGAATCTCCTCATCCCAATTTTCTAAGTTAAAACTTGTGGTTGAACAAGGGTGAAGATTCACCAATTTCTATTGGTGGTTCCCTGGGAAAGTTTTGTCAAAGAAAAACTTAGTGTTTTCAACTGATAGGTAAAACCTATTTTGAGCAAAGCAAGCCTAAGCTACACTTAGCCAAATTCATGTAGTAACTAGATGTTAATATTCTACTAAGGTATCACTTGCCAATACTATTCCAGTGTATTAACCCACTGTGGCTGTAACTTGTGATGTTGCAGGTTACTCTGATGATGGTTAGGGGTTATGAGTCTACACTCAACATGCTTGCCTGTGGCACATGAAGATGAAGACTTCTATTTTATATTGTTAAGTTGAAATCTTGTACTAGCCTATGGCTATGGAGTTGTAAAAGACTATGTTATCTCTGGAATGACGTTGTAATAATGACCTTTGTTTCTGTGTACTTCATCTTAAACTGTGGATGCTAGCAATTGATCCAGGGACTAGAATTGCAATCACAGGGATCCTTACCTTTATAAGGGTGGGATCTTACAGATGGTATCAGAGCACTGTGTTGCCTGTAGGATTATGACCCTAGGATTGGATTAGAAACCACTAAGGAAAAACATTCAACAATTTCCAAACTTTTCTTTTCTTCTCGTAAACTTTTCTAATCTTCTTTCTCAACTCTATTTGTAGATGAACTCCATCAACGAATCCGTGAGGAAGGGATCACTCATGACCATGACCTTGGAGTGTGAGACAGAATTCCCCAAGGACCTCATGGTTGCCATGGGAATACATGGTGCAGCTGTGTACAATGGATTTCCCGTGATGGATGAAGGAGTAGAGTACTGGTGGGTCCAACTTCACTTGTACAAAAACAAGGATGACAACCACAAGGAATCAGGATTCTGCATGGTCACCAACTCAGTAATGCACACCACATTCTTTGACTATGCAAGAGATGCAGCTTGGAAGGCCATCAAGGAGCATGGTGATAGACTCAAGTGCAGAATGCTTAACACCCAAAATGACCTTAGGGAAGAAAAGAAGCATACCCAAGAGTTAGAGGCTACCAACCAATGTTTAAGAGAGGACATCATAGACTTAGCAATAGAGTCATGTGATCAGGATCGACAGATTGCCTCTAGGGATGCCCTGTTAGCCAACTTGGCAAGTGAGATGGGATTGTAATGTACTTCGTTAGTTGGGCCACCACACCTATCGTTTTATTTCCAAAAAAATTATCTAAGTTATGTTGAACCATTGATGCTTGTAATGGATTTGTGTATGCCATGACTTGTGTGATTGTTGCCAAAGATATGCTTGTGATACTTGTCTTGTGATTTTTCTCTATTGACGTTGATTCTAACTTTTCTCTATCTTATAAAAATAGATAACTGCTGTTATTCTCAACACGGCCGAAGAGTTCAAGGGAACTCGTTTTGGCACTCGTCTTATTGAGCTCACTAGCATGCTCAACCTTCCGCTCCCTAGCATCATGACGCTTCCCCTCACCAAGTTTGAGAGGAAAGACCTTTGGGGCTTCAGAGTCACTCAGCCCGGACGCCAGACAGAGCCGACCACGGAGACCATCACCTTCAAGTTAATGCATGACGACAAGGAGAAGGGCTTAGATATAGTTATGGAGGAGTTACTTGGGTGTTTGGTAGGGAGACACTCCAGAGAGCTTAGAGGTCTTTACTTTCACCCCTTCGGGAGACGCGACGAGGAGGGTGAGGCTATTGAGTTCGAGGATGCTGCTAGAGAGATGGTGGAGCCGATTCGTCTGTACCTTCAGGACCTAGAGGTTCTTATTAGGCACCTAGATACTGATAGGACCAACGTCATGCTTAGCAATGACGAGCTCCAGATGCAGCTTCATGAGAAGGACAAGCTCTTCGTGGAGCAAGACAAGATAGTCAAGGAAATGGAGGCCAAGTTTGAGAGCCAGGACAGGAAATTCAAGAGCCAAGAGAAGAGAGTCCAAGACCGAAACAAGAAGATCCAGGAGATGAAATAAGAACTGGAGGCCAAGGACTTCGAGCTCGAGCACCAGCAGGGTGTGATTGAGAGACTCCGCTCACAGAAGAAGGCTCTTAGGGCTAAGATAGAGGCCTTGACTACCAATGTCGAGGAATACAAGACCGCTATGGAGAATGCAGGTCTTACACTTGTTGATGTGGAGGTTGATGCAGAGGAGTAGTGATGACTACTCATTTATCATTCATTTACCATGCTTATGATTATTGAGTCGCAATGACCATCCAACATGTGGGTGGCTTGCTATGGTGTGTTTACCTTTTCAAACTTGTTATGTCGTTGAACCTTATGTTATTTTGATGTTGATTTGGTGATTGTCTATGTGATGTTTTGTGCATAATAAGCATCTATGGGTATCTCATTCTTATCCTTATGAAAACCATAGATGCCTACTCGATGTGCCAATCCCAACCCAAACAACAAGAACAATAACAACAACAACAAAAATCAGAACAATCCCCCAGGATTTGACATGCTCACCAGATTCCTAAGAATGAGGCCTGCAAAGTTCTCAGGAACTACTGATCCCATGGTGGCCAATGATTGGCTACGTTCGGTGAACAAGGATTTGGTAACTGTCGGCTGCACCGACGAGGAGAAGGTCAGGTTTGCAGCACATCTGTTGGAAGGACCAGCAGCTACTTGGTGCGATAACTTCCAGATCACCACTCCCATTGAGGATGTGAAATGGGCTATCTTTGAAGATGGTTTCCGTATAGCTCACATCTCATCCGGGGTGATGAGTTTGAAGAAGAAGGAGTTCCATAACCTGAAGCAGCACCACCGCAGCGTGGCTGAATATATAGAGGAGTTCAACAATCTGGCGCGATATGCACCGGATGAAGTTGATACTGATGCCAAGAGGAAAGAGAAATTCCTCGAAGGACTAAATGATGAACTGAATCTGCAGTTATCTGTGGCCTATGTCCCCACCTACCAATCACTTTTTGACAAGGCTACCATCTTGGAGAACAAGATGAAACAAGTTGAAAGCAGAAAGAGGAAGCACAGCTCTGACAAGCATAGCTCGGGATCGTCTCACAAGCGTTCACATCATGATGATAGTAGGAGTTTTGGATCCCACAAACATGGAAAGTACAACAGCCACCAGAACCACAACCGCCATCATTACAACAAGCATCACCGTAGTCATGATAATGACAAGTACAAAAACCACAAGTGTGGATAAAAGAGCCAGCATAATGGAAGTGGAAGTGGTAGTGGAAGCCAGCCTGTCAAGAAGGATCTCAGTCAGGTTGAATGCTTCAAGTGTAAGAAGATGGGGCATTATGAAAATGAGTGCCCAGAAAAGAAAGTTGAAGGTGCCAACAAGCCCAACCCTTTCCAGAAGGGACAGGTGAACCACATCAATGTGGAAGAGATCTATTAGGAACCTGATGATGTGGCTGGTAAGTTCAAACTCAATTCTATTCCAGCACTGGTTCTTTTTTATACTGGTGCATCACCTTCATTCATATCAAAAGCATTTGTTGATAGAAATGGGTTTCCAACTGAAAATATTGGGTGTCCAATAAAAGTAAGTTCTCCCGATGGAGATATGATAGTAAGTCTTGGATGTCGTGATCTAGTGATAGAATTTGGGAAGCATAAGTTTCCAGTGAGTCTGATAATCCTAGATTCCCAAGGACTGGATGTAATTTTGGGAATGGACTGGATGACCAAGTATGAAGGAGTACTAGATTATGCCAATCGTACTGTCGCACTCACAACCCCGGAAAAGAAACGGATAAGATTCAAGTCTAACTTTGAATCAAAAGGGAGTAAGCTAAATTCTCTTAAGGGGGTTAGTATAGACAGTGTGCCAATTGTGAGTGAATATCCGGATGTGTTTCCGGAAGAATTGCCGGGAATGCCACCAGATAGAGATGTGGAATTCCTGATTGACTTGCTGCCAGGATCAGGACCAATAGCAAAGAGACCTTACAAGATGTCAGTTGATGAGTTGAAAGAACTCAAGAAACAACTTGGAAAACAGTTGCAGAAAGGATTTATTCAACCAAGTTCTTCATCTTGGGGAGCACCAGTCTTGTTTGTGGAAAAGAAAGATAGAAGTCAAAGGTTATGCATAGATTATCGTTCACTCAATGAGGTGACTATCAAGAACAAATATCCTTTGCCCAGAATCAATGACTTGTTTGATCAGCTAGAAGGAGCCTATGTGTTCTCAAAGATTGATCTCCGGTCAGGTTATTTTCAGCTTAAGATAAGGGAACAAGACATACCTAAGACAGCTTTCACCACTAGGTATGGATTGTATGAGTACACCGTGATGCAATTTGGTTTGACCAATGCACCAGCTTACTTCATGAATATGATGAACAAGGTGTTCATGGAGTTCCTTGACAAGTTTGTTGTCATTTTCATCGATGACATTTTGATCTACTCCACGAGCAAAGAAGAGCATGAAGGAAATTTGCGTTTGATACTTGAGAAGCTTAGAGAGCATAAGCTATATGCCAAATTCAGCAAGTGTGAATTCTGGTTGAATGAAGTTGGATTTCTTGGACACGTTGTGTCAGGAGATGGTGTAGTAGTTGATCCCGCAGAAGTGTCAGCTGTAACTGAATGGGAATCTCCTAAGTCAGTAAAGGAAGTTCGTAGTTTCCTTGGCTTGGCAGGATACTACAGAAGATTCATTGAGAATTTCTCCAAGGTAGCTAAGCCAATGACAGAGTTACTAAAGAAAGACAAGAAATTTGATTGGACTGAAGGATGTGAACTCAGTTTCTAAGAATTGAAGAATAGACTAGTGACAGCACTAGTCCTATGCCTGCCTGATTTGGAGAAGGATTTCCAAGTGTATTGTGATGCATCTCATCATGGATTAGGTGCAGTTCTAATGCATGAAGGGAAAGTTGTGGCTTATGCCTCGAGACAACTCAAAACTCATGAGGTAAATTACCCTACTCATGATTTGGAGTTAGCCTCTGTTGTCCATGCACTCAAAACATGGAGACATTATCTTTTGGGAAAGCGATGTGAAGTGTTCACAGATCACAAAAGTTTGAAGTATATCTTCACTCAGAAACAAATCAACATGAGACAAAGAAGATGGCTAGAACTCATCAAGGACTATGATTTGAGTTTGAAATACCACCCCGGTAAAGAAAATGTTGTAGCGGATGCACTAAGCCGTAAGGTATTTGTGAATGGCCTTACTAAGGGAGAGTTGCCAGATGATCTGTGTGCCCAATTTAGAGACCTCGGACTGGAGATTGTGCCTGAAGGACATCTCATGTCATTGGATGTTCAACCCACCTTGTTGGACAAGATCAAGGAAGCCCAAAAGATGGACAAGGAAATCGATGAGATTAAGGAAAAGATTGGCAAGGGAAAAGCCAAAGGATTCCATGAAGACGAACAGGGTACTTTATGGTATGGTATGCATCCCGCAAGATCCGGAGCTTCGGAAACTGATTTTACAAGAAGCACACAACTCACCATATTCCATTCATCAGGGTAACACAAAAATGTACATGTATATGAAGGAAAGATTTTGGTGGAATAATCTCAAGAAAGACATCGCCGAACATATTGCTTTGTGTGATGTATGTAGTAGAGTGAAAGCGGAACATCAGAAACCGGCAGGATTACTACAACCACTACCTATTCCTGATTGGAAGTGGGATAAGATTGGCATGGATTTCATTACCGGATTGCCAAGGACCAGGCCAGGATATGATTCTATTTTGGTAATAGTGGATCGCCTAACTAAAGTGGCTCATTTCATACCCGTGAAGACAACCTATACAAGTGCTAAGTTGGCCAAGATCTATATGAATAGGATCGTGTGTCTGCATGGAGTACCCAAGAGTATTGTGTCAGATAGGGGAACTCAATTCACTTCTCATTTCTCGAGGCAACTGCATGAGTCATTGGGAACGAGATTGGAATTCAGTACTGCTTTTCACCCCTAGACTGATGGACAGACAGAAAGGACCAACCAGATTTTAGAAGATATGTTGAGGGCATGTGCCCTAGACTATGGAGCTAGTTGGGATGAAAGTCTGCCTTACGCAGAATTCTCTTACAATAACAGCTATCAAGCCAGTATTGAGATGGCACTGTATGAGTTCCTCTATGGGAGAAAGTGTACTACCCCATTGCTATGGAATGGTGTGGGAGAAAGAAATTTGTTCGGACCAGAACTAATCAAGGAGGCTGAAGAGAAAGTCAAGCTAGTAAAGGACATATTAAAGATAGCACAGTCCCGACAGAAGAGCTACGCAGATCCTAAGCGTAGAGAAGTCACCTATGAAGTGGGTGATAGAGCTTATCTTAGAGTGTCACCACTTCGTGGAGTGAAGAGATTCGGATTCAAAGGAAAATTGGCCCCAAGATTCTGAGTCGTAAAGGAGAAGTAGTTTAACACCCTCAGAATCGGACCTATGCAAGTCTTAGCGAAAACCCGCCAAACCCGCATAGAAACGATTCAAAGGTGCCCACCAGGCACTTTCGTGCGGGTGGAAAACAAAGTAATAACATTACACAACAGTCCTCGATGGGACCCACAGAACAGATATATACAACAGCGACTCAAAGAGTCAAGAATACAGATATAATATACAAAGATCCAAATCACCTTGAAAACGATAGAGCGTCCAGCTACGGACAAGATGCAAATGGGGCTAAGAGCCCTGAAGAATAACCAATGGCGTCCATAACCCTGCCCAGGCCAAGCCGGAAGGGTAACCCTGCTAACGACGTCGATCTCAAAACCTGCTTAAAACAAAAGGGGTGCCGACAAAGGGCAAAGGAAAAAGAGGAGCGTCAGTACTGAGGCCAGTACACGGCGAGGCTAGAATTCGGCGGTCCTCGCCTACATAGGTATGGTGGACTGGAGCGGCAGCGGCAGCATGCACTAAACAACCTATAGAGACTCGATACTACTGGCGGCTATCAGAGAGGGGTAAGGAAGACCTATTCGGATCCAACCTGATAATATCATCAAACAAACCCATCCTGGCGTTTCCCCCTCGAGACCAACGAGGAAGTCAACCGAGGAACTCACACAGTTGGCAGTTTTATGTATTCAGTTATTGTTGTGGCACTTTACTAGTCAGGTTTAGATAATCGTCCTGATAAAGTAGGCAGTGGGCACTTTTAGTTAACCATTCCGTTATAGTGGCAACACTTACTAGTCAGATACAATTAGCATGAGATAACCCCAAAACCCAGCAGTTGTTGGTACTTTTATTCAGCCATTCCATTATAGTTGCAATACTTACTAGTCAGGTACAATGGTCGCAAGCGACTTCCAAACAAGCAATTGTTGGCAGTTTTATTTAGCCATTCCATTATAGTGAAGCTGATTACTAGTCATTATAAAGTCAAATTTATAGCACTACTTTAGTTATACTTGTCTATGATCGAGATACTGTGCTCCAAGTCGTCCATAACCGCGGACACGGCTTTCAGAAAGTTTTAACCCGGCCGGGGTGCACAAATAGCAACACACACTCGATCAACCTCGGAAAAACCAAATCAAAACCCAACGAGGCCTTCACGACAAAGCAATCACAGGATTCAGAAATATTTCAGGGGGCCACCCCATTAAGCTACCCGCAACGAAGTTAGCTGACTCCGAAACGGACTCAAGGTTTGGGTATACGGCTGTGAACGACTGGGAACCCAAAACTGGGCTTGTCGACACCGCGGAATCGTGTCCCGATCCTAAATAGTACAGGTGCTATCTGTCGCACAATTTAAATAAAGCGGTAAAGCATGGCATAAGTACAGGATCGTAAATAAAACCTCAAACTAGTTTGTGGCCCCAAGAAATAAGTCTGAATCAAGCTCTGGCTCAGGGGGGTCCCATATACCTCCCGGATGTGGATAGCGCGATAAATCAAGGAACAGGTATCAAGTACTCGGGGTCCTACGGGACACAAGTGGGCGTTCGGAAACCAAATATTATCTATCACCCACCGATGCCTCTGCTTACTTCAATTTTAGTTGTTAAACAGGAATTAAAGTGAACGATAAGTAAAACTATGATCATCTCCAACATCAACATGCGGCAATACATCAACAACTGTGGCACTGGACGACACGCAACAGCACTTGAGCAAGCGACTACGACGCGCAAGTCCAACTATCTACCAAACAACAGGTAATAGGATGTGTCCAAGGCAATATAGGGCTGCACGGTATATCCAGGTACGGAAACTAAAGCATCGCAACACAGATAGCAATAGATCAACAGGAGGGAATAAATACTATAAAAGTAAGATAGGCAGAAAGGGGGAGATGCTCGCCTGAAAACATTGTCGACGGTTCATCCGAAGATCGGGGCGAAGCTCACATCAACTCAACGGCCTTATCCGCGAAGAAGCAAAACACTAGAAGAAACACCGGATGCACTATTTAATACTACGGCAAAAGATCGGGCATGATGCATGTATGATGCATGACATGGCAAAGATGCGATGCAATTAGGCAATATTAAACGGAACCGGGGTCCCGACAATATTTAGGTGGTTCATGTTGTTTAGCTAACCCGCAATTTAAATGTTGTCTTAACATGGCAAAACATAGTATCGGTTCACTACACAAATTTAAATGAGGCCAATGTAAGGCTAGATTTGCCCGCATATGGGCCCCATATTTAATTATAAGGTGAATCGGCATAAGGCCCCCAAACCACATGACAAGGATGCATGCATGAACAGTTTAATATGCAACCATTTGTATTATATTATAAAATAGGGTTTCGGGAAGGGGTTCACACATTAGGGTTCGGCGAACTTGGGGTTCCGGGGGTTCGGGGTCGGTCTCAGGGTCCAGGGTTCGACGGGATCGGCGGGAGCGGATACAAGACGGAGAACTTTTCGTGACGTGCCGGAGATCTTGGTTCCAAGCGGTCGAGCTTGTCGGGCCCACGGATCGGCCGGTCTTGTCGTTCGGAAGTAGAACTTGTAGTACTTGTGGCGTTCTTGGCGGTTCCGAGGGCCTTGTGTTTGACGGGGTTCGGGCGCGCCGTGATCGGTCTTCGGACCCGTGTAGATGGTCTTGGCGTTCCGGGGATCTTGGACCGTGTCGGCCTTCTCAAGGTCATGCATCGCCGCTCCGTGTCGAAGGCTTCGAGGGTTCGGTGACGGAGATCTTGAAGGCCCGAGAGGAGAGCTTGGGTCGGCATCGGATCTGTCTTGGCATTCCGCGGCGAAGTGCTTGTCGCACCGGGATGAAGACCTTGTTGCTCCAGAAGATCTTGATACTCTAGTCTATTGTCGACCTCCGGATACCGCGAGTTTACGGCATTGCTTTCTCGGGTGGCTCCATGTACCTCCTTCGGAAAATCATCGGCATCAAGCCGGTCTTGTCGGTGAGCGTCCATGTACGAAGGTCTTGGTGTCTCCAAGGGTACTAGTGTCCATCTTCGAGCATGAGCATCAGGATCTTGTTCGAATTCCAGGTAATCGGCCATCGAAGACGCGATATTCCCATCGATACCCCACTCCTTCACCACATCCCACACACAAACAGGGACATACCACCAAGAGCAACACAAGAGTCCCTTGTTTTGAGCTGAGGGATGCAACACGCTCACAGGTATAGAGGAAGCACTGGCGCACATGCCGCTAGCAGGGGATGTCCAGACAGCGGAAGAGCTCACGGGCAGAGGTCGCTATGGCGGCTCGCTGCAGCGGGGGGTGGGGCACTCAGGGCCGCGGGGAGCGACGGCGGCCGCGGAGGCGAGGAGGACGTGGTGGCAACCCCGACGCTGAGCGACCTTGCAGGGGCGGCGAGCTCGACGGGCTCGCAAGGGCGCGGCCGCGGGCTTGACGCTGGACGGGCGCGAGGCCGGGGAAGCTTCCGGGGGCGAGGAAGACGCATGCGACGGCGGAGCACCGAGGAAGGGCGTCGGCGAGGCCGGCTCTGCTCGAGGGCGCGGCCAGCGAGGCGAGGACAGGGGCGGGGCAGAGGCAGAGGGAGGTCGGGGATGCAGGCGGTGAGCGGGGTCGGGGGTCGCGGCAGGTGGAGGCCCGGGCGGCGGCGGCTTGCGCGAGGGCGGGGCGACCGGCGGGGAGAGCGGCGGCCTCGGGGAGGTTGCTCGGCCGGGGCGGTTGCGGTGGGAGGAGGTCGAGGTTGGGGAGGCCGGAGAGGTCGCGGGCCGAGGGGCGGAGGTGGGGTCGGCGACGCACGGCGGAGGAGCAGAGGCCGAAGAGGGGCGGGCCGGCGGACGTCGGGGCGCGCGGAGGGTGGAGGCCGGGAAGAGGGTGGAGGGGGGAGGTTGGGGCGCGGGGTCGACGCCGGCGGCGCGGCGACGCGTGCGGGACGGCTCGGTAGGGGCGCCGGCAGAGGGGGAACAAGGCGGAGGAGAGGTCGATCGGGAGGTAGGAGAGGAGGGGCTGCGTGGGAGAGAGGGCCAGGGAGGAAGAAGAGCATCGGGGTGGGGAGCGGTTGGTCGGGCCCACGCGGGGTGGGGCCCGGTGGCAGGGAGGGGGTGTGCTGCGGCTGCTGTGTGTGCGGGTGGGATGTGGCTGGAGGGAGAGAGAGGAGAGAGAGGGGGGAAGGTGGCAGATGGGGATAGGCTAGGGGGAAAGGGTGAGGTGAGGTGGCGTCTCGTGATAGGAGGGGGTGAGGTGGAGGGGGTGTGTGGGTAGATAGGTTGGTAGCTGTAGGATTATGGGTGGGCCGTTTGTATTTTCTGGGGTGGTCGTTCGGGTCATTCGGCCCATTCGACTGCCCCACTAAAATAATATAATTTTTATTTAACTTTTGCAATAAGCTTGTATAAATAGATTTTAGACAAACAAAAATATCCGGAAGCGTCCGGGGGTTTAATTTGAAATAGAAGGAGGGTTAATTTTAGAAAACGATTGTCTTTCGCAAATAGTTTTTTGGCAAATTAATATGCATGATGATGACGATGCTCAAATGCAATGTGGCATGATGACATGAGCATGCGGTCATGATGATGCAATGCACAAAAACAACGCAATTTTCTAGTAGTGGTTTTGCGGGATGCCACAAGTAGCTTATGAGATTGAATTGCCGGAATCATTGTCTGCCGTTCACAATGTGTTTCATGTCAGTCAGCTAAAGAAATGCCATCCAGAGATGGAAGAGACTTCTTTAAAGGATGCTATACCTTTGGAGGAGGTCCAATTGGAAAGTGATCTCACCTATGAGGAGAATCCTATCAAAATTCTTGAGACTGCAGAAAGAGTAACTCGGACAAAGACTATCAAATTCTGCAAAGTACAGTGGAACCATCATTCCGAAGAAGAAGCAACATGGGAAAGAGAAGATGACCTTCGAAAAGACCACTCTCACCTATTTGCTAGCCAATCCGAATCTCGAGGGCGAGAATCACCTTAAGGGGGTTAGATTTGTAACATCCCAAAAATCATGATTTCAAAGTTTGCATATCATCCATGCATTCATAATCATTTTAGGATCATCTTCAATGCCATTTCAAAACAGAAACATTTGAATGTCTATTATTTTATGTAAACAAGGCACTGGCCCAATGCTACTCTCTAGTTTGAGATTTATTGTTTTAAACCAAAGATATTTGATCCTAAGTTTGTTTGATAATTTCCAAAGATTGGACAAAGTTTTCAAAACAAAGAATTAATTTAAAACCATTTTTATACATTTATTAAACAATGGTAAAGGCACTGTTTCCTTTTAAAATTTCAAAGGACCAAAGTAAGTTTGAGTGAACAACAGTGCTAAATGCTCAATTAAAAGCTGGATCCATCCTACAAAAATTCAGAACAAATTTGAATTCATTTTGGTTTGAAAATCATTTGAAAATGTTTTCAGAAAATCAAATTAGAAATAGAAAAAGATAAAAGAAAGTGGAAAAGGCCAGCGCTGCCATTTTGGCCCAGTACAGGAACCAACCCACTAAGACCACCCGGGCCAGTTCCCTCTGCTCCTTCTCTCACCCGCGTCGAACCAACCCCGCAGCCACTGACGCGGGGCCCTCTCCACGTCAGCGTCGTCTTCCCCGAATCCTCGCGCGCAGTCACCGCTCCGCCGTTACCACCGCGCAGTGACACCGCGTTTAAACCTCGCTTAAATCCCATTAAATTAGCGCATAATTCTCGCCCCCGCTCCGGCTACAAAACCCCCTCTCCTCTCCGCATCTTTCCCCTCACTTCCCTCGCTCATTCCGCCACCAGGCTGCTCGCATTCGAGCTCAAACCACCGCGGTACCAACGACCTCCGACGGGCGATTACGGTGAGCTCCGACCGCCCCTCTGCCTCTGGTTCAAACAAGCATGTCCGACATGACTTGCGCGTCTCCTGATGCCATTTGTTTTCCCTCTCATGATCCAGGTCGCCGTCCCCGTTCACACCCGCAAATGTCAGAACCGTCGCTCGACTCCAATGAGCAATTGAGGTAAAACCCGACCGCCCCTTGTCTTCTCCTTGACCCAGTAGTGTTCGCCGTGACCTTGCGCACCTCCTAATACACCTGGTTTGTGCTAGGGTGATCCAGAGCGTCGCCTATGTCTTCGTCACTGTGCACCCGACGCTGTCCTCAACTCCGACGAGCTCCTACGACCACAACAGCTCGTCCCTGTCCAAGCCAGCAGCACGTTGAGCTTCCTCGTGTTCTTGCGAGTCTGGTAAGCCACACCACAACCCTCATCCCCTCCTGTATTCACCGGAACATCGTCGCCAGTAGCGCCGCCGCCGCCAGCATCCATTTGCGCCGCCCATCTTTGGTCGCATGCTTGGCAACCGTTGGATCTAGATCTAGCGCATAGGATTAGATCACTTATCGAAGGGGTACGAATTGATCTGGCCCGTGTGATTTCATTTAGATCGTGCGACCCACGTTGATCGATCCGTCCGAACCGGTACGAGCCAATCAGAACACGCCGCGTGTCTGTGTTTTAAATTTAAAATCTGGAAATAGATCTATTAGTTGTTCAAACTTGTAAAATTCATAACTTTTGATCCACACATTCAAATTTTGCAAATTCTATATCATTGGAATCAGAAGAAAGAATTATATCCAACCATGCAATTTTTTTAATGATTTGCTTCTGTAAAATTGGTTATTTTTGCAGAGACATTTATAGGCTTATTATGAGTATAGAAATTATTTGAAAAATGATTTAAAGACTAAATAAAGTTTATTTAGTGTATATTTGTCTTGTTTGTGATTCAGTACTGTATACTTGTCTTGTTTGATTTAGGAAAAAAATCATCACATGGCATTTGCATGCATTCATATATTTTTGCTTGTATATTATGATATGTGATTTTGGTGCTATCATTTTATGTGTAGATTTTGGTGCTAGTAGTGATTATGGTTGTGAAGATTGTTGCTACTCCCCAACTACCAAGGAAAGTGGTGCTTCATATTTATGTCCCAATATTTTTGCCTATGCATTAGAAATATTTTGTATAGGTCTTGCATGAATATTTTTCTAAGTATCTATATGCTATGCTTGGGAAATCGTAGTAGTTGTAGAAATGTTAGAATTTCCTCTAAGTTAAGATACTTGTTATTGCCATGCTTAGCCTAGCTAATAGCAACCAAGGGTGGAATATAATCATGCTATGGAAAATATTGTTAAGTCTTTGACTTATGTTTTTGCTTAATAAAACAACTAAGTGAATGAAACACCTGGGTGGAATGGAAATAATGGGTTGTGTTGAGTGGTTACACAAGGCCCATTTCTATGGTTTACCTTGTGTATCTCACTTGTGGAAAGCCACCCAGGAACAAAGGGATTTGAGATGCCAAATGTTAAGAAGCTTCTAATGCAGCCACATGGCATTATGGGCTCTGCCTGGATCATATAGGTTGCAATAACTTAGCCAAATGGACAGTTGGTGGTAGGGGATTGATAGGTTTGGAGCACGTCCATTTTGGTCTAAGGGAAGGCTTCTAAAAGGTCCTGTCTTGGTGAAAATCAAGTCTTGTGTGGAAATTGCACAACCTATGCAGATTGAAGAACCTAAGTACTTAGCCATGTCCATGGTATTGGACAATTTGAGCATCAAGACATGGAAGCTATCGAGAATCTCCTCATCCCAATTTTCTAAGTTAAAACTTGTGGTTGAACAAGGGTGAAGGTTCACCAATTTCTATTGGTGGTTCCTTGGGAAAGTTTTGTCAAAGAAAAACTTAGTGTTTTCAACTGATAGGTAAAACCTATTTTGAGCAAAGCAAGCCTAAGATACACTTAGCCAAATTCATGTAGTAACTAGATGTTAATATTCTACTAAGGTATCACTTGCCAATACTATTCCAATGTATTAACCCACTATGGATGTAACTTGTGATGTTGTAGGTTACTCTGATAATGGTTAGGGGTTATGAGTCTACACTCAACATGCTTGCCTATGGTACATGAAGATGAAGACTTCTATTTTATATTGTTAAGTTGAACTCTTGTACTAGCCTATGTCTATGGAGTTTTAAAAGACTATGTTATTTCTGGAATGACGTTGTAATAATGACCTTTGTTTATGTGTACTTCATCTTAAACTGTGGATGCTAGCAATTGATCCAGGGACTAGAATTGCAATCATAGGGATCCTTACCTTTATAAGGGTGCGATCTTACACTTTTCCTCTCAAGGAGAAAGGAAACAACTTGAGCTTAATAATATCTCCATCTACATCCTTATATTTTTGCATCTCACAAAGTTCAACAAAGTTATTGAGGTGGGCAACAACATCATCAGAACTAGCACCAGAAAATTGCTCCCTCATCACAAGATTCAACAAAGCAGGCTTAATTTCATAAAAGGTAGCATCAGGAGCAGATGGACCAATAGGAGTACTTAGGAAATCATTGTTGTTTGTGCTAGTAAAGTCACACAACTTGGTGTTCTCAGAAGAGTTCATTTTGGCAAAAAGTGGAGCAAGCCAATAGCAGTAGCAACTAGAGCAGGAACTAATCTTTTTTTTGATTTTGATAAGAGAAAGCAAACCAAACTAAACTAATTTTTTTTGGAGTTTTTGATAAAAAGAGGCAAACAAAACCAAGCAAAATAAACTAAGCAAAACAAAAGCAAAGTAAAGAGAATGGTTGTGAAGGACTCCCCTTGTGAAGACATCCTTAGCCTCCCTGGCAACGGCGCCAGAAAATTTGTGCTGGCGTGTTGTTGACGAGGGAGCTTCTTCTTCTTTACTTCCACGGCAACGGCGCCAGAAAACTTGTTGATGGAACATGGTAGAGATTTGTTGGGAGACCCCAAGAGCAAGGTGTGATGAGCTCAGCAGCAAGTCTTCCCTCAGTAAGAAACCGAGCTTATTGAACTAGTAGGAAGAAGGAAACGACTCAAAGGTGTTGCTAGCAACTTGGAGACTTGAACAACACAAACTCAAGACTTTGCCCCAACGAACAGTGAGGTTGTCAATCTCACCGATTGCTGTAACAAAGGATTAACTTCATGATGTGGAAGGTAGTAGTGGTTTGTAGAAAGTAAACAGTAACAGTGGAAGATGTATTAATGGTAAAGATTGGACGGGGGTCCATAGTTCACTAGAGGTGTTCTCATTAAGATAAACAAACATGGCATGCTGGGTAAGCAAATTAAAGTAGGACAATTGACAGGACTGAGCAAGGCATAACAATGCAATACTAGACATTCATGATCCTATGAGATTCGATTGGGCAATACAACAAGATACATATACTGCCATCCAACTGCATCTATGACTAGAAATCCACCTTCAGGTTATCATCCGAACCCCCTCCAGTATTAAATCGCAAGCAACAGAGTACTTCTTTAAGCAAAGTGTATAAGGTAAACAATCCACTTGTTCCATGAACAAGAGATCATTGTTTTCTCCCTAGTGGCAACATCACATCTACAATCTTAGAGATTTCTGTCACTTCCCTTAGATTAAATAGAGGCATGAACCCACTATCGAGCATAAATACCCCCTCTTGGAGTCACTAGCACATACTTAGAAAAGATAGCTACTAGAAACAGAGAGCATGCAAGATCACAAACAACACAGACATGATAGAATCAATAAGACAAAAGCATTAATCAATCTGACATAGTAATCTCAATACCTATCGTATCCCCGCAACACAACATGCATGATTACAAATAGATGATCTTGATCATGAACGGAGCTCACAAGATCTAAACATGTTAGCAGAAAGGAGGAGATACAACCATCTAGCTACTACATGGACCCGTAGTCCAAGGTGGAACTACTCACACTTCATACCGGAGGCTGGCATGATGAAGAAGAAGGCCTCCAGGATGATCTCCTCTCCGGCAGGGTGCCAGGAAGAGCTTCAAATCCCCCGGATCTAGGGACGATGGTGGCGGAGTCTATAGACAGTTTCGTGGAATATTGATCGGGTCCTTAGGGTTTTAGCTTCGGGGGGTCTTTATAGGCGAAGAGGCAAGCCAGCGGGGCGGCCAGGGTGGTCACAACCCCCTAGGCACGGCTAGCCCTAGCCCGCGCTGCCAGGGGGAGTGGCCCCCTGGTTCCTCCCCTCCGTCTCGTACTCTATCTCCGTGTTCCCCATGGTAAATATTGACTTTGGCTTTTGTCCCGTCCAATTCCGAGAATATTGATTTTCTGCCTTTATGGAACCTAAAATAGAAGAAAACAGGCAACTAGCACTTTGGAATCTTGTTAATAGGTTAGTACCAGAAAACATATAAAAACACCTCAAAGTGTAGACAAAAAAAGCAAAGTAGATACTAAAGAAGCATGGAACATAAAAAATTATAGATACGTTTCCGACGTATCACTAAACTAAACTTGATCACTAGACGGGAAAAAATGATTATGAAAACCTTGGAATTATGAGTCATTCTATTGAAATGTTTTGACATGTCTTATGGACACAATGACGTCAAGATGATGGTGAAGGAAGTATGTGAATTGACTTCGATAAAAACTGATGGTTTATTTCGAATGCGATACCGTTCCAATGTTTACCGTACAACCGCAATACCCAAATTTGGGTAGGGCTTGACTGAAAGTTTATATGTCTTAGTATGGGTTCCCTTGCGGAACAAGGTGAGCTGAGGCTACCTTGTGATTGTGACTGTCCACCTATGTAGTGCCCAAGATGACAGATGGTCATGGTTAGGAGGCCAAACTCATAGGGGAGGTGACTATACTAGGATGTGTAATTGAAAGGTTGGGATTGATTATCCGCATACCAAGTATGATGATTCAGGATTGCTCCTAGCGGATATATCGAATGTTGTCGTGAAAGTGTACCACCTCTGCAAAGTGTCAAACTATTTGAATAACTGTGTCCACGGTTATTGACAGTTGGATGGCCATACTGTTTCGTTGTCAGATGTTTTCCAAAATGACATGTGACTTGAAAATGACTTTGACTTGACCCCACAAGTTGTGGATATGAAGCTAGGTTCCCAACTAAGTAACCTAGATAACTAAAGTTAGGTTTTCTTACTAGATACTGGTTGAAATAAAATTGGATTATTGCAAACAAACATATCAAATCATTACCACACAGATCAAAATATACAAAGAAAAATGAAAAAATAACCATGATAAACATATAAAGATTCCACTGACAGCAGATCAAAACCTTTAATTAACTAGATCGACACATATCCAGCTTGAATATAAACGAAGTTCCCTCCTTTTTTGTAAACTATATGCATAACTCAAATTAACCTCTCACCGGTAGTTTGTTCCTACTAGGTATAGATCAATGGTGGTAGATTTATTCTGGACATCATAGTTTCCATAGAAAAAGGAGGCACAAATAAACTACTCCCTTCCATCTATAATAAGTGTCAGAGGTTTAGTTTATTTTTTGTACGGTCGGAGGTAGTACTTGATCTCTACCTTCATATAGATTCAGCAAGAATAGATCATGCGTCGTTTTGTGACCCATGATGCTCCTTTTGTAAGCCGGTGCCCAATCAGCCTGTCACACCGCAAACAGCCAACTCATGTCGATGCACCAGCAGAGGAAAACCATGGACGAACTTTGCTCCTATTTTCTGTGATATGAAAAAAATCAAATGAGAGTAAATACTACCTCCGGTCCATATTATTATTCTTAACTTTGTCTAGATACAAATACATCTAGCTAGATGCTTAACTAGATACATACGAATCTACACAAAGTTAAGAACATTATTAGTATTATGGACAGGAGGGAGTATTAAATAGCAGCCAGTAAAATGAGTGTAGTAAAATTGTTTATTGACATATAGTATTTTGGAGAATCGCAAATGAATTAATTAGCTGGATAATATAGTAGGATTAGTATCCTAACAATTAGAGAGACAAAAATAAAGAGGAGGAATACATGAGAATTTCGAAGAGTGCTTTGGTGGGCTCCTAGCAAAATATGCTTTCGCATCTTGTACTGCGTCTACTGCCTAATTACTTGTCTAATCAGCACCAGACTCTTTTGCATTAATAAAATTGGGGACACGGCTAATTCGGCGGCCTGCGTAGGTGCACATGGAACATGGGTATGGACCTGGAAGAGGGATTGCTAGATAGAGGAAGCCTTACCTACAAAACGGACGACACGACCGCGCTGCGAGCGGCCGCCAGCACTACTATACCCTCTTGCTACTTGTTGCCGCTACCCACCTGCAGGGCCATGTCCATCCAACAAGCATTGCCGTCGCCAATGGGGATGGCCAGATGGGACGAAGGAGATTGACTTGTTGAGCCACCGGCGCCGCCAGATATAAGCGGAAGATGGAGACGGCTCTAACTCGATTTCGATCTAGGTTTATCACGAATAATTCGTGGGACCTGGTGTAACATTCTAATTTCAGCAATCCTGATTAAATGTCCAAAAGTCAAAAATCAGGGGGAACAAAAACTTTTTCTTGCATTGTGTGCTCACTTGTTTGCTTGTGCTCAAGCAACTGTTGGTGTATTAGTTGTGTACTCCTCACCTCAACACTAGTTTACAAAAACTATTATACAAAAAAGATTTCTTGGCTCATCTTTCATATTCTCAAATGTTCTGGCATTTCACAACCAAGTACCTTGCTAGTTTCTCTTGCCAAAAATATGGAGACCTAGTTATACTCTCCTTATGTTTTCAAGGCAGAACCTTCAACTACTCTTATCCCTAGGCTTTTCAAAATCTTTATTTAAAACCTTTTCATCTCAATCTTGGTAGGGATACCAAGAGGGTACTTATCTTACTTCAATACAAAACCCCTTACAACATACCCATCCTTACCTCAAGTTAGGCTTGATGGTAACCCTAGTAGTAGTTAGATAAGTGACAAGATGAATTTCCTTGATAGGCTGTCTGATGAATTGCCTTGATCTGCTGTTTGCCTTGTTTGCTTAGGAAATAGAGTGAGCTAATCTAGTAGCTCATCCCTTAGGACCCAATCCTTGCTTGTGATCATCAATCTCAAGCTAAGCTCCCAAATCTGGATCTATCCTAAGCCCTTACAACAACCATCTCCTCTCATGCTCAGATCAAACCAAGGCTAATCCCTCTGGATGGTTTCCAACCTAGTGGAGACCCAATCTAAGCATGAATACTATCTACTTAGTTAATACATCAACACCATCTCCTTGATCATGAGTTTAGAACCTAGCATCCTCTCAAAATCATCTACAATTGCACTCTAGTCCAAAACCCTAAATCTGCCAAAATGGCTAAGTCTGGATTTCTTATCTAGATTCAATCTTTGGATCCTACCTCTTCCAACCTATGTGCATTCTTGAGAATGTACTTGAACCATATTATAGTACATCATTATTACTACCAAGGCCCACTCTTTCCCTTGACTAAGCGAATTTAATTCCCACTCATCCATGATGGTTATGTAGTCAAGATAATAATATTTTATGCAAATCTTATCATCTTGCCTACTTTGGCAGAAGCTCTCATCCATATGCCACCTCCCCTTGACCAACTACTTGATTGGTTATGATATACTAATCATGGCCTATCAATCCCCACTTCACTTGTTTCCATTGGATCCTTTTGCTTCTTAAACCCACATGGTTTAGTAGGCTACCTAATGTAGCTGATATGTCATCCTTATTTTCAACAAAGTTTGCCATATCCTCTACACCACCCCAAATCCAACCAATCCTAAACCTTGACTCCATGGTCATATATATGACTTGGTCTATCCATCCATATACCCCTTGTACCAAGGTGAGCTCTGAGCTTCCAACTCCAACCCTGCTTACATGGCATCAGGATAACTAAACCGTAGATCCTCACTTATCTAGTTTCCATCCTTTTCACCACTTATCTTCAAAACCAAGGTTGACCTTGATGCCTACACCAAGTTTACATCATATACCTTTGATATAAGAATCTCCAAATAATTCCCACAATTATTTGGATTGTTAAACTATTTTATTTCCCTTACTTACCAATTTCTCAACAACCTTGTCTTTAAAGGCAAGTTTGATTTTCTCCAGATCACCTTGACAACTCAAGGCAGATTTGATGCTTATTTATCATATCCTATCTTCCCAACTCAAAAAGAAATATTTTTGAGATCCTTTATTATTTCTTTTTGCCCTTTTTTCTTAAATGGCAGAAACAAGAAATAATTCCCCAAAAATACTTTTCCACCTCAATAAATCCCAATAAAATTCCCCAATGTGTGTTATGGTATTTAGAACCATATCACATCAAAAACCAAGCTTGTCCAGTGTAAAAATATCATCTTAGCTTCCATAATCTATTTCTGCACTTTTTGAAGAAGTGCATTTAAATGAGGATAAAATCATTAGAAAAATCCCCTTTAAATCATGGAGAGATTATTTGACCTACTCTAGCTACCAGTACCATTATCCCACTTTGTCCAATGAAAATTTATCAACTTCCTTTACAACCCTTCATTTGATCAATTTTGCCAAACCAAAGCAATCTTGATTCAAACCAACTCTAAACACCACCAAACCTTGTCAAGCACTACACCACAGCACCCACTATACTCTCTGGTCGTGTGCTACAGTACCACCTACTGTAGATTCCCTCCTATTTGTCCCCTAGTGCTTGTAAGAGTAAGGGAGAGACAATATCTTGGCATATCTTGTGCATTGAGAGCTTGGCAGCAACCACCACCCCTCCCATGTCCTCTCTGGTCATCTACTGGACCCCCACTCACCACCCCCATGAGCCAATGGCTACACCTCTAGCCTCCCTAGCCCTCCCCTCTCCCTCATTTCTTATTTCATACCCTAGACCACTCCTCCTTGGTTTAAATAGGCCAGAGGCTTGCCAGCCCCTCTCTCAGCCCTTACTTGCCCCCAGCATCCTCCACTCACCTCCCTCAAGCTCCCCCTCCCTCTCTCCTCCTCTGCTCTGGCCAAGAACAACTCAAACAAACATCTTGGCCATTACTAGAAAATTGAGCACTACCCCTTCTCCCTTGATCCACTCCCCGTGCATGTAGAATCCTTACACTCCCCTTCCCCTGATCTACTCTCCCTAGCTCCAAAGCTCATACGAGCCACTGCCTTGCCCGTGGGAAGAAGAACAAGAAGATTCGGCCTCCCCTCTTCTTGCAAGCATAGCTCTCCCTCTCGACCTCCTCTCCCCTTGCATGTATCTCTCCTAAACTCCCCTCGCCCTCTTGATGATAACCATGATTATTCTTCGCCTTGCAGCAGCCCTGGAAGCAACCTCTGGCGGTCCCCAAAGGTCGGTACTGACATGGTCCTCGCGCGAGTCACACACCCTCGCCAAAGGCCATACTTCCGCCCCTCTCCAAACTTGCCTTGGAGCTCCGCGTCATCTGCCCGCCCTCCGGTCGCCGAAATTGCCCCAGGTGATCCCTCTTGCTAGCGCCGCCAGCCACTAGGGTTTCCCCCTGTTCTTCTATGGCCCGTGGTAGAAGACAGAGGAGAGCCGTCGATTCCAACTGAATCGAACGGCTCCGTCTTCCACATACCCCTTCAATCCCTCTAGTCACCGCAGACGGTCCGACCCGGCTATGTATCCCCGGGTCCGGTCAGATCTGGCCCAGTTAGCCCAGATCCAGCCCATCACTGATTCCCCCCTTTTTCCTTTTAACCTTTCAGTAATTATATACCTGGCTGTTTTATTTAAATGCCAAAGAAAATGAAAAACGATCCAATGTCCCAGATCTAATTTTTTAGAGATACCTATTGTTTTCCCTAACATGCAGAGCCATTCCCTAACCCTTTGATGTTTAGAATAAAAATGATAAATCCCCTACTAAGATCTGACCAGTGCACTAATTAAATCCTCCAGAAAGTTTGGTATCCCCAGATGGAGTAAATCCAAATGGTACTGGAAGATATAACCCATACCTTTCATGTCCCACTGGCCGCATCTTAGTTACTTCTTAGATTGCTGGTAGCAAAAATAACAAAATAAGGCCTTTTCTGACTTTAGGAAATTCCCTAGCTTAAACCAAATGAGGTTCTGACCTAATTCCAACTTCCAGATGACACACATAAACATATATTTCAGAATCCATCGTCTCATAATTTTATGAGTCTCTATACAAATTTAGTGAATTAAACTTTTCTGTGCATGGTTTATTCACTAATAAAATCACTACAGTATCTATGTAACTCCAAAAATGTTGATTCCAATTTCGGTATAATTTCTACCGAAATGTATTATCAGTACCTAACCTGTGTCATTGGAATCACCTAAAAAGCTTCTGTAAAATAAACCTGATGAAAAGGACAAATCCCATCCACTATTGTCGTTGAAAATTTTCCAAGGACATTCTGGTAATTGTTTTAAGGTGATTCTAACTCCTCTTGATTCAGTCCACCAAATACTACATAATCATCCAAGTAAATAATTTTTGAAACTCCAGAACAGTTATGGTAAATTATTTCCTAAAACTAGGGTTTTATCCACTATAAAATTTATTATAAACCCCTATGAAATTGATAAAATAGTGAAACCACTTTTGTTGGGTTCATTTTATCAAATTCTACTACTTATAAAGGCATAAACATAGACTTTCCTACAAACACCCCATCAAACGTACAAGGACATGCAACAGCCATACGATATGGTCCACTAAACTTAATCCAATAGCTTCCGTTAGGCCACAAATACACTTTGGTGCACTTAGCAATTAGTTAGGACGGACGCCCGCGCTGCCGTACGGGAAGTCAGCCTTGCGTATCGCTTCACCTGGGAAAAAATAGAAACTGAACAACCATGATCCCGCGCCGCCGGACGGAAACTCAGCATTTCATATCGCTTACTAATCACACACACGATCGCCGCGCTTGATATCCGTGACGACGCCCTCGCCGCATTTAGTGGAGCGCCTCACGGTAGCTGCTGCTCTCGGCGCCTTCTTTGACGCCACCCTCTTCTTCACCATCACCGGCTTCCTGGAGCGCCTGACGGACGGATCCCTAGCCGCCACCTTCGACGCCTTCTTCGACGGCACCCTCCCATTCTCCATCGCCCCCTTCCTGGAGCGCCTAGAAGACGGCATCCTCTCTGTTGCCATCACTGCCTTCCTAGAGCGGATGACGGATGGCGCCCAAGCCGCTGCCCTCGACGCCTTCTTCAGCAACACCCTAGCCTTCGCCATCACCAGGACTGGTACGAACCTGACGTGTCCATGTACCATGGGCATCAGACTGAGCTTTAGAATCACAAAACTGAACATTCTGCAACAGCCAAAAGAACCAAGATAGTGTGTTAGTGACTGTATTAAAATGTTTTCACTTGTTCATACATGAGACATTATAAGTTGAGGAACCAGCAATTAGTACAGGTTGTAGAGATGTCCCCATACCGGCTTCAGAACTGAAAAAATCCACACTTTACATAGTAGCCAAAGAAGTGGGCCGAGGAGCTAAAATGCGAGTGAATCATCTATTCAGGAGATGCAAGGCTTAGAACCACGTTGACTTGCAGCGGTTAACACTTATAGTTTTGGAAGCAATTTTAATTTGTATACAATTTAAAAGAATCTTAAAATTCCAATTTGCTCTCTGATACAGGTAGTGGACATTACTGCTAATTTTGAACTAATCCATACCCCAGGACACACCAAAGTAATAGACTCAACTCAATGAATGAAAATAGATTTAATGATGACCTGCAGTCTTTAGATACGAATGGATTTTCTTGATTAAAGAGAATGCATTATAAGTTAGATGGATGCATAATTACATAGAACTGTCCTGGATTAATCACTTGTCCAGACATGAGACGCTATAAGTTGAGGAACCAGCAATGTCTAGGTTCTTTTAGAATTAATGACATTCATATTCAGAAGGTAGAAGAATCAAACTGTCCCAGATTAATTTTCTTAAAGTTGATAATCAGCCTAATTCTCTTTTGTTGTTCTCAAATATACTATTATGCTAAAGTTTGTAAATGTGAGATGGTAGTCATCATCACAGATGTAATTCAAGTTATTTTTTTTCATCGACGGAGACCTGAGCACCATGCTGATCTTCTTTTGACACATTTTTCTGTAGGGCTCAGTCTGCTTATTGTACAAACTGCTGAAAGCGCTATTCACCAGTGACCACATCGCAAAATCTGAAGAATCGAACGATCTGTACCTCTTTCGGATTTACAGCAAGTAGTTAGGTAGTACGATCGCCCTTCTTCGTACCCATTCCAACTAAGACAGTTAGGTAGCTGTCTGGGGGATAACCGCCCAACATGGGTATTACACAAAGTCAAAACTTATTTGGAACATTATATAGTATGAAATATCATATAACATTCACCATTAGAAGCAAAAAAGAAATAGAACCTAACAGGAATTGGAAAATCAAACTACAATGTATTGTATTACCTCTTCAAGAAATCATTAGCAATGCATGTCTGCATCATCAGTTCTGATTAAGGCGAAGTTTCATTCTGTTCGGTAGTAGGCTTAGGCTTTTCAATTGATGTATCTCCTTCAGAGTGATCAAATAAAATCTCTCCATAAGGCTGGTCATGGTTTATTTTTACAGCCCCTTGACCTGCAAGTTATTGAATTGAGAAAATAAGAATGCTTTACTATAGCGGGCTATATACAGTAAGAATGCAATAAAATAACTGAGCATGAAACAACAAACTTCCTGAAATGTTCCAAAGCCATAGAAACTTAAATTTATGCTGCTATAGCAGATTTCATAATGGAATCTAGAACAATAGGATGAACCTAATATTTCAAATTCAGCCAGAGATCACAAAAGATCTTCAAGATATGGAAACTAATAAGGCCACATGAGAAATCCCACTCCAATGTATATAAAAAGTTATGGGACACCAAAACTCTTATGCGAGATCTGAAACTAATAGAAAATTTCTCAAAGGTTTATAGGATAACAACATCCTTGATAAATGAATCCACACCAAAAAAGGTGGTTAAAAGGGGATACAGTACCACGACATACCATTTGCTTCCTATAGCACCATGATCCGTAGTGCCTCTCAAGCTCACTTTATAGTGCCAAATCTGAAGCCGGAGCAAGCCCATTATCACTACAAACCACCCTGGACGCTCTGGCATCTCAAGCTGCTCTAGATTATCTAGAAGAATTCATAGCACTGACTATGATGAAAACATACATAAACAGTGGGCGTCAATGTTCGATTCTTGCAATTTTGAATTAGTTTTTCTGAAATTGCAAAGAACGCCGGGGGAGGTGGCCGCGACCACAGACCCGATGGAGACGAGGTCCGACCCTTCATCTCCGTTGGGTCACCTGGCGTCCTTATCGGGGGCATGGTGACGTGACCCGCCGGCGGCCAGATGCATGAGCTGGAGGAGGCGGACGCGCGGGCAGGACCTCAGGCGGAGCAAGGGCGTGCGCGCGCGTGTGGAGGCGGGGTCGCCCTGGAACAACAGGGGCATGTGGTGACGGGCCGCGCTGCTGGAAGGCCGACTCCAGAGGCAGAGAGGCCGGTCGCCGCCGGTGGAGGATCAAAGATGCACTCACTGGCTATGGGGGAGACAAAGGGGGAAAGTGGGGGGATCCGTCTTTTTTTTTTCTTAATCTGGATGACGTTATGCAGGCTGTGCGAGTGGCACTAGGAGGAGTACGGGGTTAGCATTAGAGCATCCCCACACGTGGTGCTCTTTGCCAATCTTCGGCGCTAAAATGGGGTTTCTAGAGGGCTGGCTAATTTTTTTTTTCACGGGAGGCGTCGATTCCCAGTCACGCACCCGGTTCGGTCATCCAGTCAATCGAGTTAATTCATTCGACGTATAATATAACATTTTATAGATGTAGTCCTCTCTTGGGAGAGTGCTACATTTTACAATACCAGAGGTGAGTATGTAGGATTACATTGAACTGACAAGTCAAATTTTGAACCATATTTTCAAGTATGATGGGAATGAGGCTCTAAAACTTAATCCCGACATGGAACGAAGCATTATAGAGACATAAACATGGACCTTTAAGAAGAAAACGTCACCAGAGAATGAATAAATAGTAGAAGACGTTGCTTAGATATTGTTTGTTAAGTATTTTTGTCACTAAATATTATGCATTTATATGATCATGAATTTTATGTGAAGGCCTGTGTGTGGATCATGTGTTAGACACCCGATCACATTGTTTGGCATGATACACATTTAAGTGCCTCGATAAAAAGATAGCTAAAAGAGATATAAGAGTTAAAATAGATGTTCTAATTATAAATTATGATACGTGCGTTGCATGTGCAAGCTTACTAGTACCTATCTGATGGTATCATTTTTATACAATGGTATCATACAAATCAAGCCCATGGTCAAAAGCCCCTCTCTTAGGAAGTTCCCAGATTACAAATCCAAAGGGAATTCTTTCCCTAATGCCTCCAAATCTTCTCCCAATACAATTAAATCAAAATATCTTGTAATTATACTTGTTTGCTGTATAGTTTGATGCTTGTATGTCTTGTATTGATTGGTGTATTGTTTGTTTGCATGTATGATCGATAACGGCGATAGTTGCGATTGTGTGACACCGAGAAGAAGGAAGGATCGGGTTATTCTTATTATTGTTATATTTGGTATTTTGGTATTCTAAAGAAGTCAAAGAACATCCTGCTGGTCACAGGTAAGCCACCATTCCTAAACTCCTATATTCACCTACTGCTGTTTATCAATTGTTTTATATCTCGTTTACGAATTGCATGATTAAATTTGCATGTTTTATTTGAAAAAAAAGTGAGTGAGTAACTTGACTCCTCCAAGTTATGGATGAGTGTCCATTAGGACACCTACCCCAGTTAACACCTATTTTATCCTTTAGATCGAGGCTAAGATGATTAACATCTTCCCTCTTGGAAACCCACGGATTTTCAGTAATAAAACTATTTTGGGTTTTTTCCTACTACAAAGTTTTCAAAATAAAACCCTTGGAAAGAGGCATCGTTTCCAAGCGAAAGTTTTACTAAATAAAATATGAGGTGGATGAAGAGAAAGTCAAGCAAGAGAAAGGAAGGGATGTTCTAAGCCAATGTCTGGAACAATTTATTCGTGCAACCACATTACCCCATTCGCTGGGGCTTAGCTCGTAGTAAGTGGTCTTTAGCCGGGCTGCTCGTACTCGCTAAAGGGGAGAAATCCCCTGAAATCCGGGCTGGCATGGGAAAGGTACCAGTGCAACAATTGGGTCTCTCGCGGACGGTATGCTTTTTGGCTAGTACGAGAGGAAGTTATTGTCACTATTGCTACCGGTCAAACATAGGTTTGGAGGTAGGGGTCAGTATGGGAGGAAGGACCAGGGCCGTCGTACCCCATACTCGTAACGGAGAGAACAACCCAAAAGAAAAAGACGTCGTTGCTAGGGACGGACAAATGAAAGGTTTATGTTTGATTATCCGAGCCCCTGTCTACCGTGTGTAGCAGGCCGTGGTTTTATCTCGGCGGATGTATTGATTCTTGTGGCTAAAGTGCACAAACTCTGCAGAGTCTAATCTATTGAATAGCCGTGTCCACGGTCAAGGACGGTTGGAATGGCAAGTGCTAGGAGTACCCTTCGGTTATGTTGTGGAAAAATAAAGGATGTGACTTGGTCACAAGGAAAGATAAGAACGAGTTTGGTTTTGACCAGTGATGGTCGAAGACGTTTAAAAAGGGTTTTACAACAAAACTAATTTAAATCTTTTTAACAAGGATGTGGAGTTGTCCAGATTTTCAAATAGGAGGCATATTTTCTAAAAACTCTTTTTCAACAAAGATATAGAGATGCCAATATTAGGTTTTTTCAAAAAGAAACTATAGTGTAGAGCTATCTCGCTACAGCCAATTATGCATTATCTTTGTCACCCTTGTCTTGGTGGTTTGCGAGTACAATCAAAGTACTCACCGGCATTGTCCCTGGCTATTTACTTGGCCAGATTGCAGATGTTAAGAGGAAATGAAGGTGTTGACGTCTATGCGAGCTAGGCCGTATTCCCAGTCAGTTGCCTGTAGGTTAAGGCACGGGCTCTGCGCTGAAGGCTTCTGCTACTTGTGTTGTAATTGCCATAATGGCCCCTTTGTAAGTTTTTGTACTCATTAGTTTATGGATGATGTAATGATACTAGTCGGTTATGCTCACGACTCACTGATCATGGGAACATGAATTGTATGCATAACGGGTATTCTTGGACCGTAAATTCGGGGTTCCACAGACATGGTATCAGAGCCATCCTGACTGTAGAAGATCTTAATTAGCATGGACGTTAGACAGGACAACCCCTGTTTATGAAAACACCGGTTTTCGCAAACTATTTTCTCAAAAGATTTTCGAAAAGATTCCTATCTCATCTTCTCCTATGTAAACAATTTGAAAGTGGATGACTCTACATCTCGTCTCCTTCAAATGTTCTGTTTCCACAAACAAGTCTGACTCAGAGACTATAAAGACGAAGATCCCGGAACGAGGAGACCCCAACACAAGCAAGACCAAGGAGCTACCAACGACGTCAGACACTACAATATCGCCCTACCAACGGAGTCCTTTACCGCCCCCAAATCAATCAAGTATGGCACCGACGACGAAAGACGGCAAGACAGAAGTTAAGACCTCCGTAATGTCCGTACTTAGGATTAAAACCCCTAAAATAGGATTCCCATTATGGCGTGTAGTCACCTCCCTAGTAATTATGGTATGCCTTGTTTTCTTGTCATGTGCATGACTGATGCTTGGAATGCGTTTGTTTGTCTTCCCTGGATCCTCTTATGCTAAAGTTTTGACCACCTTGCTGGCGTATCCCGATGCTAACTCTCGCAACCCCCTTAGCCGGAAACCTCTCCTCAGCAGGATGGCCACCTAAGAAAGCCTCGACACCCTAAAGTAAAGCCCTAAGGTGGAAAGACTGCGTCTTCCCACTCAAACTCCAATTCCAACGAACCACCCACCCTCTACTTTGAGAGTCGTCCGAGGAAAACCAAGCCATAACGCTGCTTAGTGTTAACCGTGTACCCGGATAAATCTGCACCTGTTTGTGTTATCTCACCCTAAAACCACAAACCCTCCTCTTTGCATATGGAACCCATTGATTAAGCATGGCTAAGCACTATATTCCCCGTGCTCCTCTGGGACTCCCTGTAGCTTTGCGGATACACCCAACCTCCCACCTACGAACTCCACAAGGGGCTGGAAACCGGACTATATCTGGGACAAGTTACCATCCAACCAAAGTATGGAGTACCAGGAGAACCCATTCGTGCCACGGGTGTCCGCATGCCAACCCCCGTACTAGCTCTGAATATGGCTGCAAGAGAAGCCCTGTTTCGCATTCGGGATGTCCTTCCTGAAATGAGGCAACCCACAACCTTCTACCTACCCATCAAAGGAAGTGTGGATTCATCCGGACAATCCCAAGATCCTCGCTTGACCTACCCCGCCCTGCATCTACAAGCCCGTTATAGCTATGCTGGAAATGAGCTTATCACCACAGTTGTTGACGAATACCTCCGCACCCAAATGGAACTTCATCGTGTGCAAGCTATCCTCCATCGCAAAGAATCTCTAGAAGTCCAGCAGAGGAATCAAGCCCTAATCAAGGAACCGGAAGAAGCCTCTGGAAGCCGCATCCTCCAAGGAAGAAAGAAGTGTGTTACCGCTCGACAATATCTCAAGAGGTTCAATCCACCCGAAGATATACAAGGATCCTCCACCATCTCCCTGAAGTTGACGATGAAGCCAAAGAAGATTCTCCTGGATTGTCCGCCAGCGGCAACTAGCCTAGCATGGTAACCTATGTATCGCCCCAGAACCTGTTTGTAAAACTCTAAAGTGCCTTGTCGTCCTGCGGCACAGACCTGTTTTGTAACCCTTAAGTTCCTCCGCCACCGACCGGCTTGAACTTGCTAAAATTATAGATATTATGCAAGTGTGATATCCCTCTTTGCATGTTTTACCCACGACGTTGCATCAGACTAAACCCGGAACGACCCCATTCCAAAGGATCTCGTTTCCTAGACCGCCAAACTCCAATGGCCTCCTCCAACCCGTCGGACCCATAACCCGCTCAGAACTAACTACCCGTAAGCCAGTAGACGCCCTTTTCGATAGACCTTCTAACTCATGAAGCGATTCCGACGACGTCGACAGAAGTTGACCACCCCGAAGGAAAGGTGTAGCGCCATTCCCCAATATCAGCATACGTTTCCAACCAAGAAAGTCGGTGACTCCACCAAACAACCGTAGCCTTGCTCTAAGGGGGAAAGACTGCGTCTTTCCCTCCCAAAACCCGATAGACCCCTGGAGTCCACCCCTAGTTAGCGTTAAGACATGACCACCTCTCCAAATTTGAATCGTCGACCTGGCAAGAAGAACGACAATCTGCACCTCTCCGAAATCAGAAGGAACTTCAGGAAGGTCCTCCACTCCAAGGTCGACCGTCTAGTCAACACTCCGGTGTATCAAGACCTCGAAGAGAGAAAAGTCGACCATGAGGGGAAGGAATGAAGAAGATTCAACTTGTTGTCTCGCCTCAAGAAGGAAGTACCCCGTTGCCGCTAACCCTACCTAGACTTATCCTAAGGGGAAAAGACTGCGTCTTTTCCACTCGTTTAATCTAAACCACCCAATCCGAAGCCACTCATCTCCAACCCATAACTAACCACGTTGGGTCTTTGTAAAAACTTATTAACGCCTAATAATTTCCACCGCTAAAATTGCTAAGCGTATGTTATCACCCGAACCCTACTCCTCCCTAATCTCGGGACGAGATTATTTTAAGGGGGAAAGGTCTGTAACATCCCAATTTTAGCAACCCCGATTAAATTTGCAAAAGGCAAAAATCTGGGGGAACAAAAACTTTTTCTTGCATTGTGTGCTGACTTGTTTGCTTGTGCTCAAGCAACTGTTGGTGTATTAGTTGTGTACTCCTCACCTCAACACTAGTTTACAATTTACAAAAGAGATGTCTTGGCTCATCTTTCATATTCTCAAATGTTCTTGCATTTCAAAACCTAAGCCAAGATGACTTTGACACAACCAAGTACCTTACTAGTTTCTCTTTCCAAAAATATGGAGACCTAGATATACTCTCCTTATGTTTTCAAGACATAACCTTTAACTATTCTTATCCCTAGTCTTTCCAAAACCTTTATTTAAAACCTTTTCATCTCAATCTTGGTAGGGATACCAAGAGGGTACTTATATTACTTCAAGACAAAACCCTTTCAACACACCCATCCTTACCTCAAGCTAGGCTTCATGGTAACCCTAGTAGTAGTTAGATAAGTGACAAGATGAATTGCCTTGATATGCTATCTGATGAATTGCCTTGATCTGCTGTTTGCCTTGTTTGCTTAGGAACTAGAGTGAGCTAATCTAGTAGCTCATCCCTTAGGACCCATTCCTTGATTGTGATCATCAATCTGAAGCTAAGCTTCCAAATCTGGATCTATCCTAAGCCCTTACAGCAACCATCTCCTCTCATGCTCAGATCAAACCAAGGCTAATCCCTCTGGATGGTTTCCAGCCCAGTGGAGACCCAATCTAAGCATGAATCCTATCTACTTAGTTAGTAACTCAACACCATCTCCTTGATCATGAGTTTAGAACCTAGCATCCTCTCAAAATCATCTACACCTGCACTCTAGTCCAAAACCCTAAATCTGCCAAAATGGCTGTCTGGATTTCTTATCTAGATTCAATCTTTGGAGCCCTACCTATTCCAACCTATGTGCATTCTTGAGAATGTACTTGAACCATATTGTAGTACATCATTAGTACTACCAAGTCCCACTCTTGCCCTTGACTAAGAAAATTTAATTCACACTCATCCATGATGGTTATGTAGTCAAGATAATACCCTTTTCTGCAAATCTTATCATCTTGCCTACTTTGGCAGAAGCTCTCATCCATATGCCACCCCCCTTGACCAACTACTTGCTTGGTTATGATATACTAATCATGTATTATCGATCCCCACTTCACTTGTTTCCATTGGAGCCTTGTGTTTCTTAAACCCACATGGTTTAGTAGGCTACGAGATGTAGCTGATATGGTAGCCTTACTTTCAACAAAGTTTGCCATCTCCTCTACACCACCCCAAATCCAACCAAGCCTAACCCTTGCCTCCATGATCATCACTTATCTAGTTTCCATCCTTTTCACCACTTATCTTCAAAACCAAGGTTTACCTTGATGCCTACACTAGGTTTACATCATCTACCTCGGATATAAGAGTCTCCAAATAATTCCCACAATTATTTGGATTGTTAAACTATTTTATTTCCCTTACTTACCAATTTCTCAACAACCTTGTCTTTAAAGGCAAGTTTGTTTTATCCAAATCACCTTGCCAACTCAAGGCACATTTGATGCCTATTTATCATATCCTATCTTCCCAACTCAAAAATAAATAAATATTTTTGAGATCCTTTATTATTTCTTTTTGCCCTTTTTATTAAATGACAGAAACAAGAAATAATTACGCAAAAATACTTTTCCACCTCAATAAATCTCAATAAAATTCCCCAATGTGTGTTATGATATTTATGACCATATAACATAAAAAACTAAGCTTGTACAATGTAAAAATATCATCTTAGCTTCCAGAATCTATTTCTGCACTTTTTGAAGAAGTGCATTTAAATGAGGATAAAATCATTAGAAAAATCCCCTTTCAATCATGGAGAGATTATTTGACCTACTCTAGCTACCAGTACCATTACCCCACTTTTTGTCCAATGAAAATTTATCAACTTCCATTAAAACCCTTCATTTGATCAATTTTTCCAAACCAAAACAATCTTGATTCAAACCAACTCCAAACACCACCAAACATTGTCAAGCACTACACCACAGCACCCAATACACTCTCTGGTCATGTGCTACAGTACCACCTATTGTAGCTTCCCTCCTCTTTGTCCCCTAGTGCATGTAAGAGTAAGCGAGAGATAATATCTTGGCATATCTTGTGCATTGAGAGCTTGGAAGCAACCACCAGCCTCCCCTGTCCTCTCTGGTCGTCTAGAGGACCCCCACGAGCCAATGGCTGCACCTCTAGCCTCCCTAGACCTCCCCTCTCCCTCATTTATTATTTCATACCCTAGACAACTCCTCGGTTTAAATAGGCCAGAGGCGTGCCAGACCCTCTCCCAGCCCTCATTTGCCCCCAGCAGCCACCACTAACCTCCCTCAAGCTCCCCCTCCCTCTCCCCTCATCTGCTCTGGCCAAGAACGACTCAAACAAACCTCTCGACCATTACTAGAAAATTGAGCACTACCCCTTCTCCCTTGCTCCACTCCCCTTGCATGTAGCATCCTTACACTCCCCTTCCCCTAATCTACTCTCCCCTAGATCCAAAGCTCATACCAGCCACTTCCTTGCCTATGGGAAGAAGAACAAGAAGATTTGGCCTCCTCTCTTCTTACAAGCATAGCTCTCCCTATACACCTCCTCTCCCCTTGCATGTACCTCTCCTGCACTCCCTTGGCCCTCCTGATGATAACCATGCTTTTTCTTTGCCTTGCAGCAGCCCTGGGAGCAACCTCTGGCGGTCCCCGAAGGTCGGTACCAACGTGGTCCTCGCGCGAGTCACACACCCTCGCCAAAGGCCATACGTCCGCCCCTCTCCAGACACGCCTTGGAGTTGTGCGTCGTCTGCCCACCCTCCGGTCGCCGGAATCGCCCCCATGTGAGCCCCCTTGCCAGCGCCGCTGGCCACTAGGGTTTCCCCCTATTCATCTAGGGCCCGAGGTAGAAGACAGAGGAGAGCCGTCTATTCCAACTGAATCGAATGGCTCCGCCTGCCCCATACCCCTTCAGTCCCTCCAGTCACCGCAGACGGGCCGGCCCGGCTTTGTATCCCCGGGTCCGGTAAGATCTGGCCCTGTTAGCCCAGATCCAGCCCAGCACTGATTCCCCCTTTTCCTTTTAACCTTTTCAGTAATTATATACCTGGCTGTTTTCTTTAAATGGCAAAGAAAAAGAAAAACGATCCAAATGGCCCATATCTATTTTTTCAGAGATACCATATTGTTTTCCCTAACATGCAGAGCCATTCCCTAACCCTTTTGAGGTTTAGACTAAAAATGATAAATCCCCTACTAAGATCTGACCAGTGCCCTAATTAAATCCTCCAGAAATTTTGGTATCCCCAAATGGAGTAAATCCAACTGGTACTGGAAGGTATAACCCATACCTTTGATGTCCCACTGGCCTCATCTTAGTTACTTCTTAGATTGCTGGTATAAAAAATAACAAAATAAGGCCTTTTCTGACTTTAGGAAATTCCCTAGGTTAAACCAAATGAGGTTCTGACCTAATTCTAACTCCCAGATGACACACATAAACATATATTTCAGAATCCATCAGCTCATAATTTTACGAGTCTCTGTACAAATTTAGTGAATTAAACTCTTCTATGCATAGTTTATTCACTAATAAAATCACTACAGTATCTCTGTAAATCCAAAAAGGTTGATTCCAATTTATACAGAAAGGAATTATTATTACCTAACATGTGTCATTGGAATCACCTAAAAAGTATCTATAAAATAAATCTTATGAAAAGGACAAATCCCATCCAGTATTGTCTTTGGGAATTTCTCAAGGGCATTCTGCTAATTGTTTTGAGGTTATTCCAACTCTTCTTGATCCAGTCCACCAAATAATACTTAGTCACCCAAGGAAATAATTTTTGGAACTCCAGAACAGTTTTGGTGAACTATTTCCTAAAACTAGGGTTTTATCCACTATAAAATCCATTATAAACCCCTAGGAAATTGATAAAATAGTGAAACCCACTTTTGTTGGGTTAAGTTTATCAATACCTATCTGATGGTATCATTTTTATACAATGGTATCATACAGATCAAGCCCATGGTCAAAAACCCCTCTGTTAGGAAGTTCCCAGATTACAAATCCAAAGGGAATTCTTTCCCTAATGCCTCCAAATCTTCTACAATACAATTAAATCCATCTCCAAAATCCTACTGATGTATATCTTGTAATTATACTTGTTTGATGTATAGTTTGATGCTTGTATGTCTTGTATTGATTGGTGTATTGTTTGTTTGCATGTATGATCGATAACGGCGATAGTTGCGATTGTGTGACGCCGAGTAGAAGGAAGGATCGGGTTATTCTTATTATTGTTATATTTGGTATTCTGGTATTCTAAAGAATGCAAGGGACATCCTGCTGGTCATAGGCAAGCCACCATTCCTGAACTCCTATATGCACCTACTCCTGTTTATGAATTGTTTTATATCTCGTTTCTGAATTGCATGTTTTATTTCAAAATAAAAGTGCCTGAGTAACTTGGCTCCTCCAAGTTATGGATGAGTGTCCATTAGGACACCTACCCCAGTTGACACCTATTTTATCCTTTAGATCGAGGCTAAGATGATTAACATCTTCCCTCCTAGACCCATAGCCAGATACCATATAGTATGAACCCATCGGAGTTAGTGGAGCTCAAGAAGCAACTTGAAGACATGATTAGCAAAGACCTGATTCAACCAAGTGCATCGCCATGGAGATCACCTATTCTATTTGTGGATAAGAAAGATTGTGCCACCCGTTTATGTATGGATTATCGGAAGTTGAATGATGTCACCATCAAGAACAAGTACCCTTTGCCAAAGATAGAAGATTTGTTTGAACAGTTGACCGGTGCTAGAGTATTCTCTAAGATTGATCTTAGAACTGGTTATCATCAACTAAAAATTTGTCCAACGGATATTCCAAAGACTGCTTTCACGACCCGATATGGATTGTATGAGTACACGGTCATGTCTTTTGGATTAACCAATGCCCCCGCTTATTTCATGAATCTCATGAATAAGATTTTCATGATCTTCTTAGATAAGTTTGTCGTTGTTTTCATCAATGACATTATAATCTACTCTAAATTGGAGGAAGAACATGAACAAGACCTAAGAACGATCCTTGGAACCCTTCGAGAGCATCAGCTGTATGCCAAGTTTAGAAAGTGTGAGTTTTGGTTAAAGGAAGTAGGATTCCTATGACATATCTTGTTAGCCGGAGGAGTTGCTGTCGACCCCACCAAGATTAAGGATCTTGAGAAATGGAGAGAACCAACCACTCAAACTGAAGTTCGTGCATTTCTTGGATTAGCGGGATATTACCACAAGTTTGTTGAAGGATTTTCAAGCATCGCTAGGCCGATGACTCAGTTACTCAAGAAAGATCAGAAGTTTGAATGGACCGACAAATCTGAAGAAAGTTTTCGAGAGCTCATTAAAAGGTTGATTCTAGCCCCAATTTTGATCATGCCGGATATCACCAAGCCCTTTGATGTGTATTGTGATGCATCCAAGATTGGTCTCGGATGTGTGTTGATGCACGAAGACAAAGTGATATCATATCTATCCCGACAACTGAAGCAACATGTGCAGAATTACCCCACCCATGACCTAGAGGTAGCCACCGTTGTTTTAGCCTTGAAGACATGGCGTCATTATCTTATGGGTAATCGTTGTGAGATTTTCTCATATCACAAGATCCTGAAGTATATTATTACTCAGAAGGCGTTGAATATGAGGCAAAGGAGATGTATAGAGTTAATCAAGGATTATGACCTTGACATTCACTACCACCCCGGCAAGGCAAATGTTGTAGCGGATGCTCTTAGTAGACTGTCGTGTAGATTAAACACCATGATTCTGAAAGAGCAACCAAGTTTGCATAAGGAGTTGGAATATTTCAGAATGGAGCTAGTTAGCGAAGGATTCCTAGCTAGTATCGAACATCAACCCACCATGATAGATCAGATAAAGGAAGCTCAGAAAGGAAATGCCAGTATTGATGGAATTAAACATCCTATCGGTATAGGGAAGGTACCTGGATTTATGGAAGATGAAGAAGGAGTTCTGTGGCATAAAGGAAGAATATGTGTGCCTGCAGATTCAGAGTTGAAACATGCTATTTTGCAAGAATCCTATGATACTCTTTACTCCATCCACCCAGGAGGAACCAAGATGTATCGGGATTTGAAGCATCAATTTTGGTGGCATAATATGAAGCGAGAAGTCTGAAGCTACATAGCCAAATGTCATATCTGTCAGAGAGTCAAAGCGGAGAACCAATGACCCACAGGACTTTTGCAACCTTTGCAGATCCCGGAATGGAAATGGGAGTCCGTTGGAATGGATTTCATTACCGGTTTGCCTATATCTAGTAGGGGAAATGACTCTATTTGGGTTATAGTGGATAGACTTACCTATCAAGACCACTTATCCGAGATAGAAGCTAGAAGAGTTGTATATTACTAGGATAGTAAGTTTGCATGGAAACCCCAAGAACATTGTATCGGATCGAGGAACCTAGTTTACCTCAAGATGTTGGAAGAAAGTCCAAGAAGGATTAGGAACCAAGATGAATTTCAGCACCGCCTATCACCCGCAGACCGATGGAAAAACAGAGAGAGTAAACCAAATACTCGAAGATATGTTGAGAGCTTGTGTGTTGGAATATGGATCTAAATAGGAGGACTGTCTGCCTTTCACAGAATTCTCATACAACAACAGTTATCAAGACAGTTTGCAAGTGGCCCCATTTGAGTTTATGTATGGAAGGAAGTGTCGTACCCCACTGAATTGGTCAGAAGTAGGAGAGAGTCAGATCTTCAGACCCGACATCCTACGAGCTGCCGAAGAGAAGGTTCACAAAATCCGTGAGAACTTCAAGACCGCTTAGTCCAGACAGAAGAGTTATGTTGACAAGAGACGTCGAGATCTAGCCTTCAATGATGGAGATTTTTTGTATCTCAAATTATCACCTTTGAAAGGAATGCAGCGTTTCCAACTCAAATGAAAGCTTGCCCCCAGATACATTGGACCTTTCAAGATTCTAAGTCACCGAGGAGAGGTATCTTATCAGATAGAACTGCTAGGAGAGATGCCAGCTGTGCATGATGTGTTTCATGTCTCGTTACTTCGGAAGTGTTTAGAAGTTCCATAAACAACGAAAGTTTTCAAGAATATCAATCACAGATATGTGGAGATCAACCCGGAATTGACCTATCGCGAAGTACCTATTCGTATTTTGGAAGAAGCTTTCTGGACCACCTGGACCAGAAGTATAAAGTTTCTCAAGATCCAATGGAGCAACCATACCGAAGAAGAAGCCACTTGGGAGCGCGAGGATTACATGAGGACGGAGTTTCCCAATCTCTTTAGTTCCTAGTTTTTCCTGAATATCGGGACGAGATTCTGTTAAAGGAGGGAAGGTTGGTAATACCCCAAAAATTATTAATGAGGATAATTCCCCAATTAATCAAGATTAGGGTAAACAAAAGCTTTTATTAAGTAAATTCAAATCTTATTGTTTGAGTGTATGAGTGCTTGCAATGCCATGTATGATTGTTGTAAATGATGACAAATGGTTTAAAGATCAAAAACAAATCATCTAGGGCACTATCAAATTAGATCAAAACAAACAAAAATGAAAATATGAGGCTTAAGACCTAATGGTCATTTCTGCCCAAGTTAACCACTAGCTCACTTTGAGCATCTCTAGCAACTAATCTCAAACAGAAACTTTCCCATTTCTTTTCTCCCCTTGCTAGACCTAGTGACACTGAACCTAATGGAGCTTTCCAACTTTGCAGAAACCTTTTCAAACTCTTTTGAGAGGCAATTCAAATTTGAATCTATCTTATGTATCAAGAGAGCCATTTTTGGAAAACCACTCAAACCTTCACCACTTGGCACAACACTGAACCCAGAGACTACCAAGATCAGTAACAGAACATACACCAAAAATCATTGAATTTGGTGATGATTTAGTTCATGCGGCCATTTGATCGAACACTTAGCAGACATAGTACCACTACCAACTATATACTGTTTGTGATCAATCAATTGCTCAACAATTGTACTCCAATTCTTTTCCCTAGCTCACCCACGATCACCCCCAGTATGCAGCCGTGCAATTGAGCCACTCTTCTTAACTATCTTGATCAATGCAAATGGTACTCGAGCTCACCATGTCACTCGGACATGGACAACACGCCACATGCCACTCCTCTCTTGCCCACGATGTCAAGATAGTAGCAGTGACCTCACCGCCCCTCTCTATCCACCCCTCGACCAATGGAGAGACATGGATACACTAGAACGGCCATGCCCATTTAAGACACGGACATGCCAAGAGCACGTCGGAGCACAACAGCCGCCTCGCGTAGCCATGCAACAACTCTACCTCTCCGCTCGTACTCGCACCCGTGGCGTCACCAGCCACTGCCCAGACATGATCATTGGTCACCGCGCACCCCCTTGAACACCGTACTCGCTGACAAACACCACGGTACCCGCACAGAGCGGCATCGTCGCCCGACAGATTGAGACAACCCCTTGTTGACCACCACTCGCATGACGATCGCCACACCCAGCAGCGTCGACCCATGCCCTCCTCCATGCTTTGCTCGACCTGTAGCAACGTCGCCGACGAGCCCTTGCCATGCCACACTGCCTCACCCGCAATGGTATAAATAAACCCCTTCCCAGACTCAATCTCCACACCATTCCACTCCTCTCTCTCTCACTCAGAAACATCCATGACCTGTTCCCGGAGCAAGGCGAGCATTCTATCACCGGAATTTGATTAGAGTTCGCCGCTGCCGTGAGGAAAAGGCGGCATCGATTGGAGCCACCATAGGATCTGCCATGACCACCATTCAACTCGCCGTCATCGACAAGCTCATTCGCCCGTATTGGCAAGCCTAGCTGGAGCCCTGGTAATCCCCTAGCCACCCTCACCGTGCGGCTAGGTTAAAATCTCGCAAGAGCATCGCAACATAGACGATGAGCCTCGGACGTAGATCATGTTGTAATCGTAGGGCCAGCATTGGTCGATACCGATTCGTTTAGAAGCACCCACCGACGCGTGGGACCAGCCTGAGTGAGCCCCACTGCACGCGCGCTGTGCAGTTGGGCCAGCCTAGTTGTGTTTCCCGCGTGAGCCCAGTAATTCAAACCTAGTTTTATCTTTTATTTGAAAATCCCTTTCTGTTATGAATTTAAAAATCAATTCAGAGAGATTCACTACACCAAATTGAATGTATATAATTTTGTTTAAAAGTAGATGAAAATATCTAATCACTCCTGTTGGATTCAAACAGTTTGAAACTATGGATCACCCTTGGTAAAAAGCAAGCCAATAGCTTTTGCAACTTCAAACATTTTTTCTAAAGTCAACCATAAGTGATTTTGAGTTGATTCCAACTCTAAAAAATCACATTTGACAAGACCCTTCTGAATATGTAAAAATCTACATACTTAAATACAGTAGTCCTGGACCAAAACTAAAAGAATGACTTTCTTGTTATTTTTAGCCACTTAAATATTATTAAACAATAGTGTTAAACTTCATACATTAGGACAACCAATTTAAATCACATTCCCAAGTATTAGAGTATGTGGTGATGACATGTGTCAATATGATCCCATATTTTTAATTTGGAGAATATTAAATCCTAATTAACATTTCAATGAGTAGAAATTACTTTTCTAAAAATAAGATAAATAAAATTCTACCACCCTTTCTTGTAGTCATAGAGATGATGCTAGATCATCTAGTGTGACCCTTGTGTGATAAATAGAAGTAGTTAAGTATTTTTTGGTGATTGTGTACCTCTGATTTATTTATAGACGCTAGTATCAATCCGGGCTACGATGAGGACGAATTCTATGAAGACGAGGAAGAGAACTTCGACCACCTTACCAATCAAGGAAAGCTACATTATGCATTCTATTCTATGCAAGCCCCACTTGCAAGCCTTTGTGATACCCCTTTTTATATACCAAATCCTAGTTTTATTTGCAAGCTTCACTTTTGCAAAGTTGTTCCGTAGTTAATTAATTGATGATTAGAGGAAATTTAAGAAAGTGACATCATGATATTAGAGCTTGATGTAGGTAGAAACACTAGTTGATACCCCTCGAATAGTGATAACCCCTATTTATGAAAACACCGGTTTTCGCAAACTATTTTCTCAAAAGATCTTCGAAAAGATTCCTATCTCATCTTCTCCTATGTAAACAATTTGAAAGTGGATGACTCTACATCTCGTCTACTTCAAATGTTCCGTTTCCACAAACAAGTCTGACTCAGAGACTATAAAGACGGAGATCCCGGAACGAGGAGACCCCAACACAAGCAAGACCAAGGAGCTACCAACGATGTCAGACACTACAATATCGCCCTACCAACAGAGTCCTCTACCGCCCCCAAATCAATCAAGTATGGCACCGACGACGAAAGACGGCAAGACAGAAGTTAAGACCTCCGTAATGTCCGTACTTAGGATTAAAACCCCTAAAATAGGATTCCCATTATGGCGTGTAGTCACCTCCCTAGTAATTATGGTATGCTTTGTTTGCTTGTCATGTGCATGATTGATGCTTGGAATGCGTTTGTTTGTCTTCCCTGGATCCTCTTATCCTAAAGTTTTGACCACCTTGCTGGCGTATCCCGATGCTAATTCTCGCAACCCCCTTAGCCGGAAACCTCTCCTCAGCAGGATGGCCACCTAAGAAAGCCTCGACACCCTAAAGTAAAGCCCTAAGGTGGAAAGACTGCGTCTTTCCACTCAAAATCCAATTCCAACGAACCACCCACCCTCTACTTTGAGAGTCGTCCGAGGAAAACCAAGCCATAACGTTGCTTAGTGTTAACCGTGTACCCGGATAAATCTGCACCTGTCTGTGTTATCTCACCCTAAAACCACAAACCCTCCTCTTTGCATATGGAACCCATTGATTAAGCATGGCTAAGCACTAGATTCCCCGTGCTCCTCTGGGACTCCCTGTAGCTTTGCGGATACAACCAACCTCCCACCTACGAACTCCACAAGGGGCTGGAAACCGGACTATATCTGGGACAAGTTACCATCCAGCCAAAGTATGGAGTACCAGGAGAACCCATTCGTGCCACGGGTGTCCGCATGCCAACCCCCGTACTAGCTCTGAATATGGCTGCAAGAGAAGCCCTGTTTCGCATTCGGGATGTCCTTCCTGAAATGAGGCAACCCACAACCTTCTACCTACCCATCATAGGAAGTGTGGATTCATCCGGACAATCCCAAGATCCTCGCTTGACCTACCCCGCCCTGCATCTACAAGCCCGTTATAGCTATGCTGGAAATGAGCTTATCACCACAGTTGTTGACGAATACCTCCGCACCCAAATGGAACTTCATCGTGTGCAAGCTATCCTCCATCACAAAGAATCTCTAGAAGTCCAGCAGAGGAATCAAGCCCTAATCAAGGAACCGGAAGAAGCCTCTGGAAGCCGCATCCTCCAAGGAAGAAAGAAGTGTGTTACCGCTCGACAGTATCTCAAGAGGTTCAATCCACCCCAAGATATGAAAGGATCCTCCACCCATCTCCCTGAAGTTGACGATGAAGCCAAATAAGATTCTACTGGATTGTCCGCCAGCGGCAACTAGCCTACCATGGTAACCTATGTATCGCCCCAGAACCTGTTTGTAAAACTCTAAAGTGCCTTGTCGTCTTGCGGCACAGACCTGTTTTTTAACCCTTAAGTTCCTCCGCCACCGACTGGCTTGAACTTGCTAAAATTATAGATATTATGCAAGTGTGATATCCCTCTTTGCATGTTTTACCCATGACGTTGCATCAGACAAAACCCGGAACGACCCCATTCCAAAGGATCTCGTTTCCTAGACCGCCAAACTCCAATGGCCTCCTCCAACCCGTCGGACCCATAACCCGCTCAGAACTAACTACACGGAAGCCAGTAGACGCCCTTTTCTATAGACCTTCTAACTCATGAAGCGATTCCGACGACGTCGACAGAAGTTGACCACCACGAAGGAAAGGAGTAGCGCCATTCCCCAACATCAGCATACGTTTCCAACCAAGAAAGTCGGCGACTCCACCAAACAACCGTAGCCTTGATCTAAGGGGGAAAGATTGCGTCTTTCCCGCCCAAAACCCGATAGACCCCTGGAGTCCACCCCTAGTTAGCGTTAAGACATGACCACCTCTCCAAATTTTAATCGTCGACCTGGCAAGAAGAACGACAATCTGCACCTCTCCAGAATCAGAAGGAACTTCAGGAAGGTCCTCCACTCCAAGGTCGACCGTCTAGTCAACACTCGGGTGTATCAAGACCTCGAAGAGAGAAAAGTCGACCATGAGGGGAAGGAATGAAGAAGATTCAACTTGCCATCTCGCCTCAAGAAGGAAGTACCCCGTTGCCGCTAACCCTACCTGGACTTATCCTAAGGGGAAAAGACTGCGTCTTTTCCACTCGTTTAATCTAAACCACCCAATCCGAAGCCACTCATCTCCAACCCATAACTAACCACGTTGGGTCTTTGTAAAACTTATTAACGCCTAATAATTTCCACCGCTGAAATTGCTAAGCGTATGTTATCACCCGAACCCTACTCCTCCCTAATCTCGGGACGAGATTATTTTAAGGGGGAAAGGTCTGTAACATCCCAATTTTAGCAACCCCGATTAAATTTCCAAAAGGCAAAAATCTGGGGGAACAAAAACTTTTTCTTGCATTGTGTGCTGACTTGTTTGCTTGTGCTCAAGCAACTGTTGGTGTATTAGTTGTGTACTCCTCACCTCAACACTAGTTTACAAAAACTATTTTACAAAAGAGATGTCTTGGCTCATCTTTCATATTCTCAAATGTTCTTGCATTTCAAAACCTGAGCCAAGATGACTTTGACACAACCAAGTAACTTACTAGTTCCTCTTTCCAAAAATATGGAGACCTAGATATACTCTCCTTATGTTTTCAAGACAGAACCTTCAACTATTCTTATCCCTAGTCTTTCAAAAACCTTTATTTAAAACCTTTTCATCTCAATCTTGGTAGGGATACCAAGAGGGTACTTATATTACTTCAAGACAAAACCCTTTCAACATACCCATCCTTACCTCAAGCTAGGCTTCATGGTAACCCTAGTAGTAGTTAGATAAGTGACAAGATGAATTGCCCTGATATGCTGTCTGATGAATTGCCTTGATCTGCTGTTTGCCTTGTTTGCTTAGGAACTAGAGTGAGCTAATCTAGTAGCTCATCCCTTAGGACCCATTCCTTGATTGTGATCATCAATCTCAAGCTAAGCTTTCAAATCTGGATCTATCCTAAGCCCTTACAGCAACCATCTCCTCTCATGCTCAGATCAAACCAAGGCTAATCCCTCTAGATGGTTTCCAGCCCAGTGGAGACCCAATCTAAGCATGAATCCTATCTACTTAGTTAGTAACTCAACACCATCTCCTTGATCATGAGTTTAGAACCTAGCATCCTCTCATAATCATCTACACTTGCACTCTAGTCCAAAACCCTAAATCTACCAAAATGGCTGTCTGGATTTCTTATCTAGATTCAATCTTTGGAGCCCTACCTATTCCAACCTATGTGCATTCTTGAGAATGTACTTGAACCATATTGTAGTACATCATTAGTACTACCAAGTCCCACTCTTGCCCTTGACTAAGAAAATTTAATTCCCACTCATCCATGATGGTTATGTAGTCAAGATAATACTCTTTTCTGCAAATCTTATCATCTTGCCTACTTTGGCAGAAGCTCTCATCCATATGCCACCCCCCTTGACCAACTACTTGCTTGGTTATGATATACTAATCATGTATTATCGATCCCCACTTCACTTGTTTCCATTGGAGCCTTGTGTTTCTTAAACCCACATGGTTTAGTAGGCTACGAGATGTAGCTGATATGGTAGCCTTACTTTCAACAAAGTTTGCCATCTCCTCTACACCACCCCAAATCCAACCAAGCCTAACCCTTGCCTCCATGATCATCACTTATCTAGTTTCCATCCTTTTCACCACTTATCTTCAAAACCAAGGTTTACCTTGATGCCTACACCAGGTTTACATCATCTACCTCGGATATAAGAATCTCCAAATAATTCCCACAATTATTTGGATTGTTAAACTATTTTATTTCCCTTACTTACCAATTTCTCAACAACCTTGTCTTTAAAGGCAAGTTTGCTTTTCTCCAAATCACCTTGCCAACTCAAGGCACATTTGATGCCTATTTATGATATCCTATCTTCCCAACTCAAAAATAAATATTTTTGAGATCCTTTATTATTTCTTTTTGCCCTTTTTATTAAATGACAGAAACAAGAAATAATTACGCAAAAATACTTTCCCACCTCAATAAATCTCAATAAAATTCCCCAATGTGTGTTATGATATTTATGACCATATAACATCAAAAACCAAGCTTGTCCAATGTAAAAATATCATCTTAGCTTCCATAATCTATTTCTGCACTTTTTGAATAAGTGCATTTAAATGAGGATAAAATCATTAGAAAAATCCCCTTTAAATCATGGAGAGATTATTTGACCTACTCTAGCTACCAGTACCATTACCCCACTTTTTGTCCAATGAAAATTTATCAACTTCCATTAAAACCCTTCATTTGATCAATTTTTCCAAACCAAAACAATCTTGATTCAAACCAACTCCAAACACCACCAAACATTGTCAAGCACTACACCACAGCACCCAATACACTCTTTGGTCATGTGCTACAGTACCACCTACTGTAGCTTCCCTCCTCTTTGTCCCCTAGTGCATGTAAGAGTAAGGGAGAGATACTATCTTGGCATATCTTGTGCATTGAGAGCTTGGAAGCAACCACCACACTCCCCTGTCCTCTCTGGTCGTCTAGAGGACCCCCACTCACATCCCCACGAGCCAATGGCTGCACCTCTAGCCTCCCTAGACCTCCCCTCTCCCTCATTTCTTATTTCATACCCTAGACAACTCCTCCTCGGTTTAAATAGGCCAGAGGCGTGCCAGACCCTCTCCCAGCCCTCATTGCCCCCCAGCAGCCACCACTAACCTCCCTTAAGCTCCACCTCCCTCTCCCCTCATCTGCTCTGGCCAAGAACGACTCAAACAAACCTCTCGGACATTACTAGAAAATTGAGCACTACCCCTTCTCCCTTGCTCCACTCCCCTTGCATGTAGCATCCTTACACTCCCCTTCCCCTAATCTACTCTCCCCTAGCTCCAAAGCTCATACCAGCCACTTCCTTGCCTATGGGAAGAAGAACAAGAAGATTTGGCCTCCCCTCTTCTTACAAGCATATCTCTCCCTATACACCTCCTCTCCCCTTGCATGTACCTCTCCTGCACTCCCCTGGCCCTCCTGATGATAACCATGCTTTTTCTTTGCCTTGCAGCAGCCCTGGGAGCAACCTCTGGCGGTCCCCGAAGGTCGGTACCGACGTGGTCCTCGCGTGAGTCACACACCCTCGCCAAAGGCCATACTTCCGCCCCTCTCCAGACTCGCCTTGGAGTTGTGCGTCGTCTGCCTACCCTCCGGTCGCCGGAATCGCCCCCATGTGAACTCCCTTGCCAGCGCCGCTGGCCACTAGGGTTTCCCCTATTCATCTAGGGCCCGAGGTAGAAGACAGAGGAGAGCCTTCGATTCCAACTGAATCGAATGGCTCCGCCTGCCCCATACCCCTTCAGTCCCTCCGGTCACCGCAGACGGGCCGGCCCGACTCTGTATCCCCGGGTCCGGTAAGATCTGGCCCAGTTAGCCCAGATACAGCCCAACACTGATTCCCCCTTTTTCCTTTTAAACTTTTCAGTAATTATATACCTGGCTGTTTTCTTTAAATGGCAAAGAAAATGAAAAACGATCCAAATGGCCCATATCTATTTTTTCAGAGATACCATATTGTTTTCCCTAACATGCAGAGCCATTCCCTAACCCTTTTGAGGTTTAGACTAAAAATGATAAATCCCCTACTAAGATCTGACCAGTACACTAATTAAATCCTCCTGAAATTTTGGTATCCCCAAATGGAGTAAATCCAACTGGTACTGGAAGGTATAACCATACCTTTGATGTCCCACTGGCCCCATCTTAGTTACTTCTTAGATTGCTGGTATAAAAAATAACAAAATAAGGCCTTTTCTGACTTTAGGAAATTCCCTAGGTTAAACCAAATGAGGTTCTGACCTAATTCTAACTCCCAGATGACACACATAAACATATATTTCAAAATCCACCAGCTCATAATTTTACGAGTCTCTGTACAAATTTAGTGAATTAAACTCTTCTATGCATAGTTTATTCACTAATAAAATCACTACAGTATCTCTGTAAATCCAAAAAGGTTGATTCCAATTTCTACAGAAAGGAATTATTATTAACTAACATGTGTCATTGGAATCACCTAAAAAGCATCTATAAAATAAATCTTATGAAAAGGACAAATCCCATCCATTATTGTCTTTGGGAATTTCTCAAGGGTATTCTGCTAATTGTTTTGAGGTTATTCCAACTCCTCTTGATTCAGTCCACCAAATAATACTTAATCACCCAAGGAAATAATTTTTGGAACTCCAGAACAGTTTTGGTGAATTATTTCCTAAAACTAGGGTTTTATCCACTATAAAATCCATTATAAACCCCTAGGAAATTGATAAAATAGTGAAACCCACTTTTGTTGGGTTAAGTTTATCAATACCTATCTGATGGTATCATTTTTATACAATGGTATCATACAGATCAAGCCCATGGTCCAAAACCCCTCTGTTAGGAAGTTCCCAGATTACAAATCCACAGGGAATTCTTTCCCTAATGCCTCCAAATCTTCTCCCAATACAATTAAATCAAACTCCAAAATCCTACTGATGTATATATTGTAATTATACTTGTTTGATGTATAGTTTGATGCTTGTATGTCTTGTATTGATTGGTGTATTGTTTGTTTGCATGTATGATCGATAACGGCGATAGTTGCGATTGTGTGACGCCGAGTAGAAGGAAGGATCGGGTTATTCTTATTATTGTTATATTTGGTATTCTGGTATTCTAAAGAATTCAAGGGACATCCTGCTGGTCACAGGCAAGCCACCATTCCTGAACTCCTATATGCACCTACTCCTGTTTATCAATTATTTTATATCTCGTTTCTGAATTGCATGATTAAATTTGCATGTTTTATTTCAAAATAAAAGTGCCTGAGTAACTTGGCTCCTTCAAGTTATGGATGAGTGTCCATTAGGACACCTACCCCAGTTGACACCTATTTTATCCTTTAGATCGAGGCTAAGATGATTAACATCTTCCCTCCTAGACCCATAGCCAGATACCATATAGTATGAACCCATCGGAGTTAGTGGAGCTCAAGAAGCAACTTGAAGACATGATTAGCAAAGACCTGATTCAACCAAGTGCATCGCCATGGAGATCACCTATTCTATTTGTGGATAAGAAAGATTGTGCCACCCGTTTATGTATGGATTATCGGAAGTTGAATGATGTCACCATCAAGAACAAGTACCCTTTGCCAAAGATAGAAGATTTGTTTGACCAGTTGACCGGTGCTAGAGTATTCTCTAAGATTGATCTTAGAACTGGTTATCATCACCTAAAAATTTGTCCAACGGATATTCCAAAGACTGCTTTCACGACCCGATATGGATTGTATGAGTACACGGTCATGTCTTTTGGATTAACCAATGCCCCCGCTTATTTCATGAATCTCATGAATAAGATTTTCATGATCTTATTAGATAAGTTTGTCGTTGTTTTCATCAATGACATTATAATCTACTCCAAATCGGAGGAAGAACATGAACAACACCTAAGAACCATCCTTGGAACCCTTCCAGAGCATCAGCTGTATGCCAAGTTTAGAAAGTGTGAGTTTTGGTTAAAGGAAGTAGGATTCCTATGACATATCTTGTTAGCCGGAGGAGTTGCTGTCAACCCCACCAAGATTAAGGATCTTGAGAAATGGAGAGCACCAACCACTCAAACTGAAGTTCATGCATTTCCTGGATTAGCGGGATATTACCACAAGTTTGTTGAAGGATTTTCAAGCATCGCTAGGCCGATGACTCAGTTACTCAAGAAAGATCAGAAGTTTGAATGGACCGACAAATCTGAAGAAAGTTTTCAAGAGCTCAATAAAAGGTTGATTCCATCCCCAATTTTGATCATGTCGGTTATCACCAAGCCCTTTGATGTGTATTGTGATGCATCCAAGATTGGTCTCGGATGTGTGTTGATGCACGAAGACAAAGTGATATCATATCTGTCCCGACAACTGAAGCAACATGAGCAGAATTACCCCACCCATGACCTAGAGGTAGCCACCGTTGTTTTAGCCTTGAAGACATGGCGTCATTATCTTATGGGTAATCGTTGTGAGATTTGCTCATATCACAAGATCCTGAAGTATATTTTTACTCAGAAGGCGTTGAATATGAGGCAAAGGAGATGTATAGAGTTAATCAAGGATTATGACCTTGACATTCACTACCACCCCGGCAAGGCAAATGTTGTAGCAGATGCTCTTAGTAGACTGCCGTGTAGATTAAACACCATGATTCTGAAAGAGCAACCAAGTTTGCATAAGGAGTTGGAAGATTTCAGAATGGAGCTAGTTAGCGAAGGATTCCTAGCTAGTATCGAACATCAACCCACCATGATATATCAGATAAAGGAAGCTCAGAAAGGAAATGCCTGTATTAATGGAATTAAACATCCTACCGGTATAGGGAAGGTACCTGGATTTACGGAAGATGAAGAAGGAGTTCTGTGGTATAAAGGAAGAATCTGTGTGCCTGCAGATTCAGAGTTGAAACATGCTATTTTGCAAGAATCCCATGATACTCTTTACTCCATCCACCCAGGAGGAACCAAGATGTATCGAGATTTGAAGCATCAATTTTGGTGGCATAATATGAAGCGAAAAGTCTGAAGCTACATAGCCAAATGTCATATATGTCAGAGAGTCAAAGCGGAACACCAATGACCCACAGGACTTTTGCAACCTTTGCAGATCCCGGAATGGAAATGGGAGTCCGTTGGAATGGATTTCATTACCGGTTTGCCTATATCTAGTAGGGGAAATGACTCTATTTGGGTTATAGTGGATAGACTTACCTGTCAAGACCACTTATCCGAGCTAGAAGCTAGAAGAGTTGTATATTACTAGGATAGTAAGTTTGCATGGAAACCCCAAGAACATTGTATCAGATCGAGGAACCTAGTTTACCTCAAGATGTTGGAAGAAAGTCCAAGAAGGATTAGGAACCAAGATGAATTTCAGCACCGCCTATCACCCGCAGACCGATGGAAAAACAGAGAGAGTAAACCAAATACTCGAAGATATGTTGAGAGCTTGTGTGTTGGAATACGGATCTAAATGGGAGGATTGTCTGCCTTTCACAGAATTCTCATACAACAACAATTATCAAGACAGTTTGCAAGTGGCCCCATTTGAGTTTATGTATGGAAGGAAGTGTCGTACCCCACTGAATTGGTCAGAAGTAGGAGAGAGTCAGATCTTCAGACCCGACATCCTACGAGCTGCCGAAGACAAGGTTCACAAAATCCGTGAGAACCTCAAGACCGCTTAGTCCAGACAGAAGAGTTATGTCGACAAGAGACGTCGAGATCTAGGCTTCAATGATGGAGATTTTTTGTATCTCAAATTATCACCTTTGGAAGGAATGCAGTGTTTCCAACTCAAAGTAAAGCTTGCCCCTAGATACATTGGACCTTTCAAGATTCTAAGTCACCGAGGAGAGGTATCTTATCAGATAGAACTGCCAGGAGAGATGTCAGCTATGCATGATGTGTTTCATGTCTCGTTACTTCGGAAGTGTTTAGAAGTTCCAGAAACAACGAAAGTTTTCAAGAATATCGATCACAGATATGTGGAGATCAACCCGGAATTGACCTATCGCGAAGTACCTATTCGTATTTTGGAAGAAGCTTTCTGGACCACCCGGACCAGAAGTATAAAGTTTCTCAAGATCCAATGGAGCAACCATACCGAAGAAGAAGCCACTTGGGAGCGCGAGGATTACATGAGGAAGGAGTTTCCCAATCTCTTTAGTTCCTAGTTTTTCCTGAATATCGGGACGAGATTCTTTTTAAGGAAGGAAGGTTTGTAACACCCCAAAAATTATTAATGAGGATAATTCCCTAATTAATCAAGATTAGGGTAAACAAAAGCTTTTATTAATTAAATTCAAATCTTATTGTTTGAGTGTATGAGTGCTTGCAATGCCATGTATGATTGTTGTAAATGATGACAAATGGTTTAAAGATCAAAAACAAATCATCTAGGTCACTATCAAATTAGATCAAAACAAACAAAAATGAAAATATGAGGCTTAAGACCTAATGGTCATTTCTGCCCAAGTTAACCACTAGCTCACTTTGAGCATCTCTAGCAACTAATCTCAAACAGAAACTTTCCCATTTCTTTTCTCCCCTTGCTAGACCTAGTGACACTGAACCTAATGGAGCTTTCCAACTTTGCAGAAACCTTTTCAAACTCTTTTGAGAGGCAATTCAAATTTGAATCTATCTTATGTATCAAGAGAGCCATTTTTGGAAAACTACTCAAACCTTCACCACTTGGCACAACACTGAACCCAGAGACTACCAAGATCAGTAACAGAACATTCACAAAAAATCATTGAATTTGGTGATGATTCAGTTCATGCGGCCATTTGATCGAACACTTAGCAGACATAGTACCACTACCAACTATATACTGTTTGTGATCAATCAATTGCTCAGCAATTGTACTCCAATTATTTTCCCTAGCTCACCCACGATCACCCCCAGTATGCAGCCGTGCAATTGAGCCACTCTTCTTAACTATCTTGATCAATGCAAATGGTACTCGAGCTCACCATGTCACTCGGACATGGACAACACGCCACATGCCACTCCTCTCTTGCCAACGATGTCAAGATAGTAGCAGTGACCTCATCGCCCCTCTCTATCCACCCCTCGACCAATGGCGAGACATGGATACACAAGAACGGCCATGCCCATTTAAGACACGGACATGCCAAGAGCACGACGGAGCACAACAGCCGCCTCGCGCAGCCATGCAGCAACTCTCCCTCTCCGCTCGTACTCGCACCCGTGGCGTCACCAGCCACTGCCCAGACATGATCATTGGTCACCGCGTACCCCCTTGACCACCGTACTCGCTGACAAACACCACGGTACCCGCACAGAGTGGCGACGTCGCCCGACCGATTGAGACAACCCCTTGTTGCACCACCACTCGCATGACGATCGCCACACCCAGCAGCGTCGACCCATGCCCTCCTCCATGCTTTGCTCGACCTGTAGCAACGTCGCCGACGAGCCCTTGCCATGCCACACTGCCTCACCCACAATGGTATAATTAAACCCCTTCCCAGACTCAATCTCCACACCATTCCACTCCTCTCTCTCACTCAGAAACATCCATGACCTGTTCCCGGAGCAAGGCGAGCATTCTATCACCGGAATTTGATTAGAGTCCGCCGCTACCGTGAGGAAAAGGCGCCATCGATTGGAGCCACCTTAGGATCTGCCATGACCGCCATTCAACTCGCCGTCATCGACAAGCTCATTCGCCCGTATCGCCAAGCCTAGCTGGAGCCCTGGTAAGCCCCTAGCCACCCTCACCGTGCGGCTAGGTTAAAATCTCGCAAGAGCATCGCAACATAGACGATAAGCCTCGGATGTAGATCATGTTGTAATCGTAGGGCCAACATTGGTCGATACCTATTCGTTTAGAAGCACCCATCGACGCGTGTGACCAGCCTGAGTGAGCCCCGCTGCACGCGCGCTGTGCAGTTGGGCCAGCCTAGTTGTGTTTCCCGCGTGAGCCCAGTAATTCAAACCTAGTTTTATCTTTTATTTGAAAATCCCTTTCTGTTATGAATTTAAAAATCAATTCAGAGAGGTTCACTACACCAAATTGAATGTATACAATTTTGTTTGAAAGTAGATGAAAATATCTAATCACTCCTGTTGGATTCAAACAGTTTGAAACTATGGATCACCCTTGGTAAAAAGCAAGCCAATAGCTTTTGCAACTTCAAACATTTTTTCTAAAGTCAACCATAAGTGATTTTGAGTTGATTCCAACTCTCAAAAAAATCACATTTGACAAGACCCTTCTGAATATGTAAAAATCTACATACCTAAATACAGTAGTACTGGACCAAAACTAAAAGAATGACTTTCTTGTCATTTTTAGACACTTAAATATTATTAAACAATAGTGTTAAACTTCATACATTAGGACAACCAATTTAAATCACATTCCCAAGTATTAGAGTATGTGGTGATGACATGTGTCAATATGATCCCATATTTTTAATTTGGAGAATATTAAATCCTAATTAACTTTTCAATGAGTAGAAATTACTTTTCGAAAAATAAGATAAATAAAATTCTACCACCCTTTCTTGTAGTCATAGAGATGATGCTAGATCATCTAGTGTGACCCTTGTGTGATAAATAGAAGTAGTTAAGTATTTTTTGGTGATTGTGTACCTCTGATTTATTTATAGACGCTAGTATCAATCCGGGCTACGATGAGGAGGAATTCTATGAAGACGAGGAAGAGAACTTCGACCACCTTACCAATCAAGGAAAGCTACATTATGCATGCTATTCTATGCAAGCCCCACTTGCAAGCCTTTGTGATACCCTTTTTATTATACCAAATCCTTGTTTTATTTGCAAGCTTCACTTTTGCAAAGTTGTTCCGTAGTTAATTAATTGATGATTAGTGGAAATTTAAGAAAGTGACATCATGATATTAGAGCTTGATGTAGGTAGAAACACTAGTTGATACCCCTCGAATAGTGACACCCCCATTTTGATAGATGCTAGTGCTAAACTATCCTTGATGACTAGATGGGAACAAATGATTATGAAAACCTTGAAATGACGAGTCATTCTATTGAAATGTTTTGACATGTGTTATGGACACAATGACTTGAAGATGATGGTGAAGGAAGTTTGCGACTTGACTTTGATAAAAACTGATGATTGAGTTTGGATGCGATAACATTCCAATGTTTATCGTACAACCACAATACCCGAATTTGGGTAGGGCTTGACTGGAAGTTTATATGTCTTAGTATGGGTTCCCTTGTGGAACGAGGTGAGATGAGGCTACCTTGTGAATGTGACTGTCCACCTATGCAGTGCCCAAGATGACCTTGAAATGGTCATGGTTGGGAGGCCAAACTCATAGGGGAGTTGCCTATACTAGGATGTGTAATTGAAAGGTTAGGATTGATTATCCGTATACCAAGTATGGTGATTCAGTATTGCTCCTGACAGATGTACCGATTGTTGTGGTGAAAGTGTACCACCTCTACAGAGTGTCAAACTATTCGAATAGCCGTGTCCATGATTATGGACAGTTGGATGACCATACTGTTCCGTTGTCAGATGTTTTCCAAAATGACCTGTGACTTGAAATATGACTTTGACTTGACCCCACAAGTTGTGGATATGAAGCTAGGTTCCCACCTAAGTAACCTAGACAACTAAAGTTAGGTTTTCTTACTAGATACTGGTTGAAATAAAGTTGGCTTATGGCAAATAAACCTAGAGCTTAGGATTCCTATTAGAATGGCCTTACTGCTTTAGTGAAAGTTTGTGAGTACTTCAAAGTACTCATGGATTTGTCCCTGGCTATTCCCATGGCCAGACTATGAAGGAGACTACGAGGAGGATGGAGAGCAGGACGCTAACAATAACTAGGATCATCTCCAATTGTCAGCATTGTCTGTGACCCTAAAGATGGAGCCCCGACCACGCTACCTTTATTATATATTCCGCTGCTTTGATTGTAATCAGACTTGATCATGAGATCAACTATTTGTAAGACTATTATGGTTTGTAATGGATGATGAACTATGGTACCAATCTGTTATGTCTAGCAAAAATGGTAACCTTTGGATTGCGATGTACATCATTACAGGCATCTAGGATTAAAAATCCGGGTGTTGACAGCAAGAAAAATCGGTAAGCAACTCTTGCTAATCATATCATATATGACCCTTGTTGTTGGGTGACATTTCTATGTCTAAACTAGGCGCCCAACCTTTATGCCCCAAGGTCCTTAACTGTTAAGATGACCTTGTCAAGCTCACCAACCCTTATGCGTGTAGGTATCCGATACAAACCCATCCAGCCAAGGAAAACTGCGGCACCCTAATTTCATGGCCCACCAAAGAATGTACAGGGCATAGGATGGTGAAAGGTTTGGATGAGAGGGTATAGTTTAGGTTAAACTTTCCGAGGTATCGTTCTACTTCTATTCATCTAAGCATGCATAGTAGTAAAACACATAAGAATAACATTCACATAGATGTGACACAATATGGCCCATTTTCTCACGGTGATCTCCATCGCCATAGAACCTCTCCACCATGATGATCTCCATATTCATGTTCCATGTGAGCCATCCTCGAATTGATGAGTCCTCCAAGAACTAATACAAACTATTACTCCTAATAGCTAGTAATCAAAATTACATAGTATTGGGATCATCATAAGTTGACACGCAGTCCATTACAATAATTGACAACACATCTAGCTCCAGCCGTGTTTCTGTACTCACAACACGTAGGTCATGAAAAACACATACATATTTGGGCCATACTGATCACAAACATCCTGCAAAACCAAGTTATGCATAGAATCACATTCTACTGGATCATGTGACAATGCAGCACCTAGTTACCATAACGAGATACAAAAGGGGCTACGATTAAGGGGGGTCTAGGGGGTTTCCCCCTGCGGGGTTCGAAGGGGCAGCGCCCCTCGCGGTATATACACAATTTTCTTTAAGGATTTTCATCGGCAAATCATATTTACCATAAACTAACTATCGTTCCGATTCAATCGAACTCCTTTGATCACGGTTAATTAGATCTAGGTTCTGATTCGATCAATCATATTGATCTTCGCGTGATTGAATAGGATTTATGTGTCACTATCTACCCTGATGGCGGAAACCGACCAGTAGGGGTAAGTCGTTCGACGACCTCAGAATCACGATTGTGGAAAGAAAGATCATAGATCAATCATGAACCACCTTCATATAAACGATCACATCATTCATATCAATCTACATATCACCATATGCAAACTTCCCGAACCTATAACTGAACAACATCGGCTCTGATACCACTATAGGGATACGGGTAGGCTACACTAGCACAAATCAACGATTTTCTACCGCGTAAACTAGGATTCCTGTTGTCATAGATATCGGGATTAACACTAGATGTGCAGTTGCGGAACTTGATGAAGCACGTCGGGGCAGTGTAGATGTTCTACGTCTCCTACTTGTCCTCGTCCCACGAGCAGTTCCCTTTGCGTGGCTCGTCCAAGTGCTACGAATGCAGCACCTCCGAGGTATCCACACGTGCGGGGTGGAAGGGTCAGATGGCGGACTTCTTGTCCAAGTGCTACAGATGCAGCACCTCCGAGGTGTGAGGAGTGGCGATTGGGTGGAATGATCTACCTGGTCAGCTCGCCCCACCCTCTCTTATATAGGCGTCCCTAGTGGGCTACTACATTAGCAGCCCATTAGTATCCTAAGCCTGGTCTAATTCGGATCCAATCCTCATTAGGCTTCCAGCCCCTTAAGTGTGTGACCCTATAGGTTCATATACGTGTAGACATGACACTAATACAGTTATTCTGTCAATAGCTAGTAGAGTCCTCTAGCAAGATGTGCCAACTTCTAAACGCATACAAATATCATATCGGACGAACCATCACAAGGTTTAGTACATGTCTTTCCCTTTACCTCACGATATTTTGTCTAGATCCAAGATGACCTCTCTTTCTTGAAACTGTGATTCGGAATCCCTTTACTAGGTTAACTCTTAACCATATATAGCACGACCATTCATTTATGGATCCGATCACTCGAGGGGCCCAGAGATATCTCTCTCAACTAGAGAGGGGCAAATCCCATCTTGATTTACCCAATTATGGAGCATGCCTTGCAGCATGCTTCATGACAAACCTGGAAGCTACCTTTATAACTACCCAGTTATGGAGCAGCGTCTGATAGCCCCAAAGTTGGTCGATTCACATCTCAAGTGCAAGCGACAATCTCAGGTCTAAGTACAAAACGTACATGATCTATAGAGAGAGCTACAAGTCTAAATGCTAGTCTCAAGTTGGGTCAGTCCAACCCCATGTTCATAACATGTGTCCACATCATTGGTTTGACATCTCCATGTCCATGACTTGCGAAACATAGTGATCAACCAATCGATGTGCTAGTCTAATATTCACATGTGTCCTCACATGAACTCTGAGTAGGGGCAACTATTAGATAACCATACAAGTATAGAGTTTCACAAACAATTCACATAATTGCTAATCAATACAAGTTGCCTGATATGGATATTCAAGGAACATTATAATAACTCATGGATACATAAGAAATATAATCATCTCTATGATTGCCTCTAGGGCATATTTCCTTCAGTCTCCCACTTGCACTAGAGTCAATCTAGATTGTATCTAATACCTATTTATCTTGTGTGCTCCTCATGCGCAGGCTACAGGAGTGGCTTTGTAAAGGGATCAGCAACATTTGAGTCCGTATGTATTTTGCACATCATGACACTACCATCCTCAACGAACTGACAAATTTGATGGTAACGCATGCGAATATGTTTGTTCTTCTGGTGCTATCTAGGCTCCTTGGCTTGTGCAATAGCACCATTGTTGTCACAATAAACGTCCATGGGATTGGACGCACCCTGAACCACACCAAGAGCGATCGAGAAATTCCTAATCCAAATAGCTTCCTTTGCAGCCTCCCAGGCGACAATATATTCAACTTCTGTTGAAGAGGAGGTCACCCTATCTTTCTTGGAACTTTTCCTACTCACAGCACCACCATTCATGACAAACACATAACCAGATTGTGATCTAGAGTCATATGAGTCGTTAAGGTAACTCGCATTTGTGTAACCCCTTACACTGAGTTCATCCTCACCTCCATAAACTAGGAACACATCCTTAGTCCTTTTCAAATACTTAAGGATGTTTTTTACCAATGTCCAGTGACCTTCACATGGATCAACCAGGTATCTGATCGTAACACTTAGATCATAGGAAACATCTGGGCGAGTACATATCATTGCATACATGATGGATCCAATAGCCGAAGCATATGGAATCCTACTCATGTACTCACGCTCATCAGTAGTCGAAGGACACTGTGTCTTGCTGAGTTTTATGCCGTGAGACATGGGTAAGAACCCCTTCTTAGCCTCTTCCATGCTGAACCGTTTCAACACTTTTTCAATTTATGTACTCTTTCTTAATCCAATTATCCTCTTTGATCTATCTCTATAGATCTTGATGCCCAGCATATATGCCGCTTCTCCTATTTCCTTCATCGAAAAAATATTTTTCAATGAGGTCTTAACAGACTCGAGCATAGGAATGTCATTTCCAATCAACAATATGTCATGTACATATAAGAATAGAAATACAAGCGCTCTCCCACTTTCTTTCTTGCAAACACAAGGTTCTTGTTCATTTTTGATGAAGCCAAACTCCTTTACAACTTCATCAAATCGAATGTTCCAACTCCGAGATGCTTGCTTCCGCCCATAAATAGACTTTAGAAGTTTGCATACCTTTCCAACATTGTTTGGATCGACAAAACCTTCGGGCTGCATCATATACACATCCTTAGTAAGGATTCCATTTAAGAAAGCCATCTTGACATCCATATGCCATATTTCATAGTCGAAATGTGCAACAATGGCTAGAATGATCCATACATATTTAACCATCACTACGAGCAAGAAAGTCTTGTCATAGTCAACTCCTTAAACTTGTCGAAAACCTTTTGCAACAAGTCGATCTTTATGGATGTGAACATTTCCATCCATATCAATCTTCTTCTTATAGATCCATTTGCACTCGATGGCTTTAAAACCATCAGGCAGGTCAACCAAGTTCCAAACTTGATTTTCTCCCATGGACTCTATCTCGGATCTCATGGCCATCAGCCATTTCTCAGAGTCTGGGTCCACCATCACTTCTGCATAGGTCACAGGTTCATCATTGTCTAACAATAATAATTCCCGCGTCTCCCGGAGCCTCGCCGACCTTCGTGGTTGTGGTGCTTCTATTGCCACGGGTTCCTCAACTTGTTCTTATATAATAGCATCACTCGCAGAAGAATCCCCGACTGGCTCATCTTGAACTTCTTCAAGTCGCACCGACGTTCCACTCGTTCCTTTTGTGAGAAACTCTTTCTCTAGGAAAACACCGCTACGATCGACAAACACTTTGCCCTCTTCTCTGTTGTAGAAGTAATACCTTAAGGTTTCCTTCGGATATCCCAAAAAAATGCACTTATCCAGTTTGGGTGTTAGTTTGTCCGACTGAAGTCGCTTGAAAAATGCATCACAACCCCAAAGCTTTAGAAAAGACAAACTGGGATTCTTTCTAGTCCACATCTCATATGGTGTCTTAACTAAGGATTTAGATGGTACCCTATTAAGTGTGAAAGCTGCCGTTTCTAGAGCGTAACCCCAAAATGATAATGGTAAATCCAATTGGCTCATCATCGATCGAACCATGTCCAACAGAGTTTGGTTGCGCCGTTCGGAGACCCCGTTTCTTTGAGGCGTTCCGGGCGGCGTGAGCTATGGAACAATTCCTCAACTCTTAAAACGATTGCTAATTAGTGACTCGAATATTCACCTCCATGATCAGATCGCAAGGCCTTTATTTTCTTGCCACGTTATTCTCTACCTCACTCTGAAACTCCTTGAACTTTTCAAAAGTTTTAGACTTATGCTTCATCATGTAGACATAACCATCTCTACTGAAAACATCAGTGAAAGTAATAAAGTAGTGATATCCTCCTGTGGCTATCGTGCTCATTGGTCCACATACATCAGTATGTATGAGTTCCAACAAGTCTGTCGCTCTCTCGGGTAAAACCGAAAACGTCTACTTGGTCATCTTTCCAAGTAAACAAGCCTGACATTTCTCGTATGATTCAAAATCAAACAAAGTTAGAAGAACATCACCATGGAGCTTCTTCATGCACTTTTCACTTATCTTCCCCAAACGACAATGCCATAAATAGGTAGGACTCAAATCATTAGGCCGAAGCCTTTTAGCACTAACATTGTAAACATATGCATCATCAAGATTTAAAATAAATAACCCATTCACAATGGGAGCATCAGCCATAAACATAGCATTCTTAGAGATTACACAACCATTGTTTTCACTCGCGAATGAATAACCATCCCTCATCAAATATGTAGGTGATAAAATGTTTCGACCCATACTAGGAATGTAATAACAATTATTCAACTCCATAATAAATCCTGACGGATGGTGAAGTTGCATGGCGCCGACGAACAATGTAGCAACCCTTGCTTTATTTCCAACACAAAAATCCACTTCGCCTTCTGCACTTGTCTAGTCCTTATTAGCCCCTGCATCGAATTGCAAATACGAGTAACCGATCTGGTATCAAATACCCAAGAGTTAACATAGGGATCAGTGAGAAGAATGTCCACAACATTTACAACAAGCGTACCTGAGTGGGAAGTACTCTTACTTCCACTCTTCTTCAAAGAAGCCTAGTACTTGCTGCAGTTTCTCTTCCAGTGGCCATGTTCATGACAAAAGAAACACTCAGTGTCATCTGCAGGTCCAGCCTTTTGCTTGGGTTCAGGCTTAGGGATCGTATCCTTAGCCTTGCCCTTCTTCTTCTGCCAAGAAGTACCCTTTTTCTTAAAGCTAGGTTTGTTCTGCACAGCCATCATGTAACATCCCAAAAATATAAAACAAGGATCGTCAAACTCTAATCACTAAAATTAGGGTTAACAAATTTTTTGATCAATTAAAATCATATGAATGCATGTGTGAATGAGATGATTGGACCAATGCATTAATGAACTTGTGTGATTAATATAAATAGCACGAAATGGTTTAATGAGGAAAATAACATCATATAAAACATTTCCATGCAGAAAAAATCAAGAGAAAATAAAAAAAACAAATCAAATAAAGCAAATGGTCATTTTTGCCAATCTTGCTCACTAGGTCACTTTGAGTGTTTCTAGTCCAAGATTTCAAACAGAAACTTTCCCAATTCTTTTCACCCATTGCTAGAACAAGTAAAAGTGAATCAAATCCAACCTTTCAAACTTACAGAAACATTTGGCAACCTTATTAAAATCACATTTCAAAATTGAATCTTTGTCATATGTGAAGATCACCCATTTTCAAAACCCAACCAAACCAGTGCCCCTTGACTAATCCAACTAACCAGACACTCCCTAGTATGTGTCTAGCAAACCCACCAAGTTTGAATCCAAAATTCAAATTCAATGTTCTTGCGGCCATTTTATCAAACACCTTGCAGATACAAATCAAACAAACATCAAACACTATAGTGTGCAGTAATTTTGGCCTAACCTGTTCCCTATCTAGCTCGCTCTACACCCTCAGTAGATCATTTAACTTGTTTAACCCCTCTAGCTCACTGTAAACCAGACCATGCCATTAATGGCAAGCATGCCGAGCCTCACCTTGCCACCCCATTGTCGACAACAAGCTAGGAGCAGCAGCAAGCCTAGCAAGCATGTCTAGCAGGCACCCCACCGTCCACCGCCACTCCCTGTCCCAGCCCCGAGCACTGCTAGCCCCTGGACCACACGACAAGACCATGCCAAACCTCTCTGCGTGCGAGCCGAGAGCGCGCCAGTGCGCCACCCTCGACCAACACCCACAGACCGCGCGCTGCTCTCGCCGCGTGCGTGCGTGATCACCACCGCCCTAGCAACCCCGCAAACATGCCCGTTCGCCACAGCACGGACCATGCATGTTGTGCTCCATTAAAATAGCCGTTGGACCCGCCTAGAGCATCGAGGCGTTCCAACTGATCAACACCGCCCCACGCCTCGCCACCATGCCGTTGAGCTATGCTAGGGAGCACAGCACCGCCCCTACCATCGCCCATGCCAGTAGCACTCTGTGCCGTCGACACGACGAGCTCAGCCCGTGCCTGTCGGTCCCCTTCAGCCACTATAAATAGAGGCCTGCACCGCTCGTTTTCTTCACACTAGTTCACCCCCTCTCCCTCAGAACCACCCGACCTCACTCTCGGAGCAAGGAGAGCAGCGCATCATTGGAATTTGGCCGGAGCCCGCCGCTGCTAGAGGAGAAGGGAGCCGTCGATTGGAGCCGAACAAGGAGAAGCTGCCGGTACCAGGAGAACCACCATCGTCGACCTCATCGTTCCCCCCGTCGCCGACCCTTGCCTGAGCCCCGGTGAGCCTCCCACGACCCCTACCTGCCGTGCTAGGGTTCTATCTCGCCGGCGCTGCTTGACGTGGAGGATGAACCAGAGCCATTCGATTAGAACTAGATCCCACAGTCCACATTGCCCCGTACCGCTTCGCCCCTCACCGTCTCACTGACGCGTGGGGACATCCACTTAACCAGCCCGCACGTGCGCTATGTATAGTGGGCCAGCCCAGTAAAACTTCCCGCGTGACCCATAATTCAAATTTAGTTTTATTCATTTAATTTCAAACACAGTTCTGTACCTAGATTCAAAAATCAACGCAGCTCGATTCACTTAACCAAAATTCGTGAAACCAATTTTGTTAGAAAGGTACTGGAAAAGCTTAATCCAAGCCCGTTGGATTCAAACCATTTAGATTTATAGATCACCCCTGGTAAAAATAACAAGGCATAAGCTTTTCTGCATTCAAACATTTTTCAAAATTCAACCATAAAAGAATGCCACATTTGACCATACCTTTCAGAATATATAAAAATACATAGGTTTACTTACAGAAATAATTATCAAGTAATAAAAGAATGCCACATATGCATTTCTAGTCACATTATTTAATTAAAATAAAAAGGTTAAACCTTATTAAATTGTGACACCACTTTAAATCACATTCCCATGTACTAAAATATGTGGTGATGACATGTGTCAACATGATCCCATATTTGAGTTAGAGAATATTAAATCTTAAGTAGTTTTTCAATAAGTAGAAATTACTTTTCTCAAATTAAAATAAATAAGACAAGTGCTTTAATCTTGTAATGGTAGTGATGTTGATAGATCATCTAGTGTAAACCTTTGAGTGATGTTTAGAAATAGTTAAGTATTGTTTGGTGATTGTGTACCTCGTATTTATTTATAGAAGCTAGTACCGACCAAGGATACGAGGAGGAAGGAGGATACTATGAGGAAGAAACCGAGGAGAACTTCAACCACTACTCTGCACAAGGCAAGCTAACACTTGCAAGATACCCTACTTATGATCAAGCTATTAACTTAGCAACTTACACCACTTGATACCCAATCCTAGCTTTACTTGCAAGCTTAACACTTTATTTTCTTTATCAAAGCTTTCTATTAGAGTTTACATAGTGACTTGTAGATTCTAGAAAGATAATTGAAGGTAGCATAAAGAGCATAAAACTTGGCCTAAGTTAGATAATCTTAATATCATCCCGAGGCATGAGATTTACTTAGATAAGATACACTTTCTTATTACCCACCATTAGTATTTACCCCCACTTGTAGATGCTAGTGCTAAGCATAAAACTTGATCAACTTTAGATGGGAATACTTGGTGAAAATGGTTATGAAAACCTTAGAATGATGAGTCATTATACTGAAATGTTTTGACATGTGTTCTTGAACACCAGATGATTTTGATGATGAAAATGTTGAGGCATGAGCCTTAGCCCTTTACAAAACTGATGGTTGTCTGGATGCGATACCATTCCAATTTTACGGTACACCCAGAATACCCGAAAATTGGGTAGGGCTTGACTGGAAATTTATATACCTTAGTATTGGTTCCCTTGCGGCCAAGGTCTGAGCTGAGGCTTCCTTGTGAAGATTGTCCACCTGTGCAGTACCCAAGATGACAGTTGATCATGGTTGGGAGGCCAAACTCATAGGAGAGGTGCCTATACTAGGGCGTGTAATTGAAAGGTTAAGATTGATGATCCACATACTGAGTATGGTGAATTCAGGATTTGTTCCTGACGGATGTATCGAATGTTGTGGTGAAAGTGTACAATCTTTGCAGAGTGTCAAACTATTCGAATAGCCGCATCCGCGATTATGGACAGTTGGAGTGGCCATACTGTTCCCCCGTCAGATGTTTTCAAAACAACTTGTGAAATTATTTGTGACTTTGACTTGACCTGTTGTGATATAAATTCAAGTTCCCACTTAGGTGTTATAAAACTTTCAATTAGTTTTATTTGCTTCTGAACTTAGTAGAGGTAAATATGGCTTTTTGCAAAACAACCATAGAGCTTAGTACTTCCTATTCCAAAACCACTTCACTTATTAGTATTAGTTTGCGAGTACTTAAAGAGTACTCATGGCTTGTCCCTGGCTATTCCCGTGGCCATACTATGAAGATGAGTATCAGGATGACGGACCACAGGAAGGTTACGAAAACTAGGATCATCTCCCATCGTCAGCATTGCCTGTGACCCCGAAGATGGAGCTTCGCCTACGCTATCGTTATCTTTACGTTATTCTGCTGCTTGAGTTGTATTAAGAACTGGATCATGAGATCCATATTTGTGTAAGTCCTTATGTATGGTTTGTAATGGATGATGTACTGTGATATCCAAATTTGTTATGTCTCGCAAAAATGGTAATGGGATTGCGATGTATGGCATAACAGGCATCTAGGATTAAACATCCGGGTGTTGACAAGTTGGTGTCAGAGCCATCCTGACCATAGGAGACCCTAGTTAGAATTGACGTTTGAATCAAAAACTTAGTTTCAAAACCAAAGGAAGTGAGTATTTACATAAACCTATTCTCATTATTATCACTTGGATTCTTTCCTGAAAATTCATGTTCCTCAAAATTCTTGCCAAGTACATAAAATTTGACACACTTGATCACTCTACTAACTTACTCATCCTATATTCTTATAGATGGACGTGAAGTACAACAAGTTTTATCAGTTGGGGAATGGAGGAGACCTCATCTTTGAGCGTGACTTGGACCAACTGTCAGAAATGCTGGAGCATCCACACCCCGAGTTCTTCGGAGCTCAGATCAATGATCAGGAAGGAGAAGATCTACAGTGGCTAGTTGTGGCAAGTCTCCGAGGAAAGATTGAACCTCCCACTGCAGAGGGAATTTAGTTCACCTTAAGAGACAACAACTGGCTCGATGGACTTTCCAGGGCCATGCAGGAAGCTCTTGCCCGTCTGTGTGGGCAGAGTATCAATCAGATCAAAGGTACCAGTTTTGAGTTCTACCCAAGGCGTGATGTTTTGGGACAGCCACTGGAGGCCCCATATCACCACGAGCTGAAGAGTCAACTGGACCACCTCAACTTCATGACGTACGACCGTCAGAAGGAGTTGGACAATGTCCGTTCCTACGCCAACCACAAGTACACCATCGCCAAGAAGAAGGATCAGACCCTCGCCATGCTAGTGAAGGATCGCAAATCTCGTCGTCGTCAGCTCGACAAGAAGGAGCGCATCATTTTCCGTCTTCGCCACCGGATCACGGATTTGGAGGAGACCATCCATGAGAGAGACATGCAGTTGGAGGAGAGGGAGAATGCAGGGGAATACCTCCGTGGATACCCCTACTCCTATCTCAGCGATGATGACTTTCTGGAGGATCAAGCCATGGACTTCTTCACCGATGAGGATGACTTCGCCTTCATCAATGATGATGATGAGGATGATGAGGACACTGACTCCGAGGAGTAGTAGCACTTGAGCACTAGCGTTAGTGAGTTGTAGTCGGTCCCACTGTATCGTAGCTTCACAGAATGGTTCTTAAAACCATCTGTTTTTCTTTGTTGTGGTGTATGTTTGTATCGTGTTCTATGAATGAATGAAAAGCAAGTTGCTAGAAAAATCTGAGTCAAACTTTAAGAACTTTACTAAAACCCCTGAACCTTCGAAATTTCCCTCTTTTCTCATAATCTATCTCAATCTTCAGATGCCTCGCGGAGGAAGCAGTTCATCCCCGGACCCGATGTTGAAGATCTTGCAAATGTTGGTTTCTAACTGCGAAGCTAAACGAGCCGAATGTCAAGCCAACTTAGCCACCCTTCAACACATCGCCCAGATGGCCAACAACAACCAAGGCCATGGAAATCAGGACAACCATGGATCTAAGCTCAAGAATTTCTAGAACACCGACCACCTATTTTCACTAAGTCAGAAGAGCCCCTAGATGCAGATGATTGGTTGCAAACCATGGAGAACAATCTGGAAGTCGCAGGAGTGGAAGCTAATGAGAAATTTCTGTTCGCCACCCACTATCTAGCTGGAGATGCAAGAACATGGTGGAACATCGTTTGTGTAATGACCGGAGGTCAGATGATGACTTGGGATGAATTCAAGGTCAAGTTCAGCAGAACCCATGTGCCACCGGGTTTGATCAAGAGGATGAGAGATGAATTCAGAGAACTGAAGCAAGGAAGGATGACAGTAGTGGAATACCATGACAAATTCTTGTCATTGGCTAGGTATGCACCGGATGAGATCGACACTGAAGCCATAAAGAAGGAGAGATTCCTGAATGGTCTGCATGATGAGATGCAGACAGTGTTAGTCAATATCCCCTTTGTAGATATTGAAGCCTTAGTTGATTCTGCCATTCAGATGGAAGGAAAGATCAACCAAGCTAATGAGAACCGCAAGCGCCACATGATGCACCAACCAGGAACCCACCATACACCAAAGTATCGCCCCAACCCATCTCCAGGATTTGCCCCGAGAACCAACAGACCCCCGATGAACCGTCCGACCTATCCCAACCGTGGAAACCCAAGGCCCGGAGGAAATCACAACAACCCCGGAAACTCCAGCAATTTCACCCGTGCACCACCCAAGTTCAACAATAACAATGCCGCCACCCACCCCAACACTAACCCAAGGACTGTAAGCAATGATGTGCCTATTGCAACGAAGGACAAGTCGCAAGTGACTTGTTATGAATGTGGAACCAAGGGTCACTATTCCAATGAGTGCCCTAAGAAGATTACCGCAGCCCCCAATGCAAATGCCCCAGCTCAGCAGCAGCGTCGTGTTCAGCCCGGAAGAAGGTTTGCCCCAGGAAACTCGCTCAACCGCAACGGCCGTATTTTTCTCATTCATGCTGAAGAAGCCCAAGAAGCGCCAGATGTCGTGCTAGGTATGTTTTCTGTTAACTCAATACTTGCAAGAGTTTTGTTTGATTCTGGAGCATCGCACCCATTTGTCACTGAAGAATTTTCATGCACTAGTAAGATTCAACCAACCAAATTGAAGCATGTTATGCTTGTTCAAATACCCGGTTCAACCACCAAAGCTAGGCAAATTTGCAAAGCCGTCCCTATCCAAATCCATGGCATAGATTTTTATGCTAATCTAATAGTACTCGGAACTAAAGGTTTGGAAGTAGTACTAGGAATGGATTGGATGTACAAATACAAAGGATTAATTGACTGTGCCAAGAAAGCCATAACCATAAATAGTACAGCCGGAATATCAGTCGAGCATGTGTCTGAAACCTTGCCCCATCAATTCAAGTGCAACAAGAGTATGGCCCAGCCAACCATTGACCAAGTCCGGATAGTCTGTGAATACCCCGATGTATTTCCAGATGTTTTGCCCGGTATGCCCTCAGATCGGGATATAGAGTTTATCATCGAACTAATACCTGGAACCCGACCCATAGCCTAGAGACCATATAGTATGCACCTGTCTGAACTAGCAGAACTGAAGAAGCAACTAGATGCCATGCTGGAAATTGGATTGATTCAACAAAGTGTGTCACCTTGGATATCCCCTGTTTTGTTCGTGGACAAGAAAGATGGAGGTAACAGTTTGTGTACGGATTATCGGAAGTTGAATGATGTCACTATCAAAAACAAGTACCCACTGCCAAAGATAGAAGACATGTTGGACCAGTTGACTGGTGCCAAAGTGTTTTCTAAGATTAATCTTAGAACTGGCTATCATCAACTCAAGGTTCGCGCAGAGGATATTCCAAAGACTGCTTTTACCACCAGATATGGATTATTCGAGTATACGCATGTCTTTTGGATTAACCAATGCCCCTGCTTATTTCATGTATCTCATGAATAAGATTTTTATGGACTTCCTGGATAAGTTTGTCGTTGTTTTCATCGATGACATTCTAATTTATTCCAAATCAGAAGAAGAACATGAACTACACCTAAGGACCATTCTTGGAACCCTTAGAGAACATCAGCTATATGCCAAGTTTAGCAAATGTGAATTCTTGTTACAGGAGGTAGGATTCCTCGAACATACTGTATCAGCCGAAGGAATTGCCATTGACCCTACGAAGGTTTAGGATGTTGAAGATTGCCAAGACCCAAGCACTCAAACCCAAGTTCATGCATTTCTCGGATTAGCGGGATACTACCGCAAGTTCGTAGAAGGATTCTCGAGTACTGCCAGACCCATGACCCAATTGCTGAAGAAGGACAAGAAGTTTGAATGGACGGACAAATGTGAAGCGAGTTTTCAAGAACTCTAGAGAAGATTGATTTCAGCCCCAATGTTGATCATGCCGGATGTCACGAAGCCCTTTGATGTGTATTGTGACGCATCCAAGATCAGTCTCGGATGTGTGCTAATGCAAGAAGGCAAAGTTATATCTTATCTATCCCGACAACTGAAACAACATGAACAGAATTATCCAACCCATGACCTTGAACTAGCAGCCATAGTTCTAGCCCTGAAGACATGGAGGCATTACCTGATGGGAAACCGTTGTGAGATTTATTCGGATCACAAGAGCTTGAAGTATATATTCACTCAGAAGGAGCTGAATATGAGATAGAGAAGATGGATTGATCTAATCAAGGATTATGATCTGGACATTCACTATCACCCCGGTAAAGCCAATGTGGTAGCAGATGCCCTTAGCAGATTGCCGTGCCGCTTGAACTCCATGATTTTGAAGGAGCAACCATGTTTGCACAAAGAGATGGAAGATTTCCGAATGAAATTAGTAAGTGAAGGATTTTTGGCTAGCATAGAACTTCAACCCTTGATCAGTCAGATCAAGGAGGCGTAGAAAGGAAATGCTAGTATCGACAGAATCAAACATCGTATCGGTATAGGCAAAGTACCCGGATTCACCAAAGACGAATAAGGAGTTCTGTGGTATAAAGGACGCCTTTGTGTACCAGCAGATTCGGAGTTGAAATAAGTTATTTTGAAAGAGTCCCTTGATACTCTTTATTCTATCCATCCCGGAGGAACGAACATGTATCAGGATTTGAAGGAACAATTTTTGTGGCATAAGATGAAGAGAGAAATCGGAAGCTATATATCCAAGTGTGATATATGTCAGAGAGTCAAGGCGGGACATCAAAGACCCGCAGGACTGTTGCAACCATTATAGATTCCGGAATGGAAATGGGATTCAGTTGGAATGGACTTTATCACCGGATTGCCTACTTCTAGTAGGGGAAATGACTCTATCTGGGTCATAGTTGATAGATTGTCCAAAGTCGCCCATTTCTTACCAGTCAAGACCACATACCAGAGTTCGAAGCTAGCGGAGTTATACATCGCTAGAATCATCAGTTTGCACGGAGTTCACAAGAACATTATATTGGACCGAGGAACCCAGTTTACCTCGAGATTCTGGAAGAAAGTCCAAGAAGGTTTAGGAACCTGACTAGATTTCAGCACCGCGTATCACCCTCATACCGATGGACAAACAAAGCGAGTAAATCAAATACTCGAAGATATGTTGAGAGCATGTGTGCTAGAGTATGGAGCTAAATGGGAAGACTGTCTGCCTTTTGTAGAATTTTCATACAAACACAGTTACCAAGCTAGTTTGCAAATGGCCCCATTTGAATTCATGTATGGAAGGAAGTGTCGCACCCCTTTGAATTGGTCGGAAGTAGGAGAGAGTCAGATTTCCGGACCCGACATCCTACGAGAAGCAGAAGATAAAGTCCACAAGATTCATGAGCAACTCAAGACCTCCCAGTCAAGGCAGAAGAGTTACGCCGACAAGAGACGTTGAGACCTTGCTTTCAATATCGGAGATTTCGTGTACCTTAAATTGTCGCCTTTGAAAGGAATGCAACGTTTCTAGCTCAAAGGAAAGCTAGCCCCCAGATATATCGGACCCTTCAAGATTCTGAATCGTCGAGGAGAGGTATCATATCAATTGGAACTGCCAGAGGAAATGTCAGCAGTGCACAATGTGTTCCATATATCGTTACTTCGCAAATGTCTTGAAGTTCTAGAGAGGACCGAAGTTTTCAAGAACATTGATCACTGGAACATAGAGATCAACGATGACCTGACCTATCCCAAAGTACCCATACATATTTTGGAAGAAGCTTTCAGAACTACCAGGACCCGAAGCATCAAGTTTCTCATGATTCAGTGGAGCAACCACACTGAAGAAGAAGCTACCTGGGAGCGAGAAGATCACATCAGGACGGAGTTTCCCGATCTCTTTAAATCCTTGGTAATCTTTTTCTTCCTTTTTCAAATCTCGGGACGAGATTTTGTTTAAGGGGGAAGGTTTGTAACATCCCAAAAATATAAAACAAGGATCATCAAACTCTAATCACTAAAATTAGGGTTAACAAAAACTTTGATCAATTAAAATCATATGAATGCATGTGTGAATGAGATGATTGGATAAATGCATGAATGAACTTGTGTGATTAATCTAAATAGCAAGAAATGGTTTAAAGAGTAAAATAACATCATATAAAACATTTCCATGCAGAAACAAATCAAGAGAAAATAAAAAAAAACAAATCAAATAAAGGAAATGGTCATTTTTGCCAATCTTGCTCAATAGGTCACTTTGAGTGTTTATAGTCCAAGATTTCAAACAGAAACTTTCCCAATTATTTTCACCCCTTGCTAGAACAAGTAAAAGTGAATCAAATCCCACCTTTCAAATTTACAGAAACATTTGGCAACCTTATTAAAATCACATTTCAAAATTGAATCTTTATCATATGTGAAGATCACCCATTTTAAAAACCCAACCAAACCAGTGCCCCTTGACTAATCCAACTAACCATACACTCCCTAGTATGTGCCTAGCAAACCCACCAAGTTTGAATCCAAAATTCAAATTCAAAGTTCTTGCGGCAATTTTATTAAACACCTTGCAGATACAAATCAAACAAACATCAAACACTATAGTGTGTAGTAATTTTGGCCTAACTTGTTCCCTATCTAGCTCACTCTACACCCTTAGTAGACAATCTAACTTGTTTAACCCCTCTAGCTCACTGTAAACCAGACCATGCCATTAATGGCAAGCATGCCGAGCCTCACCTTGCCACCCCATTGTCGACAACAAGCTAGGAGCAGCACCAAGCCTAGCAAGCATGTCTAGCAGGCACCCCACCGTCCATCGCCACTCCCTGTCCCAGCCCCGAGCACTACCAGCCCCTGGACCACATGACAAGACCATGCCAAACCTCTCTGCGTGCGAGCCGAGAGAGCGCCAGTGCGTCACCCTCGACCAGCACCCACAGACCGCGCGCCGCTCTTGCCACGTGCGTGCATGATCACCACCGCCACAGCAACCCCGCAGATATGCCCGGTCGCCGCCGTGCGGACCATGCACGCTGTGCGCCATTAAAATCGCCGTCGGACCCGCCTAGAGCATCGACGCATTCCGACCGATCAGCACCGCCCCACGCATCGCCACCACCCCGTTGAGATATGCAAGGGAGCAAAGCACCGCCCCCTACCGTCGCCCATGCTAGTAGCACTCTGTGTCGTCGACCACGACGAGCTCAGCCCGCGCCCGTCGGTCCCCTTCATCCACTATAAATAGAGGCCTCCACCGCTCATTTTCTTCACACCAGTTCACTCACCTGTCCCTTAGAACCACCCCACCTCACTACCGGAGCAAGGCGAGCAGCGCATCATCGGAATTTGGCCGGAGCCCGCCGCTGCTGGAGGAGAAGGGAATCGTCGATTGGAGCCGCCCCAGGAGAAGCTGCCGGTACCAGGAGAACCGCCGTCGTCGACTTCATTGTTCGCCCCCGTTGCCGACCCTTGCCTGAGCCCCGATGAGCCTCCCAGGACCCCCACCTACCGCGCAAGGGTTCTGTTTCGCCGGCGCTGCCCGACGTGGACGATGAACTAGAGTCATTCGATTAGAACTAGATCCCATGGTCCACATTGCCCCGTACCGCTTCGCCCCTCACCGTCTCACTAACGTGTGGCGACAGCCACTTAACCATCCCGCACGTGCGCTATGCGTAGTGGGCCGGCCCAGTAAACCTCCCGCGCGACCCAACAATTCAAATTTAGTTTTATTCATTTAATTTCAAACACAGTTCTGTACCTAGATTCAAAAATCAACCCAGCTCGATTCACTAAACCAAAATGCATGAAACTATTTTTTTTAGAAAGGTACTGGAAAGCTTAATCCAAGCCTGTTGGATTCAAACCATTTAGATATATAGATCACCCCTGGTAAAAATAATAAGGCAAACACTTTTCTGCATTCAAACATTTTTCAAAATTCAACCATAAAAGCTTTTGAGTTGATTCCAACTTGCAAAAATCACATTTGACCACACCTTTTAGAATATGTAAAAATATATAGGTTTACTTACAGAAATAATGATCAACTAATAAAAGAATGCAACATAGGCATTTCTAGTCACATTATTTAATTAAAATAAAAAGGTTAAACCTTATTAAATTGTGACACCACTTTAAATCACATTCCCATGTACTGAAATATGTGGTGATGACATGTTTCAACATGATCCCATGTTTGAGTTGTAGAATATTAAATCTTAAGTAGTTTTTCAATAAGTAGAAATTACTTTTCTCAAATTAAAATAAATAAGACAAGTGCATTAATCTTGTAATGATAGTAATGATGATAGATCATCTAGTGTGAACCTTTGAGTGATGTTTAGAAATAGTTAAGTATTGTTTGGTGATTGTGTACCTCCTATTTATTTATAGACGCTAGTACCGACCAAGGATACGAGGAGGAAGGAGGATACTACGAGGAAGAAGCCGAGTAGAACTTCAACCAATACTATGCACAAGGAAAGCTAACACTTGCAAGATACCCTACTTATGAGCAAGCTATTAACTTAGCAAGCTTACGCCACTTGATACCCAATCCTAGCTTTACTTGCAAGCTTAACACTTTATTTTCTTTATGCAAGCTTTCTCTTAGAGTTTACATAGTGACTTGTATATTCTAGAAAGATAATTGAAGGTAGCATAAAGAGCATAAAACTTGGCCTAAGTTAGATAATCTTAATGTCATCCTGAGGCATGAGATTTACTTAGATAAGATACACTTGCTTATTACCCACCATTAGTATTTACCCCCACTTGTAGATGCTAGTGCTAATCATAAAACTTGATCAACTTTAGATGGGAATACTTGGTGAAAATGGTTATGAAAACCTTAGAATGATGAGTCATTATACTGAAATGTTTTGACATGTGTTCTTGAACACCAGATGATTTTGATGATGAAAATGTTGAGGCATGAGCCTTAGCCCTTTACAAAACTGATGGTTGTCTGGATGCGATACCATTCCAATTTTACGGTACACCCAGAATACCCGAAAATTGGGTAGGGCTTGACTGGAAATTTATATACCTTAGTATTGGTTCCCTTGCGGCCAAGGTCTGAGCTGAGGCTTCCTTGTGAAGATTGTCCACCTGTGCAGTACCCAAGATGACAGTTGATCATGGTTGGGAGGCCAAACTCACAGGAGAGGTGCCTATACTAGGGCGTGTAATTGAAAGGTTAAGATTGATTATCCACATACTGAGTATGGTGAATTCAGGATTTGTTCCTGACGGATGTATCGAATGTTGTGGTGAAAGTGTACAATCTCTGCAGAGTGTCAAACTATTCGAATAGCCGTGTCCGTGGTTATGGACAGTTGGAGTGGCCATACTATTCCCCCGTCAGATGTTTTCAAAACAACTAGTGAAATGATTTGACTTTGACTTGACCACAACAGAGTTGTGATATGAATTCAAGTTCCCACTTGGGTGTTATAAAACTTTCAATTAGTTTTCTTTGCTTCTGAACTTAGTAGAGGTAAATCTGGCTTTTTGCAAAACAACCATAGAGCTTAGTACTTCCTATTCCAAAACCACTTCACTTATTAGTATTAGTTTGCGAGTACTTAAAGAGTACTCATGGCTTGTCCCTGGCTATTCCCGTGGCCAGACTATGAAGAGGAGTATCAGGATGACGGACCGCAGGAAGGTTATGACAACTAGGATCATCTCCCATCGTCAGCATTGCCTGTGACCCCGAAGATGGAGCTTCGCCTACGCTATTGTTATCTTTATGTTATTCCGCTGCTTGAGTTGTATTAAGAACTGGATCATGAGATCCTTATTTGTGTAAGACCTTATGTATGGTTTATAATGGATGATGTACTGTGATGTCCAAATTTGTTATGTCTTGCAAAAATGGTAATCCTGGTATTGATATGTATGGCATAATAGGCATCTGGGATTAAAAATCCGGATGTTGACACATCACATGGCTATGCCCTGCACACTTCTTCTTGTCACTTTCTGTTGTTTTTAGCATCCCACATTACTCATTAAGGGACTTCTCCACCCCATGCATCTGGTAGTTCGAAATGAACTGGCCATAGCTAGATGGAAGAGATGCCAAAATGAAATCAGTAGCCAACTCTTGTCCTAGTGGAAAACCAAGCTTTTCCAAAGTCTGACTGTAGCCAACCATTTTGATAACATGAGGGCCTACCACCTGCTCCCTCTGCCACCTTGCATTCCACAAAGGACTTGGCGACATTGTACCTCTCATGTGACACCCCAGTTTTAGCTAATTACTATTTAGGGTTTGTTTGTGCATTCATAAGCATCATCTCTTAAAAATGCATGCAAAGAGAAACAATGCAACCCCAACCCTAGCTTTTACCTCTCTCTTTGAAAGCAATTCAAAATAGTTTTGAATTTTGAAATGACAAAAATAATGGAGCCAAATTAAATATAAGGGCTCTTTATTACTTTATATATTTCACAAAACCTCTCTGGTATTTTTGAAATACTCAAAACAGATTTGGAATTCAAAATACAAAAGAGAAATTAGAAATAGAATTGGAAAATGTTTTAGAAAGAAAAAACAGAGCTGCCAGTGCAGCCCAGGCCGGCCCAGCTCCCCTCTCCCCTCTGCCTGCCGCACACCCGTAGCTCCCGTGGCCCAGCAGCGGCCCAACTGGCCCATACCCCTTCGCCGGCTTTCATCTTTCTTCTTCCTCCAGCCAGAAGGACACCGCAATCACCTGCGTGTCTTGCCACTCGCCATCGATCTCCTTCGCATCACGATGCCAGCCGCCGCCCGCTGAGTAGAGTATAATACCACGACGCGCATGTCTCTCTCGCCTTATCCTCTCCCCCTCGCGTGCTTTCTCTTCCTCTCTGTCCCGCGTAAGCCCGAACCCTAGCCTCACGGCCGCCGTGTCGCGCAGTCATTCAGGACATCCCCGCGCTCGATTGAGGGTGCCATCGGCTCCGCCACCTCGTCCTCGAACTCCTCTGTGAAGCACGCTTGCCCGGATAGCCTATAACGATGGAATCAGACTCGTCTTCCTCAAGCCTGACGACCACCGCCACCGTCTGTGCCGTTGTTTCCGTCCACCCTCTCCTCGCCGACCCCTCTGTTAGCGTCACGGTGAGCACCCGGTGCTCAAGCACCACTCCCCGTCTCCCTACCTCTCTAGTTCACCCTCACTTCGAGGTCCGCCGCCGTGCGCCGTCAGTCACCGCCGCAGCAGCTTCTCCGGTGACCTGAACTCAGCGGCTCCACCGTAGTTAGGTTCCCCGCGACGTGCTGTGTCTAACATGCACATCCGCTCTTCCCAGTACGCCCTCCTCCGCCATCTCCGGCGACCACCCGACGGTGGTTGTCACGTGACGTCACGCCGACGCAGTCCTGACGTGGGCAGTGGACCCACTAGCTGCCAGCGAGGCCCCTGACGTGGTCTGGTCCCAGCAGTTAGTGACTGGGGCTAGGTAGAGCCGAGTGAAAAATTCCCCCACCCCTGTGCTGATGTCATAATGATGCAGTAATCAATTTAAATTGGTTTAATATTTTCAGAAAACGAATAAAAATCGTAAATTCAATAACTAATTCATTTTAAGTCAGAAAAATACAAATAATATATCAAAATGTTTAGAAAAATGAGAACTATCTATCTAAGCTATAATCATGCATTGTTAACCAACTTTCATGACAAGTTCAATTAGAGAACTAAATGAACCCCTCTCATATACATCCGGAGTTTCCCCGAGTTAGGGTTTTCACCCCTCGGAACCCCGATTAAAATGCCGAGCATGTCTTAGGGTTACATTTCAGTATTAATCAACTTGTCATATCATCATCGTTGTTTGAGCATTACATCGATGCCATGTGTTGATTGTTTCCCTTTCTTTCTGGTGATTTGGTTCTTCTTCGGTAGAATACGATATCGAGATCGAAGACCGAGATCAACATCATCAAAGATTGAAGATCGACGAATAATACTTGACCAACTGTACCTAAGTCAAGTACAAGGCTCCAGAAGATCTGCGTATCGATTATCAACTGGTAAAGGCAAGCATAGCCCCACCATGATATAATCCTATGTTTTCGAAAGTATTTCTATTCTTGCCATGTTGCATATGATTCTACTGTGGTATTTTATTGATAGATAGAGTAACCTATCTATTGAATTACTCCCTTTGAGCTTATATTACCTGATCCACTTCTCCTAGGATAACTAGGTTTGGCTTGTGTGCATTGCTAGAGCTTATATCTGTGTCTTCCTTCGCCATGCATAGCTGTTAAGCCTGGTCCATCCAGATGATGTATCAGCTGCAGAGAATCTAGTATGATAGGATAACATGATGAGATGAGATCAGTGATGTGAGATTAAACATGCTAAGGCTTGTATGGGAGGCCACCGTGGGATGTGGTTTTTCTAGTCCCATGCTTGCCACCACTAGGACCCGAGTTCTTGCCTCTTGAACCAAGACGAGCGTACAACCAAACGGGGTTTATTGGGACCCCTTGATTGACTAACTTGCGTAGTAGATTCCATGAGTCACATAGTTCGGGCATTCCATTCGACATGCATTCTGGATCTTCTTGAAGGCGGTGAAGGAGGTGCATTCATAACAGGTAGGTAAGCGTGGCCGAGGTTGCTTGGGGTAGATAGCACCCCTGGTAAACCAACCTCTCCTCACATCTCTAGGGACTGGCTTCAGGATTTGACCCGTTATGATGGAACCATACTTATTGCGTGACTCATGGTTGCGACGAAAGCAAGGTAAAGGTCACGTCTAACCACCCTCTGCCGGCCTTCCAAGGAAGAGGGCTAATCATGTGGCATTAAGAGAAGGTTAGTATGTGTGGGTAAATTTGTACACCCCTGCAGGGTAATAATCTTTTTGAAAAGACATGCTCATGGTTATGAACGCTTGGTGACCAGATTCTAAGATCATAGAGAACTTGAACCTAATCGTAAAACTTGGCAGATCAACGTGTGCTTAAGGATGCTTCCTCATGGGTACGAGGGGGTGATCCTAGTTCAGGAGATGATGATGATTTGGTGGATATAAAAAGATGATGATCAATATTTCGGAGATGTCGCTCTCTTATCCCCTTTTAAAATACTCTGATTAGACGAGCTTCTTCTTCTCTCTCTCTTGTTTTATAAAGAAAAGATGGATTTATGTAAAACAACTCCACCAGCCATAAGTCTTGCGGAGTACACCCTATACTCACCCTTGCTTTGTTGATACTTTTGGCAGAGTAAGTATTCACCTGAAGACGAGTTTCGTACTACATCGACATCGACGAGTAGCTTGGGGTTCCCGGCCTCTTAGGCCATTTGTTAAGTTTGCTATACATAGTAGCATAATTTTCCTTCTGTTGTTTGATGTTTGTGGTTAGTGACCTCTACTTGTAATAATTAGGTTCTCTGCTCAGTTATGAGCTTGCTGTAATAATTTTTGTGTCGTAGGGTCACTGCTATGTTTACCGACTCTTCACTATATATCCTCGAGCTCAAGGTTAAGCTTATGTCAGACGGGGGTCTGATTTGTTTAGCCCTGATCCCGGGGGTGTCACAGGTTTTGGTATCAGAGCAGTACCAACCGCAGGAAAACCTTGCTATTGGTCGATGTTGAGTCTAGTGTTTGCGAAAAACTATTTAAAGATGAAAAGTATTTGCGAAAACTCTAGTATGCTTCTTTTTCTCCTTATCCAGTTTCACTCTAACTCTGGGTTATCTTATCTGGTGATGATTTTTGAAATGTTTTGATACCCCTTCTAATCTTTCAAAGCTTAGGTGCCTTCTGGGCATGTCGTTTCTTAACTAGTTGACCTAGTGTTGAGTTCTATAGAGTTGCATGTTGTGAATTCTTTGTTTCCCTTTGCTCCTATTCGTTTGAGAGGTTCCTTTCTGTCATGATCTCTCTATCTTATGGGCCACAACAACATATTGTTGGTTCCACAGTGTTCTGCTCTAGGCTTCGAGGTTTCCTTTCGCCTCGAGTGCCCCCTTTTTGTTTGGGTACTTCAGAAGTCATTTCTTCTCTTGGAAGCTACCTCGTGATTACTACCTTGTAGTGTACGTTGTGTTACTCAGGTAGTAGTTACTTCTTTCTTTGGGGTTTAACCCTTGGACTTGAACCGAAGATCCCGGATTGTGCTGGATTCTCGTGTTGCAAATCTTGTACATGAATCTGACCTTTAACCCAAGATCCTTTCTTTGACCCCTGTTGCTAAGGTCCACACATTACCTCAGGATGGCTGGTACTACAATTCTAGCCTTCAAGCTTGTGGTTTTTGTCGCGATGGAATTGTGACAAGTAAGGACTTCCCCTACCACTAGCCATGGAAGGTGTTCTTTAATGGAACCAAATAGATCACGACAAGAGTACTCCCCGAGAGCCTCGCATCTAAACTCAACACTCTGCCACACCATGCCCTTTTCTTGCATTGGTGTTCGGAAGACTGTTGAATTATGCATCCACATCTCAGGATTCTATCCTGAGCATGTTCCTTTCCCTTGTTGTTTTCCGACCTTCATCTACCAGTTGGTAGCCAAGTAGTACTATGCATTGGTGTCTTCCGATGTAAGATACTCTTGTGGTCCGTCATGACAAACCCTTTCGGGATTTCAGGAGATACAAACTCCAGCACCTCGTCATATATAAGACCAGGTCAAAGTGTTGTAATCCGCAGATTAAGAGACAATGAGTGTCTCCCATCTGTTCTATCTTAAGTATCACACCCTTCTATACTAAGAGGTCCTGCTGAGTTTTATGACCCCTTAATGAAGTGATACTTCCACACATGTTTACCCACCCTTCCTCGAGCTTTCACGCTCGTGAATGATGCGTGTGCGTAATAATGTGGCTATCTGAGATTATTAGCAATTAATATTGTTTTGATCTATAAGGACATCTGTGTCATCCTTAGCGTGATTGGTTAATCCTATCACTAAGCAAAGGATGATCGTGCTACCAAGTCCGTTATTCTCGTACACTCTCTTCGGTTAAAGAGTTAGGCTCATGCCGAAGCTCTAAGACTATGTCATATTGCCTTACCAAGCAAGTTTCCTCTTGAACAAAGTGACATATCGGTGGTTCGTAATATTCTAGATGTATACTAGAAGTATCGCCTTGTTGCCACATGACCGTGTTGTCAAGTTCTTGAGCAAGAAGTTCTCTGAACTGCACCTTTCTCCAAGGATCCGTACTGGATACCCATGAACTAGTTGGTTGAGCTTAAACAACAACTTGGGGAGTTGTAAGACAAAATTTCTATCTAACTTTGTTTCTTCTTAAAGGGATGTCTAGTGTTTTTCGTGTTGAAGAAAGATAGTATTTCCTTTGTGGACATATTATCTCCCCCATCTGTGATTTGATTTGGGTTATCGTCAAATCAAACTCAGCTCCAAGGGCTATCTTGATGATGTTTCCTTTTTTGATGTTTCACTTGAGAACATCTTCATGTCCTTTGGTCTGACCAATATTGTTGCCTCGTTCAAGTAACATTCGAGTCCATCTTCTTGGAGTGTCCTGATAAGTTTGTTGTTGAGCCCAATGATGACATTCTTATCTTCTCCATGTTAAGATTAGATTCATCTGGAACAATTGGCATTAATGTTTGAAAACTTTTGAGAACCATCTTCGAGTCATCTCAAAGTATGTGTTCTGGATGTTAGAAGTAACCTGTTCACGTGCAAACGTTGAAAGATGTCGCCATGGATTCGAGAAAAGTTATCGTTCCTTCCTTAAGGATACATGTGTGTTTTATTGCTAGTACTTTATATGTATGCAGTTGTCTTTTGACAAGATGTTAATACACGGGTATAGCAACCCAACTCCGTCTTTGGAGCTTTACACTATAGCCCATATCTTGAGAATCTAGTAACTTTACCTTCACGGTAGATGTTGCAAACTTTCTATTCAGATATGCTGAGTCTGAATTATAATTTCACCTAACCAAAGCTGAATCTCAAGCAGTAATGATGGTTGGTGTTCTTCAAGGTTTTGACGTAGGTTTCTTTGTAATTCTAGCAAGATTGGTGTAATTGTTGGCACAATTAGCTGGAAAAAACCCTTGTCATATTCTCTTGCATCAGCACTAACAACCACTCCTCATGAGGCTTCTTCTATAATTTAATATAGGAGTTGTTCTTATGTTTTCCTTTGTATCCGAAGTCCGACCTTTACTTGATGTCTGATTTTTCGAACATCAAGGAGAACATTTAAAGTAGTGTTGCTAAATGTCTCCCAGTTGATCTTCCAGACCCTTCTTATGTTAGCAACCGTTACGTTGTGCCAAGTAATTGAAGTCTGAGAATGAAGTTTCTTTCTTCTCGTGTCACCAGGATTCTTCTTAACTATTCTTATTAGTGGTGTAAAGTGTTATCATGATCTTTGGCAAAGATTTTGATAAATCTGGATGAATAAAGAGTTTCCTTCGTTTTCTTAGCCATGTTTTAAGAGTGACTATGATTTTGGTAATCAGTAGTTTCTCTTGATACATGTTCCTTGTGACTCTTATGAGTCCTCTCCACCAAAACACCTTTCTATCTTAAGCCTTCTGTTGAATGAAAAAAATGACCCTTCTGTTTCAAAAGTAGTTCAACAAATTGGTTTTGTTGATCCATATCTCTAAACCTGATATCTCTACTTAAGACGTTTAGTAGAGGTTCTTTATCGTAGTCTGTGATCATGTTCTTTCTATTGGAACCTTTCCTTTTTAGAAGCTTAAAATCTCTTGTAAGTTCCATGGTCTCAATCCTTATGAAGACCAGTTGTCTAACAATTTGAAACCTTCTTCTCTCGTTTCCTCTTTTACCTTGATGTGTTTCATGTTTGTCATATCAGAGTTGTTTCTAAACACTCCATCCATGAGTTGACCATGAGATACTCTGTGCGAATGTTTAGTGTGTTTCCCTCTTATCTTAGAGTGACCCTGTTTCTTTCTCTCTCTGTCTCTTTTCCTACCTTTGGAATCTCGATTCGAGATTCTCGTAAGGGGGATAGAGCTGTAACACCCCAGTTTTAGCTAATTACTATTTAGGGTTTGTTTGTGCATTCATAAGCATCATCTCTTAAAAATGTATGCAAAGAGAAACAATGCAACCCCAACCATAGCTTTTCCCTCTCTCTTTGAAAGCAATTCAAAATAGTTTTGAATTTTGAAATGACAAAAATAATCTAGCCAAATTGAATATAAGGGCTCTTGATTACTTTATATATTTCAAAAAACCTCTCTGGTATTTTTGAAATACTCAAAACAGATTTGGAATTCAAAATACAAAAGAGAAATTAGAAATAGAATTGGAAAATGTTTTAGAAAGAAAAAACAGAGCCTCCAGTGCAGCCTAGGACGGCCCAGCTCCCCTCTACCCTCAGCCTGCCGCACACCCGCAGCTCCCGTGGCCTAGCAGTGGCCCAACTGGCCCATACCCCTTCGCCGGCTTTCATCTTTCTTCTTCCTCCAGCCAGAAGGACACCGCAAGCACCTACGTGTCCCTTCGCTCGCCGTCGATCTACTTCGCATCACGATGCCTGCTGCCGCCCGTCGAGTAGAGGATAAGACCATGACGCGCACATCTCTCTCACCTTATCCTCTCCCCCAAGCATGCTCTATCTTCCTCTCTGTCCCGCGCAAGCCCGAACCCTAGCCTCACGGCCGCCGTGTCGCACCGTCGTTCAGGACCTCCCCGCGCTCGATTGAGGGTGCCATCGTCTCCGCCACCTCGTCCTCGACCTCCTCTGTGAAGCACGCTTTCCGTGATAGCCTTCAACGCCGAAATCGAACTCATCTTCCTCAAGCCCGACGACCACCGCTACTGTCCGTGTCGTCGTTTCCGTCCACCCCTCTCCTTGCCGACCCCTCTGTTAGCCTCACGGTGAGCACCCGGTGCTCAAGAACCACTCCGCGTCTCCCCCACCTCTCTGGTTCATCCTCACTTCGAGGTCCGCCACCGTGCTCCATCAGTCACCGCCGCAGCAGCTTCTCCGGTGACCTGAACTCAGCGGCGCCACCGTAGTTAGGTTCCCCGCGACGCGCTATATCTAACACGAACATCCGCGCTTCCCAGTACGCCCTCCTCCGCCATCTCCGGCGACCACCCGACGGTGGCTGTCGCGTGACGTCACGCCGACGCGGTCCTGACATGGGCCATGGACGCACTAGCTGCCAGCGAGGCCCCTGACGTTGCCTGGTCCTAGCAGTCAGTGATTGGGGCTAGGTAGAGCCCAGTGAAAAATGCCCCCACCCCTGTGCTGACGTCATAATGACGCAGTAATCAATTTAAATTGGTTTAATATTTTCATAAACTGAATAAAACTCGTAAATTCAATAAGTAATTCATTTTAAGTCAGAAAAATACAAATAATATATCAAAATGTTCAGAAAGATGATAATTATCTATCTAAGCTATAATCATGCATTGTTAACAAACTTTCATGACCAACTATACCTAAGTCAAGTACAAGGCTCCCGAAGATCTGCATATCAGTTATCAACTGGCAAAGGAAAGCATAGCCCCACCATGATATAATCCTATGTTTTCGAAAGTATTTCTATTCTTGCCATGTTGGATACGATTCTACTATGGTATTTTATCGATAGATAGAGTAACCTATCTATTTCATTACTCCTTTTGAGCTTATATTACCTGATCCACTCCTCCTAGCATAACTAGGTTTGTCTTGTGTGCATTGCTAGAGCTTATATCTGTGTCTTGCTTAGCCATGCATGGCTGTTGATCCTGGTCCATCCAGATGATGTATTAGCTGTAGAGAATCTAGTATGACAGGAGAACGTGATGAGATGAGATCAGTGATGTGAGATTAAACATGCTAAGGCTTGTATGGGAGGCCACGGTGGGATGTGGTTTTCCTAGTCCCATGCTCGCCACCACTAGGACCCGAGTTCTTGCCTCTTGAACCAAGACGAGCGTACAACCACATGGGGTTTATGGGGACCCCCTGATTGACTAACTTGCCTAGTAGATTCCATGAGTCACATAGTTCGGGCGTTCCATTCGACATGCATTCTGGATCTTCTCGAAGGCGGTGAAGGACGTGCATTCATAACAGGTAGGTAAGGGTGGCCGGGGTTGCTTGGGGTAGATAGCGCCCCTGGTAAACCAACCTCGCCTCACATCTCTAGGGACCGACTTCGGGATTTGAACCGCTACGACGGAACCATACTTATTGTGTGACTCATGGTCTCGGCGAAAGCAAGGTAAAGGTCGTGTCTAACCACCCTCTACCGGCCTTCCAAGGAAGAGGGCTAATCATGTGGAATTAAGAGAAGGTTAGTACGTGTGGGTAAAGTTATACACCCCTGCAGGGTAATAATCTTTTCGAAAATCCATGTTCACAGTTATGAACGCTTGGTGACCAGATTCTAAGATCATAGAGAACTTGAACCTAATCGTAAAACTTGGCAGATCAATGTGTGCTTAAGGAAGCTTCCTCATGGGTACGAGGGGGTGATCCTAGTTCAGGAGATGATGATGATTTGGTGGATATAAAAAGATGATGATCAATATTTTGGAGATGTCACTCTCTTATCCCCTTTTAAAATACTCTGATTAGACGAGCTTCTTCTTCTCTCTCTCTTGTTTTATAAAGAAAAGATGGCTTTATGCAAAACAACTCCACTAGCCATAAGTCTTGCGGAGTACACCCCGTACTCACCCTTTCTTTGTTGATACTTTTGGCAGAGTAAGTATTCACCTGAAGACGAGTTTCGTACTACATCAACATCGACGAGTAGCTTGGGGTTCCCGGCCGGCAGCCTGGAATCTATGGGCTGGGACGTCATCGTTATGCTTCAGGACTCTTAGGCCATTTTTTAAGTTTGCTATACTTATAGCATAATTTTCCTTCCGTTAATTGATGTTTGTGGTCAGCGACCTCTGCTTGTAATAATTTGGTTTTCTACTCAGTTATGAGCTTGGTGTAATAATTTTTGTGTCGTAAGGTCACTGATGTGTTTACCGATTCTTCACTGGATATCCTCGAGCTCAAGGTTAAGCTTATGTCAGATGGGGGTCTGGGATTTGTTTAGCCCTGATCCCGGGGGTGTCACATCTCAGTCCTTGCCTGAGTCTAGAACATGTCCCTAAGCGCAACGATCATATTGTACGCTTCCTGATCCTCAAACTTCTTTTGGAGATCAGGTCCCATGCATGCAAGCATAAGACATCTAAACTCAAGAGAATCATCACATACTCTCTTGTAGGCCTTCTTAAGGGCAGTAGTTGCATTATCAGCAGGTTCATCGAGGATTGGGGTATCTATAACGATTTCCTTTTTATCAGACATGATAAAAATTATCAGGTTATGGACCCAGTCTAAATAGTTTGTTCCATTTAGTTTATCTTTGTCCATAATCGAACGCAAAGAAAAAGGTGATGCAGTGTTTGGTGCCATTGATCTACAACAGAAAACATGCAAACTAAGCCATGTAGCCATGAAAGAGTAAAACATATTAAACAATTTAATAGCATATACTGCCACTTAAATCAACATCCCTCTATTCATACTAAGTGATTCAAGATCCACAATTAACAAGTCGACTAGTGGGCTTTAGCATCACTGCTACAAGACAACGTAAATCGGTATGCAGCTCTTGCTAATCATATCATATATAACTCTTGTTCTTGGGTGACATCTCTATGTCTAAACTAGGCACCCAACCATTATGCCCCAAGGTCCTTAACTGTTAACATGACCTTGTCAAGATCACCAACCCTTATGCGTGTAGGTATCCGATACAAACCCATCCAGCCAAGGAAAACCGCAGCACCCTAATTTCATAGGCCCACCAATGATTGTACATGGCATAGGATGGTGCAAGGTTTGGTTGGGAGGGCATAGTTTAGATTAAACTTTCGGAGGGATCGTTCTACTTATATTCATCTAAGCATGCATAGTAGTAATAGTGATCACATAAATCCTACAAAACCAAGTTATGCATAGAATCGCATTCTATCGGATCATGTGACATTGCAGCACCTAGTTACCATAACGAGATACAATAGGGGTTACGATTAAGGGGGGTCTAGGGAGTTTCCCCCTGTAGGGTTCGAAGGGGTAGCGCCCCTCATAGTATCTACACAATTTTCTTTAAGGATTTTGATCGGCAAATCAAATTTACCATAAACCGACTATTGTTCTGATTCAATCAAACTCCTTTGATCACGGTACATCGAATTTAGATATAGGTTCCGATTCGATCAATCATATTGATATTCGCGTGATTCAACAGGATTTATGTGTTACTGTCTACCCCGATGGCGGAAACCGACCGGTAGGGGTAAGTCATTCGACGACCTCAGAATCATGATTACGGAAAGCAAGTTCATAGATCAATCCTGAACCACCTCCATATAAACGATCACATCAATCATATCAATCTACATATGACCATATGCAAATTTCCCTAACCTATAACTGAACAGCATCGACTCTAATACCACTATAGGGATACGTGTAGGCTACACGAGCGCAAAACAAAGATTTTCTACCGCGTAAACTAGGATTACTGTTGTCATAAATCTCGGGATTACCAGTAGAAGCGCAGTTGAGGAACTTGATGAAGAACGTCGGGGCAGTGTAGATGTTCTACGTCTCTTCCTCGTCCTCTTCCCACAAGCTGCTCCCTTTGCATGGCTCGTCCAAGTGCTACAGATGCAGCACCTCTGAGGTATCCACACGTGCGGGGTGGAAGTGTTAGACGCCGGACTGCTAGGTCCGCGGGTGCAACATGGACGTGAGGAGTGGAGGCTGGGTAGAATTCTCTTCCTGGTCAGCTCGCCCCACCCTCTCTTATATAGGGATCCCTAGTGGGTTTCTACATTAACAGTCCATTAGTATCCTAAGCCTGGTCTAATTCGGATCAAATCCAAATTAGGTTTCCAACCCCTTAAATGTGTGACCCTATAGGTTCATATATGTATAGACATGACACGAATACACTTATTATGTCAATAGTTGGTAGCGTCCTCTAGCAAGACGTGCCAACTCATAAACGCATACAAACATCATTCGGACGAACCATCACAAGGTTTATTACATGTATTTCCCTTTGCCTCACGATATTTGGTCTAGCTACAAGCTGACCTCTCTTTATCGAAAGTGTGATTCGGAATCCCTTTACTAGGTTAACTCTTAACCATATGTAGCACGACCATGCATTTCTGGATCCAATCACTCGAGGGCCCCAGAGATATCTCTCTCAAGTATACAGGGGCAAATTCCATCTTGATTGACCAATGCCTTGCAACATGCTTCAGGACAAACCCGAAAGCTACCTTTATAACTACCCAGTTATGGAGCAGCGTCTGATAGCCCCAAAGTAGGTCGATTCACATCTCAAGTGCATGCAACAATATCAGGTCTAAGGACAAAATGTACATGATGTATAGAGAGAGCTTCAAGTCTAATTGTCAGTCTCAAGTTGGGTCAGTCCAACCCCATGTTCATAACATGTGTCCACACCATTGGTTTGACATCTCCATGTCTATGACTTATGAAACATAGTCATCAACCAATCGATGTGCTAGTCTAATATTCACGTGTGTACTCACATGAACTCCGACTAGGGACAACTGTTAGATAGCCATACAAGTATAGAGTTTCACAAACAATTCAAATAATTGCTAATCAATACAAGTTCCATGATACTTTTTATACCGCAAACACAGCTAGTGGCAGTGACCGACAGAGGGGCCCAGGGCCACCTCAGGTGCCACGCGAGTAAGGTAGGTCCCAGCTGGGTTTGTGTCAACACCCGGATTTTTCAATCCTAGATGCCTGTTATGCCATACATCGCAATCCCAGGATTACCATTTTTGCGAGACATAACAGAATTGGATACCATAGTACATCATCCATTACAACGATACAAGTTCGTACACAAATAGGGATCTCATGATCCAGTTCTTAATACAACATCAAGCAGCGGAATACGTAATAATAACGGTAGCATAGGCGAAGCTCCATCTTCGGGGTCACAGGCAATGCTGACGATGGGAGATCATCCTAGTTTTCGTAACCTTCCTGGGGTCCATCCTCCAGGTACTCCTCTTCATAGTCTGGCCATGGGAATAGCCAGGGACAAAGCCATGAGTACTCTTTAAGTACTCGCAAACTAATACTAACAAGTAAAGGGGGTTTTTTGGATAATGGGACACTAGGCTCTAGGGTTGTTTTGCAAAAAGCCAGGTTTATCTCTACTAAGTCCAAAGCTAGTCACAATTTTATAACTCCTAAGTTGGATCTTGTAATTCAGGTCACAACTCTGTTGTGGTCAAGTCAAAGTCTCAACTCATTTCACAAGTCATTTTGAAAAGGGTCTGACGGGGGAACAGTATGGCCACTCCAACTGTCCATAACCGCGGATGCGGCTATTCGAATAGTTTGACACTCTGCAGAGATTGTACACTTTCACCACAACATTCGATACATCCGTCAGGAACAAATCCTGAATTTACCATACTCAGTATGCGGATAATCAATCCTAACCTTTCAATTACACTCCCTAGTATAAGCACCTCTCCTGTGAGTTTGTCCTCCCAACCATGACCACTGTCATCTTGGGTAGTGCACAGGTGGACAATCTTCACAAGGTAGCCTCAGCTCAGACCTTGGCCGTGAGGGAACTAATACTAAGGTATATAAGTTTCCAGTCAAGCCCTACCCAATATTCGGGTATTGTGGTTGTACGATAAAATTGGAATGGTATCGCATCCAGACAACCATCAGTTTTATAAAGGGCTAAGGCTCCTGCCTCAACATTTTCATCACCAAAATCATCAAGTGTTTGGAAACACATGTCCAAAGCATTTCAATAGAATGATCCATCATTCCAAGGTTTTCATAACCATTTTTCCACCAAGTACTCCCATCTAAAGTTGATCAAGTTTTATGCTTAGCACTAGCATCTACAGTTGGGAATGGTAATAAGGAGGGGTGGTAACTGGTGGAGTTTCACTAAGTCCAACATTATATCTTAGGCTGAGATCAAGGTTTCTAGCTTAGGCCAAATTTTATGCTCTTAGGGCAAACTTGAGCACAGCTGTCTAATATCTACCAAACTCTTAAGTAGACTCTAAGTAAGCTTTGATAAAGAAATAAAGTAAGAAGCTTGCCATAAAACTAGGATTGGTTTAGCAAGTTGGTATGATCACATACGCTTAAGGCATATAGTAATCATATCACAAGCATGGGTTTGTGGCAACAATAGGATGTCTTGCAAGTGTTAGCTTGCACATTCACTAGTGGTATTAGGCTTGCCTTGTGCAGAGCAGTGGTTGAAGTTCTCTTCGGCTTCCTCTTCGTAGTATCCTCCTTCCTCCTCGTAGTATCCTTGGTCGGTACTAGCGTCTATGAATAAATACGAGGTACACAATCACCAATCAATACTTAACTACTTGCAATCATCACACACAAGGGTCCTATAGATGATCTAGCATCATCTCTAACATTACAAGGTTAAGGATTGGTTTAAGTCTTTTTATTTTAGAAAAGTAATTTCTACTCATTGAAAAACTACTTAAGATTTAATATTCTCCAAACTAAACATGGGATCATGTTGACACATGTCATCACCACATATTGTAGTCCATGGGAATGTGATTTAAAGTGGTGTAACAATTTAATAAGGTTTTACCCTTTTATTTTAATTGATTAAAGTGGCTAGAAATGCTTATGTAGCATTCTTTTATTCCTTGAACATTATTTCTACAAGTAAACCTATATATTTTTATATATTCTGTAAGGTATGGTTAAATGTGATTTTTGAGAGTTGGAATCAACTCAAAAGCTTTTATGGTTTAAATTTGAAAAATGTTTGAATGCACAAAAGCTTCTGCCTTGTTGTTTTTGCTATGGGTGATCTACAGATCCAAATGACTTGAATCCAACGGGCTTGGATTAAGCCTTCACAGACCTTTCCAACAAAATTGGTTTCATCCAATTTGGTGCAATGAATCGACCTAGGTTGATTTTTGAAGTTGGGTGCAGAAGTGTGTTTGAAATTAAAAAGAAAAAGGTTTAATTTGAATTGCTGGGCTGCGCGGGAAATTCTAACGGGCCGGCCTGCTAAGCGCAGTGCTCCCGTGGGCTGCGTAAGTGGGTGTCCCCACTCGTCAGTGACACGGGGCTGGGCGAAGCGGTATGGGGCAATGTGGGTCGTTCGATCTAGTTCTAATCCAACGGCTGAGGGTCATCGTCGACGCGAGACAGCTCCGGCGAGAACGAAACCTAGCGCGGCCAGTGGGGGGTGCTGGGGGCTCACCGGGGTACGGGCGAGGGTCGGCGAGGCGGGAGAACGACGAAGTCGACGACGGCGATCCTCCTGGTACCGGTGGCTTCTCCTGGGGCGGCTCCAATCGCTGGCTCCCTTCTTCTCCAGAGGTGGCGGGCTCCGGTGAAATTCCGGCGAAGTGGTGCTCGCCTTGCTCTGAGGATGGTGTGGCACGGTCAGTGGGGAGAGGGGAGTGAGATGGTGTGAAGAAATCGTGCGGGGGTGGCCTCTATTTATAGTCGAGCGAGGGGACCGTCGGGGGGCAAGGTGAGCTCGTCGGGGGCGACGTTACAGGCAGCTAATGGCATGGGCAAGGGTAGGGGACGGTGCTGTGTCTCCTGGCGATGCTCAACGACATGATCGCGAGGCATGGGGCGGTGTGGTTAGGTCTGGAACGGGCGGTGCTCTGCGCGGCAGAGGCGGCGTCTTCGACGGCGGGCGGTGGCTGTATGGCACGGGGCAGCAAACGGGAGTGTCTGGCGGGGTCCTGGGTCGGTGGTGATCATGTGTGCGCGTGGTGAGGGCGGCGCGCGGTCTGGGGACGCTGGTCGCGGGTGGTGCTCTGGCGCACACTCGGCATGGTCTGGGCGCGGCTTGTGCGCGTGGTCCAGGCTTGGCTATGCTCGCGGCTGGGACAGGCAGTGGCGATGGACGGTGGGCTGCCTCCCAGACATGCTGGCTAGGCTTGCTGCTGATCCTAGCTTGCTGTCCACATTGGGGTGACATGGGGGTGCTCGGCTGTTCACCATTAATGGCAATGGCAAGCTCACAGGGGTGCTAGTGTTGGGCTAATCTTTCTAGATGATCTACTGGTTTGTGTGTGAGCTAACTAGGGAACAAGTTAGGCTCAAAACACTGCACACTATAGTGTTTGTGGTTTTGTTTGATTTGTGTCTGCAACCTGTTTGATGAAATGGCCGCATGAACTCAAGTTTTGAATTTTGAAATGAATTTTGGTGAGTTTGCTAGATTGGTTCTGGTGAGTCTGCAGATGCTTGGGTTTTGAAAGTTGAGCTTGTTTGAGTGGGTTTTGAAAAAGTGGGATCTTCCCATATGAAGAAGATTCAATTTTGAATTGTCATTTAAACTATGCATTTGAAAGTTTCTGGATGATCACAAAGTGGGCCTTGATACTATGTTATGAGTACATTCAAGGGGTGCAAAGATCCAGAAAAGTTTCTGTTAGGTTTTGAAAGTTTGAGACAGCCAAAGTAGGAATGTGAGTTAAATTGGCCAAAATGACCATTCACTTAATATATTTGTTTTGATTTACTTGTCTTTAGGAAAAGTGTGGGAAATGTTTTAGATGATGTTCTTTTCACCTAAGAAACATTTTACAAGCAATGGATCACACAAACAAGGTGGTTTTTAAATAAATTCAAAATCCATGCATACACATATACATGCATTCATGAATTCATTTAGAAAAGTTTTTGTTAACCCTAAACTTGATGATTAGTGTTTTGATGATCCAAGTTTGATATTTTTGGGATGTTACAGTTTGACCAGTGCTGACCGTGCGCGTGCTGGCATCATGGTGACATCAGCGCGACGTCACACCGGCGGTGGACTCCTAGGTGGACAACGGGAACGGCGGAGCACAGCGAACGGGGCAGCGTGGAGAGGTGCGTTCAAACGAGCTCGACGGTACAGACCTAAACATGGAGGCGCCACCCTATTTGGGTCATCAGAGCCTCGCCGACAACCACATGTAGTGGCGGCGCATGGCAAGCTACGGCACAGGCGAGACACAGAGCGAGAGAGAGGGTTCGGAGGGGTTCCTCAACACCGTATGCTCACATTGGTGCTGATGGATGGCTCGGGAAGGACAGGCAAGGTCAGGAGCGATGGCGATGTCAATGGCGATGCTCGGATAGAGGCGGGAAGGGGCGGTCGTGAGATCGGTTCGAGGCTCCACTCCTCGATTCCTTTGATAGGGAGGTAGAGGGAATCAAGGAAGTTCTTCCAGTGTCCTCAGATAGATACGAGGAGGCCTAGAACGACGGCGACGACCGGCTACTAGGCAGCTAGGGTTTCGGCCTTGCTGGAGAAGAGAGGAGTAGAGCACGAGAGAGGAAGAGTGGATGAGGTTGAGGAGGGCACGGCTCAGCGGCGATCTTATCCTTCCCTGGAGCTCGACGGATGGCGGCGAGGAAGCCGTGGAGATCGACGGCCGGCGGGCAGACATGTAGCTTCTCACCGTCGACACGTCGTTGACGAAGACGACGAAGGAAGGAAGGCTGAAGCGGTATGGGCCAATGGTGGGCTGCGAACGGGCCAAGCTGGCTGCCGTTTGCTGCGGGGCAGCTGGGATAGAAGGGGAGAGGAAGAGAGGCGAACTGGGCTGGGCCCGGAATGGTCTGGCTCTATTTTTGTTTTCCAGAAACTGTTTTCTTTTTCTAATTTTGTTTCTCTCTTTGAAATTTTCATTTGAAATTTGTTTTGTATATTTCAAAAATACCAGCAAGTTTTATAAAACTAGTAAAATATTGTGAGGCCCTCTTAGAACATAATTTTGGAACTTTTCAAAATAAAAAACCTTTTGAATGCATTTCCAAAGAGAGGGGGAGAGTAGGGTTTAGGGTTTTACATTTAATTTTATTTGCTTACATGCATTTTTTAAGAGATGATGCTTATGAATGCACAATAAAAACCCTAATTACTATTTATCTAAAACTGGGGTGTTACAGCTCTATCCCCCTTACGAGAATCTCGACCCGAGATTCCATAGGTAGGAAGAGAGACAAAGAGAGAAAGAAACAAGGTCACTCTAAAGATAAGAGGGAACACACTAAACAACAAACCGTGAAGGGAATATGCCCTAAGAGGCAATAATAAAGTGGTTATTATGTATATTCCAAGTGGATGATAGATGTTTATTTTGCATGCTATAATTGTACTAATACGGAAACGTTAATACATGTGTGTTTAATAAACAAATAGAAAGTTCCTAGTTATGCCTCTCTCATAAACTAGCTTGTTGATTAACAAGATGATCAAGGTTTCCTGATCATGGACATTGGATGTTGTTAATAACAAGGTCACAACATTAGTGTAATGATGTGATGAACATTCATCCGAAGTATAGAATTACGATCAAAGTCATTGAGTTTATATTGCTATAACAACATACGAAGTTATTCTAATCCTTACACCATGAGATCATGTCAATCACTAACACCGGAAGAGTATCTTGATAACATCAAACGTCACACTGTAACAGGGTGATTATAAATATGGGTTCAGTACTACTAAAGTGTTACGTTGAGGCCCATGGATCGAGAGTGGAATTTGTTCATCCTGATGACGAATAGATATGCTCTGGGCCCTCTCGGTGATATCAAATTGGTTAGCTTGCAAGCAAGTGATTTGATCACTAGAATGTTATATCACGGGAACGAGAAAAGAGTACATGTCGGTAACGAGATCAAACAAGGTATGGAGATACCGATGATCGAATCTCGTACATGTAATATATCGCGAAACAAAGGGAGTAAGATACTATCGTAAAAGTTTCTCGCGATCACAAGAAAGTCATCGCTGAATGTGTGGGAGTCAGTATGGACCTCTAGGTCCCGCTTTGATTATTGATCTGAGAGGGGTCTCGATCATGTCCTCATTATTCACGAACCGTAGGGTGACACACTTAACAGACACCGACATCCATTTGGAGCAAAAGTTTCATGCCGGAAAGAATAACAAGCGCAGGAATTTATTTCACTAGATACCAAAACAAGTTTTCTGGTGAAATTGCAGAAAGTGTTTTTGCATGTGAAATGAAATACTAGCAAGGGGTTATATGTGAATGTTTTTCATTAAAGTAATTTCCCAAATTCTGAAAAATAAAAGGAGTTTTATTTAATGAGAGTTTGCATTAAATTTGGTGGAAATTTAATGGGAACATGAGTGGGTTTTTGAGTGGAGGGAATTGAAAGGCATTTGAGTGAGTGGAGTGTCCACCCACATGAACGAAGGAGGGGAGGGGGCATCCCCCATGGCTGGACTCCACCCCCTTCGGTGCCCCCCTCCTCCTATAAAAGAAGCCCCCTCTCCTCTCTCTCACTCACACCTCCTCGTGATGGATCTCTCTCCCCCTCTAGTATTTATCCCCCATGGTCTCAGACTAGCGAGATACATGTTCCCGGTGGCTATTCGGCAAGAAAGAGTTGTGCTTCCGCTGCATCGCTGGAGCGAGGAAGCGAAGGTTGCTCGGTTCCTCGTACGTGTGTGCGAGCATGGATGTGCTGCTGATTTGCGGTGCTAAGGACTTCCTCTCGATCTTGAGATCGGCAAGAGATCGTCTAGATAAACCACGAGTTTGGACTCATTAAGCTTTGTCGGTCTTCAAGGGTATGTTCTCTACGGAAATACATTCGCCCGTTGATTGTATCTAGTAGATAGATCTTGGTACATAGCTGTTCCCATCGTAGGAAATTTTTTGTTTTCTATGCTGCGAACCCTAAAGTGGTATCAGAGCCGGATCTATGCGTAGATGCTTTGCACGGGTAGTACACATATGAGTATGTGGGCGATGATGATCATGTTATATCTTCTTGGTTGTACTTTGTATATTGGTGGAATAGTGGGATGAAGCGTCCCGAACAAACTTTACATGGCCTCGCACATGAGACCTGTTCCACGCTTGACATGCAACTAGTTTTGCATAAGTGGTTAGCGGGTGTTTGTCTCTCCTACTATACTCAATATCTAATTTTCAACGAGTTGTCAACAATTTAGTTATCCTTGTTGTGTTTCATGTTCGTAGGTAAGAACGGTTCTATCTTTGAAAGCCCTAAGCCACGTAAAACTTGCAATGGATAAATTAGAGGCATGTAGTTTAGATTGTTGCTGGGCTAGTGTCATGATATGGTGATGTTTTAAGTAGAAGTATAAGTTGATACTCTTACAACACACATAACATGTATGTTCCATAGACCTTGCCCTTACACATAGAGGTATGATAGTGTTCATATCAAGATGCACATGATGGAGATAAAGTGCGGGAACCATATCATTTCACTTATAAACATGTGATGTTTGATTGCATCTTTTATTGCTTGTTAGGCGTTTTATTAGCATAATAAGAAGATCCCTCATTTAGATATCAAGATAATAATGTGTTCTTCCTTAAGTATGCACCAATTATGTTTTGTCTCTCCAAGACATCACGTGATGATCCGGTGTTCTTGGATCCATGATCATACTTCGGGAGTAAGACAGTTACACACGCGAATACTAAGGTTATTACTTGGCGAGCCTAGCATGTACAGACATGGCCTCGGAACATGGACCGAAAGGTTAAGCATGAGTCATATGGTATATATGATGACCATTTGATGCTCGCCTTTGAAGCTACACCGACTCACGTGATGATCGGACTTGGTGTAGCGGATTTGGTTCATGTAATCACCAAAAAGGCATGAGGGATGTCGTTTTTGAGTGGGAGTTCATTCTTAATTTGGATTAGTTGAACTCAATCTACCGTAAACTTAGTATAAACTTTACAAATTCTGTTGTAGATGGACCACGTGCTTTTAATTTGAATGTGTTCATGGAGAAAGAGAAACTTGCAACGAACGGTAGCAAATTTACCAAATGGGACATGAATTTGAGGATTCTCCTCTCTGCTGCACAAAAGCAATATGTGCTAGAAGCGCCGCTAGGCCCCCCACCGTTCGATGATGCCCCTAACAAGGAGAAGAATGTCTATCAGACTCGCCAGGAGGACCACAACTTAGTTCATTGTGGCATATTATATGGGCTAGATCTAGAACTTCAAAAGCGTTTCGAAAACGGCAATGCATTTGATACAATGGGTGAGTTGAAAATGATTTTCGACACACATGCTGCTATAGAGAGATACAATTCTTCAGAAAAGTTCCTTAGCAGCATGATGGAAGAGAACAGCTCCGTAGGTGAGCATGTACTCAAGATGTCGGGTTACTCCAATAAGCTTGTGTCCTTGGGAATAAAGATTCCCATTGACTTAGGCATCCATCGTGTTCTGTAGTCTCTACCACCTAGCTATAAGAGCTTCGTGATGAACAATAATATGCAAGGCATGAGGAAGTCTCTCCCTGAGATTCTGTCAATGCTTAAAACTGCAGAAGTGGAGATCAAGAAATAACACCAAGTGTTGATGATCAATAAGACCACTGGTTTCAAGAAAGACAAGAAGGGAAAACAGAAGGGAAGTAAGGGCGACAAGACAGTTTCCGTGCCTGAAAAGAAACCCCGAGTTGGACCTATGTCTGATACCGAGTGCTATTATTGTAAAGGGACTGGCCACTAGAAGCGCAACTGCCCCAAGTATTTGGCAGACAAGAAGGCCGGCAAGGCAAATAAAGGTATACATGAAATACATGTTATTAATGTGTACTTGACTAGTTCTCACAGTAGCACCTGGGTATTTGATACCGGTTCAATTGCTAATATTTGTATCGAATCAGGGGCTGCGGAACAAGCGACCGCTAGCAAGGGGTGAGGTCAAGATGTGTGTCGGCAATGGATCAAGTGTTGATGTGATCGCCATCAGAACGCTACCTCTCCACTTACCATCGGGATTAGTAATAAACTTGAATAATTGTTATATGGTGCCAGCACTGAGCATGAACATTGTATCTGGATCGTGTTTGATGCGAAGTGGTTATTCATTTAAATCCAAGAACAATGGTTATTTTATTTATATGAACGAAATATTTTATGGTCATGCACCGATGATGAATGGTTTATTTCTGTTGGATCTTGATAATAGTGTTACACATATTCATAATGTTGATGCTAAAAGGATTAAACTTAATGATGATATATCCGCATATATGTGGCACTGCCCTCTAGGTCATATTGGCGTTAAACGCATGAAGAAGATCCATTCGGATGGAGTTTTGGAATCACTTGATTTTGAATCATTTGATACATGTGAGCCATGCCTTATGGGCAAGATGACTAGAACGCCGTTTTCCGGTTCAATGGAACGGGCGACGGATTTATTGGAGATCATACATTCTGATGTATGTGGTCCAATGAGTGTGTCGGAGCGAGGTGGATATCATTATTTTGTTACTTTCATGGATGATTTGAATAGATACGGTTATATGTAGTTGATGAAACACAAGTCTGAAACCTTTGAAAAGTTCAAGGAATTTTAGAGTGAAGTGGAAAATCATCGTAATAGAAAGATCAAATTTCTATGGTCCGACCGTGGAGGTGAGTATGTAAGTTACAAGTTTAGCACTCATATGAAAGAGTGTGGAATTGTTTCACAACTCACACCTTCTGGAACACCACAGCGAAATGGTGTGTCGGAACGTTGTAATCGTACTTTATTGGATATGGTTTGATCTATGATGTCTATGACGGACTTGCCACTATCATTTTGGGGTTATGCACTAGAAACTGCTGCATTCACTTTAAATCGGGCACCATCTAAATCCATTGAAAAGACAACATATAAATTGTGGTTTGGAAACAAACCTAAGCTGTCATTTCTTAAAGTTTGGGGATGCGATGTTTATGTGAAGAAACTTCAACCGGATAAACTCGAACCCAAAGCTGAAAAAAGATTGTTCATAGGATACCCTAAGGAAACTATTGGGTATTCCTTCTATCACATATCCGAGGGCAAGGTTTTTGTTGCCAAGAATGGATCCTTTCTAGAGAAAGAGTTTCTCGCGACAGGTGTGAGTAGTCGGAAGGTAGAACTCGAAGAGGTTGTTGAACCTTATATTCATAGTATGGCGAGTAGCGCAGTGCCAAAAGTCATTACGGAGTTGGCTTCACCAATTAAAGAGGGAACTAATGATAATGATCATGAAACTCCGAAAGAGAGTACTACCGAACCTCGCAGGTCTAGCAGGACGCGTGCAGCTCCCGAGCTATTTGGAAACCCTATTATGAATTTCATGGTTAATGAAATTGATGACCCTGCGACATATGAAGAAGCGATGATGAGGCCGGATTCCAACAAATGGTTAGAAGCCATGAAATCCGAGATGGAATGCATGTATGAAAATCAAGTTTGGACTTGGTGGACTTACCTCACGACCGAAAGGCCGTGGAGAATAGATGGATTTTCAAAAGGAAAACTGATGCTGATGGCAATGTGACCGTCTATAAAGCTCTACTTTTCGCAAAGGGGTGTCGACAAATTCAAGGAGTTGACTACGATAAGACATTTTCTCCCGTAGAGACGCTAAAGTCATTTAGGATTATGTTAGCAATTGCTGCATATTTCGATTATGAGATATGGCAGATGGATGTCAAAACCGCGTTCCTCAATGGCAATATTGAAGAAGAGTTGTATATGATACAACCAAATGGTTTTATCGATCCTAAGGATGCTAACAAGGTGTGCAAGCTTCAGCGATCCATCTATGGACTGAAGCAAACATCACAGAGTTGGAATCTTTGCTTTGATGAGGTGATCAAAGAGTTTGGATTTGTCCAAACTTATGGAGAGGCTTATATTTACAAGAAAGTGAGTGGGAGAAATGTGGCATTTCTGGTATTATATGTGGATGACATATTATTGATCGGAAATGATATAGATCTTTTAAATAGTGTTAAAAGTTATCTAAACAACAAATTTTCAATGAAGGACCGAGGTGAAGCGTCATACATATTAGGCATAAAGATCTATAGAGATAGATCTAGGCGCCTAATAGGGCTATCACAAAGTACATACCTTGATAAGATTTTAAAGAAGTTTAAAATGGATGGAAGTATGAAGGGGTTCTTACCTATGTTTCAAGGCAAGACATTGAGTAAGACTTAAAGTCCGTCTACGGCGGAAGAAAGAGAGATAATGGACAAAGTTCCCTATGCTTCAGCCATAGGCTCTATAATGTACGCCATGCTATGTACAAGACCGGATGTGGCACATGCTATTAGTTTGACTAGTAGGTACCAATAGGATCCAGGTTCGGAACAATGAATAGCGGTCAAGAATATCCTTAAGTACTTGCGAAGAACTAAGGATATGTTTCTTGTGTACGGAGGAGAAGAAGAGATCTTTGCTAAGTGTTATGTCGACGCTAGCTTTGACACCGGTCCGGATGACTCTAAGTCTCAATCCGGATACGTATTTCCCATGAATGGCAAAGCGGTTAGTTGGAGGAGTTCCAAACAACCTGTGGTGGCGAGATCAACAACGGAGGCCGAATATGTTGCTGCTTCAGAAGAAGCTCAGGAAGCGGTTTGGATGAAGGAGGTCATATCCGAACTAGGTGTGGTTGCAAGTACGTTGGACCCAATGGTGATCTATTGTGACAAAAATGGTGCCATTACCAATGCCAAAGAACCAAGGTCTCACAAGAATTCCAAGCATATTAAGCGCCGGTTTCACTCCATCCGCGAGTATGTCAAGGATGGAGATATAAAGATTTGTAAAGTGCACACGGATCTCAATGTAGTAGATCCGTTGACTAAAACTCTCCCTAGAGAAAAACATGATCAACACCAGAACTCCATGGGTGTTAGATTTATCACTATGTAAGTAGATTATTGTCTCTAGTGCAAGTGGGAGACTGAAGGGAATATGCCCTGAGAGGCAATAATAAAGTGGTTATTATGTATATTCCAAGTATATGATAGATGTTATTTTGCATGATATAATTGTATTAATATGGAAATGTTAAAATATGTGTGTTTAATAAACAAACAGAAAGTTCCTAGTTATGCCTCTCTCATAAACTAGCTCGTTGATTAACAAGATGATCAAGGTTTCCTGATCATGGACATTGGATGTTAATAATAACAAGGTCACAACATTAGTTAATGATGTGATGAACATTCATCCGAAGTATAGCATTACGATCAAATTCATTGAGTGTATATTTCTATAACAACATACGAAGTGATCCTAATCCTTAGACCATGAGATCATGTCAATCACTAACACCGGAAGAGTATCTTGATAACATCAAACATCACACCGTAACAGGGTGATTATAAATATGGGTTCAGTATGACTAAAGTGTTATGTTGAGGCACATGGACCGCGAGTGGAATTTGTTCATCCCGATGACAGATAGATATGCTCTGGGCCCTGTCGGTGATATCACATTGGTTAGCTTGCAAGCAAGTGATTTGATCAATCGAATGTTATATCATGGGAACGAGAAAAGAGTACATGTCGATAACAAGATCAAACTAGGTATGCAGATACCGATCATCGAATCTCGGACATGTAATATATCGTTAAACAAAGGGAGTAAGATACTAGCGTAAAAGGTTCTCGTGATCACAAGAAAGTCATCGCTGAATGTGTGGGAGTCAGTATGGACCTCCAGGTCCTGCTTCTGATTATTGATCTGAGAGGGGTCTCGATCATGTCCGCATTATTCGCGAACCGTAGGGTGACACACTTAAGAGACACCGGCATCCATTTGGAGCCAAAGTTTCATGCCAAAACGAATAACAAGCGTAGGAATTTATTTCACTAGATACCGAAACATGTTTTCGGGTGAAATTGCAGAAAGTGTTTTTGTATGTGAAATGAAATACTAGCAAGGGGTTATATGTGAATGTTTGTCATTAAAGTAATTGACAAAATTCTGAATAAATAAAAGGAGTTTGCATTAAATTTGGTGGAAATTTAATGGGAATTTGAGTGGGTTTTTGAGTGGAGGGAATTGAAAGGCATTTGAGTGAGTGGAGTGTCCACCCACATGAATGAAGGAGGGGAGGGGGCTTCCCCCATGGACGGCGGCCACCCTCTTGGGTGCCCCCCTCCTCCTATAAAAGAAGCCCCCTCTCCTCTCTCTCACTCACACCTCCTCGTGAAGGATATCTCTCCCCCTCTAGTATTTATCCCCCATGGTCTCGGACTAGCGAGATACATGTTCCTAGTGGCTATTCGGCAAGAAAGAGTTGTGCTTACGCTGCATCGCTGGAGCGAGGAGGCGGAGGTTGCTCGGTGCCTCGGACGTGTGTGCGAGCACGGATGTGCCGCTGATTTGCAGTGCTAAGGTCTTCCTCTCGATCTTGAGATCGACAAGAGATCGTCTACATCAACCACGAGTTTGGACTCATTAAGCTTTGTCGGTATTCAAGGGTATGTTCTCTACGGATATACATCCACCTATTGGTTGTATCTAGTAGATGTATCTTGATACATAGTTGTTCCCATCGTAGGAATTTTTTATATTCTATGCTGCAAACCCTACAAACCGAGCATCTCATGGTCAACTCATGGATGGAATGTTTAGAAACAACTCTGAGATGACAAACATGAAACACGTCAAGGGAACGTAAGAAACAAGAGGAGAAGGTTTCAAGTTGTTAGATCGATGGTATAATAAGGATTGGGACCATGGAACTCAGAAGGGTCTAAGCTTTTGAAGAGGAAGGTTCCAACAGATAGAACATAACACAGACTTTGATGAGGAACCTCTACTAAACGACTTAAGTAGAGATTTTAGGTTGTAGAGATATGGATCAACAAAACCAAGCTGTTGAACTACTTTTGAAATAGAAGGGTCACTTTTTCATTCAACAGAAGGCTTAAGACATAGAGGTGTTTTGGTAGGGAGGACTCATAAGAGTAACAAGGACATGTAACAAGAGAAACTACAGATTACCAAAATCATAGTCACTCTTAAAACATGGTAAAGAAAACGAAGGAAACTCTTTATTCATCTAGGTCTTATCAAAAATCTTTGCCAAAGATCATGATATCACTTTACACCACTAAGATGAATATTTAAGAGGATTCCTGATGACACGAGAAGAAAGAAACTTCATTCTCAGACTTTCAATTACTTGGCACAACAAAAGTTCTTGCCGATGTAAGTAATCTGGAGGATTGACCGAGAGACACTTAGCAACACTACTTTAAATGTTCTCCTTGATGTTAGAGAAAGCAGACATCAAGTAAAGGTCAGACTTCATATACAGAAGGAAACCATAAGCACAACTCCATAATCAAATTATATAGGAAGCCTCATGAAGAGTGGTTGTTATTGCTGAATCAAAAGAAAATGACAACGGATCTTTCTAGCTAATTGTGCCAACCATTACATAAATCTTGCCAGATTTACAAAGATACTTATATCAAAACCTTAAAGAACACCAACCATCATATTTGCTTGAGATTTAGATTTGGTTAGGTGGAATGATATTTTAGACTCAGCATGTCCGAATAGAAATTTTGCAACATTTACCACAAAGGTAAAGTTACTAAATTCTCAAGATACGGACTACCGTGTGAAGCTCCAAAAGATGAGCTAGATTGCTAGACCCACGTATTTGGCAATTTATCGGAAGACAACTTCACACACACATAAGGTATTGACAATCAAACACACATGTGTCCTTAAGGAACGGAGTTAACTCTACTCAAATCCACGGGGACATCTTTCAACATTTGCAAGTGAACCGGAGAAGGTTACTTCTAACATCTAGAACACAAACTTAGAGATGATTCGAGGATCCTCAAGATTTTCCAACATTAATGCCAATTATTCCATATGAATTTGTCTAGCATGGAGAAGATAAGGAGGTCATCGATGGGATCAACAACAAAGTTATCGAGACACTCTATTAAGATGGACTCATATATTTGCATGAACAAGACAAAAATATTGGTCATACCAAAGACATGAAGATGTACCCAAGTGAAACATCACGAGTAGAAACACCATCAAGATAGTCCTTGGTACTGAGTTTGGTTTGAGAATAACCCAAATCAAACCAAAGCTTGGGGAAGATAACATATCCACAAAGGAAATACTATCTTTCTTCAGCACAAACAAAACTAGACAACCCTTTAAGAAGGAACAAAGTTGGATAATTTTTTGTCTTACAACTCTCCAAGTTATTGTTTAAGCTCAACCAACTAGTTTAGGGGTATTCAGTACGGATCCTTGGATAAAAGAGCAGTTCAGAGAACTTGCTTGCTCAAGAACTTGACAACACGGTCATGTGGCAACAAGTCGTGATACGTCCAAAATGTATCTACTTCCTCGAACACTTTTGCTATTGTTTCTCGTCTAAACTTGTGTGATTTGGATACACCTAACACGGGTTGGTGTCTAGTTTTTTTTGAAGAAAATCAACTATCAGGAAAAATCCCGGAAAATATGCCAAAAATCCTATTTCACCAGAAGACTCACGGAGCCAGAATAGAAGAGGGAGTGGGGCCTTGAGGGGGGCCACACCCCCCAGCCGCGCGGGCCAGGCCTGGCCACGCCTAGAGGGGGTGTGGCTGCCCCAAGCACCCCTTCGGCCTCCCTCTTCGCCTATAAGTTTCCTTCTGACCTAAAAACTCAGGGAGGGTTCGACATTTTTCCAGAAAGAGTTCCGTTGCGCCGCCACCACTAGAAACCGCGATTCAGAACTAGAAACTCCGTTCTGGCACCATGCCGGGACGGGGAATTTGGAGAGGATCATCGCCATCGTCATCTACAATGCCTCTCCATCAACCATCTATGTTTTCCTCATCCATGAGTGAGTAATCCCCCGCTGTAGGCTATGGGGATGATAGGGATTGGATGAGTTCTATCATGTAATCGAATAACATTATTAGGGCATGGTGCCTAGTATCTTTTATTAGTGCTATTTGACTTTTATGATACTTGTTGTGCTTAATGCTTGTCACTAGGGCCCGAGTGCCATGATATTAGATCTAAACTTATTATGGACTCATGATGATAGTATTGTTTGTGATGTTATCTGCAAGTTGTGTACACATATCATTGTCCGGATCCACAGGCCCTGAAGTGGCAGAAATTGGGCTAACCTGAGGGGATGGCTGTGACATGAGGATTACATGTGTTCATGATGTGTTAATGCTTTTATCCGATGCTCTAGCCAGTAGTTCCCTTGATGCCCTGCTGCAACGGCTGGCAGGACAAAAGATGTTGTGCAAGTTTTCATTAAGAGGCACGCATGACTATATATGGAGAACATGCCTATGATTGTTTAGTACTTGGATGCCTTATCTTATTTATCTGCAATTGCCCTAGATCTTGAAGTTACATGTTTATACTTGTCCATGCAACGACCGTCCATCCATCCCTATGCCTACCGCACTCATATCCTACCGTTTGCTACTAGTGTTACTATTGCTCCTGTTTTACTGCTGCTATTGCTTTGTTATTGCTACTACAAAACTGTTGCTGCTGATAAACTACTATGAGCAAGAACTATTTCCAGGTGCAGCTGAATTGACAACTCAGTTGTTAAGGATTGCAAGTATTCTTTGGCTCTCCTTGTGTCGAATCAATAAATTGGGTAATACTACCCTCGAAGACTATTGCGATCCCCTATAGTTGTGGGTCATCAAGACTATTTTCTGGCGCCGTTGCCGGGGAGCATAGCTTTATTTGTAAGTACACTTGGATCTATTATTGTTCACGTCTACTCCTTTCATCATGGGGAAGTCTCATGATGGAAAGTTTCCTATTTTACCATCCACTACAAGAAGAGGTACAGTCCTAAAAACATCTGCTGCACTTGATTCACCGTCTGTTATAAGTAAGCTTGTTACACCACCACCACATACACATGCTACACACATTGCTACTACTGCTGAATCTGAAATTGCTTCTAATACTCATGATGTTACATCTATTGTGCTTGATGCGAGTGGTTCGTTAGGTCCTTTCCTAGATGCTACTATTGCTAGAACTATTTTAGGAAACACTGAAACTCCTAGTGAAGACACTGTTACACCTATTAGCTCACCTGGGTCTAGAGAGAGATATGATATTAGTGATGGTTACATTGAAATGACTGATGAATTTATTGAAGAGTACCAAAACACACATGGTTCTAGTGATATTAGGAGTCTCCTTGAGAGACGTACCATTATTCCTAAACTGCCTTCTGATCCTAAGTTTGCCACTTCTCCCATAGAGATTAAAGATGAAGATTATGATTTCTCTCTTGATTTATCCTATTTAGACATTGTTGAGAAACAACATTTTTGTGGGAATAAGAATGAGAGTGCTGTGGCACATATGAATGAGCTTTCCACTATGAGTGCTTTATTCTCTGATGATTTTAAGATGCGCAAGTACTTTGTTACTAAGATCTTCCCTTTTTCACTAAAAGGAGGAGCTAAGGCTTGGTTTAATAGATTACCTCCTGGTTCCATTGATAGCCCTGATTGTTTGATTGCTTCTTTCTTCCATAAATATTTTCCTCCCAGTGCTAGACATGTTGCTTTGCAGAAACTTTTTGATTTTAGGCAGGGAGAACAAGAGAAATTGCCTGAGTCATGGACAAGGTTCTCTGCCTTGATTCATGCACATCCTGGATGTCCATTACATAAAAATGAGCTTCTTGATATTTATTATAATGGACTAACTGATGATTCTAGGACATACCTAGATAGTTTTGCTGATTGTGTTTTCAGGAAAAGAACTCCTATAGATGCTGAAGAATTAATTGCTAAAATAAGCAAGAATTATGATGATTGGACTTCAACTGAGCTAAATACACCTGAGCCCATTACTCCTGAACCAATTGTGCCTGAACCATCTCCAACATCAACACCAAAGAAGAGGGGAGTTATTGCATTAAATGATTAAGTGACGAAGGAAGCTAAAAAATGTCTAAAGGAGAAAGGTATTAGAGCTGAAGATGTGAAGAATCTACCTCCTATAGAAGAATTATATAAGCCAATTCCACACTCATATACTATTGAGGTACACTCTCTCCACTTTGATGAAGGTGATATTCCCTATGGTAAGCCTCCTAATCAATGCTTAGATGAACTTGACACTTTTATTGTTAAACAAGATAATTTTAATAAACAATTTCAGAATCATTTATTGGAAAACTCTAGAGCTATTAATGATTTGAAAGATATTGTGGAAAGAACTGCTAATGATGTTAAAATGCTTTGTAAACACTTTCAAATGGTTCAAACCCAAATTGATCAACTTGCTAAGGTACAAAAGGATATGCTAGTTAATGCTTCAGGTGATAAACATGCTTATGGAATTAGAACTAGGAGTGGTATTGCTACTCAAGATCCTTTATATACTTAAGGACACCCTAAAAGAATTGAGTAGGATTCTCAACAAGGTGAATGTAGTGGTAGTCCTCATAAGAGAAAGAATAATAAACATAAAATAGTTGAGGAACCACCTGAACCTACTATAGATCCTAATAGTATATCTGTCTCTGATGCTGAAACTGAGATTGGTAATGATAAAAATGATGCTCCTGATAAGTAGGAAGTTGAGGAAGAACCTGAGAAGCACACAAAGAACACTAGGTACACTAAGGAAGATTTTATAGCTAAAAAACGTGGTAGTGAGAGAGAACCTTGGGTGCAGAAACCTATGCCTTTTCCCAATAAGAAACACAAGTAATTGGAGGAAGAACACTACAATAAGTTTTATGAGTGGATGAAACCTTTATTTTTAAAATTACATTGACTGATGCTATTAAATTGCCTCCTTATTCAAAGTATATGAAGGATATTTTCTCTAATAAAAGGAAGATTCCTAATGAGGAAATTTCTACTTTGCTTGCTAATTATTCCTTCAATGGTAAGGTTCCAAAGAAACTTCGTGATCCAGGTATTCCAACTATTCCTTTCTCTATTAAGAATAATTATGTTAGAACTACTTTATGTGATTTGGGAGCCAGAGTTAGTGTTATGCCTTTTTCTCTCTACAAGAGACTCAAGCTAGAAAAGTTGATACCAACTAATATATCTTTGCAAATGGCTGATAAGTCAACTACTATTCCTGTTGGTATATGTGAGGATGTTCCTGTTCAAGTGGCTTTTAATTGCTTGGTTTTAACTGATTTTGTTGTGCTTGAGATGCCTGAAGATGATAATATGTCTATTATTCTTGGGAGACCTTTTCTTAATACTGTAGGTGCTGTCATCAATTGTATTCAAGGAAAAGTAGCTTTTAATATTAATGACAAAGAGCATACTGTCTAATTCCCCAATAAGATTGATAAGAGCTATTGCCTGAATTCTATTGAAAATATTGAGAGCATCAAAGTTGGAGAAATATATTGTCCCATTCCACAAGACAGTTTTGAAACTATTATGATTGGTATTATTGCTATCAAGTTTGAGGTAACATAATCACCTTGTGGAATGCGAATTTTTGCTTCATATAAGATTGTTTTGCTTACAAGACCTGATCATCCTTGTTAACAAAGGGATTTTCATGAACAATTTTTTTTTATCACAGTGGTTATACTTGATCACTTTAATTTTTCTCCTTCCTAGTCTTTGCTCTTTCTCTTGTTATCTTTAGTTTTGCTAGTTGTTTGATTGTTAGAGTGTCTTAGAACTTCTGTAGTTTTGGTTTTGGTTTGCTTTTGCTTCTTATAATAAAATATTTTTCTATGATAAAATCTATTTTCATAACCTGAAATTAGCCAAAAATAAAGTTTCCCGAAAAATTCCAGAAAATTCTTATGAAAATTTTCCTCGAAAGAAGGGGCAGAGGGACACCTGGATTGTCCCAGGGGACCCACCAGGCCAGCACACCCCCTGGTGGCACGGCCAGCCCCCAAGGCGCGCCTGGCTTGGGTGGGGCCCACCTATGGCCCTCCAAGTTGCCTCCTCCCAGCCACTTCTTTATCTCTCCCGAAAAAACCGGAAAACTTTCTCAAGCTTGAGTTCCTGCTGTTCTTGCTCCCGATTTTCGATCTCCTTGCTCCACCCATCTTTGATGCTGATTTTTGGAGGGATTTCTCCTTGGTATGTGCCTCCTCCGCTTGTCCAATTAGATTCGTGATTGGTAGATTGTATCTTGAGTATTTTGCTGCTATAGTTCTCAGATTGTGTGAGCTTGCATGATTTTTCTATGCTTAGATATTTCATTTCGAGGCATGTTTAGCCCTCTAGCAAGTTCCTATAGTAGTTTCTCATCATTTATCAACTTGGAAATCACTTGGTTTAATGTTTGTCTAAAAATTTCAGAAAAAGAAAAAAATGGACCACCACACCTTTGGAGAAGTGTTTGAGAGTGATGCACCTAGGAGGACAAGGCCTTCAAGATCATCCTCCCGAGCTAGGCCATCATAAAATGAGTATCTCATTACACCGTGTTTTGGCGACGAGGGGGATGAGGGGGATGCGCACCCTTCTACCTTCCCTTGTCCTACCTTTTTGCGGGCGGCAGGGATGCTCAATGATTTCCTAACCTTGGTTCGGAGGGTTGGATTAACTAGTTATATGCAGGATGAGAGTGTACACTATGCTATGCTCACTAGAACCTTTGTGAAGAGTTTCTATTTTTCTAACAGCCCTTTCAAGCCAGATATGTCTTTCAAAATCTATAACAGGCCTATCTCCATGAAATTGAAGAAATTTTGCGAAATCTTGGGTATTGGAACGACTGGGATGATGAAGAAGATTCTGGCTCAACCCGTTGATTTATTGGAGCTTTACCGCGGGATAACTAGTGATGATGACCGTAGAGCCCAACACGGAAAGATAAGAAATATTCAACTCCCAGCTATCAGATATTTTGCTTACTATCTTGCCACTAGTATTCTTGGTAGGGAGAACACTATCAATATTTTCCAACTATCATTTGGCGTTTCTAGCTGCTGCACTCAACAATGATACCAGGTACAATATTGGTTCTCTCATTGCTCGTCGCTTAGCTACTAAGGGACCCATTTATGGAGGTATTATTCCTACACGTGTTGTTGCTGCCTTAGACCTATATGTTAATCCAAATGATATAGGTTTGGCTCCTCAGAGGCTTGATTTAGCTGCCATGAAAGTGTATCACTTTGTCACTGCTAGCTCTACCCTTGATAATTTTGTTTATAGTATGATGTTACTAATGGGGAAGAGAGGGAAATTCCTTTGCCCCAAACCACTTTGTTAAGTATTTCCCAGGGACCTTTGTAATGCTACAAGGAGGAGATGGATGAGCAGCTACGCATTCATGGTTTCCATGGACACTACCAGGGAGACGCGCCCTCATACGACCCCTTTATGCACTACACAGGGGCGTCCCCGAGCTCGTACCAAGACGAAGGGGCCTCTTCGTCGTACTACAGAGGTGCATCTTCTTGGTCACCATTGAGTTGAGCCCCACTTAGGCCAAAATCCTAAGCTTGGGGGGAGGTATACCGACATCACACTCATCTATATATCATGTTTCGTCGGTTCTTTGTATATCCATGTTTCGCTTTCTTTTTGGTTCTTGTTTCTGCTTTCCCAACACACAAAAAGACCAAAAACATTTTCGTTGTTTCTCTTTGTTTTTTTCTTTTCTTTTTATCTTTGGTTTGCCTTAAAGAAAAAATCCAAAAAGATTTTGCTTTGTTTGTTTTTTCTTTGTTTGCTTGCTTTAAAAATCGAAAACACCAAAAATATTTGTTGTTCTTATTTGGTTTCGTGAAGTTCTTTGCAGGGTTCAGCAGTCCTCAGTGGAGTTTGGTTTCATGTTATTATTCAAGCCACACAAGTGAAGGGCAATAATGAAGATTAAGAAAACTTGAGGCATGGTAAGAGGCTGGTAAGGAACTATATTTGTTTTCATTTTTGTACATATACTCATCATTGTGGGCGTGCTTAGTCTACTCATGTAAGGTGTATGTTATTTATGGATGCTTAGTAGTTCTTGCTCTTTTATGATTAGGTCCAGCTTGCTAATAGTTTGTGGCATGTCATATGAATGTTTTCTTGCATTGTTTTGTTCATAACTTGGTATGATATTGTGGTATCCTCCTCTGAATGTTTCATGTGAATCGACATGGCACATGCTCACGCATGCATATGACTAAACAATAGTCAGTAAGCCTCGATGATTTATTTTGCCTCAGAGTTGTTGTATCACTTTCATTCCATAATTGGTCTTGTTTTGTTTCAAGCATGATTTGACAGGTATTGCTCTCTCGTTTGTCTCTCCCTCTCTATTGCTAGCCTTCACTTGCATTGAGTATGAGCTCTACTCGTGCTTCCAACTCCCCAAAACCAATTTTGCCAACAGTGTCCACCATACCTACTAGCATTATTTGCTATTCTGTGCATATTCATTATGCCTTGTTTCCTCCAAATAAAATGTTTTCTTGTTTTGAGAAAGTTAGTTAGTAAATCTCTAACAAACTTGATGGCACACTTTATTTCTTGCACTTAATAAACCTGAACCATTGTGACTGTCCATGAAAGTTATATGCATGCAAATTATAGGTTGGGAGTTAGCAGAACCGTGCTATCACGGGGAACACTTCAACACCTATAAATATATATACCAGTTGATATCATGCTCTTTTGTTTGCGAATGTCGTTGGTGTGAAATAAAAGGGGAGCTTGTAAGTCCATGGAGTTATGTATAGGTGTTAGAGAAACGCCTGGGCCGCTAGCCTAAGCCATGCCTAATCATGGTGGAAACTTGCAACATAACCACAATGAGCAATCTATGAAGCTTTCTTCTTATAAAAAATAGACACATATTGAAAAGAGGAAAGAGAGAAAAATCGCCATTTTCCCATGGCAAATAAGAAGATTGCCGAGATGCTCATTGTCTGCTTGCCTTGTCATTTTGAATATGGGATAGCTCATGCATCATGTGCAAGGGGTATCCCATTGGTGGTTCTCTATGATACACATGTATTTATTATGACAAGAACTTATCGGTAACTAAAGTTGAGTCGCATGAGGAGCGGCCCTCATACTCAAGGGACATGAGATTTCCAGTTTATGGTATGTCAAGCATATAACTCATATTGGATCTCATTTTCACCTTAATCATCTAAAGATTCCTATGATAGGGGCAATGAGAGATCAAAGCTAATGAGTACCTTACTTTCAGCATTTGGAAGCCTTTCAAACTTTTCAAAACCTTTTCACTTCCATGTTGAGTCACCACTTATTCTATGAGCACCTTCTTGAGAGCATAGTTGTCATTCTTAGTGTAGTGTCCTTGTCTCAAAACTTGGTTAATTATGTCATGACTTTGATGCTTGTATCTCTGATATCTTTACTTCTAGTCTTCACTTGAACTTCAGAGGTGCCTTGGCATTTATACTGTGCTCTACAAAAAAAGGCAAGCGAGATACCACTCTATCATACCTTCTTATGAGCATTGCAATGTTGCTTATGTTTATGTTCCATGCTACTTATTATTATTGAGTTGGAATCTCTTCATAGCTTGCAATGACTATTGAGTAGACTTAGTTGCATACTTCTTATTATGAATTGTCTAAGTATCTACTACTATGTTGAGAATATATACATCATATGAAGCAAGTGTGTTCGTGAAAGTCTTTTATTGCAATCAGTTTTCAACTGAATTGCTTGAGGACAAGCAATAAGATAAGATGAGGCGCAGTTGATACTTCCAAAACGTATCTAATTTCCCGAACACTTTTCCTATTGTTTCTCCTATAAACTTGTGTGATTTGGATACAACTAACACGGACCGACTGTTTTTAGCAGAATTACATTGGTGTCTAGTTTTTGTGCAGAAAATCAACTATCAGGAAAAATCCCGGAAAATATGCCAAAAATCCTATTTCACCAAAAGAATCACGGCTCCAGAATACGAGACGGAGTGGGCCCCCCAGCCACGTGGGCCTGGCCTGGCCACGCATGGAGGGGGTGTGGCCGCCTCAGGAACCCCCTCGGCCTCCCTCTTCGCTTATAAGTTGCCTTCTGACCTAAAAACTCAGGGGGGATTTGACCTTTTTCTAGAAAGAGTTCCACTGCGCTGCCACCACCAGAAACCACGATTCGGAACCAGAAACTCCGTTCTGGCACCCTGCCGGGACGGGGAATTTGGAGAGGATCATCGCCATCGTCATCAACAACGCCTCTCCATCAACCATTCATGTTTTCCTCATCAATGAGTAAGTAATCCCCCAATGTAGGCTATCGAGATGCTAGGGATTGGATGTAACATCCCTAAAATCATGATTTCAACGATTGCATATCATTCATGCATGCATATAGAATTGAGATCAATTTCAAACTCATTTCAGAAAACAGAAGCACATAGTGCTATCATTTTATGTGAGCAAACTTAAATCAAATGGCCATCCCCATTTGAGAGTTTGAATGTTTTAAACCTAGATTGTTTATCTCCCTTGTTGATTGGTTTGAGTGTGGAGTTAGAACAAAATTTTACAAAATAGAAATGGTTTCAAAAACCATTTTCAAACAATTGCAAACCAAGTGCAATGTTCCTGTTATTTTGTTTTTCCAAAAAAGACCAAAGCCTTTTCAAAGTAACCACATGGTTTATACCTAGATTTGAGTATGTTGCACACTACAAAAATCCCAAATAGATTTGAATTCAAATGGAGTTTGAATTCATTTGAAAACCATTCCTGAAAATCAAATTAGAAAAAGAAAAGAGAAACAAATTGGAAAAGGGCCAGCGCCAGGAATTTGGCCCAGCAACAGACGCGGCCCAACTAGCCCACCCGGCTCCTCTCTCGCTCGCTCGCACGCGCAGACGCACCCACGCGGTCGCTGACACCCAGACCCCACTTTCTCTCTGCCTATTTCGCTGACAAGCGGGCCCCATCCATGTCATCGTCGTCTTCCCCAAAGTTTCGCGCACGAACTCCGCGGCTGCCCGTTGCTGCTTTGATTCCGCGAGGTAAATGGCATTGAATCACTGGGCGTTTCTTGTCGAACCTCTGGCTATATAATCCCCTCTCTCTCGCGACCATTTCCCCTCAACCAATTCCCCCTTCACGCCCCCAGGCTGCTCGCAACTCGCTCGACGCCGCCGCTGTTCCGACGACCGCGCCGACGAATTCCGGTGAGCACCGTGTCCCCCTCTGTCCCTGACTCATGCTATCAGGCTCAGCAACTTCTTGCGCATCCACTGACACGCCTTGTTTGTTCTCGCTTGATCAGTAGCCTCGGCAACGACTTCGACCGAGCATCGCCGCCCTCTGCACGAACTCCGGCGACCTCTCCCCGTAAGTATCAGCCGCCCCCTGCCCTCTGCCTGATACGCCTAGGATGCCCATCATCTTACGCATCTAATGGTGCCCTCCTTTTGACTTAGCGCGACGCAGAACCTCGCCAACGTCGACAGCAGCCGCACCAGACGCATTCGCGAACTCCGGCGAGGAATCCCCGACGACCCCGTGCGCCCCTTGCCAAGCCACCTCCACGTTGAGCTTCTCCTCGACCTTGTGGTTCTGGTAAGCACACCCTTCCCTCCCCGAGCGACCTAGAACGCCAGCGCCGCCACTGACAGAGCGCTCCGCCGCTCGCCGTGGCCGCGCGCCGCCAGAACGTGGTCGCTTGATCGAGAGCCGTAGGATCCAGATCCAGCGCATAGGATTAGTTCACTTATCGAACCGTTAAGTTTAGATCTAAGCCGTGCATGTTAGTTAGATCAAACGGTAGCCGAGCGTGATCCGGTGCGAAGCGGTACGCGCCAGTAAGATTAAGACACATGGCTAGGGTTTGAGTTTAAAACAGAATTTAAAACAGATTTAGATTCAAATTTGATTAGGCTATAACTTTTGATTCCCACGTTAGATTTTTGCAAATTTTATACCGTTGGAATCAGGGAGACAAGCCCTTTCTGTTTATGCAATGTTTTTAAAGTTTAGGTTCTGTTAAAATGGTTTCTTTTGAAGAAACTTATTTAGGACTATTTTGAGTATAGAAATTGTTTAGAAAATTGTTTTAGTGTAAAATAAACTTGGTTTAGAAAGTTTTTAACTTGGTTATGAATCAGTACTATGCACTTGCTTGGCAGAGTTTTAAAAAATCATCACTTAGCATTCTTGCATGCATGCATATATATTTTTGTTTGTATATGACTTGTATGTGATTGTGGTTATATTCTTTGTGTAGACTTTGGTGCTAGTGATTGTGATTGTGAAGAGTGCTACTCTCCCCACTACCAAGGCACGTGGTACTTCATGGATATTTCCATCCCTATATTTTATACAAGCATTAGAAATATTTTGCTAAGTCTTGCATGTTACTATTTTTGCCAAATGCCATGTTGGGAAATCCTAAGTAGATATATAATTGCTAGGAAAATTCCTAAGTTAAGTTACTATGCCATGCTTAGCCTAGCTAGTAGCAAACAAGGGTTGGTAAAGTATATACATGCTATGATGAAAATATTTCTAAGTCTTTGGACTTATGTTTTTCTTAATAAAACAACTAAGTCAATGAATCACCTGGGTGGAATGGGACTTGATTGGTGGTGTTTGGTTGAGTGGTTACACAAGGCCCATGTATATGGTTTACCTTGTGTATCTCACGTGTGGTATGCCACCCAGGAACAAAGGGATTTTAGAGGCCAAGTATTGAGAAGCTTATAGTGCAGCCACTTGGCAATATGGGCTCTGCCTGGATCACATAAGTTGCTAGAACTTAGCCATTTGGACAGTTGGTGGTAGTGGGAATGATAGGTTGGAGCGCGTCCATTTGGTCTAAGGAAAGGCTTCTTAAAGGTCCTGTCTTGGGAAACCAAGTCTGGTGGGGAAAGTGCACAACTTCTGCAGATGGAAAAATCTAAGTACTTAGCCAAGTCCATGGCAATGGAAAACTTGAGTATCAAGACATGGAAGCTATCAAGAATCTCATCACTCCAACTTCTAAGTAAAAAATTGTGGGTGAACAAGGGTGAAGGACCTCAATGTCTATTGATGGTTTCTTGGGAAAAGTTTTGACAAAGAAAAACTTAGTGATTTCAACTAATAGGAAAAACCTATTTTGAGCAAAGCAAGCCAAGCTACACTTAGCCAAATTGCATATAGCAAAATAGTCCACTTAAAATTTACTAAGGTATCACTTGCCAATACTATTCCAAAGTATTGACCCACTGTGGCTGTAACTTTTGATGTTGCAGGTTACTCTGATGAGGATTAGGTGTCATGAGTCTACACTCAACATGTTTGCCTGTGGCACATGAAGATGAAGACTTATAATTATTTACTTATTCCAAACTCTTGTACTAGGCCTGTGGCCTTGAGTTGTAAAAGACTATGTTTTATCTCTGGAATGGATGTAATAAATGACCTTTGTATCTGTGTACTTCATCTTAAACTGTGGATGCTAGCAATGATCCATGGACTAGCATTGCAATCACAGGGATCCTTTTCCTTTACAAAGGAGGGATCTTACAGATGGTATTAGTGCACTGTGTTGCCTGTAGGATTATGACCCTAGGATTGGAAACCACTAAGGAAAAATTTTCAACTACTTCTACACTTGTCTATTCTTCTCGTAAACTTTTCTAATCTTCTCTTTCTCATCTCTATTTGTAGATGAACTCCATCAACGAAGCCGTAAGGAAAGGACCACTCATGACCATGACCTTGGAGTGTGAGACAGAGTTTCCCAAAATTCTCAAGGACCTCATGGTGGCAGCTGTGTACAAAGGCTTTCCAGTGATGGATGAAGGAGTTGAGTACTGGTGGGTGCAACTTCACTTGTACAAAAACAAGGAAGACAACCACAAAGAAACAGGATTCTGCATGTACACCAACACTGTGGTGCACACCACATTCTTTGAGTCAGCAAGAGAAGCAGCTTGGAGGACTATCAAAGAACTTAGTGCTAGAGTCAAGTGCAGAATGCTCAACCTCCAAAAAGACTTGATGAAAGAGAAGGAACATACCCAAGATTTGGAAGCTACCAACCAAACCTTAAGAGGAGATATTATAGACTTAGTGATGGAATCATGTGAGCAAGATAGGCTGATATCTTCTAGGAACATTGTGTTAGCCAACAGATCCAGTGAGATAGGATTGTAAACGTACTTCATTAGTTGGACCACCACCTATCACCCTATTTTCCAAAATGTTGCTTAAAATAAGATTGGACCTTGGTTGATGTAATGGATTCATGTATGCATGACTTGTGTGTTTTGCTTCCCAAGGATATTTATGTGTGTTATGACTTTTGTTTTATCTTGAATTGTGTTGTTCTAACTTTTCTATCTTATAAATAGATGCCTATTACCATCAGCACTGTTGAGGAGTTCCAGGTTACCCGCTTTGGTCCTCGTATCGTTGAGCTTACCACCTTGCTCAATCTCCCTCTTCCCACCATCATGGTGCATCCACTCACCAAGTTCGAGAGGAAGGACCTCTGGGGCTTCAAGGTGAACCAGCCCGGACGCCAGACAGAGCCTACTACAGAGGCCATCGTCTTCAAGCTTATGCACGATGACAGGGAGAGAGGCATGGAGGTAGTTATGCAGGACCTGATAGGACGCCTGCTAGGACGACACTCCCGACAGGTTAGAGGCACCCACTTCCACGTCTTCAGAAGACGTGATGAGGATGGAGAGTCCATTGACTTCGAGGACGACTCGAGGGACACGGCAGAGCCGATACGTCTGTATCTCCAGGACTTAGAGTCTCTCATTAGGCACGTGGACACGGACAGGACCAATGTCATGCTCAGTAATGACGAGCTCCAGGTGCAGCTTCGCGAGAAGAACAAGCTCTTCGCGCAGCAGGACGAGATAGTCAAGAAAATGGAGGCGAAGTTCGAGACCCAGGACAGGAAGTTCAAAAGTCAGGAGAAGCGTGTCCAGGATAGGAACAAGAAGATCCAGGATATGACTGAAGAACTGCAGTCCAAGGACTTCGAGCTAGAGCAGCAGCAGACGGTGATAGAGAGGCTTCGTTCCCAGAAGAGGGCTCTCAAGGCCAAGATTTAGTCCTTGACCACTACTATTGAGGAGAACAAGGCCGCGATGGAGAACCCAGGTCTTACCTTTGTCGAGGAGGAGATTGATGCTAATGAGTAGACTTGACTACTTGTTTATATTTTATTATCGTACTTGTTATTTGAGAACTTGTTATTGGACCATCCGACATGTGGATGGCTTGCTACTTGTGTGTTTTACTTTGTGAACTTGTTATCTTGTTGTTGAACTTTTATCTTGCGATGCATGCTATATGTTTGCTTATGTGATGTATTGTGCATGAAAACATCTATGGGTATCTCATTCTTATCTCTATTTGAACAAACCACAGATGCCTCCCCGTCGTGCAAACCCCAATCCCAACAACAACAACATCACTCCAGAAATGCAGCAAATGATGACTGCTCAAACACAGGTGATGCAGATGATGACAACATTCATCCAGAACCAAAACAATAACAACAACAACCCCAATAACAACAACAAAAACAACAACAACCCTCCGGGCTTTGATATGCTCACCAGATTCTTGAGATTGAGGCCAGCTAAGTTCTCAGGGACGACTGATCCCATGGTGGCCAATGATTGACTACGTTCTGTAAACAAGGACTTAGTAACCGTGGGCTGCACGGATGCTGAAAAGGTCAGATTTGCAGCACATCTGCTGGAAGGGCCAGCCGCCACTTGGTGGGACAACTTTCAGATCACCACTCCCATAGATGAGGTGACATGGGCTATCTTTGAGGATGGCTTTCGCACTGCTCATATCTCCTCAGGAATAATGAGCCTGCAAAAGAAAGAGTTCCACAATCTGAATCAGCGCCACCGCAGCGTGGCTGAGTACATTGAGGAGTTCAACAATCTGGCACGTTATGCACCGGATGAGGTTGACACAGATGCCAAGAGAAAGGAAAAATTTCTGGAAGGCTTAAATGATGAGCTGAATCAGCAATTGGCTGTGGCATATGTTCCCACTTATCAGTCGCTCTGTGACAAGGCTGCCATATTGGAGAACAAAATGAAGCAAGTCGAGAGTAGAAAGAGAAAGCACTCTGACAAGCACAGCTCGGGATCGTCTCACAAACGATCTCACTATGATGACAGCGGAAGCTCAGGATCCCACAAGCATGGGAAATTCAACAAGCACCACAACCACAACCGTCATGACAACAAGCATCATCGCAGTCATGACAATGACAAGTACAAGAACCACAAGAGTGGACATAAGAGCCACCACAGTGGTAATGGAAGTAGAAGTGGAAGTCAGCCTGTTAAGAGAGACATCAGTCAGGTTGAATGCTTCAAATGCAAGAAGATGGGACACTATGCAAATGAGTGCCCTGAAAAGAAAGTTGAAGGAAATGTCAAGCCCAATCCTTTCCAGAAAGGCCAGGTGAACCACATCAGTGTGGAGGAGGTCTATGAGGAGCCTGATGCTGTTGCTGGTAAGTTCAGACTCAATTCTATTCCAGCATTTGTTCTTTAAGATATTGGAGCATCGCATTCATTCATATCAAAAGCATTTGTTGATAGAAATGGGTTTCCAACTGAAAACATTGGATGTCCAATAAAAGTTAGTTCTCCGGGTGGAGATAAGATAGTAAGTCTTGGATGCCGGGATCTAGTAATAGAGTTTGGAAAACATAAGTTTCCAGTAAGTCTGATAATCCTAGATTCCCAAGGACTGGACGTAATATTGGGAATGGATTGGATGGCTAAGTATGAAGGAGTACTAGATTGTGCTAATCGTACTGTTGCACTCACAACCCCGGAAATAAAACAGATTGAGTTCAAGTCCAACTTTGAATCTAAAGGAAGTAAGCTAAATTCTCTTAAGGGGGTTAGCATGGACAGTGTACCAATTGTGAGTGAGTATCCGGATGTATTTCTGGAAGAACTACCGGGAATGCCACCAGATAGGGATGTGGAGTTTCTGATAGATTTGGTACCAGGGTCTGGACCAATAGCAAAGAGACCGTATAAAATGTCAGTTGATGAACTGAAAGAGCTCAAGAAACAACTTGGAGAACAATTGCAGAAAGGATTTATTCAACCAAGTTCTTCATCTTGTGGAGCCCCAGTTTTGTTCGTAGAGAAGAAAGATAGAAGTCAAAGGTTATGCATAGATTACCGTTCACTCAACGAGGTAACTATCAAGAACAAATATCCTTTGCCTAGAATCAACGACTTGTTTGATCAGCTTGAAGGAGCATGTGTGTTCTCAAAGATTGATCTAAGGTCAGGCTATTTTCAACTTAAGATAAGGGAACAAGACATACCTAAAACAACATTCACCACAAGGTATGGATTGTATGAGTATACCGTAATGCCTTTTGGCTTGACCAATGCTCCAGCATACTTCATGAATATGATGAACAAGGTGTTTATGGAATTTCTTGACAAGTTTGTTGTCGTTTTCATCGATGACATCTTAGTCTACTCCAAGAGCAAAGAAGAACATGAAGGACATTTGCTTTTGATACTTGAGAAGTTACGGGAGCATAAACTTTATGCCAAATTCAGCAAGTGTGAGTTCTGGTTAGAGGAAGTTGGTTTTCTTGGTCATGTTATGACAAAGGATGGTGTAGCAGTTGATCCTGCTAAAGTTTCAGCTGTGACTGAATGGGAATCTCCCAAGTCCGTGAAAGAAGTTCGCAGTTTCCTCGGCTTAGAAGGTTACTACAGGAGGTTCATTGAGAATTTCTCTAAGGTAGCTAAGCCCATGACTGAATTGTTAAAGAAAGACAAGAAGTTTGCTTGGTCTGAAGGTTGTGAAGTCAGCTTTCAGGAGTTGAAGAAGAGACTTGTGACAACACCAGTTTTATGTCTGTTAGATTTGGAAAAGGATTTCCAGGTATATTGTGATGCATCTCATCAAGGTTTGGGTGCCGTACTTATGCAAGACGGTAAAGTTGTAGCCTATGCCTCGAGACAACTCAAAACTCATGAAGTGAACTATCCTACTCATGATTTAGAGTTAGCCTCTGTCGTCCATGCACTCAAAACATGGAGACACTACCTTTTGGGAAAGCGTTGTGAAGTGTTCACTGATCACAAGAGTTTGAAGTATATCTTCACCCAGAAGGAAATTAATATGAGACAAAGAAGATGGCTAGAACTTATCAAAGACTATGATTTAAGTTTGCAATACCACCCCGGTAAAGCAAATGTTGTAGCAGATGCTCTAAGTCGTAAGGTATTTGTGAATGGCCTTAAGAAAGGAGAATTGCCAGATGATCTGTGTACCCAATTTAGGAAACTCAGATTGGAGATTGTACCAGAAGGACATCTCATGTCATTAGATGTTCAACCCACTTTGTTGGACAAGATCAGATAAGACCAGAAGACTGACAAGGAAATTGAAGAGATTAAGGAAAAGATTGGCCAGGGGAAAGCTAAAAATTTCCATGAAGACGAACAAGGCACTTTATGGCATGGGAAACGTATCTGTGTTCCACAAGATCCGGAGTTGCGGAAACAGATTTTGCAGGAAGCACACAACTCTCCGTATTCTATTCACCCGGGTAACACCAAAATGTACATGGACATGAAAGAAAGATTTTGGTGGAACAATATCAAGAGGGACATCGCCGAACATATTGCTTTGTGTGATGTGTGTAGTAGAGTGAAAGCGGAGCATCAGAAACTAGCAGGTTTGCTTCAACCACTACCTATTCCTGATTGGAAGTGGGACAAAATTGGTATGGATTTCATTACCGGATTACCAAGGACCAGGTCAGGATATGATTCAATATGGGTAGTAGTGGATCGCCTAACCAAAGTGGATCATTTCATACCCGTGAAGACAACCTATACAAGTGCTAAGTTAGCCAAAATCTACATGAGTAGAATTGTATGTCTACATGGAGTGCCCAAGAGTATTGTGTCTGATAGGGGAACTCAATTCACTTCCCATTTTTGGAGACAGCTACATGAGTCATTGGGAACGAGCTTGGAATTCAGTACTGCTTTTCATCCTCAAACCGATGGACAAATAGAAAGAACTAATCAAATTCTTGAAGACATGTTGAGGGCATGTGCCCTAGACTATGGAGCCAGTTGGGATGAAAGTCTGCCTTACACATAATTTTCTTATAACAACAGCTATCAAGCCAGCATTGAGATGGCATCGTTTGAGTTTCTCTACGGAAGAAAGTGTACCACCCCATTGTTGTGGAATGGTGTGGGAGAAAGAAGTTTATTCGGACCAGATATTATCAAAGAAGCCGAAGAGAAAGTCAAATTGGTTAAGGACAGGTTGAAGATAGCACAGTCCTGACAGAAAAGCTACGCGGATCCTAAGCGTAGAGAAGGAACCTACGAAGTTGGTGATAGAGCTTATCTTAGAGTATCACCACTTCGTGGAGTGAAAAGATTCGGAGTCAAAGGAAAATTGGCACCAAGATATGTTGGGCCATTCAAGATTCTAAGTCGCAAAGGAGAAGTTGCCTATGAAATTGAATTGCCTGAATCTCTGTCAGATGTCCATAATGTGTTTCATGTGAGTCAGCTTAAGAAATGTCACCCAGAAATGGAAGAAACTTCTTTGAAGGATACTATACCTTTGGAGGAGGTTCAACTAGAAAGTGACCTCACTTATGAAGAAAAACCTATCAAGATCCTTGAAACTACAGAAAGAGTCACAAGGACTAAGACTATCAAGTTTTGCAAAGTGCAGTGGAATCACCATGCCGAAGAGGAAGCAACATGGGAAAGAGAAGATGATCTTCGGAAAGACCACCCTCACCTATTTGCTAGCCAATCCGAATCTGAAGGGCGAGAGTCACCTTAAGGGGGTTAGATTTGTAACATCCCTAAAATCATGATTTCAAAGATTGCATATCATTCATGCATGCATATAGAATTGAGATCAATTTCAAACTCATTTCAGAAAACAGAAGCACATAGTGCTATCATTTTATGTGAGCAAACTTAAATCAAATGGCCATCCCCATTTGAGAGTTTGAATGTTTTAAACCTAGATTGTTTATCTCCCTTGTTGATTGGTTTGAGTGTGGAGTTAGAACAAAATTTTACAAAATAGAAATGGTTTCAAAAACCATTTTCAAACAATTGCAAACCAAGTGCAATGTTCCTGTTATTTTGTATTTCCAAAAAAGACCAAAGCCTTTTCAAAGTAACCACATGGTTTATACCTAGATTTGAGTATGTTGCACACTGCAAAAATCCCAAATAGATTTGAATTCATTTGAAAACCATTCCTGGAAATAAATTAGAAAAAGAAAAGAGAAAAGAATTGGAAAAGGGCCGGCGCCAGGAATTTGGCCCAGCAACAGACGCGGCCCAACTAGCCCACCCGGCTCCTCTCTCGCTCGCTCGCACGCGCAGACGCACCCACGTGGTCGCTGACACCCATACCCCACTTTCTCTCTGCCTATTTCGCTGACAATTGGGCCCCGTCCACATCATCGTCGTCTTCCCCAAAATCTCGCGCACGAACTCCGCCGCTGCCCGTTGCTGCTTTGATTCCGCGAGGTAAATGGCATTGAATCACTAGGCGTTTCTTGTCGAGCCTCTGGCTATATAATCCCCTCTCTCTCGCGACCATTTCCCCTCAACCAATTCCCCCTTCACGCCCCCAGGCTGCTCGCAACTCGCTCGACGCCGCCACTGTTCCGACGACCGCGCCGACGAATTCCGGTGAGCACCGTGTCCCCCTCTGTCCCTGACTCATGCTATCAGGCTCAGCAACTTCTTGCGCATCCACTGACACGCCTTGTTTGTTCTCGCTTGATCAGTAGCCTCGGCAACGACTTCGACCGAGCGCCGCCGCCCTCTGCACGAACTCCGGCGACCTCTCCCCGTAAGTATCAGCCGCCCCTTGCCCTCTGCCTGATACGCCTAGGATCCCCATCGTCTTACGCGTCTAATGGTGCCCTCCTTTTGACTTAGCGCGACGCAGAACCTCGCCGACATCGACAGCAGCCGCACCAGACGCATTTGCGAACTCCGACGAGGAATCCCCGACGACCCCGTGCGCCCCTTGCCAAGCCACCTCCACGTTGAGTTTCGCCTCGACCTTGCGGTTCTGGTAAGCACACCCTTCCCTCCCCGAGCGACCTAGAACGCCAGCGCCGCCACTGACAGAGCGCTTCGCCGCTCGCCGTCGCTGCGCGCTGCCAGAACGTGGTCGCTTGATCGAGAGCCATAGGATCCAGATCCAGCGCATAGGATTAGTTCACTTATCGAACCGTTAAGTTTAGATCTGAGCCGTGCGTGTTAGTTAGATCCAACGGTAGCCGAGCGTGATCCGGTGCGAAGCGGTACGCGCCAGTAAGATTAAGACACGTGGCTAGGGTTTGAGTTTAAAACAGAATTTAAAACAGATTTAGATTCAAATTTGATTAGGCTATAACTTTTGATTCCCACGTTAGATTTTTGCAAATTTTATACCGTTGGAATCAGGGAGACAAGCCCTTTCTGTTTATGCAATGTGTTTAAAGTTTAGGTTCTGTTAAAATGGTTTCTTTTGCAGAAACTTATTTAGGACTATTTTGAGTATAGAAATTGTTTAGAAAATTGTTTTAGTGTAAAATAAACTTGGTTTAGCAAGTTTTTAACTTGGTTATGAATCAGTACTATGCACTTCCTTGGTGGAGTTTTAAAAAATCATCACTTAGCATTCTTGCATGCATGCATATATATTTTTGTTTGTATATGACTTGTATGTGATTGTGGTTATATTCTTTGTGTAGACTTTGGTGCTAGTGATTGTGATTGTGAAGAGTGCTACTCTCCCCACTACCAAGGCAAGTGGTACTTCATGGATATTTCCATCCCTATATTTTATACAAGCATTAGAAATATTTTGCTAAGTCTTGCATGTTACTATTTTTGCCAAATGCCATGTTGGGAAATCATAAGTAGATATATAATTGCTAGGAAAATTCCTAAGTTAAGTTACTATGCCATGCTTAGCCTAGCTAGTAGCAAACAAGGGTTGGTAAAGTATATACATGCTATGATGAAAATATTTCTAAGTCTTTGGACTTATGTTTTTCTTAATAAAACAACTAAGTCAATGAATCACCTGGGTGGAATGGGACTTGATTGGTGGTTTTTGGTTGAGTGGTTACACAAGGCCCATGGATATGGTTTACCTTGTGTATCTCACTTGTGGTATGCCACCCAGGAACAAAGGGATTTTAGAGGCCAAGTGTTGAGAAGCTTATAGTGCAGCCACTTGGCAATATGGGCTCTGCCTGGATCACATAAGTTGCTAGAACTTAGCCATTTGGACAGTTGGTGGTAGTGGGAATGATAGGTTGGAGCGCGTCCATTTGGTCTAAGGAAAGGCTTCTGAAAGGTCCATTTGGTCCAAGTCTGGTGGGGAAAGTGCACAACCTCTGCAGATGGAAAAATCTAAGTACTTAACCAAGTCCATGGCAATGGACAACTTGAGCATCAAGACATGGAAGCTATCAAGAATCTCATCACTCCAACTTCTAAGTAAAAAATTGTGGGTGAACAAGGGTGAAGGACCTCAATGTCTATTGATGGTTTCTTGGGAAAAGTTTTGACAAAGAAAAACTTAGTGATTCCAACTAATAGGAAAAACCTATGTTGAGCAAAGCAAGCCAAGCTACACTTAGCCAAATTGCATATAGTAAAATAGTCCACTTAAAATTTACTAAGGTATCACTTGCCAATACTATTCCAAAGTATTGACCCACTGTGGATGTAACTTGTGATGTTGCAGGTTACTCTGATGAGGATTAGGTGTCATGAGTCTACACTCAACATGTTTGCCTGTGGCACATGAAGATGAAGACTTATAATTATTTACTTATTCCAAACTCTTGTACTAGGCCTGTGGCCTTGAGTTGTAAAAGACTATGTTTTATCTCTAGAATGGATGTAATAAATGACCTTTGTATCTGTGCACTTCATCTTAAACTGTGGATGCTAGCAATGATCCAGGGACTAGCATTGCAATCACAGGGATCCTTTTCCTTTACAAAGGAGGGATCTTACATTGGATGAGTTATATCATGTAATCCAATAAGATTGTTAGGGCATGGTGCCTAGTATCTTTTATTAGTTCTATTTGGCTTTGTTGAAACTTGTTGTGCTTAATGCTTGTCACTAGGGCCCGACTGCCATGATCTCAGATCTGAACTTATTATTGATTCATGATGATATTATTGTTTGTGATCTTATTTGCAAGTTGTGTACACATATCATTGTATGGATCCAAAGGCCCCGAAGTGACAGAAATTGGGACAACCGGAGGGGATGGCTGTGATGTGAGGATCACATGTGTTCACGGAGTGTTAATGCTTTGCTCCGGTGCTCTATTAAAAGGAGCACCTTAATTGCCAGTAGATTCCCTTGAGGCCCCGCTCCAACGGGCTGGCAGGACAAAAGATGTTGTGCAAGTTCTCATTGCAAGCACACATGACTATATATGCAGCACATGCCTATGATTGTTTAGTACTTGGATGCTTTATCTTATTTATCTGCAATTTCCCTAGATCTTGAAGTTACATGTTTAAACTTGTCCATGCAATTGCCCGTCCATCCATCCCTATGCCTACCGCACTCATACCTACTATTTGCTACTACTGTTACTATTGCTCCTATTTTACTGTTGCTGTTGCTTTGCTATTGCTACTACAAAACTGTTGCTACTGATAAACTACTGTGAGCAAGAACTATTTCCAGGTGCAGCTGAAATGACAACTCAGTTGTTAAGGCTTGCAAGTATTCTTTTGCTCCCCTTGTGTCGAATCAATAAATTGGGTAATACTACCCTCAAAGACTGTTGGGATCCCCTATACTTCTGGGTCATCAAGGCGATACTTCTAGAAAGACATCCAAAATATCATGAACCACCGATATGTCACGTGTTCAAGAGGGAACTTGCTTGGTAAGGGAAGAAGACATAGTCTCAGAGTTTCGGTACAAACCTAACTTTTTGACCTAAGAGAGTGCACCAGAATAATGGACTTGGTAGCACAATCATCCTGTGCTTAGTGACAGGGTTAACCAATCACGCTAAGAATGACACAAATGTCCTTAGCTGTCACAATTCAATCACGAAAAAAGCCACAAGCTTGAATGCCAGAATTGTAGTACCAGCCATCCTGAGGTAATGTGTGAACATTAGCAATAGGGGTCAAAGGATTGTATCTTGGATTAAAGATTAGCTTCATGTACAAGATTCACAACCAGAATCCAACATAATCAGGGATCTTCGGTTCAAGTCCAAGGGTTAAAACCCAAAGAAAGGAGTAACTACTACTTGAGTGACATAGCATACACTGCAAGATAGAAATCACGAGGTAGGTTCCAAAAGAAGAAACAACTTCTGAAGTACCCAAACAAATAAAAAGGAGGCACACAAGGCGAAAGGAAACCTCGAAGCCTAGAACGGAAGACTGTGGATCCATCAATATAATATTGTGGGTCCAAAAGACAGAGAGATCATGATATAAAGGAATCCCTCAGATGAAACATGGCAAGGGGAAACAATGAATTCACAACACACACAACTCTAGAGAACTCAACACTAGGTCAAATGGTTGATAAACGACATGCCCAGAAGGCACCTAGGATTTGAATGACTAGAAGAGATATCAAATTTTTTCCAAAATCAACACCAAATAAGATAACATAGAGTTATAGAGAAGCTGGATAAGGATAAAAAGAAGCATACTAGAGTTTTCTCAAATACTTTTTATATTTTAAATATTTTCACAAGCACTAGACTTGTAACATCCCTAAAATCATGATTTCAAACTTTACATATCACTCATGCATGCATATAGATTTTAGAGATCATATTCAAACTCCCTTCAGAAAACAGAAGCTTTTGATGTTATGATTTTATGTGGATAGATTTAATTCAAAAGACCAACACCATTTGAAACTTGAATGTTTAGGAACTTGTATGCTTGCCTCCATTGTTGGAAAGTTAGGTGTAAAAGTTTGAACAAAGTTTTCAATTTGGAAATAAATTCAAAACCCTATTTTTTTAAAACATTTGCAAACCAGAGGCAATGTCTCTGAATGTTTTAAGTCCAAGCTTGACCAAGCCCTTACAGGGTAACCACATGGTTAAATGACTGATTTTTGAAACCACAGTACCCTACAAAAATCCCCAGAATTGTTTGAATTCAAAAAGGATTTGAATTCATATCTAAATCAATCCTGAAAACCAAAATAGAAAAGGAAAAGGAATAAACAAAATAAAAAGGCCGCGCGCCAGGTTTCTGGCCCAGCATCAAAACAAGCCCAACTAGCCCACCCGGGGGTTCTCTTTTCCTTCCACACGCGCGAGCACACTCCCTCAGCCAATGACGACAGGTCCCCACTCCCACTCTGCACACTTCGCTGACGAGCGGGCCACCTCCACGTCAGCATCGTCTTTCCCCCTGATTCTGCGCACGACCTCGCCGCTGCCCGTTGCAGCGCTGATCTCGAAGGCTTAATGGGCATTGAATCAGCGAGCGTTACCTGTCGAGCCTCGGGCTATAAGATCCCCACCTCCCCACGACCATTTTCCCCCAGTCAATTTTGCCTTCACGCCACCAGGTTGTCCACGACTCGCACGACTCCGCCGCTACTCCGACGACTGCGCCGGCAAATTCCGGTGAGTCTCGTGTTCCCCTCTGCCTCTCATTCATGCTATCATGTTCAGTGAGTCTCGGCGCATCTACTGACACACCCCACTTACCTTCGCATGACCTGTAGCTCCAGCAACGTCGACGACTGGCCGCCACCGTCTTCGGCATCAACTCCGACGACCTCCAGTGGTAAGTCCAGACCGCCCCACGTCTTGTCTTTCACACACACGTGTTCTCCATGATCTTCTACACCTGATCACACCCTCTGTTTGCCTCCTAGTGATCGACAACCTCGCCAACGACGACGACCGACCGTGCCGACGTCTGCCTCTACTCCGACGAGCAATTATCGCCGTATCTGCGCGCCCCTTGACCAACCAGAGCCACCTCGAGCTCCAGCACGCCACCGCGGTTCTGGTAAGCACCTTCTTGTTTCCCCGGACGATCTAGAGCACCGGCGCCACCGTAGTCAGACGCGCCGCCGCCGGTCAACACCGCCAGCGCCGCCCGTTTCTGGTTAATAGATTGTAGCCGTCAGATCTGAATCCTACGCGTAGAAATAGTTCACTTAACGAAGAGGTATGGACAGATCTGAGCCGCGCAACGTTAGTTAGATCCAACGGCTGCAGAGCTCGATCCGGTGCGAACCGGTACGCGCCAGTGACGTTGCGACACGTGGCTAGGGCTAGATCTAAAAACAGATTCAAATCAGAATTTGATCCAAATTTCAAATGCTTATAACTTTTGATTGCCACGTTGGAATTTTACAAACTTTATACCGTTGGATTCAGTGAAACAAGACCTTTCTGAATATCCAATTTGTTTAACAAATAGTAACAGTTAAAATGACTTTATTTGTAGAAACATGTTTAAGACTATTTTAAGTATAGATTTATTTTGGTAAATTGTATTGGTGCCAAATAAGTTTAGTTGGCAAACTTGTGACTTGTTAAGTTTCTGTAAACATGTGCATGCTTGGTAGAATTTTCAAAATCACCACTTGGTAAATTCTTGCATGCATGCATTCATATTATTTTTGATTGAATATAATTGTGTGTAATTGTATGCTATAATTTTTGTGTAGATCTTGCTAGTGATTGTGATTGTGAAGAGTGCTACTCTCCCCACTACCAAGGCAAGTGATATTTTCATGAATATTTCTATCCTATGTTTTGTACTAGCATTAGATATTTTGCTAAGTCTTGCATGCTATTTTTGCCTAAATGCTAAGTTGGGAAATCCTAAGTAGTGTAGAATTGTAGAATTGCTAGGGAATTTTCCTAAGTTAAGTTATCTTACCATGCTTAGCCTAGCTATTTAGAAAACAAGGGTTGGTGAAAATCTATACTTAGTATGAAAGTCATGAGACTTATGCTTTCCTAATAAAACAACTAAGTTAAATGAACCTCCTGGGTGGAATGGAAGGATTGGGTTATGTTGAGTGGTTACACAAGGCCATGGACTTGGGTTGTGTATCTCACTTGTGGTATGCCACCCAGGCACAAAGGGATTTGGAGGCCAAGTGTTGAGAAAGCTTACAGTGCAACCACTTGGCAATATGGGCTCTGCCTTGATCATATAGGTTGCTAGAACTTAGTCACTTGGACAATTGGTGGTAGTGGGAATGATAGGTTGGAGCGCATCCATTTGACTAAGGAAAGGCTTCTGAAGGGTCCTGTCTTGGGAAACCAAGTCTGGTGGGGAAAGTGCACAACCTCTGCAGATGGAAAACCTACGTACTTAGCCTAGTCCAAGGCAATGGACAATTTGAGTATCAAGACATGGAAGCTACAAGAATCTCATCACTCCAACTTCTAAATAAAACTTGTGGGTGAACAAGGGTGAAGGACCCCAATGTCTATTGGTGGTTTCTTGGGAAGTTTTTGACAAAGAAAAACTTAGTGATTTCAACTAATAGGTAAAACCTATTTTCAAGCAAAGCAAGCCAAGCTACACTTAGCCAAATGCATATAGTAATATAGTCCACTTAAAATATACTAAGGTATCACTGGCCAATACTATTCCAAAGTATTGACCCTCTGTGGCTGTAACTTGTGATGTTGCAGGTTACTCCGATGATGAATAGGAGTCATGAGTCTACACTCAACATGCTTGCCTGTGGCACATGAAGATGAAGACTTATGTTTATTTACTTATTCCTTAAACTCTTGTATTAGGCCTATGGCCCTGAGTTGTAAAAGACTATGTTTTATCTCTGGAATGAATGTAATAAACGACCTTTGTATCTGTGTACTTCATCTTAAACTGTGGATGCTAGCATTGATCCAGGGACTAGCATTGCAATCACAGGGATCCTTTCCTTTATAAAGGAGGGGTCTAACAGATGGTATCAGAGCACTGTGTTGCCTGTAGGATTATGAACCTAGATTTGGAAAACCACTAAGGAAAAGTTTTCAACTACTTCTACACTTGTCTATTCTTCTCGTAAAACTTTTCTAATCTTTTTCATTCTCAACTACAATTGTAGATGAACTCCATCAACGAAGCCGTGAAGAAAGGACCACTCATGACCATGACCTTAGAGTGTGAAACTGAGTTTCCCAAGATTCTCAAGGACCTCATGGTGGCAATGGAAGAACATGGAGCAGCTATTTACAAAGGCTTTCCAGTGATGGATGAAGGAGTGGAGTATTGGTGGGTTCAACTTCACTTGTACAAAAACAAGGAAGACAACCACAAAGAAAGGGGATTCTGCATGTACACCAACACTGTAATGCACACCACATTCTTTGAGTCAGCCAGAGATGCAGCTTGGAGGACTATCAAAGAACTAAGTGCTAGAGTCAAGTGCAGGATGCTCAACCTCCAAAAAGACTTAGAGAAGGAGAAGGAACTTACCCAAGAGTTGGAAGCCACCAACCAAGAGTTAAGGGGAGATATAATAGACTTAGTGATGGAATCATGTGAACAAGATAGGTGGATTGCCTCTAGGAACATTGTGATAGCCACCAGATCCAGTGAGATAGGATTGTAAGCACACTTCGTTAGTTGGAACACCATCTATCACCTTATTTTCCAAAAATGATACCTTAAATAAGTATGGACCTTGATTGATGTAATGGACTTATGTATGCATGACTTGTGTGATGTTTGTGTTCCATGGATATGTATGAATGTTTGTCTTGATTTACCTTAAATTGTGTTGTTCTAACTTTTTCAATCTTATAAATAGATGTCTATTACCATAAGCACCGTTGAGGAGCTCCAGGTTACCCGTTTTGGTCCCCGTATCATTGAGCTTACCACTTTGCTCGATCTCCCTCTTCCCACCATCACGGTGTACCCACTCACCAAGTTCGAGAGGAAGGACCTCTGGGGCTTCAAGGTGAACCAGCCTAGACGCCAGATAGAGCCCACTACGGAGGCCATCGTCTTCAAGCTGATGCACGACGACAGGGAGAGAGGCATGGAGGTAGTCATGCAGGACCTGATAGGACGTCTGTTAGGCCATCACTCCCGACAGGTTAGGGGCACTCACTTCCACGTCTTCGGAAGACGTGATATTGATGGAGAGTCCATCGACTTTGAGGACGAGTCGAGGGACGCGGCAGAGCCGATACGTCTCTACCTCCAGGACTTAGAGACTCTTCTCAGGCACGTAGACACGGACAGGACGAACGTCATGCTCGGCAATGACGAGCTTCAGGTGCAGCTTCGCGAGAAGGACAAGCTTTTTGCGCAGCAGGATGAGATGATCAAGGAAATGGAGACAAAGTTCGAGGCCCAGGACCGCAAGTTCAATAGTCAGGAGAAACGCGTCCAGGATAGGAACAAGAAGATCCTGGACATGACCGAGGAACTGAAGTCCAAGGATTTCGAGCTTGAGCAGCAGCAGATGGTTATTAAGAGGCTTCGCTCCCAGAAGAGGGCTCTCAAGGCCAAAGTCGATTCCTTGACCACTACGATAGAGGAGAACAAGACCGTGATGGAGAACGCAGGTCTTACCTTCGTTGAGGAGGAGATTGAGGCTGATGAGTAGACATGACTACTCGTTTATCTTTCACTATCATACTTGTTATTTGTGAACTCGTTATTGGACCATCCGATATGTGGATGGCTTGCCACTTGTGTGTTTTATTTCATGAACTTATCATCTGGTTGTTGAACTTTTATTCTTATGTTGCATGTTATGTGATATGCTTGTGATGTATTGTGCATAAAACATCTATGGGTATCTCATTCTTATATATTTGAACAAACCACAGATGCCTCCCCGTCGCGCAAACCCCAACCCCAACAACATCACCCCGGAAATGCAACAAATGATGAATGCGCAAAAACAACTTATGCAAATGATCACAACATTCATTCAAAACCAGAATAACAAGAACAACAACCCCAATAACAACAACAACAACAACCCTCCGGGTTTTGATATGCTCACCAGATTTCTGCGATTGAGGCCAGCAAAGTTTTCGGGGACAACTGATCCCATGGTGGCCAATGATTGGCTACGTTCCGTGAACAAGGACTTAGTGACCGTGGGCTGCACGGATGCTGAAAAAGTCAGGTTCGCAGCACATCTGTTGGAAGGACCAGCCGCCACATGGTGGGACAACTTCCAAATCACCACTCCTATTGATGAGGTGACTTGGGCTATCTTTGAAGATGGCTTTCGCACTGCTCATATCTCATCGGGAATGATGAGCCTGAAAAAGAAAGAGTTTCACAACTTGAAGCAGCGCCACCGCAGCGTGGCTGAGTACATAGAAGAGTTCAACAATCTGGCGCGCTATGCACCGGATGAGGTTGACACGGATGCCAAAAGAAAGGAAAAGTTTCTGGAAGGCTTGAATGATGAGCTGAATCTGCAGCTGTCTGTGGCATATGTTCCAACTTACCAGTCTCTGTGTGAAAAGGATGCTATTTTGAAGAGTAAAATAAAGCAAGTCGAGGGTAGAAAAAGGAAACACTCCGACAAGCACAGCTCGGGGTCGTCTCACAAACGATCTCACTATGATGACAGTGGCAGCTCAGGATCCCACAAGCATGGGAAATTCAACAAGCACCACAACCACAATCGTCATGACAACAAGCATCATCGCGGTCATGACAATGATAAGCACAAGAACCACAAGGGTGGACATAAGAGCCACTATAGTGGAAATAGTAGTGGAAGTGGAAGTCAGCCTGAAAAAAAGGACATCAGTCAGGTTGAGTGCTTCAAGTGCAAGAAGCTGGGGCATTATGCTAATGAGTGCCCTGAGAAGAAAGTTGAAGGGCATAACAAGCCAAATCCTTTCCAGAAAGGACAGGTTAACCACATCAATGTGGAGGAGGTCTATGAAGAGCCTGATGCTGTTGCTGGTAAGTTCAGACTCAATTCCATTCCAGCATTTGTACTCTTTGACACTGGTGCATCTCATTCATTCATATCAAAAGCATTTGTTGATAGAAATGGGTTTGCATCTGAAAACATTGGGTGTCCAATAAAAGTTAGTTCTCCGGGTGGAGATATGATAGTAAGTCTTGGATGCCGGGATCTTGTCATAGAGTTTGGAAAGCATGAGTTTCCAGTGAGCCTGATAATCCTAGATTCCCAAGGACTAGACGTAATTTTGGGAATGGATTGGATGGCTAAGTATGAAGGAGTACTAGATTGTGCTAATCGAATAGTTACACTCACAACCCCAGAAGGAAGAAGAATAAAATTTAGATCCAATTTTGAATCCAAAGGAAGTAAGCTAAATTCTCTTAAGGGGGTTAGCATGGATAGTGTGCCAATTGTGTGTGAGTATCCGGATGTATTTCCGGAAGAATTACCAGGAATGCCACCGGATAGAGATGTGGAGTTTCTGATAGATTTGGTACCAGGTTCGGGACCAATAGAAAAAAGACCGTACAAAATGTCAGTTGATGAACTGAAAGAACTCAAGAAGCAACTAGGGGAACAGTTGCAGAAAGGGTTTATTCAACCAAGTTCTTCAGCTTGGGGAGCCCCAGTATTGTTCGTGGAGAAGAAGGATAGAACACAAAGATTATGCATTGACTACCGTTCTCTCAATGAGGTAACCATCAAGAACAAATATCCTTTGGCAAGAATCAACGACTTGTTTGATCAGCTAGAAGGAGCATGTGTGTTCTCGAAGATTGATCTTCGGTCAGGTTATTTTCAACTCAAGATAAGAGAGCAAGACATACCTAAGACATCATTCACCATAAGGTATGGATTGTATGAGTACATTGTGATGCCTTTTGGTTTAACCAACGCTCCAGCATACTTCATGAATATGATGAACAAGGTGTTAATGGAATTTCTTGACAAGTTTGTGGTCGTTTTCATCGATGACATCTTAGTCTACTCCAAGAGCAAGGAAGAACATGAAAGACACTTACGCTTGATACTTGAAAAGTTAAGAGAGCATAAACTTTATGCCAAGTTCAGCAAGTGTGAGTTTTGGTTAGAGGAAGTTGGTTTTCTTGGTCATGTTATGACAAAGGATGGTGTGGCAGTTGATCCTGCTAAAGTTTCAGCTGTGACAGAATGGGAATCTCCCAAGAATGTGAAGGAAGTTCGTAGTTTCCTGGGCTTAGCAGGTTACTACAGAAGGTTCATTGAAAATTTCTCGAAGGTTGCTAAGACAATGACATAATTGTTAAAGAAGGACAAGAAATTTGCTTGGTCTGAAGGTTGCGAAGTCAGCTTCCAAGAGTTGAAGAAGAGACTTGTGACAGCACCAGTTCTATGTCTGCCAGATTTGGAAAAGGATTTCCAAGTATATTGTGATGCGTCTCATCAAGGTTTGGGTGCCGTACTTATGCAAGACGGTAAAGTTGTGGCATATGCTTCGAGACAACTCAAAACTAATGAAGTAAACTATCCTACTCATGATTTGGAGTTAGCCTCTGTCGTCCATGCACTCAAAACGGGGAGACATTACCTTTTGGGAAAACGTTGTGAAGTATTCACCGATCATAAGAGTTTGAAGTATATCTTCACCCAGAAGGAAATCAATATGAGACAAAGGAGATGGTTAGATCTTATTAAGGATTACGACTTAAGTTTGCAATACCACCCCGGTAAATCAAATGTAGTAGTAGATGCTCTAAGTCGTAAGACGTTTGTAAATGGCCTTACCAAAGGAGAATTGCCAGATGATTTGTGTAAGCAATTCAAAGAACTCAGATTGGAGATTGTGCCAGAAGGACATTTTATGACTTTGGATGTTCAACCCACTTTGTTGGACAAGATCCGAGAAGCTCAGAAGACTGATAAGGAAATTGAAAAGATTAAGGAAAATATTTGTCTAGGGAAAGCTAAGAGTTTCCATATAGATGAACAAGGTACTTTATGGCACGGGAAACGTATATGTGTTCCACAAGACCCGGAGTTGCGAAAACTGATTTTACAGGAAGCCCACAACTCTCCATATTCTATTCACCCGGGAAACACCAAGATGTACATGGATATGAAAGAAAGTTTTTGGTGGAACAATCTCAAAAGGGACATCGCCGAACATATTGCTTTGTGTGATGTGTGTAGCAGAGTAAAAGCGGAGCATCAGAAACCAGCGGGTTTGCTTCAACCACTGCCTATTCCTGAATGGAAGTGGGAAAATATCGGTATGGATTTCATTACCGGATTACCAAGAACCAGGTCAGGGTATGACTCTATATGGGTAGTAGTGGATCGCCTAACTAAAGTGGCTCATTTTATACCCGTGAAGACAACTTATACAAGTGCCAAGTTAGCAAAGATCTACATGAGCAGAATTATATGCCTTCACAGTGTGCCTAAGAGTATTGTGTCAGATAGAGGAACTCAGTTCACTTCTCACTTTTGGAGACAGCTTCATGAATCCTTAGGAACGAGGTTGGAATTCAGTACTGCTTTTCATCCTCAAACTGATGGACAAACAGAAAGGACTAATCAGATTCTTGAAGACATGTTGAGGGCATGTGCCCTAGACTATGGAGCAAGTTGGGATGAAAGTTTGCCTTACGCAGAGTTCTCTTACAATAACAGTCATCAATCTAGTATTGGAATGGCACCATTTGAGTTACTCTACGGAAGGAAGTGTGGGAGAAAGAAGTTTATTTGGACCTGATCTTATCAAAGACGCCGAAGAGAAAGTCAAATTGGTTAAGGACAGGTTGAAGATAGCACAATCCCGACAGAAAAGCTACGCGGATTCTAAGCGTAGAGAAGTCACCTACGAAGTTGGGGATAGAGCTTACCTTAGAGTATCACCACTTCGTGGAGTGAAAAGATTTGGAGTCAAGGGAAAGTTGGCACCAAGATATGTTGGGCCATTCAAGATTATAAGTCGCAAGGGAGAAGTTGCATATGAAGTTGAATTGCCGGAGTCTCTGTCAGCTGTCCATAACGTGTTTCATGTGAGTCAGCTTAAGAAATGTCACCCAGAAATGGAAGAATCTTCTCTGAAGGATACTATACCATTGGAAGAAGTTCAACTAGAAAGTGACCTCACCTATGAGGAAAAGCCTATCAAGATTCTTGAGACAGCAGAAAGAGTCACAAGGACAAAAACTATCATGTTTTGCAAGGTGCAATGGAACCATTACTCCGAAGAGGAAGCAACATGGGAAAGAGAAGATGATCTTCGGAAAGACCACCCTCACCTATTTGCTAGCCAATCCGAATCTCGAGGGCGAGATTCACCTTAAGGGGGTTAGATTTGTAACATCCCTAAAATCATGATTTCAAACTTTACATATCACTCATGCATGCATATAGATTTTAGAGATCATATTCAAACTCCCTTCAGAAAACAGAAGCTTTTGATGTTATGATTTTATGTGGACAGATTTAATTCAAAAGACCAACACCATTTGAAACTTGAATGTTTAGGAACTTGTATGCTTGCCTCCATTGTTGGAAAGTTAGGTGTAAAAGTTTGACCAAAGTTTTCAATTTGGAAATAAATTCAAAACCCTATTTTTTTAAAACATTTGCAAACCAGAGGCAATGTCTCTGAATGTTTTAAGTCCAAGCTTGACCAAGCCCTTACAGGGTAACCACATGGTTAAATGACTGATTTTTGAAACCACAGTACCCTACAAAAATCCCCAGAATTGTTTGAATTCAAAAAGGATTTGAATTCATATCTAAATCAATCCTGAAAACCAAAATAGAAAAGGAAAAGGAATAAACAAAATAAAAAGGCCGCGCGCCAGGTTTCTGGCCCAGCATCAAAACAAGCCCAACTAGCCCACCCGGGGGTTCTCTTTTCCTTCCACACGCGCGAGCACACTCCCTCAGCCAATGACGATAGGGCCCCACTCCCACTCTGCACACTTCGCTGACGAGCGGGCCACCTCCACGTCAGCATCGTCTTCCCCCCTGATTCCGCGCACGACCTCGCCGCTGCCTGTTGCAGCGCTGATCTCGCAAGCTTAATGGGCATTGAATCAGCGAGCGTTACCTATCAAGCCTCGGGCTATAAGATCCCCACCTCCCCACGACCATTTTCCCCCAGTCAATTTTGCCTTCACGCCACCAGGCTGTCCACGACTCGCACGACTCCGCCGCTGCTCCGACGACTGCGCCGGCAAATTCCGGTGAGTCTCGTGTTCCCCTCTGCCTCTCATTCATGCTATCATGTTCAGTGAGTCTTGGCGCATCTACTGACACACCCCACTTACCTTCGCATGACCTGTAGCTCCAGCAACGTCGACGACTGGCCGCCACCATCTTCGGCATCAACTCCGATGACCTCCAGTGGTAAGTCCAGACCGCCCCACGTCCTGTCTTTCACACACACGTGTTCTCCATGATCTTCTACACCTGACCACACCCTCTGTTTGCCTCCTAGTGATCGACAACCTCGCCAACGACGACGACCGACCGTGCCGACGTCTGCCTCTACTCCGACGAGCAATTATCGCCGTATCTGCGCGCCCCTTGACCAACCACAGCCACCTCGAGCTCCAGCACGCCACCGCGGTTCTGATAAGCACCTTCTTGTTTCCCCGGACGATCTAGAGCGCCAGCGCCACCGTAGTCAGACGCGCCGCCGCCGGTCAACACCGCCAGCACCGCCCGTTTCTGGTTAATAGATTGTAGCCGTCAGATCTGAATCCTACGCGTAGAAACAGTTCACTTAACGAAGAGGTATGGACAGATCTGAGCCGCGCAACGTTAGTTAGATCCAACGGCTGCAGAGCTCGATCCGGTGCGAACCGGTACGCGCCAGTGACGCTGCGACACGTGGCTAGGGCTAGATCTAAAAACAGATTCAAATCAGAATTTGATCCAAATTTCAAATGCTTATAACTTTTGATTTCCACGTTGGAATTTTAAAAACTTTATACCGTTGGATTCAGTGAAACAAGACCTTTCTGAATATCCAATTTGTTTAACAAATAGTAACAGTTAAAATGACTTTATTTGTAGAAACATGTTTAAGACTATTTTAAGTATAGATTTATTTTGGTAAATTGTATTGGTGCCAAATAAGTTTAGTTGGCAAACTTGTGACTTGTTAAGTTTCTGTAAACATGTGCATGCTTGGTAGAATTTTCAAAATCACCACTTGGTAAATTCTTGAATGCATGCATTCATATTATTTTTGATTGAATATAATTGTGTGTAATTGTATGCTATAATTTTTGTGTAGATCTTGCTAGTGATTGTGATTGTGAAGAGTGCTACTCTCCCCACTACCAAGGCAAGTGATATTTTCATGAATATTTCTATCCTATGTTTTGTACTAGCATTAGATATTTTGCTAAGTCTTGCATGCTATTTTTGCCTAAATGCTAAGTTGGGAAATCCTAAGTAGTGTAGAATTGTAGAATTGCTAGGGAATTTTCCTAAGTTAAGTTATCTTACCATGCTTAGCCTAGCTATTTAGCAAACAAGGGTTGGTGAAAATCTATACTTACTATGATGAAAATATTTCTAAGTCATGAGACTTATGCTTTCCTAATAAAACAACTAAGTTAAATGAACCTCCTGGGTGGAATGGAAGGATTGGGTTATGTTGAGTGGTTACACATGGCCATGGACTTGGGTTGTGTATCTCACTTGTGGTATGCCACCCAGGCACAAAGGGATTTGGAGGCCAAGTGTTGAGAAAGCTTACAGTGCAACCACTTGGCAATATGGGCTCTGCCTTGATCATATAGGTTGCTAGAACTTAGTCACTTGGACAGTTGGTGGTAGTGGGAATGATAGGTTGGAGCGCGTCCATTTGACTAAGGAAAGGCTTCTGAAGGGTCCTGTCTTGGGAAACCAAGTCTGGTGGGGAAAGTGCACAACCTCTGCAGATGGAAAACCTACGTACTTAGCCTAGTCCAAGGCAATGGACAATTTGAGTATCAAGACATGGAAGCTACAAGAATCTCATCACTCCAACTTCTAAATAAAACTTGTGGGTGAACAAGGGTGAAGGACCCCAATGTCTATTGGTGGTTTCTTGGGAAGTTTTTGACAAAGAAAAACTTAGTGATTTCAACTAATAGGTAAAGCCTATTTTCAAGCAAAGCAAGCCAAGCTACACTTAGCCAAATGCATATAGTAATATAGTCCACTTAAAATATACTAAGGTATCACTTTCCAATACTATTCCAAAGTATTGACCCTCTATGGCTGTAACTTGTGATGTTGCAGGTTACTCCGATGATGAATAGGAGTCATGAGTCTACACTCAACATGCTTGCCTGTGGCACATGAAGATGAAGACTTATGTTTATTTACTTATTCCTTAAACTCTTGTATTAGGCCTATGGCCCTGAGTTGTAAAAGACTATGTTTTATCTCTGGAATGAATGTAATAAACGACCTTTGTATCTGTGTACTTCATCTTAAACTGTGGATGCTAGCATTGATCCAGGGACTAGCATTGCAATCACAGGGATCCTTTCCTTTATAAAGGAGGGGTCTAACAAGACTCAACATGGACCAATAGAAAGGTTTTACTACGGTCGATACTACTCTGATACCAAAACCTATGACACCCCCGGGATCAGGGCTAAACAAATCCCATACATCCGTTGACATAAGCTTAACCTTGATCTCGAGGATATCCAGTGGAGAATCGGTAACACAGCAGTGACCCTACGACACAAAATTTATTACATCAAGCTCATAGCTGAGCAAAGAACCAAATTATTACAAGCAGAGGTCACTAACCAAAAACATCAAACAACGGAAGGCAACTTATGCTATTAAGTATAGGAAAATTAACAAATGTCCTAAGAGGCCTGAAGCATAACGATGACATCCCAGCCCATAGATTCCAGGCTGCCGACTGAGAACCCCAAGCTACTCTTCGGTGTCGATGTAGTACCAAACTGGTCTTCAGGGAAACACTTACTCTGCCAAAGGTATAAACAAAGCAAGGGTGAGTACAAGGTGTACTCCGCAAGACTTATGGCTGGTGGAGCTGTTTTGCATAAAGCTATCTTTGTTTATAAAACAATAGGGAGAAGAATCTCGTCTTATCAGAATATTTTAAAAGGGAATAAGAGAGCAACATCTCCAAAGTATTGATCATCATATTTTTATACCCACCAAGTCATCATCATCTACTGAACTAGGATCACCCCCTCGTACCCATGAGGAAGCATCCTTAAGCACACATTGGTCTGCCAAGTTTTACGATTAGGTTATAGTTCTCTATGATCTTAGAATTCGGTCACCAAGATTTCATAACCGTGAACATGGATTTTCAAAAAGATTAACCCTGCAGGGGTATATAACTTTACCCACACGTACTAACCTTCTCTTAATGCCACTTAAGATTAGCCCTCTTCCTTGGAAGGCTGGCAGAGGGTGGTTAGACACGACCTTTACCTTGCTTTCGCCGAGACCATGAGTCACGCCCTAAGGATGGTTCCGCCGTAACGGGTCAAATCCCGAAGCCGGTCCTTAAAGATGTGAGGCAAGGTTGGTTTACCAGGGGCGCTATCTACCCCAAGCAACCTCGGCCACACTTACCTACCTGTTATGAATGCACCTCCTTCACCGCCTTCGAGAAGTTCCAGAATGCATGTCGAATGGAACACCCTAACTATGTGACTCATGGAATCTACTAGGCAAGTTAGTTTCTCGTGAGGTTTTCTAGGCCCCGTGTGGTTGTACGCTCGTGTCGGTTCCAGAGGCAAGAACTCGGGTCCTAATGGTGATGAGCATGGGACTAGAAAAACCACATCCCATCGTGGCCTCCCATACAAGCCTTAGCATGTTTAATCTCATATCACCTTTGATATCATCTCATCATGTTCTCCTGTCATTATAGATTATATGCATCTAATACATCATCTGGATGAACCAGCACTGACAGCTACGCATGGCTAAGACGAACACGGATAATAGCTCTAGTAGTGCACACAAGCCAAACCTAGTTATGCTAGGAATAGTGGATTAGGTAATAGAAGCTCAAAGCGAGTAATGCAATAGATAGGATACTCTATCTATCGATAAAAGACCACAGTAGAATCGTATGCATCATGGCAGGAATTGAAATACGTTTGAAATCATAGGATTGTATCATGGTGGGGCTATGCTTGCCTATTGATAACCATTAAGCAGAGATTTGGACATATGGTACTTGACTTGATTATAGTTGGTCAAGTTCTGTTCGTCGATCTTAGATGGTCTTGATCTTGGTCTTCAATCTCGATCTCGATATCATATTCTACCGGGAAGAAGCAAACACCAGAAATTAAGGGGAAATAATCAACACATGGCATCGATGCAATTCTCAAACAATAATGATGATATGACAAGTTAATTTGCATTGAAATGTAACCCTAAGGCATGCTCGACCATTTAATCGGGGTTCCGACGGATATAAAGCCTAACTCGGGGAAACTACGGAATCACCTGTGAGGTGTTACTATGTTATTCCAATTAAACTTGTCACTGAAGTTGTTGATCAATGCATGTTTATAGCTTAGATAGGTAGCTCTCATTTTTCTGAACATTTTGATATATTATTCATAATTTTCTGACTTATAAATAATTACTTATTGAATTTACAAGATTTATATCAATTTTTGGATTTATTAAACCAATTTAAAACATTTACTACGCCAGGATGACATCAGCACACGCCCTAATACTTTTTATACCGCAAACACAGCTAGCCCCAGTGACTGATAGAGGGGCCCAGGGCCACCTTAGGTGCCACGCGAGCAAGGAAGGGCCCAGGTGGGTTTGACCAGCGCTGACCGTGCACGTACTGACGTCATGGTGACATCATCGTGACGTCACGCGGGCAGTGGCCTCCCAGGTGGACAACGGGAACAGCAGATAACAGCGAACGGGGCAGGGAAGAGGGGTGCGTTCGAATGAGCTCGACGGGACGAACCTAAACATGGCGGCGCCACCCTATTTGGGTCATCGGAGCCTCGCCGGCAACCACGTGCAGCGGCAGCGCACAGCAAGCTATAGAGCGGGCGAGACACAGAGCGAGAGAGAGGGGGTTTGGAGGGGTGCCTGAGCACCGTATGCTCACCCTGGTGCTGATGGATGGCTTGGGGAGGACATGCAAGGTCGGGTGCGACTGCGATGTCGATGGCGGTTCTCGGACAGAGGCGGGAAGGGGCGGTCGGTGGGATTGATTTCAGGCTCCACTCCTCGATTCCTTTGGCAGGGAGGTAGAGGGCATCTAGGCGGTTCTTTCAGTGTCCTCGACTAGACATAGGGAGGCTAGTGTAACATCCCAATTTTAGGAACTCAGATTAAATGTCCAAAAGGCAAAAATTAGGGGGAACAAAAAACTTTTTCTTGCAATAAGTGCTTACTTCTTTGCTTGTGCTCAAGCAACTGTTTGTGTATTAGTTATGTACTCCTCATCTCAACCCTAGTTTACAAAAAACTATTTTACCAAAGAGATGTCTTGGCTCATCTTTCATATTGTCAAATGTTCTGGCATTTCCAAAACCTGAGCCAAGATGAGTTTTGACACAACAACATACTTTACTAGTCTCTATTGCCAAAACTATGGAGACATACATATATACCCTCCTTATGCTTTCAAGACAGAACCTTCAACTACCCCTATATCTAGGTTTTTCCAAAAACCTTTATTAAAACATTTTAATCCAATCTTGGTAGTAATACCAAGATGATCCTTATCTTACTTCCAAGCAAGACCCCTTTTCAAAATACCTATACTTACCTCAAGATAGGCTTGATGGTAACCCTAGTAGTAGTTAGATAAGTGTTAAGATGAATTGCCTTGATCTGATGGTTGATGAATTGCCTTGATATTATGTCTGGTGAATTGCTTTGATCTGCCGATTGCCTTGTTTGCTTAGGAAATAGATTGAGATAATTTAGTATCTCATCCCTTAGGACCCAATCCTTGTTTGTGATCATTAACCTCAAAGCAAGCATCCAATCTTGGATCTATCCTAAGTCAATCAAGTGATCATCTCATCTCCTGCTTATCTCAATTCAGGGATAATTGCTCTTGATGGTTTCCAACTTAAAGAAGACCCAATCTAAGCAAGGATAATATCTACTTATCCATCACATCAACATCCTCCCTAGGATCATGAGTTTGTAACCAAGCATCCTCTCAAAAGCTTCTAGACTTGCACTCTAGTCTAAAACCCTAAATCTGCCAAAATGGCCAAGTCTGGATTTCTTATCTGGATACCATCTTTGGAGCTCTACCTTTTACAACCTATGTGTACTATTGAGAATGTACTTTAACCATCTTGTAGTAAATATTTAGTAATACCAAGGCACACTCTTTCCCTTGGCTAAGCCATTCTAATCCCCACTCATCCATGATGGTTTGTTATTCAAGATAATAAGCTTTCCTGCAAAGCTTATCATCTTGCCTACTTTGGCAGAAGCTCCCATCCATGTGACACATCCCCTTGACCAACTCTTTGCATGGTTGTTATCTAATAATCATGCCCTATCAATCCCCACTTCACTTGTTTCCATTGGAGCCTTGTGCTTCCTAAACCCCCCTAGTTTAGAAGGCTAACTGATGTGTCTGTTATGGCAGCCTTATTTTCAACAAAGTTTGCCATCTCAGCTAGACCACCTAAGATCCAACCAAGCCTAACCCTTGCTTCCATTATCATCTACATGACATGGTCTATCCACCCATATATCCCTTGTACCAAGGTGAGCTCTGAGCTCCCTAGTCCATCCCTATTTAGATGGCATCAGATTAACTAAACCCATTATAAATCAAGGGAAAATGATAAAATAGTGAAACCACTTTTGTTGGATTCATTTTATCAATACCTATCTGATGGTAACATTTTTATACAATGGTATCATACAGATTAAAACCTTGGTCCAAAAACCCCTCTCTTAGATATTTCTAGGACTAGAAATCCAAAGGGATCCTTCTTCCCAATGCCTCCCAATCTTCTCCCAACCCCATCACGTCAAACCTCCAACATCCTACTGATGTTTAGCATATATTTATCCCTAGCTTGCTATATGGTTTGATGCTTGTATGCTTTGTATTGATTGGTGTATTATTTGTTTGCATGTATGCTTATTAACGGCGATAGTTGCGATTATGTGACGCCGAGAAGAAGGAAGGACTGGGTTATTCTTATTATTGCTATTATCGGTATTATGGTTATTTAACATAGTCAAGGGACTTCTCGCTGGTCATAGGCAAGCCACCATTCCTGAACTCCTTTATTTACCTACTCCTGTTTATCAACTAGGTTATATCTCGTTTATAAATTGCATGATCAAAAAGCATGGTTTTTTTCAAATAAAAACACGTGAGTAACTTGGCTCCTCCAAGTTATGGATGGATATCCACTAAGACACCTACCCTATTTGCACTTATCTTTACCCCTTTATATTGATGCTAAGATGAGTAGCATCTTCCCTCTTGGAACCCTCAGATTTCCAAAGATAAACACTATTTTGGGTTTTACCCTACTACAAAGTTTTCAGAATAAAAATCTTGGAAAGAGGCATCGTTCCGAGTGGAGTTTTCACTAAAGGAGATATGAGGAGGTTAAAGAGAAAGTTAAACAAAGGAACAAAAAGGAAATGGGTACTCGAGTCTTTTAGCTGAACAATTTTTCCGTGCAACCACATTACCCTGGGTGGGACTCAGGGCTAGCTCGTAGTTTGTCCTCCTTAGTATGGGCTATGCCATAACAGGTAGAAAGGGGTTAGAGTCCACGGAAGCCGGTTCCTTTCCACTTAGGGGGTCGTCGTGCCCGGAGAGGTTCCATTCAACTCCACGGATTTGGCGGAAACTATGGTGCTCCCGAGGACGGTACCAGGTTAAGGCAGTACGGCTGGAAGTGGATAAAGGATGCGCAGGAAGGGAGATTCAGACTTGGGAAGTCAGGTACACGTCCGGGGGGAACTAAGAAACCATAGGGAAAGTGCCTATACTAGGGACAACAAATGAAAGGTTAGGTTCGATTATCCGGACCCTCGTCTACAGTATGTAGAGGGACATAGTTGTATCCCGGCGGATGTATTGATTCCTGTGGGTAAAGTGCACAAACTCTGCAGAGTTTAATCTATTCGAATAGCCCTGTCCACGGACAAGGACGGTTGGAAAGGTGATTACTGTGAGTACCGGGAGATAAGTTGTGATGAACTAAAGGATGTGACTTGGTCACAGGAAGGATAAGGATGAGTTCGATTTTTGACCGGAGATGGTCGATAAGATTTTACAAAAGGTTTTTACAACAAAACTGTTTTTAAATATTTCTAACAAGGATGTGGAGATGTCTGGATTTTCAAAAAGGAGTCATACTTTACAAAACTCTTTTTCAACAAAGATATAGAGATGCCAATGTTAGGTTTTCTTTCAAAAACAACTATAGTCTAGAGCTATCTCGCCACAACCAACTATGCATTATCTTGTTACTTTGTCCCGGTGGTTTACGAGTACATTCAAAGTACTCACCGGCATTGTCCCTGGCTATTTACTTGGCCAGATTGCAGATGCTAAGAAGCAACGAAGGTGCTGACGTCTATGCGAGCTAGGCCGTCTTCCCAGTCAGTTGCCTGTAGGTTAAGGCACGGGCGCTGCACTGAAGACTTCCACTACCTGTGTTGTAATCGCCATAAATGCCTCCTTGTAAGGTGTTGTACTCGTTAATTAAATATGATGTAATGATACTTGTCGGTTATGCTCACGGCTCACTGATCATGGGAACGTGAATTATATGCATAACGGTTATTCTCGGACCGTAAATGCGGGGTGCCACAGACATGGTATCAGAGTCATCCTGACTGTATGAGACCTTAGTTAGCATGGACGTTAGACAGGACAAACCCTATTTATGAAAACAACGGTTTTCACAAACTATTTTCTAAAAAGCTTTTCGAAGAATTCCTTATCTCATCTTCTCTAACTTAAATAATTTGAAAATGGATTACTACATATATCGTCTACTTCAACTAATTTGTTTTCCCAAACAAAGTTTAACTCGGAGGTTATGAGGACGAAGATCCCGAAATGAAGAGAATCAGAGACAAGACAAGCAAAGGAGCTACCAACGACGTCAGACACTACAAAATCGCCCTACCAACGGAGTCCTTCACCCCACCAAATAAATCAAGTACGGCCTCAACGACAAAAGACGGCAAGACAGAAGATAAGACCTTCGTAATGTCCGTACTTAGGATTAACATCCCTAAAGTAGGATTCACCTTATGGTGTGTAGTTACCTCCTCAGTATCTATGGTATGCCCTCCTTGCTTATCATGTGCATGTTTGATGCTTGAAGTGTGTTACTTGTCTGCCTCGGATCATCCGATAATTTAGCCTTGATCCCTTAGTTGGTAAATCCGACGCTAACCCTCGCAACCTCCTAACCGAAAACCCTCCCTCAGCAGGATGGCCACCTCAGAAAACCTCGACAACCCCAAGAAAAATTCTTAAGGTGTCTTTCCACTCAAATCCAATAAACCCCTGTTGACATATCATCCAATCTCCACCCACTACTATATCCCGTCAAATACCTCTACTCTCGCACTTGAAAGACTAACTCCGTAGCCTATTTCCTTCTGCAGCCAAATACCCTTCTCCCCCAAGATGGCTCCTGCTCGCTCTGAAAGCATCATCGTGGGAGAATGTTTCTGCACCTTTGAAGAGCAACTGCATGAGCTACTAAAGATCGTCCGTTGTCCCCAACCGAAGATCGAAGGGACAGAGCTTCCTCGCAGCAACTCAAGCATAGCCCAGTCGGTCATCAAGGCCACCATTCTAGCACATGAGAATGACCCAGAACCCATTATCTTCACCTTCATTGATCACAACTGGGTACCCGGAGTCGTGAGAGCGATACAACAAATCATGGAATGCCTCTGCAAGATCCGTGAAGAAGAGCTGAAGGATACCCCTTACCACCTGTTTGGGAAGCGCGACAAGTATGGTCTCCCCACCGAATCCTTCCTCACTTGCTGCATTGGAAGTCAACTCGAGAATATAGAATTTATCCTACAACGCCACCAAGAAGATCTCGACAAGACCTGCCATCAGAACATCCTCATGCAGATGGACCTTGCCATACTACGAACCCGGGAGAAGAGTCTACAAGCCGCCAACACTCGCCTAGAAAGAATAGTGGCTGCTCTAACCTCTAAAGTTGTCAACTCCGAGATGGAGAATGAATAGCTGTCCTTCTATGAGTATACACCTATTTTCCAGCTGCCCCAAGATGTACCAGGACCCTCCACCCGCCCTCCCGAAGTGGAAGATGAAGCCAAAGAGAAGTCTCCTGAAGCACCATCAAGTGGAAACTAGCCTAGATTAGTACCTAGATATCGGTCGGGAACCTGTTCTGTAAAACTCTAAGTGCCTGGATGCCCTGCGGCACAGACCTGTTTTGTAATCCCTTAAGTATCTCCGCCACCGACCGGTTTGAACCCTGCTAAATCTATGGATGTTATGCAAGTGTGATAGCCTTCTTTGCATGTTTTACCCACGACGTTGCATCAGACCAAACCCCCGTAGTGTTGCTCTAAGGGGGAAAGACTGCGTCTTTCCCGCCCAAAAAACCTATAGACCTTGGGAATCGACCCCTAGTAGCACTAAGCAAGGACCATCCCTCCAAGACCGAATCATCGAATTTGCCAGAAGAACGACAATCGACACTCCTCCGCAAAATCATAAAGAAACTTCGGAAAGTCCTCCACTCCAAGGTCGACCGCCCCGCCAACATCCCGGTGTATCAAGACCTGAATGAGAGAAAATTCGACCAAAAAGGACGAAGGAATGAAGAAGATCCAGCTCGACATCTCGCCCCAAGAAAGAAGTAACCGTCGATGCTAAACCTACCCAGACTTACCCTAAGGGGAAAAGACTGCGTCTTTTCCACTAGTTTAATTTAAACCGCTCGAATCGAAGCCCCTCTGCTCCGAACGGTAACTAACCACGTCGGATATTTATAAATTTTTTTATCGTCTATTTATTTCCACCGCTAAAATGTTAAGCGGATGTTATCACCCCAACCCTACTCCTCCCTAATCTCGGGACAATATTATTTTAAGGGGGAAAGGACTATAACATCCCAATTTTAGCAACCCTGATTAAATTGCCAAATGGCAAAAATTAGGGGGGAACAAACAACTTTTTCTTACAATAAGTGCTTACTTGTTTGCTTGTGCTCAAGCAACTGTTTGTGTATTAGTTATGTACTCCTCATCTCAACCCTAGTTTACAAAAACTATTTTACCAAAGAGATGTCTTGGCTCATCTTTCATATTCTCAAATGTTCTAGCATTTCCAAAACCTAAGCCAAGATGATTTTTGACACAATAACATACTTTACTAGTCTCTATTGCCAAAACTATGGACACATACATATATACCCTCCTTATGTTTTCAAGACAGAACCTTCAACTACCACTATATCTAGGTTTTTCCAAAAACCTTTATTAAAACCTTTTAATCCAATCTTGGTAGTAATACCAAGATGATCCTCATCTTACTTCCAAGAAATACCCCTTTTCAAAATACCTATACTTACCTCAAGCTAGGCTTGATGGTAACCCTAGTAGTAGTTAGATAAGTGTTAATATGAATTACCTTGATCTTCTGTCTGGTGAATTGCTTTGATCTGCCGACTGCCTTGTTTGCTTAGGAACTAGATTGAGATAATTTAGTAGCTCATCCCTTAGGACCAAATCCTTGCTTTTGATCATCAACCTCAAAGCAAGCATCCAAACATGGATCTATCCTAAGTCACTCAAGTGATCATCTCATCCCCTACTTATCTCAATTCAGGGATAATCCATCTTGATGGTTCCCAACTTAAAGAAGACCCAATATAAGCATGGATAATATCTACTTATCCATCACATCAACATCCTCCCTATGATCATGAGTTTGGAACCAAGCATCCTCTCAAAAGCTTCTACACATGCACTCTAGTCTAAAACCCTAAATCTGCCAAAATGGCTAAGTCTGGATTTCTTATCTGGATACCATCTTTGGAGCTCTACCTTTTCCATCCTATGTGTACTATTGAGAATCTACTTGAACCATCTTGTAGTACATCTTTAGTACTACCAAGGCCCACTCTTGCCCTTGGCTAAGCCATTCTGCTCCCCACTCATCCATGATGGTTTTGTATTCAAGATAATAAGCTTTCCTGCAAACCTTATCATCTTGCCTATTTGGCAGAAGCTCCCATCCATGTGCCACCTCCCCTTGACCAACTCTTTGCATGGTTTTGATATAATAATCATGGCCTAGCAATCCCCACTTCACTTGTTTCCATTGGAGCCTTGTGCTTCCTAAACCCCCCAGGTTTAGAAGGCTAACTGATGTGTCTATTATGGCAGCCTTATTTTCAACAAAGTTTGCCATCTCATCTAGACCACCTAAGATCCAACCAAGCCTAACCCTTGCTTCCATTATCATCTACATGACATGGTCTATCCACCCATATATCCCTTGTAACAAGGTGAGCTCTGAGCTCCCTTGTCCATCCATGTTTAGATGGCATCAGATTAACTAAACCCTAGATCCTACCCTTATCTAGTTTCCATCCTTTTCACCACTTATCTTAAAAACCAAGGTGGACTTTGATGCCTACATGAAGTATACATCATGTACCTTGGATCTAAGCATCCTCAAATAATTCCCACAATTATTTATATTTTTAAACTATTTTATTTCCTTCACTTACCAACTTCCCAAAATCCTTGTCCTTAAATACAAGTTTGTTTCTCTCCAAACCACTTTGCCAACTCAGTGTATATTGAGTTCTCCATACCATACCCCATCTTCCCAACTCAAGAATAAATAGTTTTGAGATCCTGTATTATTTCTTTTTGCCCTTTCTCTTAAATGGCAAAAACAAGAAATAATTCCCTAAAAATAATTTCCCACCTCAATAAATCCCAATAAAATCCTCCATTGTGTGTTATGGTATTTAGGACCATATCACATAAAAAACCAAGCTTGCCCAATGTAAAAATGTCATTTTTGCTTCCATTATCTACTTTGGCACTTTCTAAAGAAGTGCATTTAAATGGGATTATAATCATCAGAAATATCCCATTTAAATCATGAAGTGATTATTTGACCAACTCCACCTATCAGTACCATTTCCACACTTTGTCCAATGCAACTTTTGCAACTTCCTTCACAAAGCCTACATTTGATCAATTTTGGCAAACTAGACCAATCTTGATTCAAACCATTTCCAAACACCACTAGACCTTGTCAAACACTCCAACCTAGTAGCACACACCTCTCTGGTAAACCAGCACTGTAGCATGTCCCCACACCCTCTTGCCCCTATGTTTGTTTATAAGGGAGACAAAGGACACGTCAAATCCAACCTCAAAAAATTGTGTAACCACAGCCACCACTACCCTCATCCCTCTCTGGTCAAGCTGCAGGCACCACACCACCCCCAGCACTGCCTCCCTCTCCCAATGGATAACCCCCACCTTGCCCATGTCCAAATGGACCTTGCCCACACCCTCCCTTGTTTATAAGTCAAGCAGCCACCCAGCCTTCCTCCCTGTAGCTCATTTGCCCCCAACAACCCCCCCACTCACTCCCCGAGCTCCCAATCCCTCTCCCTAGCTCTGGCTAGCTCGAAGGAAGAAGAAGAAAGATCTTCAGCCATATCCCTCCCTGCAAGCACCACTCCCTCCTCCCTTCTCTTTCTGCATGCTACCTAGCAATGCTCTCCTCCCTCTGAGCTATCTAATCATGCTCTTGTTCGTTCCCAGGACCCCCTGCAGCATCTCCTAGGACGAGCTCCGGCGAGCTCCCTCTCGGACAACTTCGTGCGAGCTCCCTACCGATGTGAACCACCTCGCCCCGCCTATCCCCGGACTCGTTGTCGTCAACCGCGTCAACCAGTCGCCTCCTCGACCTTCCCCGCGCCCTCGATGAGCTCCCTCGCATCCCTCTGGCCCTCCCTAGGGTTTCTCCTCTCGCGATCTTGTCTAGAGGAGGACGACGCCTGGCAGCCGTCGATCTCCTCCAGATCCAATGGCCCAGACGCCTCGGTACCCCTTCGCCTGGTGGGCTAGCTACTGGGCCGCAGCTGGCTACGCACTGCCCGCATCCGCACCGACGCTGCTGGGCCGATTCCTTCTGGACGGCCCACTACTCTAGCATATCTGGCCCGAGGACCTCCAGCCCCTTTTCCTTTTCTTTTAAATATCAGATCTGGAAATCAACAAATGGTTTAACTCTAAACCAAATTGAAAACCACCAGATCTTGGCCAGATCTAATTTTTTTCCAAGTATCTTGGTAGTTTCCCAAACATGCAGACCAAGTGTTGCACCTAAGCAATTTATAGAATAATTATGAGAAATCTTATACCCAGATCTGCCCTTTTTATAGATAAATTCCTACACAAAGAGTTACAAATCCAAATGAAGTAAATCCAATCATGACTGAAATGTATACTTCATACCTTTCATATGCCACAGGCCCCACGTTAATTTGCTCCCTAAATTTCCCCTAGTAAAAATAAAAAAATCAGACCCTTTCTGCCTTTAGTAAATATCTTAGGTCAAACCAAGGAAGGTTCTGACCTAATTCCAACTCCTAGTGGCCACAACAAACCATATCTCCCCTAATCCAGAAGCTCATAATTTTATGAGACTTTGATAAATTTTAGTGAATTAAACTCTTCTGTGCAGGGGTTAATCACTATTAAATTCATTAAAGTAGCCCTGCAAATTCAAACAGGTTGATTCCAATTTCTACAGAAAGGTATTATCAGTACCTAACATGTGTCCTTGGAATCAACTAAAAAACTACTTTAAAATAAATCCGATGAAAAAGACAAATCCCAACCAGTACTGACTTTGAGAATTTCTCAAGGGCATTATTGTAATTATTTTGAGCAGATTGCAACTCCTCTGGTTTAAGTCCATCAAATACTAACTAATCACCCAAGGAAATAATTTTTGGAACTCCAGCGAAGTTCTGGTGAACTATTTCCTAAAACTAGAGTTTTAATCACTATAAAATCCATTATAAATCAAGGGAAAACGATAAAATAGAGAAACCACTTTTGTTGGCTTCATTTTATGAATACCTATCTAATGGTAACATTTTTATACAATGGTATCATACATATTAAAACCTTGGTCCAAAAACCCCTCTCTTAGATATTTCTAAGACTAGAAATCCAAAGGGATCCTTCTTCCCAATGCCTCCCAATCTTCTCCCAATCCCATCACATCAAACCTCCAAAATCCTACTGATTGTTTAGCATATATTTATCCCTAGCTTGTTATATGTTTTGATGCTTGTATGCTTTGTATTGATTGGTGAATTGATTGTTTGCATATATGCTTATTAACAGCGATAGTTGGGATTGTGTGACGCCGAGAAGAAGGAAGGACCGGGTTATTCTTATTATTGCTATTATTGATATTCTGGTTATTTAACACCGTCAAGGGACTTCTCGCTGGTCACATGCAAGCCACCATTCCTGAACTCCTTTATTTACCTACTCCTATTTATCAACTGTGTTATATCTCGTTTATAAATTGCATGATCAAAAAGCATGGTTTGTTTCAAATAAAAACATGTGAGTAACTTGGCTCCTCCAAGTTATGGATGGATGTCCACTAAGACACCTACCCTATTTTCACCTATCTTTACCCCTTTATATTGAGGCTAAGATGAGTAGCATCTTCCCTCTTGGAACCCTCGGATTTCCAAAGATAAAAACCATTTTGCATGATCAAAAATAGGGATCGTTCTGAGTGGAGTTTTCACTAAAGGAGATATGAGGAGGTTAAGAGAAAGTCGAACAAAGGAATAAAAAGGAAATGGGTACTCGAGTCTTTTACCTGAAAATTTTTTTCGTGCAACCACATTACCCTGGGTAGGACACAGGGCTAGCTCGTAGTTTGTCCTCCTTAGCATGGGCTACGCCATAACGCGTAGAAAGGGGTTAGAGTCCCCGGAAGCCGGTTCCTTTCCACTTAGGGGGTTGTCATTCCCGGAGAGGTTCCATTCAACTCCACAGAGTTGGCTGAAACTATGGAGCTCCTGAGGACGATACCAGGTTAAGGCAGTACGGCTGGAAGTGGATAAAGGATGCACAGGAAGGGATATTCGGACTTGGGAAGTCAGGTACACGTCCCGGGGGAACTAAGCAACGATAGGGAAAGTGCCTATACTAGGGAAAACAAATGAAAGGTTTGGTACGATTATCCGGACCCCCGTCTACAGTATGTAGAGGGCCCTGGTTGTTTCACGGCGGATGTATTGATTCATGTGGGTAAAGTGCACGTATCAGGACGGTTGGAAAGGTGATTACTGTGAGTACCGGGAGATAAGTTGTGATGAACTAAAGGATGTGACTTGGTCACTGTAACATCCCTAAAATCATGATTTCAAAGACTGCATATCATTCATGCATGCATATAGTTTTGAGATCAATTTCAAACCAATTCCAAGAAAACAGAAGCACTTAGTGCTATCATTTTATGTGAGCAAAATTAAATCAAATGACCATCCCCATTTGAGAGCTTAAGTGTTTTAAAACCAAGTTTGTTTGTTTCCTTGCTGATTGGATTGAGTGTGGAGTTTGAACAAAATTATAAAAAATAAAAATGGTTTTAAAACCATTTTTCAAAACATTTGCAAATCAAGTTCTATGGCACTGTTTATTTTGTTTATTCAAAAGAACCAAGCTTGAACAGAGAGACCACATGCTTCTATGTCCAGAATTACGAATGTTGCACCCTACAAAATCCTGGAAAAAGTTTGAATTCAAAATCTTTTGAAATCATTTGAAAATCAATCCAGAAAATCAAATTAGAAAAAGAAAAGGAATAAAGAAAAGGAAAAGGGTCGGCGCTACTATTTTGGCCCAACAGCGAATCCAGCCTAGCTAGCCCACCCGGGTCTCCTCTCTCTCTCTCACACGCAGAAGCACCCCCAGAGTCACTGACACCCGGACCCCACTCCCTCTCTATTCTATTCGCTGACAAGCGGGCCCTCTCCACGTCGACTCCTTCTTCCCCAAATCGCGCCCGCAGACCACGTCGCCGCTGCCGTTGATGCCGGTAATGGCGCGGCGTAATTAGCCTTGATACCGCGAGCGTTTCCTGTAGCGCTTCGGCCTATTTAAACCCCACCCCGCCGCGGTCATTTCCCCCCACGCTGCACACTCTTCTCGCCACTAGGCTGCCCCTAATTCGCGTTGCACCGCCGCAGCCAGAGCTAACTCCGGCGAGGTATTCCGGTAAGACCCCGTCGCCCCTTGCTGCCTAAACTTTCCAGTACAATCTCCACGACCATGCGCACCTCCTGACCCCTCTGGTGCATGCTAGGAACATCCAGAGCCTCGGCAACGTCGGCGACCACACGCGTCAGACGACCCCATCAACTCCGGCGATCAATTGCGGTAAGCACCGAGCGCCCCTTGACCTCTCACGCATACGAGGTTGTTCGCCACCGTCTTGCGCATCTTCTAATCCATCTGGTTCGTGCTAGGGCGACGCGGAACCTCGGCAACGACTTCGACAGCAACCGCCTGACGCCGTGCACAACTCCGACGTGCTCCCCCATCCACTATAGCACGCCCCTTGACCAGCCGACACCACCTTGAGCAGCAGCATCGCACGGCGAGCTCGGTAAGCCCCTTTCCCCTCCCCCGTGCGACCTAGAACGCCAGCGCCGCCACTGACAGAGCGCTCCGCCGCTCGCCGCCGCGCTAGCGCCCCCAGACCTTGGTCGTTTGATCAAGAGTCGTTGGATCTAGATCCAACGCGTATAATAGGATCACTTAAACGAAGCGGTACATTAGATTTGAGCCGTGCGCGTTCACTTAAATCCAACGATCTGCGTCAATCGATCCGCCCGAACCGGTACGGGCCAATAGGAAACAGACGCGTGGCAGTGAGTTAGATTTAAAACAGATTTTGAATCAGATTATAGTTCAAATTTGTTTAGTTTGTAACTTTTGATTTCCACGTTAGATTTTGAAAATTTTTATACCGTTGGAATCAGGAGAGCAAGCTCTTTCAAATTATGCAATGTGTTTAGTGTTTAGCTTCTGTTAAAAAGGCTTTATTTGCAGAAACTTGTTTAGGACTATTTGAGTATATGAAATGTTTAGAAATTGTTTTTAGTGTCAAATAAAACTTGGTTTGGCAAGTTTTTATCTTGTTAGTGAATCAGTACCTTGCACTTGCTTGGTTGAGTTTTAAAAATCATCACTTAGCATTTTGCATGCATGCATATATTTATGTTTGTATATGAATTGTGTGTGATTTGTGCTACCATTCTTTGTGTAGACTTTGGTGCTAGTGATTGTGATTGTGAAGAGTGCTACTCTCCCAACTACCAAGGCAAGTGGTACTTCATGAATATTTCTATACCTATATTTTATACTAAGCATTAGAAATATTTTGCTAAGTCTTGCATGTTATTATTTTTGCTTATATGCCATGTTGGGAAATCCTATGTAGTTGTAGAATTGCTAGGAAATTTCTAAGTTAAGTTACTATCTATGCCATGCTTAGCCTAGCTAGTAGAAAACAAGGGTTGGTGAATTATACATGCTATGATGAAAATATTTCTAAGTCCTTTGGACTTGTGTTTTGCTTAATAAAACAACTAAGTCAATGAATCACCTGGGTGGAATGGTAATTGCTTGGTGGATTTTGGTTGAGTGGTTACACAAGGCCCATGGCTATGGTTTACCTTGTGTATCTCACTTGTGGTAAGCCACCCAGGAACAAAGAGATTTTAGAGGCCAAGTGTTAAGAAGCTTCTAGTGCAGCCACTTGGCAATATGGGCTCTGCCTGGATCACATAAGTTGCTAGAACTTAGCCATTTGGACAGTTGGTGGTAGTGGGAATGATAGGTTGGAGCGCGTCCATTTGGTCTAAGGGAAGGCTTCTGAAAGGTCCTGTCTTGGTGAAACCTAGTCTGGTGGGTAAAGTGCACAACCTCTGCAGATGGAAAAATCAAAGTACTTAGCCAAGTCCAAGGCAATGGACAACTTGAGCATCAAGGCATGGAAGCTATCAAGAATCTACTCATCCCAATTTCTAAGTAAAAACTTGTGGGTGAACAAGGGTGAAGGACCCCAATGTCTATTGGTGGTTCCTTGGGAAAAGTTTTGACAAAGAAAAACTTAGTGATTTCAACTAATAGGAAAAACCTATTTTGAGCAAAGCAAGCCAAGCTACACTTAGCCAAATTTGCATATAGTAACTAGTCCACTTAAAACATACTATGGTATCACTTGCCAATACTACTCCAAAGTATTGACCCACTGTGGCTGTAACTTGTGATGTTGCAGGTTACTCTGATGAGGATTAGGTGTCATGAGTCTACACTCAACATGTTTGCCTGTGGCACATGAAGATGAAGACTTACATTTATTTACTTATTCAGACTCTTGTATTAGGCCTGTGGATTTGAGTTGTAAAGACTATGTTATCTCTGGAATGGATGTAATAAATGACCTTTGTATCTGTGTACTTCATCTTAAACTGTGGATGCTAGCAATGATCCAGGGACTAGCATTGCAATCACAGGGATCCTTTTCCTTTATAAAGGAGGGATCTTACAGATGGTATCAGAGCACTGTGTTGCCTGTAGGATTATGACCCTAGGATTGGAAACCACTAATGAAAAATTTTTAGCCACTTCTACACTTGTCTATTCTTCTCGTAAAACTTTTCTAATCTTCTCTCACATCTCTATTTGTAGATGAACTCCATCAACGAAGCCGTGAGGAAAGGACCACTCATGACAATGACCTTGGAGTGTGAGACAGAATTCCCCAAGGCTCTCAAGGACCTCATGGTTCCATTAGACATACAAGGTGCAGCTGTGTACAAGGGCTTCCCTGTGATGGATGAAGGAGAGGAATACTGGTGGGTACAACTTCACTTGTATAAAAACAAGGAAGACAACCATCAGGAAAAAGGATTCTGCATGTTCACCAATTCAGTGCTGCACCCTACATTCTTTGAATCAGCAAAGGATGCACTTGGTGATAGAGTCAAGTGCAGAATGCTCAACCTCCAAAATGATCTAAGGAAAGAGAAGGAACATACCCAAGAGTTGGAAGCTACCAACCAAACCTTAAGAGGAGACATTATAGAATTAGTGATGGAGTCATGTGAGCAAGATAGGCTGATTGCTTCTAGAAACATTGTGTTAGCCAACAGATCCAGTGAGATAGGATTGTAAACGTACTTCGTTAGTTGGACCACCACCTATCACCTTATTTTCCAAAATGTTGCTTTAAAATAAGATTGAACCTTGGTTGTTGTAATGGTTTCATGTATGCATGACTTGTGTGTTTTACTTCCCAAGGATATGTATGTGTTGTTTTGTCTTTTGTTTTATCATGATTTGTGTTGTTCTAACTTTTCTATCTTATAAATAGATGTTTATTACCATCAGCACTGTTGAGGAGTTCCAGGTTACCCGCTTTGGTCCTCGTATCGTTGAGCTTACTACTTTGCTCAATCTCCCTCTTCCCACCATCATGGTGCATCCCCTCACCAAGTTTGAGAGGAAGGATATCTGGGGCTTCAAGTTCAACTAGCCCGGACGACAAACAGAGCCTACCACGGAGGCCATTTTCTTCAAGCTCATGCACAATGACAGGGAGAGAGGTCTTGAGGTAGTGATGCAGGATCTGATAGGACGTCTGCTAGGACTACACTCCCGGCAGGTTAGAGGCACCCACTTCCACGTCTTCGGAAGACGTGATGAGGATGGAGAGTCCATCGACTTCGAGGACGATTCGAGGGACGCAGCAGAGCCGATACGCCTGTACCTCCAGGACTTAGAGTCTCTCATTAGGCACGTGGACACGGACATGACCAATGTCATGCTCAGCAATGATGATCTCTAGGTGCAGCTTCGCGAGAAGGACAAGCTCTTCGTGCAGCAAGACGAGATAGTCAAGGAAATGGAGGCGAAGTTCGAGACCCAGGACAGGAAGTTCAAGAGTCAGGAGAAGCGTGTCCAGGATAGGAACAAGAAGATCCGGGACATGACTGAAGAACTGCAGTCCAAGGACTTCGAGCTAGAGCAGCAGCAGAGAGTGATTGAGAGGCTTCGCTCCCAGAAGAGGGCTCTCAAGGCCAAGATAGAGACCTTGACCACTAGCATCGAGGAAAACAAGACCGCGATGGAGAACGCAGGTCTTACCTTTGTCGAGGAGGAGATTGATGTCGATGAGTAGATTGACTACTCGTTTATCTTTTATTATCATACTTGTTGTTTGAGAACTTGTTATTGGACCATCCGACATGTGGATGGCTTGCTACTTGTGTGTTTTACTTTGTGAACTTGTTATCTTGTTGTTGAACCTTTATCTTTCTGTTGCATGCTTGTGTTTGCTTATGTGATGTAATGTGCATGAAAGCATCTATGGGTATCTCATTCTTATCTCTATTTGAACAAACCACAGATGCCTCCCCGTCGTGCAAACCCCAACCCCAACAACAACAACAACATCACTCCAGAAATGCAACAAATGATGACTGCTCAAACTCAGCTAATGCAGATGATGACGACGTTCATCCAGAACCAAAACAACAACAACAACAACAACAATAACAACAATAACAACAACAAAAACCCACCGGGTTTTGATATGCTCACCAGGTTCTTGAGATTGAGGCCAGCTAAGTTCTCAGGGACGACTGATCCCATGGTGGCCAATGATTGGTTACGCTCAGTAAACAAGGACTTGGTAACCGTGGGCTGTAATGATGCTGAAAAGGTCAGATTTGCAACACATCTGCTGGAAGGGCCAGCCGCCACTTGGTGGGACAACTTTCAGATCACCACTCCCATAGATGAAGTGACATGGGCTATCTTTGAGGATGGCTTTCGCACTGCTCATATCTCATATGGAGTAATGAGTCTGAAAAAGAAAGAGTTCCACAATCTGAAGCAGTGCCACCGCAGCGTGGCAGAATATATTGAAGAGTTCAACAATCTGGCGCGTTACGCACCGGATGAGGTTGACACCGATGCCAAGAGAAAGGAAAAATTTCTTGAAGGCTTGAATGATGAGCTAAATCTGCAGTTGGTTGTGGCATATGTTCCCACTTATCAGTCGCTCTGTGACAAGGCTGCTATTTTGGAGAACAAAATGAAGCAAGTTGAGAGTAAAAAGAGAAAGCATTCCGACAAGCACAGCTCGGGATCGTCTCACAAACGATCTCATTATGATGATAGCGGAAGCTCAGGATCCCACAAGCATGGGAAATTCAACAAACACCACAACCACAACCGTCATGACAAACATCACCATAGTCATGACAATGACAAGTACAAGAACCACAAGAGTGGACATAAGAGCCACCACAGTGGTAATGGAAGTGGAAGTGGAAGTCAACCTATTAAGAGAGACATCAGTCAGGTTGAATGCTTCAAATGCAAGAAGATGGGGCATTATGCAAATGACTACCCTGAAAAGAAAGTTGAAGGACCCAACAAGCCTAATCCTTTCCAGAAGGGATAGGTGAACCACATCAGTGTGGAGGAGGTCTATGAGGAGCCTGATGCTGTTGCTGGTAAGTTCAGACTCAATTCTATTCCAGCATTTGTTCTTTTGATACTGGAGCATCGCATTCATTCATATCAAAAGCATTTGTTGATAGAAATGGGTTTCCAACTGAAAACATTGGGTGTCCAATAAAAGTTAGTTCTCTAGGTGGAGATATGATAGTAAGTCTTGGATGCCGGGATCTAGTAATAGAGTTTGGAAAGCATAAATTTCCAGTGAGTCTGATAATCCTAGATTCCCAAGGACTGGACGTAAAATTGGGAATGGATTGGATGGCTAAGTATGAAGGAGTAATAGATTGTGCTAATCGTACTGTTGCACTCACAACCCCGAAAAGAAAGCGGATTAAATTCAAGTCCAACTTTGAATCTAAAGGAAGTAAGCTAAATTCTCTTAAGGGGGTTAGCATGGATAGTGTGCCAATTGTGAGTGAGTTTCCAGATGTGTTTCCGGAAGAATTGCCGAGAATGCCACCTGATAGAGATGTGGAGTTTCTTATAGATTTGGTACCAGGGTCTGGACCAATAGCAAAGAGACCTTATAAAATGTCAGTTGATGAACTGAAAGAGCTCAAGAAACAACTTGGAGAACAGCTACAGAAAGGATTTATTCATCCAAGTTCTTCATCTTGGGGAGCCCCAGTTTTGTTCGTGGAAAAGAAAGATAGAAGTCAAAGGTTATGCATAGATTACCGTTCACTCAACGAGGTAACTATCAAGAACAAATACCCTTTGCCTAGAATCAATGACTTGTTTGATCAGCTAGAAGGACCCTGTGTGTTCTCAAAGATTGATCTCCGGTCAGGCTATTTTCAACTCAAGATAAGGGAACAAGACATACCTAAGACAACATTCACTACAAGGTATGGATTGTATGAGTATACCGTAATGGCTTTTGGCTTGACCAATGCTCCAGCATACTTCATGAATATGATGAACAAGGTGTTCATGGAATTCCTTGACAAGTTTGTTGTCGTTTTTATCGATGACATCTTAGTCTACTCCAAGAGCAAAGAAGAGCATGAAGGACATTTGCGATTGATACTTGAGAAGTTGAGAGAGCATAAACTTTATGTCAAATTCAGCAAGTGTGAGTTCTGGTTGGATGAAGTTGGTTTTCTAGGACATGTTATGACAAAGGATGGTGTAGCAGTTGATCCTGCTAAAGTTTCAGCTGTGACTGAATGGGAATATCCCAAGTCCGTGAAAGAAGTTCGTAGTTTCCTTGGCTTAGAACGTTACTACAGAAGGTTCATTGAAAATTTCTCCAAGGTTGCTAAGCCTATGACGGAATTGTTAAAGAAAGACAAGAAGTTTGCTTGGTCTGAAGGTTGTGAACTCAGCTTTCAGGAATTGAAGAAGAGACTTGTGACAGCACCAGTCTTGTGTCTGCCAGATTTGGAGAAAGATTTCCAAGTATATTGTGATGCATCTCATCAAGGTTTGGGTGCAGTACTTATGCAAGACGGTAAAGTTGTGGCATATGCCTCGAGACAACTCAAAACTCATGAAGTAAACTATCCTACTCATGATTTAGAGTTAGCCTCTGTTGTCCATGCACTCAAAACATGGAGGCACTATCTTTTGGGAAAGCGTTGTGAAGTGTTCACAGATCACAAAAGTTTGAAGTATATCTTCACCCAGAAGGACATTAATATGAGACAAAGAAGCTGGCTAGAACTTATCAAGGACTATGACTTAAGTTTGCAATACCACCCCGGTAAAGCAAATGTCGTAGCAGATGCTCTAAGTCATAAGGTTTTTGTGAATGGCCTTACCAAGGGAGAGCTGCCAGATGATCTGTGTACTCAATTTAGACAACTCAGATTGGAGATTGTGCCTGAAGGACATCTCATGACTTTGGATGTTCAACCCACTTTGTTGGACAAGATCAAAGAAGCCTAGAAGACTGATAAGGAAATTGAAGAGATTAAGGAAAAGATTGGCAAAGGAAAAGCCAAAGAATTCCATGAAGACGAAAAGGGTACTTTATGGCATGGGAAACGTATCTGTGTTCCACAATACCCGGAGTTGCTGAAACTGATTTTGCAAGAAGCACACAACTCTCCGTATTCCATTCATCCGGGTAACACCAAAATGTACATGGACATGAAAGAAAGAATTTGGTGGAATAATCTCAAGAAGGACATCGCCGAACACATTGCTTTGTGTGATGTGTGTAGTAGAGTAAAAGCGGAACATCAGAAACCAGCCGGTTTGCTTCAACCACTACCTATTCCTGATTGGAAGTGGGAAAAAATTGGTATGGATTTCATTACCGGATTACCAAGGACCCGGTCAGGATATGATTCCATTTGGGTAGTAGTGGATCGCCTAACTAAAGTGGCTCATTTCATACCTGTGAAGACAACCTATACAAGTGCTAAGTTATCCAGAAACTACATGAGTAAAATTGTATGTCTACATGGAGTGCCCAAGAGTATTGTGTCTGATAGGGGAACTCAATTCACTTCCCATTTTTGGAGACAGTTACATGAGTCATTGAGAACGAGGTTGGAATTCAGTACTGCTTTTCACCCTCAAACTGATGGACAAACAGAAAGGACTAATCAGATTCTCGAAGACATGTTGAGGGCATGTGCCCTAGACTATGGAGCCAGTTGGGATGAAAGTCTGCCTTACGCAGAATTTTCTTATAACAACAGCTATCAAGCTAGCATTGAGATGGCACCATTTGAGTTTCTCTACGGAAGGAAATGTACCACCCCATTGCTATGGAATGGTGTGGGATAAAGAAGTTTATTCGGGCCAGATCTTATCAAAGAAGCCGAAGAGAAGGTCAAGTTGGTAAAGGACAGGTTGAAGATAGCACAGTCCCGACAGAAAAGCTACGCAGATCCTAAGCGTAGAGAAGTCACCTACGAAGTTGGTGATAGAGCCTATCTTAGAGTGTCACCACTTCGTGGAGTGAAGAGATTCGGAGTAAAAGGAAAATTGGCACCAAGATATGTTGGGCCATTCAAGATTCTGAGTCGCAAAGGAGAAGTTGCCTATGAAATTGAACTGCCAGAATCTCTGTCAGCTGTCCATAATGTGTTTCATGTGAGTCAACTTAAGAAATGTCATCCAGAAATGGAAGAAACTTCTTTGAAGGATACTATACCTCTGGAGGAAGTTCAACTAGAAAGTGATCTCACTTATGAAGAGAAACTCATCAAAATTCTTGAGACTGCAGAAAGAGTCACAAGGACTAAGACTATCAAGTTTTGCAAAGTACAGTGGAATCATCATTCCGAAGAGGAAGCAACATGGGAAAGAGAAGATGATCTTCGGAAAGACCACCCTCACCTATTTGCTAGCCAAACCGAATCTCGAGCACGAGATTCACCTTAAGGGGGTTAGATTTGTAACATCCCTAAAATCATGATTTCAAAGATTGCATATCATTCATGCATGCATATAGTTTTTAGATCAATTTAAAACCAATCCCAAGAAAACAGAAGCACTTAGTGCTATCATTTTATGTGAGCAAACTTAAATCAAATGACCATCCCCATTTGAGAGCTTAAGTGTTTTAAAACCAAGTTTGTTTGTTTCCTTGTTGATTGGATTGAGTGTGGAGTTTGAACAAAATTATACAAAATAAAAATGGTTTTAAAACCATTTTTCAAAACATTTCCAAATCAAGTGCTATGGCACTGTTTATTTTGTTTATTCAAAAGAACCAAGCTTGAACAGAGAGACCACATGCTTCTATGTCCAGAATTATGAATGTTGCACCCTACAAAATCCTGGAAAAAGTTTGAATTCAAAAGCTTTTGAAATCATTTGAAAATCAATCCAGAAAATCAAATTAGAAAAAGAAAAGGAATAAAGAATAGGAAAAGGGTCGGCGCTACTATTCTGGCCCAACAGCGAATCCAACCCAGCTAGCCCACCCGGGTCTCCTCTCTCTCACGCGCAGAAGCACCCCCAGAGTCGCTGACACTCGGACCCCACTCCCTCTCTGTTCTATTCGCTGACAAGCGGGCCCTCTCCACGTCGACTCCTTCTTCCCCAAATCGCGCCCGCAGACCGCGTCGCCGCTGCCGTTGATGCCGGTAATGGCGCGACGTAATTAGCCTTGATACCGCGAGTTTTTCCTGTTGCGCTTCGGCTTTTTTAAACCCCACCCCGCCGCGGTCATTTCCCCCCACGCTGCACACTCTTCTCGCCACCAGGCTGCCCCTAATTCGCGTTGCACCGCCGCAGCCAGAGCTAACTCCGGTGAGGTATTCCGGTAAGACCCCGTCGCCCCTTGCTGCCTAAACTTGCCAGTACAATCTCCACGACCATGTGCACCTCCTGACCCCTCTGGTGCATGCTAGGAACATCCAGAGCCTCGGCAACGTCGGCGACCACACACGTCAGACGACACCATCAACTCCGGTGATCAATTGCGGTAAGCACCGAGCGCCCCTTGATCTCTCATGCATACGAGGTTGTTCGCCACCGTCTTGCGCATCTTCTAATCCATCTGGTTCGTGCTAGGGCGACGCGAAACCTCGGCAACGACTTCGACAGCAACCGCCTGACGCCGTGCACAACTCCGACGAGCTCCCCCATCCACTACAGCGCGCCCCTTGACCAGCCGACACCACCTTGAGCATCAGCATCGGACGGCGAGCTCGTTAAGCCCCTTTCCCCTCCCCCGTGCGACCTAGAACGCCAGCGCCTCCACTGACAGAGCGCTCCGCCGCTCGCCGCCGCGCTAGCGCCGCTAGACCTTGGTCGTTTGATCAAGAGCTGTTGGATCTAGATCCAACGCGTATAATAGAATCACTTAAACGAAGCGGTATGTTAGATCTGAGCCGTGCATGTTCACTTAAATCCAACGATCTACGTCGATAGATCCGCCCGAACCGGTACGGGCCAATAGGAAACAGACGCATGCAGTGAGTTAGATTTAAAACAGATTTTGAATCAGATTATAGTTCAAATTTGTTTGGTTTGTAACTTTTGATTTCCACGTTAGATTTTGACAAATTTTATACCGTTGGAATCAGGAGAGCAAGCTCTTTCAAATTATGCAATGTGTTTATTGTTTATCTTCTGTTAAAAAGGCTTTATTTGTAGAAACTTGTTTAGGACTATTTGAGTATATGAAATGTTTAGAAATTGTTTTTAGTGTCAAATAAAACTTGGTTTGGCAAGTTTTTATCTTGTTAGTGAATCAGTACCTTGCACTTTCTTGGTTGAGTTTTAAAAATCATCACTTAGCATTTTGCATGCATGCATATATTTATGTTTGTATATGAATTGTGTGTGATTTGTGCTACCATTCTTTGTGTAGACTTTGGTGCTAGTGATTGTGATTGTGAAGAGTGCTACTCTCCCAACTACCAAGGCAAGTGGTACTTCATGAATATTTCTATACCTATATTTTATACTAAGCATTAGAAATATTTTGCTAAGTCTTGCATGTTATTATTTTTGCCTATATGCCATGTTGGGAAATCCTATGTAGTTATAGAATTGCTAGGAAATTTCTAAGTTAAGTTACTATATATGCTATGCTTAGCCTAGCTAGTAGCAAACAAGGGTTGGTGAATTATACATGCTATGATGAAAATATTTCTAAGTCCTTTGGACTTGTGTTTTGCTTAATAAAACAACTAAGTCAATGAATCACCTGGGTGGAATGGTAATTGCTTGGTGGATTTTGGTTGAGTGGTTACACAAGGCCCATGGCCATGGTTTACCTTGTGTATCTCACTTGTGGTAAGCCACCCAGGAACAAAGAGATTTTAGAGGCCAAGTGTTAAGAAGCTTCTAGTGCAGCCACTTGGCAATATGGGCTCTGCCTGGATCACATAAGTTGCTAGAACTTAGACATTTGGACAGTTGGTGGTAGTGGGAATGATAGGTTGGAGCGCGTCCATTTGGTCTAAGGGAAGGCTTCTGAAAGGTCCTGTCTTGGTGAAACCAAGTCTGGTGGGGAAAGTGCACAACCTCTGCAGATGGAAAAATCTAAGTACTTAGCCAAGTCCAAGGCAATGGACAACTTGAGCATCAAGGCATGGAAGCTATCAAGAATCTCCTCATCCCAATTTCTAAGTAAAAACTTGTGGGTGAACAAGGGTGAAGGACCCCAATGTCTATTGGTGGTTCCTTGGGAAAAGTTTTGACAAAGAAAAACTTAGTGATTTCAACTAATAGGAAAAATCTATTTTGAGCAAAGCAAGCCAAGCTACACTTAGCCAAATTTGCATATAGTAACTAGTCCACTTAAAACATACTATGGTATCACTTGCCAATACTATTCCAAAGTATTGACCCACTGTGGCTGTAACTTGTGATGTTGCAGGTTACTCTGATGAGGATTAGGTGTCATGAGTCTACACTCAACATGTTTGGCTGTGGCACATGAAGATGAAGACTTACATTTATTTACTTATTCAGACCCTTGTATTAGTCCTGTGACCTTGAGTTGTAAAGACTATGTTATCTCTGGAATGGATGTAATAAATGACCTTTGTATCTGTGTACTTCATCTTAAACTGTGGATGCTAGCAATGATCCAGGGACTAGCATTGCAATCACAGGGATCCTTTTCCTTTATAAAGGAGGGATCTTACAGTCACGATGAAGGATAAGGATGATTTTGATTTTTGACTTGAGATGGTCGATAAGATTTTACCAAAGGTTTTTACAACAAAACTATTTTTAAATCTTCTTAACAAGGATGTGGAGATGTCCGGATTTTGAAAAAGGAGTCATACTTTACAAAACTCTTTTTTAACAAAGATATAGAGATGCCAATGTTAGGTTTTCTTTCAAAAACAACTATAGTCTAGAGCTACCTCGCCACAACCAACTATGCATTATCTTGTTACTTTGTCCTGGTGGTTTGCGAGTACATTCAAAGTACTCCCCGGCATTGTCCCTGGCTATTTACTTGGCCAGATTGCAGATGCTAAGATGCGACGAAGGTGATGACGTCTATGCCAGCTAGGCCGTCTTCCCAGTCAGCTGCCTGTAGGTTAAGGCACGGGCTCTGCACTGAAGACTTCCGCTACCTGTGTTGTAATTGCCATAAAGGCCTCCTTGTAAGTTGTTGTACTCGTTATTAAGGATGATGTAATGATACTTTTCGGTTATGCTCATGGCTCACTGATCATGGGAACGTGAATTATATGCATAACGGGTATTCTCGGACCGTAAATCCGGGGTGCCACACCTAGAACACGGTGATGGCTGGCTACTAGGGGCTAGGGTTTCGGCCTCGCTACAGAAGAGAGGAAGAGAGCACGAGAGAGGAAGTGTGGATGAGGATGAGGACGACACAACTCAGCAGTGATCTTATCTTTCCCTGGAGCTCGACGGACGGCGGTGAGGAAGTGGTGGAGATCGATGGCTGGCGGGCGGACAGGCAGCTGCTTGTCGTCGACGCGTCGTTGACGAAGACAACGAAGGAAGGAAGTCTAAAGCAGTACGACCCAATGGTGGGCTACGAACAGGCCGAGATGGGCTTCGGTTTGCTGCGCAGGGCAGTAGGGAAAGAAGGGGAGAGGGAGAGAGGCGAACTGGGCTAGGCCTGGAATGGTCTTGCTCTGTTTTTATTTTCTAGAAACTGTTTTCTTTTTATGATTTTGTTTCTCTCTTTTAAATTTTCATTTTAAATCTGTTTTGTATATTTCAAAAATACCAGCAGGTTTTATAAAATTAGTAAAATATTGTGAGGCCCTCTTAGTCCATTTGGGCTCCATAATTTTGGCACTTTTCAAAATAAAAAACCTTTTGAATGCATTTCCTAAGAGAGGGGGAGAGTAGGGTTTTGCATTTAATTTTATTTGCTTACATGCATTTTTTAAGAGATGATGCTTATGAATGCACAATGAAAACCCTAATTCCTATTTATCTAAAACTGGGGTGCTACATCCGTCTTCATGTCAGGAAAAATAGGAGGTTTGGCTTTTGTTTCATCCAATTCCTGGAATATTTCCTTTGGTAAAAATCTGGAATAGAAAAATAGCAGAGAACAGGAACTGGCACTGTGGCATCTGTTAATATGTTAGTTCCAGAAAATGCATAAACATGCCACAAAGTGCAAGCAAAACATGAATCAATTGGTGTAAACAAGAATGGAGCATCAAAAATGATAGATACGTTTGGAACGTATCACACTCCTCATGCTACTCAACTTAGGCATGTCATTGCATGTACATTTTTTTCATTGAAACCATATCACTGAAGTACCTATTGCTCCGTGTGTAGCTATATGCCCCCCTTTATGTTTATTCAGCATAGGATTTAATATAATTGCTTGGTCATGTTCATGGTGGGAGGGGGCAGTATCTCTAATCCATAGTAACAAGAAAAACAGACATATGAATCATATCAACAAGGATCATCATTGTAACATCCCAAAAAATATAAAACTAGAATCATCAAACTCTATGCATCCAAATTTAGGGTTCACAAAACCTTTTCTAAATAAAAATATGAAAGCATGCATGTGTGTATGAATCCCATTTTGAATTCTTTTGAATTGCCTTGTTTATGTGTTTCTTTGCTTGTAAAAGGATTTTTAGGTGAAATAAACATCATCTAAACAATCCCCACACTTTTCCCAAAGACAAATAAATAAAAAAAACAAAATAAAGCAATGGTCATTTTGACCAATTTAACTCCCATGCCTACTTTGGTTGTCTCTAACTTTCAGAACTTAACAAAAACTTGTTTGGATCTTTGCACCCCTTGATAGTACTCATAACAAAGTATCAAGGCCCACCTTGTGATCATCCAGAAACATTCAAATGCATAGTTTAAATGACAGTTTAAAATTGAATCTTTATCATATGGGAAGATCCCACTTTTTCAAAAACCACTCAAACAAGCTCAACTTGCAAAACCCAAGCATCTACAGACTCACCAGCACCTACCTAGCACACCCACCAAAAATCTTTTCAAAATTCAAAACTTGAATTCATGTGGCCATTTCATAAAACACTTTGCAGATGCAAATCAAACAAAATCCAAACACTATTTGGAGCAGTGATTTGAGCCTAACTTGTTCCCTCTCTGGTTGCAACTAGACTTTAGTAGATCATCTAGCTCATTTGTAAACATCTAGCACCACTGTAAGCTTGGCAATATCATCAATGGTGAATAGCTGAAGCCACCCATGTCACCCCAGTGTAGACAGCAAGCTAGGAGAGGAACTAGCCGTGTCAACCTTGTCTGAGAGACCACCCATGCCTCACCGCCCCCTCTCGACCAGCCCTGCCTCGAAGACATCGACCAGAGCACCCAGGAACGCCGCGCCCGTGCCTCTGTCAACCATGCCGAGCGTGCGCCATAGCGACACGCTCGACACACGCCCACAGACCGCCCGCCACCCTCGTCGCATGCATACACGATCACCACCATCCCAGGAGACCGCCAGACATCCCCGTTCGCCGCCCCATGCCTCACAGCCACCGCTCGCCGTTGAAGACGCCGCCTCTACCGCGCAGAGCATCACATGTTCCAGACCGTTTGCCACCGCCCCTACACGAGAATTAAAGCCATAGAGCATCACCAGGAGACCACCGATCGATCGCCACCGCCGGCCATGCCTCTAGCAGCCCGTAGCCATGTGGCCACCGTCGCCTGCCCATTCCGTTCGGTCTCATCGTCGAGACTATAAATAGAGGCCTCCCCCGCTCAAAATATTCACACCATCTCACTCCCCTCTCCTCACTGATCGTTCCACCCCGTTCCCGAAGCAAGGCGAGCAGCGCACCGCCGGAATTTGGCTAGAGCAGGCCGCCTCTAGAGAAGAAGGGCGCCGTCGATTTCGTCCACCCCAGGAGAAGCTGCCGGTACCAGGAGATTCGCCGTCGTCGACTTCGTCGTTCACCCGCCTCGCCGACCCTAGCCTGAGCCCCGGTGAGCCCCCGACGACCCCCACCTGCCGCGTTAGGTTTCTGTCTCGCCGGCGCCGCCCAACATGGACGATGAGTAGCAGCCGTTCGATTAGACATAGATCGTGCGGATGAGATTGCCCCATACCGCTTCGCGTTTAAAGAGCCACTGACTGGTGGAACCCCCCTTACAGTTGAGCCCCGCGCCGCGGAGTGACACCGGGTCGGTCCATTATCGTTTCCCGCGCAGCCCAGTCGTTTGAATTTAACTTTTTTCCATTTTAATTCAAACACATTTCTGTACCTAGTTTCAAAAATCAACCCAGCTCGATTCAGTGCACCAAATTGAATGAAACCAATTTTGTTAGAAAGATATTGAAATGCTTAATCCAAGCCCGTTGGATTCAAATCATTTGAATCTATATATGAACGTTGGTAAAAATAACAAGGCAGAACCTTTTCTGCATTTAAACATTTTTCAAATTTAAACCATAATTTTTTTTGAGTTGATTCCAACTCTCTAAAATCATCTTTGATCATCCGTTTCAGAATATATAAAAACATTTGGGTTTACTTACAGAAATAATGGTCAAGTAATAAAAGAATGCCACATAGGCATTTCTAGTCACTTTATTTAATTAAAATAAAAGGTTAAACCTTATTAAATTGTGACACTACTTTAATTCAAATCCCCATATACTGAAATGTGTGGTGATGACATGTGTCAACATGATCCCATGTTTGGTTTGGAGAATATTAAATCTTAAGTAGTTTTTCAATGAGTAGAAATTACTTTTCTAAAAATAAAAGAAACTAAACCAAGCTTTAACCTTGTAATGTTAGTGATGATGCTAGATCATCTATAGGACCCTTTTGTGTGATGATTGAAAGTAGTTAAGTCTTGTTTGGTGATTGTGTACCTCGTATTTATTCATAGACGCTAGTACCGACCAAGGATACGAGGAGGAAGGAGGATACTACGAAGAAGAAGCCGAGGAGAACTTCAACCACTGCTCTACACAAGGCAAGCTAACACTTGCAATTTAGCAAGCTTATACTGATACTTGTGCAAGCTAACACTTGCAATTTAGCAAGCTTATACTGATACTTGTGCAAGCTAACACTTGCAAGATACTATACCTATGCAAGAAAATACTTGCTTGTACCATGCCAACTATATGCCTTAAGAATATATGATCATAACCACTTGATAAACCAATCCTAGTTTTACTTACAAGCTTTATACTTTATTTCTTTATCAAAGCTCTTACTTAGAGCTTACTTAAGTAAATTGTAGATACTAGAAAGATAATTGAAGGTTGCATAAAGAGCATAAAATTTGGCCTAAGTTAGATAATCTTTATGTCATCCTAAGGCATGAGATTGAACTTAGTTAAACTCCACTAGTTTACCACCCCTCATTAGTACTTACCCCCACTTGTTGATGCTAGTGCTAAGCATAAAACTTGATCAACTTAGATGAGAATACTTGGTGGAAAAATGGTTATGAAAACCTTGGAATGATGGATCATTCTATTGAAATGTTTTGGACATGTGTTTACGAAGACTAGATGATTTATTGTGATGAAAATGTTGAGGCATGAGCCTTATCCCTTTATAAAACTGATGGTTGTCTGGATGCGATACCATTCCAATTTTACCGTACAACCACAATACCCGAGAATTGGCAGGGCTTGACTGGAAGATTATATACCTTAGTATTGGTTCCCTCATGGCCAAGGTCTGAGCTGAGGCTAACTTGTGAAGATTGTCCACCTGTGCAGTACCCAAGATGACAGTTGGTCATGGTTGGGAGGCCAAACTCACAGGAGAGGTGCTTATACTAGGGTGTGTAATTGAAAGGTTAGGATTGATTATCCGCATACTGAGTATAGTGAATTCAGGATTTGTTCCTGACGGATGTATCAAATGTTGTGGTGAAAGTGTAAAATCTCTGCAGAGTGTCAAACTATTCGAATAGCCGCGTCCGCGGTTATGGACAGTTGGAGTGGCCATACTGTTCCCCCGTCAGATGTTTTCAAAATGACATTTGAAACGAACTGAGACCTTGACTTGACCACCACAGAGTTGTGATATGAAATTCAAGTTCCCACTTAGGTGTTATAAAATTTGACTAGCTTTCTCTTGCTTCTGAACTGAGTAGATGTAAATCTGGCTTTTTGCAAAACAACCCTAGATCTTAGTGTCCTACTAGAAAAACCCTCTTCACTTGTTAGTATTAGTTTGCAAGTACTTAAAGACTACTCATGGCTTTGTCCCTGGCTATTCCCGTGGCCAGACTATGAAGAGGAGTACTTGGAGGATGGACCCCAGGAAGGTTACGACAACTAGGATCATCTCCCATCGTCAGCATTGCCTGCGACTCCGAAGATGGAGCTTCGCCTACGCTACCGTTATTATTACGTATTTACGCTGCTTGAGTTGTATTAAGAACTAGATCATGAGATCCTTATTTTTGTAAAACCTTATGTAAGGTTTGTAATGGATGATGTACTGTGGTATCCAATTCTGTTATGTCTCGCAAAAATGGTAATCCTGGGATTGCGATGTATGGCATAACAGGCATCTGGGATTAAAAATCCGGGTGTTGAAAAGTTGGTATCAGAGCCATCCTGACCATAGGAGACCCTAGTTAGACTGCACGTTTGAATCAAAAACTTAGTTTCAAAACCAAAGGAAGCAAATATTTACAAAAACTTATTCCTATTCTTATCACTTTGATTCTTTCATTAAAATTCATGTTCCTCAAAAACTCTTGCAAAATACCTAAAATGTGACACACTTGATCACTCTACTAACTTACTCATCCTATATTCCTAATAGATGGACGTGAAGTACAACAAGTTTTACCAGTTGGGAAATGGAGGAGACCTTATCTTTGAGAGGGATTTGGACCAGCTTTCTGAACTTCTGGAGCGTCCGCACCCCGAGTTATTCGGAGCTCAGCTCAATGATCAAGGAGGAGAAGATCTGCAGTGGCTAATTGTTGCAAGTCTCCGAGGAAAGATTGAACCTCCCACTGCTGAGGGAATTCAGTTTACCTTAAGAGAGAACAACTGGCTCGATGGACTTGCCAGGGCCATGTAGGAAGCTCTTGCCCGTCTGTGTGGGCAGAGTATCAACCAGATCAAGGGTACCCGCTTTGAGTTTTGTCCAAGGCGTGATGCTAATGGACAACCACTGGAAGCCCCATACCACCACGAGCTGAAGACTCAGTTGGACCACCTTAGCTTCATGATGTACGATCGTCACCAGGAGTTGGATAATTGTCGTGACTACTCCAACCACAAGTCCGCCATTATCAAGACAAAGGATCAGACCATCGCCATGCTAGCGAAGGATCGCAAGTCTCGCCGCCGTCAGCTCGATAAGAAGGAGCACATCATTGCCCATCTTCGCCACTGTCTCTCGTATTTGGAGGAGACCATCCACGAGAGAGACATGCTGTTGGAAGAAAGGGAGAATGCCGGAGAGGATCTTCGTGGAGACCCCTACACCTATCTCAGCGATGATGATGATTTTCTGGAGGATCAGGCTATGGATTTCTTCACCGATGAGGAGGATTTTGCCTTCATCAATGACGACGATGATGATGACGACTACACCGACTCCGAGGAGTAGTAGCACTTGAGCACTAGAGTAGTGAGTAGTATTCGGTCCCACTGTATCGTAGTTTCCAGAATGGTTCCTAACACCATTTGTTTACCTTTGTTGTGGTGTGTGTTGTATCGTGTGAATGAATGAATGAAAAGAAAGTTGCAAAAAAAACTGAGTCAAACTTTAAAAACTTTTCAAAGCCCTGAACCTTAGAAATTTCCCTCTTTTCTCATGATCTATCTCAATCTTCAGATGCGACGCGAAGGAAGTGGTTCATCCCCGGACCCGATGTTGCAGATCCTGCAAATGTTGGTTTCTGACCGCGAAGCTGAAAGAGCGGAACATCAAGACAACCTAGCCACCCTTCAACAGATAGCTCAGCTAACCCACAACAATCAAGGCCACGGAAACCAGGACAACCATGGATCTAAGCTCAAGAATTTCTAGAACACCAACCCACCTGTTTTCACCAAGTCGGAAGAGCCCTTAGACGCCGATGATTGGCTACAAACCATGGAAAATAACCTAGAAGTTGCCAGAGTAGAAGCTAACGAGAAAGTTTTGTTCGCCACCCACTATCTAGCCGGAGATGCCAGAGCATGGTGGAACAGTGTTCGTGCAATGACCGGAGGACAGATGATGACCTAGGAGGAATTCAAAGTCAAGTTCAGCAGAACCCATGTGCCACCAGGTTTGATCAAGAGAATGAGAGACGAATTCAGAGAACTGAAGAAAGGACGGATGCCTGTAGTGGAATACCGTGACAAAGTTTTGTCATTATCTAGGTATGCCTCGGATGAGATCGACACTGAAGCCAAGAAGGAGAGATTCCTGAATGGTCTGCACGATGAGATGCAGACTGTGTTAGTCCATATCCCCTTTGCGGATATCGAAGCCCTTGTCGACTCTGCCATCCAGATGGAAGGAAAGATCAACCAAGCCAATGAGAACCGCAAGCGTCGCATGATGCATCAACCAGGAACCCATCAGACCCCAAAGTACCGCCCAAACCCATCTCCAGGATTTGCCCCGAGAACCAACAGACCCCCGATAAACCGTCCGACCTATCCCAACCGTGAAAACCCAAGGCCCGGAGGAAATCACAACAACCCCAGCAACTCTAACAATTTAAACCGTGCCCCACCTAAGTTCAACAACAACAATGCTACCGCCAACACCAACACTGTCCCGAGGACTGGAAGCAATGTTGTGCCTGTTGCAGCAAAGGACAAGTCGCAAGTAACTTGTTATGACTATGGAAATAAGGGTCACTACTCCAACGAGTGCCCCAACAAGAAGAATGCCGCATCCCCCAATGCAAATGCCCCAGCTCAGCAGCAGCGTCGTGTTTAACCAGGAAGAAGGTTTGCCCCAGGGAATTCGCTCAACCGCAACGGTCTTCTTTTTCTCATGCATGCTGAAGAAGCCCAGGAAGCGCCAGATGTCGTGCTGGGTATGTTTTCTGTTAATTCAGTACTTGCAAGAGTGTTGTTTGATTCTGGTGCATCGCATTCATTTGTCACCGAAGAATTTGCCTGCACTAGTAAGATTCAACCAACAAAACTGAAGCATGTTATGATCGTTCAAATTCCCGGTTCAACCACCAAGGCTAGGCAAATTTGAAAAGTCGTCCCTATCCGAATCCATGGCATAGATTTTTATGCTAACCTGATAGTACTCGGAACTAAAGGTTTGGAAGTAGTACTAGGAATGGATTGGATGTCCAAACATAAAGGATTGATTGACTGTGCCAAGAAAGCCATCACCATGACCAGTACAGCCGGAATATCAGTCGAGCATATATCTGAAACCGTACCTCGTCAATTCAAATGCAACAAGAGTATAGCCCAACCTACCATTGACCAAGTCCGGATAGTCTGTGAATACCCCGATGTATTTCCAGATGTTTTGCCCGGTATGCCCCCAGATCGAGATATCGAGTTTATCATTGAACTAATCCCCGGAACAGGACCCATAGCCCAGAGACCCTATAGTATGAACCCGTCGGAACTAGCAGAACTGAAAAAGCAACTGGATGCCATGCTAGAAATTGGATTGATTCAACCAAGTGCGTCACCATGGAGATCATCTGTCTTGTTTGTGGACAAGAAAGATGGAGGTAACCGTTTGTGTACGGATTACCGGAAGTTGAATGATGTCACTATCAAGAACAAGTACCCCTTGCCCAAGATAGAAGATCTGTTCGATTAGTTGACCGGTGCAAAAGTGTTTTCTAAGATTGATCTTAGGACTGGCTATCATCAACTCAAGATTCGTGCAGAGGATATCCCAAAGACTGCCTTTACCACCAGATATGGATTGTATGGGTATACAGTCATGTCTTTTGGATTAACCAATGCCCCCGCTTATTTCATGAATCTCATGAATAAGATTTTTATGAACTTCCTAGATAAGTTTGTCGTTGTTTTCATCGATGACATTCTGATTTATTCCAAATCGGAAGAAGAACATGAGATACACCTAAGGACCATTCTTGGAACCCTTAGAGAGCATCAGTTATATGCCAAGTTTAGCAAATGTGAATTCTGGTTACATGAGGTAAGATTCCTCGGCCACATTGTATCAGCCGGCGGAATTGTCGTTGACCCTGCAAAGGTGAAAGGTGTCGTAGATTGGCAAGTCCAAAACACTCAAACCCAAGTTCGTGCATTTCTCGGATTGGCGGGATACTACCGCAAGTTCGTAGAAGGATTCTCGAGTATCGCCAGACCCATGACCCAATTGCTTAAGAAGGACAAGAAGTTTGAATGGACCGACAAATGTGAAGCGAGTTTTAAGGAACTTAAGAGGAGATTGATTTCAGCCCCAATCTTAATCATGCCGGATATCACAAAGCCCTTCGACGTGTATTGTGACGCATCCAAGATCGGTCTCGAATGTGTGCTAATGCAAGAAGGAAAAGTTATTTCTTATCTATCTCGACAACTGAAACAACATGAGAAAAATTACCCAACCCATGACCTCAAACTCGCAGCCGTAGTCCTAGCCCTGAAGACATGGAGGCATTACCTGATGGGAAATCGTTGTGAGATTTATTCGGATCACAAGAGCCTGAAGTATATATTCACTCAGAAGGAGTTGAATATGAGGCAGAGAAGATGAATTGAGTTAATCAAGGATTACGATCTGGACATTCACTATCACCCTGGTAAAGCCAACGTGGTAGCAGATGCCCTTAGCATTGTCGTGCCGCTTGAACTCCATGATTTTGAAGGAGCAACCAAGTTTGCACAAAGAGATGGAAGATTTTCGAATGGAATTAGTGAGTGAAGGATTTTTGGCTAGCATAGAACTTCAACCCACTTTGATCAGCCAGATCAAAGAGGCGCGGAAAGGAAATGCTAGTATTGACGGAATCAAGCGTCGTATCGGTATAGGCAAAGTACCCGGATTCACCGAAGACGAAGAAGGAGTTCGGTGGTACAAAGGACGCCTTTGTGTACCAGCAGATTCTGAGTTGAAAGAAGTTATTCTCAAGGAACCTCATGATACCCTTTATTCTATCCATCCCGGAGGAACTAAGATGTATCAAGATTTGAAAGAACAATTTTGGTGGCATAAGATGAAGAGAGAAATCGGAAGCTATATCGCTAAGTGTGATATATGTCAGCCAGTCAAGGCGGGACATCAAAGACCCGCTGGATTGTTGCAACCATTGAAGATTCCGGAATGGAAATGGGATTCCGTTGGAATGGACTTTATCACCGGATTGCCTACTTCTAGTAGGGGAAATGACCCTATATGGGTCATAGTGGACAGATTGTCCAAAGTCGCCCATTTCTTACCCGTCAAGACCACATATCAGAGTTCGAATCTAGCGGAGTTATACATCGATAGGATCGTCAGTTTGCATGGAGTCCCCCAGAACATCGTATCGGATCGAGGAACTCAGTTTACCTCGAGATTCTGGAAGAAAGTTCAAGAAGGTTTAAGAACCCGACTAGATTTCAGTACCGCTTATCACCCTCAGACCGATGGACAAACGGAGCGAGTAAATCAAATACTCGAAGATATGCTGAGAGCATGTGTGTTAGAGTATGGATCTAAATGGGAAGACTGTCTGCCATTTGCAGAATTTTCATACAACAACAGTTATCAAGCTAGTTTGCAAATGGCCCCATTTGAATTCATGTACGGAAGGAAGTGTCGCACCCCTTTGAACTGGTCGGAAGTAGGAGAGAGTCAGATTTTCGGACCCGATATCCTACGAGAAGCAGAAGAGAAGGTTCACAAGATTCGTGAGCACCTCAAGACAGCCCAGTCAAGACAGAAGAGTTACGCAGACAAGAGACGTGGAGACCTTGCCTTCAACATAGGAGATTTTGTATATCTGAAAGTGTCGCCATTGAAAGGAATGCAGCGTTTCCAACTCAAAGGAAAGTTAGACCCCAGATATATCGGACCCTTCAAGATTCTGAACCGTTGAGGAGAAGTGTCGTATCAATTGGAACTACCCAAAGAGATGTTAGCTGTGCACAATGTGTTCCATATCTCATTACTTCGCAAGTGCCTCGAAGTTCCGGAGAAGACGGAAGTGTTCAAGAATATCGATCACCGGACCATAGAGATCAACGATGACCTAACCTATCCCGAAGTACCCATCCGTATTTTGGAAGAAGCTTTCCGAACTACCAGAACCCGAAGCATCAAGTTTCTCAAAATTCAATGGAGCAACCACACAGAAGAGGAAGCTACCTAGGAGCGCGAAGATCACATCAGGACGGAGTTTCCCGATCTCTTCAAATCCTAGGTAATCTTTTCGTCCTTTTTCAAATCTCGGGACGAGATTTTGTTTAAGGGGTGAAGGTTTGTAACATCCCAAAAATATTAAACTAGAATCATCAAACTCTATGCATCAAAATTTAGGGTTAACAAAAACTTTTCTAAATAAAAATATGAAAGCATGCATGTGTGTATGCATCCCATTTTGAATTCTTTTGAATTTCCTTGTTTATTTGTTTCTTTGCTTGTAAAAGGATTCTTAGGTGAAATAAACATCATCTAAACAGTCCCCACACTTTTCCCAAAGACAAATAAATCAAAACAAACAAAATAAAGGAATGGTGATTTTGACCAATTTAACTCCCATGCCTACTTTGGCTGTCTCTAACTTTCAGAACTTAACATAAACTTGGTTGGATCTTTACACCCCTTGATAGTACTCATAACAAAGTATCAAGGACCACCTTGCGATCATCCAGAAACATTCAAATGCATATTTTAAATGACAGTTTAAAATTGAATCTTTATCATATGGGAAGATCCCACTTTTTCAAAAACCACTCAAACAAGCTCAACTTTCAAAACCCAAGCATCTACAGACTCACCAGCACCTACCTAGCACACCCACCAAAAATCTTTTCAAAATTCAAAACTTGAATTCATGCGTCCATTTCATCAAACACCTTGCAGATGCAAATCAAATAAAATCCAAACACTATTTGGAGAAGTGATTTGAGCCTAACTTGTTCCCTCTCTGGTTGCAACTAGGCTTTAGTAGATCATCTAGCTCATTAGTAAACATCTAGCACCACTATAAGCTTGGCAATGTCATCAATGGTGAACAGCCGAAGCCACCCATGCCACCCCAGTGTAGACAGCAAGCTAGGAGAGGAACTAGCCGTGCCAACCTTGTCTGAGAGATCACCCATGCCTCACCGCCCCCTCTCGACCAGCCCTGCCTCGAAGACATCGACCAGAGCACCCAGGAACGCCGTGCCCGTGCCTCTGTCAACCATGCCGAGTGTGCGCCAGAGCGCCACCCTCGACACACTCCCACAGACCGCACGCCGCCCTTGCCGAGTGCATACACGATCACCGCCGTCCTAGGAGACCGCCAGACATCCCCGTTCGCCGTCCCATGCCTCACAGCCACCGCTCGCCGTCGAAGACGCCGCGTAGAGCATCACATGTTCCAGACCGTTTGCGACCGTCCCTATACGCGCATTAAAGCCATAGAGCATCGCCAGGAGACCACCGATCGATCGCCACCGCCGGCCATGCCTCTAGCAGCCCGTAGCCATGTCGCCACCGTCGCCTTCCCATTCCATTCGGTCTCGTCGTCGAGACTATAAATAGAGGCCTTCCCCCGCTCAAACTCTTCACACCGTCCCACTCCCCTCTCCTCACTGATCGTTCCACCCCGTTCCCGGAGCAAGGCGAGCATCGCACCGCCGGAATTTGGCCAGAGCAGGCCGCCTCTGGAGCAGAAGGGCGCCGTCGATTTCGTCCACCCCAGGAGAAGCTGCCGGTACCAGGAGATTCGCCGTCATCGACTTCGTCGTTCGCCCGCCTCGCCGACCCTCGCCTGAGCCCCGGTGAGCCCCCGATGACCCCCACCTACCGCGTTAGGTTTCTGTCTCGCTGGCGCCGCCTGACGTGGACGATGAGTAGTAGCCGTTCAATTAGACTTAGATCATGCAGATGAGATTGCCCCATACCACTTCGTGTTTAAAGAGAGACTCACTGGTGGAACCCCCTATCAGTTGATCCCCGCGCCGCGGAGTGACACCGGGCCGGCCCATTATCGTTTCCCGCGCAGCCTAGTCGTTTGAATTTAACTTTTTCCATTTTAATTCAAACACATTTCTGTACCTAGTTTCAAAAATCAACCCAGCTCGATTCAGTGCACCAAATTGAATGAAATCAATTTTGTTAGAAAGATATTGAAATGCTTAATCCAAGCCCGTTGGATTCAAATCATTTGAATCTATATATGAACGTTGGTAAAAATAACAAGGCAGAACCTTTTCTGCATTCAAACATTTTTCAAATTTAAACCATAATTTTTTTTGAGTTGATTCCAACTCTCTAAAATCATATTTGATCATCCGTTTCAGAATATATAAAAACATTTGGGTTTACTTACAGAAATATATAAAAATAACAAGGCAGAACCTTTTCTGCATTCAAACATTTTTCAAATTTAAACCATAATAGCTTTTGAGTTGATTCCAACTCTCAAAAATCATATTTGATCATACCTTTCAGAATATATAAAAACATTTAGGTTTACTTACAGAAATAATGTTCAAGTAATAAAAGAATGCCACATAGGCATTTCTAGTCACTTTATTTAATTAAAATAAAAGGTTAAACCTTATTAAATTGTGACACTACTTTAAATCAAATCCCCATATACTGAAATGTGTGGTGATGACATGTGTCAACATGATCCCATGTTTGGTTTGGAAAATATTAAATCTTAAGTAGTTTTTCAATGAGTAGAAATTACTTTTCTAAAAATAAAAGAAACTAAACCAAGCTTTAACCTTGTAATGTTAGTGATGATGCTAGTTCATCTATATGACCCTTTTGTGTGATGATTGAAAGTAGTTAAGTATTGTTTGGTGATTGTGTACCTCATATTTATTCATAGACGCTAGTACTGACCAAGGATACGAGGAGGAAGGAGGATACTACGAAGAAGAAGTCGAGGAGAACTTCAACCACTACTCTTCACAAGGCAAGCTAACACTTGCAATTTAGCAAGCTTATACTGATACTTGTGCAAGCTAACACTTGCAATTTAGCAAGCTTATACTGATACTTGTGCAAGCTAACACTTGCAAGATACTATACCTATGCAAGCAAATACTTGCTTGTAGCATGCCAACTATATGCCTTAAGCATATATGATCATAACCACTTGATAAACCAATCCTAGTTTTACTTACAAGCTTTATACTTTATTTCTTTATCAAAGCTCGTACTTAGAGTTTACTTAAGTAAATTGTAGATACTAGAAAGATAATTGAAGGTTGCATAAAGAGCATAAAATTTGGCCTAATCTAGATAATCTTTATGTCATCCTAAGGCATGAGATTAAACTTAGTTAAACTCCACTAGTTTACCACCCCTCATTAGTAGTTACCCCCACTTGTAGATGATAGTGCTAAGCATAAAACTTTATCAACTTTAGATGGGAATACTTTGTGGAAAAATGGTTATGAAAACCTTGGAATGATGGATCATTCGATTGAAATGTTTTGGACATGTGTTTCCGAACACCATATGATTTATGGTGATGAAAATGTTGAGGCATGAGCCTTAGCCCTTTATAAAACTGATGGTTGTCTGGATGCGATACCATTCCAATTTTACCGTACAACCACAATACCCGAGAATTGGGTAGGGCTTGACTGGAAGCTTATATACCTTAGTATTGGTTCCCTCACGGCTAAGGTCTGAGCTGAGGCTACCTTGTGAAGATTGTCCACCTGTGCAGTACCCAAGATGACAGTTGGTCATGGTTGGGAGGCCAAACTCACAAGAGAGGTGCTTATACTAGGGTGTGTAATTGAAAGGTTAGGATTGATTATCCGCATACTGAGTATGGTGAATTCAGGATTTGTTCCTGACGGATGTATCGAATGTTGTGGTGAAAGTGTACAATCTCTGTAGAGTGTCAAACTATTCGAATAGCCGCGTCCGCGGTTATGGACAGTTAGAGTGGCCATACTATTCCCCCGTTAGATGTTTTCAAAATGACTTTTGAAACGAACTGAGACCTTGAATTGACCACAACAGAGTTGTGATATGAAATTCAAGTTCCCAATTAGGTGTTATAAAATTTGACTAGCTTTCTCTTGCTTCTGAACTGAGTAGATGTAAATCTGCCTTTTTGCAAAACAACCCTAGAGCTTAGTGTCCTACTACAAAAACTCCCTTCACTTGTTAGTATTAGTATGCGAGTACTTAAAGAGTACTCATGGCTTTGTCCCTGGCTATTCCTGTGGCCAGACTATGAAGAGGAGTACCTGGAGGATGGACCCCAGGAAGGTTACGACAACTAGGATCATATCCCATCGTCAGCATTGCTTGTGACCCCGAAGATGGAGCTTCGCCTACGCTACCGTTATCATTACGTATTTCCGCTGCTTGAGTTCTATTAAGAACTGGATCACGAGATCCTTATTTGTGTAAAACCTTATGTATGGTTTGTAATGGATGATGTACTGTGGTATCCAATTCTGTTATGTCTCGCAAAAATGGTAATCCTGGGATTGCGATGTATGACATAACAGGCATCTGGGATTAAAAATCCGGGTGTTGACAATCATGTTGTAAGTTTCCACCATGAGTGTCGCACGGCGCATGGATTTGACTAGCGGTTCAGGAGCGTTTTCTCTTAACATGCCTACTCTAGTATGCACACTTTATTTCATATCGATGCAATACATAGGGAGAACTTAACATGATTAATTATCAAAATTCAATAGTGAAATCCTGTGCCATGACAGCATGGTTTGGCCAAAAATAACTAATAAGATGTAAAGCACAAAAATTCCATAGTGGTATCACCCCAAACCTTACTTTCTTAAGATTGTTTGGAGTATTAACATACACAGTATACTTGAAAGTATCTTTTGCCACAAATAGGTGTATATTCCTAGTCTAGTTTAGGCGTTTGGAACAAGTCTTTGCTTGTATTGTGAAGGCTTAGCAAAAAGAGATCTAAAGAGTGTGCCATCTAGTTCATAATGCCAACATTTATTTTCTCACCTTGATCCTTAATGTTGAATATAAATATACACAATAAAAGGATACAAATTAATAGGCACAAGACAAATCATACTTCATATAAAGTACTTCAGCTTAAGAACTAGATACAACATGAATTTCATATTTTTTGCTTTTATCTCCCCTTTTATTTTATTTCAAGGCATTCTTATTCATTTTTAATCTCATCATCTCAAAGTTTATTTTCAGTAGCTTGATCATAAACATTCATAATAATAGTGGTGGTGGTCCTTCTATTGCAAACAAAAGTAAAATAAACAAAACAGACTCTCCAAGTTTCTATGATAGTTTTATGTTGCTCAAAAACAAAGTTTGGAGGTTTGCAAACCGAGAGTTTAATAGGTCCAGTGGGGTGCCTTGGGCATCCCGAAGTTTATTGTTTTCACCATCCTTGGATTGCTCTTGGTGTGATGTTCCTCTATTCACTGTCAAAAAACTTTAACACAAAACTTTTTCTCCCATCTCTTTTCTAAGTGGTGACTTTAGTGGCACATAAGCATAATAGTTATTGCATATATATCAAAAAAATTATTTCTAAATGTTCCAGAAAGCATATAATGTTTCTACATATCCCTAGCATATAATATGACTCATAACAACCAATTTAGGATACTTGGGAATGGTTAAAACAAAACATGGCAGAATTTGTCTAGATTTTCAGCTGCAGCAAAACGAATTTATTCGCCCACTTATACATGTCAGGAATTTAATACAATTTTTATTCTTACGTAGGATGAAAAGTTTTAAATTCTGTATAAATTGTAGCACAATCAGAGTTACAGAAAAAATTATAAAATTCTTGCACTTAAAATTGTTCTGTAGAAATTTGCTACTCCTTATGTTTAACAACTTTTTAACATCCAAAATGGGTTCCACTTGGTACTTTATTAAAAATTACATAAACAAAACCAAAACAAAACTCTCTTTCTACAGAAAGAGTTCAAAGAAAAAATCCAAAATAAACTAATCGGGTTGCCTCCCGTAAAGCGCTTTATTTATAGCCATATAGCTAGGCTTTACTTACTTGGTTTTAAGTGATATGGAATTCATGGGATAGCTTGTGATTTTTTTCTTCCTCATTCCTTGTAAAGTGTTCCATACACTGTACCAGGGTCCCATGGTGTGATAGTGCCAATCGAAATAATGTTCAAGTTAAAACATGGTAAGAAACAACACAAGATATGGGAACAATAAAAAAAAAGTCTCACCTTTTTCCTATGCATTGGTATTTTATATATGACTAAATAACAACAAGTACAAGCATAACTTTGCATATCATCAGTAGTTTGACACAACACATAATAAATATAAACATAATGAGGGCACTTATCACCTCCTTTTTCATAGTAGTTGCATTCACTAGAAGAAATTCTAGCATTGAAAGCATCCAAAGCAAGCAAGTTCATAGAATTTTTCATGTGAAGAGGATCGTTATAAATACCATGGCATTCATTTGCATGTTTTCCTCTTTCAAAGTAGTTGCTATTAATATTTTCATTTTTAAGATCATGGTTTAAATGATGATTTTCAACATAAGGCAATTGCAAACCACATACATAGTTTCTAGCAAGTGCATATTTCTCCTCTATGGTTAGCAAAGTAGAGTTTAAGAATATTATATGACTCTTACTAATAAGATTATCATCATTGTTAACAATTATTTCATGTTTATCCGCATGGATTATACATGGAAGGTTATTAAGAGACATTAGGCCCTCATCTAAAGCATTATCATATAGTATATCTAAAACACAATCCTCATCATCATCAATTGTTTCACTAGTGGAATTACTAGCAGGTAAAGGTGCATCATTAGGTTCATCATAATAGGAAGGGTTCTCATAGATGGAAAATGAGTTTTGATTTTTAGTGTTACTATCATTTGTTGATGGTGAAGGTGGAAGATCCCACTCTTCCCCAGCCTTAGGTTGGATTATCTCTACTTCATTCTATTCTTCACACACTTGTTCTTCCAATCTTATGTTTTCATCATATTTCTTCCAATATATTAGTACTTTCCATGGATGCAAGATTTCTTTCTTTATATTTAATAACATAAGCATTATCACTAAATTCTTCGTTCAAATTTGAAGGATAACAACCAAGTGCAATTTTAACATAAGAGCTATTTGACTAGTTTCAAGTTTTTCATTAGTAAGATAGTCTATTTCATGTGCTACAATATAAGCAATATATTTGTCCACTTGTTCTATATCATGGCATTTAGGTCTACACTCTTGATAACTAGCAATTATAGGATCACTATTATTCTTACATTGATAGTGAGAGTGTTTAGAGAATTCTCTAGTGCAACAAGTTACATCATGTAGTTCACAAAAGTCTATAGAGATTTGATTAAGATATTTAAGCATGTCCTCCATTCTTTTTTCCTTCTTTAGTTGATCTATACTCAAAGTAGGCTTCCATCCTTTTGATATGACCTTTAGCTATGTGGATTCCAAGTTTCTGCATAATTTAGCATGTATATTTAAAGTTTATACTAATTTTTATATGTTTTTGTGTTTTAAAGGAAAACTTAAAAATACTAAAAACAAGACAAAGTAAGATACTTTAAAAATCTAAAAGGAGAAAAAAACGATCATAGTGGTGCAACCTCCCCAAGCTTTGGTTGATGCACAAGTTGATGAAGATTATGGTGCTAGAAGATACTTGCAAGTGTCGTGGTAACTACCTTGCTCTTCAAAATTAGTAAGGATAAAGTTGTGAAGTCACTTCACCAATTCACTGGCAACAGTGCCAAAAAATCTTCTTGATGCAAAAATCGTGCCACTTCTCGTTAGGACTCCAAGTGCAGAGTGTTGTAGAAAGCTACTTTTCCCCACAAGGGTGACTCGAAGGTTTATATCAAACTCTTAGGGAATTGGTTATGGAAGTTTTATTCATTTTCTCCTTTTTAAGCAACCTGTAAAGTAAAATAATTCGTCTTGTGTCCACAACTCCACTAAGTGGTTGTCAAGCACAGGTTTCATATTAGTAATATGAAATATAAATAAATTAAACTAAAATAAATAAAGTAAATAAAGTAAAGTAATGCAAAATAGATGATATGCAAGATAGTAGAGTTATTTTTTGGGGTTTTATGAGTGATTGCAAGTAGGGAAAGTATTTTGTATTTTCGAAATAATAAATTGCAGAAAATATAAAATGTAGTAGATGAAATGGAAAGGTGTTTCTTATGATTAAAATCAGACCGGGGTTCATGGGTTCACTTGTATACTCTCTTTTTAAGTTTTAGTGATCCCAAAACAATTCATCAATGATATATTTTCATGGAACTTCTATATGTGTTTGATAAGAATTAATATAGGCATCATGTTCTAACATAGAGATGAAATACATCTCCCTTATAATCCTCAAAAAGGGAAACTCCATGAAATCTTGAATTAAGAACAAATCAGAGTATAGCTTTAAGTAATATAACATGATGTTTAAAATAAAAATATGCTACCTTGATCTAACAAGATTATCACACTGTCACATGATAACTATAGCACATGATTTCACTTTATCCCTAGTGAGGCAGCAAAAGAAAGGTAAAAACCAAAGTAGATCTTAAATATTGTTTGTCAGAATTTAATCACTACCACCATGCTACTCCATCTAATACACACTTCTCCCCATACATGTTCTTGCATACAAGTTGGATCAAAACAAGCAATTAAGAGCCCTCATCTAAAGCATTATCAATACTTCTTACACAAAAAAGATTCAAATCTCAAATATCAAATCATGGAACAAATATCCACCACATAGGAAGTACATATATGACCATAATCATGTAGGGAAGGTCATATGGTACTAGATCTATGAAGAACAAGAGAGAAATATATCAAGCTACTGCCACAAACACATAGCCCGGAGGTGGACTATTCCCTCTTCATCGTGGTGATGATGCTGGAGATGTTGGAGATCCCCTCGGAGGTGGCTCTAGTGGAGTTTCCCCCTCCAATCTTCGCTGGATCTGACTCTGTTTGGTGGTGTTTTCATCTCTGGTGTGATCCATCTCGAGGACTCCCCGGGGGATCCTTATATAGGTGTTTTTTGGTCAAGATAACTCCGTGGACGAAAGAATCAAGGTCATCAGACGACCGAGAAGGAAAAGAGCATAGGTGGCACGCCGACGTCGGCTGGGCGCACCAAGTCTATCTTGGGCCTCCTGGCCCTCCAGGTGAGGTTCTTATGCTTCAGATGCTTCTCGTGGATATATATTGACATTCCCAAAATTTCAGGTCCATTTGACTTTGTATAGGTCCTGAAACATGAAAAACATTGAAAACATGGTTTTTCTGCCTAGCCGGGTTATAGCCAAAATTAAGGGGATCATTGGTAAATCCCCAAAAATCAATGTAAAGCATGGATATAACATTATATATGATGCAAATATGTGGTTAAACATGTTAACAAACTGTAAGGTTTTTGTTTGTACTTTACATGCATCATCCACCCACATTAATGAGAGGAGGAGAGGGGGAACCTGCTTGGCACCGTCCAAGGGAGGGGCCTGCCCCCCTCTCCCCTATAAAAGGAGGAGGAGTCCTTCATCTCTCACACACTCTCACTTTCCTCTCTCATATGCCCTTTGGTTGGCATCTTCTCCCCCTTGCCTGCCTTTCCCATTGCCACTAGAAAAGGTGCTTGGAGAAGCCCTACTCGAGATCTTCCCCTCCACAACCTCTACCATGGCATAGCACTGTTGGAGTTCCCGGGGATCCGCTACTTCTGCTGCCCGTCTAGAGCGAGGGTTCGGGATTCATCTGCCCATTTGTGACCCATTATGAAGGAGCTGCCCATTTGTGCTAATGGTCGTCTGCATGTCCTAGAGGATGGTCGCGTACATCTACATCAACCATGTTTTTTGTGGGAAAGTTATCCCGCTTACAGTCTATGAGGGTGAGTCCATCTGACACCGTTACACGTATTGCCTAGATTAGATCTTAGTTGTTGCAACCATAGAATTTCTTTTTGTTTTTTATGAAACAAACCCCATCAGTGTTAGGCTTAATGTAGCCCATGTAATAGATGTGTCTAGCTTAGCTCATTAAGGAAGAATAGCACTGTCATTGTTATGGAAATGGCAGTGCCTTAGCAGACAAGATAGAGGTGTGGGAGCGAGCATGGAAGCGATCGATGGCGTCCGCGGGCGGGATTGGATACAAGCATGTGTAGCGTGACACAAGATGTACCCAGGTTCGGGCCCTCGTGGTGAGGTAACACCCCTACTCGTGCCGATCTAACTTTCTGGATGAACAAAGAGGGATACAACTGCTCCTCGAGCTGTATTAGTGGACTAACTAGAAGAATGAGGATCCAGCCGTTGCTACGATGTCCCTGCCTCCCCTTATATAGGATGAAGCGGCATGGGCAAAGACTCTACCGACTGACGGGTGCCACAGGCGGGCCTGGCCGACTATTCCGGTACAGTGTGTAGCCTCCCTAACGTCTTGCGGAGTGCCGCGCCCCTCGGCCGTCATGGAAACAGTGGATGTCGCCCCGGCCGACACGGGCGGCGACTCCTGTTCCTACTGGACACGGGGACGGACCATCTTCTCTGGCGTCCGTGCCGCTGCCTCTGTCCTGCTGTCAGGCCTCTGTCTTCTTGGGTTGCGGGGTATTGTGCCCCATGTCATCTGTCTGTCCTGCCTATCCGCTTGGTGGACCTAGCCGGCTAGCCGGCTCGTCTGTCTCGGGTTTTCTGGATGGTATGATCCTCCCGGCTACCTTGCGTGGCTAGTAAGATCCATCCAGCTAGGTGTCTTGCCTGCGTCTTCTTATCCGGCTGATTGGTTCGCTGGCTTGCTTTGCATCTGGCCTTCTTCCTGATCTGCTCTTGAGTTTTTACATCCGGCTAGGTCAGCCGGCTGGAAGTTACATTGCCCCTGCATCTTGTCCGGTTAGCCTACCCAAGGGTGATCCCCCGGGCACTAGCCCCCGAGGATGCGTAGATTCCACCCTTAGGCGAAATGTGCGCGGGCTCCAAAGCTAGTTTGAATTCCTGTCCAGCTGAGTTTTGGCGGTTGAGTTACTCGTCTACATCTTCACGGACATCAGCCACGCGCGTGATGATGACTTTATTGTGACATGCGGCGACGCGTCGTGTCAAGCGCCGCCTTGGGAACCGTCGCCGACACTTGGCCTGCTGCGCCTTGGATCTTCTACGCATTCTGCGCTTGCATAAATGATCCGGCTGCCACTGGGGGTGGGCGGTAGTGCCACGTCGCCAGCCGACGGTTGCCCAGTCCGGTCCTTAAATAATGCGTGCACCGCACCGTCGCCCCCCACTCGCCATTTGCCCCCTTTTCTCGCCGCCAGAGACACTACGCCGCCCCTCTGCACCTTGATTCCTTTCCGCGCCCGTGCCGCCGACGAGCTCATGCAGCCTCCATCTCGCTGTCGCCGCCCATCCTTTACTTGCCAGAGAGACGGGCCACCGCTTTTCCTCTGCAGCTCCCTCTTCTCCTCCTTTTCCTCCCGTTCTCCTCCGCCGTATGCCGTCGACGAAGTGATGGTCGAGAGCCGCGGCGCTTGGTGCGGCTCCACCGTCACGTAGGAGCAGATCTAGAAGTATCAACGTGCCCGCCTGCTGCCGACCGCCGGCGAGGTCGGGGTGCGCCTCGCGCCGGCCGACGAGTTTTCACCGCACCCGCAATGCAGCGAGCATGCTGTCTTCGTCGCGCATCTCGCGCGTGGCCTGGCCTTCCCGGCCAGCGTGTTCTTCCTCACCTTCCTCGCCCATTTTTACCTTCGCCTCCACCATCTTGGCCCCAACGCCATCGGCATTCTCGCGCACTTCGTAGCATTCTACGAGTGCTACCTCGGGATCCAGCTGGATCTCGGGCTCTTCTGCCGGCTCTTCCTCATTCTGCACCAAGTTCAATACGCCAAAGTCCCGCTCGTGCCTTGCGGCGGCGCCTCCATCTACTCCCATGCGTAGACTAGCTACCCGAAGTTCCGGATGCCCAACATGGTCAAGCTGTGGAAGCAAACGTACTTCTATGTACGTAAACTGTCCACAGACGACCACCTCAACCTGCTAGCCTTCTAGGACGTCGAGTCCTCCCGGGTGAACAGGGAGGAGAAGCACTATGGATCCAAGACCGAGGCGGAGGAGCTGCTACGACGGATGTGGGCACTGGTCACAACTGGCCTGACTAGCGTCGACGTGACGCTCAGCTGGGCCTGCCAGCTGAGGATGCCCCTCCAGCTGCGACCACACAAGATGTGCTACTACTCCGGCCTCTTGGACCCGACCCGACTCTCCCACCGTGATCCCTAATTGGCCAGCCTCTACGAGTGGTTCTGGATGATCACAAAGGAGAAGATCAAGGCCAACTAGTCCTTCGTCCTTGATCCATACCACCGCGAGAACCGTGCTCCCCGGGTAAGTTCCCTTGCTGCCTCTCCTTGCCTTTCTCTTGCTCATTCCTCGTCCGGAATCACCGCTTGATGATTTGGCTCGACTTGCTTTCCCTTTTTGCAGACCTTCCCCTGAATCATCCGGGAGGAGGACGAGGTGGTGGAGGACCCGCATGGCCCCGTGCCGGAGGAGAGCGATGGTACCGCACCGCCCGAGCCGACGAGGAAGCGAGACGCCGAGGGTAGCTCGATCCAGGCTACTACTCCCGAGGATCTGGCAGCAAAACGCAGCCGGGTAGGCGTCCCTCCATGCCCTGGCCGGGCCGGAGGTGCTCAGAAGAGGACCGGCGCTCTAGTGGTGCAGGGGTGAGCCCATTTCTTCTTTGTCTTGCCCTTCTTGATATCTTTCCATTTTGCATTTCTCTTTTTCTCGTTCTTGCCTTAACTTGGCTTTTTTCCTTCGCAGTTCTCTCCTTTCCTTCACTGCTCTAGTCGTTCCTCTGACGCCGCTCCCTGTGGAGATGGGGCCTACACTACAAACCCTTCATGGAAACCTCGAGGCCGGGTTCAAGAAGTGCCGGCAGCTCCAAGCAACGTTGGCCAGCGCCAATCAGGCCGCATCAGAGCAACTGGCTATGGCGCGGGGCACTGCGCAGAGTAAGTTCTCCATCTTTTTTTTATCCAACTGCCTTCTTACTTGTCTTTATTTTTCTTTGTCTTACCATAGCCATCCTCGTCTGTGCGCAGCGCGAGATTGACCGGCTGACGTGCTCCAACGCGGGTCTCAGCCGGGCTAACTCTTCGCTCCTCGTGCAGAATAAGGAGTGGCACTCCAAGGTCGACCAGCTTGAGGCCACGGTGAAGGAGCACGACGAACGTCGCCTTCCTCGAGGATGAGCTAATGAAGATCGGCCACATTGCCAAGGGTAAGTCTGGTTGCCTCTTCCTTTCACTTTCGTCTGACTACTTTTGCCGGATTGTATTTTTACTTCTGTTCCTGATCAAAAGGCTTCTATCCGCAAGTAGATGCCCTTGCCTACGACCAGGTGCAGCAGGTCACGCCGGGTGAGAAGGCCTGTGCCCGGGATCTTGTGGCGCAACTCGGGGAGGACTCCGCCAACCTACGCAAGGCCGGCGCCACCATCCACGACCTCGTCTGGCCGGGTGAGCTCCTGCCGGAGACCATGGGGGCCCTTGCCATCAAGTTTGGCGACGCGCCGAACACCAACGACCGGCTCCGCGAGCTCGCCGCTCGTGCTATTTCCGAGATGGGTCTGGCGCTGATCCTGAGCTGGTACAAGGACGTGCACATGGAGGAGCTCACGGATGGATTTCGAGCCGGCGCGGACCTCCCCATTGTGCGCCGGGCCAATCCGGGTCTTCGCTCTGCCGCCATCATGATTCCCAGGAACGTCGACATCGACGAGGTGTTGACGGAGGCGAAGGCGAGCGATGGGCCGGAAGGCGAGGCAGAGGCGTCCTCCCTGTCGGTTGGGGCCGGCTCAGCTCCTCCTAACGGCAAGGTGCTGGCGGCGTGAAGAAGAAGAATGAATCCAAAGGATGTCGGGCACAACTGTACATATATTTTGGTCTTCTGGACTCGTTCCTCAAAACCTTGGATCTGTGGGGGCTTTGTCCCCCATCGTTTAATTATTGTCTAGCTATTTTTGCCTTCATGCATATGCTCTTGCTAGGCCTGTCCGATTGATTTTTCCCGACTGGTCCTTTTCAGTCGGCCTCATCTTGCTTTTGACTTGAGTAGCTTATTGCCTCTGACTTACTCGTCCGCGGGCCTTTTTCCTTGTGTTCTTTCTACGGTCTTGCGCTTTTGACTTGGTAGGAATCCGCCGCCTTGCTCTGACCGGCTAGCATGCCTTCCAGCCGGGAACTACGTACTTGCAGTGGGGCGTGCCAGCGCACCCACTGGGTGTAGCCCCCGAGATTCGGAATAGCTGGAGTACCCAGGTGTTTCGAATCTTCAAAAAATTCTTGCTTCCCACCTTATCTCTTAGACTCTGACTTGCTTAGTCGGTCGGGAGGAATTGCATCCTGGTCCGGCTACTCTATTCGACCGTACTTTGGTCCTTTTCTCTATTACTTTCCTTACCACGTCTTTCTTTCTCTCTTTCTTTCTTTCCTCTTTATCTCTTTCTTTCTTTCATATTTCTATCTTTGTTTCTTTCATCTTTCTATCTTTCTTTCTTTCATCTTTCTTGTCTTGATCGGCTAAGACATCTTTAGCCGGGAATCTTGCTCTTCTAGTGGGGGCACGCCAGCGCACCCACTGGGTGTAGCCCCCGAGAGTTGGAGTGCCTACCACAGATAGGTACTTCGAATCTTCCAAATATTCTTGCTTTCCGACTGGCTTCGCCTTGAATATCTCGACTGATGGATTTAGCCAGACGGGAGAGGCTGCATCCCGGCCGGGGCGATCTTGTTATCTTGCTTTCTGTCTGGCTCCGTTTTCTCCGACTGGCTGGAACATCTACTAGCCGGGAGCTACATACTTCCAGTGGGGGCGCACCAGCGCACCCACTTGGTGTAGACCCCGAGAATCGGAGTGCCTACCCACTACAAGGAATCTGGGCTTTTGTGACCCTCCATTTTGGTCATAGAATCGTCATAGTAGTCCATCTATGACGATCTTACAACAAAAATGGGATCGTCGAAAGCTCGACGTCGCTAATGAACTATAACGACGTTTTTTGCGAAATCGTCATAATCATCTATGACGATATTGGATCGTCATAACCATTATGCCTATCCAATATCTTCACGGACAATCTACCCATTCCAGGTCAGATGCTACGTGGCCCATCTGACGTGGCAAAACTATGATGAAATGAGATCGTCGTAATCAAATTTAGCCCGGTCCATTTCTGGGTTATACATGGGCTTAGCCCAAGAATTCTGGCATGGTTTTCTCGTCAAATCTGACACCTACATGGGCCAAGCCCAACATTCTGACATTTTTATTTTCTCCGTGTTGGCCTTTTATTTCAACAGATTTTTACTTTTAGCCTTCTTAATTTGGGTTGGTCCCACCAGTAAGATGGGTCTCGGTTGTCAGTTCACACAATTCATAGGTTCCCACTTGTGGGTGTCCATTTTCTCATGTTTTCTCACAATTCATAGGTTCCCACTTGTGGGTGTCCATTTTCTCATGTTTTCTCAGTAATTAAATAGCTAATAATTTAATCAAGACCAACAGAATGCACAAAATTATTTTGATTCAAACATAGCACATTCACGAATAATATTTCAGATAACATCGGCAACATTACAATCATAGACAATTCACATCAAGTGGAGCTATAAAAATACAGTAAAACGTTTAGAAAGTAGAAAAGCTAGCTATGTTTTGATTTTTTTGGAACATCTTCACGCTTCCTCTTTCTCTAACTTATTCAGCCAATACCTGTAGCTTGTAAAAGAGATAATATATTCAATAAGGCAATATGTGCCAACAATTATAAATAGGAGCGAAAATATATTCAAGATGCATTCTTCCATTAAAGCATGACTGAGAGAATATAACATTCAATGGAAAGTATTACATTCTTTTATAACAGCCCAGATACCTCAAGATACATACAACAGCAGGTTAGTACACCATGATAACTTATTTAGCCAGATAATCACCTTATGTGTTGTGCAAAAGATCGGTTGTATCATCTACAAGCAGTCCAACAAAAAGGCAATTAGGTATGAGTAGTCCTCGATGAGATATTTTGATAAACACGCTGTAATTTGAAGAAAAAACTCAGTTTTGATACTACAATTAGGAACAGATAAACTGAAGCAAACCTGCTTCCAAAACTTCAAAAACATTCTATAAACAATATATACTTATGACTATCGTAAAAATGAAGATCATGCAGAATTAGACTTGGTGAAACAAGATTTACTATATATACTAATCTAAGATTATCAAACAGGCATGTAGATAGTTCAATATTACAGATAGTTCAATATAGATTTAAGGTTGTCAAATTGATTATACTATTCTTGCATAAGTCTCTAGGCAGGCAGATAATTTAATATTACTGAATTTTTTTGCCAATCCACTAAGGGTTAATTGGTTTTATAAATAGCAGGAAGAGACAGTAAATCATGTAAACCAAGTGCATCAATTCTGGAAAATAAGGAATAAGGTGCTCGAGGTAAATAAAACAGACCAAGGTAAGAGAAAAAAGGTAGACATGAAAAATCAAGATAGTGACAGGATTGAGATACTACTTCATCGAGTCCTAGCCAGAGGACATAGCAAGTATGATATTCATGAAATAGAACTATAAACATGACAAAGGATAAAAAAGGATCTCGATTTAGAGTCATGTGAACCTCTCTAAAAAAAGCTAATGAAACATTTGATGCAAATCAAGAGGTGGGTGTATGCAAGTGTTTAGAGATCAGGTGTTTATTGTATGTAGTAAAGATGTGGAATGCTTGTACTACAGTGGTCAAGTGTTTATTAGAGGTAATATCGAATAGCCAGGTCGTGTGGCCGCTGTGTAGAGCTGCTCAAAGTGTAAAACGTGTGTGTGCATGCAGATTAGCTAGGGAGAGATAAGCAATCAAGTTGGTTAGTGCCGTGACCATGCGTGTGTGTGCTACATAAAGCCTTGTAATCAGCTAAGTTAAGTGAGTGTGTTGAATATAAGGATAAAAGCACAGGTGTGTGTGCTGCAAAAATCTATGTGTATATTTCTTCATATTCTCCACCATTTAATGTGTGTATATCTTGGGCAAAATACATCATATACTACTATGCTACTTTTTGCAGATGCATTGTCATATCTACCAACATTTACTAGTCCCTCCGACCCAAATTAGTTGACTTCTATTTGTCTAAATTCGATTGTATCTAGACATGATTTAGTATTAGATACATCTGTATGTTACAAATTTAAGTCAACTAATTTGGGTAGAAGGAAGTAGTAAAATCTAGGGCGACACTAATTGGAATGCATTAGGTTTTCTAAGGACAGTTAATAGTGCAAGTAATCCGGAATAACCAATTTCATTATCATTGCAAACACCAGTTCAACGCCAAACTATCTGTGGGAAGAGAGGTTAGTAGGCAGGACAAGATTACTCACAGCAGATCCCTTGTTCTAGGGGTCCAGGAAGACGGTAGGCGCTCAACGACGGGCTTGAAGGAACCCTATATATGACTAAAAGGAAAAGATAACAGGAGTGTCGCAACAGATAAAGCCATATAGGACATGTGTGCTGGTGGTTTACTATCTACGCAAAGTATTTCTGACCATGTATTAAACTACAAGCTAAAAGAAGATTGCCGATGCAAAGCTAGCGAGGGATTTCCAAGAAGTCCTAAAAGGATTTCAGAAAAATTAAGAGTTAGCGGTAGACATAGAAGCTTCATATGAACCATTTATTTATTACTTAGGTAGGTGTACCACATGGGTAATACTATTCAGAGGAGCTTTGAAATACAAGAGAGGCTTTTTATATTTCTTGACAAACCATATATTCTTCTTTGGATAGTGCATTAACCTCTGATACTAGAAGTCTATTTAATCTACTTTATATCATATAATTTTTTTAGATGTGTCTTAGTTAATAGAGGTGAACTAAATATATTTATTGGACAAGTACAGGAATATGCAAATTGAAATCAGATATCTTAGAAAGTGAACTTAACTCGATTAGTTTGTAGGATCTTATCATTTATTCTACTGCAGCACTTGATTGCATTTGTACAATCATTTTTTTTGTAGTTGTTGCATGCCTCCTTGGTTTGTACTGGGACTCTATGAAATGTATTGGAAGTTACACAAACAATATAGAATTAATGCAATCATGACATGAACCTCACAAACAGTAGCTAAACACATAATTCTCCGAACGTTGCAGACCCCTCGTTGTAGGTAGGATAGAAGTACTCACCCGGATCACTGGTTGTAGAGGTCGAGGGAGACATCAAGGCACTCAACAAAGGGATAGAGGAAGGTGAGCACAACCTTCTGGTGCGTGGTGCCATGGAAGTGGTGGCGACCTAGGGTACTGTTGCCCTAGGAGCACAGAATGGAGCCAAAAGAGTAGAACACTTGCTGAAGCATTTGGTAAAATATGCGGGAAAGAAAGCTAACTCAAAAGGAAGAACTAGAATCACAAACAATAAAACATACCAAAAGAGACTTAATAAGTAATCATTTTTTAACATTAAGAATTACTGCTATTAACTAACATTAATGAGCTAGAACATTACAAACATCAGAATTGTGTGCTTGGAGTCCTAGCAAATAAAAGGGTGCATAAATTACGGTGAATTGTCTAAAGTAATTACAATGCAACCAATATCAGGAACAATTACAACTCTTTTCAGTACAATCTTAACAACTACATATGCAACCTCATGTGTCATAGTAATTTAGAACAATGTACCTGCAATAGCTCAACCACACCACATGAAATATACAATCGTAGAAATAACTAGATGACGCCCGTCGCGTTTCTACATGAATGTGTTGATATATGTTCGGAGATTTGTTAAAGTGAAAGTAACAATGTACATTTAGTAACGGATGATACGACTCGAGCTAAAAATGATCCTGGTACAACCACCTCCAACTATCACCATTAGCTACTGACAGAATAAAAATGTTTGATTTAGTCAAAAATGCATAATACTCACTTATAGAGATAGAATTACTGTTTTTTTCACCACAATAACATAATGAGCTGCCTTTGTATATCATAATCACCCGATATCATGTTCATTGGGGTACATATACATAATTGAAGCATCATAGTCCACGGCCAACATTATGTACTGTATAGAGGTAATCAAATACTAATCGAGGTACAAAGCACAAGTTCCGACTAAAATAGATGCACAACAGAGGTCACTGATACCTAAAGAGTGTCCTGAAAGACAAATATGACAAATAAAAGAAGCACATCAATTGCATAGAGCCCACGAGTGTCTCTAGTGAATTTAGTTTCTGGTTCCTCCTGTGACAAAGAGGGATTTCAGTGTAAGAAAGAAATTAAAATGTCTGCATAGTCAAACTATTATAGGCTATAGATTCTGATGAAATAAAATTAATTTATTAAAGATTGAGAACTAGAGTATGGCATCCTTGTACTAACACACGGTGATAGGCTATATATTCTAAGAAATTTTGAGAGTATGGTATCCTTGTACTAACATGCATTCTTCAATTGAACTTTGAACTACGGTTTACGAAAATCAGACATGTTACAATGTCTAAACCAAGGATAAGAACCGCTAGAAGCTTCTCACAACAACGCAGTAGATTACCTTAGAGGAGGTTCTTGGAGTCGATGTTGATGTTCCCTCGCGAGCCTCAGCATTTCACCGTGTCCCGTTCTGGATGCTACAACGTTGTCCCTCCATAGCCCCACCCCGTAGCTGCGGTCGGAGAAACCAGATCCTTGCGGTGCCGTCCAGCTCTCGTCAGTCCCGTCCTCGATCTAATGGAACTCCATGGAATATACAATGTCCTTGAAGAGGCGAACGATGATGATCTCATCGTCCTGCAGCTTCCGCGACATGGCAATGAACATGGAGGCGCCATCGGAGTTCAGCGGCTACGAGGGATCCCGCGGCGAGCGCCACGAAGCGAGAGCCCACAGTGGATGCGACGAGAGGGAGCCTGCAGTCCAGACAATGATGTCGACGATGCCGTGGGGGGGAGGCGGCCCCTTGAACTAGTACATCCCAAAACATGAGCCACCGCCAGCGCCGACGACATAAAACTCAGCATATTGGGTCACGAGGGAGAGGCGGTAGTAGGAGAAGGTTTGAGGATCTAGCTCGGAATGGGTTGCGTCGATGCGGGATCGAGAAAGTCGGTGTAACATCCCAAAAATCATGGTTTATAAAGTTTGCATATTCATGCATTCATAAGCATTTGGTTAGTTTTCAAATAAGATTTCAAAAATCAGAAACCATTTAGGTGCTTATTATTTTATGCAAGGAAGGCAATGGTTTTTTCTACTTTCAAAGTATGAGAATATATTGTTTTAGCCAGAAATGTTAAGGGCTTATGCAAAGCTAGCACAAATATTTTCAAAACAAAAATCAAAAACTAAAACCATTCATATGCCTAACACATATATTCAAATAAGGCATAGTTTTATTTTATTTTTCAATGGATCAAAGTATCTTTGATTAAACAGTAGTGTTTTATATATAATTATGAGCTTGGCTTAAACTACAAAAATCCATAGAAAGTTTGAAATCAAACTCATTTGAATTTTGTTTGAATTTGATTCCTAAAAAATCAAAATAGAAAAAGAAAAAGAGTGAGAAAATAAGAAAAGGCCGGCGCCACCTATTCGACCAAGCAACAGAAGCAGACCAGCAAGCCCACCCGGGCCATTTCCCTCTCTCTCTCACGCGAGCAAAACATACCACGCACTCGCTGACTAGTGGCCCCAGATGCCACGTCGTCATCGTTCCCAAACCCCGCACCCCCCGACCCCGTCGTTGCCGCTGTTACCTCCATCACTGTCGTGATTGAAGCGAGCTTAATTGCCGATCAATGACACATAATTTCCTTGTCCCTCGCAGGATATTTAACCCCCTCCCCTCTCCACTCCTTTCCCCTCACTCAGCGCTCTCTCTCCGCCACCATGCTGTCCGCAATTCAACTTGCACCGCCGCAGCACCAAACGACTCCGGCGACTGATTCCGGTGAGCCTCGAGCGCCCCTTGTCTCTCGTTCACACGAGCATGTCCCTCTTGTCCTTGCGCACCATCTGACACTTTTGGTTTGTTCTACAACACCTCAGGTCGCCGTCCCCGTCCACCCCTGCAAGCAACTGAGGCGCCGCCCGACTCCGACGAGCAATCATGGTAACTACAGAGCGCCCCTTGACCTCTCCTGCATACGAATAGGTTCGCCTTGTCCTTATGCAGCTACTGATGCCTTGCGTTTGCCCGACGGTGACCCAGGTCGTCGCGTTCGTCGCTGCCCGCATGAACCCGATGCTGCCCGCAACTCCGACGATCCCTAGCAAACTCTACAGCACGACCCCGCCCACATCTACGACACGTTGAGCTTCCTCGTGCTCTCGTGAGTCTGGTAAGCAACACCGCAACCCCCAGCCCCCTCTGTATTCGCTGGACCGTTTCCGCCAGTAGCGCCACCGCTGCTGTAGCCACGCACGCCGCCAGTTCTTGGTCGAGCCGCTGTGAGCCGTTAGATCTAGATCTAGCGCGTTAGATTAGATCATTTAACGAAGGGGTACGGACAGATCCAAGCCACTAGATCTAACTGTGCAGGAGCGTGATCCAGCGCGAACTGGTATGCGCCAATCAGATGCGTCCACGTGTCTGGGATTTTGTTTTAAATCTGTTTTTGAATCTATTAGATGATTAAACTTGTCAATTCAATAACTTTTGTTCTGTTTATCCAAAAAATACAAATAATATATCAATGGAATCACAAAATTAAATCCTACACATCTGTAGGCTTGGTATTGTATTTTTCTTCTGTTAAAATAGAATTTTATGCAGAGACATTTATGGGCTTATTTTGTGTATAAAAATTATTTGGGAAATGTTTTTATAGCCAAATTAAGTTTATTTAGTCACTAAATATTTACTTTAGTGCTTAGTACAGTTTATGTAGTGACCTCGGATCGATAAGGATCCTAAGTCCCTGTGATTAACATGCTAGTCCCTGGATCAACAGCTAGCACTCACAGTCGATGAAATATCATGTAAAACACAAAGTCTTTATTACACGGAGAATCCAGAGTATGAATTTATTACAAAATTGCTTAGCATTAAGATAGCTCAAATAACAGCGGAAACATAAAAGCAGCTTGAGTCCATCAATGCCCCAGGTTTGTCGAGTGTAGACTCGCGATCCCTACGCACCTTTCAATCTTCGTACTCTGCACATAAAACGTGCAGCCAACAAGTTGGGTCAATACTTTGAATGTATTGGCAAATTACACCAAGGAGAGAAAAGGCTATCTCTACATGCAAGGCTAGTTTAGGCTGTAGAGTTCATTTTCTCAAAGCTATTTTTCTTAAGTAGAGAGAAGAAGAGAGGATTGTCCTACTTTGTAAACATTTGCTTAGATAACATAAGGTCGAGTGGCGCACGAGGATATTACGCACCAAGTGTCCAAACAACCAAACACTTGGATATTACGCACCAAGTGATACTTGGATATTACACACCAAGTTCCCAAATTCCCACCCATTGGCGATATTACTCACGCCATGGGGTTTTTAAAACTTTGTTTATAAAAGAGAGAGGAAGATCCTTCAGAGGCTTCATCCTTCAGACGCTCATTGTTGTTCTGTTACCATGAACACGACTGATCGATCAGATTGTAATACTCTCGAGAGTTTGTGCACTTTACCCACAATCCACGATCAAGTCCTTTTTACAGACAAGACCATGGCGAGGCTTTCCCTTAGTAGCCCCTCTACCTTCCGGATCCAACCGTGCTAAGAACCTCCAAATGTTGGTACCCAAGTGAGGTTTCCCACTAAGTACTAGGCCAAGACAGAGTCCATAATGTATTGTGGTTGCACTAGAAGCTTATGAATTCTGAAACATGGCAGACTTCTTTGATTCCTGGGCGGCCGTCCTCCACCAAAATCTCACTCGTTGACCCGACAACCATTCCGCCCAGAAGAAAACTTAGTTTTATTTTGAAGTGGATTTGAGAAGAAAAGTTTGCTCTAGAGAGCCTTTATACTTAGAAAAATTCTTTGTCTTTCGAACCCCAACGGTACTTTGTATATATAGCATAGCAAGCAATACTTTAGCAAAAACAAGGGTAACCTATTAGGAGGGAAAATCCTAAGTATAGGGCTACTCATGGCATACTACAAAATCATCGCACTTGCAAAATAATACTAAGGAAAAATTCTACTAGAATATCCTACACATGCATACTACAGAATTTTGAAGATCACATGCATAGAATCAAAAACTGGGACAATATTATGAACAAGTGGTGTAACTTGCCTTGATCCGAGCAGCACTCTACACAATGGCACTCCTTAGCGCACTCCGAACAATCTAACGAATCACAAACATAGATCTGATCACAACTTTCTCAAAACATATCACAGAGGTAATCATGCATGCATGCACATGGTATTTTATGAAAGGTTTGTTCTTCTAAATTGACCAAGTTAGCAAGATTGTGTTGCAATAGTGTATGGGTGTCACTAGGATTGATTTCCAAAAGGTTTAGATCTAATTGAGTCACTAAAACAATTCCTAGGGTTAAAAGGAGATCAAACCATCTAATTAGCCCCAAACTAGATCTAATGATCTTAAGCAAGGTTTTATAATTTTGCCCAGTAGGCATTGTGGAAACAAAGTTATTGCAACAAGAATCAATTAAAATAGAATTTTAATTATTTTTCTATAGAACAAACACTCTAATCTAATGATTAAAATCTAGACCTAAAACATTACTGTAAACTTAGAATATTATTGCAGATCTGGATTCTACATAAAATTATGAATCCAACGGTATATTATGAGCTAAAATTGGCCAAATATTCAATTTTATATGATTTTCGCAATGTTTAGATCAAATTTGCAAAAGTTGATCTAGCCCTAACTCAAACGCGCCAGGCGGCGGCTCCCGATTGGCCCAGCTGGCAAGGTGGGGAGGGTGACGCGGCGCGGGCGCTGGTGCCGACGCGCTTTGCCACGCGGCGCTGCGCTATTGGCCGGTACCGCTTCGGCGTACTTCTAATCTATGGCGTAGATTTGAGATCGGACGGTTAGGAGGCAGCGCGGCTTACAGGCGGTGGCGACGATGGTGGCGAGCGGCGGCGGCGTCAGTGGTCGACAGGTGGCGGCGCTCCGGCGGTTCCCTGGAACAGCGGCGAGGTCGACGAGGTTCGCTTGGCCCTCGCGGTCACGCTCGCCCCTTCGGCCGATCCCCTTGCTTCCTCCTCCGACTGCGGTGCACCGATGCTCCTCCTCGCTCCTGGCGGCGCTCCGGCGAGAAATTGGCGGCGCTTCGGCAGCGCTCGCGCTAGGGTTTTTGGGGAGGAACGGTAGCGGGGGGGGGGGGGTCGGCTTACATATCCCCAAGTCTTGGGGAAGGGGGTGGCCGAATCCCGTTTGAATCGGCTTATCCCGACGCGACGGCGCTCCGTGTCCGCCATGGTCTCTAGGAAGGAGGCGATGGGGGCGGGTCCATGCGTCTGTGGTGGAGGGGGGGAGTGGGCTGGCGCGGGTGCGGGTAGGCTAGCTGCCGCGTAGGCGTGGGTGGGCTGGCTTTGCGGCCCAGTTAGGTTAGGTCGCCTCTTTTTTTTCCTTTTAACATTTATCAAATTCTGTTTTAGTAAAACCCAATTAACTTTTGCATACTAAGTCCAAATTTGATGAAATTTGTTCCTAAATTTTTATAAAAGTAAGGTGGTGAACATAGGACCATGGTTTGATGTTTCACAAGGTTTTTAGTAGGGTCAAGCTTGTGTACAACAATAATGCCTACATAAAGAAATCTTTATTAGGGTTTTGATAGGTTTAGGTGTTAGGATTTTGTTGCAAATTATTATTTGTAGGGTGCAATGATGCAAGGATGATGCATGCCACTAATAACATCCTAATATAAAATATGGGATGTTACAAACCTACCCCCCTTAAGGATAATCTCGTCCTCGAGATTCGGGTTGGCTAGCAAATAGGTGTGGGTGTTCTGCCTTCAAGTCTTCTTCACGCTCCCACGTAGCTTCTTCCTCGGAGTGGTGGTTCCATTGTACTTTGCAGAATCTTATAGTCTTGGTGCGGGTAATCCTTTCGGCTGTTTCCAGTATTTTGATGGGTTTTTCCTCATAGGTAAGGTCATTCTCCAATTGAACCTCATCTAAGGGAACAGTGTCTCTTAGTGGTGTTTCAGCCATCTCCGGGTGACACTTCTTTAGTTGTGACACATGAAACACATCATGAACAGTCAGTCCTTCCGGTAACTCCAACTGATAAGCAACTTCTCCTCTACGGGCCAGAACCTTATATGGTCCTATGAATCGTGGGGCTAACTTGCCCTTGATTCCGAACCTCTTAACTCCTCGTAGGGGTTAAACTCAGAGATACGCACGGTCCCCTATTTCATAAGTCACATCTCTGCGCTTGGAATCAGCGTAACTCTTCTGTCGGGATTGGGCTACCTTTAGCCTATCCTGAATCTGTCGTACCTTTTCTTCGGCATCCTTTATTAATTCAGGTCCAAAAAGACTGCGTTCACCAACTCCATTCCATAGCAGCGGAGTCCTACATTTCCTGCCATACAGAACTTCAAACGGAGCCATATTGATACTTGTCTGGTAGCTGTTGTTGTATGAGAACTCAGCATACGGCAGGTTATCGTCCCAACTAGACCCATAGTCTAGTGCGCAAGCTCTCAACATATCTTCCAAAATTTGATTCACCATTTCTGTTTGGCCATCTGTCTGAGGGTGGAAGGCAGTACTGAATTCTAGTCGGGTCCCAAGAGACTCATGTAGTCGTCGCCAAAACTTCGAAGTAAACTGGGTGCCTCTATCTGACACAATTCCCTTGGGAACACCATGAAGACTTACAATTCTTGACATGTATATCTTAGCAATCTTAGCACTTGTATATGTGGTCTTTACGGGGATGAAGTGAGCCACCTTGGTGAAGTGGTCCACCACTACCCAGATAGAATCAAATCCAGAACGAGTCCGGGTCAATCCCGTGATGAAATCCATTCCTACCTTGTCCCACTTCTAGTCGGGTATTGGTAGTGGTTGAAGTAGTCCTGCCGGTTTCTCATGCTCGGCTTTAACTGTATTGCATACATCACACAGAGAAATATACTCTACAATATCTCTTTTTAGGTTATTCCACCAGAATCTATCCTTCACATCCATGTACATCTTCGTGTTACTTGGATGAATTGAGTATGGTGAATCATGAGCTTCTTGTAAAATCATTTTCCTGATATCGCGGTCATTGGGAATGCACAAACGCTTCCCATACCAGAGGGTTCCTTGTTCGTCCAGACGAAATTCTTTAGTCTTCCCTTCACTTATCCTGATTCTTATTTCCTTCAACTCTTTATCTCCCTTCTGTGCTTCCTTGATTCTCTCTTGGAAGGTGGACACTATTTCCATAGTCGCTACGTGTCCTTTCGGAACTATCTCTATCCTGAGATCCCTGAATTGCTTGCATAAATCCTCTGGAAGTTCGTCTGCGGTAAGTCCATTTACATACACCTTACGACTTAAGGCATCAGCCACCACGTTTGCCTTTCCGGGGTGGTACTGTAAATCCAAGTCATAATCCTTAATTAGCTCAATCCATCTTCGTTTTCTCATATTCAACTCCTTTTGGGTGAAGATGTACTTCAAACTCTTGTGATCTGTGAACACATCACAATGTTTGCCCATGAGGTAGTGTCTCCATACCTTGAGTGCATGAACCATAGACGCTAGTTCCAAATCATGTGTGGGGTAGTTGTGTTCGTGGTTCTTAAGTTGTCGGGAGGCATAGGATACCACCTTCCCATCCTGCATCAATACACTTCCAAGTCCTTGTCGAGAAGCGTCACAATAGACTTGAAAATCCTTCTAGAAATCAGGCAGACACAGAACTGGTGCCGTTACAAGGCGTTTCTTCAACTCTTGAAAACTTGCTTCACATGCCTCAGTCCATAGGAACTTATTTTCCTTCTTTAATAGTTCCATCATGGGTTTTGCTATTTTGGAAAAGTTTTCAATGAACCTCCGATAATATCCTGCGAGGCCTAAGAAACTCCTAATGTCCCCCACATTCTTGGGTGACTCCCATTCTGTCACGGAAGCTACCTTACTAGGATCTCAGGCGACTCCTTTTGCCGACACAACATGACCAAGGATTCCCACTTCCTTTATCTAGAATTCGCATTTGCTGAATTTGGCATACAACTTGTGTTCTCTTAGTTTCTCCATAATAAGGCGCAGATGTTTCTCATGTTCCTTCTCATCCTTAGAGTAATGAGTATGTCATCAATGAATACCATGATAAACTTGTCCAAATATTCCATGAACACTTTGTTCATCATGGTCATGAAGTATGCTGGGGCATTGGTTAGACCAAATGACATTACGGTGTACTCATACAATCCGTATCTTGTGGTGAATGTTGTTTTGGGCACATCCTGTTCTCGAATCTTTAGCTAAAAGTAGCCTGATCGCAGATCGATCTTTGAGAACACACTGGCTCCCTTTAACTGGTCAAACAAGTCATTGATGTTGGGTAGAGGATACTTATTCTTGATCGTCACTTTGTTCAACGAGCGGTAGTCCACAACCAGCCTCTTGGTTTTATCCTTCTTTTCCACAAATAGGACGGGTGCTCCCCAAGATGACGCGCTGGGTTGGATGAACCCCTTGTCCAATTGTTCCCTAAGCTGTTTCTTGAGTTCCTTTAACTTGTCCACATCCATCTTGTATGGTCTCTTAGCTATCGGCCCCGTGCCTGGCATCAAGTCAATGAGGAACTCGATCTCACGGTCGGGTGGCATTCCGGGTAGCTCTTCTGGGAAAACATCTGGGTATTATTTTACAATAGGTACCTCCTCCAAGATAACCCCCTTAAGAGATTTCACCATGACTTCTTTAAGTGCGAAATTCGACTTGATACAAATTCTCTTCCCTTCCGGTGTTGTGAGCATGACAGTTCTTTTGGCACAATCTATGACTCCTTCATATTCAGTCATCCAATTCATGCCCAAGATTATGTCTAATCCTTGTGATTCTAGAACTACTAGACTTGTGGGAAAGATGTGTGTCCCAATCCTTAGTTCTAATTCCCGGCAACCGGAGTTTGCCACTATTTCTCCCCCAGGAGAACTTACCCTTAGAGGAAATTTTATAGTCTCCGTTGGTATCTTGCCTATATCCACAAATACCCTTGATATGAATGAATGCGATGCACCAGTATCAAAAAGAACAACTGCGGGAATAGAATTGAGTTTGAACTTACCAATCACAGAGTCTGGTGCATCATAAGCATCCTCCATAGAAACATGATTTACCGTGGCTTTGACAAACGGATTTGGTTTCTTCCCGTTTCCATTGCCATGGTTGTGTCCATTTCCATTCCCATTGCCATTGCCATTCTTCTTCTCGGGGCAAGAGGTTGCATAATGCCCTGTCCTGTTGCACTTAAAACATGTCACCTCACTGAGATCCTTTCCATTGCTGCCATTCCCATTGCGGTTTTTGTGCCCATTGTGTTTGTGGCCACCATGGTTATGACCGTTATGGTTGTGTCCATTATTGTTATAAGGCGGAGGTGAGGAATTGTGCTGCTTCTGATACGGAACAGAGTGCTTGTGAGGGTTAGACTTGCTCTTGCGGTTTTCTATGCTCTTCCTCTTTGATTCAACCACAATGGCTCTGTCCAGGAGTTCCTGAAAGTTGTCAAATTTCTGAGCCACAAGCTGAATGGATATCTCGTCATTGAGTCCCCTTAAGAATTCCTCCTGTCTCTTGGCATCAGTGGAAACGTCATCGGGTGCATAACGGGCTAGCTTGTTGAAAATCTCTCCATACTCGGTGACAGAACGGTGCAGCTGGTGTAGGTCACGAAACTCGCGCCTCTTCAGAGTCATGACACCAGCTGCCACATGATGAGTGCGAAAAGCTAACTCAAACTGATCCCAAGTGATAGCATCAATATCCAGGTGGGTGACTTGGTAGTTATCCCACCATTCCGCGGCAGGTCCTTCAAGCTGGTGTGCGGCATAACGTACCCTGTCGGCTCCGACAGCTTGCACGGTGTCTAGCTTCTTGTTGATCGTACGCAGCCAGTCATCAGCGATGATTGGTTCAGTGCTGCTAGTGAAGGTAGGTGGGTTCAGCCTCAAAAACCGAGTCAAGCGATCCTGTTGAGGTGGTGGCGGAGGTGGTGGTGGTGGCGGGTTGTTGTTGTTGTTGTTTTGCATGTTCTGAGTGAGTAGTTGGATCAGCTGATTCTGAGTGGCCAAGAGTTGTGCTATTTCTGGAGGGATTTCTGAGTTCGCACGTCTAGGCAGCATCTGTGGGGTTTAAGAGAATAGTTAAGAAATAGACAGAAAGACTAAGTAGTAAACTCCTACCCTTATGAAAACACACCAAGCACACAAGGCACACCAGACATAACAGCTTAACATAGAAAACAACCAAGTTTAACTAAACCAGATTTGTCTTGGTATTTATTACAATCGCGAATAACGTTCTACTATAGAATTAAAGGTGGTCCAACTATTACACATCTTCCACACCTTCCTCTTCCTCGTCCTCGAACGAGTAGCCTTCCTGCTCTAGAGTTGTCCTATACAACTCCATCTGCCTTGTGGTGTCTTCAAGCTTCTCTTGGAGGTTCTTTATCTCATCCTGCAGCTTCTTGATAGTGGCTTCCAGCTGCTCCTGAAGTCCCTCCTTCTCGCTTTGTAGCTCCTCCACTAAACTTGACTTCTTTGCGGCTTCGAGTTGCTTTGCCAAGTCCCTCTTGGAAGCACGCACATCTTTGATTATCTTGAAAAGGCCTTCGGTTTGAACTTCAGTTCCATCGATCTCCTGCTTGAGTTCCCTAATCCTCTTATTTTTATTTATCACCCTCTTCTCTTGGTTAGAGAACTTCTTCTCTTGGTCCTGGAACTTTATCTCTTGGAGCTTCATTGCCTTCGGTTTGCACTTCAGTTCCATCGATCTCCTGCTTGAGTTCCCTAATCCTCTTATTTTTATTTATCACCCTCTTCTCTTGGTCCAACTGCTTGATCATTTCTTCCTTCTCCTTGATGAGGGCGCATAGCTCGTCGTTCTTCAACATCTTGAGGAAGGTACCCTTTTAAAGGTCATGGACGTGGCACTCCAAATCTTGATATTGTGTTCTTCGGCGCTTGGTAGAAATTCTTTCCTCAAAGGTTAACTCCATGGGAATTCCTTCCTCATCTCGTCTCCCAAAGAGGCCGCCGCAGTTTCCTTGGAGAGCTTCATGATGACGTCCACATAGGCGACCAATGAGTTGCTGCAAGCTGATGCTAAGGGCCTTCTCCTTGGAATCGCTAACAATGTGGATTGCTATGTCTTCCTCCGGGTTCTTGCCTCGCTCTTTTCCTGGCTGGATGACCTTGACTCCCCAACAGCCGTCCTTGTGGATTTTCTTCATTGTGCTCCCCTGGATTGTTGGGAGAGGAAGGTACAAACGTGTTAGTAGGTCCATGAGGCATCCACCAAAGCGAAGAGGCTCGATGTCCGCGACGGTGTCGTAGAGGAAGCTTGTCATCTTTAAGTTAGAAGAATGAAGGTTAAATACTTAAACAAGTAGAGGAAAGCAGATACTAGAAGTGCGGAAAATAACTTAGTAGAAAAGCATGTAAGGCACAAGCTAGAGGTGGTTCCAATCCTATGGTCACGTCCTACAGGCAACGATGTGCTCTGATACCATCTGTAGTGACCTCGGATCGATAAGGATCCTAAGTCCCTGTGATTAATATGCTAGTCCCTGGATCAACAGCTAGCACTCACAGTCGATGAAATATCATGTAAAACACAAAGTCTTTATTACACAGAGAATCCAGAGTATGAATTTATTACAAAATTGCTTAGCATTAAGATAGCTCAAATAACAGCGGAAACATAAAAGCAGCTTGAGTCCATCAACGCCCCAGGCTTGTCGAGTGTAGACTCGCGATCCCTACGCACCTTTCAATCTCCGTACTCTGCACATAAAACGTGCAGCCAACAATTTGGGTCAATACATTGAATGTATTGGCAAATTACACCAAGGATAGAAAAGGCTATCTCTACATGCAAGGCTAGTTTAGGCTGTAGAGTTCATTTGCTCAAAGCTAGTTTTCTTAAGTACAGAGAAGAAGAGAGGATTGTCCTACTTTGTAAACATTTGCTTAGATAACATAAGGTAGAGTGGCGCACGAGAATATTACGCACCAAGTGTCCAAACAACCAAACACTTGGATATTACGCACCAAGTGACACTTGGATATTACACACCAAGTTCCCAAATTCCCACCCATTGGCGATATTACTCACGCCATGGGGTTTTTAAAACTTTGTTTAAAAAAGAGAGAGGAAGATCCTTCAGAGGCTTCATCCTTCAGACGCTCATTGTTGTTCTGTTACCGTGAACATGGCTGATCGATCAGATTGCAATACTCTCGATAGTTTGTGCACTTTACCCACAATCCACGATCAAGTCCTTTTTACAGACAAGACCATGGCGAGGCTTTCCCTTAGTAGCCCCTCTACCTTCCGGATCCAACCGTGCCAAGAACCTCCAAATGTTGGTAACCAGGTGAGGTTTCCCACTAAGTACTAGGCCAAGACAGAGCCCATAATGTATTGTGGTTGCACTAGAAGCTTATGAATTCTGAAACATGGCAGACTTATTTGATTCCTGGGCGGCCGTCCTCCACCAAAATCTCACTCGTTGACCCGACAACCATTCCGCCCAGAAGAAAACTTAGTTTTATTTTGAAGTGGATTTGAGAAGAAAAGTTTGCTCTAGAGAGCCTTTATAATTAGAAAAATTCTTTGTCTTTCGAACCCCAACGGTACTTTGTATATATAGCATAGCAAGCAATACTTTATCAAAAACAGGGGTAACCTATTAGGAGGGAAAATCCTAAGTATAGAGCTACTCATGGCATACTACAAAATCATCGCACTTGCAAAATTATACTAAGGAAAAATTCTACTAGAATATCCTACACATGCATATTACAGAACTTTGAAGATCACATGCATAGAATCAAAAACTGGCACAAAATTATGAACAAGTGGTGTAACTTGCCTTGATCCGAGAAGCACTCTACACAATAGCACTCCTTAGCGCACTCCAAACAATCTAACGAATCACAAACATAGATCTGAACACAATCTTGCTACCTTGGTCAATTTAGAAGAACCAACCTTGCATAAAATACCATGTGCATGCATGCATGATTACCTCTGTGATATGTTTTGAGGAAGTTGTGATCAGATCTATGTTTGTGATTCGTTAGATTGTTCGGAGTGCACTAAGGAGTGCTATTGTGTATAGTGCTGCTCGGATCAAGGCAAGTTACACCACTTGTTCATAATTTTGTCCTAGTTTTTGATTCTATGCATGTGATCTTCAAAATTCTGTAGTATGCATGTGTAGGATATTCTAGTAGAATTTTTCCTTAGTATTATTTTGCAAGTGCGATGATTTTGTAGTATGCCATGAGTAGCTCTATACTTAGTATTTTCCCTCCTAATAGGTTACCCCTGTTTTTGCTAAAGTATTGCTTGCTATGCTATATATACAAAGTACCGTTGGGGTTCGAAAGACAAAGAATTTTTCTAAGTATAAAGGCTCTCTAGAGCAAACTTTTCTTCTCAAATCCACTTCAAAATAAAACTAAGTTTTCTTCTGGGCGGAATGGTTGTCGGGTCAACGAGTGAGATTTTGGTGGAGGACGGCCGCCCAGGAATCAAAGAAGTCTGCCATGTTTCAGAATTCATAAGCTTCTAGTGCAACCACAATACATTATGGGCTCTGTCTTGGCCTAGTAATTAGTGGGAAACCTCACCTAGGTACCAACATTTGGAGGTTCTTGGAACGGTTGGATCCGGAAGGTAGAGGGGCTACTAAGGGAAAGCCTCGCCATGGTCTTGTCTGTACAAAGGACTTGATCGTGGATTGTGGGTAAAGTGCACAAACTCTCGAGAGTATTGCAATCTGATCGATCAGCCGTGTTCACGGTAACAGAACAACAATGAGCGTCTGAAGGATGAAGCCTATGAAGGATCTTCCTCTCTCTTTTCTAAACAAAGTTTTAAAAACCCCATGGCGTGAGTAATATCGCCAATGGGTGGGAATTTGGGAACTTGGTGTGTAATATCCAAGTGTCACTTGGTGCGTAATATCCAAGTGTTTGGTTGTTTGGACACTTGGTGTGTAATATCCTCGTGCGCCACTCAACCTTATGTTATCTAAGAAAATGTTTACAAAGTAGGACAATCCTCTCTTCTTCTCTCTACTTAAGAAAACTAGCTTTGAGCAAATGAACTCTACAGCCTAAACTAGCCTTGCATGTAGAGATAGCCTTTTCTCTCCTTGGTGTAATTTGCCAATACATTCAAAGTATTGACCCAACTTGTTGGCTGCACGTTTTATGTGCAGAGTCCGAAGATTGAAAGGTGCGTAGGGATCGCGAGTCTACACTCGACAAGCCTGGGGCGTTGATGGACTCAAGCTGCTTTTATATTTCCGCTGTTATTTGAGATAGCTTAATGCTAAGCAATTTTGTAATAAATTCATACTCTGGATTCTTCGTGTAATAAAGACTTTGTATTTTACATGATTTTTCATCGACTGTGAGTGCTAGCTGTTGATCCAGGGACTAGCATGTTAATCACAGGGACTAAGGATCCTTATCGATCCGAGGTCACTACAGTTTACTTGTCTTGTTTGGTTTGAGAAAAATTCTCACATAGCATTTGCATGCATACATATGTTTTTGCTCGAATTATTTGAATGTAAATTGGTTCTACCATTTTATGTGTAGAGTTTGGTGCTAGTGGTGATTGTGATTGTGAGGATTGTTGCTACTCCCCCAACTACCAAGGCAAGTGGTGCTTCATATTTTTGTCCCAACATTTTTACTATGCACTAGTGATATTTTGTATAGGGCTTGCATGATATTTTGCTAAGTATCTATATGCCATGCTATGGGAAATCCTATTAGTTGTAGAATTGGTAGAAATATTCTCTAAGTTAAGATACTTGTTATATTATCATGCTTAGCCTAGCTAGTAGCAAACAAGGGTGGTATATACATATTCATGCTATGGAAAATTTCACTAAGTCTTGTGACTTATGTTTTTGCTTAATAAAACAACTAAGTGAATGAAACACCTGGGTGGAATGGTAATTTCATGGATGGATTTTTGTTGAGTGGATACCAGGGCCCATTTTCATGGACTACCCTGTGTATCTCACTTGTGGAATGCCACCCAAGAACAAAGGGATTTGAGATGTCGTATGTTAAGAAGCTTCTAGTGCAGCCACATGGCAATATGGGCTCTGCCTGGATCATATAGGTTGCAATAACTTAGCCAAATGGACAGTTGGTGGTAGGGGGTGATAGGTTTGGAGCGCTTCCATTTTGGTCTAAGGGAAGGCTTCTGAAAGATCATGTCTCGATGCATGTCGAGTCTTGTGGGGAAAGTGCACCACCTCTCGAGAAGGAAGAATCTAAGTACTTAGCCATGTCCCCGGAAATGTACAATTTGAGCATCAAGACATGGAAGCTATCAAGGATCTCCTCATCCCAATTTCTAAGTTAAAATCTTGTGGTTGAACAAGGGTAAAGGATCACCAATGTTCATTGGTTGATGCCTTGGGAGTTTTGTCAAACAAAAACTTAGTATTTTCAAATGATAGGTAAAACCTATTTGAGCAAAGAAAGCCTAAGCTACACTTAGCCAAATTCATATAGAAGCTAGAAACTATTATTCTACTAAGGTATCACTTGCCAATACTATTCCAATGTATTGACCCACTGTGGCTGTAACTTGTGATGTTGCAGGTTACTCTGATGAGGATTAGGGTTATGAGTCTACACTCAACATTTTGCCTGTGGCACATGCATATGAAGACTTTACTTATTTTTGTTAAGTTGAACTCTTGTACTAGCCTGTGGCTATAGAGTTGTAAAAGACTATGTTATCTATGGAACGACGATGTAATAATGACCTTTGTTTCTATGTACTTCATCTTAAACTGTGGATGCTAGTATTTGATCCAGGGACTAGCATTGCAATTATAGGGACCTTTACCTTTACAAAGGTGGGGTCTTACAGATGGTATCAGAGCACTGTGTTGCCTGTAGGACTATGACCCTAGGTTGGATTAGACTAAGAAACCACTAAGGAAAAATTTCAACACTTTGAAAAATTTTCACACTTGTCTTTTTATTCTCGTAAACTTTTCTAATCTTCTTTCTCATCTCAATTTGTAGATGAACTCCATCAACGAAGCCGTGAGGAAGGGAACACTCATGACCATAACTTTGGAGTGTGATACTGAATTTCCCATGCCACTCAAGAACCTTATGGTTACCATGGGGATACATGCTGCAGCTGTGTACAAGGGATTCCCTGTGATGGATGAAGGAGAAGAGTATTGGTGGGTGCAACTTCACTTGTACAAAAACAAGGAAGACAACCACAAGGAGTCAGGATTCAGCATGATCACCAACTCAGAAATGCACAAGTCATTCTTTGACTCTGCAAGGAATGCATCTTGGAATGCCATCAAGGAGCTTGGTGACAGACTCAAGTGTAGAATGCTCAACACTCAAAATGACCTTAGAGAAGAGAAGAAGCGTACCCAGCACTTAGAGGCTGCTAACCAACGTTTAAGAGAAGACATCATAGACTTAGAAATGGAATCATGTGATCAAGATTGATAGATTGCCTCTAGAGATGCCCTGATAGCTAACTTGGCAAGTGAGTGGGGATTGCAATGTACTCCGTTAGTTGGACCACCACACTTGTCGGTTTACTTCAAAATTTGTCAAAGTTATGTTGAACCTTGGTGTTTGTAATGGATTTGTGTATGCCATGATTTGTGTGTTTGTTGTTAAAAATGTACTTGTGTTATTTTGTCTTGTGAATTTTTCTTTACTTGTGTTGATTCTAACCTTTCTCTATCTTATAAAAATAGATGCCTAACGTTGTTATCAGCACTACCGAGGAGTTCAAGGGAACTCGTTTTGGTACTCGCATCATCGAGCTCACTAGTGTGCTCAACCTTCCACTTCCTAGCATCGCGACACTTCAGCTCACCAAGTTTGAGAGGAAGGACCTTTGGGGCTTCAGAGTCACACAAACGGGACGCCAGGAAGAGCCACCCACAGAGGCTATCACTCTCAAGCTGATGCATGATGCCAGGAAGAGTCACACAGATGTAGTCATGCAGGAGTTACTTGGACGCCTGGTTGGGAGGCACTCCATCGAGCTTAAAGGTCTCTACTTTCACCCGTTCGGGAGACGCGACGAGGAGGGTGAGTCTATAGAGTACGATGATGCTACTAGAGAGACGATGGAGCCGATTCGTCTGTACCTTCAGGACCTAGAGGGTCTTATTAGACACCTTGACACTCATAGGAACAACGTCATGCTTAGCAATGATGATCTCCAGGTTCAGCTATGGGAGAAGGACAAACTCTTCGCGGAGCAAGACGAGATCGTCAAAGAGATGGAGGCCAGATTTGAAAGCCATGACAAGAAGTTCAATAGCCAGGAGAAAAGATTCCAAGACAGGAACAAGAAGATCAGGGAGATGAAGGAAGAGTTAGAGGCCAAGGACTTCGAGCTTGAGCACCATCAGGGAGTGATCGAGAGTCTTCGCAAACATAAGAGGGCTCTTAGGGCCAAGATTGAGGCCTTGACCACTAGTGTTGAGGAGTACAAGACCGCCATGGAGAATGCAGGTCTTATTCTTGTTGATGTGGAGGTCGACATGGAGGAGTAGTGTAGACTACTCGACAATCTTTCATCTACCATACTTTGATTATTGAGTCGCAATGACCATCCAACATATAGATGGCTTTCTATGGTGTGTTTGCATTTTTCAAAACCTGATGTTATGTCATTCAAAACTTATGTTATTTTGATCTTGGTTATTGTGATTGTTACTATGTGATGTATTGTGCATGTTAAGCATATATGGGTATCTCATCCTTATCCTTATTGAAACCACAGATGCCTCCCCGTCGTGCCAACCCCAACCAAAACAACAACAATAACGCCACTCCCGAGATGCAGCAGTTGATGACAGCACAAGCTCAACTGATGCAGATGATGACACAGTTCATGCAGAACCAGAATCAGAACAACAATAACAACAATCAGAATAATCCTCCAGGATTTGACATGCTCACTAGATTTTTGAGACTAAGGCCTGGAAAGTTCTCAGGAACCACTAATCCAATGGTAGCCAATGACTGGTTACGCTCAGTGAACAAGGACTTAGTGACTGTTGGCTGCACCGATGAGGAAAAGGTCAGATTCACGGCACATCTGCTTGAAGGGCCAGCAGCAACATGGTGGGATAACTTCCAGATCACCACTCCCCTTGAGGATGTGACATGGGATATCTTTGAGGATGGATTCTGTACAGCTTACATCTCATCCGGAGTGATGAATTTGAAGAAGGAGTTCCAAAATCTGAAGCAGCGTCACCGCAGTGTGGCTGAGTACATTGAGGAATTCAACAATCTAGCGTGTTATGCACCCGATGAAGTTCATACAGATGCAAAGAGGAAGGAGAAATTCCTCGAAGGACTTAATGATGAGTTGAACCTACAGTTGTCTGTTGCCTATGTTCCAACCTATCAATCACTTTGTGACAAGGCTACCATCTTGGAAAACAAGGTGAAACATGTTGAGAGCAGAAAGAGGAAGCATAACATTGATAAGCACGGCTCGGGATCGTCTCACAAGCGTTCCCATCATGATGATAGTGGGAATTCTGGATCCCACAAACATGGAAAGTACAACAACCACCACAACCACAACTGTCATCATGACAACAAGCACCATCGCATTCATGATAATGACAAGTATAAGAACCGCAAGGGTGGACACAAGAGACGCTACAGTGGAGGTGGAAGTGGAAATGGAAGTCAGCCTGCAAAGAGAGATATCAGTCAGGTTGAGTGTTTCAAGTGTAAGAATATGGGACACTATGCAAATGAGTGCCCATAAAAGAAGGTTGAAGGAACCACCAAGCCCAACCCTTTCCAGAAGGGACAACTTAACCACATCAATGTGGAGGATATCTATGAAGAGTCTGATGCTGTGGCTGGTAAGTTCAAGCTCAATTCTATTCCAACACTTGTTCTTTTTGATACTGGCGCATCGCATTAATTCATATCAAGAGCATTTGGTGATAAAAATGGATTTCCAACTGAAAATATTGGGTGTCCTATAAAAGTAAGTTCTCCCGGTGGAGATATGATAGTAAGTCTTGGATGTCGTGATCTAGTAATAGAATTTGGAAAGCATAAGTTTCCAGTCAATTTGATAATCCTAGATTCCCAAGGATTGGATGTTATTTTGGGAATGGATTGGATGACCAAGTATGAAGGAGTACTAGATTGTGCCAATCGTACTGTCACACTCACAACCCCGGATAATAAAAGGATTAGATTCAAGTCTAACTTTGAATCAAAAGGGAGTAAGCTAAATTCTCTTAAGGGGGTAAGCATAGACAGTGTGCTAATTGTGAGAGAGTCTAGATGTGTTTCCGGAGGAATTGCCTGGAATGCCACCAGATAGAGATGTTGAGTTTCTGATTGACTTACTGCCAGGATCATGACCAATAGCAAAGAGACCCTACAAGATGTCAGTTGATGAGTTCAAGGAACTCAAGAAACAACTTGGAGAATAGTTACAGAAAGTATTTATTCAACCAAGTTCTTCATATTGGGGTGCACCAATTTTGTTTGTTGAAAAGAAAGGTAGAAGTCAAAGGTTATGCATAGATTACCGTTCACTCAATGAGGTAACTATCAAGAACAAATACCCTTTGCCAAGAATCAATGATTTGTTTGATCAGTTAGAAGGAGCCCGTGTGTTCTCAAAGATTGATCTTCCATCAGGCTACTTTCAGCTAAAGATAAGGGAACAAGACATACCTAAGACTGCTTTCACCACTAGGTATGAATTGTATGAGTACACTGTGATGCCATTTGGTTTGACAAATGCACCAGCCTACTTCATGAATTTGATGAACAAGGTGTTCATGGAATTTCTTGACAAGTTCGTTGTCGTTTTCATCGATGAAATTTTGATCTACTCCAAGAGCAATGAAGAGCGTGAAGAACATTTGCGATTGATACTGGAGAATCTTAGGGAGCATAAGCTGTATGCCAAATTCAGAAAGTGTGAATTCTGGCTAAATGAGGTCGGATTTCTCGGACATATCGTGTCAGGAGATGGTGTAGCGGTTGATCCCGAAAAAGTGTCAGCTGTAACTGAGTGGGAATCTCCTAAGTCAGTGAAAGAAGTATGTAGTTTCCTTGGCTTGGCTGGATACTATAGAAGGTTCATTGAGAATTTCTCAAAGGTAGCTAAGCCAATGACGGAGTTACTTAAGAAAGACAAGAAATTTGATTGGACTGAAGGATGTGAACTCAGTTTGCAAGAGTTGAAGAAGTTACTAGTGACAGCACCACTCTTATGTTTGCCAGATTTGGAAAAACATTTCCAAGTGTATTTTGATAAATCTCACCAAGGATTAGGTGCAGTTTTGATGCAAGAAGGGAAAGTTGTGGCTTATGCCTCGAGACAACTCAAAACTCATGAAGTGAATTACCCTACTCATGATTTAGAGTTAGCCTCTATTGTCCATGTACTCAAAACATGGAGACATTATCTTTTGGGAAAGCGTTGCGAAGTGTTCACAGATCAAAAAAGCTTGAAGTATATCTTCACCCAGAAAGAAATCAACATGAGACAAAGAACATGGCTACAACTCATCAAGGACTATGACTTGAGTTTGCAATACCACCCTGGTAAAGCAAATGTTGTAGCGGACGCATTAAGCCGTAAAGTTTATGTGAATGGCCTCACTAACGGAGAATTTTCAGATGATATGTGTGCCCAATTCAAATATCTCAGATTGGAGATAGTACCTGAAGGACATCTCATGTCATTGGATGTTCAACCCACATTGTTGGACAGGATCAGGGAAGCCCAAAAGTTAGACAAGGAAATTGAAGAGATTAAAGGAAAAATTAGCAAAGGGAAAGCTAAAGGATTCCATGAAGACGAACATGGTACTTTATGGTATGGAAAACATATATGCATTCCGCAAGATCCGGAGCTTCGGAAACTGATTTTACAAGAAGCACACAACTCACCATATTCCATTCACCTGGGTAACACCAAAATGTACATGCATGTGAAGGAAAGATTTTGGTGGAATAACCTCAAGAAGGACATCGCCGAACATATTGCTTTGTGTGATGTATGTAGTAGAGTGAAAGAAGAACATCAGAAACCAGCAGGACTGTTACAACCACTACCTATTCCTGATTGGAAGTGGGACAAGATTGGCATGGATTTCATCACCGGACTGCCAAGGACTAGATCAGAATATGATTCTATTTGGGGCATCGTAGATCGCCTAACTAAAGTGGCTCATTTCATACCCATGAAGACAACCTATACAAGTGCTAAATTAGCCAAGATTTATATGAATAGGACTGTGTGTCTGCATGGAGTACCCAAGAGTGTTGTGTCTGATAGGGGAACTCAATTCACTTCACATTTTTGGCGACAACTACATGAGTCATTGGGAATATTATTTGAATTCAGCACTGCTTTTCATCCTCAAACTGATGGGCAGACAGAAAGGACCAACCGGATTCTAGAGGATATGTTGAGGGCATGTGCCCTAGACTATGGTGCTAGTTGGGATGAAAGTTCGCCTCATGCAGAATTCTCTTACAACAACAACTATCAACCCAGTATTGATATGGCACCGTTTGAATTTCTCTATGGAAGGAAGTGTACTACACCATTGCTATGGAGTGGTGTTGGAGAAAGAAACTTGTTCGGGCCAGAACTAATCAAGGAAGCTGAAGAGAAAGACAAGTTGGTAAAGGACATATTGAAGATAGCACAGTCCTGACAGAAGAGTTACGCAGATCCAAAGAGTAGGGAAGTCACCTATGAGGTAGGTGATAGAGCTTATCTTAGAGTATCACCACTTCGTGGAGTGAAGAGATTTGGAGTCAAAGGAAAATTGGCACCAAGATATGTTGGACCATTCAAAATTTTGAGTCGCAAAGGAGAAGTGGCTTATGAGATTGAGTTTCCTGAATCACTGACTGCCGTTCACAATGTGTTTCACGGGAGTCAGTTGAAGAAATTCCATTCGGAGATGGAAGAGACTTGTTTGAAAGATATTATACCTTTGGAAGAGGTTCAGTTGGAAAGTGATCTCACTTATGAAGAGAAACCTATTAAGATTCTTGAGACTGCAGAAAGAGTTACTCGGACAAAGACTATCAAATTCTGCAAAGTTCAGTGGAACCATCATTCCGAAGAAGAAGCAACTTGGGAAAGAGAAGATGACCTTCAGAAAGACCACCCTCACCTATTTGCTAGCTAATCCGAATCTCGAGGGTGACATTCACCTTAAGGGTGTTTGATTTGTAACATCCCAAAAATCATGGTTTATAAATTTTGCATATCATTCATGCATTCATAAGCATTTGGTTAGTTTTCAAACAAAATTTCAAAAATCAGAAACCATTTAGGTGCTTATTATTTTATGCAAGGAAGGCAATGGTTTGTTTCTACTTTCAAAGTATGAAAATATTTTGTTTTCTCTAGAAATATTAAGGGCTTATGCAAAACTAGCACAAAGATTTTCAAAACAAAAATAAAAAACTAAAACCATTCATATGCCTAACAGATATATTCAAATAAGGCATGGTTTTATTTTAATTTTCAATGAATCAAAGTATCTTGGATTAAATAGTAGTGTTTTATATACAATTATGAGATTGGCTTACACTACAAAAATGTAGATAAAGTTTGAAATCAAACTCATTTGAATTTGGTTTGAATTGATTCCTGAAAAATCAAAATAGAAAAAGAAAAAGAGTGAGAAAATAAGAAAAGGCCAGCGCCACCTATTCGGCCCAGCAATAGAAGCAGCCCAGCAAGCCCACCCGGGCCATTTCCCTCTCTCTCTCAAGCGAGCAAAATCTACCCTGCACTCGCTGACCAGTGGCCCCAGATGCCACGTCGTCATCGTCCCCAAACCCCACACCCCTCGACCCTGTCATCGCCGCTGTTACCTCCATCACCGCCGTGATTGAAGCGGGCTTAAGTACCGATCAATGCCGCGTAATTTCCTCGTCCCTCGCCTGCTATTTAACCCCCTCCCCTCTCCGCTCCTTTCCCCTCACTCAGCACTCTCTCTCCGCCACCAAGTCGTCCGCAATTCAACTCGAACAGCCGCGGCACCGAACGACTCCGGCGACTGATTTCGGTGAGCCTCGAGCGCCCCCTGTCTCTCGTTCACACGAGCATGTCCCTCTTGTCCTTGCGCACCTTCTGACACTCTTGGTTTGTCCTACAAAGCCCCAGGTCGCCGTCCCAGTCCACCCCTGCAATCAAACCGAGGCGCCGCCCGACTCCGACGAGCAATCACGGTAACTATACAGTGCCCCTTGACCTCTCCTGCATACGACTAGGTTCGCCGTGTCCTTTTGCAGCTACTGATGCCTTGCGATTGCCCTACGGTGACCCAGGTCGTCGCCTTCGTAGCCGCCCGCACGAACCCGACGCCTCCCGCAACTCCGACGAGCCCTAGAAACCTCTACAGTACGCCCCCGCCCACATCTGCGACACGTTGAGCTTCCTCGTGATCTCGCGAGTCTAGTAAGCAACAGCACAACCCCCCAGCCCCCTCTGTATTCGCCAGACCATCGTAGCTAGAAGCGTTGCCGCCGCTATAGCCACACGCGCCGCTAGTTCTTGGTCGAGCCGCTGTGAGCCGTTAGATCTAGATCCAGCGTATCAGATTAGATCATTTAACGAAGGGGTACGGGCAGATTCGAGCCACTAGATTTCATTTAGATCTAACGGTGCAAGAGCGTGATCCAGCACGAACCGGTACGCGCCTATCAGATGCGTCCACGTGTCTGGGATTTTGTTTTAAATCTGTTTTTGAATCTATTAGATGATTAAACTTGTAAATTCAATAACTTTTGTTCTATTTATCCAAAAAATACAAATAATATATCAATGGAATCATAAAATTTAATCCTACACATCTGTAGGCTTGGTTTTTTTATTTTTCTTCTGTTAAAATAGAATTTTATGCAGAGACATTATGGGCTTATTTTGTGTATAAAAATTATTTGGAAAATGTTTTTAAAGCCAAATTAAGTTTATTTAGTCACTAAATATTTAGTTTATTGCTTAGTACTATTTACTTGTCTTGTTTGTTTTGAGAAAAATCCTTACTAATTATTTTAATGTAAATTGGTGCTATCATTTTATGTGTAGATTTTGGTTCTAGTGGTGATTGTGATTGTGAGGATTGTTGCTACTCCCCCAATAACCAAGGCAAGTGGTGCTTCATATTTTTGTCCCAACATTTTTACTATGCACTAGTGATATTTTGTATAGGGCTTGCATGATATTTTGCTAAGTATCTATATGCTATGCTATGGGAAATCCTAGTAGTTGTAGAATTGGTAGATATACTCTCTAAGTTAAGATACTTGTTATATTATCATGCTTATCCTAGCTAGTAGCAAACAAGGGTGGTATATACATATTCATGCTATGGAAAATTTCACTAAGTCTTGTGAATTATGTTTTTGCTTAATAAAACAACTAAGTGAATGAAACACCTGGGCGGAATGGTAATTGCATCGATGGATTTTTGTTGAGTGGTTACCAGGGCCCATTTTCATGGCCTACCTTGTGTATCTCAATTATGGAATGCCCCCCATGAACAAATGGATTTGAGATGCCATATGTTAAGAAGTTTCTAGTGTAGTCACATCGCAATATGGGCTCTGCCTGGATCATATAGGTTGCAATAACTTAGCCAAATGGACAGTTGGTGGTAGGGGGTGATAGGTTTGGAGCGCGTCCATTTTGGTATAAGGGAAGGCTTCTGAAAGATCTTGTCTCGATGCATGTCGAGAAGGAAGAATCTAAGTACTTAGCCGTGTCCCTGGAAATGGACAATTTGAGCATCAAGACATGGAAGCTACCAAGGATCTCCTCATCCTAATTTCTAAGTTAAAAACTTGTGGTTGAACAAGGGTAAAGGATCACAATTGTTCATTGGTTTATGCCTTGGGAGTTTTTTCAAACAAAAACTTAGTGTTTTCAACTGATAGGTAAAACCTATTTTGAGCAAAGCAAGCCTAAGCTACACTTAGCCAAATTCATACATAAGATAGAAACTAGTATTCTACTAAGGTATCACTTGCCAATACTATTCCAATGTATTGACCCACTGTGGCTGTAACTTGTGATGTTGCAGGTTACTCTGATGAGGATTAGGGTTATGAGTCTACACTCAACATGTTTGCCTGTGGAACATGAAGATGAAGACTTTACTTATTTTTGTTAAGTTGAACTCTTGTAGTAGCCTATGGCTATGGTGTTGTAAAAGACTATGTTATCTCTGGAATGTAATAATGACCTTTGTTTCTGTGTACTTCATCTTAAACTGTGGATGATAGAATTTGATCCAGGGACTAGCATTGCAATCACATGAACCTTTACCTTTACAAAGGTGGGGTCTTACAGTCCGGGTGGCTCAGAATAAGGATCTAACTCCGGGGAGAAGAGAGTCAAGAAGAGAGCACTGGAAACGTCGATTAAGCTTGACCGCGTTGAGATCTAGGATATCTCATCGAGAGAGTCGGGACTCGGGGTGGCTCGGGAACAAGGAAGCAGGTCGGGGTGGAGAAGGGGGCGAGCGAAGATGGGCGCAGTGTGGCGGCAGGGAAGAGACAAGGGTTAGGGTTAGAGCAGGGTGCCATGTGTGCATGCGATGGGTGCCAGGTCATTGATCCATAACAGATTTATGCAAATCATCATGTCATCCATTCATCCTATTTACATCCAACGGTTGATGGGTGCAAGGGACGACGGCCGTGGCCAGAGCCATCCATCATCACTTCCACACTAAGAGGCGCTGCGAGCGCGCTGCCGGCTGAGGGCAGCGACTCGGGGAAGGAGACGATCTCCTGAGGGAAATGCTCCGGCACGGTGGTGACGTAGACTGGCAGGTCGCCGAATTGCAGGACGGAACCGCCTACCGAAAAACTGGAGCCGGCGAAGCAGCGGGTGTTGTCGATGACGCAGTCGAACTTACCCAAGGTGAGCATGAGGCCGGAGGCCACGCACTCGCCGGACGAAGTGCGGGGTCCCGTGCGGAACGTCACTCCGGTCGCCGCCATCTATGCCCCATGGTGGGCACCAACTGTCATTGTTATGGAAATGGCGGTGCCTTAGCAGGTAAGATAGAGGTGTGGGAGCAAGAAGGGAAGCGAGCTACGACGTCCGTGGGCGGGATTGGATACAAGCATGTGTAGCGTGCGACAAGATGTACCTAGGTTCGGGGCCCTCGTGGTGAGTTATGATGGTGCTCCACGTAGCACTTTGTTGGTAACCCCAAGTGCAGGGTGTGAAGAGCAAGCAGCAAGCAGTTGAGACCGAAGTTATCAAACCATAAGGAGGAAGGAAACATCACACAGGTGTTGCAAACAACGTGGAGACCTGTACAACACAAACTCAAGACTTTGCCCCAATGAATAGTGAGGTTGTCAAGCTCACTAGTTTGCTGTAACAAAGGATTAAACGTATGGTGTTGAAGGTAACGGTTTTTGGAAAGTAAACAAGTAAATGTGGAAGATGTATCAATGGTAAAGATTGGACCGGGGTCCATAGTTCACTAGAGATGCTCTCCTTAGATAAACAACATGGCATGAAGGGTAATCAAATTACAGCAGGGTAATTGACAGGAACTGAGCAAGGCATAACAATGCAATTACTAGTCAGAAAGATCCTATGAGGTTGATTGGGCAATACAAAATGATACATAGACCGCCATCCAACTGCATCTATGACTAGAAGTCCATCTTCAGGTCATCATCCAGTATTAAGTTGCGAGCAATAGACAACTGTTTAAACAAAGTGTGTAAGGTAAATAGTCCACATGTTCCATGAACAAGAGACTGTTGTTTTCTCCCTAGTAGCAACAACACATCTACAACCGAAGAGATTATTGTCACTTCCCTTGGAAACTAGAGGCATGAATCCACTATCGAGCATAAATACCTTCTCTTGGAGTCACTAGCAACTACTTGGCCAAGATAGCTACTATCAACGGAGAGGATGCAAGATCACAAACAACACAGATAGAATCATAAAGACAAAACCATTAATCGAACCAACATAATAATCTCAATATCCATCAGATCCAAGCAAACACAACATGCATGATTACAAATAGATTAGATCTTGATCATGAACGGAGCTCACAAGATCTATACATGAAAACACAAAGGAGGAGATACAACCATCTAGCTACTACATGGATCCATAGTCCAAGGTGGAACTACTCACGCATCATACTGGAGAGAAGGCCTCCGGGATGATCTCCCCTCCGGCAGGGTGCCAGGAAGAACTTCAGATCCCCCCGATCTAGGGACGATGGTGGTGGTGGCTACAGACGGTTTCGTGGAGATTTGATCGGGTTCTCAGGGATTCTGCATCGGGGGCTTCTTATAGACGAAGGGGGAACCGAGGCGGCGGCTAGGGCGACCAAACCCTATCCAGTCGCGGGGTGGGGCCCACCCATGCCTGGGGTGGGTCTGGCCCCTCTGGCCGACCCCTCCGGCTCTCCTCTGGACTTCTTGTTCCCTATGGAAGGTAATTGACTTTTTCCTTTGTCCCGTCCAATTCCGAGAATATTTCTTTAATAACTTTTCTGAAACCAAAAACAGCAGAAAATAGGCATCTGGCACTGTTGCAACCTGTTAGTAGGTTTGTACCAGAAAACATGTAAAAAGCACCTAAAAGTGTGGACAAGTAAAGAAAAGTAGATACTAAACAAGCATGGAGCATCAAAAATTATAGATACGTTTCCAACGTATCAACATCCCCAAGCTTAACTCCTTCTCGTACTCGAGTAGGTAAGTGATAAACAGAATAATTTTGAGGTGACATGCACTCTCACAAAAAAGATCCAACCATTTGCAAGGATTCAAAGCTGGGATCAACGAACTCTAAACATGTGCATGAAAGATGGAGTTCTAGCAATAGGACATAGTAACTATGCATGCAACATGACAAGCTACAAACAAAGATCATGAATAACATGCATTGGAAAACGTTTGTTTGTTTCACATGTAGAAAACATAGCATAGTGGCAATGAGCTTGTCCCTCATAGAGTAGCAATAAAATGCATAGGACATCTGCAAAGTTCACAAGGGTGACTAGAAATAAGTAGCACAAGAGCAAGTAATAACACAATATGCATCAATTAATAAGCTTTGGAACACTGCACACAGAATGACAACTATGCTCTCTTAATGGTGCCTAAAGGTAGAAGGTGGAGACTCAATAGTGGTGGAAGAAAGGCCTTTTTATAAAGGAAGCAGGAATTACAAGTTTCAAAAATATCTTCCAAAAATTATGGTACTTGTTAGCTTTCAGCCCTCATTGCCCCTATCATAAGCATATTGAAGTGGTTAAGGTTAAAGTGGCAAAGCTGGAGTATATGCTTGACGAAGTATAAGCTGGCAATCTCAAGTCCCTTGAATACAAGGGCCACACCTCATGCATAATCAACTTTGGGTCCAGGTAAGTTCTTGTCACTGTAAATATTTGCATATCATTGAGAACCTCCAATGGTGTACCCCTTCCACATGCTACAGGAGATTTCCCATAACCAAAATGACAAGGAAAGCAGACAATGAGCATCTCATCAGTCTTTTTATTTACCATATGCATAGCTTTTTATTGAGGATGCTTCATAGATAGCTCATTATGGTGATGCTGCAAGTTTCCACCATGATTAGGCATGGCTTAGGCTAGCAGCCCAGGCATTTCTCTAACACAGGATACAAAATCCATGGACTTACAAGTTCCCTCTTTATTTCACACCGGTGACAACCATAGACAAAAGAACATGATATAACTGAGTACAACAAGGTACAAGTGAAATGTTGAAAACGTTCCGCGTGACAACACGGTTCTTTTAACTCCAACTTATAAGTGCAAGCATATACAACAAAGTTGTCACAATGGTTCAACTTTATTAGGGGCAAATAATAAAGTGTGCCATCAAGTTCGTGAGGTATTTAATCACTAAGTTTTCACATAACAAAATAGTTTTTAATTGGAAGATAGTTGAAAACAATAATATACTTGGAATGGTGTAACACACCATGCATAGGAATTTATAGTGGAAACTTTGGAATAAATTGGTTTCTTGGGAGTTGAAGGCATGAGTAGAACTTACTCATACAAGTGGAGGCTAGCAAAAGACTGGGAGCAACCAACTAAGAGGGCAATAATGGCCATAATCATGCAGTGCAACAAAGAAAACTAATCAAAGCAAAGAGTGGTACTACAAGTCAAGGACTAAATGATCATATAGGCCAATGGTGACTTGTGAGAGTCATAACTTGGTATAAGCATGTGCCAAGTCAACCCAAGCAAAACATCAAAGGAGAATACCACAATACTATGCTTTTGCATGCTAAAACAATGCATAATTTCTTCAAGGCACACTAAGAAATCCCAATTTTTTGGCAAAAGACATGCTACAGCAATAATCACTAAGCATAATTCTAAAACAACACCTAGCATGTCATGCTAAAGTCTAAGTCACAGTCAATGCAAGCTCCTCTTGCACTTCAAGCAAGAACTTGCTACTCCTTTCCAAACACCAAGCAACCGTACTTGCAAAACAACACCGCGAGAACGGGGGTCCAAACTTCTTTATTCAAGAAAACTAAACAACCTACGCAAAGCAAACGAAAACTAAGACGCTCCAAGAACAACACAACTGTGCATGAAACAATAAAATGAAGTGTCTAGACATACCTGAGCTTTTTATTGATGAAGAAGGGGATGCCTTGGGCATCCCCAAGCTTTGACGCTTGTACCTCTTGGATATTTCTTGGGGTGACACCATGGTGGCATCCCCAAGCTTGAGCTTTTGTTCATTCTTCATCTCATTGCATAATTCTCTCTCTACACCTGAAATTTTTCCTTCATACAAAACTTCACACAATCTTCATTAACAACATTAGTGTATTCAAAAGATATTAGACCACTGGGAAAGATTTGGAACATTAAGGCTTTTCACTAAAAACACAAGCTACTGTAGTAACTCCTTCAAAAAGCTCAATTTACCTAAAGAGAACTCAAAAAGGAATCAATAAGAAGCAAATGCAAATTATGGCAGAAATTTGTCAAAACAGACTAGCAGGTAGAAATAGTTTTTTCGAACATCTTCTGTTGCTCAAATCAAAATGTGTTGAACTAACGAAAGTTAGCTAACATACTGGGGAATTTATTCTTAAATTTGAGCTCAATCCGATTTACAGAGCCTCCTCACGAATATTTTTTGTGGAGGACAGAAATCTGTTTCGAGATAGCAACTCCCCAAATCTTACTTCCGTCTCATTAGAGGTCATTCTTGGCACAAAAAGCAAACAAAAAGGATAACGAGAGGTCATTACTGAAGTAATAACTTCCAAGACTCAAGGAAACTCTTGGGTTATCTCCCAACAACTACTCTTTAATGCCTTTAAGTTAGGCACAAGAAGCAAGAATCAAGTATTTTTAAATGAAGAAGCATTAACATCAAATCTTGCTTTCAAAGGAGGAGAAAAAAGCAACTTCTCTATCCTCATAGGGAAGTGGTCAATACCTTTCATGAATGGAAATTGATATTTGATGGTGCCTTCTCTCATATGAATGATGGCACCAGCTGTTCTAAGAAAAGGTCTTCCCAACATAATAGGACAAGAAGCATTGTATTCAACATCCAAAACATAGAAATCCACAGGGACATAAGAATTGTTAACCATTATGAAAACATCATTAATACTCCCCATGAGTTTATTCTTAGCATTATCATTGAGTGGGACATCTAAATAACAATCTTCCAAAGGTGGAAAATCAAGCATTTCATAAATCTTCCTAGGCATAATAGAGACACTAGAACCAAGATCACATGAAGCTTTGGGATCAAAGTCATTCAGTTGCATATTAATAATGGGTTCCCAAATATCTTCTACTTTCCTAGGAATAGAAGCTTTGTGTTTTAGCTTCTCTTCCTTAATTTTCACAAGAGCATCTGTAATGTGTTTGGTAAAGGCAACATGCATATCACTAGCATTAGGACTTCTAGCAAGCTTTTGCAAGAACATCAATATCAAAGTCAAACTTAGCATCACTAGTAGTAGGCTCAATAGGCTTAGGCATAGTAGGAGTAGGAATAGGGACTACTTGTGGTTTAGTGGTGATGGTGCACACACTATTGTTTCTATCAATTTCAACTTCCCTTTCCCACTTAGTATGAAGTTTACCTAATAGCCTAACATTTTCATCAATAGTAACTTGTATGGCATGAGCAGTAGCAAAGTTGTTTTCCATAGTTTCAGGTTTAGTATCCATTTTATTAATCAAGGAAGACTGAGCTTCAGACAAAGAGGATATATTTTTCTCAACAGTTAAAAGCTTTTCCTCTATAGTCTTATTGAAAGTGGTTTGTTTACTAATAAAGTCCTTGAGCATGACTTCAAGTTCAGAGGGGGCACTTCTAGCATTATTGTAAGAGCTTCCATAGGAATTGCCATTATTAGGAGGATAAGGCCTATAATTTTTGTTGCTACCAAAATTATTCCTATAGGCATTGTTGTTGAAATTGTTGTTTCTAATGAAGTTCACATCAACTTGCTCTTCTTGAGCAACCAAAGAAGCTAAGGGAACACTATTAGGATCTAGAGGAGCTTTCCCATTAACAAGCATAGCCATAATAACATCAATCTTTTCACCCAAAGAGGAGGTTTCCACGACATAATTTACCTTCTTACCATGTGGAGCTCTCTCAACATGCCATTCAGAGTAGTTAACCATCATATTATCAAGGAGCCTTGTTGCAGCACCCAAAGTGAGGCTCATCAAAGTACCTCCAGCAGCTGAATCCAACAGATTTCTTGAGGATAAGTTCAAACCTGCATAAAAAGTCTAGATAATCATCCAAGCAGCGAGTCCATGAGTAGGGAAATTCTTATCCAAAGATTTCATTCTTTCTCAAGCTGGAGCAACATGTTCACTATTAAGTTGTTTAAATTTCATAATGTCACTTATCATAGATATATCTTAGCAGCAGGATAGTACTTTTCAATAAAATCATCTTTGCACTTAGTCCAAGAATCAATACTATTTTTAGGTAAAGAAAGCAACCATTCTTTAGCTTTTCCCCTCAAGGAGAAAGAAAAAATCTTGAGCTTAATATATCTCCATCTACATCCTTATACTTTTGTATCTCACAAAGTTCAACAAAGATATTAAGATGGGCATCAGGATCATCAGAACCAGCACCAGAAAATTGCTCTCTCATCACAAGATTCAACAAAGTAGGCTTAATTTCATAAAAGGTAGCATCAGGAGCAGGTGGAGCAATAGGAGTGCTTAGGAAATCATTGTTGTTGGTGCTAGTCAAGTCACACAACTTGGTGTTCTCAGCGGAGTTCATTTTGGCAAAGGTGGGCAAGCCAAAAACTGGAACAACAGCTAGAGCAGGAACTAATTTTTTTGTGATTTTTGAAAAGAGGCAAACAAAGCCAAGAAAAAGAAACAAAGAAAACTAAAAACAAAGTAAAGAGAAAGGAAGTGAAGGACTCCCCTTGTGAAGACGTCCTTAGCCTCCCTGGCAACGTCGCCAGAAAGACTTGATGGTGCTCGACATAGCACTTTGTTGGTAACCCCAAGCGCAGGTGTGAAGAGCAAGAAGCAAGTTTTCCCTCAGTTGAGACCGAGGTTATCGAACCAGAAGGAGGAAGGAAACGTCACACAGGTGTTGCAAACAACGTGGAGACCTTCACAACACAAACTCAAGACTTTGCCCCAACGAACAGTGAGGTTGTCAAGCTCACCGGTTTGCTGTAACAGAGGATTAAATGTATGGTGTGGAAGGTAATGGTTTGCAGCAAGTAAAAAAGTAACTGTGGAAGATGTATCAATGGTAAAGATTGGACCGGGGTCCATAGTTCACTAGAGGTGCTCTACTTAGATAAACAACATGGCATGAAGGGTAAACAAATTACAACAGGGCAATTGACAGGAACTGAGCAAGGCATAACAATGCAATTACTAGTCAGAAAGATCCTATGAGGTTGATTGGGCAATACAACAAGATACATAGACCGCTATCCAACTACATCTATGACTAGAAGTCCACCTTCAGGTTATCATCCGAACCCCCTCCAGTATTAAGTTGCGAGCAACAGAAAACTACTTTAAGCAAAGTGTGTATGGTAAATAGTCCATATGTTCCATGAACAAGAGACCATTGTTTTCTCCCTAGTAGCAACAACACATCTACAACCGAAGAGATTATTGTCACTTCCCTTGGAAACTAGAGGCATGAACCCACTATCGAGCATAAATACCCCCTCTTGGAGTCACTAGCAACTACATGGCCAAGATAGCTACTAACAATGGAGAGCATGCAAGATCACAAACAACACAGACATGATAGAATCATAAAGACAAAACCATTAATCAAACCAACATAATAATATCAATATCCATCGGATCCCCCCAAACACAACATGCATGATTACAAATAGATTAGATCTTGATCATGAACGGAGCTCACAAGATCTATACATGAAAGCACAAAGGAGGAGATACAACCATCTAGCTACTACATGGACCCATAGTCCAAGGTGGAACTACTCACGCATAATACCAGAGAGAAGCCTCTGGGATGATCTCCCCTTAGGCACGGTGCCGGGAAGAACTTCAGATACCCCTGATCTAGGGACGATGGTGGCGGTGGCTACAGATGCTTTCGTGGAGATTTGATCGGGTTCTCAGGGTTACTGCATCGGGAACTTCTTATAGGCGAAGGGGGAGACCAAGGCGGTGGCCAGGGCGACCAAACCCTATCCAGGCACGGGGTGGGGCCCACCCGCGCCTGGGGTGGGTCTGGCCCCTCTAGCCGCTCTCCTCTGGACTTCTTGTTCCCCACGGAAAGTAATTGACTTTGTCCTATGTCCCGTCCAATTCCGAGAACATGTCTTTACTAACTGTTGCAACTTGTTAGTAGGTTAGTACTAGAAAACATGTAAAAATCACCTCAAAGTGTGGACAAGTAAAGCAAAGTAGATACTAAACAAGCATGGAGCATCAAAAATTATAGATACGTTTCCAACGTATCAAGGTAACACCCCTACTCCTGCCAATCTGACTATCTGGATGAACACAAAGGGCTAAAAGTGCTCCTCGAGCTATATCTGTGGACTAACTATAAGAATGAGGATAGAGCCCTTTCTACGATGCCCCTGCCACCCCTTATATAGGCCAACGCGGCATGGGAAAAGACACTGCCGATTGACAGGTCCCACAGGCGGGCCCGGCCGAATATTCTGGTACTGTGTGTAGCCTCCCTGATGTCTTGCATAGTGCCACGCCCCCCGGCCCGCACGGAAACTGTAGGGTTCGCAGCATAGAAAACAAAAAATTTCCTACGATGTGAACTATGTACCAAGATCTATCTAATAGGTACAAACAACGGGAGGATGTATATCCATAGAGAACATACCCTTGAAGACCGACAAAGCTCAACGAGTTTGACTCGTGGTTGATGTAGACGATCTCTTGCCGATCTCAAGATCGAGAGAAAGTCCTAGCGCCGCAAATCAGCAGCTCATCCGTGCTCGCACACACGTTCGAGGCACCGAGCAACCTCCGCCTCCTCGCTCCAGCGATGCAGCGGAAGCACAACTCTTTCTTGCCGAATATCCACCGGGAACATGTATCTCGCTAGTCCGAGACCATGGGGGATAAATTCTAGAGGAGGAGAGAGATCCTTCACGAGGAGGTGTGGGTGAGAAGTGAGATGAGGGGCTCCTTATATCGGGGAGGGGGGCATCCCAAGGGGGCATGGCCGCTGGCCATGGAGGGTGCCCCCACCTCTCCCTCATTCATGTGGGTGGACACTCCAATCAAAAAATGGCCCTTCAATTTTCTCCACTCAAAAACCCACTCAAATTCCCATTAAATTTCCACCAAATTTAATGCAAACCCTCATTAAATAAAACTCTTTTATTTTATTCAGAATTTTGTCAATTACTTTAATGACAAACATTCACAAATAACCCCTTGCTAGAATTCTATTTCACATGCATAACCACTTTATGCAATTTCACCCGAAAACCCGTTTCGGTATCTAGTGAAATAAATTCCTGCGCTTGTTCATTCTTTCGGCACGAAACTTTTGCTCCAATTGGATGTCGGTGTCTCTTAAGTGTGTCACCCTACGGTTCGTGAATAATGCGGACATGACGAGACCCCTCTCGGATCAATAATCAGAAGCGGGATCTGGAGACCCATACTGACTCCCACACATTCAACGATGACTTTCTTGTGATCGTCGGAACCTTTTACGCTAGTATCTTAATCCCTTTATTTCACGATATATTACATGTCCGAGATTCGATCATCGGTATCTCCATACCTAGTTTGATCTCGTTATTGACATGCACTCTTTTCTCGTTCCCATGATATAACATTCTAGTGATTAAATCACTTGCTTGCAAGCTAACCAATGTGATATCACCGAGAGGGCCCAGAGTATATCTATCCATCATTGGGATGAACAAATTCCACTCTCGATCCATGGGCCTCAACATAACACTTTATTAGTTCTGAATCCATCTTTATAATCACCCTGTTATGGTGTGACGTTTGATGTTATCAAGAAACTCTTCCGGTGTTAATGATTGACATGATCTCATGGTCTAAGGATTAGGATCACTTCGTATGTTGTTATAGCAATATAAACTCAATGACTTTGATTGTAATGCTATACTTCGGATGAATGTTCATCACACCATTACACTAATGTTGTGATCCCGTTATTAACAACATCCAATGTCCATGATCAGGAAACCTTGATCATTTTCTTAATCAACGAGCTAGTTTATGAGAGAGACATAACTAGGAACTTTCTGTTTGTTTATTAAACACACATGTATTAATGTTTCCGTATTAATATAATTATAGCATGCAAAATAAACATCTACCATATACTTGGAATACACATAATAAACATTTTATTATTGCCTCTCAGGGCATATTCCCTTCAGTCTCCCACTTGCACTAGAGACAATAATCTAGTTACATAGTGATAAATCTAACACCCATTGAGTTCTGGTGGTGATCATGTTTTGCTCTAGGGAGAGTTTTAGTCAACGGATCTGCTACATTGAGATCCGTGTGTACTTTATAAATCTTTATATCTCCATCCTTGACATGCTCGCGGATGGAGTGAAACCGGCGCTTAATATGCTTGGAATGCTTGTGAGACCTTGGCTCCTTGGCATTGGCAATGGCACCATTGTTGTCACAATAGATCACCATTTGGTCCAACGCATTTGTAACCACTCCTAATTCGGATATGAACTCCTTCATCCAAACTGCTTCCTGAGCCTCTTCCGAAGCAGCAACATATTCGGCCTCCATTGTTGATCCCGCCACCACAGGTTGTTTGGAGCTCCTCCAACTAACCGCTCCGCCATTCATGAGATATACGTATTCGGATTGAGATTTAGAGTCATCCAGATCGGTGTCAAAGCTAGCGTCAACATAACACTTAGCGACAAGCTCTTCTTCACCTCCGTATACAAGAAACATATCCTTAGTTCTTCGTAAGTACTTCAGGATATTCTTGACCGCTATCTAGTGTTCCGAACCTGGATCCGATTGGTACCTACTAGTCAAAATAATAGCATGTTCCACATCCGGTCTTGTACACAGCATGGCGTACATTATAGAGCCTATGGCTGAAGCATAGGGGACTTTGTCCATTATCTCTCTTTCTTCCGCCGAAGCCGGACTTTGAGTCTTACTCAATGTCTTTCCTTGCAACATAGGTAAGAACCACTTCTTACTTCCATCCATTTTAAACTTCTTTAAAATCTTATCAAGGTATGTACTTTGCGATAGCCCTATTAGGCGCTTAGATCTATCTCTATAGATCTTTATGCCTAATATGTATGACGCTTCACCTAGGTCCTTCATTGAAAATTTGTTGTTTAGATAACTTTTAACACTGTTTAAAAGATCTATATCATTTCCAATCAATAATATGTCATCCACATATAATATTAGAAATGCCACATTGCTCCCACTCACTTTCTTGTAAATACAAGCTTCTCCATAAGTTTGGACAAATCCAAACTCTTTGATCACCACATCAAAGCGGAGATTCCAACTTTGTGATGCTTGCTTCAATCCATAGATGGATCGTTGAAGCTTGCACACCTTGTTAGCATCCTTAGGATTGACAAAACCCTTTGGTTTTATCATATACAACTCTTCTTCAATATTACCATTGAGAAACGCGGTTTTGACATCCATCTGCCATATCTCATAATCGAAATATGCAGCAATTACTAACATAATCCTAACTGACTTTAGCATCGCTACGTGAGAGAATGTCTCATCGTAGTCAACTCCTTGAATTTGTCGAAACCCCTTTGCGACAAGTCGAGCTTTATAGACGGTCACATTACCATCAGCATCAGTTTTCCTTTTGAAAATCCATTTGTTCTCCACGACCTTTCGGTCGTGAGGTAATTCCACCAAGTTCCAAACTTGATTTTCATACATGGATTCCATCTCGGATTTCATGGCTTCTAACCATTTGTTGGAATCCAGGCTCATCATCGCTTCTTCATACGTCGCAGGGCCATCATTTTCATCAACCATGAAATTCATGACAGGATTTCCGTACAGCTCGGGAGCTGCACGCGTCCTGCTAGACCTGCGAGGTTCGGTAGTACTCTCTTTTGGAGTTTCATGATCATTATCATTAGTTCCCTCTTCATCTGGTGGATCCAACTCCGGAACGACTTCCGGCGCTGCGCTACTCGCCATACTTTGAAGAGAAGGTTCAATAACCTCTTCGAGTTCTACCTTTCGACTACTCACACCTTTCGCGAGAAACTCTTTCTCTAGAAAGGATCCATTCTTGGCAACAAAAACTTTGCCCTCGGATCTGTGATAGAAGGAATACTCAATAGTTTCCTTAGGGTATCCTATGAAGACGCATTTTTCCGCTTTGGGTTCGAGTTTATCCGGTTGAAGTTTCTTCAGATAAACATCGCAACCCCAATTCATACGGTGTCTTTTCAACGGATTTAGATGGTGCCCGATTTAAAGTGAATGCAGCAGCTTCTAGTGCATAACCCCAAAAAGATAACGGCAAGTCCATCAGAGACATCATAGATCGAACCATATCTAATAAAGTACGATTACGACGTTTCGACACACCATTTCTCTATGGTGTTCCGGCAAGTGTGAGTTGTGAAACAATTCCACACTCTTTCATGTGAGTGCTAAACTCGTAACTTAGATACTCACCTCCACGGTCGGACCGCAGAAATTTGATCTTTCTATTATGATGATTTTCCACTTCATTCTGAAATTCCTTGAACTTTTCAAAGGTTTTAGACTTGTGTTTCATCAAGTAGATATAACCGTATCTACTCAAATCATCTGTGAAAGTAACAAAATAATGATATCCACCTCGCGCCGACACACTCATTGGACCACATACATCAGAATGTATGATTTCCAATAAATCTGTCGCCTGTTCCATTGAATCGGAAAACGGCGTTCTAGTCATCTTGCCCATAAGGCATGGCTCACATGTATCAAATGATTCAAAATCAAGTGATTCCAAAAGTCCATTAGAATTCAGCTTCTTCATGCGTTTAACGCCAATATGACCTAGACGGCAGTGCCACATATATGCGGATATATCATCATTAAGTTTAATCCTTTTAGCATCAACATTATGAATATGTGTAACATTATCATCGATATCTAATAGAAATAAACCATTCATCATCGGTGCATGACCATAAAAGATTTCATTCATATAAATAGAACAACCATTGTTCTCGGATTTAAATGAATAACCACTTCGCATCAAACATGATCCAGATACAATGTTCATGCTCAGTGCAGGCACCAGATAACAATTATTCAAGTTTATAACTAATCCCAACGGCAAATGGAGAGGCAGCGTTCTGACGGAGATCACATCAACGCTTGATCCATTGCCGACACGCATCTTGACTTCACCCCTTGCTAGAGGTCGCTTGTTCCGCAACCCCTGATTCGAGTTACAAATATTAGCAACTGAACCGGTATCAAATACCCAGGTGCTACTGCGAGCACTAGTCAAGTACACATCAATAACATGTATATCATATATACTTTTGTTTGCCTTGCCGGCCTTCTTGTCTGCCAAATACTTGGGGCAGTTGCGCTTCCAGTGGCCAGTCCCCTTACCATAGTAGCACTCGGTATCAGACTTAGGTCCAACTCGGGGTTTCTTTTCAGGCACGGCAACCGGCTTCCGCCCTTACTTCCCTTCCGTTTTCCCTTCTTGTATTTCTTGAAACCAGTGTTCCTATTGATCATCAACACTTGATGTTCCTTTTTGATCTCCACTTCTGCAGTTTTAAGCATTGACAAAAGCTTGGGGAGAGACTTCTTCATGCCTTGCATATTATAGTTCATCACGAAGCTCTTATAGCTAGGTGGCAGAGACTGCAGAACATGATGGATGCCTAAGTCAATGGGAATCGTTATTCCCAAGGACACAAGCTTATCGGCGTAACCCGACATCTTGAGTACATGCTCACTAACGGAGCTGTGCTCTTCCATCATGCAGCTAAAGAACTTTTCTGAAGCGTTGTAGCTCTCTACAGCAGCATGTGTGTCGAAAATCATTTTCAACTCACCCATTGTATTAAATGCATTGCCGTTTTCGAAACGATTTCGAAGTTCCGGCTCTAGCCCATACAATATGCCGCAATGAACTAAGTTGTGGTCCTCCTGACGATTCTGGTAGACATTCTTTTCCTCGTCAGGGGCATCCTCAAAAGGTGGGGGGCCTAGCGACGCTTCTAGCACATATTGCTTTTGTGAAGCAGAGAGGAGAATCCTCAAATTCATGGCCCATTCAGTAAAGTTGCTACCATTCGTTGCAAGTTTCTCTTTCTCCATGAACACATTGAAATTAAAAGCAGGTGGTGCCATCTACAACAGAATTTGTAAAGTTTAGACTAAGTTTATGATAGATTGAGTTCAACTAATCCATATTACGAATGAACTCCCACTCAAAAATTACATCCCTCGTGCCTTTTTTGTGATTACATGAACCAAATCCACTACACCAAGTCCGATCATCATGTGAGTCAGTGTAGCTTCAAAGGCGAGCATCAAATGGGCATCATATCTACTATATGACTCATGTTTAATCTTTCGGTCCGTGTTCCGAGGCCATGTCTGTAAATGCTAGGCTCGCCAAGTTAGAACCTTAGTATTTGCGTGTGTAACTATTTTACACCCGAAATATGGTCGTGGATCCAAGAACACCCGATCATCACGTGATGTCTTGGAGCGACGAAAACATAATCGGTGCATACTAAAGGAAGAACACATTCTTATCTTGATATTTAAAAGCGGGATCATCTTATTATGATAACAAAGTGCTAAACAAGAAATATAAGATGCTATCAAACATCACATGTTTATTAGTGAAATGATATGGTTCCCGCTTATGATCTCTATCATGTGAATCGTGGTATGATCACTATCATACCTTTACGTCTAAATCCAAGGTCTATGGAGTTTACACGTTATGTGTGTTGTAAGAGTATCATCTCATACTTCTACTTACAACATCACCATATCATAACACTAGCCCAGCAACAATCTAAACTAGACGCCTCTAATTTATCCATTCCAAGTTTTACGTGGCTTAGGACTTTCGAGATAGAACCGTTATTACCTACAAACATGAACCACAACGAGGATAACCAAATTGTTGACAACTCGTTGAAAAATAGATATTGACTGTAGTAGGAGAGACAGACACCCGCTAGCCACTTATGCAAACTAGTTGCATGTCAAGCGTGGAACAGGTCTCATGTGCGAGGACATTCAAAGTATGTCCGGGCCGCATCATCCCACTATGCCACCAATATCCAAAATTACAACTAAGGATCAACAACATGATCATCATCGCCCACATACTCATATGTGTACTACCCGTGTAAAGCATCTACGCATAGATCCGGCTCTGATACCACTGTAGGGTTCGCAGCATAGAAAATATAAATTTTCCTACGATGTGAACTATGTACCAAGATATATCTAATAGATCCAAAGAATGGGTGGATGTATATCCGTAGAGAACATACCCTTGAATACCGACAAAGCTTTACGAGTTCGACTCGTGGTTGATGTAGACGATCTCTTGCCGATCTCAAGATCGAGAGGAAGTCCTAGCGCCACAAATCAGCAGCGCATCCGTGCTCGCACACACGTTCGAGGCACCGAGCAACCTCCGCCTCCTCGCTCCAGTGATGCAGCGGAAGCACAACTCTTTCTTGCCGAATAGCCACCGGTAACATGTATCTCGCTAGTCCGAGACCATGGGGAATAAATTCTAGAGGGGGAGAGCGATCCTTCACGAGGAGGTGTGAGTGAGAAGTGAGAGGAGGGGATCCTTATATAGGGGAGGGGGCAGCCCAAGGGGTCATGGCCGCCGGCCATGGAGGGTGCCCCCACCTCTCCCTCATTCATGTGGGTGGACACTCCACTCACAAAATGGCCCTTCAATTTTCTCCACTCAAAAACCCACTCAAATTCCCATTAAATTTCCACCAAATTTAATGCAAACTCTCATTAAATAAAACTCTTTTATTTTATTCAGAATTTTGTCAATTACTTTAATGACAAACATTCACAAATAACCCCTTGCTAGAATTCTATTTCACATGCATAACCACTTTAAGAAATTTCACCCGAAAACCCGTTTCGGTATCTAGTGAAATAAATTCCAGCGCTTGTTCATTCTTTCGGGATGAAACTTTTGCTCCAATTGGATGTCAGTGTCTCTTAAGTGTGTCACCCTACGGTTCATGAATAATGCGGACATGATCGAGACCCCTATCGAATCAATAATCAGAAGAGGGATCTGGAGACCCATATTGACTCCCACACATTCAACGATGAATTTCTTGTGATCGTCGGAACCTTTTACTCTAGTATATTAATCCCTTTGTTTCACGTTATATTACATGTTTGAGATTCGATCATTGGTATCTCCATACCTAATATGATCTCGTTACTGACATGCACTCTTTTCTTGTTCCCATGATATAACATTCTAGTGATCAAATCACATGCTTGCAAGCTAACCAATGTGATATCACCGAGAGGGCCCAGAGTATATCTATCCTTCATCGGGATGAACCAATTCCACGCTCGATCCATGGGCCTCAACATAACACTTTATTAGTTCTGAATCCATCTTTATAATCACCCTGTTACGGTGTGACGTTTGATATTATGAAGAAACTCTTCCGATGTTAGTGATTGACATGATCTCATGGTCTAAGGATTAGGATCACTTCGTAAGTTGTTATAGAAATATAAACTCAATGACTTTGATCGTAATGCTATACTTCGGATGAATGTTCATCACACCATTACACTAATGTTGTGATCCTGTTATTAACAACATCCAATGTCCATGATCAGGAAACCTTGATCATTTTGTTAATCAACGAGCTAGTTTATGAGAGAGGCATAACTAGGAACTTTCTTTTTGTTTATTAAACACACATGTATTAACATTTCCGTATTAATACAATTATAGCATGCAAAATAAACATCTATCATATACTTGGAGTACACATAATAAACATTTTATTATTGCCTCTTAGGGCATATTCCCTTCAGAAACAGTGGAGGCCGCCCTGGCCGACACGCACGGCGGCTCCTATTCCCGCCCGACACGGGGACGGGCCGTCTTCTCCGACGTCCGTGCCGCTGCCTCTGTCCTCCTGTCCGGCCTCTGTCTGCTAGGGCTGCGGGGTACTGTGCCTCACGTCATTCGTCTGTCCTGCCTATCTGTCTAGGTGGCCCTAGCCGGCTAGCCGTCTCGACTATCTTGGGTATTCCGGATGGCATGATCCTGCTGGCTATCTTTCCCGGCTAGTAATATCCATCTGGCTAGGTTTCTTTGATGACCCTCAAGTATAGGGGATCGCAACAGTCTTCGAGGGTAGTATTACCCAATTTATTGATTCGACACAAGGGGAGCCAAAGAATACTTGCAAGCCTTAACAATTGAGTTGTCAACTCAAATGCACCTGGAAATAGTTCTTGCTCATAGTAGTTTATCAGTAGTAACAATTTTGTAGTAGCAAAAGCAAAGCAACAACAGAAGTAAACACAAGAGCAATAGTAACAGTAGTAGAAAACAGTAGGATATGAGTGCGGTAGGCATAGGGATGGATGGATGGGTGTTGCATGGACATGTCTAAACATGTAACTTCAAGATCTAGGGAAATTGCAGATAAATAAGATAAAGCATCCAAGTACTAAACATTCATAGGCATGTGCTCCATATATAGTCATGCGTGCTCGCAATGAGAACTTGCACAACATCTTTTGTCCTGCCAGCCCATTTCAGCGGGGCCTCAATGGAATCTACTGGCAATTAAGATAATCCTTTCAATAGAGCACCGGAGAAAAGCATTAACACTATGTGAACACATGTGATCCTCACATCACAGCCATCCCCGCCGGCTGTCCCAATTTCTGTCACTTCGGGGCCTTTGGATCCGGACAATGATATGTGTAAACAACTTGCATATAAGATCACTGTTGGGGATATGCTATATGGGTATCATCATAGCATGTCTCTAATCAAGATAACCCGAGTGACCCATAGTTGGTAGCAAGGCCCATGGCCTGTTGGGTGGCCTAATTAGATGGTTCTAGAAGGGAGGACCATGCCAGATAAAGGAAGGCTGTGGAGGAGTCTCCGACGTACCCAGAGCCTTGGAGTGCAAGACACGTTAGACTAGTTGTATACCATGTAGGACTCTGTAACCTGTCCAGCTAGGACTTTGCCTGTAACCCTAGGATCTGACGACTATATAAGCCAGACCTATGGGAGACTTAGGGAAAAAGTTAGAATAAAACGCACAGCGAACCAATCCCTGTAACTCGGCGTATTGCTATTATAGTGATTTATAGCAGGAGTAGGATTCCGCCATCGTTGCGGGATCTGAACCTGGGTAAGTTGTGTTACCTCGTACCCACCAGCCTTCTGCCTTACCCCATGTCTCTAAACACACTTTGTGAGGACCCCTCCATGGCGTACTTATCGGTAATACCACGACAGTTGGCGCCCACCATGGGGGAAGAGGCGCTTCAGGCTCTACAACGGGCGAGGACCAAGCTCTTCGCGGGAATCGGCAAAACCGTAGCCTTCGGCCGTGTTCTTTTCTCCGGCAACTTTTCGATCGTCCCTCCTGACCTGTTCTGGATCCCCGCAAAGGCGGACCCCACCCACTGCTCGATCGTCCCAATCGGGGACATCCACCTCTTCATCAGCGAAACCGACTCGGGCACTAGTTCCTTGGAAGTCAAAGGAGCGTCAAGACCCGCATGGACGGCCTACGGGCAGGATACTCTTGCGGAAGGATCGAAGTCGGATCTCTCTTCGTATTTTGACGGCAAAGATCGAAAAAATTCAAGGCCCACCCAAACCGCCCCTGTGCAGGATATAATGGTGGAGTATCGCTACAAGTCTGCCGGCTTCGCTCGTGCGTCTGGACAACAGAGATCCAAGTTCGTTGCCGTGGTGACTATCTTTGATCTGGCGCATTGCATCAAGATAGAGGGTGAAAACCCCCGCGATTACCTAGCCAGGTGGCTCCGTATACGGGATGACCTGGAGCATTACCTCAATGATGATGCCATGTATCACTTTCTGGAAGGACTAGACCGCGGTACACTTCTCTAACATACTTTAAGGCGGATGTAGGCTTCGGGACGCCTCACTTTCGAAGGCATGGTGAACACCGTTAACAACTTCGCCGCCGCGGATGCAGAAGCGCAGGAAACGCTCGCGGTCCTACCCGGCGCCCCTCCGCCTCAACCACTTCCACCACCGCCTCCGGTCGTCGTCGCTGCAGCTGCACCACCGCCTCCAATCATCATCGCTACTGTCGCACCACCACCGTATATCATCGAGGAAGCCCCAGCACCCTCCGACTCCGTTCTTGACATGCTCTACACCGACATCAGCGCTGACTCAGAGGAGATAGACTTCAGCCCGGAGGATCTAGACTCTGCTATGTAGGAGATGGAAAAGTATCTCAAACACGACGAGCAGGCCGACAACGCCATCACACCCCGAGAGGTGTTCGTCGCCATTGGGACCGTGATGGAGGAAGATCAACCTGGACAAGATCTTCCTAAAGCGCTGCACAAGGGGAAAGGACCACCTGTTGCTGCCGACAATGATCGTGCAAAGGCCATGCCCCCTCCGCCTAACCCAGTGCAGCAGCCGCAGGAACTCAACGTCGGTCCGAGTAACCCCAACACCACAAACCCGCCTCCTTTAGCATCTACGTCTGTTGCTGCCCAAATCACCCCATCTGATAGGGTGATGTACGGCAATCTGCTCGTCGAGCCCATGACCGTGACTCATATAAGAAACGTAGTCCAGCATGCCGAGAAGCACCAGCAGCTGCTGGAGGAAGCACAAGCCATCGCGGAGCAAGGCGCAAAGCTGGACCGAGTTCTGGCCAACGCGCAGAAGTCAATAGAGAAGACTAGAGCCACGAAGGCCGAGTACAAGACTCTAATCAAGCAGCAGAAGGCTAAGAAAGCTCTGACTCGCATCATCAATTATCCTAGTGTACGTCGGAACCTAGGGTGGGCTCCCTCCAAGACACCACAAGCAAAGCCATACATTGATAGCGAAGGCAGGAAGGTCATGCCCACTCCTATTCTCAACCTAGCCATTGCCAAGACCCTTATAGAGCAGGATAGATCACCCGCAACTATGGAACATGTCTATGACCTTGTGGCAAAGGCGGTGAAACAGCAGGAAAAGGCCACCTCTCAGAGACTTGAGTCTGACCCACCGTCTTGCCAGTATATTATCCCTAAGTCGCCAAGGGACCGATCTCCTCATGATGTTGGGTCCCAGACGGGTTCATCAGAATGAAGACGGAGGCATGCACACAATAGGAAGGACGCTATCCCCATATCCTCTAACCATGGAGGCAAGGCTCATTCCCGTCGCCGATATCCACCGCCCCGATCTCCCCGACATCGCGAAGACCCAAGGCTCACCATCGCACGGACACGCCTCTGCCAAGGAAAAGTGGCATCGTCATCCGCGACAACACAGAGCAGCCCCGTCACGATGGAGAGCGCAATCAAGGACACAAGAGCAGGTCGTGTCATGACCCTCCACGTCCGACAAGGAACCGTGACAAGCGAGAGGCATCACAGGAGGGTAACAACAATAAGGCTAACCCACCGCCACCTCCGCCTCCATCGCCCCGTAGAAGACACCATGGCAGAGGAGGCCCGCGTCATTCACGCAGCCCTTCCCCTGGCGGCAAGAAGAAAAGAACAAGCCCGGAGCCATACGACCCATGTTCATGCCTGGACAAGATTCATGAGGACCGGGAAGGACAATACCTGGGACCACGTCGCTTTGGACCCGCAATACGTACCGCAACTTACCCCAAGTGTTTCCGGATTGACAAGATCATAAAGCCCTATGACGGCACCGCCAAACCAGCTACGTGGTTGCAGGATTACAGCAACGCGATTGAGAAAGCCAGGGGAAACCTCAACGTCTCCGTCAAGTACCTCACACTGATGCTGACAGGCACGACCCGACAATGGATTAATGACTTTCCCAAGAAGTCCATGCAAGAGGCGTATAAGCATCCCTGCACTGTTGGCGATCTACAACGGTGCGTGCAAGAGAAAGACGAGTCATCTCGCGCCTACCTCTCTCGCTGGCTGGATATGAAGAATTCCTGCGCAAGAGTGCATGCTCAGACCATCATGGCCGCCTTCATCGATGGGTTGGAGAAAGGTACGATGCTCCGAAATAAGTTGAAGCGCCTGCAGGACAATCACTGGCTAGATCTCAACCAGATGATCCAGCTGGCTAGTGAGTTCGCGGCTGCCGACGACGATGCGCGCGGCTTCCTGCCGACAACAGACCTTCCAACTCAAGCTAAGAGGAATAACGACACAAAGTGGAAGAACCTGCCAGAAGAAAAGCAAACCACCGACATGGTCACCATGACGTTTGCAGGACGAGGTGATGGCGGATAGCGTGGCCGAGGACGGGGGGCTGGTCGTGGGCAGCAGCGAGGTAGTGAAACTACCCCGGCAGGGATCTGCGTTCCCCAAACATACGAGGAGTACCTTGATATGCCGTGCCTTATAGACCTCGAAGCCAATGGAAAAGCCATTCACACCAATCGCCATTGCAAGTTTGTCAACGATCTCAAGGAGGACCCGGAGTCCGGCTACAAGTAAAGTCGGAAGAACAGACCGTGAGGCAAGGGGAAGAAGAAGGAAGAGGAATCCAAAGATTCAAGTGACATGGAAGAGGATGTTGACCGCAAGCACGCCGCCAAGAGCGATGGCAGGGGCAAAAACCCCTTCGAAAAGAAGGCCCCAATCTACCACACTTTCCTTGGCACCCCAACTGTCCGGGCACAGGAAACCTCGCTGATGATACTGATGGACATCCTACCCCCAGTCCCCCAGTACCTGCGCTGGTCAGAGATTCCAATCACTTCGGACAAGAAGGATCACCCAGACCTCATCCCTACGGATAACCAGTACTCCATGGTCATCAACCCCCCGATTGACGGCGACGAGTTCACCAAGTGTATGGTGGACAGTGGAAGAAGCATCAACATTATGTACCTGGATACGCTGCACAAGATGAACTTGATGGAGTCCAACCTAAGGCGGACCAGCACCGTGTTCCATGGCGTAGTTCCTGGCTAGGAGGCTCGGTCCCTTGGGTGCATCACGCTTCAGTTTGCTGTTGGCGATGTTAATAATTACCGCCAAGAACGCATGACCTTTGAGGTGCTCCCCTTCAAGAGCATGTACCACATCATCTTTGGACGCGACATCTTCCACACATTCATGGCCAAGCCATGCTTTGTCTAAAACAAACTCAAGATACCCAGACAAAGCTACATCATCACCGTATCCGGAAGCTTTACAAAGGCAAGGGATTGCGAGATTGGAGAAGCAGCCTTTGCAGAAGCTGTCCTCTACAACAAAGAATTCAAGGAGATCCAGATCAAGGTCGATGCCAGGGAGATGCCGGCGTCGAAGAAGGAGATTTCTGACTCAGCCCCAGCCTTCAAGGCCGCCATCGAAACCAAGCTGGTGGAACTTGTGGTAGGCGATGCCTCCAAGACCACCGCCATTGGGACGAACCTGGAACCTAAATAGGAAAGTGCGCTCGTTGAGTTGCTCCATGAGAATAGGGACATATTTGCCTGGAAACCTACCGACATGAAAGGTTTACCTAGGGAACTTGCCGAGCACAGCTTGAATATTGATCCAAAATGCAAACCGGTGAAACAACCTCTATGACACTTCGGAGACGAGAAGAGACGCACCATAGGCAAAGAGATTGCTAGGTTACTTAAGGCTAGTTTTATACGAGAAGTCCTTCACGCCCGATGGGTGGCCAATCCTATACTTCTCCCCAAAAAGGAACCAAAGAATTAAGAATGTGCGTTGATTACACCGACTTGAACAAAGAGTGTCCCAAAGATCCGTTTTCTTTGCCTCGCATTAACCAAGTCATTGACTCGACGGCTGGCTTGGAGCTTTTGTGTTTTCTCGATACATACTCAGGATACCACCAGATCAAGATGAGGAAGTCGGACCAACTGGCCAGTTCTTTCACCACTCCTTACGTCACGTTTTGCTACGTCACAATGCCCTTTGGGCTGAAAAATGCAGGTGCTACTTACCAGCGGACTATGCAGCATTGCCTCCATGATCAAATTGGTCATAACGTTCACGCCTATGTGGACGATATAGCAGTGATGTCTAAAAAGTCAAACGACTTAATATCCGACTTAAAAGAAACCTTCAATAATCTCCATAAATACAACATGATGCTTAACCCAAAGAAGTGCATCTTCAGGGTTCCAGCCGGCAAATTGTTGGGCTTCATCATTTCCCAGCGCGGAATCGAGGTCAACCCGGAGAAAATAAAGGCCATCCTAAACATAAACCGTTCGACGTGCCTTAAGGATATACAACGGTTAACAGGCTTTGTTGCAGCGGTTAGCCGGTTCTTTAGCCGACTTGGAGAGAAGGCTCTGTCGCTGTACAAGTTGCTGAAGAAGGCGGACAAATTTACATGGACGGGTGAAGCAGACGCATCACGGAAGCAGCTAAAGGAGATACTCTCCTCGGAGCCTATCCTTGCAGCACCCGAGCCTATGTTGATTTACATGGCGGCCACCAACCGGGTAATCAGCATCGTCGTCGTGGTAGAGCGAAAAGAATTAAGGCATGAGTATGGAGTTCTCCTTGGCGCCTATCCTTGCAGCACCCGAGCCTATGGAGCCTATGTTGATTTACATGGCGGCCACCAACCGGGTAATCAGCATCGTCGTCGTGGTAGAGCGTAAAGAACTAGGGCATGAGTACGGAGTTCAACAACCAGTTTACTATGTAAGAGAGGTCTTGACGGAGTCCTAGCAACGTTACCCGCACTACCAGAAGCTAGCTTATGGAGTGTTCCTTGATTCTCGGAAGCTGAGGCACTACTTCCAGGAGCACCCTATCATAGTTGTGAGCAAAGCTCCACTGTCTGAAATCATCAACAACAACGACGCTACAGGAAGGGTCGCAAAGTGAGGCATTGAACTTACCGCCTTCGAGATTACCTATAAGATACGCGACGCTATCAAATAACAGGCCTTGGCAGATTTTATCGCAGATTGGATGGAGATGCCAGATGCTACCCCTATACCAGAGCCAGAATAATAGGTGATGCACTTTGACGGATCAAAGCTACTCAATGGCTCGGGGGATGGTGTACTGATACAGTCACCAACTAGGGAGAAGGTACACTATGTTCTGAAGATCCACTTCGAGGCTACAAACAACATGGCGGAGTATGAAGCACTCATTCACGGACTACGCGTAGCCAAGGATATTGGCATCAAGCACATAGTTTGCTGTGGAGATTCCGACTTAGTTGCCCAACAGGTGGCTGGAACCTGGAACATGCGGAACCCTATGATTGTGGCATATCGAGACGAAGTGGACAAGATAGATAAGAGCTTCTTGGGATACGAAGTCAAGTATGTCCCAAGGGAGTAAAATGAGGCGGATGATCTACTATCAAAACTTGGATCCGGCTGCAAAAAAATTCCTCCTGGTGTTTTTCTAGAGCATCTACGTACACCATCCGTGAAGGGAGCAGACCCCGGGAACCCGGATAGAGTTGACTCTTTTGTTCACACAGTGACAAAGGTCCCTCCATCTTGGACAAAACTGTTCATGGAATATCTCGTACACGAAACTTTGCTCGACGACGAGGTTGAAGCACGGCAAGTAGTACGTCGAGCAAAGGGCTATACCATTATCAATGGATAGCTCTATAAAAGAAGCACCACTGGTGTCTACCTAAAGTGTGTTACCCAGCAAGAGGGTATTAAAATCCTTCGTGAGATCCATATCGGAGATTGCGGGCATCACGCCGCTCCTCGATCTTTGGTCTCCAAAGCTTTCCGGCAAGGATTCTACTGGCTAACCGCGAAGGCGAACGCCGACCAGCTGGTTGAGACATGCATGGGATGCCAGTACTATGCCCGACAACCACATGTTATAGCTGTCGAATTTCAAACAATACCAATAAATTGGCCGTTTGCAGTCTGGGGGATAGACATGGTTGGTCCGTTGGAAATGACAACATGTGGGTTTACGCATCTGCTAGTAGCAGTTGATAAATTCACCAAATGGATAGAAGATAAACCCATTAGAAAGCTTGATGGGGCAACTGCCCTTAGATTTGTCTGGGATCTAGTGGTGAGATTTGGTCTCCCACATAGCATTATCACCGACAACGGCATTAACTTGTCACTCGGAGAAGTGGAAGCTTATTGTTGGCAGAAGGGAATCCAACTTGAACTAGCATATGTGGCACACCCACAGTCCAATGGCCAAGTTGAGCAAGCCAATGGATTAATTCTGCAGGGAATCAAGCCACGTCTTGAGGCACCGCTACATAGAGCAGCTGGAGCCTAGGCGGAGGAATTACCATCTGTGGTGTGGAGTTTACGAACTACACCCAACAGATCTACCGGCTACACCCATTATTTCATGGTATATGGAGCAGAAGCCATCCTGCCTTCCGACATCCTTCACGGTTCACCAAGAGTTGCCGCCTACGACGAATATGAAGCTGAAGAATCCAGGCGCCTAGATGTGGACCTTCTCTAGGAAGAGCGCGTATTTGCATGCCAAAGATATGCCATCTACCAGCAGAAGCTATGCAGCTACCATAGTCGCCGCGTTCGGCATCGCTCGTTTAAAGAGGGGGATCTCGTGCTCCGACTTAAGTAGAAGAAGTCACACAAATTATCCCTGCCATGGGAAGGACCACATAAGCAAGGATCTACTCAATGGGTCTTACTACCTCGTTGACAATCGTGAACTTGAGGATAGACCAAAGGAGGATCATAAGCGTAAGCGACGTGACCCGGATGATGACTACCCGGATCTTGATATGCCATAGAACATAGCACAACTACGTCCTTTTTGCACTTAGCATATTTTTTATCTACTGCGTACCTCTTGTATGATCAATGAAATAAAGCTCTCTAGTTCACTGATATTGGTGAGTCTTTTACCTCCTTTAGTGTACATTTTTGGATCGTATAAAACCTTTATGCGCATGCTTTGCATTTACACTTGTGAAAATTCCGCCTACGGGCGTTAGCTTAAGTTTTCTGGCCTACACGTTCTTTGTTGTTTCTATGTGGATTCTGGAGTAGTGACTTTTGGCACTTGAAGTCGGCGATTTTGTGCTTAGGTTTTGACGGTGCCATTGGGCATCATCACTTGAGCGCATGGTTCCTACTACGAGTCTTTCGACTCACGAAAGGTCAAGAATAAAAACCAAAGTAATGGATAAGCCAACACTTGCTTAAAAAATATTTACATGTTGGAACTAGTACTTGAACAAGTGCGATGATCTTGAGGTTGGTGGCGCTCCCGGCAAATATCTTGCTGAAGGAAAGGCTATTTACTCGAAGGATATCCGCTTGCTTGAGAAGCTCCTCAAGGCCGCAAGTCAGAGAAGTTGGCGCTGCACCATGAGCCAGAGTTGAGATACTCGGCATGAGCATCGTGTAAACAATCTTCGGGAGCTCTATTGACATCTTGGGTGCAGTGGTGCCGCCTCCGGCAGACGTTCCGCCTTCCACTATTGCCTTACCACTACCGATGGCATCCTTAGCCGGAGATTCAGCCATTTTTGTCGCGGTGCTTTCTTGTGTCGCCTGCTCACCGGCAACGACAAGATCCGCGGTAACACCTTGATCCACTTCCATGGAGGAAGGGCCAGGCACTACCTTAGCCGCAGAGCTTGTCGGCGTGGCAGCAGGATGGACACTAGGAGTAGTAGGGGCGATGGCGGGAGACGCTTGGTGCAACATATCCTTGATGTTTTTATAAGCCCATGATGTTTTGGAGGTCTTCTTCAAACTTAAACTGGCCTTCTTCCTGAAACGTGCAAAGGTATAAGTACATGAATAAGACGAGCAATGGACAATGTCGAAAGATAAGAAGCTTACACAACGGAGGGTACCTTGGTGAAAGGGATTCCGGTAATTCTTCTTTTCTCCGCCTCTAGGGCGGCAGTGTACTTCTTGGAGGCTCCACCCTCCGTCTTCATATTCTTGCCTCCGTCGGTAGCGTCAGAGGTGGAGCTCTTCCACTTACGCACCAACAACACATCATCGTCGGACACGACGATGACTTCCTTCATCTTGGGGTCATAGATTTGGATAGCCATGCTATCCTCCTCTAGACTTTTGAGCTGTTAAGTGAAATCCCAAAGTGTTAGATGAGATGGTAATGGCTAGATGGAAGAACTGGAGTACATGTTATACATGGAAAATAAATACATACCTCTGGGCACGTGCCATCAACGAACATGTCGTAGGTGATGGTGAAGCCACGCTTCCTATCCTTCACCTTGATGATGTCCTTGAGACGGAGCTTGATGGAGTCACTCGAGAAGTTATCCTCGGAGATGTGGAGGATATCCTTCCTATCCTTGGTGTACTGGTGCATCAGCGTCATGCGGTGCTACAGAGGCTGGATCCGCCTGACGAACCAGCACATGGCTACGTCCAATCCGGTCAAACCCGTCTCTACGAACCACTCGATCCGCCTTATGATGCGGGAAGCGTCGTTGTTAGAGTGTAGAGGTCTCAACCTAATAAGGTAGATTCCTCCTGTGTTTACAATGCTAGTCCCTGGATCAATAGCTAGCATCCACAGTTAAGATGTAATATCAAGAAACAAAGGTCATAATATAACTTTATAACCAGGAATAACATAATTTTATTACATCAAACATAGCTCATTTGGCTATTACATTACATTGCAGCGGAATAACTATAGTCATGGGTCCTTCATCTTCAAAGTGCCACAGGCAGATGTTGGTTGTAGACTTTGTAATCCTAATCAATCAATCTTCACTACAATCAATCAAACCTGCAACATACAAGTTACAGCCACAAAGGGTCAATACATTTGAATTGTATTGGCAAGTGATACTATAATGGTATAGTGGAGTCTATCATCTATATGCATTTGGCTAAGTGGAGTTGAGGCTTGCATGGCTCAAAATAGATTTTTCCTTAACATTTGAAATTACTAAGTTTTTGCTTTGACAAAATCATTTTTCTCAATCAAAGATTGAAGATCCTTTACAAGGCATCTCTCAATAAAAGATTGAAGATTTCAAACAACCCTTGTTCAATCCACAAGTTTTAACTTAGAAATTTGAATGATGAGATTCTTGATTGCTTCCATGTCTTGATGCTCAAATTGTCCTTTACCAGGGACATGGCTAAGTACTTAGATTTTACACTCTGCAGAGGTGGTGCACTTTCCCCACAAGACTTGGTTTCCCAAGACAAGATCTTTTAGAAGCTTTCCCTTAGACCAAAATGGACGCGCTCCAACCTATCAAACACTACCACCCACTGTCCATATGGCTAAGTTCTTGCAACCTATATGATCATGGTAGAGCACATATTGCCAAGTGGTTGCACTTGAAGCTTCTCAACATTTGACATCTCAAATCTCTTTGTGCCTGGGTGGCATACCACAAGTGAGATACACAAGCCAAGTCCATGGCCTTGTGAACCACTCAACCAAAAACCACCAAGCAAGCCCATTCCACCCAGGTGATTCATTAACTTAGTTGTTTTATTACACAAAACATAAGTCCTCAGACTTAGAGATTTTTCCATAGTGTGAATATATTTTCCACCCATGTTTTCTATTAGCTAGGCTAAGCTTGATAGTAGTAGGAATCTTTAACTTAGGAAAATCCTACTAAGGATTCATCTACTAGGTTTTCCTATAGCAAGGTCTATACTTAGCAAAATCCATGCAAGTTTTACTTAGAGAAAATCACTAATGCATAGTGAAAGTAATGGGACAAAAGTATGAAGCATCACTTGACTTTTTTGGTAGAGGGTATATGTTCACTCCTTGTCCTTGCAACAATCACACTCTTCAAGTCACTACAATTCAATCAAGCAAGGCACAAACTCAATCTACCAATCAAGCAAATCAACACATAAAATGACAAAGTCAAAGTAATGCATGCAAGCATGCCAAGCTTTGTTTTGTTTGAAAAAGTGGTTCCTAATGGGTCATGGACATTTGAAAACACCTAATGGTCATTTTGTAAAGTGGCAAAGTCATTTGTAAATGGGTTTTATCTATAAACCATTTTTAAATCTTTTCATCATTTTATGTGGTGAAAATTATTATTTTCAATACCATAACCTTAAGTGGTTTCACTAAATAAGTTGTTGTTTCTCAAAACTTGGTACTTATGGTCAGTAGGTTTGGTCAAAAACATTTTCTCCAAAGTTTTTACTCAAAATCATTTTCATAAACAAATCAATATTTTTATTTAGCTATAAATGGACTAAACCAATAAATCCATTCTAAACTTTTCCAAATCCATTTTGCAAATCATGGGTTGGTTCCTAGGGTCAGTAAGGTCACAACAAACCATTTTGCAAAATTTTTAACCCTAAATTCAATTTTAAACAATTTTTCTACTCTAAACAAGCTCACAAAAGAATCTACAAAAACAAGCAAACTAACAGATGCTATTGGCTAAACCAAGGGCATGGTTGGCTAGGGTTTGTTCTCCTGAATCCATTGATATAAAATTTGTAATTTTTGGACGTGTGGTTTGAAAGTTACAGAAGTTTGAAAATTGAATCTATAACAGATTCAAATCTGTTTTTAAAACGAAATCTGGACACATGCCTCACTCTGATTTGACGAAAACGGTTCGCACGGATCACGCGCTGCAGGCCGTTAGATCTAACTGATATCGCACGGCTCAGTTTCTCTCTTACCCCTTCGTTCTACTTTCTATCCTATCCACCGGATCAAGATCGGATGGCTCTCAGTGCCCCGACCATAAGCTGGCGGCGCTGGACTCTGACGCGCGGCGGCGGCTCTGTTTCGCGGCGGCGGTTCTCTCGGGTTGTTGTTGCCGGCGTCGTTTAGGACCGCGCTAGGACAAAATAGAGGCATGGTTAGGTGCGCACGAGGGTCGCGAGTAAGGGAGCATCATCGGGATGGAGAGGGGAGGTCGGGATTTACCTCGGGAGGTCGTCGGAGTAGCAAACAGACGATGGCGACGGTGGTAGTTGTCGTTGCCGAGCCTGCAGGGCACTCGCGGGCGAGCTGAAACTACGAGGGGGTTTGCCAAGATATGGGGAACTTGTCTGCGTGCTTGGGAAGGCAAGGAGAGGCAGGGTATGGCCGGAATTGAGAGTTTAGCTCGTCGGAGACGGCGGCGGTGCAGAAGAAAATTGCAATAGCCTGGTGGCTCTCGAGGCGTGGGGTTTGGGGGCAATGAAAGAGGAGAGGGAGGTGGTTATCACGCGTGATCACTGCGAGGTTTTAATCGCGGCATCAAGGCGAATTAAGCCCAAGAAATCAATGGCAGGGGCGGGGGAGAACGGTCGATGCGGGTGAGGACGACGACAGTGTTTGTGGGCCTACCTGGCAGTGAGGGGGAGAGTGAGGGGTTTGGGGCCACCAGTCAGCTTCTGTGTGGGTGAGGTTCTGAGTGGAGAAGAAAACTCTTCGGGGAGGGGGAGCTGGGCTGATACTGGGCCGGGATGGGCTTTTAGCTGGGCTGGGTCGGCCAGTTTCTATTTTTTTCTTCTAATTCTTTTTCCTTTTCTAATTCTATTTTTCTGTTTTGAATTTCATCCAACCATTCAAGCATTCAAATAATTCAAACAATTCAAACAATTGTAATGAGATTTTGGTTCTGTTTATCAACATAAACCAAATCTCAAAAATAAAATAATATTTTTATTCATTTTTAGGATCTATTTAATAATTAAATAAAAATAGCCCTTTAGTTATTTAATCAAAATAGGGTTTGATTTATTTAATAAAATATCCATTTGAAATCCAAATATTTTCAAAACCAAATCAGTAGGTTTTATTTGGAAATAAAGAATATTTGGAAAACTTGTTTTAAAATAAAATAACATCTTTATTTTTGGTCCATTAACAATTAAATAAAAAGGCCTTATTCATTTACTTCATATAAGATTTGTTTTATTAGAATATTTATTTTGAAATCTAAAATAAAACCAAAACACTTCAGTAGGTTTTATTTGTGAATATCAAATATTTGGAAAACTTATTTTAAATAATTTAATAAGTTTTGATGTTTCAATTAAATTGGTAAAACCTTTTATTTAAATAAAGTTGGATATTAAATCCTTATTAATTTATTTAAATCAACTTTTGCTATTTTTATTCAAAACAAAATGTTTTTAAATCCAAAGCTTGGCCAAGGTTTAATTTGGCTTTATAAAATAATCCTTATTTAAAAGTCTTTCCTTTTTATTTGAAAACCAAAATCTTCATAGTAGTATTAAAATACTTTTATTTTTCTTTTGTTAAATATTTATCTTTTTGATCCCTTTAGGATTTCTTCATTTAAAATAGGTTTTGAAGATTCCTTATTGGATCTCAAAAATTTCCTCTGGCCCTGAAAATCAACAAATTTTTATTTTATTCATTTATTTTCACATTACAAGATTTGGAAAAATCTTGGGATGTGACAGGCTACCACCCTTAAAATAAATCTCGTCCCGAGATTTGGGAAGGCTAGGGTTACAAGCAGGTTCAAAACAACTAGGGTACTACCACCCTTAAAAATTTTCAAACAAAAATTACACATTGTCCTTCTTGGGATCCTGGGAAACTTCTCTAAGCAAAATTTTGCATTGTTTCCTTGGTTTCCATACTTGACTCATGGGCCAAGGTTGAGATCCTTCATAGACTTGTTTAACTTGTTCTTCATCTTTTCTGGACAATTGTTTGCATAGTGGCCTAGTTCCTTGCATTTGAAACATGTTATAAGTTTGAGGTCTTGAGGTGGCTTCTCTGGACAATATGATGCATAATGTCCTAACTCCTTGCAGTGTTTGCACATCACTTGGCTAATATCCTTCCTCATCTTGGGTTTCACTAGCTTTTGTTTGTCTTCTTGACTCTTTTTCTTTTCTGGGCATTCACTGGCATAGTGTCCCATCTCTTTGCAATTGTAACATTGCAACTGGCTTTTGTCTTTCTGTTTCTTTTTGGGTCTCTCCAAAGCTAGGAGTTCTTCTAGTTCATGTTTTTCATGAGTGGGAGATCTTTCACTCTTCTTGGGGCATTGATCTTCATGCTCCTTGGATGCATGATCCTTGCCTTCATAAATAATGTAAGCTTGGGTTCTCTCTAGAATAATATCCTTGTCATCCTTGTTGTCATTATCTCCTTGGGAAAAGTTTTCTCTCATGTTGATCATTTGAGTAACTAATCCTTGCAACAATTGGGATTGAAGTTTCAAAATCCTTTGTATGGCTGGGTCTAGTCCATTGTTGTTGGTTAAAAGCTGAGTTGTGATTTGGCTCAACTGGTTTTGGTTGGCTATGAGTTCTCTCATGTTGTCCTCTTGGTTGTTGCTGTCATCAACCCTGATGTTGGAATCTCTTGGAGAAGTCATCTGTTTGGGTTGGATTTGGAATTAGAATAGTCAAAATATTTCTAAGGAAATATTTCTAATCACACACATCACAATTCACACAAGCAATGTGCAAGCAATCATTCACAAACCAAACATTTCACTCAAACAATCAAAGTTCAAGCACATACTTAGGCAACAAAATATTTTTGTTACACCACATAAGTTGGTGGTTTTGTCTTAACTAAAATATGGTGGTCCATCTATATGGTTCACTTGTGATCTTTCCATCATTCTTGATTCTTCTTGCATGAGATCATGGTTTCCTTGAGATAAACTCCTTGGTCACAATACTTCAAAGTTGTTGATGGCTCCTTCTTATTTTGCATTCCCCTAGTCTCTAATTCTTGAGTAAGATTTCCTTGTTTTACTTGTATTCCTTGGTGTTATCCAAGTGGGAGGTCCTTGGTGAATATGCTGAAGATGTTGAAGTCATTAGAGTTGAAGAAGTTGAAGTCATTAGAGTTGAAGATGTTGAAGAAGTCCTTTGCACATGGTGTAGTCTTTGGTCATGGGGTAGGTTTTTCCATCAAGTTGAAGTAGAAGAGGTGTAGAGTTGAACCAAAATGGTTGAGGAAAGAGTTTACAAGATTTTGTAAATAAGTTTTTGGAACAAGTATAACTCCTATTTTTCTAAGGGTTTTTGTCCAATCCCAGGTTTACAAATCCTACAGGCAACACAATGCTCCGATACCATCTGTAGAGGTCTCAACCTAATAAGGTAGATTCCTCCTGTGTTTACAATGCTAGTCCCTGGATCAATAGCTAGCATCCACAGTTAAGATGTAATATCAAGAAACAAAGGTCATAATATAACTTTATAACCAGGAATAACATAATTTTATTACATCAAACATAGCTCATTTGGCTATTACATTACATTGCAGCGGAATAACTATAGTCATGGGTCCTCCATCTTCAAAGTGCCACAGGCAGATGTTGGTTGTAGACATTGTAATCCTAATCAATCAATCTTCACTAAAATCAATCAAACCTGCAACATACAAGTTACAGCCACAAAGGGTCAATACATTTGAATTGTATTGGCAAGTGATACTATAATAGTATAGTGGGGTCTATCATCTATATGCATTTGGCTAAGTGGAGTTGAGGCTTGCATGGCTCAAAATAGATTTTTCCTTAACATTTGAAATTACTAAGTTTTTGCTTTGACAAAATCATTTTTCTCAATCAAAGATTGAAGATCCTTTACAAGGCATCTCTCAATCAAAGATTGAAGATTTCAAACAACCCTTGCTCAATCCACAAGTTTTAACTTAGAAATTTGAATGATGAGATTCTTGATTGCTTCCATGTCTTGATGCTCAAATTGTCCTTTACCAGGGACATGGCTAAGTACTTAGATTTTACACTCTGCAGAGGTGGTGCACTTTCCCCACAAGACTTGGTTTCCCAAGACAAGATCTTTCAGAAGCTTTCCCTTAGACCAAAATGGACGCGCTCCAACCTATCAAACACTACCACCCACTGTCCATATGGCTAAGTTCTTGCAACCTATATGATCATGGCAGAGCCCATATTGCCAAGTGGTTGCACTTGATGCTTCTCAACATTTGACATCTCAAATCTCTTTGTGCCTGGGTGGCACACCACAAGTGAGATACACAAGCCAAGTCCATGGCCTTGTGAACCACTCAACCAAAAACCACCAAGCAATCCCATTCCACCCAGGTGATTCATTAACTTAGTTGTTTTATTACACAAAACATAAGTCCTCAGACTTAGAGACTTTTCCATAGTGTGAATATATTTTCCACCCATGTTTTCTATTAGCTAGGCTAAGCTTGATAGTAGTAGGAATCTTTAACTTAGGAAAATCCTACTAAGGATTCATCTACTAGGTTTTCCTATAGCAAGGTCTATACTAGGTTTTCCTATAGCAAAATCCATGCAAGTTTTACTTAGAGAAAATCACTAATGCATAGTGAAAGTAATGCGACAAAAGTATGAAGCATCAATTGCCTTTTTGGTAGAGGGTATAGGTTCACTCCTTGTCCTTGCAACAATCACACTCTTCAAGTCACTACAATTCAATCAAGCAAGGCACAAACTCAATCTACCAATCAAGCAAATCAACACATAAAATGACAAAGTCAAAGTAATGTATGCAAGCATGCCAAGATTTGTTTTGTTTGAAAAAGTGGTTCCTAATGGGTCATGGACATTTGAAAACACCTAATGGTCATTTTGTAAAGTGGCAAAGTCATTTGTAAATGGGTTTTATCTATAAACCATTTTTAAATCTTTTCATCATTTTATGTGGTGAAAATTATTATTTTCAATACCATAACCTTAAGTGGTTTCACAAAATAAGTTGTTGTTTCTCAAAACTTGGTACTTATGGTCAGTAGGTTTGGTCAAAAACATTTTCTCCAAAGTTTTTACTCAAAAACATTTTCATAAACAAATCAATAGTTTTATTTAGCTAGAAATGGACTAAACCAATAAATCCATTCTAAACTTTTCCAAATCCATTTTGCAAATCATGGGTTGGTTCCTAGGGTCAGTAAGGTCACAACAAACCATTTTGCAAAAGTTTTAACCCTAAATTCAATTTTAAACAATTTTTCTACTCTAAACAAGCTCACAAAAGAATCTACAAAAACAAGCAAACTAACAGATACTATTGGCTAAACCAAGGGCATGGTTGGCTAGGGTTTGTTCTCCTGAATCCATTGATATAAAATTTGTAATTTTTGGACGTGTGGTTTGAAAGTTACAGAGGTTTGAAAATTGAATCTATAACAGATTCAAATCTGTTTTTAAAACGAAATCTGGACACGTGGCTCACTCTGATTTGACGAAAACGGTTCGCACGGATCACGCGCTGCAGGCCGTTAGATCTAACTGATATCGCACGGCTCAGTTTCTCTCTTACCCCTTCGTTGTACTTTCTATCCTATCCACCGGATCATGATCGGATGGCTCTCCGTGCCCCGACCATAAGCTGGCGGCGCTGGACTCTGACGCGCGGCGGCGGCTCTGTTTCGCGGCGGCGGTGCTCTCGGGTTGTTGTTGCCGGCGTCGTTTAGGACCGCGCTAGGACAAAATAGAGGCATGGTTAGGTGCGCACGAGGGTCGCGAGTAAGGGAGCATCATCGGGATGGAGAGGGGAGGTCGGGATTTACCTCGGGAGGTCGTCGGAGTAGCAAACAGACGATGGCGACGGCAGTAGTTGTCGTTGCCGAGCCTGCAGGGCACTCGCGGGCGAGCTGAAACTACGAGGGGGTTTACCAGGATATGGGGAACTTGTCTGCGTGCTTGGGGAGGCAAGGAGAGGCAGGGTATGGCCGGAATTGAGAGTTTAGCTCGTCGGAGACGGCGACGGTGCAAAAGAAAATTGCAACAGCGTGGTGGCTCTCGAGGCGTGGGGTTTGGGGGCAATGAAAGAGGAGAGGGAGGTGGTTATCACGCGTGATCACTGCGAGGTTTTAATCGCGGCATCAAGGCGAATTAAGCCCGAGAAATCAATGGCAGGGGCAGGGGAGAACGGTCGATGCGGGTGAGGACAACGACAGTGTTTGTGGGCCTACCTGGCAGTGAGGGGGAGAGTGAGGGGTTTGGGGCCACCAGTCAGCTTCTGTGTGGGTGAGGTTCTGAGTGGAGAAGAAAACGCTTCGGGGAGGGGGAGCTAGGCTGATACTGGGCTGGGATGGGCTTTTAGCTGGGCTGGGTCGGCTAGTTTCTATTTTTTTTCTTCTGAATCCTTTTTCCTTTTCTAATTCTATTTTTCTGTTTTGAATTTCATCCAACCATTCAAGCATTCAAATAATTCAAACAATTCAAACAATTGTAATGAGATTTTGGTTATGTTTATCAACATAAACCAAATCTCAAAAATAAAATAATATTTTTATTCCTTTTTAGGATCTATTTAATAATTAAATAAAAATAGCCCTTTAGTTATTTAATCAAAATAGGGTTTGATTTATTTAATAAAATCTCCATTTGAAATCCAAATATTTTCAAAACCAAATCAGTAGGTTTTATTTGGAAATAAAGAATATTTGTAAAACTTGTTTTAAAATAAAATAACATCTTTATTTTTGGTCCATTAACAATTAAATAAAAAGGCCTTATTCATTTACTTCATATAAGATTTGTTTTATTAGAATATTTATTTTGAAATCTAAAATAAAACCAAAACACTTCAGTAGGTTTTATTTGTGAATATCAAATATTTGGAAAACTTATTTTAAATAATTAAATAAGTTTTGATGTTTAAATTGGTAAAACCTTTTATTTAAATAAAGTTGGATATTAAATCCTTATTAATTTATTTAAATCAACTTTTGCTATTTTTATTCAAAACAAAATGTTTTTAAATCCAAAGCTTGGCCAAGGTTTACTTTGGCTTTATAAAATAATCCTTATTTAAAAGTATTTCCTTTTTATTTGAAAACCAAAATCTTCATAGTAGTATTAAAATACTTTTATTTTTCTTTTGTTAAATATTTATCTTTTTGATCCCTTTAGGATTTCTTTATTTAAAATAGGTTTTGAAGATTCCTTATTGGATCTCAAAAATTTCTTCTGGCCCTGAAAATCAACAAAGTTTTATTTTATTCATTTATTTTCACATTACAAGATTTGGAAAAATCTTGGGATGTGACATAGAGGGAAGGGTGGCCTGGGATCTCCATGTCGGGGCTTCAGCGGCGGCCCCATCGACGAAGTCCGGGTACGTTGCTTCTCGGCCAGCGAGAGGTATATCTGTGTTGTAGAAGTACGTCCGCTGCCAATTCTTGCGGGACTCGTGGCCTACGATGTCGGGGAACCGCCGGCCAGGCCGGATCTTGAAGCTAATTGTTCCGCAATTTCTAAGCTCGTCCTTGCTAGCTCCGTCTTCCCTCTTGATGGTGAATAAATAGATGAATAGATCTAACCAAGTCCTAATTCCTAGGTAGCCCTCACAAAGCGCTACATAGTTGCTAAGCGCTTGGATGCTATTCGGAGAAAGGTTCTGAGGTTGAACCCGGTAATGGTTGAGGACGGCAAGGAAGAAGTCCGAGATCGGGAAGGAGACGCCACGTACCATTTTCTCTTTGAGGTACACCTTCTCTCCAGCTTGGGGAGAAGGGGTGACCTCGCCAGCCAGCGCCACCCGCCAGACTAGCCCCTTCGTCATGGCGAGGTATCCTTCGGCCAGCAGCTCTTTGAGAACGTTGTTGGCGATATCAGAGCCGCGCCATTCACCCTTATGGGAGTCACCCTCCTCTTCCAGGGGCTCCATCCCTGCTGGAATATGGTCGTCGCCAGTGGATTGCACCACCGCGGACAGTGGCAGGACCACGCCCTCTGGAGGCACATGGACGGAGCCTGCCGGCTTGGCCGCAGTCTGGTTCGGCGCCGCCATGGACAGGGTGGAGCTGCTGCTCGCCATTGGAGTAGGAGAGAGGTGACTGGGAGATTGGGAAGAAACTAGGGTTTTTCGCGTGCGCGCGGAGAGCTCGAGGAGGTGTTCGCAGGAGGAAGACGATGACACGGGGGAGAATGAGGTGAAAAGATAAAATCTACCACGGTTGTAATTTATAACCGCCAGCGTCAAGATTCGTGCAAAGTGATCGAATGGTTGCTGCCTGGACAGCGCGTACGCGCGCGTGCACAGAAATTTAGCCATGTTCCCACCACCGCCGCCAATGTTTTGCATCCTTCATGTGGGAAAACGGATATGATTGCGTTCTCCGCATGTGTGAGTTACAAGGCGTCACTGACCTATGGTCTACGTTGCTCTATTGACACATGCAGGTGAACCATCCCATCTGAAGATTCTGGGATGGACGGATCCAGTCTGGCTATGAGAAGAGTACGATGGAAGATTCAGCAGTTCTCCGACTTACAAGTTGAAGACCGAGAGTATTACAGGGTTCTTGGGAGGACTACAAGATATTGCTTAACGATTTTCCGACATTCATTTAGACGGAGCATTCAACCTAAAGAGGCAAGACGTCACAAGATCTCAGAGTTCTCCGGGGGCTACTGTTGAGTATATGCTATATGGGTACCATGATAGCATGTCTGTAATCGGGATAACCCGGGTGGCCCACAGTTGGTAGCAAGGCCGATGTCCTGCTGGGTGCCCTAGTTAGATGGATCCAGAAGGGAGGCCCATGCCGGATAAAGTAAGGCTGCGGAGGAGTCACCAACGTACTCGGAGCCTTGGAGTGCAAGACACGTTAGACTAGTTGTATACCGTGTAGGACTCTGTAACCTGTCCGGCTAGGACTTTGCCTTTTACCCTAGGATCTGACGACTATATAAGCCGGACCTATGGGAGCCTTTAGGGCACAAGTTATAATAACACAACTCATACCGCGCATAGCAAACCAATCCCTATAACTCGGCATATTGCCATTATAGTGATTTATAGCAGGAGTAGGATTCCGCCACCGTCGTGGGATCTGAACCTGGGTAAGATTTGTTACCTCGTACTTGCCAACCTTCCGCCTTACCCCATGTCTCTAAACACGCTCTATGAGGACCCCTCCATGGCGTACTCGTCGGCAATACCACGACAATCACCAACAATACTATCATCATGAATCAATAATAAGTTCAGATCTGAGATCATGGCACTCGGGCCCTAGTGATAAGCATTAAGCACAAAAAGTTGCAACAAATTCAAATAGCACTAATAAAAGATACTAGGCACCATGCCCTAATAATCTTAATCGATTACATGATAGAACTCATCCAATCCGAACCAACCCCATAGCCTACAGCGGGGGATTACTCACTCATGGATGAGGAAAACATGGATGGTTGATGGAGAGGCGTTGGTGATGATGATCCTCTCCAAATTCCCCATCGCGACAAGGTGCCAGAATGGAGTTTTTGGTTCCGAATCGCGGTTTCTGGTGGTTGCGGCGCAGCGGAACTCTTTCTGGAAAAACGTAGAACCCCCTGAGTTTTTAGGTTAGAAGGCAACTTATAGGTGAAGAGGGAGGCCGAGAGGGTGCATGGGGCGGCCACACCCCCTTCAGGCGCGGCCAGGCCTGCCCCGCGCGGCTAGGGGTGTGGGCCCCCAAGGGCCCCACTCCGTCTTGTATTTTGGCTCCGTGAGTCTTCTGGTGAAATAGGATTTTTGTCATATTTTCCAGGAATTTTCCTGATAGTTGATTTTCTGCACAAAAACTAGACACCAAGGTAATTCTGCTAAAAACAACGTCAGTCTGTGTTAGTTGTATCCAAATCACACAAGTTTAGAGGAGAAACAATAGCAAAAGTGTTTGGGAAAGTAGATACGTTTTGGACGTATCAACTCCCACCAAGCTTAGCTTATTGCTTGTCCTCAAGCAATTCAGTTAAAAACTGAGTGCGATAAAAGACTTCCACAAACACACTTGCTTCATATGATGTATATATTCTTAGCACATGAGTAGATACTTAGAAAATTCATAATAAGGAGTATGCAACTAAGTCTACTCAATAGTCATTGCAAACTATGAATAGATTCCAACTCAATAATAATAAGTAGCATGAAACATAAACATAAGCAACATTGCAATGCTCATAAGAAGGTATGATAGAGTGGTATCTTGCTTGCCTTTGTTTGTAGAGAACAATATAAATGCCAAGGCACCTCTGAAGTTCTAGTGAAGACTAGAAGTAAAGATATCAGAGATACAAGCATCAAAGTGATGACATAATTAACCAAGTTTTGAGACAAGCACATTACACTAAGAATGACAACTATGCTCTCAAGAAGGTGCTCATATAATAAGTGGTGACTCAACAAGGAAGTGAAAAGTTTTTGAAAAGTTTGAAAGGCTTCCAAATTCTGAAAGTAAGGTACTCATTAGCTTTGAGATCTTATTGCCCCTGTCATAGGCATCTTTAGATGATTAATGTGAAAATGAGGTCCAATATGAGTTATATGCTTGACAGACCATAAACTAGAAATCTCATGTCCCTTTAGTACGAGGGCCGCTCCTCATGCTACTCAACTTTAGTTACTGGTAAGTTCTTGTCATAGTAAATACATGCGTATCATAGAGAACCGCCAATGGGGTACCCCTTGCACATGATACAAGAGCTATCCCATAATCAAAATGACAAGGCAAGTAGGCAATGAGCATCTCAGAAATATTCGTATTTGCGATGGGAAAATGGTGCATTTTATCTCTTCCCTCTTTTCAATATGTGTCTTTTTTTATAAGAAGAAAGCTTCATAGATTCCTCATTATGGTTATGCTGCAAGTTTCCACCATGATTAGGCATGACTTAGGCTAGCGGCCCAGGCGTTTTTCTCTAACACATATACATAACTCGATGGACTTACAAGCTCCCCTTTTATTTCACACCGACGACATCCGCAAACAAAAGAGCATGATATCAACTAGGTATATATTTACAGGTGTTGAAAGTGTTCCCCATGACAGCACGGTTCTGATAACTCCCAGCCTATAATTTGCAAGCATATAACTTTCATGGACAGTGACAATGGTTCAGGTTTATTAAGTGCAAGAAATAAAGTGTGCCATCAAGTTCGTGAGAGCTTTACTAACTAAGTTTCTCAAAACAAGCAAACATTTTATTTGGAAGAAAAAAGGCATAATGAATATGCACTGAATAGCAAATAATGCTAGTAGGTAGGTATGGTGGACACTATTGGAAAAATTGATTTTGGGGAGTTGGATGCACAAGTCGAGCTCATACTCACTGCAATTTAAGGTTAGAAATAGAGAGGGAGCGACAAACGAGAGAGCAATAACTGTCATAATCATGCTTGCAACAAAATAGGACTAATTATGGCATGAAAGTGATACAAGAACTCTTAAGGAAAAATAAATCATAGAGGCTTACTGACTATTGTTCAGTCAAATGCATGCGTGAGCATGTGCCAAGTCGATTCACATGAAACATTCAGAGGAGGATACCACAATATCATACCAAGTTATGAATAAAATAATGCAAGCAAACATTCATATGACATGCTACAAACTATTAGCAAGTTGGAGCTAATCATAAGAGAGAAAGAACTACTAAGCATCCATAAATAACATACACCTTTCATGAACAGAATGAGCATGCCCATAGTGATGAGTATATGTACAAAAATGAAAATAAATAGAGTTCGTTACCAGCCTCTTACCATGCCTCAAGTTGTCTTAATCTTCATTATTGCCCTTCACTTGTGTGGCTTGAATAATAACATGAAACCAAACTCCACTTAGGACTGCTGAACCCTGCGAAGAACTTCACAAAACCAAATAAGAGCAACAAATATTTTTGTTGTTTTCGATTTTTAAAGAAAGCACACAAAACAAAACAAATAAAGCAAAAATAAACAAAGAAAAATCTTGTTGGAATTTTCTTAAGGCAACCCAAAGCTAAAAGGCAAAGAAACATACCAAGAGAAACAACAAAAATATTTTTGGTCTTTTTGTGTTTTGAGAAAGCAGAAACAAAAACCAAAAAGAAAGCAAAACATGGATATACAAAGAACCAACGAAACATGATATGTATATGAGTGTCATGTCGGTATACCTCCCCCACGCTTATGATTTTGGCCTAAGTGGGGCTCAATAGCGCGGGTAGTTACCCCAAGCTGGTGGGTCATCATAGGAATGATCATAATCAGGCCCTCGCGATGAAGAAGAAGACGCGCTCCAATCATAGTAGGGCTGTTGGTATGAAGACTCCCCCATGTTGGAGGGCTGAACCGAATCATCTTCGGCATCCTCTCCAACATTCTCCTCTTGATAGGATAGCTCCTCCACGTATGTGTCAAACTATTCCTCCGTGAGCGACCATCATTGGCAGTTATCAAAATTAAACAAAGCTGGTGTAGGAAAATAGACTACTTTCTCACTGCTACCCCCTCTCCAACCACGCTTGACAAAGGATATCTCATACGGTAAATCTCTCACAATAGCCCAAGAAGAAACAAAATGATGCTGAACCATGGAATTGAGATCAAGTCTCTCTATGGGGAACCTATAATCTGAATGGTGAGGCTCTAAACCACAAAAATCTAGCAAACGAGAGGCAATGAGGCCTCCACAAATTCCACCCTTCTCGCGGTTAGTGGTGAGACGGTAAGCTATCAAAGCACTCAGGTTATAAGATCTATCCCTATTCAAAGCAGCTGAGATAAAAGCTAGATCAAAATAATATAACTTTCTAGCAGTCTTTCTAGCAAGAACACACTTTGTAATGAAATAGGCAAAATATCTAATGGATGGGAACTAAATGTTCCTAATTTTATCATTTTCCTTTGAGAAGTCGCAACCTTGGCAAATTTTAGCATATAAATCCATAAGTGGCTTAGGCTTCTTTCTCATATTCTCACAAGATCCCCAATGTGGCACTCTAATAGCTGGACAAAAATTAGCAAAAGGCAGGTCGATAGCTATATTATAGATTTTATAATGGACTATCGGATTAGACGCGGACCAAATAAACCGGAAGTCCTGCACCACATCCATGGTTAGCTTAACATATTGATATGGTTCCTCTTCAACAAAGTGTTCTAACCATGCATTGGTAATCATAGTTTGGATATCCTGGAGGATCCCCGCGGTTCTCATAAATTCAGGGCATGGATATATGGAAGGGAAGACTTCTTCCTCACGATGGACTTTTATTGGCTCAGGTAAGTTCAAATCACGTTGATGCAATGGGTATACACTCATCTTCTTTTCTGAGATTTTTAGACAAACATCAAACCAAGTAATTTCCAAGTTGATAGATGATGAGAAACTACTATAGGAACTTGCTAGAGGGATAAACATGCATCAAAATGAAATCTCTAAGCATAGAACAAGCATGCAAGCTCACACAACCTGACACCTATAGAAGCAAAATACTCAAGATATAATCTACCAATCACAAATCTAATTGGACAAGCGGAAGAGGCACATACCAAGGAGCAATCCCTCCAAAAATCAGCAGCAAAGATGGGCTGAGCAACGAGATTCCAAAATTGGGAGAAAGAACAACAGGAACTCGAGCTTGAAAAAATTTTCTGGTGTTTTTTGGGAGATTGAAAGAAGTGGCTGTAAGGAGACAACTTGGAGGGCCACAGGTGGGCCCCACCCAGGCCAGGCACGCCCTGGGGCTGGTCGCGCCACCAGGGGGTGTGCTGGCCTGGTGGGTCCCCCTGGGCCACTCTGGGTGTCCCTCTGCCTGTTTTTCGAGGAAAAAATTAATATGAATTTTCTAGAATTTTTCAGGAAACTTTATTTTTGGCCAATTTTCAGGTTATGAAAATTGATTTTCTCGCAGAAAAAGTTTTTTAGAAGAAGAAAAAAGAAAACCAAAACCAAAACTACAGAAGTTCTAAGACACTCTAACAAGCAAACAACTAGCAAAACTAAAGCTAACAAGAGAAAGAGCAAAAACTAGGAAGGAGAAAAATAAAAGTGAGCAAGTATAACCACTATGAAAACATTATTTTGTTCATCAAAATCCCTTTGTTAACAAGGTTGATCAGGGTTGTTACCAAAACAATCTTATATGAAGAAAAACTTGGTATTCCACAAGGTGATTATGTTACCTCAAACTTGATAGCAATAGTCCCAATTATAATAGTTTCAAAACTGTCTTGTGGAATGGGACAATATATTTCTCCAACTTTGATGCTCTCAATATTTTCAATAGAATTCAGGCAATAGCTCTTATCAATCTTCTTGGGGAAATAGATAGTATGCTCTTTTTCATTAATACTAAAAGTTACTTTTCCTTAATTACAATTGATGACAGCACCTGTAGTATTAAGAAAAGGTATCCCAAGAATAATAGACATATTATCATCTTCATGCATCTCAAGCACAACAAAATCAGTTAAAACCAAGAAATTATGAGCCACTTGAACAGGAACATCCTCACATATACCAACAGGAATAGTAGTTGACTTGTCAGCCATTTGCAAAGATATATTAGTTGGTATCAACTTTTCTTGCTGGAGTCTCTTATAGAGAGAAAAAGGAATAACACTAACTCCAGCTCCCAAATCACATAAAGTTTTTCTAACATAATTATTCTTAATAGAGCAAGGAATACTTGGTATACCTAGATCACCAAGTTTCTTTTGAACCTTACCATTGAAGGAATAATTAGCAAGCAAAGTACAAATTTCCTCATTAGGAATCTTCCTTTTATTATAAACAATATCCTTCTGACACTTTGAATAAGGAGGAAATTTAATAGCATCAGTCAAATGAATTTGCAAAAAGGTTTCATCCACTCACAAAACTTATTGTAGTGTTCTTCCTCCTTTGACTTGTTTTTCTTATTGGAAAAAGGCATAGGTTTCTGCACCCAAGGTTTTCTCTCACTACCATGTTTTTTAGCTATAAAATCTTCCTTAGTGGACCTAGTGTTCTTAGTGTGCTTCTCAAGTTCTTCCTAAACTTCCTCCTTATCAGGAGCATCATTTTTATCATTACCACTCTTAGTTTCAGCATCAGAGACAGATATACTACTAGGATCTATAGTAGGTTCAGGTGGTTCCTAAACTATTTTATGTTTATTCTTTTTTCTCTTATGAGGACTATCACTACTTTCACCTTGTTGACAATCCTGCTCAATTCTTTTAGGGTGTCCTTCAGGATATAAAGAATCTTGAGTAGCTATACCACTCCTAGTTCTAATTCCATAGGCATGTTTATCTCCTGAAGCATTAACTAGCATATCCTTTTCTACCTTAGCAAGTTGATCAATTTGGGTTTGAACCATTTGAAAGTGTTTACAAAGCATTTTAACATCATTAGCAGTTCTTTGCACAATATCTTTCAACTCATTAATAGCTCTAGAGTTTTCCAATAAATGATTCTGAACATGTTTATTAAAATTACCTTGTTTAACAATAAAAGTGTCAAGTTCATCTAAGCATTGATCAGGAGGCTTACCATAGGGAATATCACCTTCATCAAAGTGGAGAGAGTGTACCTCAATAGTAGATGAGTGGTGAATTGGCTTACATAATTCTTCTATAGGAGGTAGATTCTTCACATCTTCAGCTCTAATACCTTTCTCCTTTAGACATTTTTTAGCTTCCTTCATCAATTCATCAGTTAATGCAATAACTCCCCTCTTATTTGGTTTTGATGTTGGAGCTGGTTCAGGCACAATTGGTTCAGGAGTAATGGCCTTAGGTGTATTTAGCTTAGTTGAAGTCCAATCATCATAATTCTTGCTTATTTTAGACATTAATTATTCAGCATTTGTAGGAGTTCTTTTCCTGAAAACACAATCAGCAAAACAATGTAGGTATGTCCTAGAATCATCAGTTAGTCCATTATAATAAATATCAAGAAGCTCATTTTTAGGCAATGGATATCCAGTATGTGCATGAATCAAGGCACAGAACCTTGTCCATGACTCAGGCAATTTCTCTTCTTCTCCCTGCTTAAAATCAGAAAGTTTCTACAAAGCAGCATGTCTAGCACTGGGAGGAAAATATTTCTGGAATAAAGAAGCAATCAAACAATCAGGGCTATCAATGGAACCAGGAGGTAATCTATTAAACCAAGCCTTAGATTCTCCTTTTAGTGAAAAATGGAAGATCTTAGTAACAAAGTACTTGTGCATCTTAAAATCATCAGAGAATAAAGCACTCATAGTGGAAAGCTCATTCATATGTGCCACAACACTCTCATTCTCAGCCCACAAAAAGGTTCTTTCTCAACAATGTCTAAATAGGATAAATCAAGAGAGAAATCATAATCTTCATCTTTAATATGTATGGGAGAAGTGGCAAACTTAGGATCAGAGGACAATTTAAGAATAATGGTATGTATCTCAAGGAGACTCCTAATAGCACTAGTACCATATGTGTTTTGGTACTCTACAGTAAATTCATTAGTCATTTCAATGTAACCATCACTAATATCATATCTCTCTCTATAGCCAGGTGAGCTAACAGGTGTAATAGTGTCTTCACTAGGAGTTTCAGTGTTACCTAAAATAGTTCTAGCAATAGTAGCATATAGGAAAGGACCTAATGAACCACTTGCATCAAGAACAGTAGAAGTAACATGATGAGTATCAGAAGCAATTTCAGATTCAGCAGTAGTAGCAGTGTGTGTAGTATGTGTTGTTGGGCCATGTAGAGATAAAACAAAACTTTCCCTCTAATGTGGTGATCCCAAGATCTAGCTGAGGTAGAAGGCCACAAGGTTTACCACTAGACGCGTAGTTGCGGATTACTGATGAAGCGTGTCAGTTCATGCAGTGCAGTCCTCACGATCCGATCGTCCTGGTGCTGATCGTACAACACCTCTGATAGTATCCACACGTACAAGGAGGAGTACCGGCGGTGAACTGCTAGGTTCAATACGACGGCAAGACTGCTGTGGAGCTAGGGTTTCCAACACATGGAATGCCCTAACCGATCAACGATTAACACTTCTGGGTTACTGTGCTCCACTATATATAGGGAGTGAACGTGGGCTCCACTCTTGTGGCCCATTCACTAAAGCCCATATAAAACTAGTCACCGTGAGTCCGACTCACTGACTTAGTCTAAATCCGGCTTGGGTCTAACCCAACCAGATTTCCGGTTTAGGTCCAATCCGAACTTGCTCCCGCTCTTAAGTGTGTGACCCCGCAGGCTCTTGGCAACTTAGACACGATTAGAGTCTGACTCTCAATCGATCAGTTGGTAGCGGATCCTAGCAGAACATGCCGACTCCCAAGTGCCAAAGAGTCATGACCACTTGCCTTTCCAATTCGACTTACGTCCGAGTCCCTTTTGCCTCACGATATACATTGTCAGACTATAGGCGAATATTTGTCATCCCTTAAATAGTCTGACTCTCTTCTCGATCCAAGATAAGTGATTCACCCGACTAACTCTTAGTCGGTCGCCTCGGTTAACAATTAACCGAGTCGTGCATGGCCATGCTTTCCGAATCATATCATCTGAGCGGGCCCAGAAAATATCTCTCCAAGTGGAGGGGAAAAATCCCGTCTTGGTTATTCACATCATGCAGCTTGATTCTCAGTAGATCTGAACTCTGCCTTTATGACTGCCCAGTTACAGATCAGCGTTTCATAGAACCTAAGTCGGTGATCCTCAACTCGGACTATGCAACAACCTCAGGTCTAAGGATTACATTGATTGAGATATACAAATGACCACTTGTTCGTTGTACCTCATATGGGTCAATCCGACTCGCTAAAGTCTTTAGCCGAATCTGTGTAAGTCGGAATAGCATCACCATGCCCATGACAAGTGGAACCGAGTCATCAAGCCGACTTTCACATTGGTCTAAGTTGTGTGTCCAGTACAACCTCAATGACACAGGATATTTAGTACAAACAACATGAATGTATAGTTCCACAACCGAATCACATATTCAATGATACACATCAGATGTTTATACAAGGACAACTTAATCACTTTATGAATACAATAGGAAATATTATCATACATGATTTCCTCTAGGGCATATTCCCAATAGTCTCCCACTTGCACTAGAGTCAATCTTCTGACATCACATGTCTAAGCATCTAATGCCCATGGCTCTCAGGTGCGCCTCATGCTTCGGCTGTGGTAACCGCTTTGTCAATGGATCCGCAATATTTGCATCCATGTGTACCTTCCATAACTTGATATCACCCTTATCCATGAACTGGCGAATCAGATGGTACCGCATGAGTATGTGCTTGTTCTTCTGGTGTTGTCTAGGTTCCTTGGCTTGTGAAATAGCACCATTTTTGTCACAATACACGTCTAACGGATTGGCGAGCCCTGAACCACACCAAGATCCATGAGGAAATTCCTCATCCAAACAGCTTACTTTGCTTCCTCTGAGGCGACAATATACTCAGCCTCTGTTGTAGATGCAGACACAGTCTCTTGCTTGGAACTCTTCCATCTCACAGCACCTCCGTTTATAATAAACATGTATCCGGATTGAGAATGAGAATCATCAAAGTTGGTAAGATAACTCGCATCTGTGTAACCATTTACACTGAGTTCATCTTCACCACCATAAACCAAGTACTTTAGGATATTTTTAGCCGCTGTCCAGTGGATTTCTCCAGGATCAGCCTGGTATCTGTTCACAACAATTAGAGCATATGAAACATCCGTCCTAGTACAAATCATGGCATACATGATGGATCCGACTGCAGAAGCATACGGAGTCACACTCATCCGACTTTGCTCATCAGTTGTCGAAGGACATTGAGTCTTGCTAAGTTTTATGCCATGGGACATCGGTAAGAACCCCTTCTTAGACGATTCCATGTTGAACCTCTTCAACACTTTGCCCAAATAAGTACTCTGACTCAACCCAATGAGCCTTCTTGATCTATCTCTATAGATCCAGATTCGAAGAATATATGTTTCCTCACCCAAGTCTTTCATTGAGAAACTCCTTTCCAATGATTCCTTGGTATCTTGCAACATCTGGATGTCATTTCCAGTCAGTAATATGTCATCCACATATAAGATTAGAAAGTTTACTTTTCTCCCACTAAACTTCTTGTATAAACAAGAATCATGATCACTCTTGATGAAGCCAAATGATTTGACTACCTCATCAAAGCGAATATTCCAACTCCGAGATGCTTGATTCAACCCATAAATGGATTTCTGAAGTTTACATACGTTGTCAGCATTAGCAGGATCGACAAAACCCTCGGGCTATATCATATACATGTCCTCGGTTAAATTTCCATTAAGGAAAGCCATTTTCACATCCATCTGCCATATCTCATAGTCGAAATAGGTTACTATAGCTAACATGATCCCAACTGATTTAAGCATCGCTACAAGCAAGAAAGTCGCGTCGTAATCAACTCCTTGAACTTGTCGGAACCCCTTCGCGACAAGACGTGCTTTATAGACGGAACATTTCCATCCATATCAGTTTTTTTCTTAAAGACCCATTTGCACTCGACGGGTCTTGCATCGTCTGGAAGATCAACCAAGTTCCAAACTTGATTTTCATCCATGGACTTTAACTCAGATCTCATGGTTCCAAGCCATGAATCGAAATCAGATCCCACCATCGCTTCTGAATAACTTGCCGGCTCATCACTTTCTAATAGTAATACATCACGAACACTTCGTAATCTTGCTGATCTTCGTAGTACAGGTGCTGCTGCCGGCTCAGCTACCACGACCGGCTCAACCTCCAAGGTTTTTGCCAACTCGCTACTAGCCGGTTCCTCTCAAATTTCTTCGAGATGCACCGTGCTCCCACTTACTCCCCAACTGAGAAACTATTTCTCAAGGAAGACACCATTCCGAGCGACAAACACTTTGCCCTCTTCTCGGTTGTAGAAGTAGTAACCCAAGGTTTCCCTCAGATACCCGACGAAAATAAACTTATCCGACTTGGCCATAAGTTTGTCCGACAAACTCGGGTTTTTGCCTGTCCACATCTCATGCGGTGTCTTCTCTACCGATTTTGATGGTACTTTGTTTAGTGCGAACGCCGCTATTTCTAGACAATAACCCCAAAATGATAAAGGCAGATCTGTCGGACTCATCATTGATCGTACCATGTCCAACAAGGTCCGATTCTGCCTTTCCTAAACACCATTCCTTTGTGGCGTTCCTGGCGGAGTAAGTCGAGGAATTATTCCACAACTTTTCATATCGTCATCAAACTCATGGCTCATGTACTCGCCTCCTCGGTCCGACTGAAGAAACTTTATTTTCTTGCCAAGTTGATCCTATGCTTCATTCTGGAATTCTTTGAACTTTTCAAAAGCTTCCGACTTATGGTTCATCAAGTAGATATATCCATGCCTACTCAAATCATCAGTGAAGGTAATGAAGTACTCATAACCACCCCTGGCTGTCATGCTCATTGGTCCACATACATCACTATGTACTAGTCCCAACAAGTTGGACGCCCTTTCGCAACTCTTTGCAAAAGGTGTCTTGGTCATTTTGCAGAGTAGGCAAGATTCGCATGTCTCGAACGACTCCAAGTTGAACGAAGTTAGGATTCCATCATCATAGAGCTTCTTCATGCGTTTCCAACTAATATGACCAAGCCGACCGTGCAAAAAGTAAGTCATATTTAGATCATTTGGTTTTAACCTTTTAACATTTATGTTATAAACCGACTCACCATAGAGATTCAAAATAAATAACCCGTCCTAGACGGGTGCAAAGCCGTGAAACATATCATTCAAATACAAAGAACAACCATTATTCTTGATATTCGAATCATAGCCTTGCCTCATCAAACATGAAGAAGAAATAATGTTTCGACTGAGCACTGTAACATAATAACAATTATTCAGTTCCATAATGAATCCGGAAGGTAAATGAAGTTCCTTCATGCCGACTTCCAACGCAGCAACTCTTGCTTTGTTGCCGACTCGAATATAAACCTCGCCTCTTGCTACGCTCCTAGTTCTTACCAGTCCCTGCAACGAGTTGCGGATGTGAATAACTGATCTGGTATCATATATCCAAGAACTATTAGGTTTTCACATCCCAAAATTTTCCAATTTTGAAATGTGAAAAAAATAAATAAACAAAATAAATAATTGTTCAAATTGAGGGTGAAAAGAAACTTTTTGTTTAAACTTGGAAACATAAAAACCCATCTTGAACAAACTTTGAATAAATGGAATCCAACAAACTTCAATCAAGTGAAATGCATTCATCAATAATGTGTTTTGAAATTTAAACACTTGGAAAAGCTAAACCAAAACACTAATGGAATAAATCATTTCCAAGATCTTTATAAGACTAAGGATTTGATCCATATAAAATTTATCAACAAACATTTATAGTTGATCAAGAATGATAAATAAAAATATTATAAAACCATAGAAATTGATTCTATTCAATTTGGAGCCATGGATAAAATCTTATGAATTTTAATAAGATAAGGGAATAATTTCCAAAGCTAATAAAGCTCCTATCTAAAATCCATACCAAACTATCAAAAAGTAATCCTAAAAGGGATTTAAAAGCATAAAAAAATATCAAATGAAATTATACAAATTGGAATCACCAATTTTGGATCTATAAATAAAAAAAAATATGGACTTTATAAGACAAAGAAAGAAAGAAAGAAAGAAATAAAGGATATTTAAAAGCCCAAATTACATCTTGGCCAAATCCATAAGCAAATGAAATAAAGAGAATCCAAATAAAATAAAGGGATAAAGATTATTCCAAGAAAATTATATGGCATTAAACCATATTCTAATTATATAAGGATAAAGATAAAAATTCCAAATAGAAATGATTAATTAAATCATGAGAAAGTAATAAATGGAAATTTATCAAAGTGGATTGAAAAGTTATCAAATTAACTTAAAAGAATTATTGGAATTAATTTATATGGTATTCAAAACCATAATCAAATTTTATTTAATTAAAGACAAATGCTCATTTTAAATGATTAATAAATCATATTAAAAATATTTCAAATAATTCAAAAAGAATTATTTAACACCCTATTAAATAAATAAAACCTACTGAAAAGGTTTGGTGACAAATTGGAATTCAAATACGGGTTTGAAAATATAATTAAATCTTATTTAATAAAGGAAAGTGTCCTTTTTAAATAAATACAAGCCATAAAAGAATTATTCCTAAATTGGTATTTAAAATACATGTTTAAACAGAATACAAACTTACTGAAAAGTTTGAAAAGTTTTGAAATGAAAAAAAGTTTGAAATCTTTTGGATAAAATCAAAACAGAAAATGATAATAGAAAAAGAAAAAGGATTCAGAATAAAAAAAGGGAAAGAAACAAACTAACCCATCAGGCCCAGTCCAGCCCATTTCCCAGCCCACCTTCCTCCCCGCATGAAGCGTTTTTATACTCTAACTTAAACCCACCCAGTCACTGAGCTGCGGACCCCACCCATTCTCTCTCTCTCTCTAACGCTAACGAAGCGACCCCACTCGTCAGTCGTCGTCTTCACCCCCCGCGGTGACCACGCCCCTCTCTTCGCCGTTACCAGCCGTTGCAGACTCGATTCAATTTGAGTTACTGCCGCACTAATCCCTCCCCGTGACCATGCCCTACTAATCGCCTCCCTCCCCTCCCCATTCCCCCCAGACGCCATACACCCTCTGCCTCCAGGCCACCCTGATGTTGCTTGAAGACTTACACTGCTCCGACGAGCTTCGCAAACAATTCCGGCCAGTACCTGCCACCCCTTCACCCCTCGACCACACGAGCTCGTTCGCGAGGATCTCCTGCACCTTCTAGTGCCTCGCACTCGACCGCGTGTGCCCCGTATCCTCGACAACAATGACAACCGAGAGCCGCCGCCGTCTGCCTCGACTCCGGTGACGCCCCCAGGTAGCATCTGACCGCCCCTCTCCCTCTCAACGATGCTCTCACACTCTACTCTCTCGCGCGCATCTAACGCGACCCTTTGTTGGCCTTCTCCTACTGTGTAGCTTCGCCCCCATCGACGACAGTACGTGCCCAACGGTAACAGCTTCTCCGGCGAGCAATCAGCGTCGTCTCCGTGCACCCATGTCCCTCCTCCGGCCACCTTGAGCACCGTGATGACCCCGCGAGCACGGTAAGCCCCTCCGTTCCTTTCCCTTCCTTTCTTCCTAGAATCGTCGGACCATCACTGACCGAGCGCGCCGCCGCTCGCCCTTGACCCAGCGCCGCCAGACTTTGGTCAGGGCAAAGCTGCCCATTAGATTTTGATCCCACGGCCAAGCTAGAATCATTAAACAAAGCGGTATGGGCTGATCTGGTCCGTGCAATCCCACTTAAATCCAACGGTCTGTACTGATCGATCCATGCGAAACGTTTTTAGCCAATAGGAAACAGACGCGTGACTCTGACTCTGTTTTAAAAACAGAAAATATTCTATTATATGGTTAGATTTGAAAAATTCATAACTTTAAATCTACACGTCCAAATTTTACAAATTTTATATCAATAGAATCAGCAAAACAAATACTTTCCAACCATGCATTTTGTTTAGTGAATTTCTTCTGAAAAGTTAGTTGTTTTTGCAGAAACATATGTAGGCGTATTTTGTGTATAAAATTCATTTCTAAAAAAGTTTTTGAGATAAAATCTTTTGTAAATGGATTTTTTTGAACCTACTGACCATAAAAACCAACTTATGGATTTAAAAGTGTATTTTGTGAAGCTAAATAATAAATCTTTGAATTAAAGCATTTATAACTAGATAAAATTGTTGAATATGTTTTAAAATGCTTTTTGAGTAAAACCTTTGGAAAATGATTTGATTTAAACTCTCTGACCCTAAACACCAAGTTTTAGGATTTAAAAATATATTTGGCGAACTCTATAAAATTATTACTTTGTTTAAAGGCATTTCTAACAAATAAAATATTGCTTTGGTATTTAAATGGTATATATGTAAAACCTTTTGCAAATGTTTTAATATTAAACACTTGACCTTAAAACACTAACATTTGTGTTTAAAAATATATTTGTCAAACACTAGGAATTATTACTTTGATTTAAATCATTTCTAGCAAAACAAAAAAAATATTCACTAACTTAATATCAAATGGTTTTGCCATTTTTATACATGATCAATAGGTGTTTTAAAATGTTTATAACCTATTAGAAACCACTTTTTCAAATAAAACAATCTTTGGCATGCTTGCATGCATTGCTTTGTTTTTATTATTCTATGTGATGAATTGCTTGAATGGTAGATTGAATTTATGCCTTGATTGAATTATAGTGAAATTTGAAGAGTGTGACTATTGCAAGATCAAGGAGTGAGCTTATATTATCTACCAAAAAGGCAAGTGGTGCTTCATCCTTTTGTCCCATTATTTGCACTATGCATTAGTGATATTTCTATGTGGGACTTGCATGGAATTTTACTAAGTATACTATGCCATGGGAAATCCTAGTAGATGAAACCTTAGTAGAATTTTCCTAAGTTAAGATTCCTACTACTATCATGCTTAGCTTAGCTAGTAGAAAATAAGGGTGGATTATATTCATGCTATGGAATATTTCTAAGTCAAGGACTTGTGTTTTGTTTAATAAAACAACTAAGTGAATGAATCACCTGGGTGGAATGGTAATTGCTTGGTTGGTTTTTGGTGAGTGGTTACCAGGGCCCATTTTTAAATGGTTTACCCTGTGTATCTCACTTGTGGAATGCCACCCAGGAACAAATAGATTTGAGATGTCAAATGTTAAGAAGCTTCAAGTGCAACCACTTGTTATTATGGGCTCTGCCTGGATAATATAGGTTGCAATAACTTAGCCAAATGGACAGTCGGTGGTAGGGGATGATAAGTTTGGGAACGCGTCCATTCTGGTCCAAGGGAAGGCTTCTGAAAGATCTTGTCTCGATGCATGTCGAGTCTTGTGGGGAAAGTGCACCACCTCTGCAGAGAGTAAAATCTAAGTACTTAGTCGTGTCCCCAGCAATGGACAATTTGAGCATCAAGACATGGAAGCTATCAAGAATCTCCTCATCCCAATTTCTAAGTTAAGAACTTGTGGTTGAACAAGGGTTAAGGGATCACCAATGTCTATTGGTAGATGCCTTGGGTGATTTTGACAAACAAAAACTTAGTGTTTTCAAATGATAAGGAAAATCTATTTTGAGCAAAGAAAGCCTAAGCTCCACTTAGCCAAATGCATATAGATGATAGATACTACTATTCTACCATAGTATCACTTGCCAATACAATTCAAATGTATTGACCCTTCTGGCTATAACTTATTATGTTGCAGGTTTGTTTGATGTTAGTGAAGTGTGTTGATTAGGATTACAAGTCTACAACCAACATGATTGCCTGTGGAACTTTGAAGATGAAGGACTCCATTCTATATAGTTATTTCTGCTGCATTGTAATGAGATATCCAAAGGAGCTATGTAAGATGTAATGAATTATTTTATTCCTGGTTATAAAGTTGTATTATGACCTTTGTTTCTTGATATTACATCTTAACTGTGGATGCTAGCTATTGATCCAGGGACTAGCATTGTAAACACACGGATCTCTACCTTATTAAAGGTTGGGACCTCTACATAGGTGCATCAGCAAGATATATGTCTATAGCATTGCAAACAATTGTACCTTATTCGGAAGTCATACCCCCAATCTTGGCTTCACCAGCCAAATAATTGTTGCAGTTCCTCTTCTAGTGGCCATCCGCCTTGCAATAGAATCAAGTGGATCCGGCTGAAGGAGATAGCTTAGTCCCCGAGGAAGCACTTGGGACCTGGTCCAGAGCCTGCTTTCCTCCTGACTTAGCCTTCTTCTTAGTCCAAGAACTCTTCTTGAACTTACCCTTATTATGCACCATCAACACTTGACTGGCGTCCTTCTTGAGGTCTGCCTCTGCCTGCTTGAGCATCCCATGCAATTCAGTGAGCTTCTTATCCATACCATGCATGTGGTAGTTCGAAATGAACTACCCATATGCACTAGGAAGAGAGTTCAGAATTATATCCGTAGCGAACTCCTCGCTAATGGGGTAGCCAAGCCTCTCGAGAGACTGCACATAACCAACCATTTTGATCACATGCTGACACAGTGGATCACCATCCTTGAGATTGCAACTCAGCAAAGCCTGAGAGACTTGATACCTCTCAGTTTTTGCCTGAGCCTGGAACATACATTTGCAAGTCCTCTCAGCTTGAGACTTGATACCTCTCAGATTTCGATCATATCGTAGGCCTCTACATTGTCGAACTGCTTTTGCAAGTCCGGTTCCATGTGAGCAAGCATAAGACAGCTAATATCGGTGGACTCATCCCTAGCCCGATGGTAGGCATTGGTAGCAGCGACAGTCGCATTCTCATTCGGCTCATTTGGAAGTGGGTTGTCTAGGACATGGTCCTTCTTTTCTTGTTTGAGAACAATTCTCAGATTTCGATACCAGTTGGTAAAATTAGTGTCATTCAGTTTATCTTTCTCAAGAATGGTTCTCAACGCAAAACCGACTATCTGAGAGTGACTGCTACTTCGTGCCCTGATCTACAACAGAAATATGCAAAACACTTAAGACATGTATTGATAAAAGAGCAAGCATATTAAACACTTTAAGATTTTATGCTCCCACTAGAACCAACACCCCTCTGTTAGTTACTTAGTGATTCGGGATCCTAAAGTGGGGAGTCATAAGGAATAACTCTCATGTTTAGTTCCACTTCTCTATTCCCTTTTTATTTGCTTCTTAGAAACACGAAGTCAATCACTCTCCTACAAATACATGATAACCTCGGAGCGAAAAGAAAAGAAAAGAAAGAGGTAAAATAAAGATAAAGGGAGAAATCTTTTTGTGGTTTTTGAGAAGGGGAATTAAAGAATAGAAAATTGGCGGCAAAGCTCGGCTTTCAAAATCACAAACAAAATAAATTAACGAAAGATAAAGTGTTGGGGAAACCAACACGAGTGCTTATAAACTCAAAAAAAATCATAACCTCGAAAATAAAATAAAGTAAATGAATGCCAAATAAAGATAGGTAGAAAACCTCCCCAAGCTTTGGCTTTTGCAAGCCCTTCAAATCATTGAGGTGGGGGCAAAAGGTTGTAACCCTAGTCCGAAAATTGAGTTGATAAGTAACTTGTTGTTTCTCGAAGGTTCAGGGCGAGATTATGCATCCCCTCCATAGTCCCTCCAAGTTTTTGGAAAACTTGATATGTAGCAAACCGGTTTGGTGGCTTCTCTCCTTGATGACGGACTTCTTTATCCTCCTCTTGGTCCTCATCCTATTCCAAAATATCCTCCTCAGGTTGGTTTTTCTCAACCTGAAAGTCATAAAGCACATGTCCTTCCTCTATAGAGTAAAGACCATTAGGCAGAGGAGAGGGGTAGAGACGCCCAGCTCCAGCAATATGCAGATAATAAACACCACCTCTCCTAGTAAGCATTCCACAAGCCCTCAAAGTAGAGAAACCAACACGTTGCTTAGCTAGAACCGGTTGTAACTCACCTAGGTCGATGCCCAGGGCATTCGCAAGCATGGTGATGACGCCTCCACATGTGATTGGTCCTGGGCTTTGGGAGGATTGGTACTTCAAGTAGCGCATAAGAATTGCTCCTAAGTGGAGTGACAACTTGTCGTAGTTGAAAGAAGCTTTTTGGAGGACTAAGATTTCCTCGTCATTGAGTCTTGTAAACTCATTATGTGCCTGCAAGGTGTTAGCAGTAACATAGAACAAATAGCGAATAGCAGGATGTTGAATATTTTTCCCTTTGCTGACTCTAGAAGTAAAGCTCATTCTATTATAGCAGAGTTTAGGGGAAGGTTCTATGCTAGTAAAAGATGCGCAGAGAATCAGGATCATTGTTGGATAAACCAAAAAAATTGCACCATTCATCTAGTGATAATGGATAATTGTTGTTCATAAGTCGGAAAGGAATTATATCCTCCCCATGCCATGTTTTAACGATGCTTTTCAAAGAACTTAAAAATTCAATGGTTGACCAGCGATAGGTAGGTGCATCATGAAGAAAAAGTTTTGCAGGCCAACCCTATTGCAAATTAAATTAAAGTCATTAAAAATACCGAGTTTGTTCAATATGACAGGGTAAGCCACTTGGTTGCCTTGACTTCTCGGTTTTTGATCCTGTCAAAACAATAATGGTGGGAATCGTCCTTGAATTGTATCCCCATGCGTTCCTGAGCTGCTGCCCGAGAAGGACTAGCGGCGGCAAGAGAAACGTTTGGCTCCTCGTGTTCATCTTGTCACAATAAATAAGAAGAAAAACATAAAACTTTTTGATCCAAAAGTAATAGTCATAGCATATTCCTCATCATTGCACACTAAAGAATCGCCTCAACATAATAATCTAGGCAAGATAATCATGGAAACTAGTTCAAAATAAGTCTCACCCTAGATTAATAATGACGATAGATCATAGATGAATTCGCGAAAAGAAATTGGAGGATCGAAGGAGAAACATATCGTAGATCACTTATGTGCGAGGAAATTGAACGAAATTTAGTAGAGGTGAAGATCCCTTGAGGTTTTGAGATAGTTTGGAGGTAGAAGAGAGAAAAAGGATTGATTTGTTGATGTTTTGGGTACCTTCCTGTGCGTTTAAGTGGCCGGTCACAACTATATGAATGGGACACTTGTTCCCACCGAATTGTTGGTCTGACCTCAAAAAATTAGGGTTTCTAGGGTTTTTTTTCCTGGCGGCTGTATCTATATGGCCGGAACTTTTGTTCCCGCCGTAAACTCATTATGCGCATGCAAGGTGTTAGCAATAACATAGAAAAAATATTGAATATCAGGATGTTGAATATTTTCCCTTTGCTGACTCTAGAAGTAAAGCTCATTCTATTATAGTAGAGTTTAGGGGAAGGTTCTATGGTAGTAAAAGATGCGCAGATCATTAGGATCATTGTTGGGTAAACCAAAACAATTGCACCGTTCATCAAGTGATAATGAATTACTGTTGTTCATTAGTCAGAAAGAAATTCTATCCTCCTCATGCCATGTTTTAACGGTGCTTTTCAAAGAACTTAAAAATTCAATGGTTGACCAGTGATAGGTAGGTGCATCATGAAATACAAAGTTTTGCAGGCCAACCCTATTGCAAATTAAATTAAAGTCATCAAAAATACCAAGTTTGTTCAATATGATGGGACAAGCCACTTGGTTGCCTTGACTTCTCGGTTTTTCATCATGTCGAAACAATCATGATGGGACTCGTTTTTGAATCGTATCCCCATGCATTCCTGAGTTGTAGCCCGAGAAGGACTAGCAGTGGCAAGAGCAACGTTTGGCTCCTCGTGTTCATCTTCTAACAATAAATAAGAAATAAAAACATAAAACTTTTTGATCCAAAAGTAATAGTCATTGAATATTCCTCATCATTGCACACTAAAGAATCTCCTCAACATAATAATCTAGGCAAGATAATCATGGCAACTAGTTCAAAATAAATCTCACCCTAGATTAATAATGACAATAGATTAGAGATGAATTAGCGAAAAGTAATTGGAGGATCGGAGGAGAAACATATCGCAGAGGAGAAATTTAGTAGAGGAGAAGTCCCTTGAGGTTGTGAGAGAGTTTGGAGGTAGAAGAGAGAAAAAGGATTGATGTGTTGATGTTTTGGGTACCTTCCTGTGAGTTTAAGTGGTCGGCCGCAACTATACGGCCGCAACTATATTGACGGAACACTTGTTCCCACCGAATTGTTGGTCTGACGGCAAAAAATTAGGGTTTCTAGGGTTTCTTTCTGGGCGGCTGTATCTATATGGTCAGAACTTTTGTTCCCGCCATATAGTTGGTCGTTAAACCTTCTATATCTGGAGATGAAATTTTTTCGATCGGAACTATACGAGCGGAACTATACAGTTCTAATATTTATTCCAGCCATATAGTTGGTTGCTAAAGGTACTTTATTCATCAAGAAAATTTTATTTCTTCAAGAATTACTTTTTTGACTAAAACTCAGCGAAACACCTTGTTTTGACTAAAAAATGGTAGACTAAATTGTCGACCAACTTTGGCATGTATAAACAGGAAGTTTTAGTACCACGAAATCTCTGCTTATCACTAGAGTTTTCTAGCACTCTTTATTCAACATAAAATTTAAACTTAAAACTTAAAAACTTCACTCAAACCTTTATTTCACATGGGTTGCCTCCCATGCAACGCTCTTTTATGGTCAATATCTTGACCTTGTTGCTGCTCACTTTGGCCATATGAGTGGAACACCCACTCCAAAATAGTTGGCCTTCAAAGTGATGGCCTCCTTATCATCTTGTATGGCTTTATTTTTCCTGGGAATTGAATAACAAAAGGATCCTGCAAACGAAATTATAGCTTCAAATTACCTTCATGCAAATTAATCAAAGCATTAATAGATCTTAAGAAAGGACGACCTAATATGATAGGAGATGTAGCATCTCCAAGCATGTCAACAATAACAAAATCAATAACAGAAGGACAACCTTTAATGTATACTAAGGTATTTTCTTTAATTCGATGATGCAATTTTAATTCGGTGATTTCAAAAGATCCAATATTTAATTTATTAAAAAGACTCTTTGGAGTTGTTGAAACACTTGCACCTAGATCACACAGTGCAGCTATTTCATTAATCCCAATTTTAATCTGAATGGTGGGCTCAAATATATCATCTAGCATAACAGGTAATTTTCAGCAATTTTCTTATATTCTTCCTCAAGCTCACGTACCTTTATTGCTACCTGATTAACGAAGTGTTGATACATGGCTTCCTCATTTCCTTCACTTATCGGAATCTTGATGTTGATCCTTTTTACAAGATCTGCAACTGTGTAATTCGATGAAGGAGCATTGCTATAATCAAGTTATTTAGTCTCCTCCCTTTGGATCCTTATCATATTGAGGTATTCTACTAGATTGGGCTAAGCTTTACCTACAAATTTAGCCAGAATGAGAGTTTGACTCTCGGTTTTCTTACCTAGCTATGCCTCTCTACCGCCTGATGCGAAAGACCCGCATGTTCTATTGGGACAAAGAAGAGGACGACACGCTCAAAGTGCTAAAAGCAGTGCTACTCACAGCACCGCTACTCACCGCCCCCGTCGACAAGGAGCTGATGATCATCTACCTCGCGGCTTCCATACGGGTTATCAACGCCATGATGGCCGTCGAGTGACCAGAGGAGGGCAAGGACTGCCCTGTGCAGCGCCCGGTCTACTACATCAGCGAAGTCTTGATAGAGTCACGACAGCGCTACCCGCTATACCAGAAACTGGTATATGCAATCTTCAGAGCTCAGCGACGACTTCCACACTACTTATAGGAGCACCCCATCACGGTCGTCTCCTCTGTGCCACTGTAGGACATCACTCGCAACCGCGATGCGACTAGGAGAGTCGCCAAGTGGGCCATCGAAATCGGCGTCCACAACATCAAGTACGAGCCACACAAAGCGATCAAATCGCAAGCCTTGGTAGATTTCCTCGCCGACTGGGAAGAAGCATAGAAGCCGGAGAAGCTAGCCTATCTCCATTACTGGTCGCTGTTGGGGATATGCTATATGGGTATTGTAACACCCCCGGTCACTCCAGACCGATGGCTGTCACTTCTGGCAGCTCAATAGGATATATAGACTAACCCCGCAGACCAACACTAGTCTTTTCTGCGCACTTTGTCCTCACTCATGTGTACCCGGTACCCACTTCCCGGTCGGTCACCCATCCTAGAATTGCTCTAGCCCAAGCACACTTAACCTCAGAGTTCTTTTCAGATGGAATTCCGGAAAAGAAGTTGCAATTTTTTGGTATGGGTTTCCTATCAATCCTATTGAGCCATGCGCCAGGGTATCACATACACCCACCCTTAGAAGATCCACGTCCTCGTCGATCAACTACAAGCCAGGAACGTCCCCTCTTGGCACACATATATGCGTCTAGTGCCTGGCACATTGCCATGCCGTATCCACTCCGGGCCACACGCGCCATGTTACACATGTCCGCCACTGACCCACACACACCCATATAACCGCGAGGGTCGGCTCTGATACTACTTTGTAACACCCCCGGTCACTCCGGACCGGCGGCTGTCCCTTCTGGCAGCTCAATAGGATCTCTAGACTAACCCCACAGACCAACACTAGTCTTTTCTGTGCACTATGTCCTCACTTGTGCGTACCCGGTACCCACTTCCCGGTCGGTCACCCATCCTAGAATTGCTCTAGGCCAAGCACGCTTAGCCTTAGAGTTCTTTTCAAATGGGCTTCCGGAAAAAGAAGTTGCAACTTGTTGCTATGGGTTTCCTATCAATCCTATTGAGCCATGCGCCAGGGTCTCACAAGTATCCTCATAGCATGTCTCCTATCCGGATAACCTGGGTCGCCCACAGTTGGTAGCATGGCCCATGGCCTTCTGGGCATCCCAATTAGATGGATCCAGAAGGGAGGCCCATGCCGGATAAAGGAAGGCTACGGAGGAGTCACTGACATACCCGGAGCCTTGGAGTGCAAGACACGCTAGACTAGATTTAAGCAGTGTAGGACTCTATAACCTGTCCGGATAGGACTTTTCCCTATAACCCTAGGACCTGGCGACTATATAAGTCGGGCCTATGGGAGCCTTTAGGGCATGATAACTTAGACTCTGTAGTCACCTCGCACAGCGAACCAATCCCTATAACTCGGCGTATTGCCCTTATAGTGATTTATAGTAGGAGTAGGATTCCGCCACCGTTGTGGGATCTAAACCTGGGTAAGCTGTGTAACCTCGTACCCGTCAACTTTCCGCCTTCCCCCACGTCTCTAAACACGCACTGTGAGGACCCCTCCATGGCGTACTCGTTGGCAATACCACGATAGTTGGCGCCCATCGTGGGGCAAGAGGCGCTTCAGGCTCTTCTGCGGGCGAGGACCAAGATCTTCGCGGGAATCGGCGAAACCGTAGCCATCGGATGCGTTCTCTTCTTCGGTAACGTTCCGATCGTCCCTCCCGACGAGTTCTGGATCTCGGCGAAGACGAACCCTACGCGGTGCTCGATCGTCCCCATCGGAGATATCCACCTCTTCATCGGCGAAACCGACTCGGGCACTAGTTCCCTGGGAGTCGGAGGAGCATCAAGACCCGCACAGACTGCCTACGGGCAGGATACGTTCGCGGAAGGATCGATGTCGGATCTCTTCTCGGAGATTTCCGGAAAGGTTAGGAAAAATTCAAGGCCCACCCAAACCTCCCTTGTGCTGGATATAACAGTAGAAGATCGCTGCAAGTCCGCCAGCTTCGCCCGTGCGTCTAGACAGCAGAGATCCAAGTTCGTCGGTGTGGTTACCATCTTCGATCTGGCACGCTGCGTTATAAGAGGGCGAAAACCCTCGCGATTACCTTGCCAGGTGGCTCTGTATACGGGACGACCTAGCTCATTTCCCCAATGATGATGCTATGTATCACTTTGTGGAAGGACTGGACCAAGGTAAGCTTCTCCGGCATACGCTAAGGCGGCAGCAACCTTCAAGGCGCCTCACCTTAGAAATCATGGTGAACACCGTCAACAACTATGCGGAGGCTGACGAGGAACCTCAGATAGAAATCACGCTCGTTGACGAAGCCCCTCCGCCTCAGCCACCGCCGCCAACGCCTCCGGTCGTCATCGCCGCAGCACCGCCACCACCTCCAGTTATCGTCGCTGCTGTTGCACATCCACCCCCGTCATCGAGGAAGCACCGACACCCTCCGACTATGTGCTAGACGTGCTCTACGCCGACATCAATGCTGACTCGTAGGAGATAGACTTCAACCTGGAGGAGCTAGACTCCGCCATGCAGGAGATGGAGGAGGATTACAAGAGCGATGAGCAGGCCAACAACACCGTCACATCCCGAGAGGTGTTCATCGCCATTGGGACGGTGATGGATGAAGATCAGCTCGGACGAGCTCCGTCTACACCGCTGGACAAAGGGAAGGGACCACGTATTGCTGCCGACAATGATCGCGCAAAGGTCATGCCTCCTCCTCCTAACCCAGTACAGGAGCCGCAGGAACTCGACACCGGTCTGAGGAACAACAACACCGCAAACCCGCCACCTCCAGCATCTACGTCTGCTGCTGCCCAAGTCACTCCATCTGATAGAGTGATGTCTGGTAATATCCTCGTCGAGCCTATGACCATGGCTAATATTCACAATGTAGTCCATCTTGACGAGAAGCACTAGTAGCTGCTGGAGGAAGCGCAGGCCATCGCGGAGCAAGGAACAGAGCTATATGGAGATCTAGCCAACGCGCAGAAGTCAATAGAGAAATCTATAGCAATGGAGGCCGAGAACAAGACTCTTCTACAGCAGCAGAAGTCTAAGAAAACTCCGGCTCACGTCATCAATGATCCTGGTGTACGGCGAAACCTAGGATGGGCTCCCTCAAAGCCGCCACAGGCCAAGACATATATTGACAGTGAAGGCAGGCAGGCGATGCCCACTCCTCGTCTCAGCCTCGCCGGCGCCAATACCCTTTTGGAGCAGGATACATCACCCGAAGCAGTGAACTAGGTCTATGGCCTATTGGCCAAGGCAGTGAAACAACAGGAAAAGGCCACCTCTCAGAGGCTTGAGTCTGACCCAGCGTTTTTCCAGTCTAGCCAACATAAGCCGCCAAGGGACAGATCTCCTCATGATGTCGGGTCCTAGACGGGTTCATCAGAATAAAGACGGAGGGATGTGCGCAACAGGAAGGATGCTATCCCCATATCCTCCGACCATGGAGGCAAGGCTCAACCTCGTCGCCCATCTCCACCGCCCCGCTCTCCCCGACATCACGAAAACCCCAAGGCTCACCATCGTATGGACATGCCTCCACCTAAGCAACGCGGCATCGTCATCCGCAACAACATGGAGCACACCCGTCATGATGGGGAGCGCAGCCAAGGACACAAGAGCAGGTGGCGTCATGACCCTCCGCGTCCGACAAACAACCGTGACAAGCGTGAGGCGTCGTAGGAGGGTAACAACAAGAAGGCTAACCCATCGCCACCTCTGCCTCCGTCGCCACCTGGCATCCACCATGGTGGAGGAGGCCCGCGTCGTTCACGCATCCCATCCCCTGATGGCAAGAAGAAGAAAAGAAGCCCGGAGCCATATGACGCACAATCACGTCTGAACAAGATCCACGAGGCCCGGGATGGAGCATACCTGGGACCACGCTGCTTTGGACCTATGATACGGACCGCAGCTTACCCCAAGGGTTTCCGGATTGACAATACCATCAAGCCCTATGACGGCACTGCCAAGCCAGCTACATGGTTGCAGGATTATGGCAACGCGTGGAGATCGCAGGGGGGAAACCCCAACATTGCCGTCAAGTACCTCCCACTGATGCTGGCGGGCACAACCCGACAATGGATTGATGACTTGCCAGAGAAATCTATTTGCAACTGGCTAGACATGCAAGAAGCGTTCACTAAGAACTTCAAGGCTACGTACAAATGTCCCTGTACTGTTGGCGACCTACAACGGTGCGTGCAGGAGAAAGACGAGTCATCTCGTTCCTACCTCTCCCGCTGGCTGGATATGAAGAACTCTTGCGCAGGGGTACACTCCTAGACCGCCATGTCCGCCTTCATCGATAGGCTGGAAAGGGGTACGTTGCTGCGACATACGTTGAAGCGCCTGCAAAACAACCACCGGCTAGATCTCAACCATATGATCCAACTGGCTAGTTAGTTCGCGGATGCCGACGACGATGCTCGTGGCTCCCTGCAGGCAAAGGCCGTTCCAACTCAAGGTCAGAGGAACTGCAGCACCAAGCGGAAGAGCTTGCCAGAAGAAAAGCAAACTTCCGACATGGTCGCCATGACTTTTGCAGGACGAGGTGATAATGGACAGCGTGGCTGAGGACGGGGGGCTGGTCGTGGGCAGCAGCGAGGTAGTGAAACAACCTCGGCAGCGCTCCGCGCACCCCAGACCTAAAAGGAGTACCGCGATATGTCGTGCCTCGTACACCTCGATGCCAACGGCAAGGCCACACACTGCAATCGCCATTGCAAGTTCGTCAACAACCTCAAGGAGGACCCGGAGTCCGGCTACAAGAAAATTCGGAAGAACAGACCGCGAGGCAAGGGCAAGGGGAAGAAGAAGGGGCAGGAGTCCAAGGATTCAAGTGTCTTGGACGAGGACGTTGACCACAAGAACGCCTCCAAAAGCGAAGGCAAGGTCAAAAAACCCTTCGAGAATAAGGCGACCGTTTTCCACACTTTCCTTGGCACCCCCACCGTCCAACAACAGAAGACCTCCATGAGGATACTGATGGCCACTCTACCCCTAGTTCCCAAATACCTGTGCTGGTCGAAGATTCCAATTACTTGGGACAGGAAGGATCACCCAGACCTCATCCCTACGGGGAACCAATACGCCATGATCATCAAAACCCTCATTGATGGCAATGAGTTCACCAAATGTATGGTGGATAGTGGAAGCAATATCAACATCATGTACCTGGATACACTGCACAAGATGAACTTGACGGAGGCAAACCTAAGGCGGACCAGCACCATCTTCCATGGCGTAGTTCCTAGTCGGGAGGCTCGGTCCCTTGGGTGCATCACACTTCAGGTCTCTTTTGGCGATGTCAATAATTACCACCAAGAACATAGGACCTTTGAGGTGGTCCCCTTCAAGAGCGTGTACCACGTCATATTCGGCCGCGACATCTTCCACACCTTCATGGCCAAGCCTTGCTTCGTCTACAACAAGCTCAAGATACCCAAACCAAACAGTGTCATCACCATATCCGGAAGCTTTACCAAGGCAAGGGACTACGAGATTGGAGAAGCAACCTTTGTAGAAGCTGTCCTCTACAGCGAAGAATTCAAGGTGATCCAGAGCAAGTTCGATGCCTTGGAGATGCCCGCGTCGAAGAAACAGATTTCTGACTCTGCCCCAGCATCCAAGGCCGCCATCGATACCAAGCCGGTGGAACTTGTGGTAGGCAATGCCTCCAAGACCACCGCCATCGGGACGAACCTGGACCCTAAATAGAAAAGTGCACTCGTCGAGTTCCTCCGTGAGAACAGGGACATCTTTGCCTGGCAACCTGCCGACATGAGAACAGGTGTACCTAGGGAACTTGCCGAGAAGAGCTTGAATATCGATCCAAAATGTAAACCAGTGAAACAACCTCTACGACGCTTCGGAGACGAGAAGAGACGTGCCATAGGCAAAGAGATAGCTAGGTTACTTAAGGCTAGTTTTATCCGAGAAGTCCTTCACACCCGATGGGTGGCCAATCGTGTACTTGTCCCCAAAAAGGGAAGCAAAGAATTAAGAATGTGCGTTGATTACACCGGCTTGAAAAAATCATGTCCCAAAGCTCCCTTTTCTTTGCCTCGCATTGACCAAGTCATTGACTCGACGGCTGGCTTGAAGCTTTTGTGTTTTCTTGATGCATACTCAGGATACCACCAGATCAAGATGAGGAAGTCGGACCAATTGGCCACTTCGTTAACTACACCCTACGACATGTTTTGCTATCTCACGATGCCCTTTGGGCTGAAAAACGCGATCAAATTGGTCGGAACATTCACGCCTATGTGGACGATATAGCCGTGATGTCTAAAAAGTCAAACGACTTAATCTCCGACTTAAAAGAAACCTTTGATAATCTCCGTAAATACAACATGATGCTTAACCCTAAGAAGTGCGTCTTCGGGGTTCCAGTCGGCAAATTGTTGGGCTTTGTCGTTTCCCAGAGTGTAATCGAGGTCAACCCGGAGAAAATCAAGGCCATCCTAAACATAAACCGTCCGACATGCCTAAAGGACATACAACAGCTAACAGGTTGCATTGCAGCAGTTAGTCGGTTCGTCATCCGACTTGGAGAGAAGGCTCTGCCGTTGTAGAAGTTGGTGAAGAAGGCGGACAAATTCACGTGGACGGACGAGGCAGATGCAGCATTGAAGCAGCTCAAGCAGATACTTTCCTCAGTGCCTATCCTTGCAGCAACCGAGCCTGGGGATCCTATGTTAATCTACATGGCGGCCACCAACCGGGTAATCAGCATCGTCGTCATGGTAGAGCGGAAACAACCAGGCTATGAGTACGGAGTTCAACGACCAGTTTACTATGTAAGCGAGGTCTTGAAGGAGTCCAAGCAGCGTTACCCGCACTACCAGAAGATAGCGTATGGAGTGTTCCTTGCTTATCGGAAGTTAAGGCACTACTTCCAGGAGCAAGGCTCCACTGTCCGACATTATCAACAACAGCGACACTACAGGAAGGGTCGCAAAGTGGGGCATTGAGCTTGCCGCCTTCGAGATCACCTACAAGAGATGTGACACTATCAAATCACAAGCCTTGGCGGATTTTATCGCAGATTGGTGCTACCCCTATGCCGGAGCCAAAATACTGGGTGATGGACTTTGACGGATCAAAGCTACTCAATGGCTAGGGGGCTGGTGTACTATTACAGTCACCAACCAGGGAATAGCTACACTACGTTCTGCAGATCTACTTCGAGGCTACGAGTAACATGGTGGAGTACGAAGCACTCATTCACGGACTACGCGTAGACAAGGATATTGGCATCAAGCGCATAGTTTGCTGTGGACATTCCGACTTGGTTGCCCAGCAGGTGGCTGGCACCTGGAACGCATGGAACCCTATGATGGTGGCATATAGCGATGAAGTGAACGATATAGCCAAGATCTTCTTGGGCTACAAGGTCAAGTATGTACCTAGGGAGTAAAATGAGGCGGCTGACCTGATATCAAAACTTGGGTCAGGGCGCAAACAAATCCCACTTGGCGTTTTCCTAGAGCATCTACGGACACCATCTGTGAAGGGAGCAGACGTAGACAACCCGGACAGAGTTGAATCTTTTGTTCACATGGTGAAAACGGTCCCTCCAGCTTGGAAAAGGCCGTTCATGGAATATCTCGTACACGGAGCTTTGCCCGACGACGAAGTCGAAAGATAGCAAATTGTACGACGAGCAAAGGGCTATACCATAATCAATGGACATCTCTACAAAAGAAGCACCACTGGTGTATACCTTAAGTATGTTTCCCAGCATGAAGGTGTTGAAATCCTACACGAAATTCATCTCGGAGAATGCGGGCATCACGCCGCTCCTTGATCGTTGGTCGCTAAAGCCTTCCGGTGTGACACCCCCGGGATTAAGGTGAGACAAATCCCAGACCACCGTCTGAACATATGCCTAACCTAATATCGAAAGCGTACAGAGAGAAAATCGGTAACATAAAAGTGACCCTACGACACAAAAATTTATTGCAGCAAGCTCATAACTGAGCAAAGAACCAAATATTACAAGCAGAGGTCACTGACCACAAACTTACCAAATGTCCTAAGAGGCCTGAAACATAACGATGACATCCAATCCATAGATCCCAGACTGCCGACTGGGTACTCCAAACTACTCGTCGATGTCGATGCCGTGAAGAACTCATCTTCTATGGTAACACTTACTCTGCTACAAAAGTATCAACGAAGCAAGGGTGAGTACAGGGTTTACTCCGCAAGACTTTTGGCTGGTGGAGTTATTTTTCATAAAGCCATCTTTGTTTTTTAAAACAAGAGGGAGAAGAATCTCGTCTAATCTGAATATTTTAAAAGGGGATAAGAGAGCGGTATCTCTAACTTTGATCATCACTTGATATCCACTAGATCATCATCAACTGAACCTATCTAGGATAACCCCCTCGATCCCTGAGGAAGCATCCTTAAGAACACATTATTTAACTTGCCAAGTTTTACGATTAGGTTCAAGTTCTCTATGATCTTCACGTCCGTTCCCAAGTCGTCCATAACTGTGGACACGGCTTTTCGAAAAGATTAATAACCATGCAGGGGTGTACAACTTTACCCACACGTACTAACCTTCTCTTAATGCCAGTACATTAGCGCTCTTCCTTGGAAGGCCGACAGAGCGTAGTTAGACATGACCTTTACCTTGATTTTGCCGAGACCATGAGTCACACACTAGGGAGATGCCGCCATAACGGGTCGAGTCCCAAAGTCGGTCCCTAATGATGTGGACAGGGTTCAAGATTACGAATGCGGGGCATCTCTTGTTCCCTACCATGCTTACCTACCTGTATGAATGCACCTCCTTCACCTTGTTCGAGAAGAGCCAGTATGCGTATGTCGAATGGAACGCCAGAACTATGTGACTCATGGAATCTACTCGGGAAGTTAGTTGGTCAAGGGGGTTCCTAGGCCCCCGTGTGGCTGTACGCTCATATTGGTTCAAGAGGCAAGAACATCGGGTCCTAAGGGTGGCAAGTATTGTACTGCAAAAACCACAACCCACTGTGGCCTCCCATATAAGCCTTAGCATGTTTAACTTTCATCTCTAATCTTACCACGTCATCCTATCATACTAGGTTCATTCGCAGCTCTCATTCATCAACCGGATGGACCAGTGGTAACAACTAAGCATGGCTAAAACAACAAATATAACAGCTCTAATAATGCTTCACAAGCCAAACCCTAGTTATGCTAGGAGCAGTGGATCAGGGAATATAGGCTACAAAGTGAACATGCATCAGATAGGATTACTCTATCTATCGATAAAAGACTTTGGAATCGTATGCACATGGCAAGAATGAAAATACTTTGAAAACATAGGATTCATATGTATGTGTGGGGCTTCGCTTTCCTTTGCCAGTTGATATCCAGAGAGCAGAGCTTCGGACACCCAGTACTTGACTTAGTTGTAGTTGGCCAAGTATTGGTCTTCGAGCTTCAACGGTGTTGATCTCGGCCTTCGATCTTGATCTCGATATCGTATTCTACCGGGAAGAAGGAAACACCGGAAAGAGAGGGAAACAATCAACACATGGCATCGATGCAATGCTCAAACAAGGATGATGATATGGCAAGTTAGATTGCATTGAAATAAACCCCTAAGGCATGCTTGACAAATTAATCAAGGTCCCGAGGGGTGTAAACCCTAATTCGAAAAAACCTCAGAGGCATATGAGAGGGTTCACTTTGTTCTTCTAATTAAACTTCCAATTAAATTTGTTGAACAATGCATGATTATATCTTAGTTAGATATAGCTCATTTTTCTGAACATTTTGATATATTATTTGTATTTTTCTGATATAAAATGAATTAGTTATGAATTTCTCCAATTTTAATTCATTTTAAATCATTTTTGGGGATATTATAAAATGATTTATATTTTGGAATTACTTTTAACATTTTATTAAACAGAAATCATTTCAGATAATGTTTATTTGACTTACATAGGGGCCCACATGTCAGAGATTTCTTATTTATAGAAATGATTAAAAAAATTAATTTAAAAAAAAGTATTTATTACGTAGGCATGATGTATGGTTGACGTCAACAAGAGATTGATCCTCACATCGATAATAGATCTGTTGATCGAGCGCACACGGGGTTGCGAGGCTAGCTTTGCTGGACTCTATGCATCGCGCTGAGCCAGAAAGTGGCGGCGCGACTTGTGGGGTGTCGCCGGAGCGGCGAGAACGATCACGGCCGATGGCGGTGGCTACAGGTGGTCGACGGGAGGGGGCTAGAGAGCGAGGACTGCGAGGTCACCCTGAGCGCGATGGTGGTGATGGCAAGGCCAGGGACGGTCGAACGGCATCGAATCGACGGCGGCAATGGCGACGGCTGATACATGTGCGAGCTTGATTCCGGCGAGGTGGGGTCTTCCCAGATTGCGTGCTTCGGCAGCGATGAAGAGGCCGGCGAGGCACTTCTAGCAGTGGCCACGGGGTGGCCGGATACGGCGGGGCTCTCCAGTGAGGTCTGGGCTAGGGTTCGGGCTAAAGGGGAAAAACAGCAGAGTGGGAGAGAGAGCGAGATGGGTATGGGGCGAGAGAGAATGACGCGGCCATTCTTATCGTCATCTCTTGGGGCCGTGTCACGCATCATAACGCCAGCGAGGATCAACGGCGAGCGGCAGGACATGCAGTAGCTTCGCTGCGTCCTTCTGGCAGAGGAAGAAAAAGGGGAAAAGAACGAAGGGGTACGCGGGCCAGTGGCGGGCTGCGGCTGGGCCGAGGTGGGCTGCGCGGGAGCGACATGGAGGGGAGAAGAGAATTGGGCTGCGGCCCAGGGAGAGAGAGACTATTTTATTTGCAAATTCTTTTTCTATTTCTGTTTTCTTTTCTCTCTTTTGTATTTCAAATCTAAAACGGTTTTGAATAATTTCAAAATACAGAGACTTTTATAAAATACCTGAAAACACTAAGGGGCCCTTATAACCAATTGGGCTCCACATTTTGGTAGGTTTTCAAAAATATTTAAAATCTTTTTAATTGATATCAAGGGGAAAGAGGGGAAGCTAGGGTTTAGGGTTTTGGGAATTTATTTGTTGTGTGCATTTTTTTAATGATGATGATCATGAATGGACATTCCAATCCTATTGTCTATTTAGTAAAACTAGGTTTGTTACAATTCTATCCCCCTTAAAAGAATCTCATCCCGAGATTCCTAGGTAGAAAGATAGAGGAATAGGGTTACACTAAACTTCGATGATCTTCTCGAAGAGGTTGATCCATGCCACCATGACGAGTGGACGAAACGATTCATAAACTTCGATGTGGCTTCTCACACTAAGGAAGAAAGGGAATGACACGGAACCACAAACTGAGTATCTCATGGTCAACTCATGGATAGATGTTTCGCGAACATCTCTAAATCCAACAAACATGAAACACGTCAAGATAACAGAGGAAACAAAAAGAGATGGTTTCAAGTTGACGCTTAGCTGATCTTCATAAGGATTCAGACCTGGGAAATTAGAGAATATTTTGACTTCTAAGGGAAGAAAGCTTCCAATAGAAAGAACACGACCACAGACATCAAGAGATAAACCTCTACTAAACAACTTAAGTAGAGCTTTACAGGTGGAAACGATAGATACCAGCAAAACAAAGCTGTTAAACTACATTTGACGCAGAAGGGTCACTCTTTTGTTCAATAGAAGGCCAAGACAGAAAGTTGTTTTGGTGGAGCAGACTCGTAAGAGTCACAACGAACATGTAACAAGAGAAACTATTGATTACCAAAATCATGGTCGCTCTTCGAACATGTTTAAGAAAGTGGAAAGGAAACTCTTTATTCATCCAGGTATATCCACATCTTTGCTGAAGATAGTGATATCACTTTACACCTCCAAGACGAATAGTTTAGAAGATTCCTGATGACACGAGAAGAAAGAAACTTCATTCTCAGATTCCAAGTACTTGGCATAACAAGTCGCTTGCCATCATAAAAGGGTCTGGACGATTGACCGAAAAACATTTAGCAACTCTACTTTAAATGTTCTCCTTGAGGTTTGAAATATGGATATCAGGCTACTGACAAGCCTTTAAGCAGCCATCAAGTAAAGGTCATACTTCGGATCCAAAGGGAGCCATAAGATCAACTCCTATGATAAATCATAGAAGATGCCTTATGAAGAGTGTTGTTACTACTGATTCAAGAGAAGGGGACAATAGGTCTTCCAGCTAATTGTGCCAACCATTACACCAATCTTTCTGGATATCCAGAAAGACCTATGTCAAAACCTTGCAGAACACCAACCATCATTGCTGCTTGAGATTCAGCTTTGGTTAAGTGGAAAGATACTTCAGACTCAGCATATCCGAATTGAAACTGTGCAACATTTACCACAGAGGTAAAGTCACTAGATTCTCAGGACATGGACTTCAATGTCAAACTCTAAAATATGAGCTAGATTGCGGAACCCATGTGATAGCAAGTTATCAAAAGATAATTTCATCTACATGAATTGTTTGCAACGAAACACAACTGAATCCTGTTTAGTAAACATTTAGGAGGATATCAAAGTTTTGTTAGACTCCTTATGTTCCATGAACAAATCAATCAATGGCTTGGTGTGCTTGGAGGATCTTCTCGAGATGTGAAGGTATCAACCTACCATATCAAGAGTACCTCGCACATGCTTGACTAACTTGGAATGATTCCCAAGGAGACAAAGATAACGCTACTCGAATCCACGGCGACTTCTTTCAACATTTTGTGCATGAACTAGACGAGGTTACTTCTAACATTCAGAACACATACTTTTATATAACACCAAGATGGTTCTCAGAAGTGTCCAACATTAATGCCCAATGTTCCACATGAATCTCTTCTAGCATGGAGAAGGTAAGGATGTCATTGATGGGCTCGATAACAAGCTTATCTATACATTCCAAGAAGATGGATGCACATGTTGTATGAACAAAGTATAGACATTGGCCAGGCCAGAGGACATGAAGATGTACTTAAGTGAGACATCACACATAGATACACCATCAAGATTGTCCTTGGAACTGATTTTGATTTGACGATTCCCCAATCAAATCAAAGGCGGGGAAAATAACATGTCCACAAAGGACTTATTATCCTGCTTCAACACGAACAGAACTAGACATCCCTTTAAGGAGGAACATGGTTGGATATAACATTTGTCTTACAACTTTCCAAGTTGTTGTTTAAGCTCAACCAACTTGTTCAGGGGTATCCAATACGGATCCTTGGAGAAAGGAGTGGTTTAAAGAAACAACTTACTCAGGAACCTAACAACACGGTCATGTGGCAACATGGTGATAATTCTAGTAAGACATCTAGAATATCATGAACCACCGATATGTCACTTAGTTCGAGAGGAAACTTGCTTTGTAAGGCAAGAAGACATAGTCTCAAAGCCTTGGCACAAGCCTAAATATTTGACCGAAGAGGGTGCACCAAAATAGAGGACTTGGTAGCACAATCATCCTTTTCTTAGTGATAGAGTTAATTAATCACAATAAGAATGACACAAATGTCCTTAGAGTTCAAAGCAATACCAATTTCTAATAATCTCAGATGACCACATTATTACGCACACTCAACTTTCCTGAGCGCAAACAACTCAGAAGAAAGGTGAGTAAAAATGTGTAGAGCATCACTTCATGAAGAAGGTCATGAAACTCAACACGACCTCTTAGTATAGAAAGGGTGTGATACCTTAAGGTAGAACATAACATAAGCTAATCGACCCTTATTGATCTGCAGATTTCAACACTTTGACCTGATCTTAGAAATGACGAGGTACTGGAGTTTGTTTCTCCTGACAACCCAAAATGGTTTATCATGACAGACCACAAGAGTATCTTGCATCGGAAGACACCAATGCAAATGTACTACTTGGCTACCAACTGGTAGATAAAGGACAGAAAACAACAAGGGGAAAGGACATGATCAGGTTAGAATCCCAAGATGTGGATGCATAAGTCAACAACCTTCTGAAAACCAATGCATAAAATGGGAAGTGTGGCAAAGTCACGAGTATAGATGTGAGACTCACGAGGAGCACTCTTGTCGTGATCTATTTGGTTCCATTAAAGAACATTTGCCATAGCTAGTGGTAGGCGAAATCCTTTATCGTCAATGTTTAATAGCTACAATATCCATAAGCTTGAAGGATATACTAGAAGGTAGTAGCGCTCCTGAGGTAATGTGTGAACATTAACCACAGGGGTCAATTAAAATGGATCTTGGGTTAAAGGTCAGCTTCATGTACAAGATTCACAACACCAGAATCCGGCACAATTAGGGATCTTAGGTTCAAGTCCAAAGGTTAAAACCCAGAGAAAGAAGTAACTACTACTTGAGTGACAAAGCATACACTGCAAGCTAGCAATCACAAGGTAGCTTCTGAAAGAAGAAACAACTTCTTAAGTACCCAAACAAATAAAAAAGGAGGCACACGAGGCGAAAGGAAACCTCGAAGCCTAGAACATAACATTATGGAACCATAAACATGATGTTGTAGTCAAATAAAACTAAGAGATTATGATAGAAAGAAATCTCTCAGAAGGAACAGAACAAAGGGAAACAAGGAACACACACAACTGACTCTAGAGAACTCAACACTAGGTCAAATGGTTGAGAACCGGCATGCCTGAAGAGGCACCTAAATTTCGAAAGACTAGACAAGATAGCAAAACTTCTCCAAATCAACACAAGGTAAGATAACCCAGAGTTAGAGCGGAACTGGATAAGAAGAAAAAGAAGCATACCAGAGTTTTCACACATAATTTTCATCTTTGAAAATAGTGTTCACAAATACTAGACTCAACATCGACAAATAGAAAGGTTTCCTACAGTCGGTACTACTCTGATACCAAAACCTGTGACACCCCTGGGATTAAGGCTAGACAAATCCTAGACCACCGTCTGAACATATGCCTAACCTAACCTAGAACGGATACAGAGAGAAAATCAGTAACACAACAGTGACCCTACGACACAAAAATTTATTACAGTAAGCTCATAACTGAGCAAAGAACCAAATATTACAAGAATAGGTCACTTACCACAAACATCAAATAACAGAAGGCAAATTATGCTATTAAGTATAGCAAACTTAAAAAATGGCCTAAGAGGCCTAAAGCATAACGATGACGTCCTATCCATAGATCCCAAATTGCCGACTAGGAACTCCAAACTACTCGTCCATGTCGATGTCGTGAAGAACTCATCTTCTATGGTAACACTTACTCTACTGCAAAAGTATCAACGAAGCAAGGGTGAGTATAGGGTGTACTCCGCAAGACTTTTGCTTGGTGGAGTTATTTTGCATAAAACCATCTTTGTTTTGTAAAACAAGAGGGAGACGAATCTCGACTAATCTGAATATTTTAAAAGGGGATAAGTGAGCGGTATCTCTAACTTTGATCATCTCTTGATATCCACCGAATCATAATCAACTGAACCTATCTAGGATAACCCCCTCGATCCCTAAGGAAGCATCCTTAAGCACACATTATTTAACTTGCCAAGTTTTACGATTAGGTTCAAGTTCTCTACGATCTTTACGTGCATTACCAAGTCCTCCATAACCGTGGACACGGCTTTTCGAAAATATTAATAACCCTGCAGGGGTGTACAACTTTACCCACACGTACTAACCTTCTCTTAATGCCAGTACATTAGCCCTCTTCCTTGGAAGGATAATAGAGGGTGGTTAGACACGACCTTTACCTTGCTTTCGCCGAGACCATGAGTCATGCACTAGGGATTACGGAATTCAGTCCCTAATGATGTGAACAGGGTTCAAGATTACGGATGTCGGGCATCTCTTGTTCCCTACCATGCTTACCTACCTGTATGAATGCACCTCCTTCACCTCCTTCGAGAAGAGCCAGAATGTGTATGTCGAATGGAACGACTGAACTATGTGACTCATGGAATCTACTCGGCAAGTTAGTTGGTCGAGGGGGTTTCCAGGCCCCCGTGTGGCTGTATGCTCGTCTTGGTTCAAGAGGCGAGAACATCGGGTCCTAAGGGTGGCAAGTATGGGACTGCAAAAACCACCACCCACTGTGGCCTCCCATACAAGGCTTAGCATGTTTAACTTTCATCTCTGATCTTACCACGTCATCCTGACATACTAGGTTCATTCACAGCTCTGATTCATCAACCAGATGAACCAGTGGTAACAGCTAAGCATGGCTAAGGACAACAGGTATAACAGCTCTAATAACGCTTCACAAGCCAAACCCTAGTTATGCTAGGAGCGATGGATCAGGGATTATAGGCTACAAATTTAACATGCATCATATAGGATTACTCTATCTATCAATAAAAGACTTTGGAATCATATGCACATGGCAAGAATGTAAATACTTTGAAAGCATATGATTCATATGTATATGTGGGGCTTTGCTTGCCTTTGCCAGTTGATATCCAGAAGGCAGAGCTTCGGACACCTAGTACTTGAATTAGTTATAGTTGGCCAAGTATTGGTCTTCGAGCTTCGACGGTGTTGATCTTAGCCTTCGATCTTGATCTCGATATTGTATTCTACCGGGAAGAAGGAAACAACGGAAAGAGAGGGCAACAATCAACACATGGAATCGATGCAATTCTCAAACAAGGATGATGATATGGCAAGTTAGATTGCATTTAAATAAACCCCTAAGGCATGCTTAACAAATTAATCAAGGTCCCGAGGGGAGTAAACCCTAATTCGGAAAAACCTCAGAGGCATATGAGAGGGTTCACTTTGTTCTTCTAATTAAACTTGCATTTCAAGTTGTTGAACAATGCATGATTATAGCTTAGTTAGATAGAGCTCATTTTTCTGAACATTTTGATATATTATTTGTATTTTTCTGATTTAAAATGAATTAGTTATGAATTTCTCCAATTTTAATTCATTTTAAATCATTTTTGGGGATATTATAAAATGATTTATATTTTGGAATTACTTTTAACATTTTATTAAACATAAAAAATTCCAGATAATGTTTATTTGACTTACAATAGGGGCCCACATGTTAGGGATTTCTTATTTACAGAAATTATTTTAAAAAAATAAAACAAATAGGATTTATTACATAGGCATGCCGTATGGCTGACGTCAACAAGATCTTGATCCTCAGATCGATGATTGATCTATTGATCAAGCGTGCGCGGGGTTGCTAGGCTAGATGTGCTGGACTTAGTGCATCGCACTGAGCCAGAAAGTGGCGGCAAGGCTTGCGGGGCGTCTGTAAGGTTCCCAACCTTTAATAAGATAGAGATCCCTGTGTTTACAATGCTAGTCCCTGGATCAATAGCTAGCATCCATAGTTAAGATGTAATATCAAGAAGCAAAGGTCATAATATAACTTTATAACCAGGAATAACATAATTTTATTACATCTTACATAGCTCATTTGGCTATTACAATACATTGTAGCAGAATATCTATAAGCATGGGGTCCTTCATTTTCAAAGTGCCACAGGCAAACATGTTGGTTGTAGACTTGTAATCCTAATCAATCAACTTCACTAATATCAAACAAACCTACAACATAACAAGTTGCAGCCACAAGGGTCAATACATTTGAATTGTATTGGCAAGTTTCACTACTATGTAGAATATAAGTGGATCCTATCAATACATGCATATTTGGCTAAGTAGGGGTTTAGGCTCATTTGCAAAAAGCAATATAGTTTTATCCTATCTTTTCAAAATAGTTTTTCTCTTTTGAAAATCTTTCTGAACTCCTTGGAAAAACTCCAAGTGCTTCAAAATCCCTTGTTGTCACCCTTAAGTTTTAACTTTGAGAAATTGGAATGTCGAGATCTTCCATAGCTTCATGCCTTAGTTGCTCAGTATTGTCCATAACCGGGGACACGGCTAAGTACTTAGATTTTTATGTTCTGCAGAAGTTGTACACTTTACTCACATGACACAATCTCATCTTGATGCCACCAGTGGCCGCTGGATAAGTACTCACCAAGATGGAGTACTGGCAGATTGAGAATGTGACAAAGTCTTTCCATAGGAGTCCTCCCAATACACAATGCTAGCTTGTCTTCTAGGCACCAATGTAGGGTTCCAAGTTCCCTAGCACAAATCTAGTTAACCTGAAAATGCCAATGTATGGGTCTTCCACTATGTAGTTGACTAAGCCAGAGCCCATTTAGCATGTGGCTGTACACGGAAGCCACTGTACGAGAAACATGTTCAATCTCTAAGTCCCTGGGTGGTTTTCATCTGGTGCACAACAAAAAGAGATTGCCATATAAACATGGTTCCTCTTGTTGCCACCTTTTCCAAAACTTGAGTATCCTTGTCCACCCAGGTGGTTCATTGAGTACTTGTTTTATTATATAAAACATAAGTCTTTTCTCAACTTCATAAAATCTCAACATGTGTCTCTTCTCAAAAATATATAGCTTGGCTAAGCATTTTACAACTACATTGTTTTCACTAAGTAATGTATAAGGGCATCCTATTAGGATTTGGCATAGAATATAGTATAGAAATCCCTTTCATGCATGTTTCAAAATCCACTAAGTATAATGAAAATAGTAGGACTTTGGATGATAGTGTCACTTGCCTTTTTGGTAGGGAATGTTGGTTCACCTCTTGATTTTGCTAATCTCACAGTCTTCTCACTTCACTACAAATCAATCAAGCAAACACAAATTCAACTAGCATTCCAACCAATAATCAAACAATCTAACACACATAAAATAATAAAAGTAAAGTCATGCATGCAAGCATGCAAAAGTTAGTTTTATTTGCAAAGGTGGTTTCTACTCGACTCTAAACATTGTAAGGCTCAAAGTGGTCATTTTCTAAAGTGGCAAAGTCATTTGCAAATGGGTTTTATCTATATATCATTTTTAAATCAAATCATTATTTTATGTGGTGGAAAATGTTTTTAGCAAAGCAACAATTTTATATTGTTCACCAAATAAGTTGTTAATTCCCAAAACTTGGTGTTTAGGGTCAGTATCTTTGAATCAAAACATTTTCCAAAGGTTTTTCTCAAAAACATTTCCATATCAAAATCAACATTTTTATTTGACTAGAAATGAGCTAATTCAATTATTCCATCCCAAACTTCACAAAATACATTTTTAAACCCATAAGTTGGTTCCTAGGGTCAGTAGGTTCACAACAAACCAATTTGCAAAGATTTCAACTTCAAAATCATTTTTGAATAATTTTTATAACCTAAACAAGCATACAAATGTTTCTGCAAAAACAAACATTTTACCAGAAGCTTTTTACTAAAAATATTGCATGGTTGGATATGGCTTGTTCCACTGATTCCATTGATATAAAATTTGTAATTTTTGGACGTGTGGATCAAAAGTTACAAGGTTTACAAATTTGCAAATTAATCTGATTTCAAACTCTGTTTTAAAACAACTAGTGCCACGCGGCGGAATGTTACTGGCTGATACCGATTCGGGTGGATCTGCCTCTGCGGGGCGTTGGATTTAAATAGATCGCGCGGCTCAGATTGTGTACCCCTTCGTCGTTAAGTGGTTCTATCGCGTCACTACGATCTGGATCGAACGGCTCCTATCAACTTGCCAAGAACTGGCGGCGCTGCGCGGCGGCAGACGGCGGCGACGCTCAGACAGTGGTGGTACTGGTGATGCAGGAAGCAAAGAGAGAAGGGGAGGTGCTCACCGTGATCGTGGTGATGCTCTGATGCTCAAGGTACGGTCAGCTCGTCAAGGGGCGCTCTGGTTCCAGCGGGATTTCTCGCCGAAGTTGCGTCTGACAACGGCCACGCTCGGTCGTCGTCGGGGACGGCGCTACGAGTCACGAGGGAGCAAACGGTGTGCATGGTCAGACGCGCCAAGACATGGCGATGATGCGTGCATGATTGAGAGGGCTCGGGGTGATCTAGACTTACCAGGAAAACTCGCCGGAGAGAGAAGCAGACATGGCGGCGCTCAGAGGTTGTCGAAGCCGACGTTCTGGGGCGCCCGCGAGTGAACGGACAGCACAGGGAGAAGCGCCAGAGGCTGGGAAGTGTGTGAGCTTGGTCGAGGAGGCAAGGCGGTGGCTGGGCTCGCCGGAATTGGCTGGGGACGATGGTCGGAGCAGTGGCGATGCAAATCCAATTCAGGGCAGCCTGGTGGCTCCGGTGGTGCGGGGTCTGGGGGAAGAGATAGAGGGGAGGGAGGCGTTTAAGCACGCGTGGTCGCAGGGGGAGTTAAAGCCGCTATCAACGCGAATTGATCGCCGGCGTTACTGGCTGCAACGGCAGGGAGTAATCGGCGCGGGTTCGAAGACGATGAACAGGAGAGGTGGGACCTTGCTGTCAGCGAGGGAGTGAGAGGGAAAGAGGGTCCACCTGTCTGCAACTTCGCGGGTGCGAGACTGTGTGTACAAAAACGTTTTGCTAGGTAGTGTTGGTGGGCTGGACTGGGTCTTGCTGGGCCTGCTTAGTTGGGTCAGGTCCTTTAGCATTTTTTTGTACTGAAACTTTTCCCTTTTTCTGTTCGAATTTCCTGATTGAATTTCAAAACAAACAAATCAAACATTCAAAACAATTCAATCTTCCACCACACTTTGCAATTGAATTTGGTTCTGTTTTAACAACAATATTCTAAGTCCAAAACAAAATAATATTTTATTCTTTTTAGGATCCATTTATTAATTAAATAAAATGGACCTTAGTTATTAAATAAAATGGGTTTTGATTTATTTAAAATCTCCATTTGAAATCTAAATAAAACCAAAAACACTTCAGTAGGTTTTATTTGAAAATACAAAATACTTGGAAAACTTATTTAAAATAAATTAACAAGTTTTGGTGTTTAATTAAAATAGTAAAAAGCTTTATTTTTAATAAACTTGGATATTAAATCCTTATTATTTTATTTAAATAATCCTTTACTATTTTTATCAAATAGAAATACTTTATTTCAAAAGTTTGGTCAAGGTTTAATTTGGCTCTATAAAATAATCTTTATTTATAAATTCTATTTTGCTTTTGATAAACAAATCTTTTTATTAAAAGATCTAAAATAGTAATTCCAACTATCAAAACTTTCTTTAATAATTGTTTATCTTTTTAAATCCCTTTATGATTTTATTTGATTCAAATAGGTTTGAAGGTTTCCAATTGGATTCAAAAAGTTTCTTCTCACCCTGAAAATCAACAAAGTTTTATTTTATTCATTTATTTTTCACATAACAAGATTTGGAAAATCTTGGGATGTGACAGGCTACCACCCTTAAACTAAATCTCGTCCCGAGATTTGGGAAGGCTAGGGTTACAAGTAGGCTCAAAGTATCTCGGGTACTACCACCCTTAAAATAAAGTCTCATAGGGTTACATTGATGGTTCACTGCACTATGGGTTCAACTTTTGATATCCAGACAAGAATCCTTATTTGACTCAACTGAGTTTTCTAAATCCTGACATCCACTTCTTCTATCTCTTCAAAGTTTCCATTCATGTCAATGTGGTTCACATGTCCTTTCTGGGTCACTTTGGAGTCATTTCCATTGGCTCTTCTAGCATCCTTTTTCTTTTTCTTCTCAGGACAGTCTGATGCATAGTGTCCAAGTTCCTTACAATTATAGCATTGCAACTAGCTAATGTCCTTCTTCCTGAAAGTGTCATGTTGGTTCTGACCAAGGTCATCTCCATTGTCAGTATCATTTCCATTATTCTCACTTCCATTGCTGTTGTGGTGATACTGATGTGGTTCAGAATCTTCATTGCTCCTTTTGAATGAATGTTTCTTCTTTGATGATCCTGAATGATTCTTGAGTTTATGCTTCCTCTTTCTGTTCTCAACTTGATTCATCTTGTTTTCCAAAATGGTGGCTTTGTCACAGAGTGATTGATAAGTTGGGACATAGGCAACAGCTAGCTGCAGGTTCAACTCATCATTAAGTCCTTCAAGAAATTTATCCTTTCTCTTAGCATCTGTATCAACTTCATCTGGTGCATAGCGTGCCAGATTGTTGAATTCTTCAATATACTCAGCCACACTAAGGTGACGTTGTTTCAGATTGTGAAACTCCTTTTTCTTCAAGTACATTACTCCAGGTGACATGTGAGTGGTTCTGAATCCATCTTCAAAAATAGCCCAAGTCACATATTCAAGGGGAGTGGTGATTTGAAAGTTGTCCCACCATGTTGCTGCTGGTCCTTCAAGCAGAAATGCTGCAAACCTTACTTTTTCTTCATCAGTGCAACCAACAGTCACTAAGTCTTTGTTCACTGAACGTAATCAATCATCAGCTTCCATTGGGTCAGTTGTTCCAGAGAATCTTGCAGGCCTAAGTTTCAGAAACTTGGTGAGCATGTCAAGTGCTGGAGGATTATTCTGATTGTTGTTATTGTTGTTGTTATTGTTGTTGTTGTTGTTGTTGTTGTTGTGATTCTGTATGAATGTGGTCATCTACTGCATCAGCTGTGTCTGAGCTGCCATCATCTGTTGCATCTCAGGGGTGATGTTGTTGTTGTTTTGGTTGGGGTTGGCACGACGGGGAGGCATCTGTTGGTTTGATAGGGATAAGTATTGGTGGATAGGTTTTTAAGAAGTTTTAACACACAACTCAAAAACAACCAAGTTCAATCAAACAATCAAACCATCAAACAATCAAATAAGCAACTATCCACTTAACAACTTATGAGCTTAACTCATGAGTTGAAGGAAACAACAAGTTTTCTTGAAAATAATAACCTAGTATAATCATACCTCATAGGACAATATGATCCATACTCTAACTTGATATCAATGTCTTTGGTAGGCAATCTAATGTCTCTTGGTTTTCACTAGTAGTCCTTAGTGATATCCAAGGTTGAGTCCTTGGTGAAAATGTTGAAGATGTTGAAGTCATTAGGGTTGATATCCAAGATTGAAGAAGTTGAAGTCATTACAGTTGAAGATGTTCTTAGCTCATGGTAAAGTCTTTGGCCATGGGGTAGGCTTTGTCCATCAAGTTTGAAAATAGAAGAGGTGTAGAATCAAAACCAAAAAGGTTTGAGGAAGGAGTTTACAAGACTGTTTGTAAATAAGTTTTTGGAACAAAAACAACTCCTATTTTTCTAAGGGTTTTGTCAAATCCTAGGGTAACAAATCCTACAGGAAACACAGTGCTCTGATACCATCTGTAAGGTTCCCAACCTTTAATAAGGTAGAGATCCCTGTGTTTACAATGATAGTCCCTGGATCAATAGCTAGCATCCACAGTTAAGATGTAATATCAAGAAGCAAAGGTCATAATATAACTTTATAACCAGGAATAACATAATTTTATTACATCTTACATAGCTCATTTGGCTATTACAATACATTGCAGCAGAATATCTATAAGCATGGGGTCCTTCATCTTCAAAGTTCCCCAAGCAAACATGTTGGTTGTAGATTTGTAATCCTAATCAATCAACTTCACTAATATCAAACAAACCTGCAACATAACAAGTTGCAGCCACAAGGGTCAATACATTTGAATTGTATTGGCAAGTTTCACTACTATGTAGAATATAAGTGGATCCTATCAATACATGCATATTTGGCTAAGTAGGGTTTAGGCTCATTTGCAGAAAGCAATATAGTTTTATCCTATCTTTTCAAAATAGTTTTGCTCTTTTGAAAATCTTTCTGAACTCCTTGGAAAAACTCCAAGTGCTTCAAAATCCCTTGTTGTCACCCTTAAGTTTTAACATTGAGAAATTGGAATGTCGAGATCTTCCATAGCTTTAGGCCTTAGTTGCTCAGTATTGTCCATAACCGGGGACACGGCTAAGTACTTAGATTTTTATCTTCTGGAGAAGTTGTACACTTTACCCACATGACACAATCTCATCTTGATACCACCAGTGGCCGCAGGATAAGTACTCACCAAGATGGAGTACTGGAAGATTGAGAATGTGACAAAGTCTTTCCATAGGAGTCCTCCCAATACACAATGCTAGCTTGTCTTCCAGGCACCAATGTAGGGTTCCAAGTTCCCTAGCACAAATCTAGTTAACCTGAAAATGCCAATGCATGGGTCTTCCACTATGTAGTTGACTAAGCCAGAGCCCATTTAGCATGTGGCTGTACATGGAAGCCACTGTACGAGAAACATATTCAATCTCTAAGTCCCTGGGTGGTTTTCATCTGGTGCAAAACAAAAAGAGATTGCCATATAAACATGGTTCCTCTTGTTGCCACCTTTTCCAAAACTTGAGTATCCTTGTCCACCCAGGTGGTTCATTGAGTACTTTTTTTATTATATAAAACATAAGTCTTCTCTCAACTTCATAAAATCTCAACATGTGTCTCTTCTCAAAAATATATAGCTTGGCTAAGCATTTAACAACTACATTGTTTTCACTAAGGAATGTATAAGGGTATCCTATTAGGATTTAGCATAGCATATAGTATAGAAATCCCTTTCATGCATGTTTCAAAATCCACTAAGTATAATGAAAATAGTAGGACTTTGGATGATAGTGTCACTTGCCTTTTTGGTAGGGAATGTTGGTTCACCTCTTGATCTTGCTAATCTTACACTCTTCTAACTTCACTACAAATCAATCAAGCAAACACAAATTCAACTAGCATTCCAACCAATAATCAAACAATCTAACACACATAAAATAATAGAAGCAAAGTCATGCATGCAAGCATGCAAAAGTTAGTTTTATTTGCAAAGGTGGTTTCTACTAGACTCTAAACATTGTAAGGCTCAAATTGGTCATTTTCTAAAGTGGCAAAGTCATTTGCAAAAGGGTTTTATCTATAGATCATTTTTAAATCAAAACATTATTTTATGTGGTGGAAAATGTTTTTAGCAAAGCAACGATTTTATATTGTTCACCAAATAAGTTGTTAATTCATGAAACTTGGTGTTTAGGGTCAGTAGCTTTGAATCAAAACATTTTCCAAAGGTTTTTCTCAAAAGACATTTCCATATCAAAATCAACATTTTTATTTGACTAGAAATGAGCTAATTCAATTATTCCATCCTAACCTTCACAAAATACATTTTAAACCCATAAGTTGGTTCCTAGGGTTAGTAGGTTCACAACAAACCAATTTGCAAAGATTTCAACTTCAAAATCATTTTTGAATAATTGTTATAACCTAAACAAGCATACAAATGTTTCTGCAAAAACAAACATTTTACTAGAAGCTTTTTACTAAAAATATTGCATGGTTGGATAGGGCTTGTTCCACTGATTCCATTGATATAAAATTTGTAATTTTTGGACGTGTGGATCAAAAGTTACAAGGTTTACAAATTTGCAAATTAATCTGATTTCAAACTCTGTTTTAAAACAACTAGTGCCACGCGGCGGAATGTTACTGGCTGATACCGATTCGGGTGGATCGGCCTCTGCGGGGCGTTGGATTTAAATAGACCACGCGGCTCAGATTGCGTACCCCTTCGTCGTTAAGTGGATATATCACGTCACTACGATCTGGATCGAACGGCTCCTATCAACTTGCCAAGAACTGGCGGCGCTGCGCGGCGGCAGACGGCGGCGACGCTCAGACGGTGGCGGTACTGGCGATGCAGGAAGCAAAGAGAGAAGGGGAGGTGCTCACCGTGATCGTGGTGATGCTCTGATGCTCAAGGTACGGTCAGCTCGTCAAGGGGCGCTCTGGTTCCAGCGGGATTTCTCGCCGAAGTTGCGTCTGACGACGGCCACGCTCTGTCGTCGTCGGGGACGGCGCTACGAGTCACCAGGGAGCAAACGGTGTGCATGGTCAGACGCGCCAAGACATGGCGATGATGTGTGCGTGATTGAGAGGGCTCGGGGTGATCTAGACTTACCAGGAAAACTCGCCGGAGAGAGAAGCAGACGTGGCGGCCCTTAGAGGTTGTCGAAGCCGACGTTCTGGGGCGCCCGCGAGTGAACGGACAGCACAGGGAGAAGCGCCAGAGGCTGGGGAGTGTGTGAGCTTGGTCGAGGAGGCAAGGAGGTGGCTGGGCTCGCCGGAATTGGCTGGGGACGGTGGTCGGAGCAGTGGCGGTGCAAATCCAATTCAGGGCAGCCTGGTGGCTCCGGTGGTGCGAGGTCTGGGGGAAAAGAGAGAGGGGAGGGAGGCGTTTCAGCACGCGTGGTCGCAGGGGGAGTTAAAGCCGCTATCAACGCGAATTGATCGCCGGTGTTACTGGCTGCAACGGCAGGGAGTAATCGGCGCGGGTTCAAAGACGATGAATAGGAGAGGTGGGACCTTACTGCAGCGAGGGAGTGAGAGGGAAAGAGGGTCCACCTGTCTGCGACTTCGCGGGTGCGAGACTGTGTGTAGAAAAAGTTTCTCTAGCTAGTGTTGGTGGGCTGGACTGGGTCTTGTTGGGCCTGCTTAGTTGGGTCGAGTCCTTTGGCATTTTTTTTGTACTGAAACTTTTCCCTTTTTCTATTCGAATTTTCTGATTGAATTTCAAAACAAACAAATCAAACATTCAAAACAATTCAATCTTTCACCACACTTTGCAATTGAATTTGGTTTTGTTTTAACAACAATATTCTAAGTCCAAAACAAAATAATATTTTTATTCTTTTTAGGATCCATTTATTAATTAAATAAAATGGACTTAGTTATTAAATAAAATGGGTTTTGATTTATTTAAAATCTCCATTTGAAATCTAAATAAAACCAAAAACACTTCAGTAGGTTTTATTTGAAAATACAAAATACTTGGAAAACTTATTTAAAATAAATTAACAAGTTTTGGTGTTTAATTAAAATAGTAAAAAGCTTTATTTTTAATAAACTTGGATATTAAATCCTTATTATTTTATTTAAATAATCCTTTACTATTTTTATCAAATAGAAATACTTTATTTCAAAAGTTTGGCCAAGGTTTAATTTGGCTCTATAAAATAATCTTTATTTATAAATTCTATTTTGCTTTTGATAAACAAATCTTTTTATTAAAAGATCTACAATAGTAATTCCAACTATCAAAACTTTCTTTAATAATTGTTTATCTTTTTAAATCTCTTGATGATTTTATTTGATTCAAATAGGTTTGAAGGTTTCCAATTGGATTCAAAAAGTTTCTTCTCACCCTGAAAATCAACAAAGTTTTTTTTATTCATTTATTTTTCACATAACAAGATTTGGAAAATCTTGGGATGTGACAGCGTCCCCTTAGCAGCGAGAATGACGGCGGCCGATGGCGGTGGCTACAGGTGGTCGACGGGGAGGGGCTAGAGAGCAAGAGAAAGGGAATAGAGGGGTCTGCAAGGACTGCGAGCTCACCCTGAGTGCGATGGTGGTGACGGCAAGGCTGGGGGACAGTCGAACGGCGCCGAATCGACGGCGGCAATGGTGACGGACGATAGATGTGCAATCTCGATTCCGGCGAGGTGGGGTCTTCCCGGCTTGCGTGCTTCGGCAGGGATGAAGAGGGCGGCAAGGTTCTTCTAGCAATGGCCACGGCGTTGCACGGGGTGGCAGGAGACGGCGGGGCTCGCTGGTGAGGTCTAGGCTAGGGATCGGGCTAAAGGGGAAAAACAGCAGAGAGGGCGAGAGAGAGCGAGATGGGTATGGGGCGAGAGAGAATGACGCGGTCATTCTTATCGTCATCTCCTAGGGCGGCGGCGCGCATCATAACGCCGGCGAGGATCAACGGCGAGCGGCAGGACAGGCAGCAGCTTCACTGCGTCCTTCTGGCAGAGGAAGAAGAAGGGGAAAGAACGAAGGGGTACGTGGGCTAGTGGCAGGCTGCAGCTGGGCCGAGGTGGGCTACGCGGGAGCGACAGGGAGGGGAGAAGAGAATTGGGCTGTGGCCCAGGGAGATAGAGACTATTTTATTTGAAAATTCTTTTACTATTTCTGTTTCTTTTCTCTCTTTTGTATTTCAAATCTAAAACAGTTTTGAATAATTTAAAAATACAGAGACTTTTATAAAATATCTGAAAATGCTAAGGGGCCCTTATAAACAATTGGGCTCCACATTTTGGTAGGTTTTCAAAAATATTTAAAACCTTTTGAATTGATTTCAAGGGGAGAGAGGGGAAGCTAGGGTTTTGGGTTTTGGGAATATATTTGTTGTATGCATTTTTTAATGATGATGCTCATGAATGCACATTCAAATCCTAATGTCTATTTAGTAAAACTAGGGTTATTACATCCGGCAAGGATTCTACTGGCTCACCGCGAAGGCGGATGCCGACAGGCTGGTTGAGACATGCATGTGATGCCAGTATTATACCCGACAACCACATGTCCAGCTGAAGAATTGCGAACAATACCAATAACTTGGCCTTTTGCAGTCTGGGGGCTGGACATGGTTGGTCCGTTGCAGACGGCACCATGTGGGTTTACGCATCTGCTAGTAGCAGTTGATAAATTCACCAAATGGATAGAAGCTAAACCCAATAGAAAGCTCAATGGGGAAAGTGCCCTTAGGTTTGTCCGGGATCTAGTGGTGAGATTTGGTCTCCCACATAGCATTATCACTGACAACGACAACAACCTGTCACTCGGAGAAGTGGAAGCTTATTGTTGATAGAAGGGCATCTGACTTGACCTTGCATCTGTGGCGCACCCACAGTCCAATGCTTAGGTTGAGCGAGCCAATGGATTAATTCTGCAGGGAATCAAGCCACGTCTAGAAGCACCATTGCATAGAGCAGCTAGAGCCTGGGCGAAGGAGTTACCATCTGTGCTGTGGAGTTTACAAACTACACCCAACAGATCTACTACCTACACCCCTTATTTCATGGTATATGAGACAGAAGCCATCCTGGCTTCCGACATACTTCACGATTCACCAAGAGTTACCGCCTATGCCAAGAGTTGCATGCAAAGATCCGCCATCTACCAGCATAAGCTACGCATCTACCATATTCGCCGCGCTCGCCATCGCTCGTTTAAAGAGGGGGACCTGGTGCTCCGAATTAAGCAGAAGAAGTCACACAAATTATCCCCGCCATGGGAAGGACCGTTCATCATAAGCAAGGCGCTACTCAATGGGTCTTACTACCTCGTTGAAAATCGTGAGCTGAAGGATAGACCCAACGAGGATCATAAGTGTAAGCGACGTGACCCGGATGATGACGCCCCGGAGCTTGATCGGCCATGGAACATAGTACAACTACGTCCTTTCTACACTTAGCATTTTTTATCTATTGTGTACCTATTATATGATCAATGAAATAAAGCTCTCTGGTTCACTCATATTTCTGAGTCTTTTACCTCCTTTAGTTTTCATTTTTTGGATCATATAAAACTTTTATGCACAAGCTTTGCGATTGCACTTATGAAAATTCCGCCTATGGGCGTTAGCTTAAGTTTTCTGGTCTACACGTTCTTTGTCATTTTTATGTGGATTCTGGAGTAGTGACTTTTGGCACTTATTGTCGGTGATTTTGTGTTTAGGTTATCGACGGTACCATTAGGCATCATCGCCTGAGCGCATAGTTCCGACAAATAGTCTTCCGACTCACGAAAGTTCAAGCATAAAAACCAGAGTAATGGATAAGCCAACACTTGCTTAAAAAAATATATGTACATGTAGGAATCAGTTCTTGAGTAGCAGGAAATAACAACCATTGTTTATATTCCTTAAGTTAACAAGTAGTTTTTTCCGCATACAAATTCCAGAGGAAACAAATATTACATATTGTTTTTTCATTCCTCTGGCGCAGGTGACTTGGATGCAGCATCATCAGTAGCAGGAGAGCCATCCTCCTCGAAGTTGGCGGTTTTGAGGGACTCAGAGGAGCTTTGATTGTCGCCGTCAATAATCTCCATGGGCACGAACACGTTAGAGTCAACCAACTCGGAGACTCTAGTATCATAACCTGCGAGCGATGCCAAGATAGCTTTGTGATCTATTTTCTGGCCATCATCGTCCATGTCGGGGATACCAGAGGTCACCGTGTCGATGTCGGCGTTTTCGTAGTGCACCTTGACCATTGACAGTCCCAACCTCGCGCCAGCCCATGTACATGAAGCTTTCCAGCTTACAATACGCTCAGGGGTTTAGTGCAAGATCTCCGAGAACTTCATCACGGAATCCATCGCTTTGATGTTGATCTGGAGGTTCTTGGCTATCTCCTTGGCCTGCTTGATGTAGAACCTTCATGGATTCCTCGTGCATCTTCAGCATATCCTTCTTCTCCTACTTAAGGATCTTGTTTTCGCTATCCAGCAACTCAATGTGCTTGGATTTCTCAACAATATCCTTGGCCTTGGCAATGGCTTCTGCAAGTCGGAGAAAGAACAGTACATGGTGAGTACTCGAAGAATGTTGTCACAAGACCAAGTCGGAATACGAAAACAAAAGGAAAAACAAACTCTTGCTCTTGGTGATTTGATCCTTCAAGAAGGCAGTTTTACCCTTTTCAGCTTCCAAATCCGCACGCATCTTCTGAAACTTCTCGTTGGCCACGCCTCTCCAAGCAACCTCATTCTGTGGAAAGAAAATTTAAAGTTGTTTAGTCTACTTGGAGCATCTAGCCTGATAACTATCCACCGAGAGGATTGGGGGCTACAGTGAGAGTTTTTTAAACTTGGCAATATGCTTGGTCTTTCTTTAAGCATCTTGTCGAAACTGATTCAGTTTTCAACCAGAAGCTTGGGGGCTACAGTATAAAGTTTTTTAACTCAGTCATATTCTTAGTCTTTCTTTAAGTATCTAGACAGAACTAATTCAGTTACAACTAGAGACTTGGGGGATACAATATTGAAATTTATAAACACTGCGTATGCTACTCTGAAAGTATCTAGTCGGAATAATTCATTCAATCTAAATACTTGGGGGGCTACAGTGAGAAGTTTTCTAGATTAGTCACTCTTAGAGCATTTAGATGTAGAGGCCTATGGTTTTCCGTATAAATCCTCGGGATCTGTAGTGGGATACTCATACGAAATCCAAAAGGCAAATAAAACTTACAAGTGCGATGATCTTGAGGTTGGTAGCGCTCTCAGCAAACAACTTGCTGAAGGAAAGGGTGTTAACTTGCAAGATAACTACTTGTCGGAGAAGCTCCTCAAGACCACAAGTTGGAGATGTTGGCACTGCACCAGGAACCAAAGTGGAGCTGCTCGGCGTGAGTGCCGGGAAGACTATCTTCGGGAATTATGTGGTTGTCCTGGGTGCGGAGGCGCCGCCTTCAGCAGACGTTCCACCCACCACCACCGCCTTACCACTACCGATGGCATCCTTAGCCAGAGATTCAGCCATTTGAGTTGTGGTGCTTTCTTGCGTTGCCTGTTCGCCGACAATGGCAAGCTCCGCCGAGGCACTTGAGTCCACTTCCATGGCGGAAGGGCCAGATGCATCCTTTTCATGTGAGATTGTCAGAACGGGTGTTGGCTGGATGCTGGGAGTGACGGGGGCGATGGAAGGAGATGCGTGGGGAGACACGTCACGATGCAACATATCTTTAATATTTCTAGAAGCCCCCAAAGTTTTGGAGGTCTTCTTAAAAACAGTACTGGCCTTCTTCCTGAAACGTGCAAAAAGTATAAGTATAGGAATAAGACAAGCAATGGACAAATGTCAGAGAGAAAAGAGGCTTACACAATAGGGGGTGCTTTGGCAAAAGGATTCCCCGTAACCTTTATTTTCTCTGACTCCAGGGCAGCAGTGGACTTCTTGGAGGCTCCACCCTCCGTCTTCTTATTCTTGCCTCCGTCGGCAGTGTCAGAGGTGGATCTCTTCCGCTTGCGTGCCAGCGGGACATCATCATCCGACACGATGGTGACTTCCTTCATCTTTGGGTCATCGATTTGGACAGCCATGGTATCCTCATCTAGACTGCTGAGCTGCTAAGTGAAATCCCAAAAAGTGTTAGATGAGATGGTAATGGTTAGATGGAAGAACTGGAGTATATGTCATACACGGAAAATAAACAGGTACCTCTGGGTACTTGCCCTCCTAGAACATTTCGTAGGTGATGGCGAAGCCACTCTTCCTGTCCTTCACCTTGACGATGTCCTTGAGGTGGAGCTTGACGGAGTCACTCGAGAAGTTGTCCTCGGAGATATGGAGGCTATCCTTCCTCTCCTTAGAGTACTCATGCATCAGCTTGGGGTGGTGTTGTAGAGGCTAGATCCGCCTGATGAACCAGCACATGGCTAGGTCCAACCCGGTCAGACCCGTGTCTGCGAACCACTCTATCCGCCTAATGGCGCGGGAGGCTTCATTGTCCGAGGGAAGGGTGGCTTGGTACCTCCATGTCGGGGCTTCGGCAGCGGCTCCATCAACGAAGTCCAGGTACGTTTCTTCTCGGCCGGCCAGAGGGACATCTGGGCCGTAGAAGTACGTCTGTTGCCAGTTCTTGTAGGACTCATGGCCGATGATGTCAGGGAACCGCCGGACAGGATGGATCTTAAAACTAATTGTCCCACAATTCCTAAGCTCGTCCTTGCCGTCTCCGCTTCCCTCTTGACGGTGAAGAAATAAATAGAGAGATCTAGCCTAGGCCTAATCCCTAAGTAACCCTCACAGAGCGCCGCATAGTTGCTAAGCACGAGGATGCTATTGGAGGAGAGGTTCTGAGGCTGTACTCGGTAATGGCTAAGGACAGCTAGAAAGAAATTGCAGATGGGCAAGGAAACGCCGCATACCAATTGGTCCTTGAGGTACACCTTCTCTCTGACTTGGCGAGAAGGGGTGACCTCGCCGGCCGGTGCCGCCCGCCAGATGAACCCTCCGTCGCAGGGAGGTAGCCCTCGACGAGAAGTTCCTTGATGTCGCGGTCGGTGATGTCCGAGCCGCCAATCCCCTTTATGGGAATCGCTTTCCTCTTCCAGCAGCTCTAGCGCCGCTGGATTGTGGTCGCCGCCGATGGATTCGACCACCTCGGACTTGGGCAGCACCGCCAGGCCCTCTGGGGGAACATGGACGGTGCTCATCAGCTTCGCCGCAACATCGCCTAACGCCGCCATGGAGGGAGCAGAGCTGCTTCTTGCCATTGGAGGGGAGGAAGTGTTGACTGGAAGGATGGGGAGGCTAGGGTTTTTTGCGTGCGCGCGGAGAGCTCGAGGAGGTGCTCGCTTTAGGAAGAAGACGACATAGGAGGAGAATGAGCTGAAAAAGTAAAAATCCACCATAGTTACAATTTATAACCCCTCGCTTCAAGATTCGTGTAAGACTATCGAATGGTCGGCGCGTGGACGACGTTTGCGGTTGCGTGCGCGGAAATTTCGCCACGTTCCCAAACTGTCAACGCCAACTGTTCGTATCTCTCGCGCGGAAAAAATGGACATGATTGTGTTCTCTGCATGTGTGAGTTACGAGGCGTCACTGACCTATGTCTACGTCGTCCTAGCTACAAAAGAGTACGATAGAAGATTCAGCAACTCTCCGACTTACAAGTTGAAGACGGAGAAAACCTTGCAGGGTTCTTGGAAGGACTACAAGATATTGCTTGACAATTTGCCGACATCCATCTAGACGGAGCATTCAACCTGAAGAGGCAAGACGACGCAAGATCTCGGAGTTCTTCGGGGGCTACTGTTGGGGATATGCTATATGGGTATCCTCATAGTATGTCTCCTATCCAGATAACCCAGGTGGCCCACAGTTGGTAGCATGGCCCATGGCCTGCTGGGCGTCCAGTTAGATGGATCCATAAGAGAGTCCCATGCCGGATAAAAGAAGGCTACGGAGGAATCACCGACGTACCCGGAGCCTTGGAGTGCAAGACACGCTAGACTAGATGTAAGAAGTGTAGGACTCTATAACCTGTCCGGCTAGGACTTTTCCCTGTAACCCTAGGACCTGGCGACTACATAAGTCGGGCCTATGGGAGCCTTTAGGGCACGATAACTTAGACTCTCTAGTCACCTTGCACAGTGAACCAATCTCTGTAACTCAGCGTATTTCCCTTATAGTGATTTATAGCAGGAGTAGGATTCTGCATTGTTGTGGGATCTGAACCTGGGTAAGCTGTGTAACCTCGTACCCGTCAACCGTCTGCCTCCCCCCACGTCTCTAAACACGCACTATGAGGACCCCTCCATGGCGTACTCGTCGGAAATACCACGACAGTCGCTCCACTTTGACGGCTCCAAGAAAATGAATGGCGTTGGGGTTAGGATCGTAGTCACCTCCCCCAAAGGCGACAAGCTCCACTACATGTTGCACCTCGACTTCACGCCCTACACCAACAATATGTCCGAATATGAGGCCCTCCTTCACGGCATGCGGGCAACCAAGGAGATGAACGTCAAGCGCCTAAGGTGCTACGGAGACTCCGACCTCATCGCCGCTCAAGTTGCTAGTACCTGCGATGCCATCTCCCCCACCATGGCAGCATACCGCCAAGCAGTGGACCAGCTAGTGGGGAACTTCGCTGGCTACTCCCTCGATTGGATGGACATGCGAAAAAACGAGGAGGCCGACGCACTCTCCCGCATCGGGTCGGCTTGGCAAACACCACCAGCAGGCGTCTTCCTCGACATCATCCACTAGCCCTCGGTCTCCCCGCCAAAGGAGAACGATGTCGGGATACCGCTGCAACCCGAGCCCGCCCAGGTCGCCATGATTTCGGAGCCCAATGACTGGACCATGTGATACCTCGCCTACCTCGAGAACCAAACCCTTCCTTCTGACCAGATGGAGGTGCGCATGATAGTGCAACGCTGCAAATCCTTCGTCATCATCAACGGCGAACTCCACAAATGCAGCTTGACCGACATGTTCTAGCGCTGCGTTCAACTAGGGTAAGGACACAAGATCCTCCAAGACATCCACACCGGCAACTTCGGCCACCACGCCGATGCCCGGTTGCTAGTCGTCAAAGCCATACGCCGTACACACCGACGCCGTCGACATTGTCCAACGCTATGTCGGGTGCCAGAAATACGCCAACCAGACGCACATCCCTGGTTCGGCCCTCAAGACAATCCCCATCACCTGGCCATTCGCTCTATGGGGCATCGACATGGTGGGCCAGTTTAATAAGGCCCCGTCCGGCTACACCCACATCCTGGTAGCAGTCGACAAGTTCACCAAGTGGGTATAGGCCAAGCCAATCAAGAAATGCGATGGCAAGACCGCCACCAAGTTCCCCCGTGAGCTCATCTACCGGTACGGCTACCCACACAGCATCATCACAGAAATGGCACAAACTTCGCAAAATGCACCATGGCTGATTTCTGCGAGGAACACGGAATATGACTCGACCTCGCCTCAGTCGCCCACCAAGAGTCGAACAGCCAATCAGAACGCACCAACCAAAGCATCCTCCATGACCTCAAGCCATGGCTACAGGTTCCCCTCGAGCGAACTCCTGGATGTTGGGTCAAAGAGATCTCCTCCATTCAATGGGATATTCACACCTCTGCCAATCGATCAACAGGGTTTACACCCTTCTTCATGGTGTACGGTGCCGAGGCCGTCATGCCAACATACCTCGAACATGACTCGCCTCGGGTCGTCAACTATGTGGAGGAAGACAACGAGATCACACACCAAGACAACTCGACGAAGCACACGACCTCGCTCTCTCTTGCACCGCCAACTACCCGCAGGGACTCCGCCGCTATCACAACCGGCGAGTCTGGAATCGCACCTTCCAAGAAGGCGACATGGTCTTGTGACTCGTCCAGGACAAGGATGGAATGCACAAGCTCTCTCCCCCGTGGGAGGGACCATTTGCCATAGGGAGAGTCCTCGGCAATGACGCCTACTACCTTATCGATGTACGAGGTGATGGCCAGGTCGACGTCGGGTGGCCATGTACTGTAAAACTCCTCCGAAAGTTCTATACATAGAACTAAAACTTGTACTCTGCTGCTATAAAATGCAATAAATTCGAATCACACAAATTTTCCCTACTCGCCAACCTCTTGTGCCAGTTGCACTCATATATTTAGCAATACAATACTCACAGAAATCAACCCTTGGCCGATCGACCGGAACGGCTTAGTAGTGCGGCATAAGGGCACCAAAAATATTCAGGCCTTGCATCGTCCATGAAAACACCACCCTGGAGCCACCATCGGAGTCGCTCCGCTCGACTGGCCTGCCGGGCCAAGACAACCGAACATGCTTCTCAGAGCGATTGGTCCTCCACATCCTTGCGCATAGAGACTCGAACGGTTAAGTACCACGCATGGGGACTTACCCAAAATAAACCCCACGTGGCTCAGGAACACACCAAGTATGAGAGCATGCCCTGGACTCGCCACATGACTCGCTCTCGGAGCCAGGAGGATAGACGCGTTACAAAGAATGCACCATGTCGTCACCTACCTTGGGCATGCGACTAGAATGGCTAACTACCACACTCGGGGACTCTCCTAACCGAACATGCTAGCGTCCGGGAAAACAACCAAGTACAAAGCACCCCTTGGAGTCGCCAATCGACTGGCTATACGAGAAACGACGAGTCGACCATGACTAAACTAACATTCTAATACAAACAAACTTACACACATGCAAGGTAAACCCCATTAAGGGCCGATGTGCTCAGGGACTCGCACACCCAATAATACAAACAAACAGAAATCATAAAGCAATGCTAGACGATTGATCTTCCCCTTTTTTGTTCCTTCAGCAACAAAATACATTGTTCGTCATCAAGGTACATACAGAAGCGGTCATCCACTACAACTAAGAAAATGCCTCAGGGAAATCCTTTACTTTGCAGGCTTCAAAGAAGACACGCCGCCATCACCCTGACCTGGACAAAAGTCTCCCAAGGGTTCGCTATGTATGTCGTCAACTTCTTTGCAAGCGACGATCGGAAAGGCTGCTCCGACTTCAGATCACGATACTTTGGCTCGGGGTCATTCGGTGCCACCACCGTTTCCTGGTATGGAAATAGATCACCCATCGCCAACACTCGCTCCATGAAAGGAGTGGTCTTAGCGGTCAGCTTCAACACCTCAGCGATCTCCACTGAGCCTGTCGCCAATGGATACCCGTTGGTGACGTCGTCGAGGTCGAAATCGTCGGGGAAGTGATGAGTCCAAGACTTAGCGCAGTAGCGGCTCCGCGGAGAAAGGCCGACCACGCCATCCACTTGACCATGGCAGGCGCTTCCTCGAGGTAGAGCCACATCTCCGTCAACCCCGGGGATCACCTCGGTGGGAGAAATCCCTAGGAGGACGGCTTGGACGCATGTTGCCGAGAGAGTAGCCGTGTCTACCACCGCCGTCACACACTGCCTCGTGTCAGAAGTCTGCACCTCTAGATATCCTTAACATATCGCACCTGCAAACACCTGAAAGCTAAATCCACAAGGACGCATACCTATGGAACTACTGCTCGGGGACTCGCCCACTCGGGGACTCGCCCGCCCGGAGACTCGCCCGCCAACACCAAAGTAAAGCAATAAAGAAGGGACACTCATCAAGAAGCTCGCAGTAGTTATCTATGAAGAATTTCTCCAGGGCCGATAACTGGTCCTGCAAACCAGCAATGAGCGAGTCGGAGACCTTCCGCTCATCATTCGCCGCGACGATCACGGCCTTAGCCCTCTACTCGAAAGAGACCATCGATTCCTTCACAGCCTCCAGCTCCCTCATCAACAAGGGGATTCGCCCCTCCACCATGGTCAATGTTGCCTTGGTATCCTCCAGCTCGGTGGCCGGAACATAGCCCTCATGGGCATTGGCGATCATGGCGGAGAAATCCTCTAACAAAATGAAGAATGTAGTAAAACCTCTGCACAACAACAAGAGTACAAGTTCATAGAGGTGAAACCAACTCACCAGTAGTCCCATGCAATTGCCGATTCGCCTCCTGCGCGACCCGCAGGTCGCGCACCAGGCGATCCTTCGTGTCCTACCAATCAGCCAACTCCCGCTAAAGACCCTGAACATAGCAAATTATATATGAGCAACGACTAAAGTTCTAAGCATCTAGTCACTAAAATTCATTGACTAGACACTCGAGGACTGGTCGACTAAATTTCTAAGCATCTAGCCATTGAAATTCAGTGACAAGACACTCAGGGACTGGACGACCAAAGTTCTCAGCATCTAGCCGCTGAAATTCAGGAACTAGACACTCGGGGACTAGACGACTGAAATTCTAAACATCTAGCCATTGAAATTCATTGGCTAGATGATCGGGGACTGGACAAACCTATGACACCGCCGGGATCAGGGCGAAACAAACCTCTGTCTAATATAAGCTTAACCTTGACCTCGAGGATATCCCGTGAAGAATCAATAACACAGCGGTGACCCAACGACACAAAATTTATTACAGCTAGCTCATAATTGAGCAGATAACCAAATTATTACATGTAGAGGTCACTGACCACAAACATCAAACAACGGAAGGCAAATTATGCTATTGAGTATAGCAAACTTAACAAATGGCCTAAGAGGCCTGAAGCATAATGATGACGTCCCAGCCCATAGATTCCATGCTGCCGGCCGGGAATCCCAAGTTACTCGTCGGTTTCGATGTAGTACATAACTGGTATTCAGGGGGAACACTTACTCTCTCAAAAGTATCAACAAAGGAAAGGTGAGTACATGGTGTACTCCGCAAACTTATGGCTGGTGGAGTTGTTTTGCATAAAGCCATATTTGTTTATAAACAAGAGGGAGAAGAAGAAGCTCGTCTAATTAGAACATTTTAAAAGGGGATAAGAGAGCGACATCTCTGAAATATTGATCATCATATTTTGATATCTACCGAATCATCATCATCACCTAAACTAGGATGACCCCCTCGTACCCATGAGGAAGCATCCTTAAACACACGTTGATCAACAAGTTTTATAGTGGTTAAAGTTATCTATGATCTTGAGTCCGGTCACGAAGTTGTTCATAACCGTAAACACGGCTTTTCGAAAAGATTTAACACTGCAGGAGTGTACAACTTTACCCACACGTACTAACCTTCTCTTAATTCCACTAGATAAGCCATATTCCTTGGAAGGCCGGTAGAGGGTGGTTAGACACGACCTTTACCTTGCTTTCACCGAGACCATGAGTCACACAATAAGGATGGTTCCACCGTAACGGGTCAAATCCCGAAGCCGGTCCATAAAGATGTGAGACGTGGTTGGTTACCAGGGGCGCAATCAACCCCAAGCAACCGCGGCCACGCTTCCCTACCTGTTATGAATGCACCTTCACGCGGAAAATCTTTCAAAAGGTTTTCTATGCATATGTCGAATGGAATGCCAAACTATGTGACTCATGGAATCTACTAGGAAATTTAGTTGCTCGTGAGGTTTTGCAGGCCCCGTGTGGTTGTACGCTCGTATCGGTTCCAAAGGCAAGAACTCGGGTCCTAGTTGTGGCAAGCATGGGACTAGAAAATCCACATCCCACTGTGGCCTCCATACAAGCCTTAGCATGTTTAACTCATATCACCTCTGATCTCGTCTCATCACTTTCTCCTGTCATACTAGATTATCTGCATCTGATACATCATCTGGATGGACCAGTACTGACAGCTATGCATGGCTAAGAAGGACACAAATATAAGCTTAGCAGTGCACACAAGCCAAACCTAGTTATGCTAGGAGAAGTGGATCGGATAATACAAGTTCAAAGGGAGTAATTGAACAGATAGGATACTCTATCTGTTGATAAAAGACCACAGTAGAATCGTATGCATTATGGCAGGGATTCAAATGCTTTCGAAATCATAGGATTATATCATGGTGGGGCTATGCTTGCCTTTGCCTGTTGATAACCAATAAGAAGATCTTCAGAAGACTTGTACTTGACTTGATTACAGTTGGTCAAGTATTGTTCGTTGAACTTTGATGGTCTTGATCTCGTTCTTCATTCTTGATATCGATCTCGCATTCTACCGAAGAAGAACAAAACACCACAAAGAGAGGAAAACAATCAAAAATGGCATTGATGCAATGCTGAAACAAGGATGATGATATGACAAGTTAAATTATATTTAAAAGTAACCCTAAGGCATGCTCGATAGTTTTATCGGGGTTCCGAGGGGTGAAAACCCTAACTCGGGGAAACTCCGGACGTATATGAGAGGGGTTCGTTTGTTCTTCTAATTAAATTTGTCACGAAAGTTGATTATCAATGCATGATTATAGCTCTATTAGCTATTTCTCATTTTTCTGAACATTTTGGTATATTATTCATATTTTTCTGATTTATAAATAATAAGTTATTGATTTTTCAAGTTGTAATAAATTTCTGAAATTATTTAAAAAGGTTTATTGCATCATTATGACATCATCTGGGGGTTTAATATTTTTACACCGCTACTGGACCTAGCCTCTATGGCTGACAAGTGGGGCACTGTTCACCTCAGCCTCCACGTGGGCAGGGTGGAACCCACCTCGGGTTTGACTGCGCTGACCGCGGGTGCTGGCGTCGCGATGATGTCGGCACGACGTCATCCCGACGAGGAGCTCCCAGGTGGTCAACGGGAATTGCAGCGGGAGGGGCTCGCGGGACAGCATGAATGGTTGTGTTGGTCGCGCGAGGCTGCGAGGAGCCATAAGGTGGAAGCGCCGCCCCGTTTGGGTCACCGGAGTGCCAGCGCGAGCTACCTACTGCGGCGACAATGGCGGAGCTACGGCGAGAGCGCGATACAGAGTGGGAGGGAGAGGGTGGAGAGGCTCCGCAGAACCGAGAGCTCACCGCGAAGCAGACTGTAGTGACGGCGATGCACAGGGTGTTGGGGATATGCTATATGGGTATCCTCATAGCATGTCTCCTATCCGGATAACACGGGTGGCCCATAGTTGGTAGCGTGGCCTATTCCTGCTGGGCGGCCCAGTTAGATGGATCCAGAAGGGAGGCCCATGCCGGATAAAGGAAGTCTATGGTTGGAGTCACCGACGTTCCCGGAGCCTTGGAGTGAAAGATACACAAGACTAGTAATAGACGGTGTAGGACTCTGTAACCTGTCCGGCTAGGACTTTTCCCTGTAACCCTAGGTCCTGGCGACTATATAAGTCGGGCCTATGGGAGCGTTTAGGGCATGATAAATTACAATCTCAGTTAACCTCGCACATCGAACCTATCTCTATAACTCGGCGTATTACCCTTATAGTTATTTATAGCAGGAGTAGGATTCCTCCACAGTCGTGGGATCTGAACCTGGGTAAGCTGTGTTACCTCGTACCCATCAACCGTCCGCCTTCCCCCACGTCTCTAAACACGCACTGTGAGGACCCCTCCATGGCGTACTCGGGGGCAATACCATGACAGTTGGCGCCCACCGTGGGGCAAGAGGCGCTTTAGGATCTTCAGCGGGCGAGGACCAAGATCTTCGCGGGAATCGGCGAAACCGTAGCCATTGGTCGCGTTCTCTTCTCCGGCAACGTTCCGATCGTCCCTCCCGATGAGTTCTAGATCCTGGTGAAGACGAACCCTACGCGGTGTCTGATCGTTCCTATCGGAGACATCCACCTCTTCATCTGCGAAACTGACTCGGGCACTAGTTCCCTAGGAGTTTGCCGGCAAAGATCAAAAAAATTCAAGGCCCACCCAAACCGCCCCTGTGCAGTATATAAAGGTGGAAGATCGCTGCAAGTCCGCCGGCTTCGCTCGTGCATCTGGACAGCAGAGATCCAAGTTCGTCGGCATGGTTACCATCTTTGATCTGGCGCGTTGCGTTCAGATATAGGGAGAAAACCCCCGCGATTACCTTGCCAGGTGGCTCCGTATACGAGCCGATTTGGCCCACTACCCCTATGATAATGCCATATATCACTTCGTGGAAGGACTGGACCCTATCACGCTTCTTCGACATTCTCTAAGATGGCATCAGGCGTCGGGACGCCTTACCCTCGAAGGCATGGTGAGCACCGTCAACAACTACGCGGAGGCTGACGCGGCAGCCCGGACAGCGCTTGCTCTCATTGACGGGGATCCTCCGATTCAGCCACCGCCACCACCGCCTCCAGCGGCCATCGTCGCAGCTGCACTGCCACCTCCAATCATCATCGCTGCTGTCGCACCTCCACCGCCCGTCATCGAGGAAGTCCTGGCACCCTCCGACTCTGTTATTGACGCCCTTTATGCTGACTTCAGTGCATATTCAGAGGAGATAGATTTCAGTCCATAAGAGCTAGACTCCGCCATGCAGGAGATGGAGGAGTACACGCGCGACGAACAAGCCAACAATGTCATCACGTCTCGAGGGGTGTTCGTCACCATTGGGACGGCGATGGATGAATATCAACCCGGACGAAATCCGCCTACCACACTGGACAAGGGGAAGGGGCCACTTATTGCTGCTGACGATGATCGCGCAAAGGTCATGCCTCCTCCGCCTAACCCAGTACAGCAGCCGTAGGAACTCGGTACCGGACCGAGCAACAACAACACCGCAAACTTGCCGCCTCCGGCATATATGTCTGCAGCGGCCCAAGTTACTCCAGCTGATAGAGTGATGTACGGCAATCTCCTCGTCGAGCCACTGACCGTTGCTCATATACAGAACGTAACCCAGCTTGACGAGAACCTCCAGCAGCTTCTGGAGGAAGCACAGGACATCGCGGAGAAAGGCGCTTAGCTAGCTCGAGATCTGGTCAATGCACAGAAGTCCATAGAGAAAGCTAGATCAATGGAGGCCGAGTACAAGACTTTGCTGTAGCAGCAGAAGGCCAGGAAAGCTCCGGCTCGCGTCATCAAGGATCCTGGTGTACGGCGCAACCTAGGATGGGCTCCCTTGAAGCCGGCACAAGCCAAGACATACATTGACAGTGAAGGAAAGCAGGTGATTCCCACCCCAGTCCTTAAATTCGCCATCACCAAGACCCTTCTGGAGCAGGATAGATCGCCCGAGGCAGTGGAACAGATCTATGACCTAGTGGCCAAGGCGGTGAAGCAGCAGGAAAAGGCCACCTCTCAGAGGCTTGAGTCCGTCCCAGCGCTTTGCCAATCTAGCCAGTATAAGCTGCCAAGGTACAGATCTCCTCTTGATGTCGGGTCCCAGACGGGTTCATCAGAACGAAGACGGAGGGATGCGCGCAACATGAAGGATTCTATCCCCATATCCTCCAACCACGGAGAAAAGGCCCGACCTCGTCGCCCATCGCCACTGCCCCGGTCCCCCCGACATCGTGAAGATTACAAGGCTCACCATCATACGGATATGCCCCCACCAAAGCAGTGCGACATCGTCATCCGCGAGAACACGGAGCAGACCCGTCACGACAGAGAGCACAACCAAGGACACAGGAGCAGGACACAGGAGAAATCCCCAGGAGGACGGCTTGGATGCATGTTGCCGAGAGAGTATCCGTGTCTACCACCGCCGTCACACACTGCCTCGCATCACAAGTCTGCACCTCTAGATATCCTTAACATATCGCACCTGCAAACACCTGAAAGCTAAATCCACAAGGACGCATACCTATGGAACTACTGCTCGGGGACTCGCCCACTCGGGGACTCGCCCGCCGGAGACTCGCCCGCCAACACCAAAGTAAAGCAATAAGAAGGGACACTCATCAAGAAGCTCGCAGTAGTTATCTAAGAAGAATTTCTCCAGGGCCGACAACTGGTCCTGCAAACCAGCAATGAGCGCGTCGGAGACCTTCCGCTCATCATTCGCCGTGACAATCGCGGCCTTAGCCCTCTCCTCGAAAGAGACCATCGATTCCTTCACAGCCTCCAGCTCCCTCATCAACAAGGGGATTCGCCCCTCCACCATGGTCAATGTTGCCTTGGTATCCTCCAGCTCGGCGGCCGGAACATAGCCCTCATGGGCATTCGCGATCATGGCGGAGCAATCCTCTAACAAAATGAAGAATGTAGTAAAACCTCTGCACAACAACAAGAGTACAAGTTCATAGAGGTGAAACCAACTCACCAGTATTCCCATCCAATTGCCAATTCGCCTCCTGCGCGACCCGCAGGTCGCGCACCAGGCGATCCTTCGTGTCCTACCAATCAGCCAACTCCCGCAAAAGACCCTGAACATAGGAAATTATATATGAGCAATGACTAAAGTTCTAAGCATCTAGTCACTAAAATTCATTGACTAGACACTCGGGAACTGGTCGAATAAATTTCTAAGCATCTAGCCATTGAAATTCAGTGACAAGACACTCAGGGACTGGACGACCAAAGTTCTCAGCATCTAGCCGCTGAAATTCAGCAACTAGACACTCGGGGACTAGACGACTGAAGTTCTAAACATCTAGCCGCTGAAATTCATTGACTAGATGCTCGGGGACTGGACAAACCTATGACACCGCCGGGATCAGGGCGAAACAGACCTCTGTCTGATATAAGCTTAACCTTGACCTCGAGGATATCCCGTGAAGAATCAATAACACAGCGGTGACCCTACGACACAAAATTTATTACAGCTAGATCATAACTGAGCAGAGAACCAAATTATTACATGTAGAGGTCACTGACCACAAACATCAAACATCGGAAGGCAAATTATGCTATTGAGTATAGCAAACTTAACAAATGGCCTAAGAGGCCTGAAGCATAATGATGACGTCCCAGCCCATAGATTCCATGCTGCCGGCCGGGAATCCCAAGTTACTCGTCGGTGTCGATGTAGTACATAACTGGTATTCAGGGGGAACACTTACTCTCTCAAAAGTATCAACAAAGGAAGGATGAGTACATGGTGTACTCCGCAAACTTATAGCTAGTGGAGTTGTTTTGCATAAAGCCATATTTGTTTATAAACAAGAGGGAGAAGAAGAAGCTCGTCTAATTAGAACATTTTAAAAGGGGATAAGAGAGCGACATCTCTGAAATATTGATCATCATATTTTGATATCTACCGAATCATCATCATCACCTAAACTAGGATGACCCCCTCGTACCCATGAGGAAGCATCCTTAAACACACGTTGATCAACAAGTTTTATAGTGGTTAAAGTTATCTATGATCTTGAGTCCGGTCACCAAGTTGTTCATAACCTTGAACACGGCTTTTCGAAAAGATTTAACACTGCAGGAGTGTACAACTTTACCCACACGTACTAACCTTCTCTTAATTCCACTAGATAAGCCATATTCCTTGGAAGGCCGGTAGAGGGTGGTTAGACACGACCTTTACCTTGCTTTCGCTGAGACCATGAGTCACACAATAAGGATGGTTCCGCCATAACGGGTCAAATCCCGAAGCCGGTCCATAAAGATGTGAGGCGAGGCTGGTTACCAGGGGCGCAATCAACCCCAAGCAACCGCGGCCACGCTTCCCTACCTGTTATGAATGCACCTTCACACGGAAAATCTTTCAAAAGGTTTTCTATGCATATGTCGAATGGAACGCCGAACTATGTGACTCATGGAATGTACTAGGCAATTTAGTTGCTCGTGAGGTTTTGCAGGCCCCGTGTGGTTGTACGCTCGTATCGGTTCCAAAGGCAAGAACTCGGGTCCTAGTTGTGGCAAGCATGGGACTAGAAAAACCACATCCCACTATGGCCTCCCATACAAGCCTTAGCATGTTTAACTCATATCACCTCTGATATCGTCTCATCACTTTCTCCTGTTATACTAGATTATCTGCATCTGATAGATCATTTGGATGGACCAGTACTGACAGCTATGCATGGCTAATAAGGACACAGATATAAGCTTAGCAGTGCACACAAGCCAAACCTAGTTATGCTAGGAGAAGTGGATCAGGTAATATAAGTTCAAAGGGAGTAATTGAACAGATAGGATACTCTATCTGTTGATAAAAGACTACAGTAGAATCGTATGCATTATGGCAGGGATTGAAATGCTTTCGAAATCACAGGATTATATCATGGTGGGTCTATGCTTGCCTTTGCCTGTTGATAACCAATAAGAAGATCTTCAGAATCCTTGTACTTGACTTGATTACAGTTGGTCAAGTATTGTTCGTTGAACTTCGATGGTCTTGATCTCGTTCTTCATTCTCGATATCGATCTCGCATTCTACCGAAGAAGAACAAAACACCGCAAAGAGAGGAAAACAATCAAAAAATGGCATCGATGCAATGCTGAAACAAGGATGATGATATGACAAGTTAAATTATATTTAAAAGTAACCCTAAGGCATGCTCGATAGTTTAATCGGGGTTCCGAGGGGTGAAAACCCTAACTCGGGGAAACTCCGGACGTATATGAGAGGGGTTCGTTTGTTGTTCTAATTAAACTTGTCACGAAAGTTGATTATCAATGCATGATTATAGCTCTATTAGCTATTTCTCATTTTTCTAAACATTTTGGTATATTATTCATATTTTTCTGATTTATAAATAATAAGTTATTGATTTTACAAGTTGTAATAAATTTCTGAAATTATTTAAAAAGGTTTATTGCATCATTATGACATCATCTGGGGGTTTAATATTTTTACACCGCTACTGGACCTAGCCTCTGTGGCTGACAGGTGGGGCACTGGCCACCTCAGCCTCCACATGGGCAGGGTGTAACCCACCTCGGGTTTGACTGCGCTGACCGCGGGTGCTGGCATCACGATGACGTCGGCACGACGTCATCCCGACAAGGAGCTCCCAGGTGGTCAACGGGAATTGCAGCGGGAGGGGCTCGCGGGACAGCATGAATGGTTGTGTTGGTCGCGCGAGGCTGCGAGGAGCCATAAGGTGGAGGCGCCGCCCCGTTTGGGTCACCGGAGTGCCAGCGCGAGCTACCTACTACGACGACAATGGCAGAGCTACGGCGAGAGCGCGATACAGAGAGGGAGGGAGAGGGTGGAGAGGCTCCGCAGAACCGAGAGCCCACCGCGAAGCAGACTGTAGTGACGGCGATGCACAGGGTGTTGGGGATATGCTATATGGGTATCCTCATAGCATGTCTCCTATCCGGATAACACGGGTGGCCCATAGTTGGTAGCGTGGCCTATTCTTGCTGGGCGGCCCAGTTAGATGGATCTAGAAGGGAGGCCCATGCCGGATAAAGGAAGGCTACGGTTGGAGTCACCGACGTACCCGGAGCCTTGGAGTGCAAGATGCACAAGACTAGTAATAGACGGTGTAGGACTCTGTAACCTGTCCGGCTAGGAATTTTCCGTGTAACCCTAGGTCCTGGCGACTATATAAGTTGGGCCTATGGGAGCATTTAGGGCACGATAAATTACAATCTCAGACAACCTTGCACATCGAACCTATCTCTATAACTCGGCGTATTGCACTTATAGTGATTTATAGCAGGAGTAGGATTCCTCCACCGTCGTGGGATCTGAACCTGGGTAAGCTGTGTTACCTCGTACCCATCAAACGTCCGCCTTCCCCCACGTCTCTAAACACACACTGTGAGGACCCCTCCATGGCGTACTCGTCGGCAATACCATGACAGTTGGTGCCCACCGTGGGACAAGAGGCGCTTTAGGATCTTCAGCGGGCGAGGACCAAGATCTTTGCGGGAATCGGCGAAACCGTAGCCATTGGTCGCTTTCTCTTCTCGGGCAACGTTCCAATCGTCCCTCCCGACGAGTTCTAGATCCCGGCGAAGACGAACCCTACGCGGTGTTCGATCGTTCCTATCAGAGACATCCACCTCTTCATCTGCGAAACTGACTCGGGCACTAGTTCCCTGGGAGTTTGCCGGCAAAGATCAAAAAAATTCAAGGCCCACCCAAACCGCCCCTGTGCAGGATATAAAGGTGGAAGATCGCTGCAAGTCCGTCGGCTTCGCCCGTGCGTCTGGACAACAGAGATCCAAGTTCGTCGGCATGGTTACCATCTTTGATCTGGCGTGTTGCATTCAGAGATAGGGCGAAAACCCCCGCGATTACCTTGCTAGGTGGCTCCGTATACGAGCCGATCTGGCCCACTACCCCTATGATAATTCCATATATCACTTCGTGGAAGGACTGGACCCTATCACGCTTCTCCGGCATTCTCTAAGACGGCATCAGGCGTCGGGACTCCTTACCCTCGAAGGAATGTGAGCACCGTCAACAACTACGCGGAGGCTGACGCGGCATCCCAGACAGCGCTTGCTCTCATTGATGGAGATCCTCTGATTCAGCCACCGCCACCACCGCTTCCGGCCGCCATCGTCGCAGCTGCGCTGCCACCTCCAATCATCATCGCTGCTGTCGCACCTCCACCGCCCGTCATCGAGGAAGTCATGGCACCCTCTGACTCTGTTATTGACGCGCTTTATGCTGACTTCAGTGCATATTCAGAGGAGACAAATTTCAGTCCATAAGAGCTAGACTCCGCCATGCAAGAGATGGAGGAGTACACGCGCGACTAACAAGCCAACAATGTCGTCACGTCTCGAGGGGTGTTTGTCACCATTGGGACGGCGATGGATGAATATCAACCCGGACGAAATCCGCCTACCACGCTGGACAAGGGGAAGGGGCCACTTATTGCTGCTGACGATGATCGCGCAAAGGTCATGCCTCCTCCGCCTAACCCAGTACAGCAGCCACAGGAACTCGGTACCGGACCGAGCAACAACAACACCGCAAACTTGGCGCCTACGGCATCTACCTCTGCAGCGGCCCAAGTTACTCCAGCTGATAGAGTGATGTACGGCAATCTCCTCGTCGAGCCACTGACCGTTGCTCATATACGGAACGTGACCCAGCTTGTCGAGAACCGCCAGCAGCTGCTGGAGGAAGCACAGGACATCGCGGAGAAAGGCGCTAAGCTAGCTCGAGATCTGGTCAATGCACAGAAGTCCATAGAGAAAGATAGATCAATGGAGGCCGAGTACAAGACTTTGCTGTAGCAGCAGAAGGCCAAGAAAGCTCCAGCTCGCGTCATCAAGGATCCTGGTGTACGGCGCAACCTAGGATGGGCTCCCATGAGCCGGCACAAGCCAAGCCATACATTGACAGTGAAGGAAAGCAGGTGATGCCCACCCCAGTCCTTAACCTCGCCGTCACCAAGACCCTTCTGGAGCAGGATAGATCGCCCGAGGCAGTGGAACAGATCTATGACCTCGTGGCCAAGGCGGTGAAGCAGCAGAAAAAGGCCACCTCTCAGAGGCTTGAGTCTGACCCAGCGCTTTGCCAATCTAGCTAGTATAAGCCGCCAAGGTACAGATCTCCTCTTGATGTCGGGTCCCAGACGGGTTCATCAGAATGAAGACGGAGGGATGCGCGCAACAGGAAGGATGTTATCCCCATATCCTCCAACCACGGAGAAAAGGCCCAACCTCGTCGCCCATCGCCACCACCCCGGTACCCCCGACATCATGAAGATTACAAGGCTCACCATCATTCGGATATGCCCCCACCAAATCAGTGCGGCATCGTCATCCGCGAGAACACGGAGCAGAACCGTCACGACAGAGAGCACAACCAAGGACACAGGAGCAGGTCACACCATGACCCTCCGCGTCCGACAAGAAACCGTGACAGGCGTGAGGCATCGCAGGAGGGTAACATCAAGAAGGCTAACCCACCGCCACCTCCGCCTCCGTCACCACCAAGCAGTCACCATGGCAGAGGAGGCCCGCGTCGTTCACGCAGCCCATCCCCTGTTGACAACAAGAAAAAGAACCCAGAGCCGTACGATGCACATTCGCGGATCGATAAGATCCATGAGGCCCGGGAAGGACCATACTTGGGACCACGTTGCTTTGGACCTGCAATACGGTCCGCAACTTACCCCAAAGGTTTCCGGATTGACAAGACCATCAAGCCCTATGACGGCACAACCAATCCAGCCACATGGTTGCAGGACTACGACAACGCGATGGAAATTGCCGAAGGCAACCCCAACGTCGCTGTAAAGTACCCCCCATTAATGTTGGCGGGCACGGTCCGTCAATGGAACGGCGACTTGCCGGGGAAATCTATCTACAACTGGTTGGACATGCAAGAAGCATTCACCAAGAACTTTGAGGGTACATACACGTGTCTCTGCACTATGGGCGATCCACAGTGGTGCGTGCATGAGAAAGACGAGACACCTCGCGCCTACCTCTCCCGCTGGCTGGACATGAAGAACTCCTGCGTAGGAGTGCACGCTCAGACCGCCATGGCCGCCTTCATCGATGGGTTGGAAAGGGGCACGTTGCTCTGACATAAGCTGGAGCGCTTGCTGGACAATCACCAGCTTGACTTGAATCAGATGATCCAGTTGGCCAATGAGTTCGCAGCTGCCGACGACGATGCTCGCGGCTCCTTGCCGGCAACGGCAGTTGGCCAGTGAGCAACATCATTACAAAGCGGAAAACCGCTCTAGAAGAAAAGTAATCTACCGACATAGTCGCTATGACTTTTGCAGGACGAGGTGATGGCAGAAAACATGGCCGAGGAAGGTGAGCTGGTCGTGGGAAGCAACGAGGAAGTGAAACTACCTCGGCGCCGCTCCGCGTTCCCCAAACCTACGAGGAGTACCGCGATATGTCATGCCTCGTACACCTCGACGTCAACGGCAAGGCCACCCATACCAATCAACACTGCAAGTTCGTTAACGACCTCAAGGAAGACCCGGAGTCCGACTACAAGTGTCGGGGATATAACCCAGGTACCCTAGAGTTGGTCTATAAATAAACTAGTAAGAGACATAGATAAAGGAAAAGATATTAGAAAAGAAAATATTTAAATAGAAAAGAGAAAAGGCAAAGAAAGAGCAACTGGGCCGAGTAAAGGAAATCTCGGCCCAGTCCCTACCATCCAGGCCGAATTGGATCAAGAGAGATCACCCCGGGTGGGCCGACCTAAGCCTAAGTCGGCCCACCACCGAACTCCTACCTCCAGCCGCTCCTCCAGACGCCACCGATCCCGCCGCCATCAACCGAATCAACTGCGTTCCCGCCAGGACCCCTGCACCGCGCCTCCAGCGATCCCCGTCAGGCGCGCTAGCTCCACGTCGCCCGGGTGGGCCGGATTCGGCCCACCAGGAGAAGCCGCACCAGCGCTTGCCCAGCAGCTCGTCGCTCGGGTGGGCCGTATTAGGAGGATCTCGGCCCGCCGCGGGATCACGGCGTCAGGCAGGCTTGCCCGGCCACAGGCCGGCACAGGGAGATCTTGCCTGAGCCGAATGAAGCCCATCCCGGCAGGCCGACTCAGCAGGTAATTCGGTTGGGCTGGTTTTCTCTGCCTGGGCTGTATTCCCTCCTAGGCCGATTTGACCATAGTCCGGGCCGAATTTCCAATGGCCCAGGGGCACAGGGGCCGAGTTATGAAGCTCCCGACGCCCTCTTATTTATTCCAGAATGTAGTCTCGACAACTACGTCAACATACCATCAAGTAAAAGCAAGATCTTTGTATCAGGGGCCCAGTCTTGGGACCCATCGCTCAGACTAGCACATGGGCACAGGGAATATGCCCTTGGCATCAAGAAAGATTCTAGAGGATATGCCCTGACATCTCCAAAGATGCCAAGGCATATGCTGAGCATCTAAGAAGATGCCGGGAATATGCTATGTAGATGCCAAGAGTGTGGAACAAGCCTTGTCTCTTGGGCTCCCCTTTATAAGGAGCACCAGGGGGATCGTCCAGGGGAGAGGCCCCGAAGGGCTCCTCCCCTCTTTGCTCACTAGGAGCTCTCCTTCTTCCTCTTCCTCTACTCTCACAGAGAGATCTAGATAGAAGCATAGGAGATACAGCTCAAGGAGCATGATTGTAGCCACAAGTATGGCAAGATTATAAGAGATTAGATTTATAGAGTGAGGTGTTATCTCCACTTGAGAGCTTCAATCCAATATACATTGCATTTCCCTCTGTTCATACGAGTGCGGTCTTCACTGCATCATCCCTCCCCGGATTCCTCCACGTCCATCGGCCCCAACTTTAGCCTACCCATGGCATATGCCGTGATACAACCACGACATTTGGCGCCCACCGTGGGGCCTTTAGTGGCGTTGGTTGGGTTCTCATCCGGACGGGAACATCTTCATCAATTTCTTCCTCATAGGGCTCATCCAGCTTCACCAAGCGAACATAGAACAAAGGGGTAAGCACAGAGGCTCTCCAAGTCTAACTCATCAAAGCAGGTAAGACTCAGCAAGAAGGACTCAAGCACTACTCCAAGCTTACTGTAAGTACCAAGTAACTCAGCAGGACAGGTACGACCTACCAAGACTCACCCAACCACTTCTCCAAGTATACTGTAAGTGCCAGATAACTCAACCACCTACACTCAATCCTTCACCCCGGGGAGAAAATAACTCAACCCGGGGACTAGTCAACTTATCCGTAGAGTCATCTTTAGATTAAGAGAGCGCTATGTTGATTTAGATCTGTACTCCAGCCAGCTTATCTGTTAACTCGGCCATAAGTTGAATCAGCTTATTTGTGATTCAGGTAGAATTTGAGTCAGTTTATTTATGCTTTGGAGTGTCCTTTAACTCAGCTTACCAGCCAGCTTATTGATGATTCGGTTATAACTTGAAGTCAATTTGTTTATGCTTTGAATTAACCTTTAACTCAGCTCAGTAAATTGTCTCTGATTCGGACTAACATTTGATTCAGCTTGCCAGGGTACTTTATAATTCGGATTGGTATTCAGACTTGGCGTACTAATTGTATCTCTGATTCAGGCCGAAGCTTTATTCAGTTCACCAGATTGCCAGGTTATGTTATGACTCGGATTGATATCTCACCATCTTACCAGGTTATCCCATATCTCGGATGACTATTGGCCAGCTTATCATATCCCGAATCTATATCTCATATCTACATCTCGAATCGGATCTCTCAGCGGTTAGCCCTATTATCATATCCCAAAGCTTAATCTCGGATCTATATCTCGGATCCATATCAAAGGCAAGTTATCGTCATCACGCCAAATCAAGCTATATCATGGCAAATAGATAACTCAGACTGAGTCAATTTTGAGTAAAGTAACTCGGATTTGGGATGAGTTATCTCGGATTTGAGTAATATAACTCGGATTTGAGTCAGATGACTCAGATTTAAGACATAAAGTCAAAATCAAGTAAAGTAAATCGGATTTGGGATGAGTTAACTCGGATTTGAGTAATATAACTCGGATTTGAGTCATATAACTCGGATTTGAGTCAGATGACTCAAGACATAAAGTTAGAATCAAGTAAAGTAACTCGGATTTGGGATGAGTTAACTCGGATTTGAGTCATATAACTCGGATTTGAGTCAGATGACTCAGACTTAAGACATAAAGTCAGAATCGAGTGAAGTAACTCGGATTTGGGATAAGTTAACCCGGATTTGAATCATGTAACTCGGATTTGAGTCAAATGACTCAGACTTAGGCATCAAGTCAATTTTGAGTAAGGAAACTCGGATTTGGAATCAGATGACTCGGATAAAGACTTACCCAAAGAGGTTAAAAGAGCAGTGCCCAATAAGGCCAGAGCTCATAACTTACCCGAAGAGGTTAAAAGAGCAGTGCCCAATAAGGCTAGAGCTCGTAACTTGCCCAAAGAGGTTAAAGGAGCAGTGCCCAATAAGGCCAGAACTCACAAATTACCCGATGGGGTTAAGAGAGCAATGCCAAAGAAGGCAAGAACTCATAACTTACCCAAAGAGGTTAAAAGTGCAGTGCCCAATAAGGCCAGATCTCGTAACTTGCCCAAAGAGGTTAAAGGAGCAGTGCCCAATAAGGCCAGAACTCACAAATTACCCGATGGGGTTAAGAGAGCAATGCCCAAGAAGGCAAGTACCCATAAATTACCCGATCAGGTTAAAAGAGCAATGCCAAAGAAGGCAAGAACTCATAACTTACCCAAAGAGCTTAAAAGAGCCGTGCCTAATAAAGCCAGAGCTCATAACTTGCCCAAAGAGGTTAAAAGAGTAGTGCCCAATAAGGCCAGAGCTCATAACTTACCCAAAGAGGTTAAAAGAGCAGTGCCCAATAAGGCCAGAGCTCGTAACTTGCCCAAAGAGGTTAAAGGAGCAGTGCCCAAGAAGGCAAGAACTCATAAAATACCCAAAGGGGTTAAGACCAGTGCCCAAGAGGGCCAGAGGTCCAGGAACTTACCCAAAAAGGGTTAAGACCAGTGCCCAAGAGGGCCAGAGGGCCAGGAACTTACCCAAAAAGGGTTATGGCCAGTGCCCAAAAAGGCCAGAAGTCCAGGAACCTGCCCAAAAAGAAAAAGAAAAAGGTTATAAGACCAATGCCCATGAAGGCCAGAAGTCATGTCCTGCCCAAAAGAGTTAAAATACCAACGTCAATAAAGGCAAGGAATCACGAACTTACCCAAAAGAGGTAAGAGACAAAGAAATATATGACGGGAAACACAACTCTGGGATTATGTTAATATATGAAGCCTATGCACGACTCTACGAGTCCCACATAGCCTCGGGGACTAATGTCGGGGATATAACCCCAGGTACCCCAGAGTTGGTCTATAAATAAACTAGTAAGAGACATAGATAAAGGAAAAGATATTAGATAAGAAAATATTTAAATAGAAAAGAGAAAAGGCAAAGAAAGAGCAACTGGGCCGAGTAAAGGAAATCTCGGCCCAGTCCCTACCATCCAGGCCGAATTGGATCAAGAGAGATCACCCCGGGTGGGCCGACCTAAGCCTAAGTCGGCCCACCACCGAACTCCTGCCTCCAGCCGCTCCTCCAGACGCCACCGATCCCGCCGCCATCAACCGAATCAACCGCGTTTCCGCCAGGACCCTAGCACCGCGCCTCCAGCGATCCCCGCCAGGCGCGCCAGCTCCACGTCGCCCGGGTGGGCCGGATTCGGCCCACCAGGAGAAGCCGCACCAGCGCTTGCCCAGCAGCTCGTCGCCCGGGTGGGCCGTATTAGGAGGATCTCGGCCCGCCGCGGGATCACGGCGTCAGGCAGGCTTGCCCGGCCACAGGCCGGCACAGGGAGATCTTGCCTGAGCCGAATGAAGCCCATCCCGGCAGGCCGACTCAGCAGGTAATTCGGCTGGGCTGGTTTTCTCTGCCTGGGCTGTATTCCCTCCTAGGCCGATTTGACCTTAGTCCGGGCCGAATTGCCAATGGCCCAGGGGCACAGGGGCCGAGTTATGAAGCTCCCGACGCCCTCTTATTTATTCCAGAATGCAGTCTCCACAACTACGTCAACATACCATCAAGTAAAAGCAAGATCTTTGTATCAGGGGCCCAGTCTTGGGACCCATCGCTCAGACTAGCACATGGGCACAGGGAATATGCCCTTGGCATCAAGAAAGATGCTAGAGGATATGCCCTGACATCTCCAAAGATGCCAAGGCATATGCTGAGCATCTAAGAAGATGCCGGGAATATGCTATGTAGATGCCAAGCGTGTGGAACAAGCCTTGTCCCCTGGGCTCCCCTTTATAAGGACCACCAGGGGGATCGTCCAGGGGAGAGGACCCGAAGGGCTCCTCCCCTCTCTGCTCACTAGGAGCTCTCCTTCTTCCTCTTCCTCTACTCTCACAGAGAGATCTAGATAGAAGCATAGGAGATACAGCTCAAGGAGCATGATTGTAGCCACAAGTATGGCAAGATTATAAGAGATTAGATGTATAGAGTGAGGTGTTATATCCACTTGAGAGCTCCAATCCAATATAGATTGCATTTCCCTTTGTTCATACGAGTGCGGTCTTCACTGCATCATCCCTCCCCGGATTCCTCCACGTCCATCGGCCCCAACTTTAGCCTTCCCATGGCATATGCCATGATACAACCACGACAACAAGCAAAGTCGGAAGAACAGACCGTGAGGCAAGGGCAAGGGGAAGAAGAATGAGGAGTCCAAGGATTCAAGTGACATGGATGACTACGTGGACCCTAAGCACGCCGCCAAAAGCGACGACAAGGGCAAGAACCCCTTCGCGAAGAAGGCACCAGTCTACCACACTTTCCTTGGCATCCCCACCGTCTGACAACAGAAGACCTCCCTGAGGATCCTGATGGCTACTCTCCCCCAGTTCCCCAGTACCTGCGCTGGTCGGAGGTTCCAATAACTTGGGACAGGACGGACCACCCAGACCTTATACCTACGGAGAACCAGTATGCCATGGTCATCAACCCCTTGATTGGAGGCATGGAGTTCACCAAGTGTATGGTGGATAGTGGAACTAGCATCAACATCATGTACCTGGATACACTGCAGAAGATGAACTTGACGGAGGCAAACCTAAGGCGGACCAACACCATCTTCCACGGCATAGTTCCTGGTCGGGAGGCTTGGTCCCTTGGGTGCATTACACTTCAGGTTGCCTTTTGGCGATCTTAATAATTACCGCCAAGAGCGCATGACCTTCGAGGTGGTCCCCTTCAAGAGCGCGTACCACGTCATATTCGGCAGTGACATATTCCACACGTTCATGTCCAAGCCATGCTTCGTCTACAACAAACTCAAGATACCCGGACCAAACGGTGTCATCACCGTATCCGGAAGATTTACCAAGGCAAGGGACTGCGAGATCAATGAAGCAGCCGTTGCAGAAGCTGTCTTCTACAGCGAAGAATTCAAAGAGATCCAGAGCAAGGTCGATGACTCAGAGATGCCCGTGTCTAAGAAGCAGATCTCCGACTCCGCTCCTACGTTCAAGGACACCATCGAGACCAAGCCAGTGGAACTTGTGGTAGGCGATGCCACCAAGGTCACCGCCATTGGGATGAACCTAGGTCCCAAATAGGAAAGCTCGCTCGTCAAGTTCCTCCGTCAGTATAGGGACATCTTTCCCTGGCAACCTGCCGACATGAAAGGTGTACTTAGGGAACTTGCCGAGTACAGCCTAAACATTGATCCAAAATCCAAACCAGTGAAACAACCTCTACGATGCTTTGGAGATGTGTTGAGACGCGCCATTGGCAAAGAGATAGCTAGGTTACTTAAGACTAGATTTATCCGAGAAGTCCTTCACACCCAATGGGTGGCCAATCCTGTACTTGTCCCCAAAAAGGGAACCAATGAATTAAGAATGTGTGTTGATTACACCGGCTTGAACAAAGCATGTCCCAAAGATCCGTTTTCTTTGCCTCGCATTGAACAAGTCATTGACTCAACGGCTGTCTCGGATGTTTTGTGTTTTCTCGATACATACTCAGGATACCAGCAGATCAAGATGAGGAAGTCGGACCAATTGGCCACTTCGTTCACAACAAGTTTTGCTATGTCACGATGCCCTTTGGGCTAAAAAACAAAGGTGCTATGTAACAGCGGACAATTTCCTTCACGACCATATTGGTCGGAACGTTCACGCCTATGTGGACGTTATCGCGGTGATGTCTAAAAAGTAAAATGACTTAATCGCCGACTTAAAAGAAACCTTTCATAATCTCCGGAAATACAACATGATGCTTAACCCTAAGAAGTGCGTCTTCGGGGTTCCAGCTGGCAAATTGTTGGGTTTCATCGTTTCCCAGCACGGAATCGAGGTCAACCCGGAGAAAATCAAGGCCATCTTAAACATAAACCGTCCGACATGCCTAAAGTACATTCAACGACTAACAGGTTGTGTTGCAGGAGTTAGTCGGTTCGTCAGACGACTTGGAGAGAAGGCTCTGCCGCTGTACAAGTTGCTGAAGAAGGCGGACAAATTCACATGGACGGACGAGGCAGATGCAGCATTGAAGCAGCTCAAGGAGATTCTTTCCTTAGCGCCTATCCTTGCAGCGCCCGAGCCTGGTGAGCCCCTGTTAATCTACATGCGGAAGGAACTAGGCTATGAGCACGGAGTTCAACGACCAGTTTACTATGTGAGCAGGGTCTTGACGGAGTCCAAGTAGCATTACCCGCACTACCAGAAGATAGCTTATGGAGTATTCCTTGCTTCTCGAAAGCTGAGGCATTACTTTCAGGGGCACCCAATCATAGTGGTGAGCAAGACTCCACTGTCCGACATAATCAACAACAGCGACGCTACAAGAAAGGTCGCAAAGTGGGGCATTGAACTTGCCCCTTCGAGATCACTTACAAGAGACGCGACGCTATCAAGTCACAAGCCTTGGCGGATTTTGTTGCAGATTGGACGGAGATGCCAGACGCTACTCCGTTGCCGGAACCAGAGTACTGGGTGATGCACTTTGACGCATCAAAGCTGCTCAATGGCTCGGGGGCTGGTGTATTGCTACAGTCACCAACAGGAGACAAGCTACACTATGTTCTGCAGATCCACTTCGAGGCTACAAACAACATGGCGGAGTATGAAGCACTCATTCACGGATTACGCATAGCCAAGGATATTGGCATCAAGTGCATAGTTTGTTGTGGAGATTCCGATTTGGTTGCCCAGCAGGTGGCTGGCACCTGGAATGCGCGGAACCCTATGATGGCGGCATATCAAGACGAAGTGGACGATATAGCCAAGAGCTTCTTGGGCTACGAAGTCAAGTATGTACCTAGGGAGCAAAATGAGGCGGTTGATCTGTTGTCTAAGCTTGGATCAGGGTGCAAGCAAATTCTGCCAGGAGTTTTCCTAGAGCACCTGCGCACACCATCTGTGAAGGTATCCGACATCGACAACCCGGATAGAGTTGACTCTTTCGTCAACATGGTGACCAAGGTCCCTCCGGCTTGGACAAAACTGTTCATGGAATATCTCGAACACAGAACTTTCCCAGACGACGAGGTTGAAAGACGGCAAATAGTACGACGTGCAAAGGGTTATACCATAATCAATGGGCAACTCTACAAAAGGAGCACTACTGGTGTATACCTAAAGTGTGTTTCCCAGCTAGAAGGTATGGAAATCCTAGGAGAAATCCATCTCGGAGATTGCGGGCATCACGCCGCTCCTCGATCGTTGGTCGCGAAAGCCTTCAGGCAAGGATTATACTGGCTGACCACAAAGGCGGACGACGACAAGCTGGTTGAGACATGCATGGTATGTCCGTATTATGCCCGACAACCACATGTTCCTGCTGAAGAATTGCGAACAATACCAATAACCTGGCCGTTTGCAGTCTGGGGGCTAGACATGGTGGGACCGTTACAGACGGCACCTTCTGGGTTTACGCATCTGCTTGTAGCAGTTGATAAATTCACTAAATGGATAGAAGCTAAACCCATTAGAAAGCTGGATGGGTCAACTGCCCTCAGGTTTGTTCGGGATCTAGTGGTGATATTTGGTCTCCCACATAGCATTATCACCGACAACGGCAGCAATTGGTCACTCGGAGAAGTGGAGGCTTATTGTTGGGAGAAAGGCATCCGACTAGACCTTGCATATGTGGCACATCGACAATCTAATGGTCAGGTTGAGCGAGCTAATGGATTAATTCTGCAAGGAATCAAGCCATGTCTTGAGGCACCACTACATAGAGCAGCTGGATCCTGGGCGGAAGAATTGCCATCTGTGTTGTGGAGTTTACGAACTACACCCAGCAGGTCCACCGGCTACACCCCTTATTTCATGGTATATGGAGGAGCAGCCATCCACCTTCCGACATACTTCACGATGCACCAAGAGTCGCCGCCTATGACGAAGATGACGCTGAAGAATCCAGACGCCTAGATGTGGACCTTCTCGAGGAGTAGCGCGTTTTGGCATGCCAAAGAATCGCCATCTACCAGCAGAAGCTACGCAGCTATCATAGTCGCCGCTTTCGGCATCGCTCGTTTAGAGAGGGGGATTTGGTGCTCCTACTTAAGCAGAAGAAGTCACACAAATTATCCCCGCCATGAGAAGAACCGTTCATCATAAGCAAGGCGCTACTCAATGGGTCTTACTACCTTGTTGACAATCGTGAACTGAAGGATAGACCCAACGAGGATCATAAGCGTAAGCGACGTGACCAAGATGATGACTACCCGGAGCTTGATTGGCCATGGAACATAGCACAACTACGTCCTTTTTACACTTAGCATTTTTTATCTAATTGTGTACCTCTTATATGATCAATGAAATAAAGCTCTCTGGTTCACTCATATTTCTGAGTCTTTTACCTCCTTTAGTGTTCATTTTTGGATCATGTAAAACCTTTTATGCACAATCTTTGCAATCGCACTTGTGAAAATTCCGCCTACGGGCGTTAGCTTAAGTTTTCTGTTCTACATGTTCTTTGTTTGTTTATATGTGGATTCTGGAGTAGTGACTTTTGGCACTTATTGTCGGCGATTTTGTGCTTAGATTATTGACGGTGCCATTGAGCATCATCACCTGAGTGCATGGTTCCGACGACGAGTCTTCTGACTCACAAAAAGTCAAGCATAAGAACCAAAGTAATGGATAAGCCAGCACTTTCTTAAAACAATATATACATGCTGAAAACTAGTTCTTGAGCAGCAGGAAATAACAACCATTGTTTTCCTCCTTAAGTTACATAAACAAGTTTTTTCCGCATATGCACCAAAGGTGAAACAAATATTAGAAAGTTGTTCTTCATTCCTTTCGCGCATGTGACTTGCAAGCAGCGTCATCACTAGTCAGAGAACCACCCTCGAATTCGGCGCTGTGGAGGGGCTCAGAGGAACCTTGATTGCCACTGTGGATGGTGTTCATTGGCACCAAGACGTTGACGTCTACCAACTCGGCAACTCTGGTGTCATAGCCCGCGAGCGACAATAAGATGGATTCATGGTTAATCTGTTTTCCATTGTCGTCTACGTCGGGAATGCCAGAGGTCACCGTGTCGATGTCGGCATCTTCGTAGTGTGCCTTCACCATTGACAGCGCCATCCCTGCGCCAGCCCGTGCATATGAAGCTTTCCAGCTTGTGATATGCTCGGGGCTCGGTGCAAAATCTCCGAGTACTTCGCCATCGAGTCTGATGCCTTGATATTTATCTGGAGGGGCTTGGCGATCTCCTTGGCTTGCGTGATGGAGGTGTTGATAAAGTTGCCAGCAAGAACCATGCATTCCTTGGCTAGAGGAGGCGATCGGGTTAAACCCATAGGAGCTGCAAATTCCGACAAGGAGCGCATGAGTTCAACAATTCAGAGTACCAAGACTATAGAAATCCAATACGGAGAAAACTTACTGAAAATGCTGGCCTCGGCTTGGCATAGGGTGTCTGCCAAGGATTCTTTCTCTTTTTGGAGGAGCTTATACGCCTCGCTATGGCGTTGATTCTGCTCATCGGCCGCTTGATTCTGATCTTTTAAGATCGCAATCTCCTCCTTCAAGCGATTTATTTCCTCGGTGGCGGAGTCCTGCAGGGCCTTCATCGACTCCTCATCATTTTCAGCATGTCCTTCCTCTCCTGCTTAAGAATTTTGTTCTCGCTATCCAGCTCTTGAATGTTCTTGGATTTCTCGACAATATTCTTGGCCTTGGCGATGGTTTCTGCAAGCCAGAGAAAGCAAAGTACACAGTAAGTACTCGGAGAATATGGGCACAAAACCAAGTCGGAATGCGAAAAAGAAAATAGACGCTTGCTCTTGGTGATCTGTTCCTTCAAGAAGGCAGTTTTACCCTTTTCAGCTTCCAGGTCTGCGCGCATCTTCTGGTACTTGTCATTGGCGATGCCCCTCCGAGCACTCTTGTTGTGTGGAAAAAAGGTCAAAGTTAAAACGTTGTTTGATCTGCTTGGAGCATCTAGCCGGAAATTTTCCACCTAGACGCTCGGGGGCTACAGCGAGAGTTTTTGACTTAGCATTATGCTTAGCTTTTCTTTAAGCATCTAGTCAGAACTAATTCAGTTTTCCATTAGAGGCTTGGGGGCTACAGTATAAAGTTTTTAACTCAGATATATGCTTAGATTTTCTTTAAGCATCTAGTCGAAACTAATTCTGTTACAACTAGAGGCTTGGGGGCTACAGTATGGAAATTTATAAACACTGCGTATTATACTCTTAAAGCATCTAGTCAGAATATTTCATTCCACCTATATGCTTGGGGGCTACAGTGAGAGGTTTTCCAACTTAGTCACTCTTAGAGCATACAGATGCAAAAACCTATGGTTTTTACGTCTACATCCTCAGGGGCTACAGTGGGATACTCATATGAAATGCAAAAGGCAAATAAACTTACAAGTGCAATGATCTTGAGGTTTGTAGAACTTCGGCCAGCAGCTTGCCAAAGGATTCGTTGTTTCCTTGCAAGATTTCTGCTTGTCGGAGCTCCTCTAGACCGCACGTCGGAGATGTCGGTGCCGCACCAGGGACCAAAGGACTGCTACCTAGTGTAAGTACCAGATAGACTATCTTTGGATAGGCTATGGTTTTCTTGGGTGCGGGGGCGCCGCCAACGACAGAAGTACTTGCTTCCACCATCGCCTTACCGCCACCGATGGCATCCTTAGCCGGAGCTTCAGCCATTTGGTGGGCGGAACTCTCCTGCGTCGCCTGCTCGCCGACGACAGCAACCCCGGTAGAGGCACCTGAGTCCACTTCCATGGCAGAAGGGTCAGATGCCTCCTTAGCTTGTGAGCTTGTCGGGGCGGACGCAGTCTTGACGGAGGGAGTGGTAGGGGCGATGGCGGGAGATGCATCGTGATGCAGCATGTCCTTAATATTTCCAGAAGCCCCCAATGATTTGGAGGTCTTCTTGAGGCTGGTCGTGGATTTCTTCCTGAAACGTGCAAAATGCATAAGTACAGGAGCAAGACAGATAAATAGACAATGTCGGAGGAAGAGAAGATTACACAAGTGGGGGTGCTTTGGCAAAGGGGATCCCGGTAACTTTTCTCTTTTCCGCCTCCAGGGCGGCGGTAGTCTTCTTGGAGGCTCCACCCTCCTTCTTCTTTTTCTTGCCTCCGTCGGCAGCGTCAGAGGTGGAGCTCTTCCGCTTTCGCGCCAACAGAGCATCATCGTCGGACACGACCGTGAATTCCTTCATATTTGGATTGTAGATTTGGGAAGCCAGGTTGTCCTCCTCTAGATCGCTAAGCTGTTAAGTGAGAAGTCACCGTGTTAGATGAGATGACATTTGCAAGACAGAAGAACTGGACTATATGTCATACACGGAAAATAAATACCTACCTTTGGGCACTTGCCGTCTAAGAACATGCCGTAGGTGATGGTGAAGCCACGCTTCCTGTCCTTCACCTTGACGATGTCCTTAAGGAGGAGCTTGACGGAGTCGCTTGAGAAGTTGTCCATGGAGATGCAGAGGCTATCCATCCCTTCTATGGCTGGTATACTCGTGCATGAGCTTCGCGCGGTGCTGCAGAGGTTGGATTCGCCTGATGAACCAGCATATGGCTAGGTCAAAGCCGGTCAAACCCGTCTCTACGAACCATTCTATCCGCCTTATGGCGCGGGAAGCATCGAGGTCAGAGGGAAGGGAGGCCTGGGATCTCCATGACGAGGCTTCAGCGGTGGCTCCGTCAACGAAGTCCGGGTACGTTACTTGTCGGCCAGCCAGAGGAATGTCTGGGCCGTAGAAGTATGTCTGTTGCCAATTTTTGCAGGACTCGTGGCCGACGATGTCGGGGAACCGCTAGCCAGGTCGGATCTTGAAGCTTATGGTGCCGTAGTTCCTAAGTTCTTCCTTACTAGCTCCGCCTTCATGTTTGACGGTGAAGAAGTACACGAAGAGGTCTAGCCTAGGCTTTATCCCTAAGTAACCCTCGTAGAGCGCCGCGTAGTTGCTAAGCGCTAAGACACAGTTGGGAGAAATATTATGGGGTTGGACCCTGTAGTGGTTTAAGACGGAGAGGAAGAAGTTGGAGATGGGCAGGGAGACGCCGCGTACCAGTTGGGCTTTGAGGTACACTTTTTCTCCGGCTTGAGGAGAAGGTGTCACCTCGCCAGCCGGCGCCGCCCGCTAGGCGAGCCCCTCCGTCGTAGGGAGGTAGCCCTCGGCGATCAGCTCTTGGATGTCACGGTCGGTGATATCTGAGCCGCGCCATTCGCCCTTGTGTGAATCAAGTTCCTCCTCCAACGGCTCCAGCGCCGCCAGATTGTGGTCGCCGCGGGTGGACTCAATCACCGCCAAGGCGGGGATGACCAAGCCCTCTAGGGGCACGACGATAGAGCTCGCCGGCTTCGCCATGGCTTTGCTTGACGCCGCCATGGAAGGAGAGGTGCTGCTGCTGGCCATGGGGAGAGGTTGGTGGCGACTGGTGCGGATTGAGGCTAGGGTGTTTCGTGAGTTTTGCGCGGAGAGCTCGAGGAGGCACGCGCTGGAGGAAGAAGACGACGCAAGGAGAGAATGAGGTAAAAGGTAGAAATTCCACCACGGTTACTATTTATCATCTCCAGCGTCAAGATTCGTGCAGCTTGATCGGATGGTTGCCGCGTAGACGACGTGTTCGCGAACGTGCGCGGAAATTTCGCTACGTCTCCAGCCGTCGCCGCCAACGGTTCCTATAGCTCGCGCGATAAAATCGGACATGATTGCGTTCTGTGCATGTGTGAGTTACGAGGCGTCACTGACCTAAGCCTACGTCGTCCTAGCTGACATAGGCAGATGAGCCGTCACATCAGAATATTCCGGCATGTACGGATCCAGTCCGGCTACGGAAGAGTATGATGGAAGATTCAGCATTTCTCCGACTTACGTATTGAAGACGAAGAAAACCTTGCAGGGTTCTTTGGGAGGACTACAAGATATTGCTTGACGAATTGCCAACATTCATCTAGACGGAGCATTCCATTCGAAGAGGCAAGACGACGCAAGGTCTCGGAGTTCTCCGGGGGCTACTGTTGGGGATATGCTATATGGGTATCCTCATAGCATGTCTCATATCCGAATAACCCAGGTGGCCCACAGTTGGTAGCGTGGCCTATGGCCTGCTGGGCGGCCCAGTTAGATGGATCTAGAAGGGAGAGCCATGCCGGATAAAGGAAGGCTACGGTTGGAGTCACCGACGTACCCGGAGCCTTGGATTGCAAGATACATAAGACTAGTAATAGACAGTGTAGGACTCTGTAACCTGTCCGGCTAGGACTTTTCCCTGTAACCCTAGGTCCTGGCGACTATATAAGTCGGGCCTATGGGAGCCTTTAGGGCACGATAACTTACAATCTCAGACAACCTCGCACAGCGAACCTATCTCTGTAACTCGGCGTATTGCCCTTATAGTGATTTATAGCAGGAGTAGGATTCCGCCACCATCGTGGGATCTGAACCTAGGTAAGCTATGTTACCTCGTCAACCGTCTGCCTTCCCCCACGTCTCTAAACACGCACTGTGAGGACCCCTCCATGGCGTACTTTTCGGCAATACCACGACACAGTGTGGACCAGAGCGATGGCAATGGCGATGTCGGCGCTCGTCGGTGTTGGGGAAGACACCGAGGATGGCGACGATTGGGGGCTCCCCTTTTCAATTCCTCTGGTGGGGAGGAAGAGGGAAGCTAGGCGGAGCTCATGGAGCTGTCTACGGGGAACGGGGTGGCACGGAACGGCGATGATTCATCGGAGACCTTTGCTTGCGTTCGGGCTCGCTCGGAGAAAAAAGGAGGGGAGAGCCTGGGGAGAAAGGGAATCAGGGAAGGTGAGAGGCATGCTCGAGGAGGCTCTTATCCTCTCAAGGACGGCGGCGGGGATCTCCAAGCGCGGCGGACGGTGGCGGAGAGGCGGCAGGGATCGACGGCGAGGCCATCGATAGACAGTTGCCTTCCTGTCTATAGGTAGGCTATGACGGAAGGGGCAAAGGGGTACGCGGGCCTTAGCTGGGCCGGCTGCAGGATGGTGCTGGCTGCTGGGTGCAACGCACGGGCGTCGGAGAGAGGGAAGAGAGATGGGCCGCGGCCTGGTTGGGGTCTGTTGCTGCTCTATATTTTTTTCCTGCAAAACCTTTTTCTTTTTCTGTTTTCAAATCTATTTTGTAATTCAAATACCAAACTATTTTGGGTCATTCAAAAATACCTGAGGAGTTTGTAAAACATTTAAAATACCGTGGATCCATTTTAGTCCATTTGGGCTCCATTGTTGTTGTCATTTCAAAATAAAAAACTATTTTGAATTTTTTCAAATAGAGGGATAGAATAGGGTTTAGGGTTTTTGCATTGTTTATTTCTTTCATGCAATTTGAAAATAGATGATGCTCATGATAGTGCATAAACAAACCCTAATTCTAGATTAGCTAAAACTAGGGTGTTACAGCTCTATCCCCCTTACGAGAATCTCGACCTGAGATTCCAAAGGTAGGAAAAGAGATAGAGAGAGAAAGAAACAAGGACACTCTAAAGATAAGAGGGAACACACTAAACAACACAGATAATCTCATGGTCAACTCCTGGATGGAGTGTTCATGTAACACCCTCGGAATCGGCCCTATGCAAGTTTTAGCGAAACCCGCCAAACCCGCATAGAAACGATTTGAAGGTGCCCACCAGGCACTTTCGTGCGGGTGGAAAACGAAGTAATAACATTACACAACAGTCCTCGATGGGACCCACAGAACAGATATATATGCAACACGACTCCATGAGTCAAGAATACAGATATACAGAACAAAGATCCAAATCACCTTGAAAACGATATAGCGTCCAGCTACGGACAAGATGCAAATGGGGCTAAGAGCCCTGAAGAATAACCAATGGCGTCCATAACCCTGCCTAGGCCAAGCCGGAAGGGTAACCCTGCTAACGACGTCGATCTCAAAACCTGCTTAAACAAAAGGGGTGCCGACAAAGGGCAAAGGAAAAAGAAGGAGCGTCAGTACTGAGGCCAGTACACGGCGAGACTAGAATTCGGCGGTCCTCGCCTACATAGGTATGGTGGACTGAGCGGCAGCGGCAGCGTGCACTAAACAACCTATAGAGACTCGATACAACTGACGGCTATCAGAGAGGGGTAAGAAAGTCCTATCCGGAATCAACCTGATACTAACACCAAACAATCCCCTCCTGGTATTTCCCCTCGAGACCAAACGAGGAAGTCAACCGAGGAACTCACACAGTTGGCAGTTTTATTTATTCGGTTATCGTTGCGGCAATTACTAGTCAGGTATAGATAATCGTCCTGATAAATTAAACAGTGGGCAGTTTTATTTAACCATTCCGTTGTAGTTGCGACACTTACTAGTCCAATATACGATAGCATGAGATATCCCAAAACCCAGCAGTTGTTGGTACTTTTATTTAGCCATTCCGTTGCAGTGAAGCTGATTACTAATCATATCAGATACAAGTCAATTTATAACAGTAAACTTTAGTTATAGTTGTCTATGATCAAGCACTGTGCTCCAAGTCGTCCATAACCGCGGACACGGCTTCTCGAAAAGATTAAACCCTGCAGGGGTGCACCAAAGTATCCACACGCACTTCGACCCTTTTTGCCAGATCAATTAACATACACCCATCGGTATGTCGGCGGGGCCTATGTCATGACGTTTCCCAGACCCAAAGCAAGCACGGGGGGGCACCCCACTAAGTACACCCGCAACGAAGTCGGCCGGTCTCCGAGACGGACTCAGGGTTTGCGACAGTGGCTGTAAACGACAGCAAATCCCCAAACGGGGACTGTCGATACCGCGAAAACACTCCGCTTCCAAAACAGTACAGCGTGCTCCTCACACAATCGTAAATAAAGCAGTAAAGCATGGCATAAGTACAAGATAGTAATAAAGCCCCAAACTACTTGTGGCCCCCAGTACAATACTTTGAAATCAGGTACTAAATCGATGGGGGGCCCATATCTCCCCACATGTGGTTAGCGCGCTCGATCTCGGAACAGGTGTCAAGAACTCGGGGTCCTACGGGACACAAGTGGGCGGTCGGAAACCAAATATTATCTATCACCCACTGGTGCCTCTGCTTACCTACTTCAATTTTAGTTATTAAACAATAATTAAAGTGAAAGATAATTAAAGCCATGATCATCTCCAACATTGAACATGCGGCAATACTCCAACAATTGTGGTACTTGACGACACGCAACAGCACTTGAGCGAGCGACTACGACATGCAAGTCCAACTATCTACCAATCAACCGGTAATAGGATGTGTCCAAGGCAATATAAGGCTGCAGGGGATATCACGGGTACGGAAACTAGATCATCGCAACACAGATAGCAATAGATCAACAAGAGGAAATAAAAACTAGAAAAGTAAGATAGGTAGAAAGGGGGAGATGCTCGCCTGAAAACATTGTCGAAGGTTCAACCGAAGATCGGGTCGGCACTCGCATCAACTCAACGGCCTTATCCGCGAAGAAGCAAAACACTAGAATAAACACCGGATGCACTATTTAATACAACGGCAGAAGATCGGCATGATGCATGTATGAGGTGTGGCATGGTAGATATGCGGTGCAATTAGGTCATATTAAGAGGAACCGGGGTCCCGACATTAATTAGACGGTTCATGTGTTTAGATGCCCCACAATTTAAATGTTGTTTGGACATGGCGAAAGAGGGTACCGGTTCGCTACTCAAATTTAAATGAGGCCAACATGAGACTAGATTTGCCCGCATATGGGCCCCATATTTAATTATCAGGTGAATCGGCATAAGGCCCCCAACCACACAAAATGCATGCGAGATGAACAATTAATATGCACCAAGTCGTATTATGTTATAAAATAGGCTTTTGGGAAGGGGTTCACACATTAGGGTTCGGCGATCTTGGGGTTCCGGGGTTCGGGGTTCGGTCTCAGGGTCCAGGGTTCGACGGGATCGGTCTCGGCGGGAACGTGCTCGAACAACGGGGCAGATCTTGTCGTGCTTTAGGTTCGGGTGCGGTTCTCGGCGAACTGGTCGGTTCCCTGTCGGAGGTCTTGGCGCTTCGGATCGTCTTCGGTTCGGGGCCTCAGGGTCTTAGGGTTCGTGTCCGTGTGGCGGTCTTGTTCCGTGTAGGCGTTCTCGAGGTCGATGGCGAACTTGTCCGGTACCGGGGTTCGGGTCCGGGAAGGAGAGCTCGGTGTTCTGAGGCCTTGACGTCCCTGACGATGATCTTGTAGTTCCGTGTCCGGGGTTCTTGTCGTACCACGTAAGAAGATCTTGTTGTCCACGTAGGCGAACTTGGTGGTGTCGAGGAAATTGTTGAATTACGGCTTCGGGGTCTCGATGTCCGAGTAGGAGTACTTGGAGTTCCATGTTGGCGACCTTGGCAAACTGAGTTCGTTGTCGAAGGCGGACTTGAATTAGACTCCTCGAGGCTAAATTTGGCTTTCAACGAACCCCAAACGAGCATCTTCGCTTGGTTTTGGCGTCGAGTACCCGGGCGTGTGTTGTCTCGTGGCAGGTACATGACCAAAAGAACCAAGCACACAACCTGTACTTGCACAAGGCAGCGAGGCCTCCTGCGAGAAGGATGCGTCTGGGCCGGGAGACGAGCATGGGACAGCAGCACCACCCGTTACCGACGGTGGAGGCGACGCTAATGACACTGCAGGGGCGGCCAGAGGAAACGGGCGAGGCGGGCGAGGTGCAGGGCCGGACTCCGGTGGCGGCGGAGCTCACGCGGGCCACAGGAGGGGGAGCTGCTGCGCACGGGGAGGAGAGGAACGGTGCCAGGGAGGAAGGAGGAAGCGGCGCCGGAGGAGGGAGGCGAGGTGGTGGCGGCCGGCGCGCTGGCGTTCGACGGCGCGGGGCGCAGAGGGGAGGCGCGGGGCCGCGGGAGGGAGCGGAGAGGCGGTGGTCGGCGAGGACGCGCGGCCGGCGCGCTGGCGCTCGACGGGGAGCCAGGGGCGCGGGCGGAGGTGGGAGGGCGAGGCGGAGCCGGCGGGAGGTTGGCGAGCGCGGCCGCGGGCGGAGGAAGAGGAGGCGGGGGGGCAGAGGAGGGGACGGCCGCGGGGAGGTGAGGTGAGGGGGCGCCGGCGGCGTGCGGTCGTCGGGGTGGAGGGAGGAGGAGAGGAGGGAGGCGTGCGCGTGGGAGGGAACGCGGGGCCGGGGTGGGCCAGGGGTGGTTGGCGCGGGTGGGTGGACCGGGTCCTGGGGAGGCGGCAGGGCTGTTTGGAGGGGGTGCGTGGTGTGCGTGTGTGCTGGGGGCGTGGGTGAGTGGGGAGAGAGGGAGAGAGGCCAGGGGGTGGGCAGGTGGCAGTGTGGGATAGGGTGAGGGGGAGAGTTGGGGTGAGGTGGCGAGCCGCGAGTGGCTGGGGTGAGGTGGAGGGGGGTGTGGGTAGATTAGGTTGGGTAGTTTTAGGATTTTAGGCGGACCGATTGTTTGGACTGGGGGTGGTCGTTCGGGTCGAATCGGCCCGTTCGACTGCCCCTACTAAAATAATGAAATATTTTATTTAATTTTAAATGCACCGTTTGCAAACCGATAGCAGACAAACAAAATATTCCGACGACCCGGGTTTGCGTGTTGAACAAAGGCGGGGCGTTTAGAAAACAAAACTAGGTTTTTCCTAAAATAGTTTTATGCAAGCAAGTGCAAGATGATGACGATGCTCACATGCAATGTGGCATGATGATTTGAGCATGCGGTCATGATGATGCAATGCGCAAAAACAACGCGATTTTCTAGTAGTGGTTTTGCGGGATGCCACAGTTCAGAAACAACTCTGAGATGACAAACATGAAACACACCAAGATAACGGAGGAACACGAGGAGAAGGTTTCAAATTGTTAGATAGATGGTCTTCATAAGGATTGACACCATGGAACTCACAGAAGAGTTTAAGCTTCTGGAAAGAAAATATTACAATAGAAAGAACATAACCACAGACTCCGAGAAATGAACCTCTACTAAACGACTTAAGTAGAGATTTTAGGTTGCAAAGATATGGATCAACAAAACCAAGCTGTTGAACTACTTTTGAAACAGAAGGGTCAGTCTTTCATTCAACAGAAGGCCAAGACAGAAAGGTGTTTTGGTGGAGATGACTCATAAGAGTCACAAGGAACATGTAACAAGAGAAACTACAGATTACCAAAATCATAGTCACTCTTAAAACATGGCTGAGAAAACGAAGGAAACTCTTTATTCATCCAGGTATACCAAAATCTTTGCCAGAGATTATGGTATCCCTTTACACCACTAAGATGAATAGTTCATAAGATTCCTGATGACACGAGAAGAAATAAACTTCATTCTCAGACTTCAATTACTTGGAAGACCCATACACTTGCCAACATAAAAAGGTCTGGAGGATCGAGCGAGAGACATTTACCAACACTACTTTAAATGTTCTCCTTGATGTTCGAGAAATCAAACATCAAATAAAGGTCGGACTTCGTAGACAAAGGAAACCATGAGCACAACTCCTATAGTCAAATTATAAAGAAAGCCTCATGAAGAGTGGTTGTCATTGCTGAATCAAGAGAATATAACAAAAGGTCATTCCGGCTAAGTGTGTCAAGCATTACATCAATCTTGCCAGATTTACAAAGAGACCTATGTCAAAACCATGAGGAACACCAACCATCGTTGTTGCCTGAGATTCATCTTTGGTTAAGTGAAATGATACTTTAAACTCAGCGTGTCCGAATAGAAAGGATGCAACATTTACCACAAAGGTAAAGTTACTAGATTCTTAAGACATGGACTTCAATTTCAAGCTCAAAAGGAGAAGCTAGATTGCTAGACCCATGTATGTGGCAACTTGTCAAAAGATAACTACACACATATAAAGTACTGACAATAAAACACACTCGTGTCCGTAAGGAACGGAGATAACTCTACTCGAATCCACGACGACATCTTTCAGCATTTGCATATGAACTAGAGAAGGTCACTTCTAACATCCAGAACTCATACTTTGAGATAACTCGAAGATGGTTCTCGAAAGTTTCCAACATTAGTACCAAATGTTCCATATGAATCTTGTCTAGAATGAAGAAGATAAGGATGTCATTGATGGGTTCAATAGAAAACTTACCGGGCACTCCAAGAAGATGGACTCATATGTCATATGAACAAGGTAAAAGTATTGGTCAGACCAAAGGACAAGAGGATGTACTCAAGTGAAACATCACTAGTATAAATAACATCAATATAGTCCTTGGAACTGAGTTTGATTTGATGATAACCCAAATCAAATCAAATGTGGGGGAAGATAACATATCCTCAAAGGAGATACTATCTTTCTTTAGCACGGACAAAACTAGACATCCCTTTAAGAAGGAACAAAGTCGGATAGAACTTTTGTCTTCTAACTCTCCAAGTTGTTGTTTAAGTCAGCCAACTAGTTCAGGGTATCCAACACGGATCCTTGGAGAAAGGAGCAGTTTGAAGAACTTGCTTGCTCAATAACTTTACAACACGGTCATGTGGCAACATGGCGATACTTCTAGTAGACATATAGAATATCACGAACCACCGATATGTCACGTGTTCGAAAAAGAACTTTCTTGGTAAGGCAAGAAGACATAGTCTAAGAGCTTCGACACAAGCTTAACTCTTTGACCGAAGAGAGTGCACCAGAATGTCGGACTAGATAGCACCATCATTCTTTGCTTATTAATAGGGTTAACCAATCATGCTAAGAATGACACAAATGTCCTTAGAGTTCAAAACAGTAATAATTGCTAAGAATCTCAGATAGCCACATTATTACGCACATGCATCATTCACAAACGCAAAAACTCGAGGAAGGGTGGGTAAAGATGTATGAAAGCATCACTTCATTAAGAAGGTCATGAAACTCAGCACGACCTCTTAGTATAAAAGAGTGTGACACTTTAAGGTAGGATAGACAGAAGCTAAGCCATGCCTCTAGATCTGCGGATTACAACACTTTGACCTGGTCATAGATATGACGAGGTACTAGAGTTTTTTTCTCTAGACATTCCGAAATGGTTTGTCTTGGCGGACCACAAGAGTATATTACATCGAAAGACACCAATGCACATTTACTACCTAGCTACCAACTGGTAGAAAAAGGTCGGAAAGTAACAAGGGGAAAAGAACATGCTCATGATAGAGTCCCGAGATGTAGATGCATAGATTAACATGTTCCGGAAATCAATGCATAGAAGGGGTAAGGTGTGGCAGAGTCACGAGTATAGATGCGAGACTCGTGAGGAGTACTCTTGTCGTGATCTATTTGGTTCCATTAAAGAACATCTGACATAACATGTGGTAGGGGAAGTCCTTCATTATCACAATTCAATCACGACAAAGTCCGCAAGATTGAAGGCTAGAATTGTAATACTGGACATCCTGAGGTCAAAGGAGTGGATCTTGGAATAAAGATCAGCTTTCATGTACAAGATTCACAACACCAGAATCCAGCATAATCAGGGATCTTAGTTTCAAGTCCAAGGGTTAAAACCCGAGAAAAGAAGTAACTACTACTTGAGTGACATTACGTACACTGCAAGATAGTGACCGCGGGGTAAGTTCCAAGAGAAGAAATGACTTCTGAAGTACCCAAACAAATGAAAAGGAGGCACATGAGGCGAAAGAAACCTCGAAGCCTAGAGTAGAACAATGTGGATCATTATATTGGAGGATCCATAAAACAGGAAGATCATGATGGAAAGGAATCTCTCATGTGTACAAGATCAAGGGAAACAAGGAATTCACAACACACACAAGTCTAGAGAACTCAACAATAGGTCGAGTAGTTGAGAAACGACATGCCTAGAAGGAACCTAAGCTTTGAAAGACTAGAAGAGATATCAAAACTTTTCCAAAATCAACACGAGATAAGAAGACCCAGAGTTAGAGCGAAACTGGGAAAGGAGTAAAAGAAGCATACTAGAGTTTTCGCAAATACTTTTTAGCTTTTGACATAGTTTTCACAAACTCTAGACTCAACATCGACCAATAGGAAGGTTTTCCTATGGTCGGTACTGCTCTGATACCAAAACCTATGACACCCCCAGGATCAGGGATAAACAAATCCTAGACCTCTCTCTGATATAAGCTAAACCTTGACCTCAAGGATATCCAGTGAAGAATCGATAACACAGTAGTGACCCTACGACACTAAATTTATTACATCAAGCTCCTAACTGAGCAGAGAACCAAATTATTACAAGCAGAGGTCACTGACCACAGACATCAAAAAAAGGAAGGCAAATTATGCTATTAAGTGTAGCAAACTTAACAAATTTCCTAAGAGGCCTAAAGCATAACGATGACGTCCCAGCCCATAGGTTCCAGGCTGCTGGCCGAGAACCCCAAGTTACTCGTCGGTGTCGATGTAGTACAGAACTTGTATTCAGGGGAACACTTACTCTATCAAAAGTATCAACAAAGCATTTTTGAGTACAGGGTGTACTCCGCAAGACTTATGGCTGGTGGAGTTGTTTTTCATAAAGCCATCTTTGGTTATAAACAAGAGGGAGAAGAAGAAGCTCGTCTAAAGAGAACATTTTAATAGGGGATAAGAGAGTGACATATCTGAAATATTGATCATCATATTTTGATATCCACCGAATCATCATCATCACCTGAACTAGGATCACCCCTCGTACCCATGAGGAAGCATCCTTAAACACACGTTGATTAACAAGTTTTATAGTGGTTAAAGTTATCTATGATCTTGAGTTCGGTCAACAAGTTGTTCATAACTGTGAACACCGCTTTTCAAAAATATTTAACCCCGTAGGGGTGTACAACTTTACCCACACGTACTAACCTTCTCTTAATGCCACTAGATAAGCCCTCTTCCTTGGAAGGCCGACAGAGGGTGGTTAGACACGACCTTTACCTTGCTTTCACCGAGACCATGAGTCACGCAATAAGGATGGTTCCACCGTAATGGGTGAAATCCCAAAGCCGGTCCTTAAAGATGTGAGGCGAGGTTGGTTTACCATGGGCTCTATCAACCCCAAGCAATCGCGGCCACGCTTCCCTACCTGTTATGAATCCACCTTCACCCGACAAATCTTTCAAAAGGTTTTCTATGGATATGTCGAATGGAACGTCGAATTATGTGACTCATGGAATCTACTAGGAAAGTTAGTTGCTCGTGAGGTTTTGCAGGCCCCGTGTGGTTGTACGCTCGTCTCGGTTCCAAAGGCAAGAAATCGGGTCCTAGTGGTGGCGAGCATGGGACTAGAAAAAAACACATCCCATCGTGGACTCCCATACAAGACTTAGCATGTTTAACTCATATCACCTCTGATCTCGTCTCATTACTTTCTCCTGTCATACTAGATTATCTGCATCTGATACATCATCTGGATGGACCAGTACTGACAGCTATGCATGGCTAGGCAGGACACAAATATAGGCTTAGGAGTGCACACAAGCCAAACCTAGTTATGCTAGGAGTAGTGGATCAGGTAATATAAGTTCAGAGGGAGTAATGCAATAGATAGGATACTTTATATATTGATAAAAGTTCATAGTAGAATCGTATGCATTATGGCAGGGGTTGAAATGCTTTCGAAATCATACGATTATATCATGGTTGGGCTATGCTTGCCTTTGCCTGTTGATAACCAATAAGATCTTCAAAAACCTTGTACTTGACTTGATTACAGTTGGTAAAGTATTGTTCGTCGAACTTCGATGGTCTTGATCTCGGTCTTCATTCTCAATCTCGATCTCGCATTCTACCGAAGAAGAACCAAACACCGGAAAGAGAGGAAAACAATCAACACATGGCATCGATGCAATGCTCAAACAAGTCTAGGAAACCCTAACTCGGGGAAACTCTAGACGTATATGAGTGGGGTTGGTTTGTTCTTCTAATTAAACTTGTCATGAAAGTTGATTATCAATGCATGATTATAGCTCTATTAGCTAATTCTCATTTTTCCGAACATTTTGGTATATTATTCATATTTTTCTGACTTATAAATAATAAGTTATTGATTTTACAAGTTATAATCAATTTCTGAAATTATTTAAAAAGGTTTATTGCATCATTATGACATCATCTGGGGTTTAATATTTTTACACCGATACTGGACCTAGCCTCTGTGGCTGACAAGTGGGACACTGGCCACCTCAGCCTCCACGTGGGCAGGGTGGAACCCCCCTCGGGTTTGACTGCGCTAACCGCGGGTGCTGGCATCACGATGACGTCAGCATGACGTCATCCCAACGGGGAGCTCCCAGGTGGTCGACGGGAATGGCAGCGGGGGGCTCGCAGGACAGCGTGAACGGTTGCGTTGGTCACGTTTGGGTCACCGGAGCACCGGTGCGAGCTACCTACTGCGACAGCAACGGCGAAGCTATGGCGAGAGCACGATAGAGAGAGGGAGGGAGAGGGTGGAGATGTTCCGCACAATCGAGAGCTCACAGCGAAGCAAACTGAAGTGACGGCAATCCACGGACCAGAGCGACGGGAATGGCGACGTCGACGCTCGTCGGTGTCGGGGAAGACAGCGAGGATGGCGACGATTGGGGGCTCCCTTTCTCAATTCCTCTGGTGGAGAGGAAGAGGGAAGCTAGGCGGAGCTCGTGGCGCTGTCTACAGGGCACGGGGTGGCACGGAACGGCTGTGACTCATTGGTGACCTCTTCTAGGGTTCGAGCTCGCTCGTAGAAAAAGGGAGGGGAGATCCAGGGGAGAAAGTGAATCAGGGGAGGAGAGAGGCGTACTCGAGGAGGCTCTTATCCTCTCCAGGACGGAGGCGGGGATCTCCATGCACGGAGGACGGTGGCGGAGAGGCGGTAGGGATCGACGACGAGGCCATCGACAGACAGCTGCCTGCCTGTCTGCAAGTAGGCGACGATGGACAGGGCGATGGGGTACGCGGGCCTTAGCTGGGCCAACTACGGGCTGGTGCTGGCTGCTGGGTGCCACGCGCGGGCGATGGAGAGAGAGGTAAGAGAGATGGGCCGCGACCTGGTTGGGGTCTGTTGCTGCTCTATATTTTTTCCTGTAAAACCTTTTTCTTTTTCTGTTTTCAAATTTGTTTTTTAATTCAAATACCAAACTATTTAGGGTCATTAAAAAATACCATAGTAGTTTGTAAAACATTTAAATTACTGTGGATCCCTTTTAGTCCATTTGGGCTCCATTGTTTTTGTCATTTCAAAATAAAAAACTATTTTGAATTGTTTTCAAATAAAGGGAGAGAATAGGGTTTACGGTTTTTGCATTGTTTATTTCTTGCATGCAATTTGAAAATAGATGATGCTCATGATAGTGCACCAAAAAACCCTAATTCTAGATTAGCTAAAACTGGGGTGTTACAAAACCTGGATGGCAACACCTAGCATGCTATAAAGTTCGACGACATCCACCGATGGAAACAAAAACGATGGACGCTCGCGTCGCTGTCGGGCGTCACCATTAACAACCTCATGTACTTGAGGTGACTGCGTCGCAGTAGCCGCAGTGGAACCTCTCTTCACAAAGAGAGGGAACGTCGCGGCCATCCCTGCTGGAGCACTGGCCACGGGCACCACGCCTCCCCTGGCGCGGTAGGCTCGCCTAGCTCCAAGCTCGCAACCACCTCGCCCTCCGAAGGGATGGTGACCCCGACTGGCGCCTTGACTGACATTTTGATTGGCTCTTTCGCCGTAGTGGTATAATCGCCATCATTCTTCTTCGCGCATTCGATTGATGCCTCGGCTATGTCGCTCTTCCTCTTCTTGGAAGGGTCGGCTCCTCCTCCGACGACGACTGGCGGAAATTTAGCCACTGAGGGATGACCAATATTCTTGGCACCAGTCCTGCAAAACGACATGATAGCAATCCGCTATAAGGCCCTGAAAATTACCATGGGCCACCTAGTGCAAACTTACTTGGCGACGGGGAGGAAGCGCATACCAGTGCTGACGTGAGAAGGCTTCTCCAACTCCAGGCCCAATCTGCGCGTGAGCCCCTTCTACAATACACTCGCAGCCCATGATTCCACTGGCTTCTTCAACGCCGAGGCCACAATCACAGGAACCTCCGGCCCGAGCGATGCAAAGGCCCCCCTCGGCGGATAAGACTTAGACCCTATAGCCATGGCGGCCCCTAGCCCTGGAATCACCAAGAATGGCAGCGGGATCACCACGAGTGGGATCGCGGCCTCTACCACGGCCTCGTCCCCCGATCCCATCATTGGATCTGGATCCTCCGGGACCTTGGTGGAGGTGAATTTTAATATGCGATTCGAAAGTTCAGACGCCAAGGCAACACAGGGTCCGAGTTGTGTGTAATCTCGCGGAGGGGCTGTAGTAGCTTTGCCAATTGTCAAGAGGGGCCAAATGGGGGTAAATACAAATCTAACATCCAAACTATCATTTGAACTAGTCAAAAAGTTGTTGAACTCAAATCTCGCCATTAGGTCAACTCTTCTTTCCCCGCCCTGTCAGTATTTCTCGTTATCCTTTGCGGTCGTGGACTAGTTTACCCCTGAAAGGACTAGATCTTCTTCTCTCCTCTTCTCTTCTCCCCTATTATTCCCCACTCCATTACCTTGCTTAGATCCTGCTACTGGTCTCCAGATCGGAGGTCGACGTTTCTCTTCTTGCATCCCCGCCATGGCTAGCCAACCTACCACGCCCTTAATCGAAGCTCGTCGTCGTCTCCCTCACCTTGTTTTGCTAGTCGGTGTGTCTGAGCTTTGCATCCCCAGCCTAGCCTCTCGCCGCTGCCTAGACCTTCTCGCATGGCAGAGCACGTCCATCCGGGCAATCTAGACCGGCGACCGGCCTCGGGCGGTTGCGTGTTGTCACGCACCCCAGGCATAGTAGCCCTGGTAAAGGATTTTGACGACAACGCTCGCATGGCCATCGTGCTGGGCATGCATCCTGTCGTGTCGCCGACAGACTTGCTATCGACTTTTGGGTCTTGTTTTGGGATCAGGCGAAAAGTGGTCAATATTGAGGTATGTGCGCTGCCATTCGATTTCTTTGTCGGGTTCGCCCACAGCTTAGATAGCGATTGCGTTCTGCATTCTTCCTGTTCTTTCGAGTGTTGTGGGGATAAAATGAGCTTCATGCGTTGGCATCGTGCGTGTGGGTGCGATGATCACTTGGGGCAGCTTCGTTTCTTCTCTAAACTCGGCTTTGACGGCCTTCCTTTGGATGCTTGGGAATCGGAGGCCCTCAAGCAGGTCGTCAATAGCCTTGGCGGTGAGTTGGTGGAGATTGTTCCACCGAGCGAAAGATGGATCATCGAGGTAAAGGCGTGGCTGAAAGAACCAGACACCATTCCTAATATATAAGACGTGGAGATTGCAAGGAGGTCAAGACGACGGATTTGGTGGAAACACCCGGTGATCATCCACCTGCAAGAGGTTCTAGATCTGGTACATGGCATTCAGGACCCCAATGAGGCAGCAAGAAAGGGTCCTTGTCGACTGCAGTGTTGGCCTAGAAGGATCTGTGGCATAGGACCACCACTGTTCCGCGATGGAGCGCACGGTTTCGATGGAGGGACAGGGCATGGACAGGCTAGAGGTTCTGATTTCCCTCGAGTGAAGACAGAGGTTTTGTGAATCTGAATGATTGCTGACTTGAGAGTCGAGCACATAGTATGCCTTATGTAATAGTTTGAACTATTGTAGTATGTGTGGCTACTGAATTTGTAATGTGTGTCTACTGAATTTGTAGTATGTGTGGCTAGTGATTTGTAGTTTGTGTGGCTACTGAATTCATAGTATGTGTGGCTAATGATTTGTAGTTTGTGTGGCTAATGAATTTATAGTATCTGTGGCTAAAGAATTTTTGTGAATAACCAAGTTTAGCTTCCTGAAAAGAGGGTGGGCTAGCAATGATCAAAGTCACCATTGCCGGGAAAATGCTGCTGCTGAGCGATTCAAAAGGCACAAAATGCTGCTGGTTTGTATGCCTCAAACAATTTTTACATAGATTTGTTCAAGATGGTGCGTGATTTTGTATGGAACTTGCATGAATAAACCACCCAAGATCAGTTCATAAAATGTTGTCTGAATCTTGTCTACCTCCAATGGCGGAGCTAGCTAAACTAGGTAGCCTGGGCAACCTGGCCGATGTTTTTTTGCCCATTACAACTTTTGATTAGCTACTCTGTACCTTCTATAACTACAAGAGGTATTATGGCTAGAGCTTGGGAAACTGCCCGGCCTTGCCGGGCTGAAGCTCCGCCACTGACTGCCTCAGATAAGTATGACACTAAACTGAATTCAACCACCGGTAGTAATTGAATAAATAGATACATCTTGATAGTATTTTTTACTTACGAACTAATTACATACTACAGTATGGGATAGCTGTGAAAAAGGGGCTATTGCCTCTACAAAAGGCATTATACAGAGTTAATCTGAACTTAATTGTTCTACACTGAAGAAACTGTAGATCTCCACCATAAAAGTTGGCTAGCCAATTGCCTAGAGAGGACGTAAGTTTAGGGATCGTTCAACCGCAACTGATATTTTTCCTTCCCGCCAAACTTCAAGAGATCTACAATGTTCATGCACTAGTTGATGCGCTTGAACCAGTCCCGGTTCAGTACGAACAACCGTGCCGCCGCAAAGATTTCTTCGAACGTGAACTCCGGCTTCTCGTGGCAGGGATCGTAGCTCCCTATGAATCTGAACCTGAATTCCGGAACTGAATTGTTGCCCGTCATCGGCTCCAGCTGTCAAACACTCCAATAAGCTCAGTGTAGATGGATGCACGCCGGTGTGACTGCCGATGGAGCGTAGGATGAATCGTCTTTGCCGCTGATGGCGTGCGCCCAGATTTACCCATGGTAAGGTCGCCCGCACCGAGGCATGAATACGGACCTTGGCGCCACCCTGTTCAGTGGTTTGTTTCCTCATTCGCAAGATCGCAGGAATGCTTTGGAACATACCTTCTTTCTGGTGCGCAGAGCACACGAAAATGCCGTCGTGTGCATTCTCCATGACGCTCGGTTGGCCCTTCTCGACGCTGTCGTGGCCTTCGCCATTGCCACCGCCACCGCCGCAGATGCAGCATTTTCTGCGAAATCAACCGTCTCGAATGGCAATGGAATACCGGCCTTGTAGTATAGCCGCATGGCCTACCTCTGAGGGGTCAAATAGCCAAGCTTCGGCGGCGGCCGCGACGGCCGCAGGGGCGGCGGCTTCTGCTTAGGCGGGACCATAGCTAAGCTTCCTAGGAGTATATATTATTTATTTGAAACTAGTGTGACTAGCTGAATCTTTATATCCCTTCACAACATAAGAGTGCTAAGATATTAAAAATACAGGTCATGGCTAGCAACCGGATTGGGCAATGTACCAGGTCAGGGTTCCATTTTATGTATATTTACACGTGTGTCCTTAGTTGTGTCAGAACATTGGAAGAGGACGTGGCGTTTTACTGACTGGTGGGCCTCGCAACCACGATCGTCGACAGCGTGCATCCCAGGTTCGAGCATTACTGCTCCCCATTATTCTGTGGTTTTCCATATTTTGTCGCTCGCTCGCAGCTCCACTGCTCTTGTTGGGAATATGCTATATGGGTATCCTCATAGCATGTCTCTTATCCGGATAACCCGGGTGGCCCATAGTTGGTAGCATGGCCCATGGCCTACTGGGCGCCCAGTTAGATGGATCCACAAGTGAGGCCCATGCCGGATAAAGGAAGGCTACGGAGGAGTCACCGACGTACCCGGAGCCTTGGAGTGCAAGACACGCTAGACTAGTTGTAGGCAGTGTAGGACTCTGTAACCTATCCGGTTAGGACTTTTCCCTGTAACCCTAGGACTTGGCGACTATATAAGTCGGGCCTATGGGAGCCTTTAGGGCACCAATCAACTCATACCTCGCACAGCGAACCGATCCCTGTAACTCGGCGTATTGCCATTATAGTGATTTATAGAAGGAGTAGGATTCTGCAACCGTTATGGGATCTGAACCTGGGTAAGCTGTGTTACCTCGTACCCTTCAGCCGTCCGTCTTCCCCCATGTCCCTAAACACGCACTATGAGGATCCCTCCATGGCATACTCTTCGGCAATACCACGAGATTTGGCGCCCACCGTGGGGCAAGAGGCGCTTTAGGCTCTTCAGCGGGCGAGGACCAAGATCATTGCGGGAATCGGCGAAACCGTAGCCATCGGTCATGTTATCCTCTCCGGCAACGTTCCGATCGTACCTCCCGATGAGTTCTAGATCCCGGCAAAGACGAACCCTATGCGGTGCTCGATCGTCCCCATCGGAGATATCCACCTCTTCATCGGCGGAAATCGACTCGGGCACTAGTTCCCTGGGAGTCTGAGGAGCATCAAGGCCCGCACGGACCACCTACGGGCAGGATCCGTTCGCGTAAGGATCGATGTCGGATCTCTCTTTGGAGTTTGCCGGCAAATATCAGAAAAATTCAAGGCCCACCCAAACTGCCCATGTGCAGGATATAATGATGGAAGGTCACTGCAAGTCCGCCGGCTTCGTCTGCGCGTCTGGACAGCAAAGATCCAAGTTCGTTGGCGTAGTTACCATCTTTGATCTGGCGCGTTGTGTTTAGAGAGGGGGAGAAAACCTCCCGCGATTACCTTGCTAGGTGGCTCCGTATACGAGCCGATCTAGCGCATTACCCCAATGATGAAGCTATGTATCACTTTGTGGAAGGACTGGACCAAGGAACGCTTCTCCAGCAGTCTCTAAGGCGGCAGCAGGCTTGAGGATGCCTCACCTTCGAAACTATGGTGAACACCGTTAACAACAACATGGAGGCCAAGGAGGTAGCTCACAGAGCTCTTGCGCTCATTGACGGAGCGCCACCGCTTCAGCCACCACCACCACCGCCTCCTGCCGCCATCGCTGCAGCTGCGCCACCACCTCCAGTTATCGTCCCTGTTGTTGCACCTCCACCCCCCGTCATCGAGGAAGCCCTGGCACCCTCCGACTGTCTGATTGACGCGCTCTACGCCGAATTCAGCGCAGATTCAGAGGGGATAGATTTCAGCCCGAAGGAGCTAGACTCTGCCATGTTGGAGATGGAGGAGGATTACGCGTGACACGAACATGCCAACAATGCCGTCACGTCTCGAGAGGTGTTCGTCACCATTGGGACGGCGATGGATGAAGATCAACCCGGAAGAGCTCTGCGTACAGCACTGGACAAGTGGAAGGAACCACTTGTTACAGCCGACAATGATCGCGCCAAGGACATGCCCCCTCCGCTAACCCAGTGCAACAGCCACAGGAACTCGGCACGGATCCGAGCAAAAACAACACCGCAAACCCGCCGCCCCCGGCATCTACGTCTACTGCTGCCCAAGTCACTCCAGCCGATAGAGTGATGTACGGCAATCTTCTCGTCGAGCCTATGACCGTGGCTCGTATTCGCAATGTAGTCCAACTTGACGAGAAGCGCCAGCATGTGCTGGAGGAAGCGCAGGCCATCACGGAGCAAGGTGCAAAGCTAGATCGAGATCTGGCCAACGCGCAGAAGTCAATAGAGAAAGCTAGAGCAATGGAGGCCGAGTACAAGACTCTGCTGCAGCAGCAGAATGTCAAGAAAGCTCTGGCTCGCATCATCAACGATCCTGGTGTACGGCGAAACCTAGGATGGGCTCCCTCAAAGCCGGCACAGGCCAAGCCATACATTGACAGTGAAGGCAGGTAGGTGATGCCCACTCCTCTCCTCAACCTTGCCATCGCCAAGACCCTTCTGGAGCAGGATAGATCACCCGAAGAGGTGGACCAGTTCTATGACCTAGTGGCCAAGGCGGTGAAACAGCAGGAAAAGGCCACCTCTCAGAGGCTTGAGTCTAACCCAGCGCTTTGCTCGTCTAGCCAACATAAGCCGCCAAGGGACATATCTCCTCTTGAGGTAAGGCCCATATCCCCATATCATCCAAACATGGAGGTAAGGGCCAACCTCGTCGCCCATCGCCACCGCCCCGCTCCCCCGGACATCGCGAAGACCCCAAGGCTCATAGTCGTACGGATATGCCTCAGCCAAGGCAGAGCGGCATCGTCATACACAACAACGCAGAGCAGACCCATCATGACGAAGAGCGCAACCAAGGACATACGAGAAGGTCGCGGCATGACCCTCCATGTCCGACAAGCAACCCCAACAAGCATGAGGCGTCGCAGGAGGGTAACAGCAAGAAGGCTAACCCACCGCCACCTCCGCCTCTGTCGCCACCTAGCAGCCACCATGGCGGAGGAGGCCCGCGTTGTTCACGCAGCCCATCCCCTCATGGCAAGAAGAAGAAAAGAAGCCCGGATCCATACGATGCACGTTCGCGTCTGGACAAGATCCACGAGGCCCGGGAAGGACCATACCCGTGACCACGTTGCTTTGGACCTGTGATACGGTCCGCAACTTACCCCAAAGGCTTCCGGATTGACAAGACCAAGAAGCCCTATGACGGCACTGCCAAGCCAGCTACATGGTTGTAGGACTACGGAAACGCGGTGGAGATCGCTGGGGGTAGCCCCAACGTCGCCGTCAAGTACCTCCCATTAATGTTGTTGGGAACGGCCCGTCAATCGATTGATGACTTGCTGAAGATATCCATCTACAATTGGTTGGACATGCAAGAGGCGTTCACCAAGAACTTCGAGGGTACCTACAAGCGTCCCTGCAAGGTTCGCGATCTACAGCGGTGAGTGCAAGAGAAAGACGAGACATCTTGCGCCTACCTCTCCCGTTGGCTGGATATGAAAAAATCCTGCGTAGGAGTGCACGCCCAGCCGCCATGGCCGCCTTCATCGATGGGTTGGAAAGGGGCACGTTGCTTCGACATAATTTGAAGCGCTTGCAGGACAATAACCAGCTAGACTTGAACCAGATGATTCAGCTGACCAGTGAGTTCGTAGCTGCCGACGACGATGCTCGTGGCTCTCTGCCGGCAACGGCCATTCCAACTCAAGCTCAGAGGAACAACAACACCAAGCGGAAGACCGCACCAGAATAAAAGCATACTCCCGACATGGTCTCTATGACTTTCGCAGGACGAGGTGATGGTGGACAGCATGGCCGAGGACGAGGAGCAGGTCGTGGCCAGTAGTGAGGAAGTGAAACTACCTCGGCAGCTCTCCGCATTCCCCAAACCTACGAGGAGTACCACGATATGTCGTGCCTCGTACACCTCAACGGCAACGGCAAGGCCACCCACACCAATCGCCACTGCAAGTTTGTCAACGACCTCAAGGAGGACCCGGAGTCCGGCTACAAACTAAGTCCGAAGAACAAACCGCGAGGCAAGGGCAAGGGGAAGAAGAAGGAAGAGGAGTCCAAGGATTCAAGTGACATGGACGAGGACATTGACCCCAAGCATGTCGCCAAGAGCGACGACAAAGGCAAGAACCCCTTCGAGAAGAAGGAAGTAGTTTTCCACACTTTCCTCGGCATCCCCACCGTCCGACAACAAAATACCTCCATGAGGATAGTGATGGCTACTATAACCCTAGTTCCCCAGTTCCTGCGCTGGTCGGAGATTCCAATTACTTGGGACAGGAAGGATCACCCATACCTCATCCCTACGGAGAACCAATACGACATGGTCATCAACCCGCTGATTGACGACAATGAGTTCACCAAATGTATGGTGGGTAGTGGAAGCAGCATCAACATCATGTACCTGGATACACTACAGAAGATGAACTTGACGGAGGAAAACCTAAGGCGGACCTTGGGTGCATCACGCTTCAGGTCGCTTTTGGCGATGTTAATAATTACCGCCAAGAGCGCATGAACTTCAAGGTGGTCCCCTTAAAGAGCGTGTACCACGTTATATTCGGCCGCGACATATTCCACACCTTAATGGCCAAGCCATGCTTCGTCTACAACAAACTCAAGATACCCGGACCAAACAGTGTCATCACCGTATCCCAAAGCTTTGCCAAAGCAAGGGACTGCGAGATTGGAGAAGCAGGCTACGCAGAAGCTATCCTCTACAGCGAAGAATTCAAGGAGATCCAGAGCAAGGTTGATGCCTTGGAGATGCCCGCGTCGAAGAAACATATTTCTGACTCCGCCCCAGCATTCAAGGCCGCCATCGAAACCAAGCCGGTGGAACTTGTGGTAGGCGATGCCTCCAAGACCACCATCATTGGGACGAACCTGCACCCTAAATAGGAAAGCGCGCTCGTCGAGTTCATCCATTAGAATAGGGACATCTTTTCCTAGAAACCTGCCGACATGAAAGGTGTACCTAGGGAACTTGCCGAGCACAGCTTGAATATTTATCCAAATGGTAAACCAGTGAAAAAACCTCTACGACGCTTTGGAGATGGGAAGAGACGCGCTATAGGCAAAGAGATAGCTAGGTTACTTAAGGCTAGTTTTATCCAAGAAATCCTTCACACCCAATGGGTGGCCAATCCTGTACTCTTCCCCAAAAAGGGAACCAAAGAATTAAGAATGTGTGTTGATTACACCGGCTTGAACAAGGCATGTCCCAAAGATCCGTTTTCTTTGCCTCGCATTGACCAAGTCATTGACTCGACGGCTGGCTCGGAACTTTTCTGTTTTCTCGATGCATCCTCAGGATACCACCAGATCAAGATGAGGAAGTCGGACCAATTGGCCACTTCGTTCACTACACCCTATGGCACGTTTCGATATGTCACGATGCCCTTTGGGCTAAAAAAACGCAGGTTCTACGTACCAGCGGATAATGCAGCATTGCCTACATGATCAAATTGCTATGTGGACGATATAGCGGTGATGTCTAAAAAATCAAACGACTTAATCTCCGACTTAAAAGAAACCTTTGATAATCTCCGGAAATACAACATGATGCTTAACCCTAAGAAGTGCGTCTTCAGGGTTCCAGCCGGCAAATTGTTGCGATTCATCGTTTCCCAACGTGGAATCTAGGTCAACCCGGAGAAAATCAAGGCCATCTTAAACATAAATCGTCTGACATTCCTAAAGGAAATACAACAACTAACAGGTTGTGTTGCAGTAGTTAGTCGGTTTGTCAGCCGACTTGGAGAGAAGGCTCTGCCGCTGTACAAGTTGCTGAAGAAGGTGGACAAATTCACGTGGACGGACGAGGCGGATCCAGCATTGAAGCATCTCAAGGAGATACTTTTCTCAGTGCCTATCCTTGCAGCACGCGATCCTAGGGAGCCCATGTTAATTTACATGGCGGCCACCAACAGGGTAATGAGTATCATCATCGTAGTAGAGCGGAAGGAACCAGGTTATGAGCATGGAGTTAAACGACCAGTTTACTATGTAAGCGAGGTCTTGACAGAGTCCAAGCAGCGTTACCCGCACTACCAAAAGATAGCTTATGGAGTATTCCTTGTTTCTCGGAAGATGAGGCACTATTTCTAGGAGCACCCAATCACAGTGGTGAGCAAGACTCCTCTGTCCAACATCATCAACAACAGCGACGCTACAGGAAGGGTCACGAAGTGGGGCATCGAACTTTCCACCTTCAAGATCACCTACAAGAGACGCGACGCTATCAAGTCACAAGCCTTGGCGAATTTTATCGTAGATTGGATGGAGATGCCAGATGCTACCCCAAAGCTACTCAACGTCTCGAGGGCTGGTGTACTGCTACAGTCACCAACTGGGGACAAGATACACTACGTTCTACAGATCCACTTCGAGGCTACGAACAACATGGAAGAGTATGAAGCACTCATTCACGGATTACGCGTAGCCAAGGATATTGGCATCAAGCGCATAGTTTGCTGTGGAGATTCTGACTTGGTTGCCCAGCAGGTGGCTGGCACCTAGAACACGCGGAACCCTATGATGGTGGCATATCGAGACGAAGTGGACGAGATAGCCAAGAGCTTCTTGGGCTACGAAGTCAAGTATGTACCTAGGGAGCAAAACGAGGCGGCTGATCTACTGTCTAAGCTTGGATCAGGGCGCAAACGAATTCCGCCTAGTGTTTTCCTGGAGTATCTACGGGCACCATCCGTGAAGGGAGTAGGCATCGACAACCCAGACAGAGTGGACTCTTTCGTCCACATGGTGGCAAAGGTCCCTCTGGCTTGTACAAAATCGTTCATGGAGTATCTCGAACACGGAACTTTGCCCGACGACAAAGTCGAAAGACTACAAATAGTACGTCGAGCAAAGGGCTATACCATAATCAATGGATAGCTCTACAAATGAAGAACTACTAGTGTATACCTTAAGTGTGTTTCCCAGCAAGAAGGTATTGAAATCATACGCGAAATCCATCTCGGAGATTGCGGGCATCACGCCGCTCCCCGATCCTTGGTCGCTAAAGCCTTCCGGCAAGGATTCTACTGCCTGACCGCGAAGACGGACGCCGACAAGCTGGTTGAGACATGCATGGGATGCCAGTACTATGCCCGACAACCACATGTTCCTGCTGAAGAATTGCGAACAATACCAATAACTTGGCCGTTTGCAGTCTGGGGGTTGGACATGGTTGGTCCGTTACAGACGGCACCATGTGGGTTTACGCATCTACTAGTAGTAGTTGACAAATTCACCAAATGGATAGAAGCTAAACCCATTAGAAAGCTAGATGGGGCAATTGCTCTTAGGTTTGTCTGGGATCTAGTGGTGAGATTTGGTCTCCCACATAGCATAATCACTGACAACTGCAAGAACTTGTCACTCAAAGAAGTGGAGGCTTATTGTTGGGACAAGGGCATCCAACTTGACCTTGCATCTGTGGCACACCCACAGTCCAATTATCAGGTTGAGCAAGCCAATGGATTAATTCTGCAGGGACTCAAGCCACGTCTGGAGGCACCTATCCATAGAGCAGCTGGAGCCTGGGCGGAAGAATTGCCATCTGTGTTGTGGAGTTTATGAACTACACCCAACAGATCCACCGGCAACACCCCTTACTTCATGGTATATGGAGCAAATGCCATCCTGCCTTGTGACATCCTTCACGATGCTCCAAGAGTTTCCGCCTACGATATCTATGACGCTGAACCATACGACTAGATGTAGACCTTCTCGAGGAGAAGCGCGTATTGCGATGACAAAGATCCGCCATCTACCAGCAGAAGCTACGCAGCTACCACAGTCTCCGCATTCGGTATCGCTCGTTTAAAGAGGGGGATCTGGTGCTCCGACTTAAGCAGAAGAAGTCACACAAATTATCCCCGCCATGGGAAGGACCGTTCATCATAAGCAAGGCGCTTCTCAATGGGTCTTAATACCTCGTTGAAAATCATGAACTGAAGGATAGACCAAACGAGGATCATAAGCATAAGCGACGTGACCCGGATGATGACTACCCAGAGCTTGATTGGCTATGGAACATAGCGCAACTACGTCCTTTCTACACTTACAATTTTTTATCTATTATGTACCCTTTATATGATCAATGAAATAAAGCTCTCTGGTTCACTCATATTTCTGAGTCTTTTACCTCATTTAGTGTTCATTTTTGGATCATATAAAACCTTTATGCACGAGTTTTGCAATTTCACTTGTGAAAATTCCGCCTACGTGCGGTAGCTTAAGTTTTCTGGTCTACACGTTCTTTGTCATTTTTATGTGGATTCTGGAGTAGTGACTTTTAGCACTTATTGTAGGCGATTTTGTGCTTAGGTTATTAATGGTGCCATTAGGCATCATCACCTGAGCGCATGGTTCCAACAACGATTCTTCCGACTCACGAAAAGTCAAGCATAAAAACCAAAGTAATGGATAAGCCATCACTTGCTTAAAAACATATATACATGTTGGAACCAGTTCTTCGGTAGCAGGAAATAACAACCATTCTTTTCCGCCTTAAGTTAACAAGTAGTTTTTTCCACATAAACATTACAGAGGAAACAAATATTACATATTATTTTTCATTCCTCTGGCACAGGTGACTTGGACCCAGCATCGTCAGTAGCAGGAGAGCCATCTTCCTCAAAGTCGGCAGTGTTGAGGGACTCGGAGGAGCTTTGGCTGTTTCCGTCAATGGTTTTCATGGGCACAAAGACGTTAGGGTCGACCAACTCGGCGACTCTGGTGTCAAAACCCGCGAGCGACTGCAGGATAGCTTCATGGTCTATCTTTTGGCCTTCGTCATCTACGTCGGGGATACTGGAGGTCACCGTGTCAATGTTGGCATAGTCATAGTGTGCCTTGACCATTGACAGTGCCATCCTCACGCTGGCACGTGTACATGAAGCTTTCTAGCTTGCGATACGTTCGGGGGCTCGGCGCAGGATCTCCGAGAACTTCGCCACAGATTCCACTGCCTTGATGTTAATATGGAGGGGCTTGACTATCTCCTTGGTCTGCTTGATGGTGGTGTTGATAAAGTTGCCGGCAAGGACCATACATTCCTTTGACGGAGGAGGCGACCGGGTTAACCCCATAGGAGCTACAAATTTCCGACAAAGGAACACATGAGTTCAATAAACACAAAAAGATTCGGAGTATCTAACTTACAAAAGTACAAGGTGGAGAATCACTTGAAGATGCTAATCTCAGCCTGCTGGAGAGTTTCCCCCATGGAGTCCTGTTCTTGTCGGAGGATCCTGTACGCTTCAAGATGACGCTGATTTTGCTCATCGGCAGCTTTCTTATGCTCTTTCAGGATCGCGATTTCCTCCTTCAAGCGGTTCATCTCCGTGTTGGCGGACTCCTGCAGGACTTTCATAGAGTCTTCATGCATCTTCAGCATATCCTTCCTCTCCTTCTTAAGGATCTTGTTTTCACTATCCAGCTGCTGAATATGCTTGGATTGCTCAACAATATCCTTAGCCTTGGAAATGGTTTCTGCAAGTCAGAGAAAGAACAGTGCATAGTGAGTACTTGGAGAATGTTGTCACAAGACCAAGTAGGAATACGAAAAAGAAAGGAAAAACAGACGCTTGCTCTTGCTGATTTGTTCCTTCAAGAAGGCATTTTTACCCTTTTCGGCTTCCAAGTCCACGTGCATCTTCTGGTACTTCTTGTTGGCCACGCCCCTCCGAGCATTCTCATTCCGTGGAAAGGAAAATTTAACGCTGTTTAGTCTACTTGGAGCATCTAGCCGGATAATTATCCACCTAGAGGCTTGGGAGCTAAAGTGAGAGTTTTTAACTCAGAAATATTCTTAGTCTTACTTTAAGCATCTAGTTGGAACTAATTCATTTTTCAACTAGAAGCTCGGGGGCTAAAGTATAAAGTTTTCTAACTCAGACATATGCTTAGTCTTTATTTAAGCATCTAGTCGGAACTAATTCAGTTACAACTAGAAGCTTGGGGGCTACAATATCGAAATTTACAAACACTACGTATGCTACTCTTAAAGCATCTAGTCGGAATAATGTATTCAAACTATATGCTTGGGGGCTATAGTGAGAAGTTTTCTAGCTTAGTCACTCTTAGAGCATTTAGATGCAAAGACCTATGGTTTTCCGTCTAAATCCTCGGGGGCTACAGTGGGATACTCATATGAAAAGCAAAAGGCAAATAAAACTTACAAGTGCAATGATCTTGAGGTTGGTAGCGCTCTCAGCAAGCAACTTGACAAAGGAAAGGGTATTTCCCTGCAAGATTTCTGCTTGTTGGAGGAGCTCCTCAAGACCGCATGTTGGAGATGTCGGCGCCGCACCAGGAACCAAAGCGGAGCTACCCGGCATAAGTGCCGGATATACTATCTTCGGACACTCTATGGTCTTCCTGGGTGCGGAGGCGCCGGCTTCGGCAGACGTACCACCATCGACCACTGCCTTACCGCTACCGATGGCATTGTTGGGGATATGCTATATGGGTATCCTCATAGCATGTCTCCTATCCGGATAACCCGGGTGGCCCACAGTTGGTAGCATGGACCATGGCCTGCTGGGCGGCCCAGTTAGATGGATCCAGAAGGGAGGCCCATGCCGGATAAAGGAAGGCTACAGTGGAGTCACCAGCGTACCCGGAGTCTTGGTGTACGAGACATGCAACACTAGTAATAGACGGTGTAGGACTCTGTAACCTATCCGGCTAGGACTTTTCCCTGTAACCCTAGGACCTGGCGACTATATAAGTTGGGCCTATGGGAGTCTTTAGGGCAATACTTCAGACAATCTAAGACAACCTCGCACAGCAAACCTGTCTCTATAACTCGGCGTATTTCCATTATAGTGATTTATAGTAGGAGTAGGATTCCGCCACCATTGTGGGATCTGAACCTGGGTAAGTCGTGTTACCTCGTACCCTTCAACCGTCCGCCTTCCCCCACGTCTCTAAACACGCACTGTAAGGACCGCTCCATGGCGTACTCGTCGGCAATACCACAACAGTTGGCGCCCACCGTGGGGCAAGAGGCGCTTCAGGCTCTTCAGCCGGCGAGGACCAAGATCTTCGCGGGAATCAGCGAAACCGTAGACATCGGTCGCGTTCTCATCTCCGTCAACGTTCTGATCGTCCGTCTCGACGAGTTCTGGATCCCGACGAAGATGAACCCTACGCGGTGGTCGATCGTTCCTATCAGAGATATCCACCTCTTCATTGGCGAAACTGACTCGGGCACTAGTTCCCTGGGAGTCGGAGGAGCATCAAGGCCCGCACGGACCGCCTACGGGCAGGATACGTTCGCGGAAGGATCGATGTCGGATCTCTCTTTGGAGTTTGCCAACAAAGATCAGAAAAATTCAAGGCCCACCCAAACCGCCCCTGTGTAGGATATAACGGTGGAAGATCACTGCAAGTCCGTCGGCTTCGCCCGTGTGTCTCTACAACAGAGATCCAAGTTTGTTGGCGTGGTTACCATATTCGATCTGGCGCATTCCGTTCAGAGAGAGGGCGAAAACCCCCGCGATTACCTGGCCAGGTGGCTTCGTATACGAGCCGATCTGGCCCACTACCCCAACGATGATGCTATGTAGCACTTTGTGGAAGGACTGGACCAGGGAACGCTCCTTCGGCATTCTCTAAGGCGGCAGCAGGCTTCAGGACGTCTCACCTTCCAAAGCATGGTGAACAACGTCAACAGCTACGCGGAGGCCGAAGGGGCAGCTCAGGCGCATCTCACGCTCATTGGCGGAACGCCGTCGCCTCAGCAGCCGCCATCACCGCAGCTACGCCACCACCTCCAGTCATTGTCGCCCCTGTTGCACCTCCACCCCTGTCATCGAGGAAGTCCTGGCACCCTCCGACTCTGTGATTGACGCGCTCTACGCCGACTTCAATGCAGACTCAGAGGAGATAGATTTCAGTCCAGAGGAACTAGAATCCGCCATGCAGGATATGGAGGAGGAGTACACGCGCGACGAGAAAGCCAACAATGTCGTAACGTCTCGAGAGATGTTCGTCACCATTGGGACAGCGATGGATGAAGATCAACCCGGACGAGCTCTGCCTACAGCGCTGGACAAGGGGAAGGGACCACCTGTTACTGACGACATTGATCGCGCAAAGGTCGTGCCCCCTCCACATAATCCAGTGCAGAAGCCGCAGGAACTCGGCACCAGCCCGAGCAACAACAACACCGCAAACTTGCCGCCTCCGGCATCTACGGCTGCGGCTGCCCAAGTTACTCCAGCTGATAGACTGATGTACGACAATCTCCTCGTTGAGCCACTGACCGTAGCTCATATCCGTAACGTGACTCAGCTTGACAAGAAGCGCCAGCAGCTGCTGGAGGAAGCGCAGGCCATCGCGGAGCAAGGCGCTAAGATAGATCGAGATCTGGCCAACGCGCAGAAATCCATAGAAAAAGATAGAGCAATGGAGGCCGACTACAAGACTCTACTGCAGCAGCAGAAGGCCAAGAAAGCTCCAGCTCGCGTCATCAACGATCCTGGTGTACGGGGAAACCTAGGATGGGCACCCCCTAAGCCGGCACAGGCCAAGCCATACATTGACACTGAAGGAAAACAGGTGATGCCCCCTCCACTACACAACCTCGCCGTCGCCAAGACCCTTCTGGAGTAGGATAGATCGCTCGAGGCAGTGGAACAGGTCTATGACCTAGTGGCCAAGGCGGTAAAACAGCAGGAAAAGGCCACCTCTCAGAGTCTTGAGTCTGACCCAGCGTTTTTCCAGTCTAGCCAGCATAAGCCGCCAAGGGACAGATGTCCACTTGATGTCGGGTCCCAGACGGGTTCATCAGAACGAAGACGGAGGGATGGCGCAACAGGAAGGATGCTATCCCTATATCCTCCAACCGCGGAGAAAAGGCCCAACCTCGCCGCCCATCGCCACCGCCCCGATCCCCCTACATCGTGAAGACCCCAAGGCTCACCATCGTACGGATATGCCCCCTCCAAGGAAGTGCGGCATCGTCATCCACAACAACGCGGAGCAAACCCGTCATGACGGAGAGCGCAACCAAGGACACAAGAGCATGTCACGCCATGACCCTCTGCGTCCGGCAAGCAATCACGACAAGCATGAGGCGTCGCAGTAGGGTAATAGAAAGAAGGCTAACCACCGCCACCTCCGCCTCCGTCGCCACCTAGCAGTCACCATGGCGGAGGGGGCCCGCGTCGTTCACGCAGCCCATCCCCTGATGACAAGAAGAAAAGAAACCCAAAGCCATACGATGCTCGTCCGCGGATTGATAAGATCCATGAGGCCCGGGAAGGACCATACTTGGGACCACGTTGCTTTGGACCTGTGATACGGTCCGCAACTTACCCCAAAGGTTTCCGGATTAACAAGACCGTCAAGCCCTATGACGGCACCACCAAGCCAGCTACATGGTTGCAGGATTACGGCAGCGCGATGGAGATCGCTGGGGGTAGCCCCAACGTCACCGTCAATTACCTCCCATTGATGGCGAGCACTATCCGTCAATGGATTAATGACTTGCCGGAGAAATCCATATGCAATTTGTTGGACATGCAAGAAGCGTTCACCAAGAACTTCGAGGGTATGTACAAGCGTCCCTGCACTGTTGGCGATCTACAACGGTGCGTGCAAGAGAAAGACGATACATCTCGCGCCTACCTCTCCCGCTGGCTGGATATGAAGAATTCCTGCGCAGGAGTGCACGCTCAGACTGCCATGGCCGCCTTCATCGATGGATTGGAAAGGGGCATGTTGCTCTGACATAAGTTGAAGCGCTTGCAGGACAATCACCAGCTTGACTTGAACCAGATGATTCAGTTGGCCAGTGGGTTCGCAGCTGCTGACGACGATGCTCGAGGCTCCTTGCCAGCAACAGCCGTTGCAACTCAAGCACGGAGGAACAACAGCACAAACTAGAAAACCGCTCTAGAAGAAAAGCAAACTCCCGACATGGTCGCCATGACCTTTGCCGGACGAGGTGATGGTGGAAAACATGGCCGAGGAAGGGGAGCTGGTCGTGGGCATCAGCGAGGAAGTGAAACTACCTCGGCACCTCTCCGCGTTCCCCAAATCTACGAAGAGTACCGCGATATGTCGTGCCTCGTACACCTCGATGTCAACGACAAGGCCACCCATACCAATCGGCACTGCAATTTCGTCAATGACCTCAAAGAAGAACCGGAGTCCGGCTACAAGCGAAGTCGGAAGAATAGACCACGAGGCAAGGGCAAGGGGAAGAAGAAGGAGGAGGAGTCCAAGGATTCAAGTGACATGGAGGAGGATGTTGACACCAAGCACGCCGCCAAGAGCGACGACAAGGGCAAGAACCCCTTCGTGAAGAAGGCGCCAGTCTACCACACTTTCCTTGGCACCCCCACCGTCCGACAATATAAGACCTCTTTGAGGATACTTATGGCCACTCTACCCCCAGTTCCCCAATACCTGTGCTGGTCGGAAGTTCCAATTACTTGGGACAGGAAGGATCACCAAGACCTCATCCCTACGGAGAACCAATACGCCATGGTCATCAACCCCTTGATTGACAGCGTGGAATTCACCAAATGTATGGTGGATAGTGGAAGCAGCATCAACATCATGTACCTGGATACACTGCAGAAGATGAACTTGACGGAGGCAAACCTAAGGCAGACCAACACCATCTTCCACGGCGAAGTTCCTGGTTGGGAGGCTCGGTCCCTTGGGTGCATCACACTTCAGGTTGCCTTTGGCGATGTTAATAATTACCGCCAAGAGCGCATGACCTTTGAGGTGGTCCCCTTCAAGAGCGTGTACCGCGTCATATTCGGCCGCGACATATTCCACAATTTCATGGCCAAGCCATGCTTCATCTACAACAAACTCAAGATACCCGGACCAAATGGTGTCATCACCGTATCTGGAAGCTTTACCAAGGCAAGGGACTGCGAGATTAATGAAGCAGCCTTCGCGGAAGCTGTCCTCTACAGCGAAGAATTCAAAGAGATCCAGTGCAAGGTCGATGACTCAGAGATGCCCGCGTCAAAGAAGCAGATCTCCGACTCCGCTCCTGCATTCAAGTCCGCCATTGAGACCAAGCCGGTGGAACTTGTGGTAGGCGATGCCTCCAAGACCACCGCCATTGGGACGAACCTGGATCCCAAATAGGAAAGCGCGCTCGTCGAGTTCCTCCGTGAGAACAGGGACATCTTTGACTGGCAACCTGCCGACATGAAAGGTGTACCTAGGGAACTTGCCGAGCACAGCTTAAGCATTGATCCAAAATTCAGACCAGTGAAACAACCTCTACGACGCTTCGGAGACGAGAAGAGACGGGCCATTGGCAAAGAGATAGCTAGGTTACTTAAGGCTAGATTTATCTGAGAAGTCCATCACACCCGATGGGTGGCCAATCCTGTACTTGTCCCCAAAAAGGGAACCAAAGAATTAAGAATGTGCGTTGATTACACCGGCTAGAACAATGCATGCCCCAAAGATCCGTTTGTTTTGCCTCGCATTGACCAAGTCATTAACTTGACGGCTGGCTCGGAACTTTTGTGTTTTCTCGATGCATACTCAGGATACCACCAGATCAAGATGAAGAAGTCGGACCAATTGGCCGCTTTGTTCACTACCCCATACGACACGTTTTGCTATGTTACGATGCACTTTGGGCTGAAAAACACAGGTGCTACGTACCAGCGGACAATGCAAAATTTCCTTCACGACCAAATTGGTCGGAACGTTCATGCCTATGTGGACGATATAGCGGTGACGTATAAAAAGTCAAATGACTTAATCTCCGAATTAAAAGAAACCTTTGATAATCTCCAGAAATACAACATGATGCTTAACCCTAAGAAGTGCGTCTCCGGGGTTCCAGCCGGCAAATTGTTGGGCTTCATCGTTTCCCAGAGTGGAATCGAGGTCAACCAGGAAAAAATCAAGGCCATCTTAAACATAAACCATCCTACATGCCTAAAGTACATGCAACGGCTAACAGGTTGTGCTACAGCAGTTAGTCGGTTCGTCAGTCGACTTGGAGAGAAGGCTCTGCCGCTATACAAGTTGCTGAAGAAGGCGGACAAATTCACATGGACGGACGAAGCAGATGCAGCATTGAAGCAGCTCAAGGAGAATCTTTCTTCAGCGCCCATCCTTGCAGCACCCGAGCCTGGAGAACCCATGTTACTATACATGGCGGCAACCAACCAGGTAATCAGCATCATCGTCGTGGTAGAGCGGAAGGAACCAGGCTATGAGCACGGAGTTCAACGACCATTTTAAAATGTGAGGGAGGTCTTGACGGATTCCAAGCAGCGTTACCCGCACTACCAGAAGATAGCTTACGGAGTATTCCTTGCTTCTCGGAAGCTGAGGCATTACTTTCAGGAGCACCCAATCACAGTGGTGAGCAAGACTACATTGTCCGACATTATCAACAACAGTGACGCTACGGGAAGGGTCGTGAAGTGGGGCATTGAACTTTCCGCCTTCGAGATCACCTACAAGAGACGCGACGCTATCAAGTCACAAGGCTTGGCGGATTTTATCGCAGATTGGACGGAGATGCCGAATGCCACTCCGTTGCCAGAACCAGAGGATTGGGTGATGCACTTTGACGGATCAAAGCTGCTCAACGGCTCTGGGGCTAGTGTATTGCTACAGTCACCAACAAGAGACAAGCTACACTATGTTCTACTGATCCACTTCGAGGCTACGAACAACATGGCGGAGTATGAAGCACTCATTCACGGATTACGCATAGCCAAGGATATTGTCATCAAGCGCATAGTTTGCTGTGGAGATTCCGACTTGGTTGCCCAGCAGGTGGCTGGCACCTGGAATGCGTGGAACCCTATGATGGCGACATATCGATATGAAGTGGACGAGATAGCCAAGAGCTTCTTGGGCTACGAAGTCAAGCATGTACCTAGGGAGCAAAATGAGGGGGATGATCTGCTATCTAAGCTTGGATCAAGGCGCAGACGAATTCCGCCAGGAGTTTTCCTAGAGCATCTACGAACACCATCCGTGAAGGGAGCCGACATCGACAACCCGGATAGAGCTGACTATTTCGTCCACATGGTGGAAAAAATCCCTCCGGCTTGGAGAAAACCGTTCATGGAATATCTCGAACACAGAACTTTGCCCGACGACGAGGTCGAAAGACAACAAATAGTATGACGAGCAAAGGGTTATACCATAATCAATGGACAACTCTACAAAAGTAGCACTACTGGTGTATACCTAAAGTGTGTTTCCCAGCTAGAAGGTATTGAAATCCTACACGAAAACCATCTCGGAGATTGCGGGCATCACACCGATCCTCGATCGTTGGTCACGAAAGCCATCCGGCAAGGATTCTACTGGCTGACCGCGAAGGCGGACGCCGACAAGCTGGTTGAGACATGCATGGGATGCCAGTATTATGCCCGAAAACCACATGTTCCTGCTGAAGAATTGCGAACAATACCAATAACCTGGCCGTTTGCAGTCTGCGGGCTAGACATGGTGGGACCGTTACAAATGGCACCATGTGGATTTACACATCTGCTAGTAGCAGTTGATAAATTCATCAAATGGATAGAAGCTAAACCCATTGGAAAGATTGATGGGGCAACTGCCCTTAGGTTTGTCCGGGATCTAGTGGTGAGATTTGGTCTCCCACATAGCATTATCACCGACAACGGCAGCAACTTGTCACTCAGAGAAGTGGAGGCTTATTGTTGGGAGAAGGGAATCCGTCTTGACCTTGCATCTGTGGCACATCCACAATCCAATGGTCAGGTTGAGGCAATGGATTAATTCTGCAGGGAATCAAGCCACGTCTTGATGCACCGCTACATAGAGCAGCTAGATCCTGGGCGGAAGAATTGCCATCTGTGTTGTGGAGTTTACGAACTACACCCAACAGGTCCACCGGCTACACCCCTTATTTCATGGTATATGGAGCACCAGCCATCCACCTCCAACATACTTCACGATGCACCAAGAGTCGCCGCCTATGACGAAGATGACGCTGAAGAATCTAGACGCCTAGATGTGGACCTTCTCGAGGAGTAGCGCGTTTTGGCATGCCAAAGATCCACCATCTACCAGCAGAAGCTATGCAGCTATCATAGTCGCCGCTTTCGGCATCGCTCGTTTAAAGAGGGGGATTTGGTGCTCCTACTTAAGCAGAAGAAGTCACACAAATTATCCCCGCCATGGGAAGGACCATTCATCATAAGCAAGGCGCTACTCAATGGGTCTTACTACCTCGTTGACAATTGTGAACTGAAGGATAGACCCAACGAGGATCATAAGCGTAAGCAACGTGACCAAGATGATGACTACCCGGAGCATGATCGGCCATGGAACATAGCACAGCTACGTCCTTTTTACACTTAGCATTTTTTATCTAATTGTGTACCATTTATATGATCAATGAAATAAAGCTCTCTGGTTCACTCATATTTCTGAGTCTTTTACCTCCTTTAGTGTTCATATTTCGATCATATAAAACCTTTATGCACAATCTTTGCGTTTGCACTTGTGAAAATTCCGCCTACGGGCGTTAGCTTAAGTTTTCTGGTCTACACGTTCTTTGTCGTTTTTATGTGGATTCTGGAGTAGTGACTTTTAGCACTTACTATTGGCGATTTTGTTCTTAGGTTATTGACGGTACCATTAGGCATAATCACCTGAGCGCATGGTTCCGACAATGAGTCTTCCGACTCACGAAAAGTCAAGCATAAGAACCAAAGTAATGGATAGGCCAACACTTGCTTAAAAATATATACATGCTGGAACTAGACCTTAAGTAGCAGGACATACATCATTGTTTTTCCTCCTTAAGTTAATACATAGTTTTTTCCACATGTGCATCACAAAGGAAACAAATATTACAAATTGTTTTCATTCCTTTGGCGCAGGCGACTTTGAAGCAGCGTCATCGATAGCAGGAGAATCACCCTCAAAGTCGGTAGTGTGAAGAGACTCAGAGGAGCTTTGGTTGCCGCCATCGATGGTATTCATCAGCACGAAGACACGGGGTGATAGGCCTCATTCCCCCCTTCTCTTCTCTCTCCTAGTTCCCTCCGCTTGAGAGTCTTCTCGGTGCTTCCGGGCCTATCCCGAGGCCGCTCCGCCAGCGATGCCGGTCGGAGTTGGCGGAGGGATGGCGCCGGGGTAGGTAGGTCTAGTAGTAGTCTAGGTTTAGCTGTAGTTGGCTTTATGTCGTGGTTTGGGGTGTCTCCGGCGCTCGCAAGCTGCTGCTGGAGAGTGAACCTCTTGTTCCTGCTCGTGGTGCTCCCATGGTGGGGGTCAAGTGCGACGGAAGAGGAGGGGAAAAGATCCCGTCTAAATAATCTCGGTGGTCCACCCGTTTGGGTGGAGTTTGGCGGCGGCGACTGCGACTCTACTTCTCCAGATATTGCCGTTCCTGCTCGTCGTGGAGACACTGAGGAAGCTGGATCTGGTGGTGGTTATAGTTCAAGGTCAACGCTGCAGCTGGGGGGGAAGCTTTTCTTCTTGCGGGAGATTTCCAACACCGGCGAAGGCGTCGTCGGCGTACCATATGGACGAAGGGCGGCCTCTCCCTCCTCTCGCGCCAGTGAATACAGATGGTCTCGACTGGCTCAAGATGGTCAATCTCAACCTCCAGGCCAAGATGCCGATGCGGAGGCCCTTTGCCGACAGTTCAGTACGCTCCCCCTCTCCGCCCCAAGTGGTCTCGTCCCCGGCGACGATGAGGGTGACTGTGCTGTGGCTTCTAATCATGGTGGAGAAGGAGCTGGCCTCGATTGCGTTTTCAGATTTTTGACTGAGGTCTTTCTTGCAAATTGTAGGGACTTGTCTGTAATGTTTTCTCTCTCTCGGTCCCTTTTCATAAATTGTAACTCCACCGATGAGATCAATGGAAAGCTCTAGGTCCTTCGGGACCACCCCTGTTCAAAAAAAATCAGCATGAAGACGTTGACGTAGACTAACTCGGCAACTTTGGTGTCATAACCCGCGAGTGACGACAAGATGGACTCATGGTTTATCTCCTTGCCATCGTCATCTACGTCGGAAATGCCAGAGGTTACCGTGTCGATGTAGGCATCCTCGTAATGTGCCTTAACCATGGACTACACCATCCTTGCACCGGCCCGTGCACATGAAGCTTTCCATCTTGTGATACGCTTGGGGGCTCGGCGCAGGATCTCCGAGAACTTCGCCACAAAGTCCGATGCCTTGATGTTGATCTGGAGGGGCTTGGCAATCTCTTTGGCTTGCACGATGGCGGTGTTGATGAAGTTGCCGGCAAAAACCATGCATTCCTTTGCCGGAGGAGGCGACCCGGTTAAACCCATAGGAGCTGCAAATTCCAACAAGGAGCACATGAGTTCAAAAATTCAGAATATCTAGACTACAGAAATCCAAGACGGAGAATCACTTACTGAAGATGCTAGCCTCAGCTTGCCAGAGGGTATCCGCCAAGGAGTCCCGTTCTTGTTGTAGGAGCTTGTACGCTTCATGATGGCGTTGATTCTGCTCATCGGCAGCTTTCTTATGATCTCTTAAGATTGAGATCTCCTCCTTCAAGCGGTTCATCTCCTCGGTGGCGGAGTCCTGGAGGGCTTTCATTGATTCTTCATGCATCTTCAGCATGTCTTTCCTCTCCTGCTTAAGGATCTTGTTCTCGCTATCCAGCTCTTGAATGTTGTTGGATTGCTTGGCAATGTCCTTAGCTTTGGCAATGGTTTTTACAAGTCGGAGAATACACAAGTTTAAGTCGGAATACGAAAAAGAAAGGAAAAACAGACACTTGCTCTTGATGATCTGTTCCTTCAAGTAGGCAGTTTTACCCTTTTAGACTTCCCAGTCCGCGCACATCTTCTGGTACTTGCCGTTCTCAATGCCTCTCCGAGCATTCTCGTTCTATGGAAAAAAGAAAAATTAAACGTTGTTTGGTCTACTTGGAGCATCTAGCCGAAAAATTTCCACCTAGACGCTCGGGGGCTACAACGAGAGTTTTTAACTTGGAAATATGCGTAGTCTTTCTTTAAGCATCTAGTCGGAACTAATTTAGTTTTCGATTAGAAGCTTGGGGCTATAGTATAAAGTTTTTAACTCGGATATATGCTTAGCTTCTCTTTAAGCATCTAGTCGGAACTAATTCAGTTACAACTAGAGGCTTGGGGGCTACAGTATTGAAATTTATAACCACTGCGTATGCTACTCTTAAAGCATCTAGTCGGAATAATTCATTCAACCTACATGCTTGGGGGCTACAGTGAGAAGTTTTCTACTTTAGTCACTATTAGAGCATTTAGACGCAATGAACTATTGTTTTCCGTCTAAATCCTCGGGGGCTACAGTGGGATACTCATATGAAATACAAAAGGCAAATAAAACTTACAAGTGCAATGATCTTGAGGTTGGTAGCACTCTCAGCCAGCAGCTTGCCGAAGAAAGTCCTCTAGACCGCACGTCGGAGATGTCGGCGCCACACCAGGAACCAGAGCAGTGCTACCCGGTGTAAGTACCGGATAGACTATCTTTGGATATTCTATAGTTTTCTTGGATGCGGGGGGACCGCCTACGGTAGAAGTACCAGCTTCCACCACCGCCTTACCGCTACCGTTGGCATCCTTAGCTGGACCTTCGACCATTTGGTGTGCGGCACTCTCCTGCGTCACTTGCTCGCCGACAATAGCGAGCTCGGTAGAGGCACCTGAGTCCACTTCCATGGCGGAAGGGCCAGATGCTTCCTTAGCTTGTGAGCTTGTCGGAGCGGAGGAAGGCTTGACGGTAGGAGTGACAGGGGTGATGGCGGGAGATGTGTCGCGATGCAGCATGTTCTTGATGGTTCTAGAAGCCCCCAATGTTTTGGAGGTCTTCTTCAAGCTACTCATGGCTTTCTTCCTGAAACGTGCAAAATGCATAAGTATGGGAATAAGACATACAAATAGACAATGTCGGAGAGAAAGAAGCGTACACAAGAGGGGGTGCTTTGGCAAAGGGGATCCCGGTAATCTTTCTTTTCTCCGCCTCCAGGGCGGCGATTGTATTTTTGGAGGGTCCACCCTCCGTCTTCTTCTTCTTGCCTCCGTCAGCGCCGTCAGAGGTGGAGCTCTTCCGCTTTCGCGCCAACGAAGCATCGTCGTCGGACACGACGGTGCATTCCTTCATCTTTGGATCATAGATTTGAGGAGCCATGTTGTCCTCATCTATGTCGCTAAGCTGTAAGGTGAAGAACCACCGTGTTAGATGAGATGGCAATTGCTAGACGGAAGAACTAGAGTATATGTCATACACGGAAAATAAACAGTTACCTTTGGGCACTTTCTCTCTACGAACATGTTGTAGGTGATGGTGAAGCCACGCTTCTTTTCCTTCACCTGGACGATGTCCTTGAGACGGAGCTTGACGGAGTCGCTCGAGAAATTGTCCACGGAGATGCGGAGGCTATCCCTTCTATCGCTGGTATACTCGTGCAACAGCTTCGAGCGGTGCTGCAGAGGCTGGATTCTCCTGATGAACCAGCACAAGGATAGGTCCAAGCCGGTCAAACCTGTCTCTACAAACCACTCTATCCGCCTTATGGCGCGGGAAGTGTCGATGTCGGAGGGAAGGGAGGCCTGGGATCCCCATGTCGAAGTTTCGGCGGCGGCTCCATCGACGAAGTCCAGGTACGTAACTTCTCGGCCGGCCAGAGGGATATCTGGGGCGTAGAAGTAAGTATGCTGCCAGTTCTTGCAGGACTCATGGCCGACGATGTCGGGGAACCGCCGGCCAGGACGGATCTTGAAGCTAATGGTGCCACAATTTCTAAGTTCATCCTTGCTGGCCTCGGCTTCGCGCTTGACGGTGAAGAAATACACAAAGAGATCTAGCCTAGGCCTAAAACCTAGGTAACCCTTGCAAAGCGCCACGTAATTGCTAAGCGCTAGGATGCTGTTGGGAGAAAGATTTTGGGGATATACTTGGTAGTTGTTCAAGACGGCAAGGAAGAAGTTAGTGATGGGCAGGGACACGTCGCATACCAATTGTGCTTTGAGGTACACCTTTTTCCGGCTTAGGTAGAAGGTGTGATCTCGCCAGCCGGCACCGCCCGCCAGGTGAGCCCCTCCGTCGCGGGGAGGTAGCCCTCGACGATCAGCTCCTTGATGTCGCGGTCCGTGATGTCCGAACCACGCCAATCGCCTTTGTGGGAGTCGTTGTCCTCCTCCAGCAGCTCCAGCGCCGCTGGACTGTGTTCTCCGCTGGTGGTCTCGACCACCGCAAAGACAGGGATGACCAGGCCCTCGGGGGGCACGGCGACGAAGCTCGCCGGCTTCGCCGCGGCTTCGCCCGACGCCGTCATCAAGGGAGTAGAACTGCTTCTAGCCATTGCGAGTGTTTGGAGGTGACTGGAGAGATTGAAGTTAGGGTTTTTCGCAAGTTGCGCGAAGAGCTCGAGAGGGCGCTCGCTAGAGGAAGAATATGAGGCAAGGAGAGAATGAGGTGAAAAGTAAAAATTCCACCGCAGTTACTATTTATGATCTTCAGCATCAATATTCTTGCAGCCTGATCGGACGGTTGCCGCGTAGACGATGTGTGTGAGAACGTGCGCAGAAATTTCGCCACGTCCCAACTGTCGCCGCCAACGGTTCGTATCAGCCGTGCGGGAAAAGTGGACATGATTATGTTCTTTGCATGTGTGAGTTACGAGGTGTCGCTGACCTATGTCTGCGTCACCCTAGCTATCATAGGCAGATGAGACATCACAGCAGAAGATTCCGGCATGGAAGAGTACGACGGAAGATTCAGCAATTCTCCGGCTTACTAATTGAAGACGGAGAAAACATTGCAGGGTTCTTTGGGAGGACTACAAGATGTTGCTTGACAATTTGCTGACATCCATCTAGACAGAGAATTCCACTTAAAGAGGCAAGACGGCGCAATATCTCGGAGTTCTCCAGGGGCTACTGTTGGGGATATGCTATATGGGTATCCTCATAGCATGTCTCCTATCCGGATAACCCGGGTGGCCCATAGTTGGTAGCATGGCCCATGGCCTGCTGGGCGGCCCAGTTAGATGGATCCAGAAGGGAGGCCCATGCTGGATAAAGGAAAGCTACGGTGTAGTCACCAGCGTACGCGGGGCCTTGGAGTACAAGACACGCAAGACTAGTAATAGACGGTGTAGGACTCTGTAACCTATCCGGCTAGGAATTTTCCCTGTAACCCTAGGACCTGGCGAGTATATAAGTCGGGCCTATGGGAGCCTTTAGGGCACAACTTCAGACAATCCGAGACAACCTCGCACAGCGAACCTATCTCTATAACTCGGCGTATTGCCATTATAGTGATTTATAGCAGGAGTAGGATTCCTCCACTGTTGTGGGATCTGAACCTGGGTAAGCTGTGTTACCTCGTACCCGTCAACCGTCCGCCTTCCCCCACGTCTCTAAACACGCACTGTGAGGACCCCTCCATGGCGTACTCGTCGGCAATACCACGACAGGCATCCTTAGCCGGAGCTTCAGCCATTTGGGTTGCGGCACTTTCTTGCGTTGTCTGTTCGCCGACTACGGCAAGCTCCGCTGAGGAACCTGAGTCCACTTCCATGGCGGAAGGGCCAGAGGCATCTTTAGCTAGTGACCTTGTCGGAGGAGGCGTAGGCTGGACGCTGGGGCTGACAAGGGCGATGGCGGGAGATTCGTGGGAGACACGTCACGATGCAACATATCCTTGATGTTTCTCCTCAATGTTTTGGAGGTCTTCTTCAAACTGGTAGTGGCCTTCTTCCTGAAACATGCAATAAGTATAAATACAGGAATAAGACAAGCAATGGACAATGTCAGAGAGAAAGAAGCTTACACAAGAGGGGGTGCTTTGGCAAAAGGGATCCCGGTAACTTTTCTTTTCTCCACCTCCAGGGCGGCGGTAGTCTTCTTGGAGGCTCCACCCTCCGTCTTCTTCTTCTTACCTCCGTCGGCAACGTCAGTGGTGGAGCTCTTCCACTTTCGCGCCAACGGGACATCATCGTCGGACACGACGGTGACTTCCTTCATCTTTGGATCAGAGATTTGGACAGCCATGCTATCCTCCTCTAGATTGCTAAGTTGTTAAGTGAAATCCCAAAGTGTTAGATGAGATGGTAATGGCTAGACGGAAGAACTAGAGTATATGGCATACACGAAAAATAAACAGGTACCTTTGGGCACTTGCTCTCTATGAACATGTCGTAGGTGATGGTGAAGCCACGCTTCCTATCCTTCACCTTGACGATGTCCTTGAGGCAGAGCTTGACGGAGTCGCTCTAGAAGTTGTCCTCGGAGATGCGGAGGTTATCCTTCCTATCCTTGGTATACTCGTGCATCAACTTCAAGCGATGCTGCAAAGGCTGGATCCGCCTGCTGAACCAACACATGGCCAGGTCTAATCCAGTAAGACCCGTCTCTACGAACCACTCTATCCGCCTTATAGCACGGAAGCGTCGATGTCGGAGGGAAGGGAGGCATGGGATCTCCATGTCGAGGCTTCGGCGGTAGCTCCATCGACGTAGTCCGGATATGTCGCTTCTCGGACGGACAGAGGGATATCTGGGGCGTAGAAGTACGTTCATTGCCAATTCTTTCAAGATTCGTGTCCGACGATGTCGGGGAACCGCCGGCCAGGCCGGATCTTAAAACTAATTGTACCACTGTTTCTAATATTGTCCTTTCCGGCTCTGGCTTCCCGCTTGATGGTGAAAAATTATATAAAGAGATCTAGCCTAGGCCTAATCCCTAAGTAACCCTTGCAAAGCGCCGCGTAGTTGCTAAGTGCGAGGATGCTATTGGGGGAGAGGTTTTGAGACTGTACTCGGTAATGATTGAGGACAGCTAGGAAGAAATTGGAGATGGGCAGGGAGACGCCGTGCACCATTTGGGCTTTGAGGTACACCTTCTCTCCGGCTTGGGGAGAAGGAGTGACCTCACCGACTGGCGCCGTCCGCCAGGCGAGCCCCTCCATCGCAGGGAGGTAACCCTCGATGATTAGCTCCTTGATGTCGCGGTCCGTGATGTGAATACCGCGCCAATCTCCTTTGTGGGAGTCGTTGTACTCCTCTAGTAGCTCTAGCTCCGCTGGATTGTGGTCGCCGCAGGTGGATTCGACCGTGGCGGATTTGGGAATCACAAGGCCATCGAGGGGGCGGAGATGCTGCTAGCCATTGGGAGGTTACGGTGGTGTCTGGGAAAGGTCGAGGGGCTAGGGTTTTTCGCAATCGCACGGAGAGCTCAAGGAGGCGCTCGCTGGAGGAAGAAGATGACGTAGAGGAGAATGAGGTGAAAAGTAAAAATTCCACCGTTGTTACAATTTATAACCTCTGGCATCGAGATTCGTGCAGAATGATCAAACGGTTGACTCGTGACGACGTGTGCGGGCTTGTGCGCAGAACTTTCGCCACGTCCTTAACCGTCGTCGCCAACAGTTCATATCGCTCGCGCGGAAAAAACGGACATGATTGCGTTCTTTGCATGTATGACTTACGAGGTCTTGCTGACCTACGTCTACGTCACCCTAGTTGTCACTAGCAGGTGAACCATCACATCAGAATATTCCGGCATGAATGGATCCAGTCCGGCTACGGAAGAGTACGTTAGAAGATTCAGCAATTCTCCGGCTTACAACTTGAAGACGGAGAAAACATTGCAGGGTTCTTTGGGAGGACTACAAGATGTTGCTTGACGATTTGCCGACATCCATTTAGATGGAGCATTCAACGTGAAGAGGCAAGACGGCGCAATATCTCGGAGTTCTCTAGGGCTACTGTTGGGGATATGCTATATGGGTATCCTCATAGCATGTCTCTTATCCGAATAACCCGGGTGGCCCACAGTTGGTAGCATGTCCCATGGCCTGCTGGGCGGCCCAGTTAGATGGATCTAGAAGGGAGGCCCATGCCGGATAAAGGAAGGCTACGGATCGGAGGAGTCACCGACGTACCCGGAGCCTTGGAGTGCAAGACACGCTAGACTTGTTGTAGGCAGTGTAGGACTCTGTAACCTGTCCGGCTAGGACTTTTCCCTGTAACCCTTGGACCTGGCGACTATATAAGTCGGGCCTATGGGAGCCTTTAGGGCACCAATCAACTCATACCTCGCACAGCGAACCGATCCCTGTAACTCGGTGTATTGCCATTATAGTGATTTATAGAAGGAGTAGGATTCTGCCACCGTTATGGGATCTGAACCTGGGTAAGCTGTGTTACCTCGTACCCTTCAGCCGTCCGTGTTCCCCCACATTTCTGAACAGGCACTATGAGGATCCCTCCATGGTGTACTCGTCAGTCATACCACGATAGCTCTAGTCTTGCACGCCGCCACTCTATCCCGTCTAGCAACACTCTTGTCCTCCCGATGGACTACCGTCCTCCCGTCATCCCCTACCCGCTCTTCCTTGCCCCCTTGCCCTGTCTCCTTGCCTCCGTCCCTTCCCATGCGCGTCTGGGAACAAAAATCATTAGGTGGCGGTAGGTTCTCGCGCAATGATGGTGGCTTTGATTTGGATCCCACATGGAAATGGATCCTGCGTGGCCGAAAAACAGGGAGATGTGTCTTTCCAGACGGAGAGCAAGGAGGTGGACCCTTCAAGGCTAGAGAACATAGAGGATCACGAAACAGGGTAACAGGACGTGGGGTGCAAAGCTTTGGCGCTCTGGAGCCCATTGAACGTTCCGTACATCCTCCCTGAAGGGTAAGAACTGCAATTCCATCTTTGCATCTCCCAGTTAGAATTTCTAGTGCTGTGTTGATGGAGAGGATCTATGTTGGTCACTGTAGAACGTCTGCTTCATACAGATTTCTTTTGAAGATTCGACATGGGTGTCAGACTGAAACCTTGTACGACGGTAGAATTACAGTTACCCATGGATTTGATTATCGGCTGACAGTAGACGCCGAGGACATAACTCTAAGTGAATTACAGATGCAATTTGGAAAGTTTCCCATAGGCCAGCATGATGAATTCGTAATCAGGTACTATGACACAAATTTGCAGACTTTGTGCAACGTTAGAACTGAGGAGGCTCTGGCCATGATGTGGGTTAAACACCTCGGCACGAGGACTGTGCTGATGTTTGTGCACATCGTTAACAAGCATACTAGGGAAGAGACTCTCCTGAATGATACTGTCACGGGTGGACCGCGAACAAAGCAGTCTCTGTTAGATACGGAGCGTGACCGACCAGCCTGTCGTTGAGCATGAAGAAATCGAAATGTGTGGCGGTCAGGGTGATTTTGTGCTCGAAGATGATGATGATGATGATGATGATTAGAAAGAATATCCAGATGTGGTTGCTGACCCTGATAGGATGGAGAGTAGGGAATAATTGGTTGGTTCGAACCATGAGCCTGACTATGGGACTGATGAGGAAGAGGAATGTGAGGATAGGGAAATGGGATGCAGATACGATGACGAAGACGAGGACAGGACAGTGATACACTTTGACAGGGATAACCCTACAATTGATGAGGGGATTGTCTTTGATACTATGGAGGAATGTAGATATGTCGTTGTTATCTATGCAATAAGAGTTGGGTTCGAATTTAACGTTAAAAAGAGCGACCAAAAGAGGTTTAGGGTGCATTGTAGGGAAAGTAAGGTGTGTAAATGTAGATTGCATGCATCTCCAATGCAGGGTGGACACCCATTTCAGGTTGCAATAACTACATTTAGTTTCGTGCTTTCTCATATTTGTTCTACTGATGAGTCCTCTGATTTATTTTTATTCCCATTGAATGAAAATCAAGGTAAACACGAAGAAACTATCGTGGTATTGCCGATGAGTATGCCATGGAGGGGTCCTCACAGAGCATGCTTAGACACGTGGGGTAAGGCGGGAGGTTGGCGTGTACGTGGTAACATTGCTTACCCAGGTTCAGATCCCACGACGGTGGCAGGATCCTACTCCTTCTATAAATCACTATAATGGCAATACGCCGAGTTACAGGGATCGGTTCAGTGTGCGTGATATTAGTTGAGTTATTCCCTAAAGGCTCCCATAGGTCCGTCTTATATAGTCGCCGGATCCTAGGGTTACAGTCAAAGTCCAAGCCGGACAGGTTATAGAGTCCTACACGGTACACATCTGGTCTAACGTGTCTTGCACTCCAAGGCTCCGGGTACGCTGGTGACTCCTCCATAGCCTTCCTTTATCCGGCATGGGCCTCCCTTCTGGATCCATCTAACTAGGACGCCCAGCAGGCCATGGTCCTTGCTGCCAACTGTGGGCCACCCGGGTTATCCGGATTAGAGACATGCTATGGTAATACTCGTTTAGAATATCCCCAATAGTAGCCCCCGGAGAACTCCGAGATCTTGTGCCATCTTGCCTCTTCAGGTTGAATGCTCCATCTAGATGAATGTCGGCAAATCATCAAGCAATATCTTGTAGTCCTCCCAAGAACCCTGCAATGCCCTCCGTCTTCAACATGTAAGTCGGAGAACTGCTGAATCTTCCATCGTACTCTTCTCGTAGCTGGACTGCATCCGTCCATGCCAGAATATTCAGATGGGATGGTTCACCTTCCTGTGTCAATAGAGAAACATAGACAATAGGTCAGCGACGTCTCGTAACTCACACATGAATAGAACGCAATCATATCCATTTGCTTGCGCGAAGGATGCAAAACATTGGCAGCGGTGGTTGGAACATGGTGAAATTTCCGTGCACACAGACACACGCGCTTTCCACGCAACAACCATTCGATCAACTTGCACGAATCTTGACACTGAGTACTATAAATTATAACCATGGTAATTTCTATCATTTCACCGCATTCTTCCTCGTGTCACCTTCTTCCTCCAGCGAACACCTCCTCGAGCTCTCTGCGCGCACCGAGAAAAACCCTAGCTTTCCCCAAGCCCATAGTCACCTTCCTCCCTTCCCTAATGGCGAGCAGCAGCGCCAACCCATCCATGGCGGCATCGAGCGATGCCATGGCCAAGCCGGCGGGCTCTGTTCTTGTGCCTCTAGAGGGCCTGGTGATGCCACGCACCGCGGTGGTGGAATCCACCGGCGGCGACCATATTCCAGCGGGGCTGGAACCGCTAGAGGAGGAGGGCCACTCTCACAAGGGAGAGTGGCGCGGCTCCGATATCACTGAGAGCAATCTCAAGGATATGATCGTCCAGCGGTACCTCCCCACGACGGAGGGGCTGGTCTGGCGGGCGGCGCCGGCCGGCGAGGTCATCCCTTCTTGCCAAGCCAGAGAAAAGTTGTACCTCAAAGCCCAACTGGTACGCGGCGTCTCCCTCCCAATCTCTGACTTCTTCATAGAGGTCCTTAGACACTACCGTGTTCAACCTCAGAACCTGTCTCCGAATAGCATCCTCACGCTTAGCAACTACATTGCACTTTGTGAGGGTTACCTACGAATCAGGCCTAGGTTAGATCTGTTTATATATTTCTTCACCGTCAAGAGGGAAGCCAGAGTCAGCAAGGAAGAGCTTAGAAATTGTGGAACCACTATCTTCAAGAACCATTGGCAAAGACGTACTTCTATGGCCCAGACATCCCTCTGGCTGGCCAAGAAGCATCGTACCCGGACTTTGTCGACGGGGCCGCCGCTGAAGCCACCACATGGAGATCCCAAGCCCTCCTACCCTCCGACGACAAATCCTCCCGCGCTGTAAGGCGGATCGACTGGTTTGTAGACACGGTTCTGACCGGGTTGGACCTAGCCATATGCTGGTTCGTCAGGAGGATCCAGCCTCTACAGCACCGCCCGAAGCTGATGCACCAGTATACCAAGGATAGGAAGGATAGCCTCCACATCTCCGAGGATAACTTCTCGAGTGACTCCATCAAGCTCCGCCTCAAAAAAATCGTCAGGTGAAGGACAGGAAGCATGGCTTCGCCATCACCTATGACATGTTCGAGGGTGGCAAGTGCCCAGAGGTATCTGTTTATTTTTCTGTGTATGACATATACTCCAGTTCTTCCGTCTAGCCTTTACCATTACATCTAACACTTCGGGATTCACTTAACAGCTGAGGGAACTAGATGAGGGTAACATGGCTTCCCAAGTATACGACCCCAAGATGAAGGAAGTCATCATCGTGTCCGACGACGAGGTCCTGTTTGCGCGTAAGTGGAAGATCTCCACCTCTGACGCTGCCGACGGAGGCAAGAACAAAAAGATGGAGGGTGGAGCCTCCAAGAAGTCCACCGCCTCCCTGGAGGTGGAGGAAAGAAGAATCATTGGGATCCTGTTTACCAAGGCACCAACTGTCATGTAAGAGTCTTATCATTCGACATTGTCTCTTGCTCGTCTTGTTCCTATACTTATACTTTTGCATGTTTCAGGAAGAAGGCTAGTTTGAGTTTGAAGAAGACCTCCAAGACATCGGGAGCTTCTAAAAACATCAAATATATGTTTCACCAAGCGTCTCCCGCCATCTCCCCCACAAGTCCCAGTGTTCAGCCTGCTACCGCACCGACAAGCTCTCCAGCAAAGGTAACGTCTGAACCTTCCGCCATGGAAGTGGAACAAGGCTTTGCCGCAGAACTTGCTATTGTCAGCAACTAGGCGACACAAGAAAGCACCGCAACCAAAATGGCTGAAGATCCGGCTAAGGATGCCACTAGTAGCGGTAAGGCGATGGTGGAAGGCGGAACCTTTGCTGAAGGCAGCGCCGCTGCACCCAAGGCGCCAGCAGAGTTCCCAAAGATTTTCTACCCGGTGCTTACACCGAGTAGATCAGCTCTGGCTCCTGTGCAGCGCCAACTTTTCCGACATGCGGTCTTGAGGAGCTTCTCAAGCAGGAGGATATCTTGCGCAAAAATAGCCTTTCCTTCAGCAAGATATTTGCCGAAAGCGCCACCAACCTCAAGATCATCGCACTTGTAAATTTTATATGCCTTTTGCATTTCATATGTAGTATCCCACAGTAGCCCCCGAGGATTTAGATGGAAAACCATAGGTCTTTGTGTCTGAATGTTCTAAGACTGACTAAGCTAGAAAACTTTGCATTGTAGCCCCCAAGTATGTAGTTTGAATGAATTATTCCGGCTAGATAATTTTAGAGTAGCATACGCAGTGGTTGTAATTTTCAATACTGTAGCCCCCAAGCCTCTAGTTGAAACAAAATTAGTTCCGACTAGATGCTTAAAGAAAGACTAAGCATATTGCCGATTTAAAAACTCTCACTGTAGCCCCCGAGCCTTTAGATGGATATTTATCCAGCTAGATGCTCCAAGTAGACTAAGTAACTTTGATATTTTTCCATAGAATGAGAATGCTCGGAGAGGCGTCGCCAACGAGAACTTCCACAAGATGCGCGTTGAACTGAAGCTGAAAAGGGTAAAACTGCCTTGTTGACGGATCAAATCACCAAGAGAAAGAGTCTGTTTTTCCTTTCAATTTCACACTTAAACTTTGTCATGTGCCATCACTCTCCGACTACTCATTGTGTGTTGTTATTTCTCCGACATGCAGAAGCTATTGCCAAGGCAAATTATATTGTCGAGCAGTCCAAGCACATAGAATTGCTGGATAGCGAGAAAAAAATCCTCAAGTAGGAGAGGGCTAACACTCTGAAGATGTTCAAGTGTCAAAAATCACTACTCCATAATCCACATAAAAACAACAAAGAACGTGTAGACCAGAAAACTTAAGCTAACACCTGTAGGAGGAATTTTCACAAGTGAAAATGCAAAAACTTGTGCATAAAGGTTTTATATGATACAAAAATTAACACTAAAGGAGGTAAAATACTCAGGCATATGAGTGAACCAAAGATCTTTATTTCGTTGATCATATAAGAGGTAGACAGTAGATGAAAAATATGCTAAGTGTACAAAGGACGTAGTTATGCTATGTTCCATGGCCGATCAAGCTCCTAGTAGTCATCATCCGGGTCACGTCGCTTACGCTTATGATCATCGCTTGGTCTATCCACAAGTTCACGATTGTCAACAAGGTAGTAAGACCCATTGAGTAGCGCCTTGCTTATGATGAACGGTCCTTCCCATGGCGGGGATTATTTGTGTGACTTCTTCTGCTTAAGTCGGAGCACCAGATCCCCCTCTTTAAACGAGCGATGCCGAACGCGGCGACTATGGTAGCTGCGTAGCTTCTGCTGATAGATGGCGTATCTTTGGCATGCCAATACGCGGTCTTCCTCGAGAAGGTCCACATCTGGGCGCCTGGATTCTTCAGCATCATCTTTGTAGTAGGCGGCAACTCTTGGTGAATCGTGGAAGATGTCGAAAGGTGGGATGGCTTCTGCTCCATATACCATTAAATAAGGGGTGTAGCCGGTAGATCCGTTGGGTGTAGTTCGTAAACTCCACGGAATAGATGGTAACTCTTCCGCCCAGGCTCCAGCTGCTCTATGTAGCGGTGCTTCAAGACGTGGCGTGATTCCCTGCAGAATTAATCCATTTGCTCGCTCAACTAGGTCAAGTCAGATGCCTTTCTCCCAACAATAAGCTTCCACTTCTCCGAGTGATAAGTTGCTGCCATTGTCGGTGATAATGCTATGTGGGATACCAAATCTCACCACTAGATCCCGGACAAACCTAAGGGCAGTTGCCCCATCAAGATTTCTAATGGGTTTAGCTTCGGTCCATTTGGTGAATTTATTAACTACTACTAGCAGATGCGTAAACCCACATGGTGTCGTCTGTAATGGAACAACCATGTCTATCCCCCAGACTGCGAACGGCCAAGTTATTGGTATTGTTCGCAATTCTTGAGCTGGAACATATGGCTCTTGGGCATAGTACTCGCATCCCATGCATGTGTCAACTAGCTTGTCGGCGTCCTCCTTCGCGGTCAGCCAATAGAATCCTTGTTGGAAGGCTTTGGAGACCAACAATCGAGGAGCGGCGTGATGCCCGCAATCTCCGAGATGGATCTCACGAAGGATTTCAATACCGTCTTGCTAGGAAACACACTTGAGGTATACACCAATGGTGCTTCTTTTATAGAGCTATCCATTTATTATGGTATAGCCCTTTGCTCGACGTACTATTTTCCGACTTTCGACCTCATTGATGGGCAAAGTTCTGTGTACGAGATATTCCATGAATGGTTTTGTCCAAGCCGGAGGGACCTTTGTCACTGTATGGATAAAAGAGTCAACTCTGTCCGAGTTCTCGGGGTCTGCTCCCTTCACGGATGGTGTCCGTAGATGTTCAAGAAAAACGCCAAGCGGACTTTGTTTGCGCCCTGACCCAAGCTTTAATAGTAGATCAGCCGCCTCATTTTCCTCCCTCGGGACATACTTGACTTCGTAGCCCAAGAAGCTTTTGGCTTCTCGTCCACTTCGTCTCGATATGCCACCATCATAGGGTTCCGCGCGTTCCACGTGCCAGCCACCTGCTGGGCAACCAAGTCGGAATCTCCATAGCAAACTATCACTTGATGCCAATATCCTTGGCTACGCGAAGTCCGTGAATGAGTGCTTCATATTCCGCCATGTTGTTTGTAGCCTCGAAGTGGATCTGTAGAACGTAGTGCAACTTCTCCCCTGTTGGTGACTATAGTAGTACACTAGAGCCCGAGCCGTTGAGTAGCTTTGATCCGTCAAAGTGCACCACCCAGTATTCTGGCTCTAGTATAGGGGTATCATCTGGCATCTCCGTCCAATATGCAATGAAATCCGCCAAGACCTGTGATTTGATAGCGTCGCGTCTCTTATAGGTGATCTCGAAGGCGGCAAGCTCAATGCCCCACTTCCCAACCCTTCCTGTAGCATCGTTGTTGTTGATAATTGGAACATACCACCTTTTGTGTAATATAAATAAGATATGTTTGAGCATTGCATGCATGCATAGCACTTGCACCTCGATTCAACCAAAGAAGAACAAACAAAACCCTAAACCCTATTAGCTTCCCCTCTCTCTTTGAATCAATTCAAATGGTTTCTATATTTTGAAAATTCTCAAAATGCATGGAGCCCAATCAGTACCAAGGGCACCTTAGTGTTTGCAGTTATATTACAAAAGTTTCTGTAATTTGAAATTATTCAAAATAGATTTGAATTCAAAATACAAAAGGGAAATCATAAAATGTAAATAAAAAAACATCTGTCTACTCTAACTGGGCCGAGCCTACCTCCCTCTTTCTCTTTCTCCCACCAGCAGCCAGCCACCCGGGGCCCAAGCCGGCCCAGCCTGGCCTGATACCCCTTTGGCCTTGTCCCCTTTCTTCTTTCTCATCGCCCGCAAGCAGTTGTCTGGCAGCACGCCCGCCGTCGATCCTCGCCGCGCTGCGATGCGCGCCGCCTCCTGCGAGGATGAAGATAAAGATCGCCGCATCAAGCTCTCTCTCCCATACCTATCTCGTCGTCTCTCGCCTCCTTTGCTGTTTTTCTCCTTCGGCCAAGCCCTAGCCGCCGCAGAACCCGGTCGTCACCACCGCTCCGAGCATCCCCGAGCCTAGCTGAAGCTGCGATAAGACGTGCCTCGCCGAGCTGAGCTCCCTCGCTGAAGGAATCGAATCCACATGCCGGGAATCGACGTCACCATCACCCTCTGCTCCAACTCCGGCCACCGTCTCCGCCATCGAATCCGGCCACCCCGTTCCCCTCCGATCCCTCCATCGCGTTTGCGGTGATCCTCTGCACCTCCCCGTTCCTTCCTTCTCCTCCCTCTCGCTCTCTGTCGCCACCGCGTCGTGCATCTGCCGCCGCTGTTGCTGTCCGTCGTCGCCGGAAAAGCTCTGGTGGCCAATAAACCACCATCTTTAGGTAGCCCGCGCTGATCTCTCTCCGACGCCCCTAGACACGCATGCGTGCGCGCCCCCAATCTCCTGCCCTGTGCTCGATCTGTGAGCTATGGCGAAGCTGACGTCAGCATGACGTCATGCTGACGCCATAAACCTTTTTCTTTTGCTTTAATGTTTTCTAAAAATCATTTATGGAATTAATATACACCCCTGTGGGCCACCCGTGTCAGGATTTTAATAATTTTGGAAAATGTTTTATAAAATGATTAAACTTATGACACGTGGGCCCAAGCTGGAAAATAATTTAAATAAGCCAAAAATGTTTTATAATTTCCTAAAATGATTTAAAATGGATTAAAATTTGAGAAATTCATAACTAATTCATTTTAAATCAGAAAAATACAAATAATATACCAAAATGATCAGAAAAATGAAACATATCTAACTAAGCTATAATCATACATTGTTAATAAACTTTGATAGCAAGTTTAATTAGAAGAACTAATTGAACCCCCAGAGGTGATTTCGAAGATCCCCCCGTTCTAGGGTTTGGACCTTTCAGACCCCGTTTAAAATGATCAAGCATGTTATAGGGTTTATTTCAACACTATTTAACTTGTCATATCATCTATATTGTATGAGCATTGCACATGCCATGTGTTGAGTATTGCTTTCTATTTTCCGGTGATTGGTTCTCGTGAATAGGAACCGAACCTGAAGGTGAAGTCAACGCCACCGAAGAGCAGTACCAGTCCAACAACGGACAAGGCAAGAGAAGCCCTACTCATACATATGAATCCTATGATTACAAATTATTTCATTATCATCATATGCATTCGGTTCAAACAGTCTTTTATTAGTAGACAAAGTAATCCTATCTGATGCATGTTTTCCTTTGTGAACTATATTACCTGATCCACCGCTCCTAGCATAACTAGGGCTTGGCTTATGAGCGTCGCTAGTGCCACAGTTCAGTCAATCTTACCCGTGCTTAGTGGTCTGATGCTAATCACTCATGTGATGCACCAGAGATGCGAATGAATCTAGTATGGTAGGATGTGGTGATGTGATTAGAAGTGGATTATAAACATGCTAAGGTTTGTATGGGAGGCCATGTGGGTTGTGTTTTTTGTAGTCCCGTACTTGCCACCCTTAGGACCTGATGTTCTCGCCTCTTGAACCAAGACGAGCGTACAACCACACGGGGGCCTGGAAACCCCCTCGACCAACTAACTTGCCTAGTAGATTCCATGAGTCACATAGTTTGGGCTTTCCATTCGACATACACATCTTGGTTGTTCTTGAATGGAGGTGAAGGAGGTGCATTGAAAACAGGTAGGTAAGCGTGGCCGGGAACAAGAGATGCCCGACATCTGTAATCTTGAACCCTGCGCACATCATTAGGGACCGGCTTCGGGACTTGACCCGTTATGGCGTCATCTCCCTAGTGTGTGACTCATGGTCTCGGCGAAAGCAAGGTAAAGGTCGTGGTCAACCACTCTCTGCCGGCCTACCAAGGAAGAGGGCTAATAATTTGGCATTAAGAATCGGTTGGTACGTGTGGGTAAAGTTGTGCACTCCTGCAGGGTTATAAATCTTTTCGAAAAGCAGTGTCCACGGTTATGGACGACTTGGGAATGGATTATGTGAGATCCGGAATACTTCCTCGGGGTTGTTGAGGGGGTAGTCCGGAAAGAGAGGTTCAGTTGATGATAATGCTTGGTGGATATCAAAGATGATTCTAAGAGTTGGAGTTGAAGTCTTCTTATTCCCTTTTGAAAATGATCTGACTAGACGAGTTTCTTCTCCCTCTTGTTTTGAAAATAAAAGATGGCTTTATGCAAAATAACTCCACTAGCCATAAGTCTTGCGGAGTACACCCTGTACTCATCCTTGCTTCATTTATGTTTTCTACAGATGAAGCTACTCCAACTGAAGGTGGTTTCTACGTCGAAGTCGACGAGTAGTCGGGGTTCCCGGGCAGCAGCCTAGGGTCTATGGAAGGGTCGCTACTTCTGTTATGGCCTCTTAGGCCCTTTGCTAAGTTTGTTGTTTAGAACAACTTGTTTGCTTCCATTGTGTGATGTAATGAAGGGTCTGTGACCCTTTGCTTGTATGACTGGTTTGTAACTCTCTTGAGAGTTTACCTTATTAATGTATGGTTTGTATGTTCTATAATTTTACCGATCTTTCCCTGCATTTTTTAGAATTTAGGTTAGGCTTATATCAGATGAGGATCTGGTATTTGTCTAGCCCTGATCCCGGGTCATGATAATAATGTCGGATAGTGGAGATTTGCTCACAACTATGATAGGGTGCTCCTGGAAATAGTGCCTTAGCTTCCGAGAAGCAAGGAACACTCCATAAGCTAGCTTCTGGTAGTGCGGGTAACGCTGCTTGGACAACGTCAAGACCTCGCTTACATAGTAAAATGGTCGTTGAAACACCGTACTCATGACCTAGTTCTTTCCGCTCTACCACGATGACGATGCTGATTACCCAGTTAGTGGCCGCCATGTAGATCAACATAGGCTCCATAGGCTCGGGTGTTGCGAGTATAGGTGCCGAGGAAAGTATCTCCTTTAGCTTCTTGAGTGCAACATCTACTTCTTCCGTCCATGTAAATTTCTCTACCTTCTTCAGCAACTTGTATAGCAATAGAGCCTTATCTCCAAGTTGGCTAACGAACCGACAAACTGCTGCAATGCAGCCTGTAAGCCGTTGGATGTCCTTCAGGCATGTCGAACGGTTTATGTTTATGATGGCCTTGATCTTCTCCAGGTTAACCTCGATTCCGCGCTGGGAAACGATGAAGCCCAACCGTTTGCTGGCTGGAACCCCGAAGACGCACTTCTTACGCTTAAGAATCTTGTCGTATTTCCAGAGATTATCAAAGGTTTATTTTAACTCGGAGATTAAGTCATTTGCCTTTTTAGACATCACCGCTATATCGTCTACATAGGCGTGAACGTTCCGACCAATTTGATCGTGGAGGCAATGCTGCATAGTCTGCTGGTACGTGGCACCTGTGTTTTTCAGCCCAAAGGGCATCGTGACATAGCAAAACATGTTGTAAGGTGTGGTGAACGAAGTGGCCAATTGGTCCGACTTGCTCATATTCATCTACTGGTATCCTGAGTATGCATCAAGAAAACACAAAAGTTCCGAGCCAGCCATCGAGTCAATGACTTGGTCAATGCCAGGAAAAGAAAACGGATCTTTGGGACACGCTTTATTCAAGCATGTGTAAACAACGCACATTCTTAATTCTTTGGTTCCCTTTTTGGGGACAGGTACAGTATTGGCCACCCATCGGGTGTGAAGGATTTCTCAGATAAAACTAGCCTTAGGTAACCTAGCTATCTCTTTGCCTATGGCGCGTCTCTTCTCATCTCCGAAGCGTCATAGAGGTTGTTTCACTGGTTTGCATTTTGGATAAATATTCAAGCTGTGCTCGGTAAGTTCCCTAGGTACACCTTTCATGTCGGCAGGTTGCCAGGCAAAGATGTCACTATTCTCATGGAGGAACTCGACGAGCACACTTTCCTATTTAGGGTCCAGGTTCGTCCCAATGGTGGTGGTCCTGGAGGCATCGCCTACCACAAGTTTCACCGGCTTGGTACCGATGGAGGCCTTGAAGGCGGGATCAGAGTCATAAATCTGCTTCTTCGATGTCGGCATCTCCGTGGCATCGACCTTGCTTTGGATCTCCTTGAATTCTTCGCTATAGAGGACAACTTCTGCAAAGGATGCTTCTCCAATCTCTTAGTCCCTTGCCTTGGTAAAGCTTCCGGATACGGTGATGACACTGTTTGGTCCGGGTATCTTGAGCTTGTTGTAGACGAAGCATGGCTTGGCCATAAGCTGCTTCCACTATCCACCATGAATTTGGTGAACTCGTTGCCGTCAATCAAAGGGTTGATGACAATGGCATACTGGTTCTCCGTAGGGATGAGGTCTGGGTTATCCTTCCTGTCCCAGGTGATTGGAATGTCCGACCAGCACAGGTACTGGGGAACTGGGGGTAGGGTGGCCATCAGTATCCTCATGGAGGATTTCTATTGCCGGACAGTAGGGGTGCCAAGGAAAGTGTGGTAGACGGAAGCCTTCTTCTTGAAGGGGTTCTTTCCCTTGCCATCGCCCTTGTCGGCGTGCTTGGGGTCAACATCCTCGTCCATGTCACTTGAATCCTTGGACTCCTCTTCCTTCTTCTTCCCTTTTCCCTTGCCTCTCGGTTTGTTCTTCCGGCTTCGCTAGTATCCAAACTCGAGGTCCTCCTTGAGGTTGTTGACGAACTTGCAATGGCGATTGGTGTCAGTGGCTATTGCCGGCAAGGAGCCACGAGCATCGTCGTTGGCAAACGCGAACTCACTATCCAACTAGATCATCTATTTGAGATTGAGCCTATGATTGTCCTACAGGAGCTTGAACTTATGTCGGAGCAACGTGCCTTTTTCCAACCCATCGATGAAGGTGGCCATGGAGGTCTGATCGTGCACTCCTGCACAGGAATTCTTCGTATCCAGCCAGCAGGAGAGGTAGGCGCGAGATGACTCGTCTTTCTTTTGCATGCACCGCTGTAGATCGCCAACAGTGCAGGGACGTTTATACGTACCCTCGAAGTTTTTGGTGAACGCTTCTTGCATGTCCAACCAGTTGCATATGGACTTCTCCAGCAAGTCATCAATCCATTGGCGGGTCGTGCCCGTCAACATCAGTGGGAGGTACTTGACGACAACGTTGGGGTTACCCCCGGCGATCTCCACCGTGTTGTTGTAATCCTGCAACCACGTAGCTAGTTTGGCGGTGCCGTCAATAGGGCTTGATGGTTTTGTCCATCCGGAAACCCATGGGGTAAGTTGTGGTCCGTATCACAGGTACAAAGCAACGTGGTCCCAGGTATGGTCCTTCCCGGGCCTCGTGAATCTTATCCAGGCGTGAACGTGAATCGTATGGCTCCGGGCTTGCTCTTTTCTTCTTGCCATCAGGGGATGGGTTGCATGAACCACGCGGGCCTCCTCCGCCATGGTGGCTGCTAGGTGCCGACGGAGGCGGAGGTGGTGGTGGGTTAGCCTTCTTGCTATTACCCTTCTGCGATGCCTCGCGCTTGTCGCGGTTGCTTGTTGGACGTGGAGGGTCATGGCGCGACCTTCTCTTATGTCCTTGGTTGCGCTCTCCATCATGACGGGGCTGCTCCATGTTGTCGCGAATGACGATGCCGCCTTTCCTTGGCGGAGGCATGCTCATACGATGGTGAGCCCTTGATTCTTCGCGATGTCGGGGGGATCGGGGCGGTGTGATGAGGATGAGCCTTGCCTCCGTGATCACAGGATATGGGGATAGCGTCCTTCCTGTTGCGCGCATCCCTCCGTCTTTGTTCTGATGAACCCGTCTGAGACCCAACATCCTGAGGAGATCTGTCCATTTGTGGCTTAGTGTTGCTAGACTGGCAATATGCTGGGTCAGACTCGAGCCTCTGAGAGGTGGCCTTATCCTGATGTTTGACCGCTTTTGCTACAAGGTCGTAAAACTGTTCCACAACTGCGGGTGAGCTTTCCTGCTCCAAAAGTATCTTGGCGACGGCTAGGTTGAGAATAGGAGTGGGCATGACCTGGCTGCCCTCGCTTTCAATGTATGGCTTGGCTTGTGGCGGCTTCGCTGGAGCCCATCCTAGGTTTCGCAGTACGCCAGGATCGTTGATGACGCGAGCCGGAGCTTTCTTAGCCTTCTGCTGCTTGAGCAGAGTCTTGTACTCGTCCTCCATGGCTCTAGCTTTCTCTATTGACTGTTGTGCCTTGCTAGATCTTGATCCAGCTTTGCGCCTTGCTCCACGATGGCCTGCGCTTCCTCCAGCAGCTGCTGGCGCTTGTCATCAAGCTGCACTATGTTCCTTATGTGAGCCACAGTCATGGCTCGAGAGCAAATTTCCGTACATCACTCTATAAGCTGTAGTGATTTGGGCAACTGCAGATATAGATGCCGGAGGCGGTGGGTTCATGGTGTTGTTGTTACTCGGACCGATGTTGAGTTCCTGCGGCTGCTGCACTAGGTTAGGCGGAGGCGCCATGGCCTTTGCACGATCATTGTCGGCAGAAGTAGGTGGTCCCTTCCCCTTGTACAACGCTTTAGGCGGAGCTTGTCCAGGTTGATCTTCCTCCATCACGATACCAATAGGGACGAACACCTCTCGGGATGTGATGGCCTTGTCGGCCTGCTCGTCGTGCCTGATCTCCTCCTCCATATCCTGCATAGCAAAGTCGAGTTCCTCTAGGCCGAAGTCTATCTCCTCCGAGTCCACGCTGATGTCGATGTAGAGCACGTCCAAGACGGAGTCGGAGGGTGCCAGGGCTTCCTCGATGTTCGGTGGTGGTGGTGTGGCTGCAGCGATAACGACTGGAGGCAGCGGTGCGGCCGCAGCGATGATGACTGGAGGCGGCGGTGGTGGCTGCTAAGGCGGAGTGGTGCTGGGTACGACTACGAGCGCTGCTTGAGCTTCTGCATCATCGGCTGCAAAATTGTTGATGGTGTTCACCATGCCTTCGAAAGTGAGGCGCCCTGAAGCCTGCATCCGCCTTAGAGTATGCCGGAGAAGTGGACCATGGTCCAGTCCTTCCACAAAGTGATACATGGCATCATCATTGGGTAATGCTCCAGGTCGGACCGTATACGGATCCACCTGGCTAGGTAATCTCGGGGGTTTTCACCCTCTCTCTGAATGAAATGCACCAGATCGAAGATAGTTACCATGCCGACAAACTTGGATCTTTGCTGTCCAGACGCACAGGCGAAGAAGGCGGATTTGCAGCGATCTTCCACCATTATATCCTACACATGGGCTGTTTGGGTAGGGTTTGAATTTTTCTGGTCTATGCCGGAAAACTCCGAAGAGAGATCCGACCTCGATCCTTCCGCGAACATATCCTTCTCGTAGGCGGTCCATGTGGGCCTTGACGCTCCTCTGACTTCCAGGGAACTATTGCCCGAGTCGGTTTCGCTGATGAAGAGGTGGATGTCCCCGATTGGGACGATCAAGAAGCAGGTAGGGTCCGTGTTCGCTGGGATCCAGAACTCGTCAGGGGGACGAACAGAACGTTGTCGGAGAAGAGAATGTGGTCGATGGCTACGGTTTCGCTGATTCTCGCGAAGAGCTTGAACCTCGCCCGTTGTAGAGCCTGAAGCGCCTCCTGCTCCATGGTGGGCGCCAACTGTCGTCGTATTGCCGACGAGTACGCCATGGAGAGGTCCTCACAGAGCGTGTTTGTAGACGTGGGGTAAGGTGGGAGGTTCGCAGGTATGAGGTAACACTGCTTACCCAGGTTCAGATCCCACGACGGTGGCGGGATCCTAGTCCTGCTATAAATCACTATAATGGCAATACACCGAGTTACACGGAACGGTTCGCTGTGCGCGATATGAGTTGAGTTATGCCCTCAATGCTCCCATAGGTTCGGCTTATATAGTCGCCAGATCCTAGGGTTACAGGCAAAGTCCTAGCCGGACAGGTTACAGAGTCCTACATGGTACATATCTGGTCTAACGTGTCTTGCACTCCAAGGCTCCGGGTACACTGGTGACTCCTCCGTAGCCTTCCTTTATCCGACATGGGCCTCCCTTCTAGATCCATCTAACTAGGCCGCCCAGTAGTCCATGGGCCTTGCTACCAACTGTGGGCCACCCGGGTTATCCGAATTAGATACATGCTATGGTGATACCCATTTAACATATCCCCAACAAAAACACAACTGCCCTAATACTTCTTTAAGTGATAAAATTAGACCGGCGACAACCAACTGGATTGAGGCTAAGGTACTTGACTGGGTGAGGCAGGATCATAGCATTGGACATGATGAACTTAGAACTAAGCTTAGCGAAAAGTTTAACGTTCTAATTCCTTACCATAGAGTTATTGATGGGAAGGAGCTGGCTCTAGACTTCATTCAGGGCAAGTGGACTAACAGTTTTCACATGTTGTATTGTTTCAAAGCTGAGGTAGAGAAGACATCACCTGGTAGTGTTGTTGACATTGATTACAATGTTGTGAAAGGAAGAGAAAATGTATCAAGGGGGGTCAAGTATAAGCAGGCCGATAAGAAATGCATTAGGAGATGTTTTGTCTGCCTCAAGGCATGCTAGAAGGGTTTCCTAGACGGCTGCAGGCCATACATGGAAATAGAGGCAACTTCTATAACAGGGAAGTTTAGGGGACACCTTGCTACTGCTTGTGCTGTGTACGCGCATAATTGGCTTTTCCCATGGCCTATGTTGTTCTTAAGGGCGAATCTATTGAAATTTGGACATGTTTCATTTAGAGACTACATGAAGTAATTGGTCACCCTGAAGGCTTGGTGATACACACTGGTGCATGCAAGGGGCTTCAAAATGTTGTTAATTTTGTGTTTCCTGCGGTTGAGCATAGGGAATGCATGCGACACCTTTCTACTAAATTCACGAATAATTTCAAAGGAAATACCTTGAAGACAACTTATGGCGATCAGCATGCACGTACACCCCAAGCACGCATGCTACTTACATGCAGAACTTGTATACCGTGCCAATGCTGACAGAATACCTCGAAGAACATCATAGAAAGTTATGGGCTAGAAGAAAGTTTGGTGAATTAAGCAAAGTGGATTTTGTTTGCAATAATCTGATAGAAAGGTGCAATTCTAAGATTAGGAGGATGAAGTCACTTGCAATTGTTATTTTTTAGATTCAATAAGACAGTGTATAATGGTGAACCAAGACAATGAGAACAATAAAGACGAGGATCGTCAAAAGTTCCAATACATTGGCTGAGGTTTATGCACAAGACAAGCGTGGAACTGAATGGAGGTTTACTGTAGACATTGTTAACAAGACTTGTTCATGCAGGAATTGGCAGGTTACTGGTCTGCCATGCCAGCATGCACTGCACTTCATCTTAAAGCTGAGAGGTAGAGGTGCTGAAATAGAGGACTATGTTCATAACTATTTCTCCGTGGGCAAGCTTGATGCAACTTATGCAGAAAATGTACAACCTATTGCTGATGAAAATGATTGGGAGATAGTCGATCCAGGGTTTATACTCGAACCACCAGTTCTTAGGAGGCCACCTGGGAGGCCTAGAAAGGAAAGGATAGAAGCCTTCACCGGAAAAGGTTTGAGACTAGGAGCAAGGAAGCGGAATTGCAAAAGGTGTGGAGAGTTGGGCCAAATCAAGAGGCTATGCAAAAACCCGGTTCGATGTGATTTAGGAGATGCTGACCTTGTCCCCGTTCACATCACGGAGGCAAAAAATGAGGCTTCTCAGGTAGAACTGGAGGAAGCGTGGCGAGATGACGTAGAGGAAGTGTTGCATGTGAAGGAAAACCGTGATGCGCATGTGGAGGGAAAAGTTGGTAAGAAACAATTGGTTGAGGACGTGGACGTGCCGGCGGGGATAGGGGGCGAAAAGAAACAAAAGAGTAAGCGGGAGCAGAAGGGAAATGATAATAATGTAGTTGAGTTTGAATATGAAGAAGTTTCTGGGGTGATTGAGGATGTTCTTAAGGATCTTTCGGCTAACTGCAAGAGAAACAATAAATCCCTGTCAATTTCGTCTTTGTACGATCCTCTGGACGAAAGGTTGGCTTGAAACTAGTTTTACTTGGCATTTTGATCATTTTTGTTTCAGTCCTCATCAACTGTTATTTAGTGCAGCATGGGATTGAACAATAATAAGAGGAGCAAAGAGAAGGTGGCATAGTAACATCGTTTCTTGAATTATCATTGATACTTATTTATATCTGGTACTTGTAACGGGTATGTGATGTGTGGTGTCGACTAGATTCTAGGTCGTCAGATAGTACATTAATTTTTAAACTGGTTATCCATAAACAATATTCATGGATTTTTAACAGTTCAACAACCAAAATTATGGCCATGCCATGGAGTTGGTGATGCTCACCTCCCTTGTATTACCATCTCAAACAACATGACACGCGCGTCTGCTTCTCCTCTAGCGAACTCCAAAATTATGACTGTGCCATCAAGTGCTGAGAGTAGGGACAGCGTACCGTTCCATCAGCCTCGCCTCATCTTTGTCAGCGACGTCTGATGCTCGCATCGGCTACGTCAGGGGCATTGATGCTCTAAGAGGAAAATAGATTTGGCAAGAAAAAAGGATAAGAAAAGAGTCTTCATAAATAGGTTTTTTATTCTAGTAGAGGGGCCTACCAGTGTGTCTAAATGCTGGACATACTTTGTTTTGCTAGACTCGTGACAAAGAATTTCTTTAGACTCAACCGACACTGTATAAGAAAAGAGCTTTGACAAGAAGAAAAGAATAGGAAAAGTGCCCATTAAAATAGGTTTTTTATTCTAAAAGTGTGGCCAATCAGTGTGTCTAAACACTGAAGCATATTTCCCTCAGCTAGACTTGTGTATATGTTTTTTGCTAGATTCAAACAACGATGTACACGCTTACAACTTGGCCATTCTATCCGAAGAGGTCATTAAGCTAACATACATAGATTAAATTTAGGCTCAAGTGACCCTAATCGACTATGCCGCTCCGGCTGACTTCATCGTGCCTGACGTCCTCTGTTTCTCCGTCCGCCTCTTCTGAGTCTGAATCGATGAGGACGAGCCCGGCGGCGTTTCTCTTCATGAGTTTTGCACAGCACGCATGATCGATAATGGTGGAGGGCGTATTCCTAGGCACTGCCTATAAATGTTGCCTCCCTTCGGGGTTACGCAGATCCGGGTAGATCTCCGGACGGTGAGCTCTGCAAAGCCAAAGCAATGCCTCCCGCTACTTCTTGAATCGCCTTGGCCAGTACGGACTGGTGCGTGCATATCGTTCCATTGCCCTCTTCCGCTCCGGCAGCTGGCGACGACGCTCTTCAATCTGCCTCGACAGAGTGATGTCGCGCAAGAGAGGCGCCACGGGCACCCCAGTCTAGCTGAGCTCATAGCCGGCCGGTAGCCTCGCTAGAGACAGCGCGAGTATGACGTAGTGGGCAAACAAATTGTCCTTGTGCAAGCTAAGACGGGGCCTATCCATGGAGAGGTGCTGTTTCATCAGGTAGGATTCAACGCTTGTGCTGACGTGAGTTGCAGGGAATGAACGGGGTTTGAGCTTCGGCCACACGGTCGCATTTATAATGTTAGGGAGGTAGGACAACTGGTGGTTGTGAGGGCCAATAGGGACGCATAAATTCCTACTCGCGGATTGCTCTTGCAAAGGATGATTTGTATTGTCCATTCTCCCCAATCCAATGGTTACTAACAATTGGGACGCAGAATCAACGTGGCCCCATGGGGGACTTCTAGAAGACCCTAACATAGGCATTGTTTCTGCAAGGTTAACGAGCTAGTTAATGTGGTTTATCCTGGGTTTGACCATATTTCAAAACATCATAAGTCTTTCACAAGAAGGCGTGGAAATTTCGTCGGGCCCATGGGAGCGCCCTAATCTTGCACCTCCTTTGGGAAAACACCGGTTTTTCGGGTTCAGAAAATGGAAAGTCAAGATTTCTCCAAATGACCACGAAATCTCTAGTTGGATAAGTCGCTTGCGATGCTGAGAGGGAGATAGGTGCCGGGTTTGGGCTCAATCCATGGAGTGGTTCCATGTTTTGGGCAGCGAGGGGGGAATCTAGGGTTGGAACCCATGTTAACTCACACTCGATGAACATCCTGGTGGTTCCTTGGATGCCAAACGACCTGGTATGCCTTGCCTATGATTTTATGAGGGCAGTGGGCCACATGCAATGGCTCCAGGAGCTATTTTCATATATTTTTTATTTTTTAGATTTTGTTTGGTGCTGCCCAAAAAAATGGCTAAACCCACCAGCGGCTGCAACGCGACGGTCGGTGCAATCTTGGACCCAGGCATGCATCCATCCTAGGTACCCCATGGGGCACCCCAAACCATTTTCTCTGAAAATTGAGAGTGTCTTATAGGGTACATATAGTTAGAAACCGCATTTACCGAGCTGTAATTCAAAAAAATATAGAATATGGTTGCACCACAAGATAAATACCCACCTCCTAGGAATGGCCATGCACCATTGTGTAGCATGCATGGAAATTTGCTCAGGCCCATGGGCGTGCCCTAATATTGCACCTCCTTTGGGAAAACATCGGATTTTCTGGTTTAGAAAATGGAAAGTAAAGATTTCTCCAAATGACAACAAAATCTCTAGTTTGAGAAGTCGCTTGCAAGGCCGAGAGGGATCCAGGTGCCGGGTTTGCGCTCAATCCATGGAGTGGTTCCATGTTCTGGGCATCGGGGGGATCTAGGGTTGGAAGCCATGTTAACTCACACTCGATAGACATACTGGTGGTGCCTTGGGTACCAAAGGACCTGGTATACCTTGACTATGATTTCATGAGTGCAGTGGGTCACATGCAAGGGCTCTAGGAGCTGTTTTCACATATATTATTTTTAGATTTTGTTTGGTGTTGCCCAAAAAATAGCGAAACGTGCAGACGGCCACGGCAAAACGACGGTCGGTGTAATCTTGGACCCATGCATGCATCGAGCCTAGGTACCCCATGGGGCACCCCAAACCATTTTTCCCTGAAAATTGAGAGTGTCTTACAGGGTATATATAGTTAGAAACCGCATTTACCGGGTCGTAACTCAAAAACATACACTATATGCTTACACCACGATATATATACGCATCCTCCTGGGAATGTCCATGCACCATGGTGTAGCATGCGTGGAATTGCCTCGGGTCCATGGGCGCGCCCTAATCTTGCACCTCTTTTGGGTTTTTCAGGTTCAGAAAATGGAAAGTAAAGATTTCTCCAAATGACAACGAAATCTCTAGTTGTAGAAGTCACTTGCAAGGCCAAGAGGGAGCTAGGTGCCGGGTTTTGTCAACACCTGGATTTTTAATCCCAGATGCCTGTTATGCCATACATCGCAATCCCAGGATTACCATTTTTGCGAGACATAACAGATTGGTACCATAGTTCACCATCCATTACAACCATAATAAATCTCTTACAAATAAAGGATCTCATGATCCAGTCTTAATACAATCAATGAAGTGGAATAATAATAATAATAGTAGCATGGTCAAAGCTCCATCTTCAAGGTCACATGCAATGCTGATGATGGGAGATGATCCTAGTTGTCATAGACTTCCTACTGTCCATCATTCTGGTAGTCCTCCTCATAGTCTGGCCATAGGAATAGCTAGGGACAAAGACATGAGTACTCTTTAAGTACTCGCAAACTATCGCTAACATGTAAAGTAGTTCGAGTAGGAATCCTAAGCTCTAGGTTTATTTGCAAAAAGCCAGGTTTACCTCTAACTGAGTTTAGAAGTAAAGAAAACTAATTTAATGTTTTACAACACCTAAGTGGGAACTTAGTTTTCATGTTCACAACCCTGTTGTGGTCAATTCAAAGTCATAGTTCACTTCAAAAGTCATTTTGAAAACATCCGACGATGGAACAGTATGTACACTCCATCTGCACATAACCGCAGACGTGGCTATTCGAATAGTTTGACACTCTGCAGAGGTGTTACACTTTCACCACAACATTCGATACATCCGTCAGGAACAATCCTAAATCACCATACTCAGTATGCGGATAATCAATCCTAACCTTTCAATTACACACCCTAGTATAGGCACCTCCCCTATGAGTTTGGCATTCCAACCATGACCATCTGTCATCTTGGTAAGTGCACATGTGGACATTCATCATGAGGTAGCCTCAAATCAAACCTCTTCCGCAATGGAACCCATACTAAGATATATAAACTTCCAGTCAAGCACTACCCAAATTAGGGTATTGTGGTTGTACGGTAAAATTGGAATGGTATCGCATCCGAACCCAACCATCAGTTTTATAAAAGGGCTTAGTCTCATGCCTCAACATTTTCATCATCAAAATCATCTCGTGTTCATAAAACATGTCAAAACATTTCATTGGGATGAGTCATCATTCCAAGGTTTTCATAATCATTTTCACCAAGTATTCCCATCTAAAGTGATCAACTTTTATGCTTAGAATTAGCCACTAAAATTGAGGGTAATCACTAATGAGGGGTGCTAATAAATTGTGACTTAACCAAATCTAGATCTCATGCCTCCGTATGACATCTAGTTCTAACTAACTTAGGCCAAGTTTTATGCTCTTTATGCTTCCTATAATATCTTTCCCAAAACTCACAAAACACTAACTAAAATTAATAAAGAACTTTGATAAATAAATAAAAGAATAAAACTTGCAAGTAAAACTGGGACTTGGTATAATCAAGGTTGCATAACCAAAGCATGCCTAATGCATTGTATAGGTTATCTAGCTTGCAAAGTTGCAAGTGTTAGCTTGCGAAGTTCTATCTTGCTTATTTAGTAGCTTCCCTTGAGTAGTGCAGTGGTTGAAGTTTTCTTCTTCTTGTTAGTACTCCTCCTCCTCGTAGCCTTGGTCGGTACTAGTGTCTATAAATAAATATGAGGTACACAATAACCAAACAATACTTAACTACTTCTATTTAGCACACAAACATTCACACTAGATGATCTAGCATCATCACAATCATCACACAAATTAAGGACCTAGTCTTATTTTTATTTTAGAAAAGTAATTAACACTCATTGAAAACTAATTAAGATTTAATATTCTCTAGTTAAAATATGGGATCATGTTGACACATGTCATCACCACATATTTTAGTACATGGGAATGTGATTTAAAGTGGTGTCACAATTTAATAAGGTTTAACATTATTATTTTAAATAATTAAAGTGACTAGAAATGCTTATGGGGCATTCTTTTATTACTTGTCCAAGATTACTACAGGTTAACCTAAATATTTTTATATATTCAGAAAGGTCAGATCAAATGTGATTTTTGAGAGTTGGAATCAACTCAAAAACATTTATGGTTGATTTTCTTAAAATGTTTTAATGTAGAAAAGTCTCTGTCTTGTTATTTTTGGTATAGGTGATCTATAATTGCAAATGGTTTGAATCCAAAGGGCTTGGATTAATATTTTCAATACCTTTCTAGCAAAATTGGTTTCATGCAATATGGTTCATTAAAACTCTCTGAATTGATTTTTGAATCTACTAGGAGAACTAGGTTTGAAATATGTTGCAAAATGTCTGTTTGAATATCTGGGCTGAGAGCTGGAACTAAACTGGGCCAGCCCAACTGCATAGCGCGCGCAGCGGGCTGCTGACAGGGGTTCCAGGCATCAGCGGCTCAGTGCAAGCGAAGGGGTATGTTTCAATCTGGGCTGTGTGATTAGACTAGAATGTACGGTTGTGGTTCTTCGTCTCCGTCGAATAGCGCCGGCGAAAAAGAACCCTAACGGCGATACGGGGGTACGCGGTGGCTTAGCAGGGCTCCATCTAGGGTCGGCGATGGGGGAGAACTATGTTTTCGAGGACGTCGGTTCGAACGGTTGTCGTGGCGGCTCCTGGGGTGGTTCCAATCAACGGCCCTTCTCCTCCTCTGCAGCGGCGGACTACGGTGAAATCCGGCGATGTGGAGCTTCCTTGCTATAGAGAAGGGTCAAGGGTGTTCATTGAGGAGTGGGGAGTGAGGTGGTGTGAAGAAATGAGGCGGGGGTGGCCTCCTTTTATAGTCTAGCTAGATGGGCAGTGCGACATGGGCAGAGATCGTCGGTGACGATGGTACAACAAGCTAATGGCATGGCGAAGGGCGTAGGCCGGTGCGGTATCTCCTAGCGATCATCACGGGCTTAATGGCATGGCACGGGGCGGTCGAGAATGGTCGGAACGGGTCGACGCTCTGAGCGGCACCAACGGCGTTTTCGACGACACACAGTTGTTGCGGGTCGTGTAGTGGCGAACGGGCATGTATAGGGGGAAGCTGGTGTCGCGGTGAGTGTAGGCATGCGCGGCGAGGGCGAAGTGCAGCGTGTACGCGCGTGTCAGCTGCGGCACTCTGGTGCGCTCTCGACATGGAAGAGAAGAAATGTGCGCGGCTGTTCCTAGTGGTACAGGGTCTGGCTGTGCTCGAGGGTTGGACAGGGGGTGGTGGTGGATGGTGGTCTGCCTCGTGGACATCATGGACGGGCGCGGCGTTTGCTCCTGCATGCTGTCCATGGTCGACCGGCAAGGGGAGGCTCGGGTGGCATGGCACTGGTGTAATGGTAGAGATAGTATCTTGTTCAAAGCACTGTAGTCACTAGGGGAGACAATAGAAGATAATTGGGGACAAGAATTGGACAAAGCTTTGATCACAAACAGTAACAATTAGGCAGTGATTAGTGTGCTCACCATCTATTTGATGAAATGGCCACATGAACTTTACATTTGAATTTTTGGATGAATTTTGGTGAGTGCTCTGGTCACATGTTTGGTAGTATACGGTTGCTTGGTTTTGTCAAGGTGAACTGGTTTGAGTGGTTTTTGAGAATTGGTGATCTTAGTACCGAATAAGGATTCAATTTTGAATTCTCCTTTGAATAGATTTGGAATTTGTTTCTGTTGGTTTGCAAGGTGGGCTTGGGTTCACTTTTACTTGGTCTAGCAAGGGGTGAAAAGAAATGGATTTGTTTCTGTTAGAAAACATGGGCTAGGAACACTCAAAGTAGTCTAGTGGTTAACTTTGGTCAAAATGACCCTTTGCTTATATATCTTATTTTTGATTTTCTATTTATTTGATTCTTCTTGGAAATGATTTAGATGATGTTATTTTCATATTTAAACCAATCCTTGAAATTCATAGCAATCAAACATGACATTGCAAGCATTCATGCATTCATGCATTCATCAAACACACATGCATTCATATTGATTTTAATAACAGAAGTTTTTGTTAGCCCTAAACTTGGGTGATTAGAACTTGATAATCTTGATTAATATTTTTGGGATGTTACAAACCTTCCTCCTTAAACAAAATATCGTCCCGGGATTTAAGAAAAAGAAAACTGGGAACTAAAGAGATCTGGAAACTCAGTTCTAATGTAATCTTCTCGTTCCCAGGTAGCTTCTTCTTTAGTATGGTTACTCCACTGGATCTTGAGAAACTTGATACTCTGGGTCCTGGTAGTTCTAAAGGCTTCTTCCAAAATACGAATGGGTACTTCGGGATATTTTAGGTCCTCGTTGATCTCTATGTTTCTATGATCAATATTCTTGAAAACTTCAGTCTTCTCCAAGACTTCTAGGCATTTGCGAAGTAACGAGCTATGAAACACATTATGCACGGCTGACATCTCCTCCGGCAGTTCCAGTTGATATGATACTTCTCCTCAGAATCTTGAAAGGTCCGATATATCTGGGGGCAATCTTTCCGTTGAGTTGGAAATGTTGCATTCCTTTCAAGGGTGATACTTTTAGATACACAAAATCTCTGATAACGAAGGCTAGATCTCGACGTCTCTTGTCGGCATAACTCTTCTGTCTAGATTGGGCGGTCTTAAGGTGCTCACGGATCTTATGAACTCTCTCTTCGGCTTCTCGTGGGATGTTGGGTCCGAAAATCTTACTCTCTCCTACTTCCGACCAATTCAATAGGTTACGACACTTTCTTCCATACATAAACTCAAATGGGGCCATTTGCAAACTAGCTTGGTAACTGTTGTTGTATGAGAATTCTGCGAAAGGTAGACAGTCTTCCCATTCTGATCCATATTCCAACACACAAGCTCTTAACATATCTTCGAGTATCTAGTTTACTCGCTCCGTTTGTCCATCGGTCTGCGGGTGATATGTTATGCTGAAATCGAGTCTGGTTCCCAATCCTTCTTGGACTTTCTTCCAAAATCTTGAGGTAAACTGGGTTCCTCGATCCGACACAATGTTCTTGGGGACTCCATGCAAACTGACTATCCTAGCGATGTACAACTCCGATAGCTTCGAACTCTGATAAGTAGTCATGACCGGTAATAAATTGTCTACTTTAGACAATCTATCCACTATGACCCAGATAGAGTCATTTCGCCTACTATATGTAGGCAAACCGGTGATAAAATCCATTCCAACTGAATCCCATTTTCATTCTGGAATCTGCAATCTTTTCAAAAGTCCTGCGGGTCTCTGATGTCCCGCTTTGACTCTCTGACAGATATCACACTTGGCTATGTAGCTTCCGATTTCTCTCTTCATCTTATGCCACCAAAATTGCTCTTTCAAATCCTGATACATCTTGGTTCCTCCTGGGTGGATAGAATAAAGAGTATCATGGGCTTCTTGAAAAATAGCTTGTTTCAACTATGAATCTGTGGGCACACAGATTCGTCCTTTGTACCACAAAACTCCTTCTTCATCTTTGGTGAATCCAGGTACCTTTCCTATACCGATACGAAGTTTGATTCCGTTGATACTAGCATTTCCTTTCTGCGCCTCCTTGATCTAACTGATCAAAGTGGGTTGAAGTTCTATGATAGCCAAAAATCCTTCACTAACTAGCTCCATTCTTAAATCTTCCAACTCCTTATGCAAACTTGTTTGGTGCTTCATAATCATGGTGTTCAATCGACACGGCAATCTGCTAAGGGCATCTGCTACCACATTGGCTTGGTCGGGGTGATAGTGAATGTCAAGGTCATAGTCCTTGATTAACTCTATCCATCTTCTTTGCCTCATATTTAGCTCCTTCTGGGTGAAAATATACTTCAGACTCTTGTGATCCAAATAAATTTCACAACGGTTATACATGAGGTAATGCTGCCACGTCTTCAAGGCTAAAACTACGGCTACTAGTTCAAGGTCATGGGTAGGGTAATTGTTTCATGTTGCTTCAGTTGTCGGGATAGATAGGATATGACTTTGCCTTCTTGCATCAGCACACATCCGAGACCAATCTTGGATGCGTCACAATACACATCAAATGGCTTCGTGATATCCGACATAATCAAGATTGGGGTTGAGATTAATCTCTTCTTGATCTCTTGAAAACTTGCTTCACATTTGTTCGTCCATTCAAACTTCTTATCTTTCTTCAACAATTGGGTCATGGGTCTGGCGATGCTCGGGAATCCTTCTACGAACTTGCAGTAATATCCCGCTAATCTGAGAAATGCACGAACTTGGGTTTCAATGGTTGGGGCTTGCAATTCTTCAACATCCTTAACCTTGGCAGGGTCGACGGCAATTCCTCCAGCCAACACGATATGTCCTAGGAATCCTACTTCCTGTAACCAAAACTCAGATTTCCTAAAGTTGGCATACAATTGATGGTCCTTAGGTGTAGCTCATGTTCTTCTTATGGTTTGTAATAGATCAGAATTTCATCGATGAAAACAACAGCAAACTTATCCAGGAAGTTCATAAAAATCATATTCATGAGGTTCATGAAATAAGTGGGGGTATTGGTTAATCCAAAAGACATGACCGTGTATTTCGTGGTATTGCCGACGAGTACGCCATGGAGGGTTCCTCACAGAGCGTGTTTAGAGACGTGGGGTAAGGAGAAAGGTTGGCAGGTACGAGGTAACACAGCTTACCCAGGTTCAGATCCCATGACGGTGGTGGGATCCTACTCCTGCTATAAATCACTATAATGGCAATACGCCGAGTTACAGGGGTTGGTTCGCTGTGCGCGGTATGAGTTGATTGGTTTAACTTGTGCCCTGAAGGCTCTCATAGGTTCGGCTTATATATTCGCCAGATCCTAGGGTTACAGGCAAAGTCGTATCCAGAAAGGTTACAGAGTCCTACATGGTACACAACTAGTCTAACGTGTCTTGCACTCCAAGGCTCCGGGTACGTCGGTGACTCCTCCGTAGCCTTCCATTATCCGCCATGAGCCTCCCTTCTAGATCCTTCTAACTGGGCCGCCCAGCAGGCCATGTTCCTTGCTACCAACTATGGGCCACCCGGGTTATCCGGATTAGAGACATGCTATGGGGACACCCATCTAGCATATTCCCAATAGTGTACTCATACAGTCCATATGTAACATCCCAAAAATCATAGTTTCAAAACTCATTCATATCATCTGTGCATTTAGGGTTTTCTCAAAAATCATTTAGAAACATAAGTTGGAGCTATGATTTCATGTGGGCAATTTATCCCAAAATGACCATCACTCTTTGAAATTTGAAAGTTTAAATACTTGTTTGCTTGTCTCTATTGATGGAAAGGTTAGGTGAAACTTTTAACCAAAAATTTCAAATTTAGAAATAGTTTCAAAATCCATTCTTCAAATATTTGCAAACTAGAGCAAATCTCTGTTTATTTTGAAACCCAAGCTTGACCAAGCCTTGCAAAGTAATCACTTGGTTAAAATGACTGTTTTTGAATCCACAAAACCCTGCAAAAATCCCCAGAATAGTTTGGATTCAAAAGGATTTGAATTCATATCAAAAACCATTACAGAAAATAGAAATAGAAAAAGAAAAGACTTAAACAAAAGAAAAAGGCCGCGCGGCCAGAATCTGGCCCAGCAGCCAATCAAGCCCAGCAAGCCCACCCGGGGGTTTCTTTTTCTTCCCTCACGCGCGAGCGCACGCACTGAGCCGCTGACAAGCAGGCCCCACCTGCACTCCGCGCACCTCGCTGACAAGCGGGCCATCTCCACGTTGGCGTCGTCTCCACCCGCACGACCTGTTCGTCCCCAATCAACGCGGCCGTTTCCTGTGTGTTAATCGCGGCGTCAATTCGAATCAATGGCCGAGTGATTCTCGCGCTTGACCAGGCTATATAAACCCCCTCTGTCCCCTCTCTCTTTTCCCCCAAACCCCAAGCACAGAACGCCCCCAGGCTGCACGCATTTCTCTCTGCAACCCCGCCGTCTCCGGCGACTACTCCGGCCAATTACGGTGAGTTCTGCGCTTCCCTCTGCCTCTCGTTCTTGCAAACTAGATTAGTGAGCCTCTGCGCCTCTTTTGACACTTTCTGTTTGCCTTCGCATGAACCACAGCGTCGGCAACGTCGACGACTGGACCGCCACCGTCTTCTGCACGAACTCCGGCGAGTTCTTGTGGTAAACCCCGACCGCCCCGTGACTTCTAGTTCAAACACACGACCCTGCCTTGACCCCGTGAATCTAACCGTGTCCTCATCATGCCTTGGGGTGGTTCACAGCGACATCCACGACGACCACCTGACGCACCGACGCCGTCCTACCACTCCGGCGAGCAATCACAACCGTGTCCGAGCGCCCCTCCGCAAGCCAGTACCACGACGAGCTTCAGCAGTCTCCGGCGAACCTGGTAATGCTCCTCTCCCTCTCGCGGATGATGTAAAACGCCGGTGCCGCCGTAGTCAGACGCGCCGCCGCCAGTTAGCACCGCCAGCGCCGCCCGTTTCTGGCTTGATGATATGGACCGTTGGATCTGCATCACAGCGCTAGGATAGATTCACTTAAACCGAAGAGGTACGCGATCTGAGCCGCCAGATTTCATTTAGATCCTACGGCTGGGGAGCTCGATCCAGTGTGAAGCGGTACGGGCGAATAAAAACACGACGCGTGGCTAGGTTAGATCTAAAAAACAGATTTAAAAACCAGAATTTTGATCCAAATTCAAATGCTCATAACTTTCAAATGCCACGTTAGATTTTTGCAAACTTTATATCGTTGGATTCAGTGAAACAAGGCCTTTCTGAATATCCAATTTGTTTAGCATATAGTAACAGTTAAAATGATTTTATTTGTGGAACAAGTTTAGGGCTATTTTAGATATAGTTTTATTTAGGTATATTATTTTGGGACCAAATAAGTTTAGTTGGCAAACTTGTGTCATGTTAAGTTTCTGTAGTCATGAACATACTTGGTAGAATTTTCAAAATTCAACACTTGGTAGATTCTTGCAAGCATGCATTCATATTATTTTTGGTTGTATTTAATTGTGTGTAATTGTATGTTTTAATTTCTTGTGTAGATTTTGCTAGTGATTGTGATTGTGAAGAGTGCTACTCTCCACACTACCAAGGCAAGTGATATTTTCATGAATTTTCTATCCTAAGTTTTGTACTTGCATTAGATATTTTTGCTAAAGTATTTGCATGATATTTTGCTTAGTGCTAAGATGGGAAATCCTAAGTAGAATGAAATAGTAGAATTGCTAGGGAAATTTTCCTAAGATAAGTTACCATACTTTGCTTAGCCTAGCTTATAGTAAACAAGGGTGGTGAACATCTATTTAGTTTATGATAAAAATGTTCTAAGTCAAGAGACTTATATTTTCTTAATAAAACAACTAAGGCAAATGAACCTCCTGGGTGGAATGGAAAGATTGGGTTATGTTGAGTGGTTACACAAGGCCATGGACTTGGGTTGTGTATCTCACTTGTGGTATGCCACCCAGGCACAAAGGGATTTGGAGGCCAAGTGTTGAGAAAGCTTACAGTGCAACCACTTGGCAATATGGGCTCTGCCTTGATCATATAGGTTGCTAGAACTTAGTCACTTGGACAGTTGGTGGTAGATGGGTTGATAGGTTGGAGCGCGTCCATTTGACTAAGGAAAGGCTTCTGAAAGGTCCTGTCTTGGGAAACCAAGTCTGGTGGGGAAAGTGCACAACCTCTGCAGATGGAAAACCTAAGTACTTAGCCTTGTCCAAGGAAATGGACACTTTTGAGCATCAAGACATGGAAGCTACAAGAATCTCATCACTCCAACTTCTAAATAAAAATTGATGGGTGAACAAAGGGTGAAGGACCCCAATGTCTATTGGTGGTTCCTTGGGAATGTTTTTGACAAAGAAAAACTTAGTGATTTCAACTAATAGGAAAAACCTATTTTCAAGCAAAGCAAGCCAAGCTACACTTAGCCAAAATGCATATAGTAGTATAGTCCACCTAAAATATACTAAGGTATCACTTGCCAATACTATTCCAAAGTATTGACCCTCTGGTGGCTGTAACTTGTGATGTTGCAGGTTACTCCGATGATGAATAGGAGTCATGAGTCTACACTCAACATGCTTGCCTGTGGCACATGAAGATGAAGACACCCCAGGATAGTAGCATCTAATAACTATATGAATTTGGCTAAGTGTAGTTTAGGCTGGCTTTTCTCAAAAAAAGGTCTTTCTTATTAGTTGAAAACATTAAGTTTTTGTTTGACAAAAACACCCCAGGAACCACCAATAGACATTGGTGAACCTTTACCCTTGTTCAACCAAAAGTTTTTAACTTAGAAAAATTGGGATGAGGAGATCCTTGATCACTTCAATGTCTTTGAGGCTCAAAATGTCCGTTACCGGGGACACCGCTAAGTACTTAGGTTTTACCCTCTCGAGAGATGGTGCACTTTCCCCACAAGACTCGACATGCATAGAGACGAGACTTTTCAGAAGTATTCCCTTAGACCACCATGGAATTGTTCCATCCTATCAACCCTACCACCAACTGTCCATCTAGCTAAGTTCTTGCAACCTAGTAGGTCAAGGTAGAGCCCATATGCCATGTGGTTACACTGGAAGCTTCTCAACACTAAACATCTCAAATCTCTTTGTTCCTGGGTGGCCATCCACAAGTGTGATACACAAGGTAAACCATAGACATGGGCCTTGTGTAACCACTCAACACAAACCAATATTTCCATTCCACCCCGGTGATTCATTCACATGTTGTTTTATTAATCAAAAACATAGTGATAGACTTTGCATAATATCATAGCATGGATACTCCACCCATGTTTTCTACTAGCTAGGCTAAGCATACTATTATAACAAGTTTCTTAACTTAGGGATAAAACTACTAAGACAATATCTATAGGATTTAGCCGAGCATAGCATATACTTAGAAAATAACCATGCAAATCCTACTCAAAATATCACTAGTACATAGATAAAATAATGGGACAAAAGATGTGCATCACTTGCCTTGGTATTTGGGGGAAAAGGAACAATCCTCACAATCACACTCTCCGCAATCACCAAAATCTACACATAAAATCATACCACAATATTCACATTCAATACAAGCAAAAATATATATATGAATGCATGCAAAACACAAATGAATGTTTTGCCACAATTTTCAAATCAAACAAAACAGTTCTGAATACAAATCAAACTTTCTAAGGTCTAAATAAACAAAAATTTACTTTAAAATAATTTTCTAAACAATTTATATAGTCAAAAAAGGCCTACAAATGTTTCTGTACAAAATCCTAATTTTACAGAAGAAAATGGACAAACCAAGGCCATAGCTGTGTAGAGCTCATTTTTATGAATCCAATGATATAAAATTTCTAATTTTTGGACAAACAGATCAAAAGTTATGAATTTTACAAGTTTAAACATCTAATAAACCTTTTCTGGATTTTAAACAGAAAACACTGACACGCGGCACGATCTTATTGGTCGGTACCGCTTCACGCGGATCACGCACACGCACCGTTAAATCTAAGTCAGATCATGCGGCGTAGATCTGAAGGTACCTCTTCACGCTAGTTCTAATCCTAGCGTGGATCTGATCGCTCTGGCCAAAGATGGGCGGCGTGAATGGCGAGCTGCGGCAGCGACGCGTCTGACCATGGTGCTCCGGCGGTGATAGGGGGTAAAGGGGGAGGCACAAGGGTTTACCGAGGTCGCGGTGACGTTGTGGTTGCACTGGAGGTCACGGTCGACAAAGGTGTGCACGGGCTCAGCCGGAATTTCTCGTTGGAGTCGCTCCTGGCGTTGGGTGCTTGCAGTCGAAGACGAAGGCGAGGCTACAAAGCACAAGCAAACAAACGGCGGGAATCAGTGGATGTGCCAGAAGACAGCGAGCAAGTCAATGTGAGCCAGAGGGCAAGGGGCCACAGGGGCTCACCATAATTGGTCGTCGAAGCTCGTCGGAACGGCGGCGGTGCGACTCGAAATTTGCAGAGCCTGGGGGCTATCCGGGGTTGCTGAGTGAGGGGAAATGGCGAGGGGTAGTGGGTGTTTAAGTCGCAGGGGTCGAGGGGGGCAGTCATGCCGGTAATCAAGCGCAATAACACGAATTGAAACAGGGACGAAATGGCAGAGAGGGGCACGGGTCCTCCGGCGAGAGATTAATGACAACGTTAACATGGCAGTGGGGCCCAGTGCAGTCAGAGAGGATTTGCGTGCGCGGGTGAGAAATGCGGGGGAGAGAGAGGTTCCGCGGGTGGGCTTGCTGGGCTGCTAGACTTTCTGGGCCGAAAGGGTGGCGCCTGCTTTATTTTTTCCTCTTTGCCTTTTTCATTTCTATTTTGATTTTCTAAAATGAATTTTAATGGCTATTTCAAATCTATTTGAATTCAAATATTCACTAGACTTTTGTACTGTGGTCCTAGTATCCAAATGTGTGTCAAACACATCTAAGCACTCAAAAACCATTTTGAGGTCATAAAATAAAATAAAAACCATGACCCATATATATATAATAAAAGGGGTTTAAATATGGGTCTATTAGGGTTTTTGTTTTGAAAATTTTTGTGCAAGATCAATATGCCATGACGATATGAATGCATCAACATGATTTTGCATTTGATTAAATTTGGGATGTTACAAATCTAACCCCCTTAAGATGAATCTCGCCCTCGAGATTCGGATTGGCTAGCAAATAGGTGAGGGTGATCTTTCCGAAGGTCATATTCTCTTTCCCAAGTTGCTTCTTCCTCGGTATGATGATTCCACTGTACTTTGCAGGATTTGATAGTCTTAGTACGAGTGACTCTTTCTGCTGTATCAAGAATCTTGATAGGTTTCTCTTCATAAGTGAGATCACTCTCCAACTGAACCTCTTCCAATGGTATAGTGTCCTTCAATCAAGTTTGTTCCATTTTCAGATGACACTTCTTCAACTGACTCACATGAAACACATTGTGAACCGCAGACAGTGATTCAGGTAATTCAATCTCATAAGCCACTTCTCCTTTGTGGCTCAAAATCTTGAATGGTCCAACATACCTAGGTGCCAATTTCCCTTTGACTCCAAATATCTTCACACCACAAAGTGGTGAGACTCTAAGATAAGCTCTATCACCTACCTCATAGGTGAATTCTCTATGCTTTGGATCTGCGTAGCTATTTTGTTGGGGCTGGGCTATCTTCAATCTGTTCTTTTCCATTCTGACCTTCTCTTCGGCCTCCTTGATCAATTTTGGACCGAATAAATTTCTTTCTCCTACCCCATTCCATAGTAATGGCATAGTACACTTCCTTCCATAAGGGAATTCAAACGGAGCCATCTCTATGCTTGGTTCATAGCTATTATTGTAAGAGAATTATGCGTATGGTAGACTTTCATCCCAACTAGATCCATAGTCTAGTGCACATTCTCTCAACATATCTTCCAAAATCTGATTGGTCCTTTTTGTCTGTCCATCAGTCGGAGGATGAAAAGCTGTGCTGAATTCTAGTCTTGTTCCCAATGATTCATGAAGTTGTCGCCAAAAGTGTGAAGTGAACTAAGTTCCTCTATCAAACACAATACTCTTAGGTACTCCATGCAAACATACAATCCTATTTTTATAGATCTTAGCCAGTTTAGAACTTGTATAAGTAGTCTTTACGGGTATGAAATGAGCCACTTTAGTTAGGCGATCCACAACAACCCATATTGAATCATATCCAGATCTGGTCCTTGGCAATCCGGTGATAAAATCCATACCAATCTTAGCCCACTTCCAATCAGGTATAGGTAGTGGTTGTAATAATCCTGCCGGTTTCTGATGTTCCGCCTTCACTCTACTACACACATCACATAAAGCAATGTGCTCCGCAATATCTTTCTTAAGATTGTTCCACCAAAACCTTTCTTTCACATCCATGTACATCTTGGTGTTACCCGGATGAATAGAATATGGTGAATTGTGTTCTCCTTGCAGAATCAATATACGAAGTTCCGGATCTTGTGTTATGCAGATACACTTTCCATACCATAAAGTTCCTTGTTCATCTTCCTGGAGTCCTTTAGCCTTTTCTTTAATAATTTTACTCTTAACCTCTTCTATTTCATTGTCCAACTTTTGGGATTCTTTGCTCTTATCAAACAGTGTTGGTTGAACTTCCAATGACATGAGATATCCTTCAGGAACTATCTCCAATCTTAGCTCTTTAAATTGGGAACACAAATCATCTAGTAATTCTCCTTTGGTGAGACCATTCACATAAACTTTACGGCTTAAAGCATCCGCTACAACATTTGCCATACCGGGATGGTATTGCAAACTCAAGTCATAGTTCTTGATGAGCTCTAGTCATCTTCTTTGTCTCATGTTGAGTTCCTTCTAGGTGAAAATATATTTCAAACTCTTGTGATCGGTGAACACTTCACAACGCTTTCCCAAAAGATAATGTCTCCTGTTTGAGTGCATGGACAAGAGAGGCTAACTGTAAGTCATGAGTAGGATAGTTTACTTCATGAGTCTTGAGTTGTCTCTAGGCATAAGCCACAAATTTTCCTTCTTGCATCAAAACTCCACCCAATCCTTGGTGAGATCCATCACAATATACTTGAGAGCCTTTCTCTGCATCTGGCGGACATAAAACAGGTGCGAGCACCAATCTTTTCTTCAACTCTTGGAAACTGGTTTCACATCCCTTAGTCCAATCAAACTTTTTCTCCTTCTTAAGTAACTCCGTCATTGGCTTAGCCACTTTTGAGAAATTCTTGATGAACCTTCTATAGTATCCCGCCAAGCCTAGGAAACTATGAACTTCCTTAACTGACTTGGGAGATTCCCACTCTGTTACATCTGATAGCTTTGCAGGATCGACAGCTATACCATCTCCAGACACAATATGTTCACACTTACTGAACTTGGCATACAATTTATGCTCCCTGAGTTTCTTAAGTATCAAACGCAAATGTTCTTCATGCTCTTCATTGCTCTTAGAATAGATCAAAATGTCATATACGAATATGACAACAAACTTATCAAGAAACTCCATGAACACCTTGTTCATCATGTTCATGATATAAGCTGGTGCATTTGTTAATCCAAATGGCATCACAGTATACTCATACAATCCATACCTAGTAGTAAAAGCAGTCTGAGTTATGTCTTGTTCTCTAATATTTAGCTGAACATAGCCTGATCGGAGATCAATATTTGAGAACACACAGGCTCCTTCTAACTGATCAAATAGATCGTTGATTCTGGGTAACGGGTACTTGTTCTTTATAGTCACCTCATTGAGTGATTGATAATCTATGCATAGTCTTTGACTTCTGTCCTTCTCAACAAACAGAACTGTTGCACCCCAAGACGAAGAACTTGGTTGGATAAATTCTTTCTGCAACTGTTCTCCAAGCTGTTTCTTGAGTTCTTTCAACTCATCAACTGACATCTTGTAGGGTCTCTTTGCTATTGGTCCATATCTTGGCAGTAAGTCAATCAAACCTCCACATCTCTATCTGGTGGCATTCCTGGTAATTCCTCTAGAAACACATCCGGGTACTCCTTCGCCATTGGTACACTGTATATGCTAACCCCCTTAAGAGAATTTAGCTTACTCCCTTTGGATTCAATGTTAGACTTGAACTTAATCCGCTTCTTATCCGGGGTTGTGAGTGTAATAGTACAATTTGCACAATCTATTACTCCCTTATACTTAGTCATCCAATCCATGCCCAAAATTAGATCCAATCCTTGGGAATCTAGGATTATCAGACTAAATGGAAACTTATAGTTTCCAAATTCTATTACTAGATCATGACATCAAAAATTCACAATCATCTCTCCTCCTGGAGAGCTTACTTTAATAGGACATACAATAGTTTCAGTTGAAATTCTATTTTGGTCTACAAATGCTCTTGATATGAATTAATGCGATGCACCAATATCGAAAAGAACAAGTGCTAGAAAGGAATTAAGCTTGAACTTACCAGCCACAACATCAGACTCCTCATAAATTTCTTCCACGTTGATGTGGTTCACTTGACCCTTCTGAAAAGGGTTTGGCTTGTTGGCTCCATCAGTCTTCTTTTCTAGGAATTCATTTGCATAGTGCCTAGATTTCTTGCACTTGAAGCATTCATCCTGACTGATGTCTTTCTTTGCTGGCTGACTTCCATTGCCATTTCCACCATGGTGGCTCTTCTACCCACTCTTGTGGTTTCTATGCCCACTATTGTCATGACCACGATGTTTATTGTTATCGTGGTGACGGTTCTTGTTGTGGTGGTTGTTATACTTCCCTTTTTGTGGGATCCAGAACCTCCACTATCTTCACCATGGGAACGCTTGTGTGACGATCCAGAACTATGCTTATCAAAGTGATGCTTCCTCTTCCTGTTCTCGACCTGCTTCATCTTACTTTCCAAGATGGATGCTTTGTCACACAAGGATTGATAAGTTGGAACATATGAAACAGATAGTTGCATGCACATCTCATCATTCAGTACCTCAAGGAATTTCTCCTTCCTTTTTGCATCAGTGTCAACTTCATCTGATGCATAGCGTGGCAGATTGTTGAACTCCTCAATATATTCTGCAACACTACAGTGGCGTTGCTTAAGGTTGTGGAATTCCTTCTTCTTCAAACTCATTACTCCTGAAGAGATATGAGCAGTGCGGAAACCATACTCAAACATTGCCCAAGTCACTTCCTCAATGGGGGTGGTGATTTGGAAGTTATCCCACCAAGTAGTTGCTCGTCCTTCAAGCAGATGTGCTGCAAATCTGACCTTTTCCTCATCAGTGCAACCCACAGTGACTAAGTCCTTGTTCACAGAATGTAGCCAATCATTTGCTACCATAGGAACAGTGGTTCCAGAAAACTTTGCAGGCCTCAATCTCAGAAACCTTGTAAGCATGTCAAAAGCTGGTGGGTTGTTTTGATTGGTGGTGTTGTTGTTGTAGTTGTTGTTGTTGTTTTGGTTCTAATTCTGATTCACTATAAACTAGGTCATCATTTGCATCAACTGAGTCTGGACTGTCATCAGCTGCTGCATCTCATTGCCATTGTTGTTATTATTGTTAGTGTTGGGATTGGCACGACGGGGAGGCATCTGGTTTCAATAAGGATAAGTAATGAGATATAACCCATAGACACTAACATGCACATCACAACACATAGCAGTATTCACAATAAGCAAACACAATTGAACTTAGAGTTTAAACAACATGAACAACAAGTTTTGGAAAGTAAACACACTATCATAGTCATCCACATGATGGATGATCAATGAGACTCGATAATAAAAAGTTGATAGATAGATAGGTAGCCAAGTAGTCGACACTACTCCACCATGTCGATCTCCTCGTCCACTAGAGCAAGTCCTACTGTCTCCATTGCTGCCTTGTACTCCTCCACGCTGGTGGTCAAAGCATCGACCTTCGCCCGGAGCGCTCTCTTCTGCGAGCGCAGCCTCTCTATCACTCCCTGTTGTGTCTCTAGATCAAGATCCTTGTGCTCTATCTCGGCCTTCATCTCATTGATCTTCTTGTTCCTATCCTGCACTCTCTTTTCTTGGTTCTTGAACCTCTTGTCTTGCTTCTCGAACCTAGCCTCCATCTCATTGATGCTCTCATCCTGCTCTGCGAAGGCCTTGTCCTTCTCCCTCAACTTGACTTGTAGCTCGTCATTGCTAAGCATGACGTTGGTCCTATCCGTATCAATGTGTCCAACGAGGCTCTCTAGGTCCTGAAGATAGAGACGTACTGGCTCAATGGTCTTCCTAGTGGCATCGTCATACACTAAAGCCTCTCCCTCCTCGTCACGTCTCCCAAATGGGTGGAAGTAGAGGCCCGTGAGCTCGGCGGAGTGGCGTCCACAAAGGCGTCCGAGTAGCTCCTGTATGGCGACGTCCAGTCCCTTCTCCTTGTCATCATGCATTAACTTTAAGGCAATCTCCTCGGTAGAGGGCTCAGACCGACGTCCTGGCTGAGAGACTTTAAACCCCCATAAGTCCTTCCTCTCAAACTTCCTGAGTTGAAGTCCCTTAATACTAGGGAGGGGAACACCAGGAACACTAACAAGCTGCACGATATGGGATCCAAAACGAGGTCCATTGAACTCCTCGGCGGTGGTGAGAACAAAGCTAGGCATCTATTGCATCGGATAGAGAAAAATTAGAAACAACACAAGTAAAGAGAAAACTTAAGGTAGTGAAACAAAAGCCAAAAGAATACATTCAACAATAAAACACACAAGTCATAGCATACAATAATCTATCACAATCACTAAGGTTCAAACAGAACTTAGGCAAAAACTTTCCATACCACATAGGTTGGTATGATCAAATTATTAACGCGAGAAAACGACAAGTGTGGTGGTCCAACTATTGTTGTACGACACAATTTTCACTCATATGCTAAGTCTATGATATCTTCCCTTAGACGTTTTATGGTGGTCTCCAAGTATTGGGTATACTTATTCTCCTCTCTAAGGTCATTTTGACTGTTGAGCATTCTACACTTGAGTCTTTCACCAAGCTCCTTGATAGCATTCCAAGCTGCATTACTTGTAGAGTCAAAGAATGACATATGCATTTCAGAGTTGGTGACCATGCAGAATCCCGACTCTTTGTGGTTATCCTCCTTGTTTTTATACAAGTCGAGTTGTAACCACCAATATTCTTCTCCTTCATCCATCACTGGGAATCCTTTGTACACGGCTTCACCATGTATTCCCAAGCTAACTATGAGGTTTTTGAGTGCCTTGGGAAACTCCGTCTCACATTCTAAGGTCATGGTCATGAGTGGTCCCTTCTTGACGGCTTTGTTGACGGCATCCATCTACATATAGAGATTAGAAACAAGATTATGAGAGGTTTACGAGAAGAAAAGAGACAAGTGTGGAATTTGCAAAGAGTTGCATTTTTTCCTAGTGGTTTCCTTAGTATAATCCATCTTAGTGTGATAATCCTACAGGCAACACAGTGCTCTGATACCATCTGTAAGACCCCACCATTTAAGGTAAAGGCCCCTGTGATTGCAATGCTAGTCCTTGGATCGAAATGCTGGCATCCACAGTTTAAGATGAAGTACACAGATACAAAGGTCATTATTACATCGTAATATCCAGAGATACAATAGTCCTTACAACTCATTAGCCCAAGGCTAATACATAGAGTTCACAATACTTAACAAAATAAATAAAGTCTTCATCTTCATGTGCCACAGACAAACATGTTGAGTGTAGACCCATAACCCTAATCTCCTTCAGAGTAACCTGCAACATCATAAGTTACATCCACAGAGGGTCAATACATTCATAATTGTATTGGCAAGTGATACCATAGTAGTATAGTATCCTCTAATAACTACATGAATTTGGTTAAGTGTAGTTCAGGCTGGCTTTGCTCGAAATAAGGTTTTTCTTATTAGTTGAAAACACTAAGTTTTTGTTTGACAAAAACACCCAAGGAACCACCAATAGACATTGGTGAACCTTTACCCTTGTTCAACCACAAGTTTTTAACATAGAGAAATTGGGATGAGGAGATCCTTGATCACTTCAATGTCTTTGAGGCTCAAAATGTCCGTTACCAGGGACACAGCTAAGTTCTTAGGTTTTACCCTCTTCATAGGTGGTGCACTTTCCCCACAAGACTCGAAATGCATCGAGACGAGACTTTTTAGAATAATTCCCTTAGACCACCATGGACGCGTTCCATCCTATCAACCCTACCACCAACTGTCCATCTGGCTAAGTTCTTGCAACCTAGTTGGTCAAGGCAGAGACCATATGCCATTTGGTTGCACTGGAAGATTCTCAACTCTAAACATCTCAAATCTCTTTGTTCCTGGGTGGCCAGCCACAAGTGTGATACACAAGGTAAACCATAGACATGGACCTTGTGTAACAACTCAACACAAACCAATCTTTCCATTCCACCCAGGTGATTCATTCACATGTTGTTTTATTACTTAAAAACATAGTCATAGACTTTGCATATTATCATAGCAAGAATATTCCACCCAAGTTTTCTACTAGATAGGCTAAGCATACTATTATAGCAAGTTTCTTAACTTAGGGAAAAAACTACTAAGACAATATCTATAGGATTTACCCAAGCATAGCATATACTTAGAAAATAACCATGCAAATCCTATTCAAAATATCACTAGTGCATAGATAAAATAATGGGACAAAATATGATCATCACTTGCCTTGGTAGTTGGGGTAATAGGAACAATCCTCACAATCACACTCTCCACAATCACCAAAATCTACACATAAAATCATACCACAATATTCACATTCAATATACAAGCACAAATATATATGAATGAATGCAAAATGCAAATGATTGTTTTTCCACACTTTTAAAATCAAACAAAACAGTTCTGAATACAAAGAATACTTTCTAAGGTATAAATAAACCAAAATTTACATTGAAATAATTTTCTAAACAATTTATATAGTCAAAATAGGCCTACAAATGTTGCTATACAAAATCCTAATTTTACATAACCAAATGGCCAAACCAAGGAAATAGTTGTGTAGGGCTCATTTTTCTAAATACAATGATATAAATTTTGTAATTTTTGGACAAACAGATCAAAAGTTATGAATTTTACAAGTTTAAACATCTAATAAATCTTTTCTGGATTTTTAACAGAAAACACTGACACGCAGCATGATCTTATTGGTCGGTACCGCTTCACGCGGATCACACCTGTGCACCGTTAGTTCTACGTCAGACCGTGCATCTCAGATCTGACGGTACCTCTTCGCGCTAGTTCTAATCCTAGCCGCTGGATCTAGATCCAGCGGATCTGATCGCTCTGGCCAAAGATGGGCGGCGAGAATGGCGATCTGTGGCGGTGAAGCGTCTGACGACGTTGCTCCGATGATGCTAGGGGGTAAAGGGGGAGGCATAGGGGGTTACCGAGGTCGTGGTGACGTTGTGGTTGTAGTGGAGGTCAGGGTCGACGAAGGTGTGCACTGGCTCGGCCGGAATTTCTCGTCGGAGTCACTCCTAGCGTCGGGTGCTCGCAGTCAAAGACGAAGGAGAGGCTACAGAGAACAAGCCAACAAACGGAGGGGCATCAGTGGATGTGCCAAAAGACAGCGAGAAAGTCAATGTGAACCAGAGGGCAAGGGGGCACAGGGGCTCACTGGAATTGGTCGTCGAAGCTCGTCGTAACGGTGGCAGCGCGACTCGAAATTTGCATATCTTGGGGGATCTACGGGGTTGCTGAGTGAGGGGAAATGGCGAGGGGAAGTGGGGGTTTAAGTACAGGAGTCGAGGGGGGCAGTCACACTGGGAATGAAGCACAATAAACCGAATTGAAACGGGGAAGAAACGACAGAGAGGGGCGCGGGTCCTCCGGCGCAAGATTGATGACGATGTTGACGTGGCAGTGGGGCCCAGTGGCACTGAGAGAGGGTTTGCGCGCGCAGGTGAGAAATGCGGGGGAGAGAGGTGTTCCACGGGTGGTCTTGCTGGGCTGCTAGGCTTGCCGGGCCGAAAGGGTGGCGCCTGCTTTATTTTTTTTCCTCTTTGCCTTTTTCATTTCTGTTTTGATTTTCTAAAATGAATTTGAATGGCTATTTCAAATTTGTTTGAATTCAAATATTCTCCATACTTTTGTATTGTGGTCCTAGTGTCCAAACTTGTGTTAAACACATCTAAGCACTCAAAAACCATTTTGAGGTCATAAAATAAAATAAAAACCATGCCCCATATATATAATAAAAGGGGTTTAAATATGGTTCTATTAGGGTTTTTGTTTTGAAATTTTTTGTGCAAGATTAATACGCCATGATGATATGAATGCATCAACATGATTTTGCATTTGATGAAATTTGGGATGTTACACAAACAAAACAGGTGGTCTGCATGGTGACACACTGGGTTGAATCAGACCTATCTCCAACATAGCATCCAGTTGCTTATTTAGCTCCCCTAATTCAGATGGGTTCATACTATAAGGTCTCTAAGCTATGGGTCCAGTTACAGGGATTAGTTCAATGATAAACTTGATATCTCGATCTGGGGGCATACCGGGCAAGACATCTGGGAATTCGCCGGGGTATTCATAGACTAATCTGACTTGGTCAATGGTTGGTTGGGCTAGGCTCTTGTTGCACTTGAATTGACGGGGCAAAGTTTCAGATACATGCTCTACTGATACTCCAGTGGTACTAGTCATGGTTATGGCTTTCTTGGCACAGTCGATTAATCCTTTATCTTTCGACATCCAATCCATCCCTAATACTACTTCCAAACCTTTGGTTCCAAGTACTATTAGATTAGCATAAAAATCTATCATAACATGCAAATTTGTGGTACTAGTCATGGATTCTGATAGGTACGTCCTTGCAAATTTGTCTAGATTTGGTGGTTGAACTAGGTATTTGAACTATCATAACATGCTTCAATTTTTTCGGTTGAATCTTACTAGTGCATGCAAATTCTTTGGTAACAAACAAGTGCGATGCTCCTGAATCAAACAACATTCTTGCAAGCACTGAGTTAACAGAAAACATACCCAGCACGACATCTGGTTCTTCCTGGGCTTGTTCAGCATTCATGTGAAACAGACGGCCGTTGCGGTTGAGTGAGTCCCTGGGGAAAATCTCCTTCCAGGCTAAACACGGCGCTGTTGCTGAGCTGGTGCATTCACATTTGTGGCTGCTGCAAGCTTCTTGGGGCACTCATTGGAGTAGTGACCCTTGATTCCACATTCAAAACAAGTAACCTGATACTTGTCTTTTCCTGCAACAGGCACAGCATTGCTTCCAGTCCTTCGGGCAGTATTGGTGTTGTTGGTGTTGTTGAAATTGGTGGGGTTGCCGGGGTTGTTGTTGTGGTTTCCTCCGGGCCTTGGGTTTCCTACTCCACGGTTGGGATAGTTCGGACGGGTCATAGGGGGTCTATTATTTCTCGGGGCATATCCTGCAGACGGGTTGGGGCGATACTTTGGGGTATGGTGGGATCCTGGTTGATTCATCATCCAACGCTTGTGATTCTCATTAGTTTGGTTGAACTTGCCTTCCATCTGGATTGCAGAATCCACCAAGGCTTCTAGGTCAGCGAACGAAATGTTGACCAGCACTATCTGAATCTCATCATGAAGACCATTCAAGAATCTCTCCTTCTTCTTGGCTTCATTACTAATCTCATCAGGGGCATACCTAGACAGAGATAGAAATCTGTCATGGTACTCTACCATAGTCATTCTTCCTTGCTTTAGCTACTTGAATTCATCCCTCATCCACAGAATCAAACCTGGTGGCACATGGGTTTGGCTGAACTTGAGTTTGAATTCATCCCAAGCCATCATCTGTCCTTCATTCATGGTGTGAATTCTATTCCACCAAGCTCCTGCATCACCTGCCAGATAATGGGTGGCAAGTAGTAGTTTCTCATTGGCCTCCACTCCTGTGACTTCTAAGTTGTTCTCCATGGTTTGCAGACAGTCGTCAGCATCTAATGGCTCTTCAGACTTACTAAAAATGGGTGGATTGCTGTTTTGAAAGTTCTTAAGCTTGGATCCATGGTTGTCGTGGTTTCCAGGGCCTTGATTGTGATTGGCCATCAGAGCTATATGTTGAAGGGTGGATAAGTTGGCTTGATGTTCCGCTCTTTCAGCTTCACGGTCAGAAACCAAAATTTTCAAGATTTGCAGCATTGGATCCTTAGATGAACTGCTCCCTCCGCGAGGCATCTGAAGATTGAGATAGATCATAAGAAAAGAGGGAAATTTCTAAGGTTCACGGATTTGTTTTTGAAAAGCTTTTAAACTTTGAGTTTGACTCAGGTTTTTGACAACTAGCAGCTTGCTTTTCATTCATTCATTCATAGCACCCAATACAAACACAAACCACACTAAGCTAACGGATGGTTTTAAGAACCATTCTGTGAAACTACGATACACTGGGACCGGATACAACTCACAAATAGTGATCTCTATCGTTGGTGTGAGTTCTACTAAAGTGATCTATTGTGCAAAATTTTATGTAGATTTTCAAAAGTATATAGAACATGTACTCCTCTTTTTGAAAGAACCTCGAGGATAAGAGTGAGAATAAGTTTTTCATAAATATTCACTTCATTTGCTTTGAAACTAATTTTTTTATTCAAGCGTCCATTCTAACTAGGGTCTCCTATGGTCAGGATGGCTCTGATACCAACTTGTCAACACACGGATTTTTAATCCTAGATGCCTGTTATGCCATACATCGCAATCCCATGATTACCATTTTTGCGAGACATAACAGACTGGCACCATAGTTCATCATCCATTACAAACCATAATGAAGGTCTTACAAATAAAGGATCTCATGATCCAGTATTAATACAATCAACGCAACGGAATAATAATAATAGTGACATGGTCGATGCTCCATCTTCAGGGTCACAGGCAATGCTGACGATGGGAGATGATCCTAGTTGTCATAGAATTCCTGCTGTCCATCATCCTGGTAGTCCTCCTCATAGTCTTGCCATAGGAATAGCCAGGGACCTAGCCATGAGTACTCTTTAAGTACTCGCAAACTATAACTAACATGTAAAGTAGTTCGAGTAGGAATCCTAAGCTTTAGGTTTATTTGCAAAAAGCCAGGTTTATCTCTAACTGAGTTTAGAAGTAAAGAAAACTAATTTGATATTTTACAACACCTAAGCGCGAACTTAGTTTTCATGTTCACAACCCTGTGATGGTCAAGTCATAGTTCAATTCACAAGTCATTTTGAAAACATCTGACGACGGAACAGTATGGCCACTCCAACTATCCATAACCGCGGACTCGGCTATTCGGATAGGTTGACACTTTGCAGAGGTGGTAAAATTTCACCACAACATTCGATACATCCGTCAGGAACAATCCTGAATCACCATACTCAGTATGCGGATAATCAATCCTAACCTTTCAATTACACACCCAACTATAGGAACCTCCCCTATGAGTTTGGCCTCCCAACCATGACCATCTGTCATCTTGGGAACTGCACAAGTGGACATTCATCATGAGGTAGGCTCAGCTCAAACCTCTTCTGCAAGGGAACGCATACTAAGATATATAAACTTCTAGTCAAGCTCTACCCAAATTCAGGTATTGTGGTTGTACGGTAAAATTGGAATGGTATCGCATCCGAACCCAACCATCAGTTTTATAAAAGGGCCCATGCTCATGCCTCAATATTTTTATCATCAAAATCATCTGGTGTTCATAACACATGTCAAAACATTTCATTGGGATGACTCATCATTCCAAGTTTTTCATAATAATTTTCACCAAGTATTCCCCTCTAAAGTGATCAACTTTTATGCTTAGCACTAGACACTAAAATTGAGGGTAATCATTAATGAGGGTTGCTAATCAAGTGTGACTTAACCAAATCTAGATCTCATGCCTCAGTATGACATCTAGTTCTAACTAACTTAGGCCAAGTTTTATGCTCTTTATGCTACCTATAATATCTTTCCCAGAACTCACAAAATACTAACTAAAATTAATAAAGAACTTTGATAAAGAAATAAAAGAATAAAGCTTGCAAGAACTAGGACTTGGTATAATCAAGGTTGCATAACCAAAGCATGCCTAATGCATTGTATAGGTTATCTAGCTTGCAAAGTTGCAAGTGTTAGCTTGCAAAGTCCTAGCTTGCTTAGTTAGTAGCTTGCCTTGAGTAGTGCAGTGGTTGAAGTTTTCTTCTTCTTCGTAGTACTCCTCCTCCTCGTAGCCTTGGTCGGTACTAGCATCTATAAATAAATACAAGGTACACAATCAACAAACAATACTTAACTACTTCTATTTAGCACACAAAGGTTCACACTAGATGATCTAGCATCATCACAATCATCACATAAATTAAGGACCTAGTCTTATTTATTTTATTTTAGAAAAGTAATTTCTACTCATTGAAAACTACTTAAGATTTAATATTCTCCAATTAAAATATGGAATCATGTTGACACATGTCATCACCACATATTTTAATACTTGGGAATGTGATTTAAAGTGGTTTCACAATTTAATAAGGTTTAACATTATTATTTTAAATAATTAAAGTGGCTAGAAATTGCTATGGGGCATTCTTTTAATACTTGTCCAAGATTACCACAGGTAAACCTAAATATTTTTATATATTCAGAAATATCTGATCAAATGTAATTTTTTTAAAGAGTTTTCAACTCAAAAGCATTTATGGTTGATTTTTGCAAAATATTTGAATGTAGACAAGTCTCTGTCTTGTTATTTTTCGTATAGGTGATCTATAATTGCAAATGGTTTGAATCCAACGGGCTTGGATTAATATTTTCAATAACTTTCTAGCAAAATTGGTTTCATGCAATATGGTTGATTAAAACTCTCTTAATTGACTTTTAATCTACTGACAAAACTAGGTTTGAACTAAATTGGAAAATCTCTGTTTGAATATCTGGGCTGAGCGCAGGAACTAAACTAGGCCGGACCAACTGCACAGCGTGCGCGCAGCGGGCTGCTGACAGGGGGGTCCAGGCGTCAGCGGCTCAGTGCAAGCGAAGGGGTATGTTTCAATCTGGGTCGGGTGATTAGACTGGAATCTACGGCTGTGATTCGTCGTCTCCGTCGAATAGCGCCATCGAGAATGAACCCTAACATCGACGGTGGGGGTACGTGGCGGCTTACCAGGGCACCAGCTAGGGTCGTCGATGGGGGAGAACGACATTGTCTATGATGGCGGTTCGAACGACGGTCGCGGCGGCTCCTGGGGTGGCTCCAATCAACGGCCCTTATCCTCTACAATGGCGGTTTAGGATCGGTGAGGAGCTCGCCTTTCTCCGGGGAAGGGTCAGGGGTGTTCTCTGAGGAGTGGGGAGTGATGCAGTGTGATGAAATGAGGCCGGGGTGGCCTCCCTTTATAGCCGAGCAAGAGGGGCACTGCGGCATGGGCAGAGCTCGTCGGTGACGATGGTACAGTGAGCTAACGGCATAGGGAAGGGCGTAGTCCGGTGCGGTGTCTCCTGGCGGTCATCACGGGCTTAATGGCACAGCACGGGGCAGTCAAGAACAGTCGGAACGGGTCGACGCTCTAAGCGGCACTGATGGTGTTTTCAACGACGCACAGTTTCTACGGGTTGTGAGGCAACGAACGGGCATGTATAGGGGGTAGCTTTTATCGCGGTGAGTGCAGGCATGCGCGGCGGGGGCGAGGCGCGGCATGTATGCATGTGTCAGCTGTGGCGCTCTGGCGCGCTCTCGGCATGGCAAAGAAGAAATGGGCGTGGCTGTTCCAAGTGGTCTAGGGCCTGGCTGTGCTCGAGGGTTGGACAGGGGTGGCAGTGGACGGTGGCCTACCTCCTGGACATCGTGGACGGGCGTGGAGTTTTCTCCTGTATGCGTCCATGGTAGACTGGCAAGGGAGGGCTCGGGTTGCATGGCACTAGTGCAATGGTAGAGGAATTAGCGTGTTCAAAGCACTGTTAATCACTGGGGGAGACAAGGGAAGAGAATTGGGGACAAGAATTGGACAAACCTTTGATCACAAACAGTAATAGTTAGGAAGTGATTAATGTGCTCACCATCTGTTTGATGAAATGGTCCCATGGACTTTACATTTGAATTTTTGGATGAATTTTGGTGAGTTCGTTGGTCACTTGCTTGGTAGTATATGGTTGCTTGGTTTTGTCAAGGTGAACTGGTTTGAGTGGTTTTTCAGAATTGGTGATCTTAGTACCTATTAAGTATTCAATTTTGAATTATCCTTTGAATAGATTTGGAATTTGTTTCTGTTGGTTTGCAAGGTGGGCTTGGGTTCACTTTTACTTGGTCTATCAAGGGGTGAAAAGAAATGGATTTGTATCTGTTAGAAAACTTGGGCTAGGAACACTTTGGTCAAAATGACCCTTCGCTTATATATCTTATTTTTTATTTTCTATTTATTTGATTCTACTTGGAAATGATTTAGATGATGTTGTTTTCATCTTTAGACCAATCCTTTCCATTCATATCAATCAAATATGGCATTGAAGCATTCATGCATTCATCACACACACATGCATTCATATTGATTTTAATAAAAAAAAAGTTTTTGTTAGCCCGAAACTTGGGTGATTAGAAAATGATAATATTGATTAATATTTTTGGGATGTTACAGGTTTGGGATCAATCCATGGAGTGGTTCCATGTTCAGGGCATCGAGGGGGAATCTAGGGTTGGAAGCCATGTTAACTCACACTCGATAGACATCCTGGTGGTACCTTGGGTGCCAAAGGACTTGGTATGCCTTGCTTATGATTTTATGAGTGAAGTGGGTCACATGCACGGGCTCCAGGAGCTGTTTTCACATATATATTTTTTAGATTTTGTTTGGTGGCGAAACCCGCAGGCGGCCACAGCAACATGACGGTCGGTACAATCTTGGACCCAACAATGCATCCAGCCTAGGTACCCCATCGGGCACCCCAAACCATTTTTCCCTAAAAATTGAGAGTGTCTTATAGGGTGCATACAGTTAGAAAACGCATTTACTGGGCCGTAACTCAAAAAATACAGTATATGCTTGCACCACGAGATAAATACACACCTCCTGAGAATGTCCATGGACCATGGTGTACATGCGTGGAAATTCTCTCGGGCCCATGGGCGCGCCCTAATCTTGTACCTCCTTTGGGAAAATATCGTTTTTTCGGGTTCAGAAAATGGAAAGTCAAGATTTCTCCAAATAACCACGAAATCTCTAGTTGGAGAAGTCGCTTGTGATGCCGAGAGGGAGCTAGGTGCCGGGTTTGGGCTTAATCCATGGTGTGGTTCCATGTTCTAGGCAACGAGGGGGGATTCTAGGGTTGGAAGCCATGTTAACTGACACTCAATAGACATCCTGGTGGTGCCTTGGATGCCAAAGGACCTGGTATGCCTTGCCTATGATTTTATGAGGGAACTGTGTCACATCCAAGGGCTCCAGGAGCTATTTTCACATTTTTTAGATTTTGTTTGGTGCAGCCCAAAAAAACGGCGAAACCCGCCGGCGGCCGCGGCAACGCGACAGTCGGTGCAATCTTGGAACCATGCGTGCATCCAGCCTATGTACCCCATGGGGCACCCCAAACCATTTTTCCCTGAAAATTGAGAGTGTTTTCTAGGGTACATATAGTTAGAAACCGCATTTACTGGGTCATAACTCAAAAAAATACAGTATATGCTTGCACCAGGAGATAAATAGGCACTTCCCGAGAATATCCATGCACCATGGTGTAGCATGCATGGAAATTGCCTCGGGCCCATGGGAGCGCCCTAATCTTGCACCTCCTTTGGGAAAACACCGGTTTTTCAGGTTCAGAAAATGGAAAGTCATGTTTTCTCCAAATGACCACGAAATCTCTAGATGGAGAAGTCGCTTGCGATGCCGGGAGGGAGCTAGGTGTCGAGTTTGGGACTAATCCATGGAGTGGTTCCATGTTCTAGGCAGCGAGGGGGGAATCTCGGGTTGGAAGCCATGTTAACTTACACTCGATAGACATCCTAGTGGTGCCTTGGGTGCCAAAGGACCTGGTATGCCTTGCCTATGATTTTATGAGGGCAGTGGGTCACATGCAAGGCCTCCAGGAGTTGTTTTCACATTTACCGGGTCATAAATCAAAAAAATTTAATATATTCTTGCACCACGAGATAAATACCCAACTCCCGGGAATGGCCATGCACCTTCTATGGAAGTTGCCTCGGACCCTTGAGCGCGACCTAATCTTGCACCTCCTTTGGGAGAACACCGATTTTTCAGGTTCAGAAAATGCAAAGTCAAGATTTCTCCAAATGACCATGAAATCTCTAGTTGGAGAAGTCGCTTGCGATGCCGAGAAGTAGCTAGGTGCCGAGTTCGGGCTCAATCAATGGACTGGTTCCATATTCTAGGCAGAGAGGAAGGAATCTAGGGTTGGAAACCATGTTAGCTCACACTCGATAGACATCCTGGTGGTGCCCTGGGTGCCAAAGGACCTATATGCCTTGCCTATGATTTTATTAGGACATTGGGTCACATGCAAGGGCTCTAGGAGCTATTTTCACTTTTTTTATTTCTTTTAGATTTTGTTTGGTGCTGCCCAAAAAACGGCGAAACCCGCCGGCGTCCGTGGAAACGCGGTGGTCTGTGAAATCTTGGAGCTAGGCATGCATCCAGCCTAGGTACCCCATGGGTTGGCTAGAACATTTTTCCACGAAAATTGAGAGTGTCTTATAAGGTATATACAGTTAGAAACCGCATTTATCAGGACATAACTCAAAAAAAATACTTTTATATGCTTGCACCACAAGATAAATACCCACCTCCCGGGAATGTCCATGCACCATGGTGTAGAATGTGTGGAAATTGCCACGGGCCCATGGGGGCGCCCTAATCTTGCACCTCCTTTGGGAAAACACTAGTTTCCATGTTCAGAAAATGGAAAGTCAAGATTTCTCCAAATAACCACGAAATCTCTAGATGGAGAAGTCGCTTGCGGTGACGGGAGGGAGCTAGGTGTCGGGTTTGGGCTTAATCCATGGAGTGGTTCCATGTTCTAGGCACCGAGGGGGAATCTAGGGTTGGAAGCCATGTTAACTTACACTCGATAGACATCCTAGTGGTTCTCTTGGTGCCAAAGGACCCGGTATGCCTTGCCTATGATTTTATGAGGGCAATGGATCACATGCAAGGGGTCCAGGAGCTTTTTTCACATTGTTTTTTATTTTTTTAGATTTTGTTTGGTGCTGCCCAAAAAACGGTGAAACCCGCAGACGGCCGCGGCAACGCGATGGTCGGTGCAATCTTGGACCCAGGCATGCATCCAGCCTAGGTACCCCATGGGGAACCCCAAACCATTTTTCCGTGATAATGGAGAGTGTATTATAGGGTACATACAGTTAGAAACTGCATTTACCCGGTCGTAACTTCAAAAAAATACAGTATATGCTTGCATCCTGAGATAAATACCGACCTCCCGGCAATGGCCATGAACCATGGTGTAGCATGCGTGGAAATTTCCTCGGGACCATGGGCACGCCCTAATCTTGCACCTCCTTTCAAAAAACAACGGTTTTTCAGGTTCAGAAAATGGAATGTCAAGATTTCTCCAAATGACCACGAAATCTCTAGTTGGAGAAGTCGCTTGCGATGCCGAGAGGGATCTAGGTGCCAGGTTTGGGCTCAATCCATGGAGTGGTTCCATATTCTGGGCAGTGAGAGGGGGAATCTAGGGTTGGAAGCCATGTTAACTCACACTCGATAAACATCCTGGCGGTGCCTTGGGTGCCAAAGGACCTGGTATGCATTGCCTATGATTTTATGAGGGAAGTGGGTCAGATGTAAGGGCTTCAGTAGCTATTTTCACTATTTTCGATTTTGTTTGGTGCTGCCCAAAAAAATGGCGAACCCCGCCAGCGGCCGTGGCAACGCGGCAGTCGGTGCAATCTTCGACCCAGGCGTGCATCCAGCCTAGATACCCCAAGGGGTACGCCAAAACATTTTTCCATTAAAATTGAGAGTGTCTTATAGGGTATATACAGTTAGAAACCGCATTTATCAGGCCATAACTCAAAAAATACTTTTATATGCTTGCACCATGAGATAAATACCGACCTCCCAGGAATGTCCATGCACCATGGTATAGCATGCGCGGAAATTGCCATGGCCCCTGGGGGCGCCCTAATCTTGCACCTATTTTTGGGAAAACACAGGTTTTCATGTTCAGAAAATGGAAAGTCAAGATTTCTCCAAATGACCATGAAATCTCTAGTTGGAGAAGTCACTTGCGATGCCAGGAGGGATCTAGGTGTCGGGTTTAGGCTTAATCCAAGGAGTGGTTTCATGTTCTAGGCAGCGAGGGGGGAATCTAGGGTTGGAAGACATGTTAACTTACACTCGATAAACATCCTGGTGGTTCCTTGGGTGCCGAAGGACCTGGTATTCCTTGCCTATGATTTGATGATGGCAGTGGGTCACATGCAAGGGCTCCAGGAGTTGTTTTCAATTTTATTTTTATTTTTTTTAGATTTTGTTTGGTGCTTCCCAAAAAACAGCGAAACCCACCGGCCGCCGCGGCAACGCGATGGTCGGAGCAATCTTGGACCTAGGCATGCATCCAGCCTAGGTACCCCATGGGGCACCTAAACCATTTTTCCCTGAAAATTGAGAGGGTCTTATAGGGTACATACAGTTAGAAACCGCATTTACCCAGTTGTAACTTCAAAAAAAATACAGTATATGCTTGCACCACGAGATAAATACCTACCTCCCGACAATGGCATGCACAATGTTGTAGCATGCGTGGAAATTTCTCGGGACCATGGGCACTCCCTACTCTTGCACCTCCTTTGGGAAAACACCATTTTTTCGGGTTCAGAAAATGGAATGTCAAGATTTCTCCAAATAACCACGAAATTTCTAGTTGGATAAGTCGCTTGCGATGCCGAGAGGGATCTAGGTGCCGGGTTTGGGCTCAATCCATGGAGTGGTTCCATGTTCTGGGCAGCGAGGGGGGAGTCTAGAGTTGGAAGCAATGTTAACTCACAATCGATAGACATCCTGGTGGTGCCTTGGGTGCCAAAGGACCTGGTATGCATTGCCTATGATTTTACGAGGGAAGTGGGTCACATGCAAGGGCTCCATGGGCTGTTTTCACTTTTTTCTATTTTGTTTGGTGACAAAGGACCCGGTATGCCTTGCCTATGATTTTATGAGGGAAATGGTCACATGCAAGGGATTCTAGGAGCTTTTTTCACATTTTTTTTATTTTTTTAGATTTTGTTTGGTGCTGCCCCAAAAACGACGAAACCCGCAGGCGGCCGCGGCAACGCAATGGTCGGTGCAATCCTTGACCTAGGCATGCATCCAGCCTAGGTACCCTATGGGGCACCCCAAACCATTTTTCCGTGATAATTGAGAGTGTCTTATAGGGTACATACAGTTAGAAACCCCATTTACCCGGCCATAACTTCAAAAAAAATACAGTATATTCTTGCATCGCGAGATAAATACCGACCTCCTGGCAATGGCTATGCACCATGGTGTAGCATGCGTGGAAATTTCCTCGGGACCATGAGCATGCCCTAATCTTGCACCTCCTTTCGGAAAACAACGGTTTTTCGGGTTCAGAAAATGGAATGTCAAGATTTCTCCAAATGACCACAAAATCTCTAGTTGGAGAAGTTTCTTGCGATGCCGAGAGGGATCTAGGTGCTAGGTTTGGGCTCAATCCATGGAGTGGTTCCATATTCTGGGCAGCGAGGGGGGAATCTAGGGTTAGAAGCCATGTTAACTCACACTCGATAGACATTCTGGTGGTGCCTTGGGTGCCAAAGGACCTGGTTTGCATTGCCAATGATTTTATGAGGGAAGTCGGTCACATGCAAGGGCTCCAGGTTTTCAGGTTCAGAAAATGGAATGTCAAGATTTCTCCAAATGACTATGTAATCTCTAGTTGGAGAAGTCGCTTGCGATGCCGGGAAGGAGCTAGGTGCCGGGTTTGGGCTTAATCCATGGAGCGGTTACATGTTCTAGGTAGTGAGGGGGTTATGTAGGATTGGAGGCCATGTTAACTCGCACTCGATAGACATCATGGTGGTGCCTTGGGTGCCAAAGGACCTGGTATGCCTTCCGTATAATTTTATTAGGGAAGTGGGTCACATGCAAGGGCTCTAGGAGCTGTTTTCACATTATTTTTTTAGATTTTGTTTGGTGCTGCCAAAAAAATGGCTAAACCCATCGGCGGCCGCGGCAACGTGATGGTCGGTGCAATCCTGGACCCAGGAATGCATCCATCCTAGGTACCCCATGGGGCACTCCAAACCATTTTTCCCTGAAAATTGAGAGTGTCTTATAGGGTACACACAGTTAGAAACCGCATTTAACCGGTCGTAACTTCAAAAAAAATACAGTATATGCTTGCACCACGAGATAAATACCGACCTCCCAGGAAACGCCATGCACCATGGTGTAGCATGTGTGGAAATTTTATCGGGCCCATGGTCGCGCCCTAATCTTGCACCTCCTTTGGGAAAACACCGGTTTTTCGTGTTGATAAAATGGAAAGTCGATATTTCTCCAAATGACCACAAAATCTCTAGTTGGAGAAGTCGCTTGCGATGCCGAGAGGGATCTAGGTGCCGGGTTTGGGCTCAATCCATGGAGTGGTTCCATGTTCTAGGTAGCGAGGGTGGGAATCTAGGGTTGGAAGCCATGTTAACAGACAGTCGATAGACATCCTGGTGGTGCCTTGGGTGCCAAAGGACCTGGTATGCCTTGCCTAAGAGTTTATTAGGGTAGTGGATCAAATTCAAGGGCTCCGGGAGCTATTTTTACATATTTTTATTTTTTTAGATTTTGTTTGGTGCTGCCCAAAAAAACGGCGAAACCCGTTGGCGTCCGCAGCAACGTGATGGTCGGTGCAATCTTGGAGCCAGGCATGCATCTTGCCTAGTTACCCGATGGGGTACGCAAAAACATTTTTCCACGAAAATTGAGAGTGTCTTATATGGTACATATAGTTAGTAACCGCATTTATCAGGACATAACTCAAAAAAAAATACTTTTATATGCTTGCACCATGAGATAAATACCCCCTCCCATTAATGGCCATGCACCATGGTGTAACATGCCTGGAAATTTCCTCGTACCCACGGGGGCAACCTAATCTTGCACCTCCTTTGGGAAAACACCGGTTTTCATGTTCAGAAAATGGAAAGTCAAGATTTCTCCAAGTGACCACGAAATATCTAGTTGGAGAAGTCGCTTGCGATGCCGGGAGGGAGCTAGGTGCCTGGTTTGGTCTTAATCCATGGAGTGGTTCAATGTTCTACGCGGCGAGGGGAGAATCTAGGGTTGGAAGCCATGTTAACTTACACTCGATAGAAATCCTTGTGTTGGATTTGGTGCCAAAGGACCTGGTATGCCTATCCTATGATTTTATGAGGGCAGTGGGTCACATGAAAGGGCTCCAGGAGCTTTTTTCACATTTTTTATTTTTTTATATTTTTTTGGTGCTGCCCAAAAAACGGCGAAACCCGCCGGCGGCCACGGCAACGCAATGGTTAGTGCAATCTTGGACCCAGACATGCATCCAGCCTAGGTACCCCATGGGGCACCACAAACCATTTTTCCCTGATAATTGAGAGTGTCTTATAGGGTACACACAGTTAGAAACCGCATTTAACCGGCCGTAACTTCAAAACAAATACATTATATGCTTGCACCAAGAGATAAATACCGACCTCCCGGCTATGGCCATGCACCATGGTGTAGCATGCGTGGAAATTTCCTCGGGCCCATGGGCACGCCCTAATCTTGCACCTCCTTTGGGAAAACACCGGTTTTCGGGTTCACAAAATGGAAAGTCAAGATTTATCCAAATGACCACGAAATCTCTAGTTTGAGAAGTCGCTTGCGATGCTGAGAGGGATCTAGGTGCCGGGTTTGGGCTCAATCCATGGAGTGGTTCCATGTTCTGGGCATCGAGGGGGGGGATCTAGGGTTGGAAGCCATGTTAACTCACACTCGATAGACATCCTGGTGGTGCCTTGGGTGCCAAAGGACCTAGTATGCATTGTCTATGATTTTATGAGGAAAGTGGGTCACATGCAAGGGCTCCAGGAGCTATTTTCACTTTTTTCGATTTTGTTTGGTGCTGCCCAAAAAAATGGTGAAACCCGCCGGCGGCCGCGGCAACGCGACAGTAGGTGCAATCTTCGACCCAGGCGTGCATCCAACCTAGATACCCCATGGGGTACGCCAAAACATTTTTCCATGAAAATGGAGAGTGTCTTATAGAGTATATATAGTTAGAAACCGCATTTATCGGGTCATACCTCAAAAAATACTTTTATATGCTTGCACCACGAGATAAATACCCACCTCCCAGGAATCGCCATGCAACATGGTGTAGCGTGCGTGGAAATTGCCACGGGCCCATGGGGGCACCCTAATCTTGCACCTCCTTTGGGAAAACACCGGTTTTCAGGTTTAGAAAATGCAATGTCAAGATTTCTCCAAATGACTATCAAATCTCTAGTTGGAGAAGTCGCTTGCGATGTCGGGAGGGGGCTAGGTGCCGGGTTTGGGCTTAAGGCATGGACTGGTTCGATGTTCTAGGCAGCGAGGGGGGAATGTAGGGTTGGAAGCCATGTTAACTTACACTCGATAGACATCCTAGTGGTGCCTTGGGCGCCAAAGGACCTAGTATGCCTTACCTATGATTTTATGAGGGCAGTGGGTCACATGCAAGGGCCCAAGGAGTTGTTTTCACAATTTGTTTTGATTTTTTTTTTGATTTTTTTTGTGCTGCCCAAAAAACGGCGAAACACGTCGGCGGGCACGGCAACGCGATGGTCGATGCAATCTTGGACCTAGGCATGCATCCAGCCTAGGTACCCCATGGGGCACCACAAACCATTTTTTCATGAAAATTGAGAGGGTCTTATAGGGTACATACAGTTAGAAACTGCATTTAAGTGGTTGTAACTTCAAAAAAAAATAGAGTATATGCTTGCACCACGAGATTAATACCGACCTCCCGGCAATGGCCATGCACCATCGTGTAGCATGCGTGGAAATTTTATCTGGCCTATGGGCACGCCCTAATCTTGCACCTCCTTTGGGAAAACACCGGTTTTTCAGGTTCAAAAAATGGAATGTCAAAATTTCTCCAAATGACCACGAAATCTCTAGTTGGAGAAGTCGCTTGTGATGCCGAGAGGGATCTAGGTGACGAGTTTGGGCTCAATCCATGTAGTGGTTCCATGTTCTAGGCACCGAGGGGGGAATCTAGGGTTGGAAGCCATGTTAACTCACACTCGATAGACATCCTGGTGGTGCCTTGGGTGCCAAAGGACCTGGTATGCATTTCCTATGATTTTATGAGGGAAGTGGGTCACATACAAGGGCTCTAGGAGCTGTTTTCACTTTTTTCGATTTTGTTTGGTGCTGCCCAAAAAACGGCGAAACCCGCCGGCGGCCGCGGCAACGCGACAGTTGGTGCAATGTTGGACCCAAGCGTGCATCCAGCCTAGGTACCCCATGGGGCACCCCAAACCTTTTTTCCCTGAAAATTGAGAGTGTCATATAGGGTACATAGAGTTCGAAACCGCATTTATCGGGCCATAACTCAAAAAATAATACTTTTATATGCTTGCACCACGAGATAAATGGTGTAGCATGCGTGGAAATTGCCTTGACACCATGGGCGCTCCCTAATCTTGCACCTCCTTTGGGAAAACACCGGTTTTCCTGGTTCAGAAAATGGAAGTCAAGTTTTCTCCAAATGACCACGAAATCTCTAGTTGGAGAAGTCGCTTGCGATGCTGGGATGCAGCTAGGTGCGGGGTTTGGGCTTAATCCATGGAGTGGTTACATGTTCTAGGTAGCGACGGGGTTATCTAAGGTTGGAAGCCATGTTAACTCACACTCGATAGACATCCTAGTGGTTCCTTTTGTGCCAAAGGACCTGGTATGCCTTGCCTATGATTTTATGTGGGCAGTGGGTCACATGCAAGGGCTCCAGGAGCTCTTTTCAAAAAATATTTTTTTATTTTGTTTGGTGCTGCCCAAAAAACGGAGAAACCCGCTGGCATCAACTGCAACGCGATGGTCAGAGCAATCTTGCACCTAGGCATGCATCCAACCTAGATACCCGATGGGGCACCCCAAACCTTTTTTCTCTGAAAATTGAGAGTGTCTTATGTCGTGGTATTGCCGATGAGTATGCCATGGAGGGGTCCTCACAGTGCGTGTTTAGAGACGTGGGGTAAGGCGGACGGTTGACGGGTACGAGGTAACACAGCTTACCCAGGTTCAGATCCCACGACGGTGGTGGAATCCTACTCCTACTATAAATCACTATAAGGGCAATACGCTGAGTTACAGAGATAGGTTCGCTGTGCGAGTTTGTGTATGAGATTGTCTGAATCGATGCCCTAAAGGCTCCCATAGGCCCGACTTATATAGTCGCCAGATCCTAGGGTTACAGGGAAAAGTCCTAGCCGGACAGGTTACAGAGTCCTACACCGTCTATCACTAGTCTTGTGTATCTTGTACTCCAAGGCTCCGGGTACGCTGGTGATTCCACCGTAGGCTTCCTTTATCCGGCATGGGCCTCCCTTTTGGATCCACCTAATTGGGCCGCCCAGCAGGCCACAGGCCATGCTACGAACTATGGGCCACCCGGGTTAGTCGGATAAGAGACATGCTATGAGGATACCCATATAGCATATCCCCAATAGTAGCCCCCGGAGAACTCAGAGATCTTGCGCCTTCTTGCCTTTTCCCGTGGAATGCTCCTTCTAGACGGATGTCGGCAAATCGTCAAGCAATATCTTGTAGTCCTCCCAAAGAACCCTGCAAAGGTTTCTCCGTCTTCTATGACTAAGTCGGAGAAATGCTGAATCTTCCACCGTACGCTTCCGTAGTCGGATTAAATCCGTCCATGCCAGAATCTTCGATGGGACGGCTCATCTACCCTGTCAGTTATGACGACACAGGCCACAGGTCAGCGACGCCTCGTAACTCACACATGCAGAGAACACAATCATATCCAATTTTCCCGTGCGAGCGATACGAACCGTTTGCGGCGGCGGTTGGAGACGTGGCAAAATTACCGCGCACGTTCACGAACACGTCGTCTACATGGCAACCGTCTGATTAGTTGCACGAATCTTGACGCAGAGTAAGATAAATAGTAACCGTGGGACACTTGCCACTTTTTCACCTCATTCTCTCGCGTCATCATCTTCTTCCTCCAGCCTCACGCCTCCTCGAGCTCTCCGCGGAAAACCTCGAAGAAACCCTAACCTCTCTCTGCACCAGTCGCATCCTCCCAGTCCTCCATGGCCAGCAGCAGCTCATCCCCGTCGATGGCGGCATCGAGCGAAGCCACGGCGAAGCCGGCGAGCTCCATCGTCGTGCCCCCAGAGGGCCTGGTTATCCCCACGTCGGCGGTGATTGAAACCACTGGCGGTGACCATAATCTGGCGGCGCTAGAGCCTCTGGAAAGGAGCCAGATTCACACAAAGGCGTCTGGCGCGGCTTGGACATCACCGGCCGCGACATCCAAGAGATGGTCGCTGAAGGCTACCTCCCCGTGACGGAGGGGCTCGCCTGGCGGGCGGCACCGGCCGGCGAGGTGACACCTTCTCCCCAAGCCAGAGAAAAGGTGTACCTCAAGGCTCGGTTGGTAAGCGGCATTTCTCTGCCCATCTCCCACTTCTTTCTGTCCGTCTTGAATCACTTCAAAGTATCTTAGTGCTTAGAAACTTCGCAGCACTTTGTGAGGGTTACCTAGGGATTAAGCCTAGGTTAGACTTGTTCGTGTACTTCTTCACCGTCAAACGTGAAGCCGGACATAGTAGGGAGGACCTTAGGAACTGCGGCACCATAAGCTTCAAGATCCGACCTGGCCGGCGGTTCCCCGACATCGTCGGCCACGAGTCGTGCAAAAACTGGCAGCGGGCGTACTTCTACGGCCCCGACATTCCTTTGGCGGGCCGAGAAGTGATGTACCCGGACTTCGTGGATGGAGCCGCCGCTGAAGTTTCCACATGGAGATCCCATGCCTCCCTTCCCTCCGACCTCAACGCTTCTCGCGCAATAAGGTGGATCGAGTGGTTCGTAGAGGCGGGTTTGACCGGCTTGGACCTAGCCATGTGCTGGTTCATTAGGTGAATCCAACCCCTGCAGCACCGCGCGAAGTTCATGCACAAGTACACGGGTGATCGAAAGGATTCCCTTCGGACCTCCATGGATAACTTCTCGAGCGACTCCGTCAAGCTCCTTCTGAAGGACATCGTCAAGGTGAAGGATAAGAAGCGTGGCTTCACCATCACCTGCGACATGTACGTAGACGGCAAGTGCCCAAAGGTAGGAATTTTTTTCCGTGTATGACATTCCTCCAGTTTCTCCGTCTTGCCAGTGCCATCTTATCTAAAACGGTAATTTCTTACTTAACATCTTAGCGATCTAGATGAGGACAACCTGGCTGCCCAAATCTACGATCCAAAGATGAAGGAAGTCACGGTCGTGTCCGACGACGATGCCCCGTTGGCGCGAAAGCGGAAGAGCTCCACCTCTGACACTGCCAACGGAGGCAAGAAAAAGAAGACGGAGGGTGTAGCCTCCAAAAAGAGTACTGCCGCCCTAGAGGCGGAAAAGAAGAAAGCCAGCTGGATGTTTGCCAAAGCGCCCCCCCCTAGTGTAAGCCTCTCATTCTCCGACATTGTCTTATTTATCTGTCTTATTCCTGTACTTATGCATTTTGCACGTTTCAGGAAGAAAGCCACAACCAGCCTCAAGAAGTCCTCCAAGACTCTTGGGGCTTCTAGAAATATCAAAGATATGCTGCATCGCGACTCCTCCCCCGCCATCGCCCCTGCTACTCCTGCGGTCAAGCCCTCGTCCGCTCCGACAAGCTCCCAAGTCCAGGAGGCACCAGGCCCTTCCGCCATGGAAGTGGATTCTGGCGCCTCTACCGAACTAGCTGTTGTCGGCGAGCAGGTGACGCAGGTGAGCGCTGCTCTTCAAATGGCTGAAGCTCCGGCTAAGGATGCCATCGGTAGCGGCAAGGTGGTGGTGGGAGCTGGTACCTCTGCCGAAGGCGGCGCCCCTACTCCATCGTGCTCACGCCGAGTTCCCGAAGATAGTTTACCCGGCACTCACGCCGAGTAACACAACTCTTGTTCCTGGAAGAGTGCCGTCATCTCCGACGTGCGGTCTTGAGGAGCTACTCCAACAAGCAGATATCTTGCCAGGAAATAGCATTTCCTTGGCAAGCTGCTGGCCGAGAGCGCTACAAACCTAAAGATCATTACACTTGTAAGTTTTTACTTTACCTTTTGCATTTCGTATGAGTATCCCACTGTAGCCCCCGAGGATGTAGACGGAAAACCATAGGTTTTGCATCTATATGCTCTAAGAGTGACTAAGTTAGAAAAAACTCTCACTGTAGCCCCCAAGCATTTAGATGGAAGAAATTATTCCGACTAGATGCTTTAAGAGTAGCATACATAGTATTCATAATTTTCAGTGCTGTAGCCCCCAAGCCTCTAGTTGTTACTGAATTAGTTCCGACTAGATGCTTAAAGAAAAACTAAGCATATTCTGAGTTAAAAAACTTTATACTGTAGCCCCCAAGCTCTTAATCGAGAACTGAATTAGCTCCGACTAAGTGCTTAAAGAAAAGCTAAGCATATTGCTAAGTTAAGAACTCTCGCTGTAGCCACCGAGCATCTAGGTGGGAAATTTCCGACTAGAAGCTCTAAGCAGACCAAACAACGATTTTAACTTTGTATTTGTTTCCACAGAACAAGAATGCTCGGCGGGGCATGGCCAACGACAAGTACCAGAAGATGCGCAGATCTTGAAGCCGAAAAGGGTAAAACTGCCATCTTGAAGGAACAGATCATCAAAAACAAGAGTCTGTTTTCTTTTTGCACATTTTTGTCTTACTTTTGTGCCCATACTCTCCGAGTACTCACTGTGTACGTGGTTTTCTCCGACTTGCAGAACATGTTGCCAAGGCCAAGGACATTGTCGAGCAATCCAAGCATATCCAGCAGCTGGACAGCGAGAACAGTATCCTGAAGGATGAGAGGAAGGAGATGCTGAAGATGCACGAGGACTCCATGAAAGCCCTGCAGGATTGCGCCTCCGCGGAGATCAATCGCTTAAAGGAGGAGCTTGCGATCCTAAAGGATCAGAAGCAAGCTGTTGATGAGAAAAACCTTTGCCATAGCGAGGCGTTTAAGCTCCTCCAACAAGAGAAATAATCCTTGGAGGACACTGTCTGGCAGGCTAAGGCCAGCATCTTCAGTAAGTGTCCTCCGCCTTGTAGTTCTGTAGTCTGGATACTTAGAGTTTATTGAACTCATGTGATCTTTGTCGGAATTTTCAGCGCCCATGGGTTTAACCCGCTCGCCTCCTTTTGGACAAGGAATGCATGGTTCTTGCCGGCAAATTCATCAATACCGCCATCGCCCAATCCAAGGAGACTGCCAAGCCCCTCCAGATTTATATCAAGGCCTCGGACTCCGTGACGAAGTACTCGGAGATTCTGCACCGAGCCCCAGAGCGTGTCGCGAGCTGGAAAGCTTCATGCGCACGGGCTGGCGCAAGGATAGCGCTGTCTATGGTGAAGGCACACTATGAAGATGCCAACATTGACACGGTGACCTCTGGTATCCCCGACGTCGATGATGACGGCAAGGAGATCGATCACGAAGCCATCCTGTCATCACTCGTGGGTTATGACACCAGGGTTTCCGAGTTGGTGGACGTTGACGTCTTCGTGCCCAGGAACTTCATCGAAAACGTCAACCAAGATTCCTCCGAGTCTCATCGTAGCGCCGACGTCGAGGGTGCTTCTCCGGCTGGCGATGATGCGGCCTCCAAGTCTCCTGTGCCCAAAGAATGAAAAACACTTTGTAATTTTTGTTTTACCTTTGGCGTGTGCACGGAAGAAACTTGGTGATGTAATCTTAAGGCGGAAAACAATGGTGGTCGTATCCTGCTACTTAAGAACTAATTCACAGTATGCATATATTTTTTAAGTAAGTGCTGGCTTATCCATTACTTTGGTTCTTGTGCTTGACTTTTCGTGAGTCAGAAGACTCGTTGTCGGAACCATGCGATTAGGTGATGATGCCCAATGTCACCGTCAATAACCTGAACACAAAATCGCCGACAATAAGTGCCGAAAGTCACTACTCCAGAATCCACATAAAAACAACAAAGAACGTGTAAACCAGAAAACTTAAGCTAACGCCCGTAGGCGGAATTTTCACAAGTGCAATCGCAAGACTTGTGCATAAAGGTTTTATATGATCCAAAAATGAACACTAAAGGAGGTAAAAGACTCAGCAATATGAGTGAACCAAAGAGCTTTATTTCATTGATCATATACGAAGTACACAATTAGATAAAAAAGGCTAAGTGTAGAAAGGACGTAGCTGTGCTAGGTTCCATGGCCGATCAAGCTCCGGGTAGTCATCATCCGGGTCACGTCGCTTACGCTTATGATCCTCGTTGGGTCTATCCTTGAGTTCACGATTGTCGACAAGGTAGTAAGACCCATTGAGCAGTGCCTTGCTTATGATGAACGGTCCTTCCCATGGCGGGGATAATTTGTGTGACTTCTTCTGCTTAAGTCGGAGTACTAAATCCCCCTCTTTAAACGAGCGATTCCGAACGCGGCGACTATGGTAGCTGCATAGCTTCTGATGGTAGATGGCGGATCTTTGGCATGCCAAAACGCGCTCCTCCTCAAGAAGGTCCACATCTAGGCGTCTGGATTCTTCAGCGTCATCTTCGTTGTAGGCGGCAACTCTTGGTGCATAGTGGAGGATGTCGGAAGGTAGGATGGCTTCTGCTCCATATACCATGAAGTAAGGGGTGTAGCCGGTGGATCTTTTGGATGTAGTTCATAAACTCCACAGCACAGATGGCAATTCTTCCGCCCAGGCTCCAGCTGCTCTATGTAGCGGTGCCTCAAGACGTGGCTTGATTCCCTGCAGAATTAATCCATTGGCCCGCTCAACCTGACCATTGGACTGTGGGTGTGCCACAGATGCAAGGTCAAGTCGGATGCCTTTGTCCCAACAATAGGATTCCACTTCTCCGAGTGATAAGTTGCTTCCGTTTTTGGTGATGATGCTATGTGGGAGACCAAATCTCACCACTAGATCTCGGACAAACCCGAGGTTAGTTGCCCCATCAAGCTTTCTAATGGGTTTAGCTTCTATCCATTTGGTGAAATTGTCAACTGCTGCAAGCAGATGCAGAAATCCACACGGTGCCGTCTGTAACGGTCCCACCATGTCTAGCCCCCAGACTGCAAATGGCCAAGTTATTGGTATTGTTCGCAATTCTTCAGCAGGAACATGTGGTTGTCGGGCATAATACTGGCATCACGTGCATGTCTCAACCAGCTTGTCGGCGTCCGCCTTCGTGGTTAGCCAGTAGAATCCTTGCCGGAAGGCTTTCACGACCAATGATCGAGGAGCGGCATGATGCCCACAATCTCTAAGATGGATCTCGCGCAGGATTTCCATACCTTCTAGATGGGAAACGCACTTTAAGTATACACCAGTAGTGCTCCTTTTATAGAGTTGCCCATTGATTATGGTATAAACCTTTGCTTGCCGTACTATTTGCTGTCTTTCGACCTCGTCGTCGGGCAAAGTTCCGTGCTCGAGATACTCCGTGAATGGTTTTGTCCAAGCCGGAGGGATCATTGTCACCATGTTGACGAAATAGTCAGCTCTATCCGGGTTGTCGATGTCGGTGCCCTTCATGGATGGTGTGCGTATATGCTCTAGGAAAACTCCTGGAAGAATTTTCTTGCGCCCTGATCCAAGCTTAGACAGTAGATCAGCCACCTCGTTTTGCTCCCTAGGCACATACTTGACTTCGTAGCCCAAGAAGCTCTTGGCTATCTCGTCCACTTCATTGCGATATGCCGCCATCATAGGGTTCCGCGCGTTCCAGGTGCCAGCCACCTGCTGGGCAACCAAGTCGGAATCTCCACAGCAAACTATGCGCTTGATGCCAATATCCTTGGCTACACGTAGTCTGTGAATGAGTGCTTCATACTCCTCCATGTTGTTTGTAGCCTCGAAGTGGATCTGCAGAACGTAGTGCAACTTGTCTCCTTTTGGTGACTGTAGCAGTACACCAGCCCCCGAGCCGTTGAGCAACTTTGATCCGTCAAAGTGCATCACCCAGTACTCTGGTTCTGGCAGCGGAGTAGCATCTGGCATCTCCGTCCAATCTACAATAAAATCCGCCAAAGCTTGTGACTTGATAGCGTCGCATCTCTTGTAGGTGATCTCGAAGGCGGCAAGTTCAATGCCCCACTTCGCGACCCTTCATGTAGCGTCACTGTTATTGATAATGTCGGGCGGTGGAGTCTTTCTCACTACTATGATTGGGTGCTCCTGAAAGTAATGCCTCAGCTTCTGAGAAGCAAGGAATACTCCATAAGCTATCTTTTGGTAGTGCGGGTAACGATGCTTGGACTCCGTCAAGACCTCGCTCACATAGTAAACTGGTCGTTGAACTCCGTGCTCGTAGCCTGGTTCCTTCCGCTCTACCACATCGACGATGCTAATAACCCAGTTGGTTGCCGCCATGTAAATTAACAGGGGCTCTCCAGGCTCGGGTGCTGCAAGGATGGGCGCTGCGGAAGCAATCTCCTTGAGCTGCTTCAATGCTTCATCTGCTTCGTCTGTCCATGTGAATTTGTCTGCCTACTTCAGCAACTTGTACAGCAGCAAAGCCTTCTCTCCAAGTCGGCTAACGAACCAACTAACTGTTGCAACACAACCTGTTAGTCGTTGAATGTCCTTTAGGCATGTCGGACGGTTTATGTTTAAGATGGCCTTGATTTTCTCCGGGTTGACCTCGATTCCGCACTGGGAAACGATGAATCCCAACAATTTGCCGGCTGGAACCCCGAAGACGCACTTCTTAGGGTTGAGCATCATGTTGTATTTCCGGAGATTATCAAAGGTTTCTTTGAAGTCGGAGATTAAGTCGTTTGATTTCTTAGACATCACCGCGATATCGTCCACATAGGCGTGAACGTTCCGACCAATTTGGTCGTGAAGGCAACGTTGCATTGTCCGCTGGTAGGTAGCACCTGCGTTTTTCAGGCCGAAGGGCATCGTGACATAGCAAAACGTGTCGTATGAGGTAGTGAATGAAGTGGCCAATTGGTCCGACTTCCTCATCTTGATCTGGTGGTATCCTGAGTATGTATCGAGAAAACACAAAAGTTCTGAGCCAGCCGTCGAGTCAATGACTTGGTCAATGTGAGGCAAAGCAAACGGATCTTTGGGACATGCTTTGTTCAAGCCGGTGTAATCAACGCACATTCTTAATTCATTGGTTCCCTTTTTAGGGATAAGTACATGATTGGCCACCCATCGGGTGTGAAGGACTTCTCCGATAAACCCAGCCTTAAGTAACCTAGCTATCTCTTTGCCAATGGCGCATCTCTTCTCATCTCCAAAGCATCGTAGAGGTTGTTTCACTTGTTTACATTTTGGATCTATGTTTAAGTTGTGCTCGGCAAGTTCCCTAGGTACACCTTTCATGTCGGCAGGTTGCCAGGCAAAGATGTCCCTATTCTCACGGAGGAACTCGACGAGCGCGCTTTCCTATTTGGGATCCAGGTTCGTCCCAATGGAGATGGTCTTGGAGGCATCGCCTACCACAAGTTCCACCGGCTTGGTCTCGATGGCGGCCTTGAACACAGGAGCGGAGTCGGAGATCTGCTTCTTCAACGCGGGCATCTCTGAGTCATTAACCTTGCTCTGGATCTCCTTGAATTCTTCGATGTAGAGGACAGCTTCTGCAATGGCTGCTTCATTGATCTTGCAGTCCCTTGCCTTGGTAAAGCTTCCGGATACGGTGATGACACCGTTTGGTCCGGGTATCTTGAGTTTGTTGTAGACGAAGCATGGCTTGGCCATGAACGTGTGGAATATGTCGCGGCCTAATATGACGTGGTACACGCTCTTGAAGGGGACCACCTCAAAGGTCATGCGCGCTTGGCGGTAATTGTTAACGTCGCCAAAGGCTACCTGAAGTGTAATGCACCCAAGGGACCGAGCCTCCCGACCAGGAACTACGCCATGGAACACGGTGTTGGTCCGCCTTAGGTTTGCCTCCGTCAAGTTCATCTTTTGTAGTGTATCCAAGTACATGATGTTGATGCTGCTTCCACTATCCACCATGCACTTGGTGAACTCCACGCCGTCAATCAATGGGTTGATGACCTTGGCATACTGGTTCTCCGTGGGCACAAGGTCTAGGTGGTTCGTCCTGTCCCAAGTGATTGGAACCTCCGACCAGCGCAGGTATTGGGGAAATGGGGGGAGAGTGGCCATCAGGATCCTTAGAGAGGTCTTCTGTTGTCGGACGGTGGGGGTGCCTAGGAAAGTGTGGTAGACTGGGGCCTTCTTTGCGAAGGGGTTCTTGCCCTTGTCGTCGCTCTTGGCGGCGTGCTTGGGGTCAACATCCTCGTCCATGTCACTTGAATCCTTGGACTCTTCCTCCTTCTTCTTCCCCTTGCCCTTGCCTCGCGGTCTGTTCTTCCGACTTCGCTTGTAGCCGTACTCCGGGTCTTCCTTGAGGTCGTTGACGAACTTGCAGTGTCGATTGGTATGGGTGGCCTTGCCGTTGACATCGAGGTGTACGAGGCATGGCATATCGCGGTATTCCTCGTACGTCTGGGGAATGCGGAGCGGCGCCGAGTTGGTTTCACTTCCTCGTTGCTGCCCGCGGCCTGCTCCCCTTCCTTGGCACGTTGTCCGCCTTCTCCTCGTCCTGCAAAAGTCATAGCGACCATGTCGGTAGATTGCTTTTCTTCTGGAGCGGTTTTCCTCTTTGTACTGATGTTCCTCCAAGCTTGGGTTGGAACGGCCGTTGCCGGCAGAGAAGCACGAGCATCGTCGTCGGCAGCTGCGAACTCACTAGCTAACTGAATCATCTGATTGAAGTCAAGCTGATGATTGTCCTGCAAGCGCTTTAGCTTATGTCGGAGCAACATACCCCTTTCCAACCCATTGATGAAGGCGGCCATGGCGGTCTGAGCGTGCACTCCTGCGCAGGAATTTTTCATATCCAGCTAGCAGGAGAGGTAGGAGCGAGATGTCTCGTCTTTCTCTTGCATGCACCGCTGTAGATCGCCCACAGTGCAGGGACGCTTGTATGTACCCTCAAAGTTCTTGGTGAATGCTTCTTGCATATCCAGCCAGTTGTAGATAGACCTTTCTGGCAAGTCGTCGATCCATTTACGGTCTGTGCCCACCAACATTAACGGGAGGTACTTAACGGCGACGTTGGGGTTGCCTCCGGCAATCTCCACCGTGTTGCCGTAGTCCTGCAACCATGTGGCAGGTTTGGCGGTGCCGTCATAGGGCTTGATGGTCTTGTCTATCCGGAAACCTTTGGGGTAGGTTGCGGACCGTATTGCTGGTCCAAAACAACGTGGTCCCAGGTATGGTCCTTCCCGGGCCTCGTGGATCTTATCGATCCGCGAACGTGCATCGTACGACTCCGGGTTCTTCTTCTAGTTGTCGACAGGGGATGGGCTGCGTGAATGACACGGGCCTCTTCCGCCATGGTGACTGCTTGGTGGCGACGGAGGCGGAGGTGGCGGTGGGTTAGCCTTCTTGTTGTTACCCTCCTGCGACGCCTCGCGTCTATCACAGTTGCTTGTTGGACGCGGAGGGTCGTGGTGTGACCTGCTCTTGTGTCCTTGGTGGCGCTCTTCATCATGACGGGTTTGCGCCGCGTTGTCGCGGATGACGATGCCGCACTGCTTTGGTGGGGGCATATCCGTATGATGGCGAGCCTTGTAATCTTCCTGACGTCGGGGGATCGGGGCAGTGGCGATGGGCGGCGAGGTCGGGCTCTTTCTCCGTGGTCGGAGGATATGGGGATAGCATCCTTCCTGTTGCACGCATCCCTCCGTCTTTGTTCTGATGAACCTCTCTGTGATCCGACATCCTAAGGAGATCTGTCCCTTGGCGGTTTGTACTGGCTAGATCGGCAGAGCGTTAGGTCAGACTCAAGCCTCTGAGAGGTGGCCTTTTCCTGCTGCTTTACCGCTTTGGCCACTAGGTCATAGACATGTTCTACTGCCTCAGGCGATCTATCCTGCTCCAGAAGGGTCTTGGCGACGGCGAGGTTAAGGAGTGGGGTGGGCATCACCTGCTTGCCTTCACTGTCAATGTATGGCTTGGCATGTGCCGATTTCGAGGGAGCCCATCCTAGGTTGCGCCGTACACCAGGATCGTTGATGACGCGAGCTGGAGCCTTCTGCTGCTGCAGCAGAGTCTTGTACTCGGCTTCCATTGCTCTAGCTTTCTCTATGGACTTCTTCGCGTTGACCAGGTCTCGATATAGTTTAGCGCCTTGCTCCGTGATGGCTTGCGCCTCCTCCAGCAGCTGCTGGCGCTTCTCGTCAAGCTGAGTCACGTTCCGGATATGATCGACGGTTAGTGGCTCGACGAGGAGATTGAGGTACATCACTCTATCAGCTGGAGTAACATGGGCTGCTGCCGACGTGGATGCTGGAGGCGGCAAGTTTGCGGTGTTGTTGTTGCTCGGACCGGTGCTGAGTTCCTACGGCTGCTGCACTGGGTTAGGCGGAGGAGGCATGACCTTTGCGCGATCATCGTCAGCGGCAATAAGTGGTCCCTTCCCGTTATCCAGCGCCGTAGGCGGAGCTTGCCCGGGCTGATCTTCATCCATCGTTGTCCCAATGGTGATGAACACCCCTCGAGACATGACGGTGTTATTAGCTTGCTCGTCGCGCGAGTACTCCTCCATCTCTTGCATAGCGGAGTCTAGCTCTTCTGGACTAAAGTCTATTTCCTCTGAATCTGCACTGAAATCAGCATAAAGCGCGTCAATGACAGAGTCGGAGGGTGCCAGGACTTCCTAGATGACGGGCGGTGGAGGTTCAACGACCTCGACGATGACTGGAGGTGGTGGTTCTGCTACGACGATGGCGGCCGGAGGCGGTGGTGGTGGTGGCTGAATCTGAGGGGCTCCATCAATGAGCGCAAGTGCTGTCTGAGCTGCCGCTTCGGCATCCACATAGTTGTTGACGGTGTTCACCATGCCTTCGAAGGTAAGGCGTCCTGACACCTGTTGCCGTCTTAGAGAGTGTCGGAGAAGCGTGCCATGGTCCAGTCCTTCCACAAAGTGATAGATAGCATCATCATTGGGGTAGTGGGCCAGATCGGCTCGTATACGGAGCCACCTGGCCAGGTAATCGCGGGGGTTCTCTCTGAACGCAGCGCGCCAGATCGAAGATGGTAACCACGCCGACGAACTTGGATCTCTGTTGTCCAGACGCGCGGATAAAGCCAGCGGATTTGCAGTGATCTTCCACCTTTATATCCTGTACGGGGGCGGTTTGGGTGGGTCTTGAATTTTTCCGATCTTTGCCGGCAAACTCCGAGTTGAGATCCGACATCGATCCTTCCGCGAACGTATCCTGCCCGTAGGCGGTCCGTGCGGGTCTTGATGCTTTCTGATCTTTACCAACAAACTCCGAAGAGAGTCCCGACATCGATCCTTCCGCGAACGTATCCTGCCCGTAGGCGGTCCGTGCGGGTCTTGACGCTCCTCCGACTTCCAGGGAACTAGTGCCCGAGTCGGTTTCGCCGATGAAGAGTTGGATGTCTCCGATAGGAACGATCGAACACCGCGTAGGGTTCATCTTCGCCGGGATCCAGAACTCATCGGGAGGGACGATCGGAACGTTGCCGGAGAAGAGAACGCGGCCGATGGCTATGGTTTCGCCAATTCCAGCGAAGATCTTGGTCCTCGCCCGCTGAAGAGCCTGAAACGCCTCTTGCCCCACGGTGGGCGCCAACTGTCGTGGTATTCCCGACGAGTACGCCATGGAGGGGTCCTCACAGTGCGTGTTTAGAGACGTGGGGTAAGGCGGACGGTTGACGGGTACGAGGTAACATAGCTTACCCAGGTTCAGATCCCACGACGGTGGCGGAATCCTACTCCTACTATAAATCACTATAAGGGCAATACGCCGAGTTACAGAGATAGGTTCGCTGTGCGAGGTTGTGTATGATATTGTTTGAATCGATTCCCTAAAGGCTCCCACAGGCCCGACTTATATAGTCGCCAGATCCTAGGGTTACAGGGAAAAGTCCTAGTCGGACAGGTTACAGAGTCCTACACCGTTTATCAGTAGTCTTGTGTATCTTGTACTCCAAGGCTCCGGGTACGCTGGTGATTCCACCATAGCCTTCCTTTATCCGGCATGGGCCTCCCTTCTGGATCCACCTAACTGGGCTGCCCAGCAGGCCACTGGCCATGCTACCGACTATGGGCCACCCGGGTTAGTCGGATAAGAGACATGCTATGAGGATACCCATATAGCATATCCCGAACATCTTATAGGGTACATACAGTTAGAAACCGCATTTACCTGAACGTAACTCAAAAAATACAGTATATGCTTGCACCACGAGATAAATACCCAAATCCCGGGAATGGTCATGCACCATGGTGTACCATATGTGGAAATTGCCTCCGGTCCATGGACGCGCCCTAATCTTGCACCTCCTTTGGGAAAACACCGGTTTATCCGGTTCAGAAAATGGAAATTCAAGATTTCTCCAAATGACCATGAAATCTCTAGTTGGAGAAGTCGCTTGAGATGCCAAGAGGGAGCTAGGTGTCGGGATTGGGCTCAATCCATGTAGTGGTTCAATGTTCTGGGCAGCGAGGGGGGAATCAAGGATTGGAAGCCATGTTAACTCAAACTCGATAGACATCCTGGTGGTGCCTTGAGTGCCAAAGGACCTGGTATGCCTTGCCTATGATTTTATAAGGAAAGTGCATCACTTGCAAGGGCTCTAGGAGCTGTGTTCACATATTTTTTCATTTTTAGATTTTTTTTGGTTCTGCCCAAAAAACGGCGAAACCCGCCGTCGGCCGTGGCAATGCGATGGTCGGTGCAATCTTGGACCCAGGCATGCATCCAGCCAAGGTACCCGATGGGGCATCCCAAACCATTTTTCCCTGAAAATTGAGAGTGTCTTATACGGTATATACAGTTAGAAACCGCATTACCCGGCCATAACTTCAAAAAAATAAAGTATGGGCTTGCACCACGAGATAAATACCCACCTCCCGGGAATGGCAATGCACCATGGTGTAGCATGTGTGGAAATTTCCTCGGGCCCATGGGCGCGCCCTAATCTTGCACCTCCTTTGGGAAAACACCGGTTTTGCGGGTTTAGAAAATGGAAAGTCAAGATTTCTCCAAATGACCGCAAAATATCTAGTTGGAGAAGTCGCTTGCGATGCCGAGAGGGATCTAGGTGTCGGTTTTGGGCTCAATCCATGGAGTGGTTCCATGTTCTGGGCAGCGAGGGTGGAATCTAGGGTTGGAATCCATGTTAACTCACACTCGATAGACATCCTAGTGGTGCCTTGGGTGCCAAAGGACCTAGTATGCCTTGCCTATGATTTTATGAGGTTATTCGGTCACATGCAAGGGCTCCAGGTGTTGTTTTCACTTTTTTTATATTTTGTTTGGTGCTACCCAAAAAATGGCGAAACCCGCCGTTGGCCACGGTAACACGACGGTCGGTGCAATCTTCGACCGAGGCATGCATCCATCCTAGGTACCCCATGGGGCACCCCAAACCATTTTTGCCTGATAATTGAGAGTGTCTTATAGGGTACATACAGTTAGAAACCGCATTTATCGGGCCGTAACTCAAAAAAATATAGTATATGCTTGCAGCAAGAGATAAATACCCACCTCTTGTGAATGTCCATGCACCATCGTGTAGCATGCATCGAAATTTCCTCGGGCCCATGGGCGCGCCCTAATCTTTCACCTCCTTTGGGAAAACACCGGTTTTTCAGGTTTAGAAAATAGAAAGTCAAGATTTCTCCAATTGACCACGAAATCTCTAGTTGGAGAAGTCACTTGCGATGAAGAGGAGGAGCTAGGTGTCGGGTTTGGGCTCAATACATGGAGTTGTTCCATGTTCTGGGCAGCGAGGGGGGGAATCTAGGGTTGGAAGCCATGTTAACTCAGTTTTTCCCTCTGTGCTAGTCACGAATACTTAGAAAAGCCCTTACTATAGCTCACCCAGAAACCAGCACGCCCTGATTGGTCTGACAGTTGTCACGCGGATCGCGCCAGCCAACCATTGATCCACTTTGATCTAACGGCCACACAAAATTGTTATAGTAGCAACATCCCAATATTATTACACACGACATGGTAGTTACAACAATTACAATGCAGGACGTGGCTGTTAAATATTTAATAACAATACTAACAATAGAACATTACTCGTTCTCATCGTCGTCCTCATCATCACCGTCGGTGGCGGCGGTGGTGTTCTCCGATGACTCGTTGGCAACTCCCTCGTCATATATACGCGTCCTCTCCTCGTTGGAGTCCTCCTCCTCCTCGTAGTCCCACGGGTCAGCGCCACTCTCCTCTGCTTCTGCCTCCAACTGCTCCATGAACGCCTCCTCATTGCCCAAGTCAGAGTCGTCCTCATCGTTGGATCTCTATTCCTCCTGCCCTTCTTCATGGTGGTCTCGCATGCCTTCCTCCGGTGCTCCTCCATCTCTGCTGCTGCTTAGTGCTCCTCCATCTTTGCCGGTGCAACACGCTTCTCGGTTGTGTTGGGTACAACAAGCTTCGACCTCGCGGTGTCCTCGAGCACCGATGTCAATGGATCCAGGCATGGTTGGACACGCCGTGGTGCCTCAGATGGCTTCCGGCGGGCACGAACGATGCCGCGATGAGCAGGTGACGCAGGACGGTCATCCACCGACAAGGATCTGCCACTACCATGGCACGGTTCAATCCTGCGTGAGGAAGTTGTTCCGAAATGCGTGATGGAGGGTACGCAGAGTTGGGTGCCAATCCTATCAAGGGTGCCAGGAGCATCTCATAGTCTAGTCACGTAAAAATTGTGCTACATCGTAAAATATCTATGCACTAGGAGTATTGTCACATAACAAATCACAAAATGCGCCATGTGGCAACATCGGGAAGTGTATAGTGTGTGCATGTCGATGTGGAGTTGAACGTTTCAGCATGTTGTGTTTGTGCAGTAGTTGCGCGCGTCATGACAATCCATTGAGCATGAAGGCACACTGGACGTGTAGCCCGTAATTACTTCCTTCCTCGTAGTACCACCCCGTCCCTTTATCCACGGGATACTAGGCGGCGTACGCCGAAGCCCCCGCTGAATAGTCCATCTCATTAAAGACAGTCCAATCGAGTCCCATCGTGTGGACTGTGGGGCTTTATTCCCTGGTTCTACCAGTCATGCTTTTTGAGAAGGAAGCAACATAGGCCATCGATTAACAAATGAACGGTGGATGTAGGTTGAGATAGCACCGGATAAACGGTGCTCTTGTATAAGACTGTACCACGGACTGGACTCATTGACCATTCTCACCCGCCCATCACTTTCTTCTTCCTCCTGCCCCCGTCTTCCTCCTACTGCATTAGCCATGGCTCCCCGGAGGAGAGGTGGATCAACCGTGCGCGCGCAGAAAAAAGAGAGAGCTCGCCGCCTTCAACTTCCTGCTCAACCAGCTGCGCATCCCCCCCTTGCACAGATACCCAATCTCTCCTAGCAATGTCGCTGAATGTTCCAGCAAGCTGGGGCTCCTCCTACTCCCGGTACAGTCTTCTTCTTCTTCTTATTCTTTGTTTTCATCTTCTCCTATGTCTACTTCTTATTATTCTTCTTATTACTATGCTACATATTCCAGGGTGGCCGTGGACCTTGAAAGCAGCACAATGGCGGCGGAGGCGCTGAATGTTCCAGCAGGCCAAGGCTCCACCCGGTACAGTCTTCTTCTTCTATGTATAGTTCTTATTCTTCTTCTTATTACTATGCTACATATTCCAGGGCGATCGTGGACCCTGAAAGCAGCACGATGGTGGCGGCGGCGCTGAATGTTCCTGCAGGCCAGGGTTCCTCTCAGTACAGTCTTCTTCTTCTATGTCTACTTCTTATTCTTCTTCTTATTACTATGCTACATATTCCAGGCGGCCGTGAACCCTGAAAGCAGAACGATGCCGGTGGTGGTGTTGAATGTTCTAGCAGGCTAGGGCTCCTCCCGGTACAGTCTTCTTATTTTTTTCCTCTTCTACGTCTACTTCTTATTCTTCTTCTTGTTACTCTGCTACATATTCAAGGCCGGTCGTGGCCCCTGAAACCAGCATGATGGTGGTGGCGGCGCTGAATGTTCTAGCAGGCCTGGGCTCCTCCCAGTACAATCTTATTCTTCTTCTTCTATGTCTACTTCTTCTTCTTCTCCTTACTCTGCTACATATTCTAGGATGGTCATGGATCCTGAAACCAGCACGATGGCGGCGGCATCACAGGACCCGTTCAGCCATGTTCCTCGGCTCAGCGAGGTAGGAAATTCCGACATGCATTTGGTTTTATTTTTGAGATTCTAAATGTGGAAATATTAGATCATGTCTGCCCGCAAGTAGCCTCCAAGTAGGGACCACGCTCAATCTTCGTAGACACATTGGGTTTTTTGTGACTTGAATATTGTGCTTCCCTCGAACATGCAGTACAATTATAGAGCACCTATTTTAAATAACATGAACGATGCAGCAAGTGAAGGCCTATTACCGTGACAAGGTGGCCACGATAAATGCCAAGATAGACAAACAACTGCAGGGTGCATGCTCCCTAACCCAGGCTAATGATCGCCTTCGAAGGAATTTGTCTCTCCAGAAGGAGATCACGCTTGATTTTTCACTTAACATCAAGAGGATTGAAGCAGAGCGCGACGAGATGCAGAGGGTTATGGACGAGCTGTAGAAATTGATCGCACACAGCTTGTCCAAACAAGACATGGCCATCAAGTTAATTATCGAAGCTCTTGTGTGACAAGAAGAATCTCTAGAATAGATGCGTCCTCCTGCTGGACAAAGCCACTGAGACACGCAGAGAACGCATCATCGAAGCAAAGGCTGCCATTGAAGCCTACAATGACAGGGAACGTTGTCTGGATGCATTGAGATGGATGAAGGAGGACATGGGCTGAGGTCTCACCGTGCCCAAGAGTCCAAACAAGGAGAACGAGGAGCTAACGGCAATGCCCAATTCATATTTCGAGTAGAAGGGGGCAAGAATCTCAGTTCATGCTCCGCTGCTTTTGTAATTTATTTATGTCGTGCAATTAAGGAATCTTGGAGCAACTCCTTTCTTTCCATTATGAATCCGAGCTTGGAATTAGATTATGACTATGCCACTACAATTTGGTTACATTGGAAAAACCCACAACAACCTTAGTTGGATATAGTCCCACATTGCTTTGAAATTGAAATTAGGACTATGCCACTACTTTATCCTGTTGAATTGGGAAAAGGCTATATTTCTCTAACATTCAAATTAGGAATATGCCACTAGATCTAACATTGGAATTAGGACTATGCCACTAGTTGATTATGTTAAATTTGAACAATTCTTGATTGCTCTGTCCTTCAAATTATGACTTTAACATTAGTTAATTTTTTAAATTATGGAAAATAACCACATATTTTTGCTGCAGCAGAAGAGGCAACAGCTAAACCCAGAACTGCCGACCTAGCTAAAGGACAATATGGCCATCCAAATAGAGAAGCAGAATTTTCAGAAAGTGTCCCATGACCGCCTGAGAGAAGAAGTCATGATACTTTATGACAAGTGCAACAATCTGAAGGTGGATATCACTGGCTGGAAGGAACTTCATGAGAAAGGTATCGCCTCGACGTGTGAGAAGAAGGAGATCATCAAGGATCTCACTGTGGATAATCTTAAGCTTACTGATAAGCTTGTCGCTTCCCAGACGGAGTGCTTGAACCAGCAGGAGGCGCACGTCCAAGTACTAAGGGAGAAGGTAAAAACAAAAGCGGACCTGATCGAACGAACCCTCGAACTGGAGCTTCTCAGGAAGGGAAACGAGCATCTCCATGCCAGGCTTAGTGCAAACTATAAGTTCCTCTAAAATTAGTTTACAAACTATGTGTTCTGACGGACCAAATCATGTTTTATCCATGTAGTAGTGATTTTGTAAACGTGGACCTCTCTCTATGCAAACTATGGTTTCTGCTGAAAGCTTATTTTTCTCAAGGATTGAGTTTGGATTAGTCAAGATATCACAATTGCAAGTCTTACAGTTAACCAGTTTTAGATATTGCCATGGCACAAATTATTCATCTAAAATTTCCATGATCGTCTATAGCTTGTCCTTGTTCACCTCACGCTCCTTCTTCAGATCCTTCAACAGATCCGCAATGCAGTACTCTAGCTTCTTATTCTCTTCGATGAGTTGATCCCTCTCCTTTTCTGCCTTCTGAATCTTCTGTGCAGTTCCCACCACCAAGTTCCCATTGATTGTGTCATTTAGTTCTGACCGCAGATGCTTGATTTCCTGTTTCAGCTCCTTATTTCCTACCAAGAGCTTGTAATTTTTTGCAGCTGCATCACAGTCATCTGTAAATCTCCCCGACCTTTCGAGCTCATAGATATCCCACAACTGGGCCAAATATTTCTTTAGTGTCTCTGGCCACTCAAGATCCACCCACTCTACTGCTTTACACATCGGGCCAACCTAAAAAACACGGTACAATAATTATCAACATAACACTACACAATTTTCTTTAGGTCGCCATTGTACATAACGAAAGAAAACCTAAATTTTACAGCCCAAAAACCTTCTTCCAGTGTTACCTCCTTCAAATGCAACATATTTCCTCAGTTTTAGCTAATGGTCACATGGTACTTCCTAGTCGAGATCTAGGCCCTCCCAATCGGGGTCGTAGATCGTGAGTGGTACCTACAAGGGAACGAAAAGCTAGAAATAAACACGATTGCATGCACATTTCAAGTCTTGGCTCAAGGTAATTACCAATGCCTAACCATTGCCGAGAAAATAGAGGAACTCACATTGGGGAGGGAAGACTCGATGTCAGAGAGAAAGCTGTCACTGCTCAACTGGTCGTCCTTGTCATTCCAGGGCGGCATGGCGAATGCGGATACGGCGACGCGTCGGCGAAGGTGAGGAGAGAGAGGAGGTTAGTGAGTGGAGAGAGGAGCGGGGAAATTGAAGTGCGTCAACGTATCAACATTGACTAAATTGGCATGCTACAATGGTTTAATTGATACAATGTCCCGGGGCTGGATTACTATCTCATATCTAATAGTTTTCTCTTCCTTCATTTTAATTTGTAATATTAATCATTTACTTCCGCCTTACCAATTTGTTTGACTTATATAAACATACAAAATGTTATGTACCAAACAATATAGGATTAGGGTTTATGGTTTAGGGTCTAATGAACTATTTATTGTACTAACCCCTTAAATCCTTATTCCTAAATCCTAGCCATGTTCGTACAATAGATCGCGGTCTCCTACTTAGTATTTTTTTCCTAAACCCTATGCTCGTTGTAACATCCCAAAAATATTAATCAAGGTTATCAAATTCCAATCACCCAAAATTAGTGTTAACAAAAAATTTTGTTAATTAAAATCATATGAATGCATGTGTGTATGTGATGAATGTATGAATGCATGAATGGAATTGTTTGATTGTTGTGAATAGCAAGGAATGGTTTAAAGATGAAAACAACATCATCCAAATCATTTCCAAGAAGAAAAAAATCAAGAGAAATTCAAAAACAAACCAAATAAGCAAATGGTCATTTTTGTCAATCTTGCTCACTAGGCCACTTCTTTTAAAACAGAAGCAAATCCATTTCTTTTCACCCCTTTCTAGACCAAGTAAAAGTGAACCCATGCCCACTTTGCAAAACCACAGAAACATTTGGCAACCCTATTCAAATGAAAATTCAAAATTGAATCTATATCATATGTAAAGATCACCATCTCTCAAAACCCCACCAAACCAGTTCATCTTGACAAATCCAAACAACAAGAGAAAACCTAGTATGTGACTAGTACACCCACCAAGTTTCATTCAAAAATTCAAATTCAAATCTCTTGCGGCCATTTCATCAAACACCTTCTAAACATAAATCAAATTAAACATCAAACACTATAGTGAGCAGGGTTTGTGCGTAACTTGTTCCCTCTCTAGCTCACACTACACTCTCAGTAGATCATCTAACTAGTTTAACCATCCCTAGCTCACTGTGAACTCGACCATGCCATCAATGGTGACCATGGCCGAGCCCAAATTGCCACCCCATGGTCGACAGCAAGCTACGAGCCTAACTAGCCTCGCGAACCTTGTCTAGCAAGCACTCCACCGTCCACCGCCACCCCTTTCCAGCGCACGAGCCCTGCCAGCCACTGAACCACCCAGAACGTGCACGCCCAGTCTCTCTGCGATAATGCCGAGAACGCGCCAGAGCATCGCGATCGACATGCTCGCACAGACCGCGCCCTGCCTTCGCCGCTCGCATACGTGATCACCACCGCACAGACATGCCCATTCAGCGAGCGCGACCAGGACCGCCCGTGCACCATTAAAACTCCCGTTAGAGCCGCCTAGAGCATCCAAGTGTTTCGACCGCATCGCACCGCCCCACGCCTCACCACCATGCCGTTGAGCTTCGCCAGGAGGCAGCGCACCGTCCCCTACCCTCAGCCATGTCGTTAGCTTGCTGTGTAGCCGAACCCGATGTAACATCCCAAAAATATTAATCAAGGTTATCAATTCCAATCACTCAAATTTAGGGTTAACAAAAACTTTTGTTAATTAAAGTAATATGAATGCATTTGTGTAAGTGATGAATGTATGAATGCATGAATGGACTTGTGTGATTGTTGTGAATAGCAAGGAATGGTTTAAAGATGAAAACAACATCATCCAAATCAATTCCAAGAAGAAATAAATCAAGAGAAATTCAAAAACAAACAAAATAAGCAAATGGTCATTTTTGCCAATCTTGCTCACTAGACCACTTTGAGTGTTTCTAGTCCAAGATTTCAAACAGAAACAATTCCATTTCTTTTCACCCCTTGCTAGAACAAGTAAAAGTGAACCCAATACCACTTTGCAAACTCAAAAAAACATTTGGCAACTTGATTCAAATGACAATTCAAAATTGAATCTATATCATATGTGAAGATCAACATTTCTCAAAACCCCACCAAACCAGTGCACCTTGACCATTCCAAGCAACCAGAGACTACCTAGTATGTGACTAGTACACCCACCAACTATCACTCGAAAATTCAAAGTCAAATCTCTTGCGACCATTTAATCAAACACCTTGTAAACACAAATCAAATAAAACATCAAACACTATAGTGAGAAGTGTTGTGCCTAACTTGTTCCCTCTCTAGCTCACAACACACTCTCAGTAGATCATCTAACTTATTAAACAAGCCCTAGTTCATTGTAAGCTTTACATTGTCATCAATGGTGACCATGGCCGAGCCCAACTTGCCACCCCAATGTCGACAGCAAGCTAGGAGCCTCTCTATCCTCGCCAACCTTGTCTAGGAGACAAGCCACCATCCACCGCCACCCCCTGTCCAGTTCCCAAGCCTTGCTAGCCACTCGACCACCCAGAACAAGCACGCCCAACCTCTTTGAAAGCATGTCGAGGGTACGCCAGAGCATCGTGCTCGACACGCTCGCACAGACCATGATCCGCCCTCACTGCTCGCGTGTGTGAACACCACCGCCCCAGGAACCTCCCGGACATGCCCGTTCATCGCTGCGCGACCAGGAGGACCCGTGTGCCATTAAATTTCCCGTCGGACCCGCCCAGAGAATCGCAGTGTTCTGACCAATTCGCACCGCCCCACGCCTCGCCAAGATGATGTTAAGCTTCGCCAGGAGGCAACGCACCGTCCCCTAACCGAAGCCATGTCATTAGCTTGTTGTGCAGACGACCACGACGAGCTTTGCCCATCCCGCACTGCCCTCTCCCTGGTGTATAAATAGAGGCCTTCCACGTTCGATTTCAGCACACCATCTCACTCACCTCTCTATCAAAACCACCCCACCTCATTCCCGGAGCAAGGCGAGCACCAGGTGGCCCGGAATTTCGCCGGAGTCAGCTGCGGAGGAGGAGAAGATGAGTCGTTGATTGGAGCCGCCCAAGGAGGAGCCACCGGTACCAAGAGAATCGCTGTTGTCGACTTCATCATTCGCCCCCATCGCCGACCATCGCCAGAGCCTCGGTGAGCCCCCACTGACCCCCAGTGGCCGCGCTAGGGTTCGACCTCGCCGCTTTCTATTCAGACGTGGACGATGAACCTCAACCATAGATCTAGCTTCTAATCCTACGACCCTAATAGCCCCGTACCCCTTTGCACCCTCCTGTCTCGCTGACTAGTGGGGACAACCACTTAAACCCGCTCGCGGGCGCTGTGCGCAGTGGGCCGACCCTGTTACACTCCCGCATGACCTAGTAATTCAAACTTAGGTTTTTTCCATTTAGTTTCAAACTTAGTTCTGTCTATAGACACAAAAATCAATCCAGGGAGATTCACTGAACCAAATTGCATGAAACTAGTTTTGTTATAAAAGTATTGAAATTCTTAATCCAAGCCCTTGGATTCAAATCATTTGAAATTATAGATCACCTATGGTAAAAAAAACAAGGCAGAAGCTTTTCTGCATTCAAACATTTTTCAAAATTCAACCATAACAGCTTTTGAGTTGTTTCCAACTCTCAAAAATCACATTTGACAAGACCTTTCTGAATATATAAAAATATCTAGGTTTACTTGCAGAAATAATGGACAATTAATAAAAGAATGCCCCATAGGCATTTCTAGTCACTTTATTTAATTATAAAAAAGGTTAAACCTTATTAAATTGTGACACCACTTTAAATCACAGTCCCATGTACTGAAATATGTGGTGATGACATGTGTCAACATGATCCCATGTTTTAGTTGGAGAATATTAAATGTTAAGTAGTTTTTCCATGAGTAGAAATTACTTTTCTAAAATAAAATAAATAGAACCTTTGCCTTAATCCTTGTGACAATAGTGATGATGCTAGATCATCTAGTGTGAACCTTTGTGTTCTAAATAGAATTAGTTAAGTATTGTTTGGTTATTGTGTACTTCGTATTTATTTATACACGCTAGTACCGAACAAGGTTACGAAGAGGAAGGAGGATACTATGAGGAAGAAGCCAAGGAGAACTTCAACCACTGCTCTGCACAAGGCAAGCTATAACCTTGCAAGTTAACCCTTGCCTTATAACTATGCCAACTAGATGCATTAGACAAAGCTTAATTATTTTATTTCTTTATCAAAGCTTTCTACTTGTGTTTACTAGTGAATTGTAGATTTTAGAAAGATTATTAAAGGTATCATAAAGAGCATAAAACTTGTCCTAAGTTAGATAAATCTTGATGTCATCCTGAGGCATGAGATTTAACTTAGATAAGTCACACTTGATTATCACCGTCATTAGTGTTTAATCCCACTTGTAAATGCTAGTGCTAAGCATAAAACTTGATCACTTTAGATGGGAATACTTGGTGAAAATGATTATGAAAACCTTAGAATGATGAGAGATTCTACTTAAATGTTTTGACATGTGTTCTTGAACACCAAATGATTTTGATGATGAAAATGTTGAGGCATGAGCCTTAGCCCTTTATAAAACTAATGGTTGTCTGGATGCGATACCATTCCAATTATACCGTACAACCACAATACCCGAAATTTGGGTAGGGCTTGACTGGAAATTTATAAACCTTAGTATGGGTTCCCTTGCGGCCAAGGTTTGAGCTGAGGCTAACTTGTGAAGATTTTCCACCTATGCAGTTCCCAAGATGACTGATGGTCATGGTTGGGAGGCCAAACTAATAGGAGAGGTGCCTAAACTAGGGCATGTAATTAAAAGGTTAGGATTGATTATCCGCATACTGAGTATGGTGAATTCAGGATTTTTCCTGGCGGATGTATCGAATATTATGGTGAAAGTGTACCACTTCTGCAGAGTGTCAAACTATTCGAACAGCCACGTCCGTGGTTATGGACAGTTGGAGTGGCCATACTGTTCCATCGTCAGATGTTTTCAAAATGACTTATGAAATGAATCATGGTTTTGACTTGACCAAAATAGGGTTGTGATATGAAAATTTGAGTTCCCATTTAGGTGTTATAAAACTTCAACTAGTTTTCTTTGCTTATGAACTTAGTTAAGGTAACTCTGGCCTTTTGCAAAACAACCTAGAGCCTAGTATTTCCTACTCAAAATCACTTCACTTGTTAGTCTTAGTTTGCGAGTACTTAAAGAGTACTCATGGATTTGTCCCTGGCTATTCCCGTGGCCATACTATGAAGAGGACTATCAGGAGGATGGACTATAGGAAGGTTACGAGAACTAGGATCATCTCCCATCGTCAGCATTGCCTGTGACCATGAAGATGGAGCTTCGCCCACGCTACCGTTATTATTACGTTATTCCACTGCTATGATTGTATTAAGACTAGATCATGAGATCCTTTATTTTCTGTAAGACCTTATGTATGGTTTGTAATGGATGATGTACTATGATATCCAATCTGTTATGTCTCGCAAAAATGGTAATCCTGGGATTGCGATGTATGGCATAACAGGCATCTGGGATTAAAAATCCGGGTGTTGACAAGTTGGTATCAGAGCCATCCTGACTATAGGAGACCCTAGTTATAATGGACGCTTGAGTCAAAAACTTAGTTTCAAAACAAAGGAAGTGAGTATTTATGAAAACCTATTCTCATTCTTATCACTTAGATTCTTTCATGAAAATTCATATTCCTCAAAACTTCTTGCAAAACTTACATAAAATTGGACACACTTGATCACTCTACTAATGATGGGGGAATACCAATCGGGGTATACCCACGAAGCGGATTCGTCAGCTGGATCGAGCCGACTGAAGCCAAGCCCAGAGCGGGTCGACTCGCCCAATACGGCGAGTGGCGCGTGCTGGACCCAGACGACTGGCGCCGACTGGAGGCCCAAGGCGGCGACTCCAATAGAAAACCCACTAAAGCACTTGTAAACCCTAACTGGCTGCATATATAAAGCCACCAAGGGCACCCCCAAGGGGTACGTCATATTAGATCTAGTCTCCCCCACCGCCTCCGGCGACTCCATTGTAAACCAATCTATGATCATATACTAGATTGATAGCAGGACGTAGCGATCCTCCACCGAGGGGACGTGAACCTGGGTACATCGTGTGCCAATCTCGTTCCCGGATTCTCCTACGTCGCCTTGCTCCCTCTACGTAAGCTACCCCCAGTAGCATCTGCCGTGTAATACCACGACAGTTGGCGCCCACCGTGGGGCAAGCGGTGCTTGGAGGGTGATAATCCGGGCGGGATCCCTTACCGTCAACGAGGATCAATTTCTGTGTGCATCGCACGCCGTCTATGGAAATCATCCCCTAGAGGTCCATCTAGTCGCGTCACGTCATAGTCCATCGAGCCGTCAAGATCGCCAGCATCGCTTGCAGTGGCTTCGGGCCAGATCGATCCGGAAGCAGCTGCATATAATAATTGCAGCTTGGCAAAGCCTAGATCGTACGGAAGCAGCAGCTGCCGCGAATCGAAGTTCCAAGATTGATACTACTACGTGGCTGGGAGATCCGCTGCAAAGAAGAAGTAAAAAAGATAGACTGTGTTCCAATTCAGGTACGTACTACAAGCTAATAGCGCCAATCTATTTTGTAATTGCAGCATCGTATCAAACTCAAACTCCTGACCGCATGCGTGTGTGTTTGAGTTTTCTTTTCTAATCTAGGATAATGCCGGACTAAATTATCAATGCTAATCATTGTTATTTTCACTCGTGAACTCGTGCGAGGAATAAATTTGGGGAACCTGATCGAGTCGACCTCGACGTTGCGCGCGTCCGTCCGGAGGTGGTGGCGCCCCCTCAGATCAAGAAGTCACGCGGCTGCAGACCAATTCCCAGCGAGTCAACCATGAAAGCAGCTGCGCTCATGTAATCAGAAGAGACGCCTGTTATGTTATTCAACGTGTGCGTGGCCATGGATTCGCCAAGCGCAGCGTGCGCTGCAATCTCAATCGAGGTTGAATTGTATCAAGCCTCGGCACAGCAACGTCTCATAGATGTTTCGTCAGATAAACATACGTAACAAGTGCAGATCGATCGCATATGGCAAGACTGATGTGATAATCACATAGGATTTACTTCTTACTGATCATTCTTTCAATAAATTATTATTTGATTTAATCATAATCGTGTGTTTACTTGTGTATGTATGACATCCCGTTTGAAACGATGGAGTCGTGAAGGAGCCAACTCAGTCGCTCGGCTGCCGCGGACTCGCACCATGCCGACTTGCCACCCTCGGCGACTCGCCCGTTACAGACTCACCTGCCGCGTTGACTTCGCCATAGCGCGACCTCCGTCCGCCGCGTCGACTTTGTGTCCGCCGCGTCGATTTCGCCATAGCGTGACCTCCGTCCGCCGCGTAGACCCCGTGTCCGCCGCGTCGACTTCGCCATAGCGCGACCTCCGTCCGCCGCGTAGACCCCGTCTCCGCCGCGTCGACTTCGCCATAGCGCGACCTCCGTCCGCCGCGTCGACTTCGCCATAGCGCGACCTCCGTCAGGCCGCGTCGACTCCGTGTCCGCCGCGTCGACTTCGCCATAGCGCGACCTCCGTCCGCCGCGTCGACTTCGCCATAGCGCGACCTCCGTCAGGCCGCGTCGACTCCGTGTCCGCCGCGTCGACTTCGCCATAGCGCGACCTCCGTCCGCCGCGTCGACTCCGTGTCCGCCGCGTCGACTTTTTCCGGCTAAACGTCGTGCGACCCTGTCCGCTATGACAAATGTGTACGCCACACCTGCTAAGGGACCTTCATCGTCCGAGTCGCCAGAGAGGGTCGCTTGCCACGCTGCATGGACTCACCACTGGGCGTCTCTTTCCCTCAGAACAAATCTATTCGCCTTTGTCAACCTTTGAAAGAGCGACTCGCAATGGCCAAGTAGTGCGGACGAGGACTCGCAAACCGAGCCTCGGTTCGTCCACGAAAAACGCTAACCGAGAGCCATCATTGGAGTCGCCTTGCTCGACTGGCCTCCCGGGCCAAGACAAATGGTAGTGCTACACAAACAGCACCATGTCCTCCTCAACCTTAGACAGTGCGACTCGCACGGCCAAGTATTGCGGACGAGGACTCGCAAACCGAGCCTCGGATCGTCCAGGAAGAACGCCAAGTCGAGAGCCATCTTTGGAGTCGCCATGCGACTGGCCCCCCGGGCCAAGACGAGAGACTCGCTAACAAAACAGCGCAATCAACATCATCGCGGACTCGCCACACTCGGGGACTCTCCCCTCGCGGACTCGCAATCATCGCGGACTCGCCACACTCGGGGACTCTCCCCTCGCGGACTCGCAATCATCGCGGACTCGCCACACTCGGGGACTCTCCCCTCGCGGACTCGCAATCATCGCGGACTCGCCACACTCGGGGACTCTCCCCTCGCGGACTCGCAATCATCGCGGACTCGCCACACTCGGGGACTCTCCCCTTGCGGACTCTCAATCATCGCGGACTCGCCACACTCGGGGACTCTCCCCTCGCGGACTCGCAGTCATCGTGGACTCGCCACGCTCGGGGACTCTCCCCTCGCGGACTCGCCGCGCTCGGGGACTCGGCGCCCGTCGGTCGATCGACCTCGCCGCTCGCTGCACTCGGGGACTCAGCGCTCGCCGGTCGCTCGACCTCTCCACTCGCCACGCTCGGCAACAACCACTACTATTTTCAAAATATGAGCCTCGAGTCGCCTCTACAAGCCAACTCGAGCCTCGGGGACTACTCCTAGGCATGCTGCATGTACGCGTGGTTGCACGACCGCGGCTCTCCCTCTTCGATTCGTCACCACGGACTATCCCTCGCGTACTCAACACGCTCGGGGACTCGCCGCCGCGGATTCGCCCTCGCGTACTCGACGCGCTCGGGGACTCGGCGCGCTACAGACAGCGACACTCGCCGGTCGTTGGACCTCGCCGCTCTCCGCGCTCGGGGACTCGGCGTCCGTCGGTCGATCGACCTCGCCGCTCGCCGCGCTGGGGGACTCGGCGCCCGTTGGTCGCTCGGCCTCGCCGCTCTCCGCGCTCGGGGACTCGGCGTCCGTCGGTCGATCGACCTCGCCGCTCGCTGCGCTCGGGGACTCGGCGCCCGTTGGTCGCTCGGCCTCGCTGCTCTCCGCGCTCGGAGACTCGTCGCCGAGGACTCGCCCTCGCGTACTCGACGCGCTCGGGGACTCGGCGCTCTACAGACAGCGGTACTCGCCGGTCGATCGACCTCGCCGCTCTCCGTGATCGGGGACTCGGCGCCAGTCGGTTGCTCGTCCTCGATGCTCGCCGGTCGCTCGACCTAGTCGCTCTCCGTGCTCGGGGTCTCGACGCTTGCCGGTCGCTCGACCTCGCCCCTCGCCACGCTCGGGGACTCGGCGCCCGCCGGTCGCTCGACCTCGCCGCTCGTCGCGCTTGGGAACTCGGCACTCTACGGTCACTCGACCTCGCCCCTCGCCGCGCTCGGGGACTCGGCATGCTCCATGAGCTCGTCGCCGATTCGCCACGACCCATCGTCAAGACTCTCCGCGCCCTGCCTCAAGCCCGCGTCGAATCGACAACGCGCTCGGGGACTACTGATGGGGGAATACCAATCGGGGTATACCCACGAAGCGGATTCGCCAGCTGGATCGAGCCGACTGAAGCCAAGCCCAGAGCGGGTCGACTCGCCCAATACGGCGAGTGGCGCGTGCTGGACCCAGACGACTGGCGCCGACTGGAGGCCCAAGGCGGCGACTCCAATAGAAAGCCCACTAAAGCACTTGTAAACCCTAACTGGCTGCATATATAAAGCCACCAAGGGCACCCCCAAGGGGTACGTCATATTAGATCTAGTCTCCCCCACCGCCTCCGGCGACTCCATTGTAAACCAATCTATGATCATATACTAGATTGATAGCAGGACGTAGCGATCCTCCACCGAGGGGACGTGAACCTGGGTACATCGTGTGCCAATCTCGTTCCCAGATTCTCCTACGTCGCCTTGCTCCCTCTACGTAAGCTACCCCCAGTAGCATCTGCCGTGTAATACCACGACAACTAACTTACTCATCCTACATTCTTATAGTTGGACGTGAAGTATAGCAAGTTCTATCAGTTGGGGAATGGAGGAGATCTCATCTTTGAGCGTGAGTTGGACTAGCTTTTGGAACTTCCAGAGCGCCCGCACCCCGAGTTCTTCGGAGCTCAGCTCAACGATCAGGAAGGATAGGAATTGCAATGGCTGATTGTTGCAAGTCTCCGAGGAAAGATTCAAGCCCCCACCTTATAGGGAATTTAGTTCATCCTAAGGGAGAAGAACTGGCTAGATGGACTTGCTAGGGCCATGCAGGAAGCTCTTGCCCGTCTATGTGGGCAGAGTATCAATCAGATCAAGGGTACCTGCTTTGAGTTCTGCCCAAGGTGTGATGTTATGGGACAGCCACTGGAGGCACCATATCACACTGAGCTTAAGAATCAAGTGGACCACCTCAGCTTCATGATTTATGACCGGCAGAAGGAGTTGGACAATGCCTGCTCCTACGCCAACCACAACTATGCCATCACTGTCAAGAAGGATAAGACCATTGCCATGCCAGTGAAGGATCGCCAGTCTTGTCGTCGTCAGCTTGAAAAGAAGGAGCACATAATTGCCCGTCTCCTTCATAGGATCACAGAGTTGGAGGAGACCGTCCATGAGAGGGACATGTAGCTTGAGGAGAGGGATAATGCAGGGGAGTACATCCGTGGAGACCCCTACTCTTACCTTAGTGATGATGATGACTTTCTGGAGGATCAAGCCATGGAATTCTTCACCGATGAGGATGACTTCGCCTACATTGATGATGATGAGGATGATGAAGATACCGATTTCGAGGAATAGTAGCACTTGAGCACTAGCGTTAGTGATTTGTACCGAGTCCCACTATGTCTTAGCTTCACAGAATGGTTCTTAAAACCATCTGTTTTTCCTTGTGGTGGTGTGTGTTTGTATCATGTGCTATGAATGAATAAACGAAAAGCAAGTTGCTAGTGGCAAAACCTGAGTCAAACTTCAAAAACTTTTCCAAAAACAAAACCCCTGAACCTTAGAAATTTCCCTCTTGTCTCATGATCTATCTCAATCTTCAGATTCCTCACGGAGAAAGCACTTCGTCCCCGGACCCAATGTTGCAGATCTTGCAAATGTTGGTGTCTGACCGCAAAGCTGAAAGAGACGAACGTAAAGCCAACTTAGCCACCCTTCAACAGATAGCTCATATGGACAACAACAACCAAGGCCATGGAAATCAGGACAACCATGGATCAAAGCTCAAGAACTTTCAAAACACCAACCCACCTATCTTTACTAAGTCTGAAGAGCCCCTAGATGCCGATGATTGGCTGCAAACCATGGAGAACAACTTAGAAGTTGCAGGAGTGGAAGCCAACTAGAAGGTACTATTCGCCACCCACTATCTGGCCAGAGATGCAAGAGCATGGTGGAACAACATTCGTGCCATGAATGGAGGACAAATGATGACTTGGGATGAATTTAAACTCAAGTTTAGCAGGACCCATGTGCCACCAGGTTTGATCAATAGGATCGGAGATGAATTCAGAGAATTGAAGCAAGGGAGGATGATAGTAGTTGAGTGCCGTGACAAATTTTTGTCATTAGCTTAGGTATGCACTGGATGAGATTGACACTGAAGCCAAGAAGAAGGAGAGATCCTTGAATGGTCTACATGATGAGATGCAGACAGTATTAGTCGACATTCCATTTGCTGACATTGAAGCCTTAGTGGATCCTACCATTCAGATGGAAGGAAAGATCAACCAAGCCAATGAGAACCGCAAGTGTAGAATGATGCATCAAGGAATGCACCATACCCCAAAGTATCGCCCCAACCCTTCTCCAGGATTTTCCCCAAGAACCAATAGACCCCTGATGAACCGTCCAACCTATCCCAACCGTGGAGGAGGAAACCCAAGGCCCGAAGGAAACCAAAACAACAACCCCGACAACTCCAACAATTTCAACTGTGCACCGCCCCCCAAGTTCAACAACAACAGTGTCGCCAACAACACCAACACTGCCCCGAGAACTAGAAGCAATGTTGTGCCTGTTGCAGTAAAGGACAAGTCCCAAGTGACTTGTTATGAATGTGGAACCAAGGGTCACTATTCCAATGAGTGCCCCAAGAAGATTGCTGCAGCCCCCAATGTGAATGCCCCAGCTCAGCAGCAGCGTTGTGTTCAGCCTAGAAGAAGATTTGCCCGAGGGAATTCGCTCAATCGCAACATGCGGTGACCCAGCATACCACTGCATGATGTAGTACACTATAGTCGTTGGCATAACACCAATGAAACACCGTTCACTAGTATTACATCCCTCAGAGTAGTACAACAGAATCACAGCAGGTCCAAGACATGACTATAGGTTACAACTCAACTCATTACACAAGATCCAGAGAACACTCTAGGTTAAAGAAAGAGAAAGAAACTTCTTACGAAGAAGAATCAAGAATAAATAACTCATAGCTACCATACTTATAAAACAAGTAACTAAACTACTGGCTTGCATTGCTGCTATTGCAATACTATACAGAAGTAGGTTCTATTGTTAGAAATTCTATTCTTATCTAATCAGCAACTTAGTCTTCACTTGAGTTGATGTATATGTTGACTTTCTTGACTTCATTGAAGAGATTTAGCTTTTGATAATGATTCTTGGAGCATAACTTGATGTAGACGTCGTTTGTACTGGCTTTAGAACCTAGCAAGGGTTAAGAAGATACATTGAGTATGAGCGTACTCAACAAGTTCACTAGAAAAGGAGTGTTTGATGCACTATATCTACAACCACAGACCATAGGCCGTAGGCAATGCAAGTTTTCATAAACATTTTTTCAAAGGTTGATTTTATTCTGAAAAGCTATGTCTGTCAGCCTTCACGGGTTTACCAGAACATTCATGGAGTTCCTTTCCCGCCGCGTTTGCTGCTCCTTCCCGGAACAGGGAGTAACAAGTTACAGTTCTTACACTCTGCAGAGGTGCGTTACTTTACCCATGAGAGATCTTATCTTTGTTGCACATCCGAATAGAAGGTTCGTTCACACTTCCTTAGTGTGAGGCCTAGACTAATATCCAAGCCAATCACTGCCTTCTCAGCGACCCCGCATGTCTCCTTGGTGTACGCCAGCCCACCTATTGAATTACGGCAATGGCAGTACAGACCGTTCAGATGCCGGAACTATCATGGGACGTTAAGGGCTCCCACCCATATGATGCATATCCTCTATGAATTACCATAAATAATATGCACGCTACGAGTGATAACAGCCATGACCCGCACATCCAGCTCCATGCGAGAGGGAAAAGATACAGCTGACTTCTTCGTCCCATTCCAAATCTCATGGTCAACGCGTAATATACGGCGCAAGAATCACTGGCGACATTGGTTGTTAAGTCCTAGGTAATATGTTCCTTTACCACCGGAACTCTTATAGTAGGTTATTACCTCATGGTAAATAACCTATAATCACATTATTATGAAAATAATGTTTTCTGTCGTTTTTCAAATGCAGGTGATGATAACACTGTCTTTGCAAAATACTTTACAGAAAATAATCAAGGGACATGAGCAAGTGTGAACTTGCCATTTGTGATTGCAAGATTATGCACTCACGGTCTTCAAGACAATATAAAAGATCCAATATCTGAAATCAGCATCATTGGTCCGGTAAGGACTAATGTTTATAGAAGCAAGATGCTTTTATGCATAAGTAATGTAATGCAAGTTGATAAACGCGAATCCCGAGGATAACGTTGATCTAGGGTTTGGATACTGGAAAGGGTTTCCTTGGAATGTGTTGCCCTTTTTAGATTAAGTTTCATACATATGCTTCTTATTAAGGCTTGTGAGTGTGTGGAAAACAACATGTATTTATACAGCAACAAAATACACAGTATGGAATGCTACTCAAGGTTGCTTACATCTTAATTGTTTATCTTCAAGTTTTACTTTACAAGTAATGTCACTTATAAAGAATTTAAGTATTAACAATTTTATTATAGAAGTAAAGTATAAAGTAAGGTGTTTACTATTAATTGTCATATGTTGATTGAAGTGGAAAAATGAATAACATTTGAAGAAAATCTTACTCGACTAAGCAGAAGCATTTAAGCTCTTAAGTTAACCTTATGAGGTGTTCTTTCTAGTTATAGTCTTTAAGTCAGAAAGAATTGCCTTTATTGGAATACTAAAATTAGTAGTATTTGAGACTTATCTATCTTGATTTTTAACTGGGTTGATTTGGTATTAAGATGCTTTATAACTTAATTACAACAGACCAAAGTTAACTATAAAGCATATAATGAAGTCTTTAGAATTATACTTAAAGCTTTGCAACTAAAGGTAACTTTAAGGATGTAGATAGACTTAGGGTGTATTACTTATGATACTTGTATCTTGTTCACCTTATATTGTTTCCTTAGAGTTACTTAAGAATGGCATTACTTCTATTAGAGTAGTGATTTATTTACATTATAATGGTATAAAGGAATTTATCTCCTTATAAGGGTGTGCTTAATGTTTGTGAATAAGTAAACAATATTACTTATTACTTATGAACTCACTTATATTGTTTTGATTTGTTTATAAACTTGTGGTTAAAGTAAAGGAATAAGTTTTATCTCTTTACAAATTATTCTTGGAGATTTTATAATGGATAAGAATTCTTTTATAACATAATTTATACTTATGGTTGAAAGATAATTTAATAAAATTGTATTTAAAGTGTGCTAGATCATTTTGACTTCGCACATCAATATTTAAGACTAATACTATTTATTTGACTGAATTCATTAATTTAAGAAATATTAAAAAAAATTATTTGACATTATATGAATTATTAACTAAAGAAATAGGTGTAAATTTAAGTTATTAAACTTTTTAACTTTTTATTTAACTTAAAAGTGGGATATCACATTTTTAACATGTAGGTATTATTTTTGTGATCACTTTGGTATATTACATTTATTTTTGTGATTTATAAAAAATAAGATATGATTTTAATAAGGTTTATTACTTTATAAATACTTAATAATTAATAAATATTTAATTAAGAGGAATAATAATACATGCTTATAGTTTTAATTTATAATTCTTATTTTTCTAAGATTTTTGGTATTTTATTTAAAAAAATTTAACATTTATAATTATAAAAATATTAATTATCAAAGTATTATAACTTTATAAAGTATTTATTAAATAATATTTATTTAAATAATCATCATCATAATATTTAATAATAGTTTTAGGTTGTAGATGTTATTTTTCCAAACAATATCATATATTATAAGTATTTTTCTGATTTATAAAACAAAAGTTATTAATGAAACAAGATTTAATTATTTTATTTATATTGGAATTAATATGGTTTTATTTAATTTCTAGACAGAAAAGACATTGTGCACCTAGGCTAGATCTACCCACAGTCACTGACCAGTGGGCCAATGACCACGTCATCCTCCACGCGAGCAGTGGACTAAGTCCAACACCCTGACATGGCTCGGGATGATGTGGTGCTGATGTCAGGGTGACATCATCCAAAGATGAACCTCCTAGATCGATTACCGGTCGAAGGATTCCGCTCGCACGCCGGCTGAGATCGTGTGTATCGGAAAGAGGGCATCACGAGGTGCATTATAGTGGCGGCGCCGCCTTGAAACGGTCATTGGTGACGGCGGTGCAATGACGGCGAGCGGCAGCGGCGTCAGGTTCTCGCGGGGAGGAAGATTTAGAGCGACAGAGAGAAAAAGGGAAGGTCCCTATGAACCAGGGACTCACCACGAGGCAGATGGAAGGTTCGTTGAGGAACGAGGTGGCCGGAATCAATGGCGAGCGCGACGGCCGGAGGTAAGGAACGAGGTTCCGATTGCGACAGTGGAGACCTCGCCTGCATGCACGCTTCGGGGGAAATCAACGGAGATGAACGAGGCGGAGCTCCCAGACATCACGGCGAGTCAAGGGGTGTTCGAACGTGGTCGGAACGACGAACACCGGCGAGTTAGGTTTTCGGCAACTGGGAGAAATCGAAGAGGGAGAAGGGATTAGGGTTCTCCGGCGGCGTCCAGGGTTACTTGTAGACGACCATGAGCAGTGGCGTGGAACTTGGCGCGGCCGGACGTCATGGCGCGGCGGCGAACGGTGGAGATGCTGACAGCCAGCTGCTTGTGACGTCGGGGAGGAAGACGACGACGTACTTTTCGCGGAAAACCCCCCAGCAGTTCTTCTGATTTGCTCCGCGGTACCTCCTCGGTCCCACTTGTCAACCAGAGAGAGAGAGAGATAGATTGGGCTAGTTGTTGGGCTGCTACTGCGCTTCAGTTGGGGTGGATGTGGTTGCTTGTGGCGATGGATAAGAAAGAGGGTTAATGGGCTTCGGCCTGGTTATAGTTTTTTCTTTACTGTTTCCTTTTCTCTTTTCTGTTCTATTTTCAGATTTGTGTATTACACATTTGTTTTAGGAATCTTTCTTTATAAAAGTTCTTTGCTGAATACAAGCATCAATAATAAGTTATTTTGAACTATTTATGAACTTTTATTATATATAGTTATCACTTCTTTATTTTCGTCTTATAGATACCTTTTCTATTATGATTTGTGAGGGCCCTTAATATGAATTTAATTTGACAAAAAATCATACTTATTATAGAATGTATTACTACTAACTAATGAGATTATATTTCCATTAATATATAATATTAGGGCAACTTTTATATTTATTGGTACTTCATTATTATTTGATACATAAAGTTTTGAGTACTTAATAGGGTTAATATTATTCTCATAATTTAGTAAATGGTAATGTATATATTTTTTATTATTACTAACAAAAGAGTTAAGTTTAAATTGAAAATGCTTACCATAAGTTCTTAGAAGGTTTAATATTCTCATATTTATTTTATTGATGTGAATAAAGATTAATGGCTAAGCACATTGTCTTTGTGTTTGAGATCAGAATGATATTACCTGGAATGTCTCATGAAAAGGATTTGATAAAGATAACTCTTAAGCACATATGGTTATGGTAATTAGAAATGGTAAAGATGTGCTTAGTTGATTTGTTATAGGAAAATATTCCTATGAAGCATTGTGGAAGCAAGATCATAGATCAACCATAGTAAGTGGGTACTAGGTTTGGTCTTAGATTTAGGTTTTAGTGTTTAACAGGGATTCCTATATTCCATACTTCATAATTCTGAATTTCTGATTAAGGAATTCCTTTCCTAGATATACTACTCCTTCATATTCATCATCATATGTTAACATGATGAGCTTTACTTCACAAGAACATTCGTATCCACCTTTTATTCTCCTAAATTCAATTATAAATCCAATGAGCTTGATTCTAAATCATCTCCTAATCTTTTCATATCTGTATTTGGGTATATCAACTACTCTACTGCTGATAATCCCCAATCCAACAAGTGGTTACTTCTAACTCGAATCATACTATTCCTTAATCATCCTTCACTAATATCACTTCAATAGATGTATACATCAAATCCTACTTCACCTCAAGTGCTTGGTATTTCCAAAGAGGAAAATACTACTTATTTAATCCAATGTTTCTCTAACATCATTTTAATCATATTACCTTGTCTCTACTTGACTCCAATATCTAACATTCCAACCTCACATTATATTAATGTGACTTGTAATGACTAATCTAGGATAATAAATCTATACTATGGTTCAATCATGTTTTACATGGTATAAGCATTCAATATTGAGGAATAAGGCATGATCATTATAATCCTTTGATCTTTTATGATTCAGGTTTCTAGTTAGCTAATCAAAGTTTCATCAATACAACATTACAGTTGTATTATGATTATCTTCTGTTTAGATCTATTGGATTAAGAGATATAATTCATTGACTATACCTACTTGATCCAATAGGACTACTCCGGGTAACTATCTTTAAACTTCATTCTCATAATCTTCTTTGTTACCATATTGATTTGATTTCCTCTAATCACTTCCATCCTATAGATGACATCTAAAACTAGCATAACTATTTACCTCTTCTTACTTCTTTCTTTATAAGCCTTGAGTGAATGCTATAATGAGTACAAGAGTTCATAGGTCAAGAATTGATAGGTTAAGAATTGGTGAATCAATAGTTGATTTCTCAATATTGATGAACAACAAATATAAGGATAGGATTCAATAGAGATGATAAAGATTGATATGGAAAGAAAGATATATGGTGAATGATCTTAACTTTGGTTTCTTTCCTACTCAATCTCACTAGAGAGTTAATGTTAGGTATTTCCATGATACTCAAGGTATAAGTAGATGAGATTAAGATATAGTTGTTACATTCTTATTATTTGTGTTATATTTATAATTTAGTATTCATGAGTGATTATAATTAATACTATGATATGATCACCTAAGGATCAACTACAAATCATTAAGTCATGTATTAGGGTTTGACTCTAATTACATTTGATCTTCCATTAGATCAAATCATGTTTACCCAAAATAAGGTTTTAGCAAAGGTCATATTGAAACTTATTGCAGTCAACTTGATGATCTACTTCAATTCCATCAGGTTAAGAGAAGCTTCAATCACTTTGACAAGTTTTTATTTAAAAGCGCGAAAATTATTCAGATTTTCTATGCATGAATGCAATGCACACATCTGTGTTCAGCTTATTTCTAAGCTCTAATGTTGGGATGTTACACAACGGCCGTCTGTTTCTCATCAATGCTAAAGAAGCCCAAGAAGCGCCAGATGTCGTGCTAGGTATGTTTTCTGTTAACTGAGTACTTGCAAGAGTGTTGTTTGATTCTGGAGCACCGCACTCGTTTTTTACCGAAGAATTTGCATGCACTAGTAAGGTTCAACCAACAAAATTGAAGCATGTTATGATAGTTCAAATACCTGGTTCAACCACCAAAGCTAGACAAATTTGCAAGGCCATACCTATCTGAATCCATGGTTTAGATTTTTATGCTAATCTAATAGTACTTGGAACAAAAGGTTTGAAAGTAGTACTAGGAATGGATTGGATGTCTAAACATAAAGGATTAATCGACTGTGCCAAGAAAGCCATAACCATGACCAGTACCACCGGAATATTAGTAGAGCATGTATCTGAAACCTTGCCCCGTCAATTCAAGTGCAACAAGAGTCTAGCATAACCAACCATTGACCAAGTCAGAGTAGTATGTGAATATCCTGATGTATTTCCAGATGTTTTGCCCGGTATGCCCCCAGATCGGGATATCGAGTTTATCATTGAACTAATCCCTGGAACCGGACCCATATCCCAGAGACCGTATAGTATGAACCCGTCTAAATTAGTGGAGCTGAAGAAGCAACTGGATGCTATGCTGGAGATAGGATTGATTCAACCAAGTGCGTCGCCATGGAGATCACCTGTCTTGTTTGTGGATAATAAATATGGAGGTAACCGTTTGTGTACGGATTATCGGAAGTTGAACGATGTCACCATCAAGAACAAGTACCCAATACCGAAGATACAAGATCTATTTGACCAGTTGACTGGTGCCAAAGTGTTTTCTAAGATTAATCTTAGAACTAGTTATCATCAACTCAAGATTCGTGCAGAGGATATTCCAAAGACTGGCTTTACCACCAGATAAGGATTGTATGAGTACACTGTCATGTCTTTTGGATTAACCCATGCCCCTGCTTATTTCATGAACCTCGTGAATAAGATTTGTATGGACTTCCTGGATAAGTTTGTCGTCGTTTTCATCGATGACATTCTGATCTATTCCAAATCAGAAGAAGAACATAAGCTACACGCGAGGACCATCCTTGGAACCCTTAGAGAGCATCAGCTGTATACCAAGTTTAGCAAATGTGAATTCTGGTTACAGGAAGTAGGATTCCTCGGACATATCGTATCAGCCGGAGGAATTTCCGTAGACCCTACAAAGGTGAAGGATGTTGAAGATTGGCAAGCCCCAACCACTAAAACCCAAGTTCGTGCATTTATCGGATTAGCGGGATATTACCGCAAGTTCATGGAAGGATTCTCGAGCATCACAAGACCCATGACCCAATTGTTGAAGAAGGATAAGAAGTTTGAATGGAAAGACAAATGTGAAGCGAGTTTTCAAGAGCTTAAGAAGAGATTGATCTCAGCCCTAATCTTGATCATGCCGGATATCACGAAGCCTTTGGATGTGTATCGTGACGCATCCAAGATCGGTCTCAGATATGTTCTTATGCAAGAAGGCAAGGTCATATTATATCTATCACGAGAACTGAAGCAACATGAGCAGAATTATCCGACCCATGACCTTGAACTAGCAGCCGTAGTTCTAGCCCTGAAGACATCGCGACACTACCTTATGGGAAACTGTTGTGAGATTTATTCGGATCACAAGAACCTGAAGTATATATTCACTTAGAAGGAAGTGAATATGAGGCAAAGGATATGGATAGAGTTAATCAAGGACTATGATCTAGACATCCACTATCACCCCGGTAAATCCAATGTGGTAGCAGATGCCCTTAGTAGATTGTCGTGTCGATTGAACTCTATGATTTTGAAGGAGCAACCAAGTTTGCACAAGGATATGGAAGATTTTAGAATGGAATTAGTAAGTGAAGGATTTTTGGATAGCATAGAACTTCAACCTACTTTGATCAGCCAGATCAAGGAGGCTCAAAAAGGAAATGCTAGTATCGACGAAATCAAATGTCGCATTGGTATAGGCAAAGTACCCGGATTCACCAAAGATGAAGAAGGAGTTATGTGGTACAAAGGACGTATCTGTGTGCTAGCAGATTCTGAGTTGAAGCAAGCTATTTTGAAAGAAGCCCATGATACTCTTTATTCTGTCCACCTCGGAGGAACGAAGATGTATCAGGATTTGAAGGAACAATATTGGTGGCATAAGATGAAGAGAGAAATCGGAAGTTACATAGCCAAGTGTGATATCTGTCAGAGAGTTAAAATGGGACATCAGAGACCCGCAGGACTATTGCAACCATTGTAGATTCCGGAATGGAAGTGGGATTCTGTTGGAATGGATTTTATCACTGGTTTTCCTACATCTAGTAGGGGAAATGACTCTATCTGGGTTATCGTAGATAGATTGTCCAAAGTCGTCCATTTCTTACCAGTCAAGACCACTTACCAGAGTTTAAAGCTAGCAGAGTTGTACATCGCTAGAATCGTCAGTTTGCATGGAGTCCCCAAGAACATCGTGTCGGATCGAGGAACCCATTTTACCTCGAGATTTTGGAAGAAAGTCCAAGAAGGATTAGGAAGCCAACTAGATTTCAGCACAGCTTATCACCCTCAGACCGATGGACAAATGGAGCCAATAATTCAAATACTCAAAGATATGTTGAGAGCTTGTGTGCTAGAGTATGGACCAAAATGGGAAGATTGTCTGTCGTTCACAGAATTTTTGTACAACAACAATTATCAAGCCAGTTTGCAAATGGCCCCATTTGAATTCATGTATGGAAGGAAGTGTCGTACCCCTTTGAATTGGTCGGAAGTAGGAGAGAGTCAGATTTTCGAACCCGACATCCTACGAGAATCCGAAGAGAAAGTTCACAAGATTCGTGAGCACCTCAAGACCGCCCAATCAGGACAAAAGAGTTATGCTGACAAGAGACGTCGAGACCTCGCTTTCAATATCGGATATTTTGTGTATCTCAAAGTGTCACCTTTAAAAGGAGTGCAACGTTTCCAGCTCAAAGGAAAGTTAGCCCCCAGATATATCAGACCTTTCAAGATTCTGAATCATCAAGGAGAACTATCATATCAACTAGAACTGCCAGAGGAAATGTCAGCTATGCACAATGTGTTCCATATATCGTTACTTTGCAAATGCCTAGAAGTCCGGGAGAAGACCGAAGTTTTCAAGAACATTGATCACCAAACCATAGAGATCAACGATGACCTGACATATCCCGAAGTATCCATCCATATTTTGGAGGAAGCTTTCAGGACCACCAGAACCCGGAGCATCAAGTTTCTCAAGATCCAGTGGAGTAACCACACTGAAGAAGATGCTACCTGGGAGCGAGAAGACTACATTAGGACGGAGTTTCCCGATCTCTTTAAATCCTAGTTTTATTTTTCTCAAATGTCGGGACGAGATTTTGTTTAAGGAGGGAAGGTTTGTAACATCCCAAAAATATTAATCAAGGTTATCAATTCCAATCACTCAAATTTATGGTTAACAAAAACTTTTGTTAATTAAAGTCATATGAATGCATGTGTGTATGTGATTAATGTATGAATGCATGAATGGACTTTTGTGATTATTGTGAATAGAAAGGAATGGTTTAAATATGAAAACAACATCATCCAAATCAATTCCAAGCAGAAACAAATCAAGAGAAATTCAAAAACAAACAAAATAAGCAAATGGTCATTTTTGCCAATCTTGCTCACTAGACCACTTTGAGTGTTTCTAGTCCAAGATTTCAAATAGAAACAATTCCATTTCTTTTCAGCCCTTGCTATACCAATTAAAAGTGAACCCAAGACCACTTTGCAAACTCACAGAAACATTTGGTAACTTGATTCAAATGACAATTCAAAATTGAATCTATATTATATGTGAAGATCACCATTTCTCAAAACCCCAACAAACCAGTGCACCTAGTATGTGACTATTACACCCACCAAGTTTCACTCAAAAATTAAAATTCAAATCTCTTGTGGCCATTTAATCAAACACCTTTTAAACACAAATCAAATAAAACATCAAACACTATAGTGAGCAGTGGTGTGCATAACTTGTTCCCTCTCTAGCTCATAGCACACTCTTAGTAGATCCTCTAACTTATTTAACAAGCCCTAGCTCACTGTAAGCTTGACATTGTCATCAATGGTGACCATGGTCGAGCCCAACTTGCCACCCCAATGTCGACAGCAAGCTAGGAGCCTCTCTAGCCTCGCCAACCTTGTCTGGGACACAAGCCACCGTCCACCGTCACCCTATGTCCAGTGCCCAAGTCTTGCCAGCCACTGGACCACCCAAAATGAGCACCCCCAGCCTCTCTACGAGCATGCTGAGAGCGCGCTAGAGCGCCACGCTCGAAACGCTCGCACAGACCGCGCCCCGCCCTCACCGCTCGCATGCGTGATCACCACCGCCCCGGGAACAGCCCGGACATACCTGTTCGTCGCTGCGTGACCAGGAGAGCCTGTGCGCCATTAAATTTCCCGTCGGACCTGCCCAGAGCATCACAATGTTCCGACCAATTTGCACCGCCCCACGCCTCACCACCATGCCATTGAACTTCGCCAGGAGGCAGTGCATCGTCCCCTACCCCCATCCATGTCGTTAGCTCGCTGTGCAGACGACCACGACGAGCTCTGCCCATCCCGCACTGACCTCTCGCTGGTGTATAAATAGAGGCCTTCCCCGTTCAATTTCAGCACACCATCTCACTCCCCTCTCTCTCAAAACCACCCCACCTCATTCCCGGAGCAAGGCGAGCACCAGGTGGCTGGAATTTCGCCGGAGTCTGTGGCGGACAAGGAGAAGAGGAGCCATTGATTGGAGCCGCCCCAGGAGGAGCCACCGGTACCAGGAGGATCGCTGTCATCGACTTTGTCGTTTTCCCCCATCGTCGACCATCACCGGAGCCACGGTGAGCCCCCACTGACCCCAACTGGGCACGCTAGGGTTCGACCTCACCGCGTTTTGTTCAGACGTGAACGATGAACCTCAGCCGTAGATCTAGCTTCTAATCCTACAGCCCTAATAGCCTCGTACCCCTTCGCACCCCCTGTCTTGCTGACTGGTGGGGACAACCACTTAAACCCGCCCCCGCGCGCGCTGTGCGCAGTGGGCCGGCCCAGATACACTCCCGCGCGACCCAGTAATACAAACTTAGGTTTTTCCATTTAGTTTCAAACTTAGTTCTGTATCTAGATTCAAAATTCAATCCAGGGAGATTCACTAAACCAAATTGCATGAAACTAATTTTGTTAGAAAGGTATTGAAATTCTTAATCCAAGCCCGTTGGATTAAAATCATTTGGAATTATAGATCACCTATAATAAAAATAACAAGGCAGAATATTTTCTGCATTCAAACGTTTTTCAAATTTCAACCATAATAGATTTTGAGTTGTTTCCAACTCTCAAAAATCACATTTGACAAGACCTTTCTGAATATATAATAATGGAAAATTAATAAAAGAATGCCCCATAGGCATTTCTAGTTACTTTATTTAATTAAAATAAAAAGGTTACACCTTATTAAATTGTGACACCACTTTAAATCACATTCCCAGGTACTGAAATATGTGGTGATGACATGTGTCAACATGATCCCAAGTAATGAAATAGTTGGACAATATTAAATCTTAAGTAGTCTTTCCATGCGTAGAAATTACTTTTCTAAAATAAAATAAATAGAACCTTTGCCTTAATCCTTGTGATAATAGTGATGATGCTAGATCATCTAGTGTGAACCTTTGTGTTCTAAATAGAATTAGTTATGTATTGTTTGGTGATTGTGTACTTCGTATTTATTTATAGATGCTAGTACCGAACAAGGATACGAAGAGGAAGGAGCATACTACGAGGAAGAAGCTGAGGAGAACTTCAACCACTTCTCTACACAAGGCAAGCTAGAACCTTGCAAGTTAACTCTTCCCTTATAACTATGCCAACTAGATACATTAGACATGCATTAGTTATACCACTTAATGATACCAAATCCTAGTTTTACTTACAAGCTTAATTATTTTATTTCTTTATCAAAGCTATCTACTTGTGTTTACTTAGTGAATTATAGATTTTAGAAAGATTATTAAAGGTAGCATAAAGAGCATAAAACTTGGCCTAAGTTAGATAAATCTTGATTTCATCTGAGGCATGAGATTGAACTTAGATAAGTCACACTTGATTATCACCCTCATTAGTGTTTACCTCCACTTGTAGATGCTAGTGCTAAGCATAAATCTTGATCACTTAGATGGGAATACATGGTGAAAATGATTATGAAAACCTTAGAATGATGATTCATTCTACTGAAATGTTTTGACATGTGTTCTTGAACACAAGATGATTTTGTTGATGAAAATGTTGAGGAATGAGCCTTATCCCTTTATAAAACTGATGGTTCTCTGGATGCGATACCATTCCAATTTTATCGTACAACCACAATACCCGAAATTTGGGTAGGGCTTGACTGGAAATTTATATACCTTAGTATGGGTTCCCTTGCGGCCAAGGTTTGAGCTGAGGCTAACTTGTCAAGATTGTCCACCTATGAAGTTCCCAAGATGACAGATGGTCATGGTTGGGAGGCCAAACTCATAGGAGAGGTGCCTAAACAAGAGCGTGTAATTGAAAGGTTAGAATTGATTATCCGCATACTGAGTATGATGAATTCAGGATTTTTCCTGACAGATGTATCAAATATTGTGGTGAAAGTGTACCACCTCTGCAGAGTGTCAAACTATTCGAATATCCACGTCCGCGGTTATTGACAGTTGGAGTGGCCATACTGTTCCATCGTCAGATGTTTTCAAAATGACTTATGAAATGAATCATGATTTTTACTTGACCACAACAGGGTTGTGATATGAAAATTTGAGTTCCCATTTAGGTGTTATAAAACTTCAACTAGTTTTCTTTGCTTCTAAACTTAGTTAAGGTAAATCTGGCATTTTGTAAAACAACCTAGAGCCTTGTATTTCCTACTCAAAATCACTTCACTTGTTAGTCTTAGTTTGCGAGTACTTAAAGAGTACTCATGGCTATGTCCCTGGCTATTCCCGTGGCCAGAATATTAAGAGGACTATCAGGAGGATGGACCGCAGGAAGGTTACGAAAACTAGGATCATCTCCCATCGTCAGCATTGCATGTGACCATGAATATGGAGCTTCGTCCATGATACCGTTATTATTACGTTATTCCACTGTTATGATTGTATTAAGACTGGATCATGAGATCCTTTATTTGTTGTAAGACCTTATGTATGGTTTGTAATGGATGATGTACCGTGATATCCAATCTGTTATGTCTCACAAAAATGGTAATCCTGGGACTGCGAGGTATGGCATAACAGGCATCTGGGATTAAAAATCCAGGTGTTAACACCCGACGAGCTCAACACGCACCCTTTGGTCCCTCGTCGCACTATAAATAGAGGCCTTCCCCGCTCTAATTCTTCACACCATTCCACTCCCCTCTCTCTCAGAACCACCCCACCTCTTCCCCAGAGCAAGGCGAGGACCAGGTGGCCAAAATTTGGTCGGAGCTTGTCGCTTCTAGAGGAGAAGGGCGCCGTTGATTGGAGCCGCACTAGGAGGAGCCACCGATACCAGTAGGATCGCCGTGGTCGACTTCATCGTTCGCCCCCATCGTCGACCATCGTCGGATCCCCGATGAGCCACCACTAACCCCCACTGGCCGCGCTAGGGTTCAACCTCGCCGTGTTCTGTTCAGACATGGACGATGAACCTCAGCCGCGTTCTGTGCTTAGTGGGCCGACCCAGTTAGCACTCTCGCGCGACCCAGTAATTCAAATTTAGGTTTATCAATTTAGTTTCAAACTTACTTTTGTTTCTAGATTCAAAAACCAATCCAGAGAGATTCACTAAACCAAATTGCATGAAACCAATTTTTCTTGAAAGGTATTCAAATTATTAATCCAAGCCTGTTGGATTCAAATCATTTGGAATTATAGATCACCTATAGTAAAAATAACAAGGTAGAGACTTTTCTGCATTCAAACATTTTTCAAAATTCAACCATAAAAGCTTTTGAGTTGATTACAACTCTCAAAAATCACATTTGATAAGACCTTTATGAATATATAAAAATATCTAGGTTTACTTGCGGAAATAATGGACAAGTAATAAAAGAATGCCCCATATGCATTTCTAGTCACTTTATTTAATTAAAATAAAAAGGTTAAACCTTATTAAATTGTGACACCACTTTAAATCACATTCCCAAGTACTGAAATATATGGTGATGACATGTGTCAACATGATCCCATGTTTTAGTTGGAGAATATTAAATCTTAAGTAGTTTTTCAATGAGAAGAAATTACTTTGATAAAATAAAAGAAATAAAACTTTTGCCTTAATCTTTGTGATGATTGTGATGATGCTAGATCATCTAGTGAAAACCCTGGTGTGATAAATAGAATTAGTTAAGTATTGTTTAGTGATTGTGTACATCGTATTTATTTCTAGACGCTAGTACCAACCAAGGATACGAAGAGGAAGGAGACTACTACAAGGAAGAAGAAGAGGAGAAATTCAACCACTGCTCTACACAAGGCAAGCATACACTTGCAACTTTGCAAGTTAACACTTGCATGATAACCCTGCAAACTAGATTACTTAGGCATATGTGATTATACCACCTTATTATACCCAATCCTAGTTTTACTTACAAGCTTAGTTATTTTATTTCTTTATCAAAGCTTTCCATTTGTGTTTTACTTAGTGAATTGTAGATTTTAGAAAGATGATTAAAGGAAGCATAAAGAGCATAAAACTTGGCCTTTGTTAGATAAATCTTGATGTCATCCTGAGGCATGAGATTGAATTTCGATAAGTCACACTTGATTATCACCCCCTCATTAGTGTTTACCCCCATTTGTAGATGCTAGTGCTAAGCATAAAACTTGATCACTTTAGATGGGAATACTTTGTGAAAATGATTATGAAAACCTTAGAATGATGAGTCATTCTAATGAAATGTTTTGACATGTGTTCCTGAACACCAGATGATTTTCAGGATGAAAATGTTGAGGCATGAGCCTTAGCCCTTTATAAAACTAATGGTTGTCTGGATGCGATACCATTCCAATTTTACCGCTCAACCACAATACCCGAATTTGGGTAGGGCTTGACTGGAAGTTTATATACCTTAGTATGGGTTCCCTTGCGGCCAAAGTTTGAGCTGCGGCTACCTTGTGAATATTGACCACCTATGCAGTTCCCAAGATGACAGATGGTCATGGTTGGGAGGCCAAACTCATAGGAGAGGTTCCTATACTAGGGCGTGTAATTGAAAGGTTAGCATTGATTATCCGCATACTGAGTATGCTGAATTTAGGATTGTTCCTAACGGATGTATCGAATATTGTGGTGAAAGTGTACCACCTCTGCAGAGTGTCAAAACTATTCAAATAGTCGTGTCTGCGGTTATGGACAGTTGGAGTGGCCATACTGTTCCATCGTCAGATGTTTTCAAAATGACTTGGGAAGTGAATCATGACTTTGACTTGACCACAACAGGTTTGTGATATGAAAACTTAAGTTCCCACTTAGGTGTTATAAAACTTTCAACTAGCCTTTGCTTCTAAACTCAGTTAAGGTAAATCTGGCTTTTTGCAAAACAACCTAGAGCTTAGTATTCCTACACAAAACCACTTTACCTGTTAGTGATAATTTAAAGAGTACTCATGGCTTTGTCCCTGGCTATTCCCGTGGCCAAACTATGAAGAGGACTATCAGGAGGATGGATCGTAGGAAGGTTACGACAACTAGGATCATCTCCCATCGTCAGCATTGCCTGTGACCATGAAGATGGAGTCTCGCCCATGCTACCATTGTTATTACGTTATACCGCTGCTATGATTGTATTAAGACTGGATCATGAGATCCTTTATTTTGTTGTAAGACCTTATGTATGGTTTGTAATGGATGATGTACTGTGATATCCAATCTGTTATGTCTCGCAAAAATGGTAATCCTGGGATTGCGATGTATGGCATAACAGGCATCTGGGATTAAAAATCCAGGTGTTGACACTTGTTCGTTCATGATATTACTTCCTTCTAAGTAACAGGTAGTTATCCAGTTTTTAGTCAAGTTATTGATCTCACAGAGCATTATATTACATCATAATCATGTCAACTACAAGGTACTTATATTTCAATGAATGATATGTCCCAAAATCCCAACAGCTCAAGGCACATTATATTACAATCTCACTAATCATAATATCAGAAACAATATATCACATCATCTCAGCAAACATAACCATGTCAACTACAATGTACTTGTGTCTTATTACAACAACGATGCTTTCATCAAGTGATATGTTCGAAAATCTCAACAGCTCACAGAACATTCACTACTAGAGAAAAGGCTATAGGAGACATGCTTATGCGAGGCACATTTAGACCATATGCACCTCCTATAAAATAGGCGAGGCACACTCCTTCTCCATGTGCCTCTAGTATAAAAATAGGCGAGGCGCATATGATAAGAATGCGCCTCCTATAATCCCTGTACGGACTAAATCTAGCAGCCCCATATTATGCGAGGCGCATTCCAGTCATATGCACCTCCTATATATTAGATAGGCGAGGCGCATATGGGCAGAATGCGCCTCGCATAATCTGTGTGGGCCCGCGTGTTGGTAGGTGCACGAATATGCGAGGCGCATATGGTTATATGCGCCTCCTATATTTGATAATATGCGAGGCGCATATGGTCATATGCGCCTCAAGTAACTCCTGCGGGCCCGGGCGGAGGTAGGTGGCCGCATATGCGAGGCACATATTGCTATATGCGCCTCCTATAGTTTGAATTATAGGAGGCGCATATTGTGCAATATGCGCCTCGCATAATCTTGTGTCTGGTAGCCACCCCACCACTCGGCTGTCGCGCACTCGGATACATATCTTATGCTCGCTCACATGGTCACTTACCAGTCCAAGGAGCACAGCACATGGCGACTGAAGGAACTGAAGCCGTGGGGGAGACGGTGCTGGTCACCGGCGCCAGCAGCTTCATCGGCTCCTGGCTCGTCCGCCTCCTCCTCGCCCGCGGCTACTCCGTCCACGCCGCCGTACTCAACCCCGGTCAGTGCCAGTGTGCCACTGCCCACTATCCGTTCCTAACATCTTGAATAGCTACGCGCACGGCGGAGTAGTGCGGCGAAGGTCACACTCATCACCGTCGATTTGGTTGGCGTGGCGCAGATGACAAGGCCGAGACGGGCCACCTCCTCACGCTAGCCGCCGCCGCCGGCGACGAGGGCCGCGTCCGCTTCTTTGTGTTCCATCTCGCCTCCCCCTGCACCGTCGACCAAGTCCTCGACCCCCAGGTACTTGCCACTTTAGCTCCTAATTGTCCCTCCCGTCCGTCCTCTCGGGCTCCTCTCCTCACACGCTCACGTGGTGCATGTCTGCCTCGTTTCTTGGTCGTAGAAGGAGATGGTGGTTCCGGCGGTGGAGGGCACGCTGAACGTGCTGCACGCCGCCAAGGAAGCCGGAGGAGTGCGCCGGGTGGTGGTGACCTCCTCCGTCTCCGCCGTCGTGCCCTGCCCCGGGTGGCCGGCCGACGAGGTCCTCGATGAGCGCTGCTGGACAGACATCGACTACTGCGACAAGAACGGGGTGAGATGACCTGATCGCCTTACAAACAAATCTGCAGTTGTTAGCAAGACATCCTGCACCCTGTAATCAGTGCAGTTGCTTACTGCACAAGTGCAGAGTTTGTTTTACGAGATGAAAATCTGAAACCTCCAGACCAGATGCAGTAGCAGACAGCTTAGTTCAGTTATGCAGATGCCATTTATAATGATCTTGCCTTTTCCCCTTTTTATTCAGCGGGGTAGAGATTTGCAAATAGAGGCAGCAACCATGTAAAATCATTGGTTGCAGAACTGTCGAGAAGCAGCAACCATTTTTCTGCTAAAAGCTTGGCAGTTATCTCTTCATGGTAGGTTATGTGTTCTACTTCATCTAGGTAGAGCTACGTCGTTGGAGTTGTAATGTGATTGTGAACTTGTACTCGGAGGTGTAATGTGATTGTGAACTTGTACTCGGAGGTGTGAACTTGTGGCACAAACACTTGATGTATGAACTTTTATGTCATGATTGATGTGTAATGTATTGTATTCATGTTGGTTCTATTATGCTTTGGCAAATTGCAAGTTTCTGAAAAATTATGTGCTCTTTATACTGTATTCTGGACTATATTGTATATTTGAATATCTTTATATTATTATTTATAGTGGTCTGTAAAACTTGAATTTCGAAAATATTACCGGAGGCGCATATAGGACACTATAGGAGGCGCATATACTATAAATATACGAGGCGCATTGTGAAACATATGCGAGGCGCATATTATATGCGCCTCCTATACTTCACATATGCGAGGCGCATATCGATATGCGCCTCGCGTAATAATATAGGAGGCGCATATCGATATGTGCCTCGCATATGGGAAGTATAGGAGGCGCATATCATATGCGCCTCGCATAAAAAATAGCCGAGGCTTGAAGCTAGAGGCGCATATGATATGCGCCTCGCATAAGCTTTTAGGTGCGCCTCGCATAAGCTTTTCTCTAGTAGTGATTGGATTGCAATCTCTAAACAAACACGACCACATCAACACAGTTTCAAAACAACAACAATCTTTGTTACAAATACAGGCAGGGGAACCCTATGGTCTTTCTGACAAGCCCTGGGTAGCAACTCTCATCAGATCTGATCAACGTCTATCTACTTGTTCTATTCAGCCAGAATAGGGGCCTCTGCATACACTACAACCTGTCCAACAACATCAGAAAAGCCAGGAAGAACACCTTCCTGGTTTTCTTATTTCATCGCATAATCTGCATCATATCATCGGTATCCAGAACCTCTATGAATTTCTGCTTCTTATGATGCCACCACCGAAGTCATGCCATCTGCTTAGGGCCAATAATGATTTCCTTACCAATCATCTCTCTCAGTTCAACAAGAGTTATGTTTTTGGAATCGACGGATATCTCCATAGTACATGACGAAATTGGCTTATCAACTCTGCCATCAAGTTTTGCTGTGTATGAATCCACCTCTAGGTGTATATTGAACTTAGCTTGATCAGCATCTGGTGGTCCGTAAACTCGAGTAGCAGACGCTCTGGCAGCAAGATCTCCAGTATCTACATACATATCATCAATCATTGCTCCAACTTTCACCTAACGATCAGTTGCATGACACTCCCAATGCATCTGAATCTCATGGGAGTGCTCAATTTGCACATAGGTATCACTCATGTTATGCCACACCAAATTTGCCCTCTGTCTGGATCCCTAAGGAATTCTAGAATGAAGCATATCTATCAGCTGCGAAACAAACACAACCTGTCACATCCCAAGATTTTCCAAATCTTGTAATGTGAAAATAAATGAATAAAATAAAACTTTGTTCGATTTTCAGAGCCAGAAGAAAGTTTTTGAATTCAATTAGAACTTCAAACCCATTTGAATTAAATAAAACCTAAAGGGATTTAAAAAGATAAATAATTAATAAAAGAAAAAAAATAAAAACATTTGGAAATACTATTTTGAAACAATTAAAAGAAAAGATTTGTTTTCAAATGAAATAGAAGCTTATAAATAAAGAATATATTTTATAAAGCCAAATTAAACCTTGGCCAAACTTTGGGAATTAAAACATTTTTTTAAATAAAATTAGCAAAGATTTATTTAAATAAATTAATAAGGATTTAATATCCAACTTTATTTAAATAAAAGGTTTTACCAATTTAATTGAAACATCAAAACTTATTAAAATTATTTAAAATAGGTTTTCCAAATATTTGATATTCACAAATAAAACCTACTAAAGTGTTTTGGCTTTATTTTAGATTTCAAAATAAAATATCTCAATAAAGTAAATCCTATTTGAAGTAATAATGAAAGTCTATTATACTTAATTAATAATGGACTCTAAAATAAAAAGTTATTTTGTTTTAAACAAGTTTCCCAAATATTCTTTATTTCCAAATAAAACCTACTGATTTTGTTTTGAAAGTATTTGGATTTCAAATGGAGATTTTATTAAATAAATCAAACCCAATTTGATTTCAAATGGTCTATTTTATTTAATTATTAAATAAGATCCTAAAAAGAATAAAATATTATTTTATTTTGGAATTTAGGTTTATGCTGATAAACAGAACCAAGTTCAAATTATGAAGTGTGGTGTTGTTTGAATTGATTTGGTTGATGTTTGTTTGTTTGAAAATTCAAAACAGAAATTAGATTCAGAAAAAGAAAAGGATTACAGGAAGAAAAAAAAATAGAGTCGGACCTGACCCAACTGGCCAAGCCCAACTAAGCCCAGCAGCCCAGCTCCCCCTCACCCGAAAGAAAACGTTTCGCACCCAGATTCTAACCCACACAGAGTATGACCAGTGGACCTCTCCCCACTCTTTTTCCCACTGACAGTAGACCCCACTCTTTCCTGTTCATCGTCCACACCCCGCACGACCTCTTCTCCCCCTCGCCGGCCGTTGCAGGCTTTGATTCGTGGCTTGAATTCGCCTTAACACGGCCACCTTAACTCGCAGCGATCAAGCACCTTTAAACGCCAGCACATCCTCTCTCATTCCCCTGTGTCTCCTCCCCAAAGCACGCCACCAGGCCGCCCCAATTCCTTCCCGAGCTCCTCTGACTCCGACGAACCTCCTTGTCGATTCCGGCCAAGTATCGCCGCCCCTTGCCTCCCTATGCAACCTAACAGCTTCCCCACTCCTAGACGCACCTCCCAGCACTTTTAGTTCGACCGCGGACGCCCTGGAGCATCGACTACGACAAGCTCCCGCCGCCGCCGCGTTTGTCTTCTTCTCCGACGACGCCCACAGGTTGTATCCGACCGCCCCTCCTCTTCTCTTTCATGCACGCATCACTGCCTCGACCTTGCGCAGCTAACCTTGCCTTCTGCTTGCCTCGGCGTGATCCGTAGCGTCGTCCTCGACCTCGACCGCGCGCGTCCGTCGCCAAAACCAACTCCGGCGAAGAATCCTGCCCGTCCCCGTGCGCCCCTCCACCAACCAAGAGCACGTTGAGTATCAGCGCTGCATTGCGAACCTGGTGAGCATCCTCCCCCTCTTCCTCGCTTCTTGTATCGCCAGCGCCGCCGCGAAACAGAGTCGCCGCCGCCAGTCGCCGCCGCCAGCGCCGCTGTCAAATAGACATGTCAATATGGTTCACAGGATCTAGATCTGATGGATGATATTAGAACAAGAGCGAAGGGGTATCAAGTGATCTGTGCCACACGTTTTCAGTTAGATCCAACGCACCCCAGTAACCGATCCGAGCGAACCGTTTTCGTCCAATCAGAGTCAGACGCATGGCCATGTTTTGTTTAAAAATAGATTTGAAATCTGATTGAGATTCAATTTTCAAACCCTTGTAACTTTCAAACCACACGTCCAAAAATTACAAATTTTATGTCGTTGGATTCAGGAGAGCAAGCCCTAGCCAACCATGCCCTTGGTTTAGTAAATATTATCTATTAATTTGCTTGTTTTTGCATATTCTTTTGTGTGCTTGTTTAGAGTAGAAAAATTGTTTAAAATTGAATTTAGGGGTAAAACTTTTGCAAAATGGTTTGATGTGACCTTACTGACCCTAGGAACCAACCCTTGGTGTTAAAAATGATTTTGGTAAAATTTAGGTTGGATTATTTGACTTAGCCAATTTCTAGTCAAATAAAATTATTAAGTTTATTATGGAAATGTTTTTAGAAAGAAAACTTTGAGAAAATAGTTTGGACCAAACCTACTGACCCAAAAACACCAAGTTTTACAATAGAAACTCATTTGGTGAAAAACTTAAAAGTTTTGTTTTGATAAAAACATTTTCACCACATAAAATGTTGAATGGATTTTAAAAATAGTTTTTTTTGGGCAAAACCTTCTAACTAATGACTTTGCCATTTTAGTAAATGACCAATTTGGAACTTACAAAGTTTAGAAGCCTAGTGGAGACCATCCTTGCAATAGAACCAACCTTTGCATGCTTATGCATGACTTAGATTCCATTACTTTGTGTGTAAAAAAAATTGTTTGTTTGACTTTGGTTTGGAATGTGAATTGAATTTGTGTTTGCTTGATTGACTTGTAGTGAAGTGTGAGACTAGCAAGATCAAGGAGTGAACCACCATTCTCTACCAAAAAGGCAAGTGATGCTTCATACTTTTTGTCCCATTACTTTCACTATGCATTAGTGAATTTTCTCTAAGTAAAACTTTCATGGATTTTGCTAAGTATAGACCTTGCTATAAGAAAACCTAGTAGATGAATCCTTAGTAGGATTTTCCTAAGTTAAAGATTCCTACTACTATCAAGCTTAGCCTAGCTAATAGAAAACAGGGGTGGAAAATATATTCACACTATGGAAAAATCTCTAAGTCTGAGGACTTATGTTTTTGTGTAATAAAACAACTAAGTTAATGAATCACCTGGGTGGAATGGGCTTGCTTGGTGGTTTTTGGTTGAGTGGTTCACAAGGCCCATGTTTATGGTTGACCTTGTGTATCTCACTTGTGGATGGCCACCCAGGAACAAAGAGATTTGAGATGTCAAATGTTGAGAAGCTTCAAGTGCAACCACTTGGCAATATGGGCTCTGCCATGATCATATAGGTTGCAAGAACTTAGCCATATGGACAGTGGGTGGTAGTGTTTGATAGGTTGGAGCGCGTCCATTTTGGTCTAAGGGAAAGCTTCTGAAAGATCTTGTCTTGGGAAACCAAGTCTTGTGGGGAAAGTGCACCACCTCTGCAGAGTGTAAAATCTAAGTACTTAGCCATGTCCCTGGTAAAGGACAATTTGAGCATCAAGACATGGAAGCAATCAAGAATCTCATCATTCAAATTTCTAAGTTAAAACTTGTGGTTTGAACAAGGGTTGTTTGAAATCTTCAATCTTTGATGGAGAGATGCCTTGGTTAAAGGATCTTCAAATCTTTGATTGAGAAAAATGATTTTGCCAAGCAAAACTTAGTATTTTCAAAATGTTAAGGAAAATCTATTTTGAGCAATGCAAGCCTCAACTCCACTTAGCCAAATGCATATAGATGATAGACTCCACTATACTACCATAGTATCACTTGCCAATACAATTCAAATGTATTGACCCTTTGTGGCTGTAACTTGTATGTTGCAGGTTTGATTGATTTTAGTGAAGATTGATTGATTAGGATTACAAAGTCTACAACCAACATCTGCCTGTGGCACTTTGAAGATGAAGGACCCCATGCTTATAGTTATTCCGCTGCAATGTAATGTAATAGCCAAATGAGCTATGTATGATGTAATAAAATTATGTTATTCCTGGTTATAAAGTTATATTATGACCTTTGTTTCTTGATATTACATCTATACTGTGGATGCTAGCTATTGATCCAGGGACTAGCATTGTAAACACAGGGGACACCACCTTATATTGTATTAAGGTTGGGCCACTCCCTCTACACAACCTCTTTGTAGTTGACAAGCAGACACACATCCTGCCTAAACACAACCCTCTCGCAACCAAAATCTAGTTTTGAAGTGTACTAGCAGACATGAACCGTGAACTCATATAGGTCCACTGCATCGAAGTTGTTCCTAATTTGATTAAAAAGGGGACAGATTTAGTGTCAGGGGTTAGGAAAGTACAGAAATGGATTTGCTCGTGCAACACGTGGACATTAACTTAGAGGGGGCACAGCAGGGGCATGACAGGTACTAATGTAACGGAATATCCTGACATAATGGCTAAGATTTGAAAACATCTGGTTTGGCCAACATTCACTCGAAATGCCCCTCTCGATAATTACCCTAACAACTTTTCGAATTGTGGTGATTACACGCAACTCGGACCCTGCAATGCCTTCGCTTGTGAACATTTGGGCTGCAAAGTAACATGCCCTTAGTGGAGACCCTAGTCTCCGCGTCATCAGGCTCCTCGTTCGATTCAAAAACCTCCACCGACCTGGGCGGCGGTAATGCCTTCTTCGTCTTCGTGGGCGACTTCAGCTTTCGCACAGGCTTTGCTGGCATAGCCACGCGCCGCGAGCTGTGCTCCTCCACGTCATCTTCATCACTGTCACGCTCTTCGAGGCTCCGAATCACCTCGATTTCATGATGCCTCTCCCCACCGGTTTTTCAAGCCACGGGCGCAGCAACCTCCCCCACCTCATCTTCACTGTCGGAGGACTCCTCTTCGTCCTCTCCGAGTTCTTTAGGAATCTCGTCATCGACAGTAGGAAGAAAATACTCCATGACTTGAAACAACTAACAAAGAATGACGATTCAATCAGAATAAACACAAAAACCGCGACTACAAAACTACGATTGAAAAATCAAGATAAGGAAAGATAGTTACCGTGGGGGCCTGACGCTTCCTGGTGGCGGTATATGGAGCGATCCTGTCCTTTGAGTCGGTGTACTCCGCCTCCATAATATTCTTCATTGTGGCAGCGTAATCGTCGGCGTCCCAGACCAATGAGCTCACCTTCGTGACGTCATCCTTACCGGTGTACTGGTACATCTAGTGTGTTCGGGTGGCCAGCGGCACCACTCACCACCTGAGACAATAGTTGTATAAATTGATGGTCTCCAGGCCCTCCTTATTCAGTGTCTGGATCTCCGTCAGCATCTCGTCCACGACCATTCTCTGCTTGTCGGGGAGCTTAGTTGCTAGCAGTCGGCGCGCTCCTTTCGGCGGTGTACATCGAGAGTGACACATCGCCGTCAGGTGTCGACTCACTCACATAGAACTAGTTATTCTTCCATTCACACGCGGCCTTCTTCAACAGCATGCACTTCAAGAACGGGGCTTTCGTCTTCAGCTGGAAGGTGATACTGCCCGCTGCCAGGATTGGGCCGCCACCCCTTCGCGGCTGATGCAGCCATGGAACAAATCTAACCACAGGGGAAAGTAGGGGCGACAACCCAAATATCATTTGCAGAAGGCCACGAAGATGGCAAGATCCTCGACGATGTGCTGCCCTAGATCCGATGGCTTGGTCGCGTAATACACGCATTTCCACTGGAAGAAAATGGATGTAGGGAAGCCGAGCCCCCTCTCTAGGTGGCTCTGAAAGCAGGTAAACTCCTCGGGGTGGGAATTGGGCACCGTCTCCCTGGACACGGGAATCCGCCATTTCCCTTTGCAAAGAATCCCTACCTCCTGGAAGGATTTTAGGGAGGCCGTGGTGCACTTGTATTTTCCCTACAGATCCTGTGGAGGCGCCATCATGAAGAACAAGACTAGCTCGGTCCAGAAATTCTGGATCGGGAGAAGGTGGAAGGCCAAAGGTGCGCAGGGGAGGAGAAATGCAAAGAAGGTTCGTAGCTCCCCCTGTCACTCTCCTTATAAAGGGGCGCTTCCCGCCAGCCTCGGAGGAGCGGTAATTCCACCAATGTTACCGTTGGTTTACCCAACGGCTAGGTTGACCAAGCTAACGTTCCAAATTCATTCAGTCTACTCGCCTACCCACTCGCCAATGAAGCGATTCGACCGGTCGTAAATGCTATGACTGAAGACACTGATGACCAAAATCTATAGGTGGTGTATCATAGTACTTTCGATAAATAGGAGTGTCGATCCCAATGAGGAGCAGAAGGTGTTGACTAGTGGTTTGGATCAGGAATTCTCTGTTAATACTTAGCAAACTGATTTTTGGGGGGTTTTGATAATGCAAAGAAATAAAGTGCAAGTAAATAAAAGACAACAATAATAATTCCAGCAAAGTAGCCCAATCCTTTTTTCAGCAAACGATAAGCCGGTTGTATTACTTATGAGGACCAAACGTTCTCGAGGACACATCGGAATACTATCAAGTGCTTTCATTTCATATAGTTGATTAATCTTCTTTCGTTGGCTAAGTGTTGTGTGGGTGAACCTATGCTAATGTACCGACCTTACTTGGACTAATACATCATTGTGATTATACCCCATGAAAGCATCCGCAACTGCAAGAAAGTAATTAAGATATAAACCTAACCACAACATTAAACTCTAAGATCGTACACTCCCTTGTGCAAAGGTTTCCTAACGGGGGTTCAGGTTTCTGTCACTCCGGCAACCCCACAATTAGTATCCAAATACACAATACATTCCCCTAGGCCCATAAATGGTGAAGTATCATGTAGTTGACGTTCACATGACACCACTAGAAGAATAACACCACAACTTAAATATCAAACCATTGAATATTACTTCAACACAATTCCACTACTAACAACATGACTTCTCCCATGTCCTCAAGAACTAAACGAACTACTCATGAGACATCATATGGATAAAGATCAGAGATGAAATAATGATAAGTAACAATCTGAACATGAACAATAATTCAATGGTTCCACTCAAAAGTATCAACTACAAAAGTAATCAACACCGGGAAAGTTTCCCATAAGAACTATGCAAGATTCAACCCAATTGTTATAGCAGGATGGAGTGGTGGTGATGGTGCTGGTGGACATCATGGTGAATATGATGATGATGATGATGATGATGATGATCTCGATGAAGTCTAGCTTGATGACGGTGTTGATGGCTACGATCTCCACTCTCCGAGAAGGAATTTCCCCGGCAGAATTCTGCCTGCGGAGAGCTCTTTCCCTCTCTGTAGTTTCCGCCCCGCAAAGGCGGCGGAATCTTTCTGTGGTTTCCCCCCGAGTTTTAGGGTTTCGGGGGGGTGATATAGGAGAAAGGGCGAAGCTAGAGGTGGGCCAGGGTGACAACACCACCTGGTAGCGCGGCCCAGGGGGCCGCGCTAGGGGGTGGTGTGGGCCCTCTGTGTCCCATCTCCACTTCCCCTTCTGGCTTCCTTCGTCTTCTGGAAAATTGGAATTTCCATATATTTTCTGGAATTTTCTGATCTTCGCGAATATTGCATCTAGACACCGCTTTTTCCATCAGAATCTTGACTCCGACAGTTCATCCTCCAAAAGTCATCCAACATGCAAAATAGATGAAATAACATAAGTATCACCTCTTAATATGAAATATATCAATGAATAACAGAAAATTATGATATAAATAGTGATGCAAAATGGACGTATCAACTCCCCCCAAGCTTAGACGTCGCTTGTCCCCAAGCGAAAACTAAGCTCAGTAACATGACCATAGGTTTATGGAATGAAGTGTTGATAAAAAGAATACGGACAAGAAGCATCACATTTACCAATACACAAATCATAAAATAAAACAACTCACCATTATATAACTTAACTTGCAACGAGTATGGGAGTCACAATAAAGATGCATAAAGACAATCATAATTGGTAATGGCAAACTTTGTTCTTGGTCAGAGAACAGTTGACAAATCATACTTGGTTTTCAAGCAAAGCTTTTGTAATGAAGTTTATAATAGGAATATTTTTCTCAAACAAAAAGGGGTTTTCACAACTATAGGTTTCAAAGTAATATTCATTCAGATAGGAGAAATGTGCAAGAAAAGTAAGATAGGAAACAAGATTGAATAAATCATCATATGAATGATTGAATCACAACAACTCAAATGCTTGCTGGAGATAGAAAGGAATAGGTTTACTAACTCAACTAAGAAGTAAAAGATAGACCCTTCGCAGAGGGAAGCAGGGATTTCAAGTTTCATAAAGAGCTTCCAAAAGATTATGGTACTTACTGGATTTTGAGCTCTCATTCCCCCTATCATAAGCATCTTGAAGTGATTAAGGTTTAAGTGAAACAAATATGGAGTATATGCTTGAAAAATCCTAAGTTGGCAATCTCATGTCCCTTTACTACAAGGGGCGTTCCTCATGCTACTCCACTTTAGTCACAAACAAATTCTTGTCATTGTAAGTATATGTTTATCATAGAAAACCGCCAACGGGGTACCCCTTGCCCCATGACACAGGAGCTATCCCATATCAAAATGACAAGGGAACAGACAGTGAGCATCTCAGCGATTCTTTATTTACCATGAGAATGGTGCATATATTTTTCCTCTTCTCTCTCCTTTTTTTTATATATTTTTTTCTAAAGATGCTTCATAGATTGCTCACTATGGTTATGATGCAAGTTTCCACCATGATTAGGCATGGCTTAGGATAGCCGCCTAGGCGTTTCTATAACACATATACATAACTCCATGGACTTACAAGCTCCCTTTTATTTCACACTGTCGACATCCGTAAACAAAAGATCATGATATCAACTGGGTAGATATTTACAGGTGTTGAAAGCGCTCCCCATGACAGCATGGTTCTGCTAATTCCCAACTTATAAGTGCAAGCATATACAACATGATGACACAATGGTTCAAGATTATTAGGTGCAAGAAATTAAAGTGTGCCATCAAGTTCGTGAGAGCTTTACTAACTAGTTTTTGATGATGTGTAGCTTAGATCACTGTAGAGCTTTGTTGGGAGACCCCAAGAGGAAGGTATGATGAGCACAGCAGCAAGTTTTCCCTCAGTAAGAAACCAAGGTTATCGAACCGGTAGGAGGCAGGAAACCACTCAAGGTGTTGCTAGCAACTTGGAAACCTGCACAACACAAACTCAAGACTTTGCCCCAACAAATAGTGAGGTTGTCAATCTCACCGGTTTGTTGAAAACAAAGGATTAACTGTATGGTGTGGAAGGTAATAGTGGTTTGCAGAAATAAACAGGAATAGTGGAAGATGTATTAATGGTAAAGATTGGACCGGGGTCCATAGTTCACTAGAGGTGTTCTCCTTAAGATAAACAACATAACATGTTGGGTAAACAAATTACAGCGGGGCAATTGACAGGATAGAGCAATGCATAACAATGTGATACTAGACATTCATGATCCTATGAGATTTGATCGGGCATTCCAACAAGATACATAGACCGCCATCCAACTGCATCTATGACTAGTAATCCACCTTCAGGTTATCATCCGAAACCCCTCCAATATTAAGTTGCAAGCAACGGATAACCGCTTTAAGAAAAGTGTGTAAGGTAAACAATCCACTTGTTCCATGAACAAGAGATCGTTGTTTTATCCATAGTAGCAACATCACATCTACAACCTTAGATATTTTTGTCACTTCCCCAGATTAAATAGAGGCATGAACCCACTATCGAGCATAAATACTCCCTCTTGGAGTCACTAGCATCTACTTGGCCAAGATAGCTACTAGAAACGGAGATCATGCAAGATCTCAAATAACATAGACATGATATAATCAATAAGATAGAATCATTAACCAAACTGACATAGTAATCTCAATATCCGTCGGATCCCTACAAACACAACATGCATGATTACAAATAGATGATCTTGATCATGAACGGAGCTCACAAGATCTAAACATGGTAGCACAAAGGAGGAGAAACAACCATCTAGCTACTACATGGACCCATATTCCAAGGTGGAACTACTCACGCTTCATACCAGAGGCTGGCATGGTGATGAAGAAGGCCTCCGGGATGATCTCTCCCCTCCGACAGGGTGCCGGGAAGAGCTTCAGATCCCCCCCCCCCGATCTAGGGATGATGGTGGTGGCGACTATGGACTGTTTGATGGAAGATTGATCGGGTACTTAGGGTTTAGGTATCGGGGGCTTCTTATAGGCAAAGAGGGATGCCGAGGGGGTGCCCGAGGCTGCTGCACACCCCCCCCAGGGGCGGACCAGGCCTATCCGCGTGGCCAGAGGGTGTGGCCCCCTCGAGGCCCTCCTCCTTCTCATATTCTGGCCCCGTTTTCCCCATGGTAAAATATTGACTTTGGCTTTTGTCCCGTCCAATTCCGAGAATATTCATTTTCTGCCTTTTCTGGAACGAAAAACAGAAGAAAACAGGCAACTGGCACTGTGGCATCTTGTTAATAGGTTAGTCCCAGAAAACGAATATAAACACCTCAAATTGTAGATAAAGCAAATCAAAGTAGATACTAAACAATCATGGAGCATCAAAAATTATAGATACGTTTACGATGTATCAAGCATCCCCAAGCTTAACTCCTGCTCGTCCTCGAGTAGCTAAGTGATAAAAAGAATAATTTTTGAGGTAACATGCACCATCAAAATCAAGATCAAACCATTTGCAAACATTCAAAGCTAGGATCAAAGTACTCTAAAGATGAGCATGAAAGATGTAGTAATAACAATAAGACAAATTAACTATGCATGCAACATGAAAGGTTACAAAGATCATGAATAACAATGCATTGAAAGACATTTGTTTGTTTCACATATAGAAAACATAGCATAATGGCATTCATCTTGTCCCTCATTGAGTAGCAATAAGTGCATAGGACACCTTCAAAGTTCATAAGAGTGACTAGATACAAATAGTTCATGAGCAAGTAATATCAATAATATGAATCAATCAACAAGTTTTGGGACAAGGCACATAGAACTAAGAATGGAAAGTATGCTCTTTTTAATTGGTTACTAAGGATAGAAGGTGGAGACTCAATATAATGGTGGAAGAGAGGCCCTTCATAAAAGGGAAGCAGGGATTTCAACTCTCATAAAGAGCTTCCAAAAATTATGGTACTTGTTAGCTTTCAGCTCTTATTGCCCCTATCATAAGCATCTTGAAGTAATTAAGGTTAAAGTGAACAAACTATGGAGTATATCCTTGACAAAGTATAAGTTGGCAATCTCATGCCCCTTGAGTACATGTTACTCAACTTTAGTCACCGGTTAGATCTTGTCATAGTAAGTACATGTCTATCATAGAGAACCGCCAATAGGGCACCCCTTGCACATGATACAGGAGCTATCCCATAATCAAAATGACAAGGCAAGCAGACAACGATCATCTCAGAAATCTTCTTATTTACCATGGGAAAATGGTGCTTTTTTATCTCTTTTCTCTTTTCAATGTCTCTTTTTTATAAGAAGAAAGCTTCATAGAATGCTCATTATGGTGATGCTGCAAGTTTCCACCATGATTAGGCATGGCTTAGGCTAGAGGCCCAAGCGTTTCTCTAACACACATACATAACTCCATGGACTTACAAGCTCCCCTTTTATTTCACACCGACAACATCTGCACACAAAAGATCATGATATCAATTGTGTACAATGTACAAGTGCAATGTTGAAAGCGTTACCCATGACAGCATGGTTCTGCTAATTCCAACGTATAAGTGCAAGCATATTCAACATAGATGACACAATGGTTCAAGTTTATTTAGGGGCCAGAAAAATAAAGTGTGCCATCAAGTTTGTGAGAGCTTTAATCACTAATTTTCACATAACAAGTTACTTTGGAAGATAGATAAAACAAGAATATACTTGAAATGGTGTACCACACCATGCATAGGAATTTATAGTGGATACTTTGTAATAACTTGGTTTATTGGGAGTTGGATGCATGAGTAGAGCTTACTCATACAAGTGGAGGCCAGCAAAAGACTGGGAGCGACCAACTAAGAGACCAATAATGGCCATAATCATGCAGAGGGACAAAACATTACTAATCAAAGCATAAAGTGGTACCAAAAGTCAAAAAATAAATGATCATAGAGGCTAAGGTGACTTGTTCATAGTCATAACATGGTGCGAGCATGTGCCAAGTCAACCCAAACAAAACATCAAAGGAGAATACCATAATACTATGCTTTTGTATGCTAAAACAACGCATGATTCTTTCAAGGCACATTAAGCAATCTTAATTGTTTGGAACAAGTCATGCTACATCAATAATCACTTAGAATAAGGTCAAAACAACACCTAGAATGACATGACAAAGTCTAAGTCACAGTCAAAGCAAGCTCCTATTGTACTACTAAAGCAAGAACTTCCTACTCCTTTGCAACACCAGTCAACTTATTTAAAACAACATAGTGAGAACGGGGGTCCAACCACTTTATTCAAGCAAACTAAGCAAACAAAAACCAAAAACAAAACTAAGATGCTCCAAGAACAACACAACTTGTACATGAAACAATAAAAACGAAGTGTCTAAAAAGACCTGAGATTTGTATTGATGAAGAAGGGGGTGCCTTGGGCATCCCCAAGATTTGACTCTTGTACCTCTTGAATATTTCTTTGCGTGACACGGGGTGGAATCCCCAAGCTTCAGCTTTTGTCCATTATTCATCTCATTACATCATTCTTTCCTTACACCTGAAAAATTTCCTTCATACAAAACTTCACACAATCTTCATTAGCAACATTAGTGTATTTAAAAGATAATAGACCTTTGGGTTTTAGTTATAAAACATAAGAACTTTCACTAAATACACAGGATACTTTATCAATTCCCTCAAAAATCTCAATTTCCCAAAAAGAACCCAAAAAGGAATCAATAAGAAGCAAATGCAAATAATAGCAGAAATCTGTCAAAACAAACCAGCAGGTAGAAACCGAATTTTTTGAAGACCTTCTGTTGCTCAAATCAAAAAGTGTTGAACTAATGAAAGTTAGCTAACAACCTGGGGGGTTTATTCAGAAAATTACATCTTAATACGACTTACAGAGATGTTACACTAATTTTTACGGTGGAGCACAAAAATCTGTTTTGGGCAGCAACTCCCCAAATCTTACCTCCCTCTCATTAGGGGTTATTCTTCGCACAAAAATCAAATAAAAAGGATAAGGAGAGGTCATTACTAAAGTAATAACTTCCAAGACTCAAGAAAACTATTGGGCTCTCTCACAATAATTACTTTTCTTTAATGCCTTTAAGTTAGGCACAAGAAGCAAGAATCAAGTATTTTCAAATGAAGAAGCATTAACATCAAACCTTGCTTTCAAAGGAGGATCAAAAATAAACTTCTCTATCCTCATAGGGAAGTGTTCAATAACTTTCTTGAATGGAAATTGATATTTAATGGTGCCTTCTTTCATATCAATGATGGCACCAACAGTTCTAAGAAAAGGTCTTCCCAAAGTAATATGACAAGAAGCATTGTATTCAACATCCAAAACATAGAAATCAATAGGGAGATAGGCATTGTTAACCTAATAAGAACATCACTAACACTCCCCACGAGTTTCTTTTTAGCATTATCATCAAGTGGGACATCCAAATAGAAATCTTCCAAAGGTGTCAAATCAAGAATTTCATAAATCTTTCTAGGCATAATAGAGACACTAGAACCAAGGTCACATAAAGCTTTGAGATCAAAGTCATTCACTTGCATATAAATGATGGGTTCCCAACTATCTTCTACTTTACTAGGAATAGAGGCTTTGTGTTTCAACTTTTCTTCCTTAATTTTAATAAGAGCATCTGTAATGTGCTTGGTGAAAGCCACATTCATATCACTAGCATTAGGGCTTCTAGCAAGCTTTTGTAGGAACATAATCACTTAAGAAATATTGCAACCATCAAGCTCAAAATCAAACTTAGCATCACTGGTAGTAGAATCATTGGGTTTAGGCATTGTGGTAGGAGGAATAAGGACTTCTTGTGGTTTGGTGGCATCCATATTGGTGGTGGTAATAGTTCACACATTGTTGTTTCTAGCAATTTCAGCTTCTCTTTCCCACTTAGCATGTAGTTGAGCTAACAGTCTAACATTTTCATGAATACTAACTTGTATGGCATGAGTAGGAGCAAAGGTACTTTCCAAGGTTTCAAGTTTAGAAGCCATTTTATTAATCAAAGAGGACTATGCTTCAGACAAAGATGAATTTTTTTTTCAACATTCATGAGCTTTTCCTCCACAGTTTTGTTGAAAGTGGTTTCTTTACTAATAAAGTCTTTAAGCATGAATTCAAGTTCAGAGGGAGCACTTCTAGTATTGTTGTTGTAGGATTTTCCATAAGCAATGCCATTATTAGGAGGATAAGGCTATAATTATTGTTATAACCATTGTTGCCACAATTATTATTCCTAATGAAGTTCACATCAACTTGCTCTTGTTGAGCAACCAAACAGACTAAGGGAACATTATTTGGATCAATATGAGCTTTTCCATTAACAAGCATAGCCATAATAACATCAATCTTATCACTCAAAGAGGAGGTTTCTTCAACAGAATTTACCTTCGTACCATGTGGATCTCTCTTAGTGTTCCATTCTGAATAGTTGACCATCATATTATCAAGGAGCTTTATTGCAGCACCCAAAGTAATGGTCATAAAGGTATCTCCAGCAGCTGAATCCAACAGGTTTCTTGAAGAGAAGTTTAAACTACATAAAAAGTCTGGATAATCATCCAAGAATTCAGTCCATGAGTGGGACAATTCTTTACCAAAGATTTCATTCTTTCCCAATCTTGAGCAACATGTTCATTATAAAGTTGTTTAAATTTCATTATTTCACTTCTCATAGATATAATCTTAGCAGGAGGATAGTATTTTCCAATAAAAGTATCTTTCCACTTATTCCAAGAATCAATACTATTTATAGGCAAGGATAGCAACCATTCTTTAGCTTTTGCTCTCAAGGAGAAAGGAAACAACTTGAGCTTAATAATATCTCCATCTACATCCTTATATTTTTGCATCTCACAAAGTTCAACAAAGTTATTGAGGTGGGCAGCAGCAGCATCAGAACTAGCACCAGAAAATTTCTCTTTCATCACAAGATTCAACAAAGCAGGCTTAATTTCATAAAAGGTAGCATCAGAAGCAGGTGGAGCAATAGGTGTACTCAGGAAATCATTGTTGTTTGTGCTAGTGAAGTCACACAACTTGGTGTTCTCAGCAGAGTTCATTTTTGCAAAGGTGGAGCAAACCAACAGCAACAGCAACTAGAGCAGGAACTAATTTTTTTTGTGTTTTTGATAAGAGAAAGCAAACCAAATGAAACAGCGCCAGAAATAGCTTGATGATGTGTAGCTCAGATCACTGTACAGATTCGTTGGGAGACCCCAAGAGGAAGCTATGATGAGCACAACAACAAGTTTTCCCTCAGTAAGAAACCAAGGTTATCGAACCAGTAGGAGGAAGGAAACGACTCAAAGGTGTTGGTAGCAACTTGGAAACCTGCACAACACAAACTCAATACTTTGCCGCAACGAACATTGAGGTTGTCAATCTCACCGGTTTGCTGAGAACAAAGGATTAACTGTATGGTGTGGAAGGTAATGGTGGTTTGCAGAAAGTAAACAGGAACAGTGGAAGATGTATCAATGGTAAAGATTGGACCGGGGTCCATAGTTCACTAGAGGTGTTCTCCTTAAGATAAGCAACATAATATGTTGGGTAAACAAATTATAGCGGGGCAATTGACAGGACAGAGCAAGGCATAACATTGCAATACTAGACATTCATGATCCTATGAGATTTGATTGGGCATTCCAACAAGATACATAGACCGCCATCCAACTGCATCTATGACTAGTAATCCACCTTCAGGTTATCATCCGAACCCCCTCCAGTATTAAGTTGAAAGCAACGGATAACTGCTTTACGAAAAGTGTGTAAGGTAAACAATCCACTTGTTCCATGAACAAGAGATCGTTGTTTTATCCCTAGTAGCAACAACACATCTACAACCTTAGAGATTTCTGTCACTTCCCTAGATTAAATAGAGGCATGAACCCACTATCGAGCATAAATACTCCCTCTTGGAGTCACTTGCATCTACTTGGCCAAGATAGCTACTAGAAACGGAGAGGATGCAAGATCTCAAACAACACAGACATGATAAAATCAATAAGATAGAACCATTAACCAATCTAACATAGTAATCTCAATATCCATCGTATCCCCGCAAACACAACATTCATGATTACAAACATATGATCTTGATCATGAACAGAGCTCACAAGATCTAAACATGGTAGCACAAAGGAGGAGACACAACCATCTAGCTATTACATGGACCCGTAGTCCAAGTTGGAACTACTCACGCTTCATACCGGAGGCTGGCTTAGTGATGAATAAGGCCTCCGGGATTATCTCTCCCCTCCGGCAGGGTGCCGGAAGAGCTTCAGATCCCCCCCCCCCCCGATATAGGGTAGATTGATCGGGTACTTAGGGTTTACCTATCGGGGGCTTCTTATAGGCGAAGAGGGAGGCCGAGGGGGTGCCCGAGGCGGCTGCACCCCCCACCCTTTGGCACAGGCTCGGCCTGTCCACGCGGCCAGGGGTGTGGCCCCCTCAAGGCCCTCCTCCGTCTCTTCTTATGTCTCCGTGTTCCCCATGGTAAAATATTGACTTTGGCTTTTGTCCCGTCCAATTCCGAGATTATTCATTTTCTGCCTTTTTTGGAACCAAAAACAGAAGGAAACGTGCAACTGGCACTGTGGCATCTTGTTAATAGGTTAGTCCCATAAAACGAATAAAAACACCTCAAAATGTAGATAAAGCAAAGCAAAGTAGATACTAAACAAGCATGGAACATCAAAAATTATAGATACGTTTACGACGTATCAGTTTTCACATAACAAAAGAATTTTTAATTCGGAAGATAGATGAAACTCGAGAATTTACTTGGAATAGCAATAATGCTAATAGGTTGATATGGTGGACACAAATGGCATATGTTTTAGTATAAGGATTGGATGCATAAGAAGTGTTCCCTCTCAGTATAGGTTTTTGGCTAGCAAGGCTAGGTAGCAAGCATAAGAGTTGAACGAAACAAGCAAACATACAAGTGATAGAAACAATCATGCAATCTTCCTTGAAACACAAAAGATCTTAATGATGTCTACGCACTTCTATTCTTGTAGACAGTTGTTGGGCCTCCAAGTGCAGGGGTTTGTAGAACAGCAGCATGTTTCCCTTAAGTGGATTACCCAAGGTTTATCGAACTCAGGGAGGAAGTTGTCAAAGATATCCCTGCCAATCAACCCTGCAATCAAGATACAAGAAGTCTCTTGTGTCCCCAACACACCCAATATAGGTGCACTAGTTCGGCAAAGAGATAGTGAAATACAAGTGGTAACGGTGCCAGAAAATAGCTTGACGGTGAGGTAAAGACTAAAGGCAACAAGAAAGAAGCAAGCAAACATACAACAGATCTAGTAGCAAACAGTGTTTCAATGTTTAGAAACAAGGCCTAGGGATCATACTTTCACTAGTGAACACTCTCTCATATAAATATCCTCTCTTCATGATACTACTCTTAACTACTCTCTGGTTGGACACTCTAATCATCGATAGGGCTATAATAGCACTCCTCAAAGTCCGCCTTCCCCAATCTAGATAACCCCACACTGTCACCTTGAGTGCTAGATGGTTCCAACAAACACCACAATTTCATAGAGACATCCAACTCCAAATATAATTCATAACAAATATTCAATCTAGCCAAAGTGCCACACACGGTATGCACGCTGTCAGTTTCACACATGTGGGGAAAACATAGATCTATTAAAGCACAAAGAGTATTTATGTAGACTCAAACCTAAGTGCCACCGTGGCGTGCACGCTGTCACTTTCACACACATGGGGAGAGCAGAGATCTAATAAAGCACTTGAGTAGCAAGGTAGATCTACTTGATTACAAAGCTCATGATCACAATATGACCATGCATAGAGAGAGAGATGAACACATAGCTACCGGTAGAGCCCTTAGCCTCGAGGAAGAACTACTCCCTCCTCATCATGGGAAGCAGCAACGGTGATGAAGAAGGCGATGGAGATCGATGGAGATGGCTTCGGGAGAACTTCCCTGTCCCGGCATGGTGCCGGAACAGAGACTTTCTGTCCCCCGAATCTCCCTTTCGGTGGCGGCGGTGCTATGAAGGTTTTTCTGGAAGTATGATGGATGATTTAGGGTTTTATCCCCGGGGGCTTCTTATAGGCGAAGGAGGCAAGGTCGGTGGAGGGCCAGGGGGCCCACACCCCCTGTAGGCATCACCAGGGCTTGCCCGCGCCTGGGGGGTGCGACCACCCTGGTATCCTACTCCGTCTCCGCTTCGTGGTTCCGTGTTGGTTCGGGAAAATAATGACTTTGGCTTTTGTCCTGTCCAATTCCAAGAATATTGATTTTCTGCCTTTCTGGAACCAAAAACAGAAGAAAACAGGCAACTGGCACTGTATTATCTTGTTAATAGGTTAGTACCAGAAAACATATAAAAACACCTCAAAGTGAATAAAAAACAAAGCAAAGTAGATACTAAACAAGCATGGAGCATAAAAAATTATAGATACGTTTCCGACGTATCACCTAACTAAAGAACACTAACCTTATGAGCCAATCAACAAAGAAAGAAAATAATAAAATACATGTAAGTGCTTTTCTCTTTTCCTTTCAAACCTCAAAAGGTGTTGCTACTGACCAAAGGTAGGTTTGCCAAAACAAGTTTAAATTTACTTGATGCTTCCAAAGTGATACCAATACTAATCAACAAGATCAATCATACAACAGAGATTGCAAACTAAGATAAGATGTGCAAAAAGTAAATGATGAAACTTCTCATTAATATTCCGTAAAGGCACTCACACCAAGGGATACATAGATAACCAACTAGAGGAGAGATACTTCCACAATGCAAACCATCATATATGATAAATTCTCTATTCATGAAATTAGTCTACTAAAAAGGTAAAAAGTTGAAAGATAATGATGTGATACCGCGACACTCCCCCAAGCTTGGAACAAACCAAGGGGATGCCAAAACCTGATGACGAATTACTCCTTCGGTGGTGGTGTTCTCTCGATAATCTTTTCAATCAACTTCCTCAAATCTTCAATCTCAAAGGCTAGAGTACGAATAAACTCTGAATTATGCTCAATGTGGTTCATGATCATGTCGGACCGAGAATCCCAGTCCTTGTGATTCTTTCCCCAACTCTTCCTCCTTAAAGTATTCTTTCCCTCCATGGTTAGAACGAGGCATATCCCAACTAGAGGGCAACTTTCCCTTAGGCATATTTTGGAATTGCTGCTCATGTATAAGAGTTTGGAAGGAGTACTTGGTATGTGGAGGAAGTGACCGCGGAGCTAGGAAATTACGTAGAGTTTTCCCTCCAGTAGACATCTGTGTTGTCCTCTTGAGCTTGATAGGATTTGCCACCACTCCAATGCTCGCAACAGTGGCATGGGTGCGCGGACTCTTGTCTTCCTCCACTTCTTCTTCATCCTCAACCAAGATCTCCTCCTCCTGATAGGGGTCTTGAAGATCATCTTCCACGGGCTTCTTGCCCTGGTCGTTGGCGGAGACCATTGTGCCTCTAAATTTGAGAATAGTTCCTGACAGAAACAGATCGAAACAAAAACACGATGAGAACACGATATATAAACCTCGGGGGATCCGGGGGATTATATATTACGAAGTTTTACAACATAAGGACGGTACTAGGCAAAAACGGGATGGAGACGGGCTCCGGGGTGGTCACACCCCCTAGTGGCGCGGCCAGGTGGGAACGTGCCACGGGGTGGTGTGAGCCACCCAGACTCCGTTTCCTTCACTCTTTCGACTCGTTATCTTCCACATGGAATAAAAACAACAAAAAATATAAATTGAAAAGTTTTTCGCGAACCTTTTCTTAACTGAATTGTTACCTATTTGAAAACGGACTCTGCAGGTTCCTGAATTTGGTCTTCAATAAATTCTTCCAGAGTCACCACTTGAATAATACCTTCATTATAAGAATCTCCAGAAATATAATGTTTGAGCTCTTAACCATTCTTCATATCCTTACATCATTCTCTCCAACACTTGAAAATTCCTTTCATACAAGACTTCACACAATCTTTATTTTGCAACATTATTGTATGCAAGATAAAGAACCTTTGGGTTCTATTTCAACTTAATTCCATCAAAACATAAGCTACTGTAGCAACTCCTTTCAAAAGCCCAAAAATAATTTAAAAGTAAATCGATTTAAGAGGCAAATGCAAAAATGACAGAAATGTGTCAAAATAGACCAGCATGTAAAGATTGATTTTGTCGAAAATCTTATGTTGCTCAAATCAAAAAGTGCAAAACTAAACAAAGTTGGATAATAACTTGGGGAACATGCACATAAATTTACAGCTAAAACCAATGTACTGAGATTTTTCACGAATGTTTATAGTGAAGCATAAAAATCTGTTCTGGGATAGCAACTTCCCACAACTCACCTACTTATCAAAAGAGGATAATCTTGACACAAAAACCAAACAAAAAAGATAAGGAGAGGTTATTATAGAGGTAATAACTTCCAAGAATCAAAGAAACAAAAACCGAAAGAAACTAAAAATGGTTGTCTTCCAAAAGCTCTTTCTTTATAGCCATTAAGATAGGCATGTTAATTGCAAAGATGCTCACATAGGAAATATGGATTTGAAGTGAAAGAGAGAATCAAGAAGTAAATATCGGACAAATTTAAGTCTAACCCACTTCCTATGCAAAGGAATTTTGTAAAAAAACAAATTATTGAAACAAGAGCCTACTAGCATAGGAAGACAAAACAAGTGCAACTTCAAAACTTTCAACATAAAGCGGGGAAACTTAATATTATTGAGATGCATAAAACCATGTTTCCCTCTCTCATAATAACTTTTAGTAGCATTATGAGTAAAATTAACAATGTAACTATCACACGCATCAGAATGAGCATACTTAAAAGCATCAAACAGAAGTTTAAGGTCAAAAACTGGATCAATAGAAGCAAGTTGTTCAACTCTAAATTCTCTTTAGGCAATTCATTTTCAGAAGGAGCTTTAGCAAATTTGGAAAAATTAAACTTATAATATTCTACATGAAACTTAGTTAAAATTTTCTCCTTCTTACAATCTATAATATCTCCACAAGTTTTCAAGAAAGGTCTACCAAAAATGATAGGACAAGTTTTACTAGCTCTTGAACCAAGCACTAGAAAATCAGCAGGATATTTAATCTTACCACAAAGAACTTCCACATCTCTTACAATACCAATTGGATATATGGTTTCTTTATTAGCAAGCTGAATAGCCACATCAATGTATTCAAGTTCACAAGGACCAATTTCATGCATAATTTCTTCATAAAGTTCATAAGGAATAACACTTGAACTTGCACCAATATCACATAAACCATAACAGCAATGATCACTAATTCTATCAGAAAGCATAGGGACACTAGCTCTCCTAGTTTTACTAGGATGTGAAATAATATTATAAGCATCTTCACAAAAGATAATGTTCCCATCTTCTACATTTTTAGTGACAAGGTCTTTCACAATGGCTACTACAGGTTCAATATTTATTTGTTCATCAGGTTCTACAGCTTTCTTTGTACTTTTGCTAACCACATTAGCTATAATAGAATATTCCTTTACCTTAGAAGGAAAAGGAATTTTCTCAATATAAGGTCCAGGCAAGATGCAATCAACAGTACAAAATTCAATATTTCTAGCAGGAACATGATTAACAATATCTTTATAAGGTGCATGGTACTTGTTCCACTCCTTTTGGGGAATTTCAATATAAGAGGCAAAGGACTTAAAATAATTGGCAATACTTTGAGAATCAAGACCATACTTAGTACTAATATTATGTAAGTCATCAGTTCCCATAAAAGATCTAATGCATTCATAATCATAATTTATACCTAACTTTTTTCCTTTGTCATTCTCCCATGGTTCAGTATTTTCTTGAATACGGTCTAGAAGATCCCATTTAGCTTCTTATTTCATACGTGTGAATGATACAACACAAGAAGCATCTAATAAATCTTTATCATGAAGAGAAAGACTTGCATAAAAGTTATTAATAATAATATTATTAGGGATCTCATGAACAGGACATTTGAGCATTAGTAACTTCAATCTCCCCCAAGTTTGGGATGTACTCTCTCCATCACGAGGCCAAAAGTTATATATTTGATTCCGGTCTTTATATATCTCACTAGGAGGATAGAATTTATAATAAAACAGAGGTATTATTTTCTCCCATTCCATAGATTGTCCATTCTTCAGCAGCTTATACCATTCTTCAGCTCTTCCTTTCAATGATATAGAAATTAACTTTTTCTTGACTTGTTCCATTGTGATACCTGCGCACTTGAACAACCCGCATAGTTCATGGATAAAAATCAAGTGATCACCATGATGGACAGTTCCATCCCCAAAATAGTAGTTATCCATAACACGGTCAACAATTTTTGTAGGTATCTTAAAAGGATCTATATCAGCAGGTGGTTCAAATACTACCTCGGCAATGGTAGTAGTTTTCCCAAATAGGAAACTAAGTGGATTATTCATATTAGAAACAAAGTAGCAAACAGAAATAAAAACAATACTCACAGTAGAAATTTCATTTACCAGTTCCACTCTTCAATAGCGCACCACTCCCCGGCACGGCGCCAGAAAATAGTCTTGATGACCCACAAGTATAGGGGGTGTATCGTAGTACTTTCGATAAATAGTAGTGTAGATCCCAATAAGGAGCAGAAGGTGTTGACTAGTGTTTTGGATCAGGAATTCTCTGTAAATACTTAGCAAACTGATTTTTAGGGGTTTTTGATAATGCAAAGAAATAAAGTGCAAGTAAATAAAAGACAACAATAATAATTGCAGGAAGTGGCCCAATGCTTTCTTCAGCAAAGGACAAGCCGGTTGTATTACTTATGTGGACCAAACGTTCTCGAGGACACATGGGAATACTGTCAAGTGCTTTCGTTTCATATAATTCATTAATCTTCTTTGGTTGGATAAATGTTGTGTGGGTGAACATATGCTAATGTACCAACCTTACTTGGACTAATACATACTTGTGATTATATCCCTTGCAAGCATCCGCAACTACAAGAAAGTAATTAAGATAAAAACCTAACCACAACATTAAACTCTGAGATCCTACACTCCCTTGTGCAAAGGTTTCCTAACGGGAGTTCAGGTTTCTGTCACTCCAGCAACCCCACAATTAGTAGCCAAAAACACAATGCATTCCCTAGGACCATAAATGGTGAAGTATCACGTAGTCGACATTCACATGACACCACTAGAAGAATAACACCACAACTTAAATATCAAACCATTGAATATTACTTCAACACAATTCCACTACTAACAACATGACTTATCCCATGTCCTCAAGAACTAAACGAACTACTCACGAGACATCATATGGATCAAGATCAGAGATGAAATAATGATAAGTAATAATCTGAACATGAACAATAATTAAATGGTTCCACTCGAAAGAATCAACTACAAAAGTAATCAACATCGGGAAAGTTTCCCCTAAGAACTATGCAAGATTCAACCCAATTGTTACAGCGGGATGGAGTGGTTGTGATGGTGCTGGTGGAGATGATGGTGAAGATGATGATGATGATCCCGATAAAGTATAGCTTGATGACGGTGTTGATAGCGATGATCTCCCCTCTTCGGGAAGGAATTTCCCTGTTAGAATCCTGCCTGCCGGAGAGCTCTTTCCCTCTCTGTAGTTTCCGCCCCGCAGAGGCAGTGGAATCTTTCTGTGGTTTCCCCCCGAGTATTAGGGTTTCGGGGGGTGATATAGGCGAAAGGGCGAAGCTAGAGGTGGGCCAGGGTGACAACACCACCTGGTAGCGCGGCCCAGGGGGCGCGCTAGGGGGTGGTGTGGGCCCTCTGTGGCCCATCTCCACTTCCCCTTCTCGCTTCCTTCGTCTTATGGAAAAATAGGAATTTCCATATATTTTTCCATCAGAATCTTTGCGAATATTGCATCTGCACACCGCTTTTTCCATCAGAATCCTGACTCTGGCAGTTCATCCTCCAAAAGTCATCCAACATGAAAAATAGATGAAATAACATAAGTATCACCTCTTGATATGAAATATATCAATGAATAACATCAAATTATGACATAAAATTGTGATGCAAAATGGACGTATCAGACACCTACAAGAGATTCCTCCCTTCATTTAGGGAGTCCACCGCCGATTCGACTAGGCATCCAAATTGGACCCGCCTACTCTGACTACCAAAGAACACCTGCTCCGAACCAACACTGGCCTCGGGGACTACTGATGGGGACATGCCAAATGGGGTATTCATGTGGCTTAGTTGTAGAGCTTTGTTGGGAGACCCCAAGAGGAAGGTATGATGAGCACAACAACAAGTTTTCCCTCAGATATGAATGAAGTTTATCGAACCAGTAGGAGCAAGGAAACAACCCCAAGGTGTTGCTACAAACTTGGAATCCTACACAACACAAACTCAAGACTTTGCCAAAACTTGCAGTGAGGTTGTCAATCTCACTGGTTTGCTGAAAACAAAGGATTAAACGTATAGTGTTGAAGGTAATGGTTGCTGGTAGAAAGTAAACGGTAACAGTAGATGATGTAACAATGGTAAAGATTGGACTGGATTCCAAAGTTCATTATAGGTGTTCTCCTTAAGATAGATAACATGCTGGGTGAACAAATTACAGCGGGGCAATTGGTAGGACTGAGCAAGGCATAACAATCCAAATACTAGACATCATAATTCATATGAGATTTGATTGGGCATTACAACAATATACATAGACCGCCATCCAACTACATCTATGACTAATAATCCACCTTCATGTTATCATCTGAACCCCCTCTAGTATTAAGTTGCAACCAACGGATAATTGCATTAAGCAATGTGTGTAAAGTAAACAATACAATTGTTCCATGAACAAAAGATTGTTGTTTTCTCCCTAGTAGCAACAGCACATCTACAACCTTAGAGATTCATGTCACTTCCCCATATTACTAGAGTCATGAACCTACTATTGAGCATAAATACTCCCTCTTGGAGTCACTAGCATCTACTTGGCCAAGATAGCTACTATCAACGAAGAGCATGCAATATCCATCGGATCCCCGCAAACACAACATGTATGATTACAAATAGATGATGTTGATCATGAACGGAGATCACAAGATCTAAACATGGTATCCCAAAGGAGGAGAAACAACCATCTAGCTACTTTATGGACCCATAGTCCAAGGGTGAACTACTCATGCATCATACCAAAGGCTGGCATGGTGATGAAGAAGGCCTCCGGGATGATCTCTCCCCTACGGCAGGGTGCCGGAAGATACTCGGATCCCCCCGATCTAGGGACGATGGTGGCAGCGGCTATGGACTGATTCGTGGAGATCTGATCGGGTGCCTAGGGTTTCAGAATCTTGGGATTTTATAGGCGAAGAGGCGAGGCGGGGAGGCTTCCAGGGGGCCCACACCCTGCCCTGGCGCGGCCTAGGGTTGTCCCATGCATGGGGGGTGCGTCCGCCCTGTGGCGCCCCTCCGTCTCTCATCTGCACTCTATGTTCTCTTCGGTGAAATATTGACATTGGCTTTCGTCCCGTCCAATTCCGAGAATATTTCCTTACTAGCTTTTCTGAAACCAAAAACAATAGAAAACAGGCAACTGGCACTACGGCATATTGTTAATAGGTTAGTCCTAGGAAATGTATAAAAATACCTCAAAGTGTAGACAAAGCATAGCAAAGTTGATACTAAACAAGCATGGAACATCAAAAATTATAGATTCGTTTATGACATATCAAGAATCCCCAAGCTTAACTCCTGCTCGTCCTCGAGTAGGTAAGTGATAAAAAAGAATAATTTTTGAGGTGACATGCACCATCACAATCTTGATCAAACCATTTGTAAAGCAATGGAATCTGGGATCAAAGTACTCTAAACATGAGCATGACAGATGAAGTTCTAACAATAAGACATAGTAACTATGTTGCAACATGAAAGGATACAAACAAAGATCATGAATAACAATGCATTGAAAGACGTTTGTTTGTTTCACATATAGAAAACATAGCATAGTGATATTCAGATTGTCCCTCATAGAGTAGCAAAACATAAATGCATAGGACATTTTCAAAGTTCATAATGGTGACTAGATAAAAAATAGTTCAAGAACAAGAAATATCAACATTATGAATCAATCAATAAGTTTTGGGACAATGTACATAAAACTAAGAATGACAACTATGCTCTCTTAATTGGTGCCTAAGGATAGAAGGTGGAGACTCAATATAAAAGTAGGAAGACAGGCCCTTCACATGGAAGCAGGGATTTCAAGTTTCATAAAGAGCTTCCAAAAATTATGGTACTTGTTAGCTTTCAGCTCTCATTGCCCCTATCATAAGCATATTGAAGTGATTAAGGTTAAAGTGAACAAAGTATGGAATATATGCTTGACAAATCATAAGTTGGCAATATCATGTCCCTTGAGTACGAGGGTCGTTCCTCATGCTACTCATCTTTAGTTACCGGTAAGTTCTTGTCATTGTAAGTATATTTGTATCATAGAGAACCGCCAATGGGTACCCCTTTCCCCATGACACAGGAGCTATCCCATATCAAAATGACAAGGCAACAGACAATGGAGCATCTCAGCAATCCTTTTATTTACCATGAGAATGGTGCATATTTTTTCTTTTTCTCTCTCTTTTTTATGTATTTTTTTATCGGATGATTCATGGATTGATCATTATGGTGATGCTGCAAGTTCCCACCATGATTAGGCATGGCTTAGGCTAGCGGCCTAGGCGTTTCTCTAGCACATATACATAACTCCATGGACTTACAAGCTCCCCTTTTATTTCATACCAGCGACATCCATAAACAAAAGACCATGATATCAACAAGGTAGATATTTACAGGTGTTGAAAGCGTTCCCCATGACAGCACAGTTCTGCTAATTCCCAACATATAACTGCAAGCATATACAACATAGATGACACAATGGTTCAAGTTTATTAGGGGCAAGAAAAATAAAGTGTGCCATCAAGTTTGTGAGAGCTTTAATCACTAATTTTCACATAACAAGTTTAATTTGGAAGATAGATAAAATAAGAATATACTTGGAATGGTGTAACACACCATGGATAGGAATTTATAGTGGACTCTTTGGAATAACTTGGTTTCTTGGGAGTTGGATGCATGAGTAGAGGTTACTCAATACATATGGAGGCTACCAAAGACTACGAGCGACCAACTAAGAGATCAATAATGGCCATAATCATGTAGAGCGACAAAACATTATCAATCAAAGCATAAACTGGTATCACAAGTCAAAAACTAAATGATTATAGAGGCTAAGGTGACTGGTTCATAGTCATAACATGGTGTGAGCATGTGCCAAGTCAACCCAAACAAAGCATCAAAGGTTAATACCATAATATTATGCTTTTGTATGCTAAAACAACACATGATTCTTTCAAGGCACATTAAGCAATCTCAATTGTTTGGAACAAGTCATTCTACAGCAATAATCACTAAGCATAAGGTCAAAACAACATCTATCATGACATGATAAAGTCTAAGCTACAGTCAAAACAAGCTCCCTTTTGTACCACTATAAGCATGAAATTTTATACTCTTTTCCAACACCAATGAAATTATTTGAAACAACATAGCGAAAGAGGGGGTCCAACTACTTTATTCAAGAAAACGAAAACCAAAAACAAAAACTAAGACGCTGCAAGAACAACACAACAGTGCATGAAATAATAAAAACGAAGTGTTTGGAAAGAGACTTGAGATTTTTATTGATGAAGAAGGGGATGTCTTGGGCATCCCCAAGCTTTGATGCTTGTACCTCTTGAATATTTCTTGGGGTGACACGGAGTGGCATCCCCAAGATTGAGATTTTTTCCATTCTTCATCTCATCACATCATTCTTCCCCTACACTTGAAAATTCCCTTCATACAAAACTTCACACAATCTTCATTAGAAGCATTAGTGCATTCAAGATAATAAACCTTTGGGTTTAGTTTCAACATAGAATTTTTTTTATTAAAAACACAAGATACTATATAAATTCCTTTAAAAAGATCAAGTGATCAAGAAGAACTCAAAAAGAAACTGATAAAGAGGCAAATGCAAATAATGGCAGAAATCTGTCAAAACAGACCAGCCGGTAAAAACCTATTTTTTCGAAGACATTCTATTGGTCAAATCAAAAAGCGTTGAACTAATGGAAGTTATCTAACAACCTGGGTCATTTACTCCGAAAATTACAGATCAATCTGACATACAGAGATTTTTCTAGAATTTTTATAGTGAACCACAAAATCTGTTTCGGGACAACAAATTCCCCAAATCTTACTTCTCTCTCATTTGAGGTTATTCTTGGCACAAAAATCAAACAAAAAGGAAAAGGAGAGGTTATTACAGAAGTAATAACTTACAAGACTCAATAAAACTATTGGGTTATCTCCCAAGAAGTACTTTTTTTAACGCCTTAAAGTTAGGCACAAGAAGAAAGAATCAAGTATTTTCAAATGAAGAAACATTAAGATCAATACTCGAAATTTCTTCAACCAGGAAAGGTATCTCATCCAAATGTGTTCTAGAGGATCCTCTCTCAATACTCTTGGTTTTACTACTTTCATCAAACGGATTTTCAGAAACAATCCAATCAAAATTCTTTTCTAAAGCTTCATGCATTCCTACAAGTTTAAAAGGTATGTGTATTTTAATTTCCTCTCCATTGGCTTGGGTTTTGTCCAACTTTTCTAGTGTTCCCATAACATCTACATATGAGCCTAGCACATTGAAATGATCAAAGACCTTTTTAGCTTCTTTAGCAACATCATTGAACTCCTTTAGCAAAGTTTCCAGAATAAAGTCTCTTTTTTCAGTATCTTCAATATCTTTAAGTTTAAGAAACATTATTTGCATCGTGGGTTTAAGGTAAACAAACCTAGACTTCAAAATGTGAACTAAAGAAGCTGCAGCAATTTCATAATTAGGAGCAAGTTCTGCTAAGGATCTATCCTCAATATCCTCATGTTTGCTAACATGATTAAAGAATTCTTCAATATTTTCTTTCCCAATTATAGAGCCACTACCTATTGAAAGGTATTTCAGGGTGAGCTTAGGGATCAACATGGTGAGCTAGAACAAGGTGACAACTATTGGAAGAACTAATTTTTTTGTGTTTTTGTCACATCCCAAGATTTTCCAAATCTTGTAATGTGAAAATAAATGAATAAAATAAAACTTTGTTTGATTTTCAGAGCCAGAAGAAACTTTTTGAATCCAATTGGAACTTCAAACCCATTTGAATTAAATAAAATCCCAAAGGGATTCATAAAGATAAACATTTAATAAAGGAAATTAAAAATGTTCTGGAATTACTATTTTGGATCTTTTAAAATAAAAGATTTGGTATTCAAAAGAAAAGATGGATTTATAAATAAAGATTATTTTATAAAGCCAAATTAAAACTTGGCCAAGCTTTTGAATTAAAACATTTTATTTTAAATAAAATAGTAAAGGTTTATTTAAATAAAGTAATAAGGATTTAATGTCCAAATATTTATTAATAAAGGTTTTATTATTTCTAAACCATCAAAACTTGTTTATATTATTTAAAATAAGTTTTCCAAATATTTGATATTCACAAATAAAACCTACTAAAGTGTTTTGGCTTTATTTTAGATTTCAAAATAAATATTTTAAATAAAATAAATCCTAATTGATTTAATAATGAAAGTCTATTATATTAATTAATAATGGACACCAAAATAAAAGGTTATTTTGTTTTAAAACAAATTTCCAAATATTATATACTTCCCAAATTAAACCTACTAATTTGACTTTGAAAATACTTAGGTTCAAATAAAGATTTTATTAATAAAATCAAACCCTATTTTGATTTAATAACTAAGTTCCATTTTATTTAATTATTAATGGACCCTAAAGTAAAAGGATTATTTTATTTTAAACAAGTTTTCCAAATATTCTTTATTTCCAAATAAAACCTACTGTTTGGGTTTTGAAAACATTTTGGATTTTAAATGAAGATTTTATTAAATAAAACAAACCCTATTTTATTAAATAACTAATGATCCATTTATTTAATTAATAAATGAAACCTAAAAAGATTTAAAAAAATATTTTATTTTGGAATGTGATTTATGATGTTAAGCAGAACCAAATTCATATTTGAAAAGCTTGATGATTGTTTGAATCATTTTGAATGTGTTTGGTTGTTTGAATTTCAAAACAGAAAAAGAATTAGAAAAGAATAAAACAAATAGACAGAAAAAAAATAGAGGAAACAGACCAGCCCAACAAAGTGGCCCAACAGCAGCCCAGACCAGCCCAGTTCATTCCGCAGAAAACGATTCGAACCAACTCCCTAACCCGCAAAGCAACTGACATGTGGACCCTCTTCTTCCCCTCACTCAAACGCTGACAAGCCGACCCCACCCCCTCCTATTCATCGTCTTCAACACAACCTCGTCGCCCTGGCTGTTACTGCCGATTGATTGCCTCGTCAATTCGCTTCAATGCCGTGCGATTAACACCCCCTGACCACACACGCTTAAACGCCAGTGACTCCTCTCTCGTTCCCCTCTGTTTCCTCCCCCGAGCATGCCTCCAGTCCATCCCAATTTCTCCTCGACTGCCTCGGCTCCGACCACCGTCTCCGGCCGATTCCGGCTGCCACACGCCGCCCCTTGCCTAGTCGACCTAGCACACATACTCCACGCGTCCAGACGCATCCGTCCATACCAACCATTCACCTACGGGCGCTCCAAAACGTCGGCAACAACTCCACTTATACGCCGCCGTCGTCTGCTACTTTTCCGGCGAGTCCTCCAGGTGATATCTGACCACCCCCTTCTGTCTCGTTGATGCACACACGATCACCGACCCCGTACGCATCTAACTCAACGGTTATCTTGCTTTTCCGTGGCTTGTGTCGTCGCCTCCGACGAAGAACAGAGAAGCCCGACGCAGACACGAACTCCGGCGAGAGATTCAAGCCAGCATAGTGCGCCCCTTCATCAACCAGTGGCAGGTTGAGCATCCCCGTGCCACGACGATCACTGTGAGCATTTCCCCACCTTCCTTTGCCTCCTGCTTCGCTAGCACCGCCGCCGTCTGCCCGTCGCCGCCGCGCACAGCCACGCAGCGCCGCCGGTTAATGGCCATCTGTTTAGGTCCGTTAGATCTAGATCAGACGAACACTATTAGGTCACTTAAACGCCGAAGAGGTATGCGCTCAGTACCGCACGATCGGACTTAATCCAACGCACCGCAACGCTGATCCGCGCGAAACGGTACCGTCCAGTAGGGTACTGCCGCGTGGCACTAGAATCTGTTTAAAAGAATGTTTGAATCAGATTTATTTGCAAATTTCAAACCCTTGTATCTTTTGATCCACACGTCCAAATTTGACAAATTTTATATCAATGGATTCAGGAGAACAAGCCCTAGCCAACCATGGCCTTAGTTTGACAAATAGTATCTCTTAGCTTGTTTGATTTTGCAGATTCTTTTGTGTGCTTGCTAACATTAGAAAAATCATTTAAAAATGAATTTTGAGATCAAACCTTTGCCAATTGGTTTGTTGTGACCTTACTGACCCTAGGAACCAACCCTTGGTATTAAAAATGATTTTTGAAAGATTTAGGTTAGATTAATTGACTTAGCCATTTTCTAGCCAAATAAAAAGAATGGTTTTGTTATAAAAAAATGTTTATGAAAAGAAAACTTCAAGGAAATGTTTTGGACCAAACCTACTGACCCAAAAACACCAAGTTTTGCAATAGCAACTCATTTGGTGAACCCTATAGGCTAATGCCTTAGTAAAAAATATTTCTACACCACATAAAATAACACTTTGTTTTGAAAATAGTTTTAAAGTGAAACCTTTTGCAAATGACTTGGCCACTTTAGGAAATGACCATTAGATGTACCCAAATGTCTATGACCCACTAGGAACCACTTTTTCAAACAAAACAAAGCTTGGCATGCTTGCATGCATTTCTTTGACTTTGTTATTTATGTGTGTTATTTTGCTTGATTGGTAGATTGAGTTTGTGCCTTGCTTGATTGATTTGTAGTGACTTGAAGAGTGTGATTGTTGCAAAGATCAAGAAGTGAACCTATACTCTACCAAAAAGGCAAGTGATGCTTCATACTTTCTATCCTATTACTTTCTCTATGCATTAGTGATTTTGCTAAATAAACTTGCATGGATTTTGCTAAGTATAGATCTTGCTATAGGAAACCTAGTAGATGAATCCTTAGTAGGATTTTCCTAAGTTAATATTCCTACTACTACCAAGCTTAGCCTAGCTTATAGAAAACATGGGTGGAATATATATTCACACTATGGAAAAATATTCTAAGTCTAAGGACTTGTGATTTTGTTTAATAAAACAACTAAGTTAATGAATCACCTGGGTGGAATGGAATAGCTTGGTGGAGAATGGTTGAGTGGTTCACAATGCCATAGGCTTGGATTGTGTATCTCACTTGTGGATGGCCACCCAGGAAACAAAGGGATTTGAGATGTCAAATGTTGAGAAGCTTCAAGTGCAACCACTTGGCAATATGGGCTCTGCCATGATCATATAGGTTGCAAGAACTTAGCCATATGGACAGTGGGTGGTAGTGTTTGATAGGTTGGAGCGCGTCCATTTTGGTCTAAGGGAAGGCTTCTGAAAGATTTTGTCTTGGGAAACCAAGTCTTGTGGGTAAAGTGCACCACCTCTGCAGAGTGTAAAATCTAAGTACTTAGCCATGTCCCTGGTAAAGGACAATTTGAGCATCAAGACATGGAAGCAATCAAGAATCTCATCATTCAAATTTCTAAATTAAAACTTGTGGTTTGAACAAGGGATTGTTTGAATTCTTCAATCATTGATGGAGAGATGGCTTGGTACAAGGATCTTGAAATCTTTGATTGAGGAAATGATTTTGTCAAACAAAAACTTAGTACTTTCAAAATGATAAGAAAAATCTATTTTGAGTAATGCAAGCCTCAACTCCACTTAGCCAAATGCATATAGATGATAGACTCCACTATACAAATATAGTATCACTTGCCAATACAATTCAAATGTATTGACCCTTTGTGGCTGTAACTTGTATGTTGCTGGTTTGATTGATTTTAGTGAAGATTGATTGTTTAGGATTACAAAGTCTACAACCAACATCTGCCTGTGGCACTTTGAAGATGAAGGACCCATGACTATATTTATTCCGCTGCAATGTAATGTAATAGCCATATGAGCTATGTTTGATGTAATAAACTTATGTTATTCCTGGTTATAAAGTTATGTTATGACCTCTGTTTCTTGATATTACATCTAAACTGTGGATGCTAGCTATTGATCCAGGGACTAGCATTGTAAACACAGGAGGGATCAATCTTATGAAAGGTTGGGACCCCTACAGTTTTTGAAAGAAAAAATGCAAACCAAACGAAACTATTTTTTTGTATTTTTGAAAGAAAGAAGCAAGAAAAACAAAGAAAAATAAACTAAGAAAAACAAAAACAAAGTAAAGAGAATGGTTGTGAAAGACTCCCCTTGTAAAACTGTCCTTAATTCCGCGACAACGGCACCAGAAAAATCTTGACGTGGCTCAGTTGTAGATCTTCGTTGGGAGACCCCAAGAGGAAGGAATGATGATCACAGCAGCAAGTTTTCCCTCAGTTATGAAACAAAGGTTATCGAACCAGTAGGAGCATTGAAACAACTCCAAGGTGTTGCTAGCAACTTGGAATCCTACACAACATAAACTCAAGACTTTGCCCCAACTTGCAGTGAGGTTGTCAATCTCACTGGTTTGCTGAAAACAAAGGATTAAAAGTATAGTGTGGAAGGTAATGGTTGCTGGTAGAAAGTAAACAGTAACAGTAGATGATGTAAAAATGGTAAAGATTGGACTAGGGTCCACGGTTCACTAGAGGTGTTCTCCTTAAGAGAGATAACATGTTGGGTGAAAAAATTACAGCGGGGCAATTGACAGGACTGAGCAATGCATAACAATGCAAATACTAGACATCATGATTACTATGAGATTTGATTGGGCATTACAACAATATACATAGACCGCCATCCAACTGCATCTATGAAAAATAATACACCTTAAGGTTATCATCCAAACCCCCTCCAGTATTAAGTTGCAAGCAACAGATAATTGCATTAAGCAATGTGTGCAAAGTAAACAATACAATTGTTCCATGAAAAAAATATTATTGTATTCTCCCTAGTAGCAACATCACATCTACAACCACAGACATTCATGTTAATTCCCCAGATTACTAGAGGCATGAACCTACTAACGAGCATAAATACTCCCTCTTGGAGTCACTAGAATCTACTTGGCCAAGAGAGCTACTAGTAACGGAGAGCATGCAAGATCACAAACAACACGGACATGATAGAATCAATAATCAATCTGACATAGTATCTCAATATCCACCATATCCCCGCAAACACAACATGTATAATTACAAATAGATGATCCTGATCATGAACGGAGCTCATAAGATCTAAACATGATATCACAAAGGAGGAGAAACAACAATATAGCTACTGTATGGACCCATAGTACAAGGGTGAACTACTCACGCATCATACCGGAGGCTGGCATGGTGATGAAGAAGGCCTCCGGGATGATCTCTCCCCTTCGGTAGGGTGCCGGGAAAAGCTTCGGATCCCCCTATCTAGGAACGATGGTGGCAGCGGCTACGGACTGTTTCATGGAGATTTGATCGGGTGCCTAGGGTTTCGGCATCGGGGGGCTTTTATAGGCAAACAGGCGAGGCAGGGAGGCGGGCAGGGGACCCCCACCCTTCCCTGGCGCGAGATAGGGTGGGCCCGTGCCTAGGGGGTGCGGTTCTCTTTGGTGAAATATTTACTTTAGCTTTTGTCCCTTCCAATTTTGAGAATATTTTCTTACTAGCTTTTCTGAAACCAAAAACAGCAAGAAACAGGCAACTAGCACTGCGGCATCTTATTAATAGGTTAGTCCCAGAAAATGTATAAAAATACCTCAAAGTGTAGACGACACATAGCAAAGTTGATACTAAATAAGCATGGAACATCAAAAATTATAGATACGTTTCAGGTATGCCCAGCATGTAACATCCCAAAAATATAAAACAATGATCATCAAACTCTAATCACTAAATTTAGGATTAACAAAAACTTTGATTAATTTAAAATCATATGAATGCATGTGTGTATGTGATGATTTGATAAATGCATGAATGAACTTGTGTGATTAACCTAAATAGCAAGAAATGGTTTAAAGATGAAAATAATATTATATAAAACATTTCCAATAATATTATATAAATAGCAAGAAATGGTTTAAAGATGAAAACAAATCAATTAAAGCAAATGGTCATTTTTGCCAATCTTGCTCACTAGGTCACTTTGAGTGTTTCTAGTCCAAGATTTCAAACATAAACTTTTCCAATTATTTTCACCCCTTACTACACCAAGTAAAAATGAATCAAAGCCCACCTTTCAAACTTGCAGAAACATTTGGCAACCTCATTCAAATCACAAGTAAAAATTGAATCTTTATCATATGTGAAGATCACACATTTTCAAAACCCAACAAAACCAGTGCCCCTTGACTAATCCAACTAACCAGAGACTCTGTAGTATGTGCCTAGTAAACCCACCAAGTTTGAATCCAAAATTCAAATTTGAATCTCTTTCGGCTATTTCATCAAACACCTTGTTTGCAGCAAACAAAACCAACAACAAACACTATAGTGCGCAGTGATTTTGGCCAACCTTGTTCCCTCTCTAGCTCTCACTACACTCTCACTAGATGATCTAGCCCAATTAACAAGCCTTAGCACCACTGTGAGCTTGGCATAGCCATTAATGGTGACCATGTCGAGCCTAACTTGCCACCCACATGTCGATAGTGAGCTAGGAGAAGCACCAAGACTAGCAAGCATGTCTGGAGCACTGAACACCGTCCACCGCCACCCCTTGCCCAAGCCTCGAGCACTGCCAGCCCCTGGACCACACTGCTCGAGCTTGCCAAGTCTCTTTGCGTGCGAGCCGAGAGCGCTCCAGTGCGCCACACTCGACTAGTGCCCACAGACCGTGCGCCGCCCTCACCGCTTGCATACGTGACCGCCAACACTCTAGCACCCTGCCAGACAACCTCGTTCGCCGCCGTGCGGACCATGCACGTTGCGCCATAAAAATCACCGTCGGACCTGCCCAGTGTGTCGACGCATTCCGACCGATCAGCACCGCCCCACGCCTCGCCACCACGCCGTTGAGCTTCGCTAGGGAGCACAGCTCTGCCCCCTATCGTCGCCCATGCCATTAGCCCTCTATGTCGTCGACCACGACGAGCTCAGCCCGCGCCCGTCGGTCCCCTTCAGCCACTATAAAAGGAGGCCTCCTCCGCTCTTTTTCTTCACACCAGTTCACTCACCACCTATAAATTATCACACCCACTCACTTCTAGAGCAAGGCGAGCAACAGGTGGCCAGAATTTCACCGGAGTTTGCGGGTGCAGAGGAGGAGAGGCGTCGTCGATTGGAGACGCCCCAGGAGATGCTGCTGGTACCAGGAGAACCGCCATCGTCAACTTTGTCGTTCGCCCCCGTCGCCGACCATCGCCTGAGCCCTGGTGAGCCTCCCACGACCCCACCTGCCGCGCTAGGGTTCTGTCTCGCCGGCGTTGCCCGACGTGGATGATGAACCAGAGCCGTTTAATTAGAGTTAGATCGTGCGGCCTAGATCACCCCGTTCTGCTTCGCCACTCACTGTCTCACTGACGCGTGGGGACAACCACCTAACCCGCCCGCGTGTGCGCTGTGCGTAGTGGGCCGTCCCAGTTAAACATCCCGCGCGACCCAACAATTCAAACTTAAGTTTATTCATTTAATTTCAAACATAGTTCTGTACCTAGATTCAAAAATCAAACCAGCTCGATTCACTGAACCAAAATGCATGAAACAAATTTTGTTAGAAAGGTACTGGAATGCTTAATTCAAGCCCGTTGGATTTAAACCATTTAGATTTGTAGATCACCCATGGTAAAAATAACAAGGCAAAAGCTTTTCTGCATTCAAACATTTTTCAAAATTCAACCATAAGAGATTTTGAGTTGATTCCAACTCTCAAAAATTAGATTTGAGCATACCTTTCAGAATATATAAAAATATATAGGTTTACTTGCAGAAATAATGATCAAGTAATAAAAGAATGCCACATAGGCATTTCTAGTCACTTTAATTAAATAAAATAAAAAGGTTAAACCTTATTAAATTGTGACACCACTTTAAATCACATTCCCATGTACTGAAATATATGGTGATGACATGTGTCAACATGATCCCATGTTTGAGTTGGAGAATATTAAATCTTAAGTAGTTTTTCAATGAGTAGAAATTACTTTTCTCAAATAGAATAAATGGGACAAGTGTTTTAATCCTTGTAATGTTAGTGATGATAATAGATCATCTAGTATGAACCTTTATGTGATGATTAGAAATAGTTAAGTATTGTTTGGTGATTATGTACCTCGTATTTATTTATAGACGCTAGTACCGACCAAGGATACGAGAGGAAGGAGGATACTACGAGGAAGAAGCCAAGGAGAACTTCAACCACTGCTCTACACAAGGCAAGCCTAATACTACTAGTTGAATTAGCAAGCTATTAACTGAGCAAGCTAACACTTGCAACTTAGCAAGCTTAAACCACTTGATACCCAATCCTAGTTTTACTTGCAAGCTTAATACTTTATTTTCTTTATCAAAGCTTTCTCTTATAGTTTACTTAGTGACTTGTAGATTCTAGAAAGATAACTAAAGGTAGCATAAAGAGCATAAAATTTGGCCTAAGTTAGATAACCTTGATGTCATCCTAAGGCATGAGATTGAACTTAGTAAATCCCCACTAGTTTATTACCCATCATTAGTATTTACCCCCCACCCCCCCCTGCGCGCCCCACTTGTAGATGCTAGTGCTAAGCATAAATCTTGATCAACTTTAGATGGGAACACTTGGTGAAAATGGTTATGAAAACCTTAAAATGATGAGTCATTCTACTGAAATGTTTTGACATGTGTTCTCGAACACTAGATGATTTTGATGATGAAAATGTTGAGGCATGAGCCTTAGCCCTTTATAAAACTGATGGTTGTCTGGATGCGATACCATTCCGATTTTACCGTACAACCACAATACCCGAAATTTGGGTAGGGCTTGACTGGAAATTTTTATACCTTAGTATGGGTTCCCTTGCGGCCAAGGTCTGAGCTGAGGCTACCTTGTGAAGATTGACCACCTTGGTAGTTCCCAAGATGACAGTTGGTCATGGTTGGGAGGCCAAACTCACAGGAGAGGTGCCTATACTAGGGCGAGTAATTGAATGGTTAGGATTGATTATCTGTATACTGAGTATGGTGAATTCATGATTGTTCCTGACGAATGTATCGAATGTTGTGGTGAAAGTGTACAATCTCTGCAGAGTGTCAAACTATTTGAATACCCGTGTCCGCGGTTATGGACAGTTGGAGTGGCCATACTGTTCTATCGTCAGATGTTTTCAAAATGAGTTATGAAATGGTTTATGACTGTGACTTGACCACAACAAAGTTGTGACATGAAATGCAAGCTCCCACTTAGGTGTTATAAAACTTTCAACTATCTTTCTTTGCTTCTGAACTTAGTAGAGGTAAATCTGGCTTTTTGCAAAACAAACCTAGATATTAGTATCCTACTACAAAAACCCCCTTCACTTATTAGTATTAGTTTGCGAGTAATTAAAGAGTACTCATGGCTTTGTCCCTGGCTATTCCCGTGGCCAGACTATGAAGAGGAGTATCAGGATGACGGACCAGAGGATGGTTATGACAACTAGGATCATCTCCCATCGTTAGAATTGCCTGTGAACCTGAAGATGGAGCTGTGACACCCCCAGGATCAGGGCTAAACAAATCCGAGACATCCATCTGAAATAAGCTTAACCTTGAGCTCGAGAATATCTAGTGAAGAATCGGTAACACAACAGTGACCCTACGACACAAAAATTTATTACAGCAAGCTCATAACTGAGAAGAGAACCAAATTATTACAAGTAGAGGTCACTGACCACAAACATCAAACAACGGAAGGCAAATTATGCTATTAAGTATAGTAAACTTAACAAATGGCCTAAGAGTCCTGAAGCATAACGATGACGTCCCAGCCCATAGATTCCAGGCTGTCGTCCGGGAACCCCAAGCTACTCGTCGATGTCGATGTAGTATGGAACTCGTCTTCAGGTGAACACTTACTCTGCCAAAAGTAGCAACAAGGAAAGGGTGAGTACAGGGTGTACTCCGCAAGACTTATGGCTGGTGGAGTTGTTTTGCATAAAGCCATCTTTTGTTTATAAAACAAGAGGGAGAAGAAGCTCGCCTAATCAGAATATTTTAAAAACGGGATAAGAGAGTGACATATCCGAATTATTGATCATCATCTTTATATCCACCAATCATCATCATCTGAACTAGGATCACCCCCTCGTACCTATGAGGAAGCGTCCTTAAGCACACGTTGATTTGCCAAGTTTTACGATTAGGTTAAAGTTCTCTATGATCTTAGAATCTGTTCACCAAGCGTTCATAACCATGAACACGGCTTTTCGAAAAGATTATTACCCTGCAGGGGTGTACAACTTTACCCACACGTACCAACCGACTCTTGATTCCAACGTTATTAGCCCTCTTCCTTGGAAGGCCGGCAGAGGGTGGTCGGCCACGACCTTTACCTTTCTTTCGTCGAGACCATGAGTCACGCAATAAGTATGGTTCCGCCGTAACGGGTAAAATCGCGAAGCCGGTATTTAAAGATGTGAGGCGAGGTTGGTTAACAGGGGCTCCATCGACCCCAAGCAACCCGGTCCATGCTTCCCTACCTATATGAATGCACCTCCTTCACCCCCTCTTTCGAAAACATTTTCAATGCGTATGTCGAATGGAACACCCAAACTATGTGACTCATGGAATCTACTAGGCAAGTTAATCAGGCGAGGGGTTCCCAAGCCCCGTGTGGATGTACGCTCATCTCGGTTCCAAAGGCAAGAACTCAGGTCCTAGTGATGGAGAGCATGGGACTAGAAAAACCACATCCCATCGTGACGACCCATACAAGCCTTAGCATGTTTAACTCATATCACCTCGGATATCATCTCATCATGATCTCCTGTCATACTAGATTATTTGCATCTGATACATCATCTGGATGGACCAGACTCAACAGCTATGCATGGCTAAGCAGGACATATACAAGATTTAGCAGCGCACACAAGCCAAACCTAGTTATGCTAGGAGCAGTGGATCAGGTAATATAAGCTCAAAGGGAGTAATGCAATAGATAGAGTATCCTATCTATTCATAAAAGACCATAGTAGAATACTCTATCGATGCAATGACCACAGTATCCTATATATTGATAAAAGACCACAGTATCCTATCTATTGATAGGATACTCTATCTATTGATAAAAGACCACAGTAGAATCGTATGCAACATGGTAGAATTGAAATGATTTCGAAATCATAGGATTATATCATGGTGGGGCTATGCTTGCCTTTGCCTGTTGATAACGAATAAACAGATCTTCGGGAATCTTGTACTTGACTTGGTTACAGTTGGTCAAGTATCGTTCGTCGATCTTCGATCTTCGATGATGTTGTCCTCGGGCTTGGATCTCGATCTCGATATCGTATTCTATCAAGGAAGAACCAAACACCAGAAAGAAAGGAAACAATGAACACATGGCATCGATGCAATGCTCGAGCAAGGATGATGATATGACAAGTTAAATTGTATTGAATTGAAACCCTAAAACATGCTTGACAATTTAATCGGGGTTCCGAGGGTTAGAAACCCTAACTCGGAAAAACTCCGAAACATATGAGAGGGGTTAATTTTGTTCTCTAATTAAACTTGTCATTTAAGTTGATTAGCAATTCATGATTATACCTTAGTTAGATAGGTTTCATTTTTCTTAATATTTTGATATGTTATTTGTATTTTTCTGACTTATAATTAAAAAGATAATGAATTTACAACTTTTATTCAATTTCTGGAATTATTAAAGCCTTTATTTCATCAGGCTGACGTCATCTGGGGGGGTTAATCTTTTTACACTGCACAGAACCTAGCCACTATGACTGACTGCTGGGCCCTATGCCACATCAATAGCCATGCTGGCGGTCATGAGACCCACGGCCATGTCACCCTGACGTCGCAGTGACGTCATACCGACGGCCACCATCAGGTGGTCACCGGCGGCGGCGTTGTGAGGCGCACGGGGCGATGAGGCTTGGTGTGTTTGATGCGGCTCTTCGCGCTGAACCAGAAACCAGCGGCGCTGCGACCTATTGGTCATCGGAGGGACTCCGGAGACAACCTTTTGCGGCGGCGAGCGGCGGTGCATGGTGGGGTGGAAAACCAAAGGGCGAGGGAGGGAACAGAAGGGTGCTTGAGCACCGCTATCTCACCACAAAGCTGATGGAGGTGTCGGGGAGGCGAGTTGGGATCAGACGGTGACGAATCGACGACGGCAATGGCGACGGCCGACAGTTGTGCGGGCTCAATTCCGACGAGGAGGTGACTTCCCCGCTTGTGTGGCTTTATGAGAATGACGAGGGCGACGAGGAGCTTCTTCAGGGCATCTCAGCGGAGCGAGGGGATGCCCGAGGGTGCGGGCCTCGTCGGTGACTGGGGCGGTTAGGGTTTGGGCGAGAGGGAAGAATGCGAGAAGGGGGTCTTCTGAGAGGGGGAGAGTATAGGTATGGCAGGGAGACATGTTAGGGCTGCCCTTATCCTTCTCCACTCAGCGATAGACGGTGGGATGCAGGCGGCGCGGATCAATGGCGCCGCCGGCGACACCGAGCAGCTTGCTGCGGGGAGGAAGACGACGAAGACGAAGGGATCGAAGCGGTACCGGGCTAGATGGGCTGCCCGTGGGCTTGGTTGGCCGTGGGAGAGGGAGAGAGAGGAGGGAGGTTGCTGGGCTGCGCGGCCTGGGTGCTCTGACTCTATTTTTTATTTACAAAAGCTTTTCTTTTTATAATTACAAGATCTGTTTTGTATTTCTATTTTGAATTATTTAAAAATACTAGAGGCTTTTATAAAGGTTAGAAAATGTTGGGGCCCTTTTATTCAGATTAAGCTCCATTATTTTTGTGATTTCAAAATACTCAAAACCTTTTGAATGCATTTCAAATAGAGAGGAAAGGATTAGGGTTTTGCATTTAATTTTTCTTTGCATGCATTTTTTTAGATATGATGCTCATGCAATGCACAAACAAACCCTAATAATGATTAAGTAAAACTGGGGTGTTACAGCTCTATCCCCCTTACGAGAATCTCGACCCGAGATTCCAAAGGTAGGAAGAGAGACAGAGAGAGAAAGAAACAGGGTCACTCTAAGGATAAGAGGGAACACACTAAACAACAAACCGAGCATCTCATGGTCAACTCATGGATGGAGTCTTCAGAGACAACTTTGATATGACAAACATGAAACACGTCAAGGTAACGGAGGAAACAAGAGGAGAATGTTTCAAGTTGTTAGATCAATGGTCTTCATAAGGATTAAGACCAGGGAACTTACAGGAGGTTTTGAAGCTTCTGAAGAAGAAAGCTTCCAACGGAAAGAACATGACCACAGACTTCGATAGGGAACCTCTACTAAACGGCTTAAGTAGAGATTTTAGGTTGCAAAGATATGGATCAACGAAACCAAGTTGTTGAACTACTTTTGAAACAGAAGAGTCGCTATTTCATTCAACAGGAGACCAAGACAGAAAGGTGTTTTGTGGAGAGGACTCGTAAAAGTCACAAGGAACATGTAGCAAGAGAAACTTCTGATTACCAAAATCATAGTCGCTCCTAAAACATGATTGAGGAAACGAAGGAAACTCTTTACTCATCCAGGTTTATCAGAATCTTTGCCAAAGATCGTGATATCACTTTACACCACTGAGATGAATAGTTAAGAAGATTCCTGATGACACGAGAAGAAAGAAACTTCATTCTTAAACTTCAATTACTTGGCACAACAAAATGCTTGCCAACATAAAGGTCTGGAGTATTGACCAAGACACATTTAGCAACACTACTTTAAATATTCTCCTCGATGTTCGGGAAAACAAACATCAAGTAAAGGTCGGACTTCGGATACAAAGGAAACCATGAGCACAACTCCTATAGTCAAATTATAGAGGAAGCCTCATGAAGAATGGTTGTTACTACTGATTTAAAAGAATATAACAATAGGTCTTTCTGGCTAAGTGTGTCAACCATTACATCAATCTTGCCATATTTACAAAGAGACCTATGTCAAAACCTTGAGGAGCACCAACCATCATATCTGCTTGAGATTCAGATTTGGTTAGGTGGTATAATATTTCAGACTCAGCATGTCCGAATAGAAAGTTTCCAACATTTACCGCAAAGGTAAAGTTACTAGATTCCCAAGATAGGAACTACAGTGTAAAGCTCCAAAATATGAGCTAGATTGTTAGACCTATGCATTAGTAATTTGTCGAAAGACAACTGCACACACATAAAGTACTAAGAATAAAACACACATGTATCCTTAAGAGGACAAGGATAACTCTACTCGAATCCACGGCGACATATTTCAACAATTGCACATGAATCGGAGAAGGTCACTTCTAACATCCAGAACACATACTTCGAGATGACTCGAGGATGGTCATCGAAAGTTTCCAACATTAATGCCAATTGTTCCATATGAATCTAGTCTAACATGGAGAAGATAAGGATGCCATCGATGGGCTCAACAACAAACTTATCGAGACACTCCAAGAAGATGGACTCATATGTCGCGTGAACAAGACAAAAATACTGGTCAGATCAAAGGACATGAAGATGTACTCAAGTGAGACATCACAAGTAGAAACACTATCAAGATAGTCCTTGGAACTGAGTTTGATTTGACGATAACCCAAATTAAATCAAAGGTGGGGAAAGATAACATATCCACAAAGGAAATATTATCAATCTTCAACAAGAAAAACACTAGACATCCCTTTAAGATGAACTAAGTCAGATAAACTTTTGTCTTACAAGTCTCCAAGTTTTTGTTTAAGATCAACCAACTAGTGCAGGGGTATCCAGTACGGATCCTTGGATAAAAGAGCAGTTCAGAGAACTTGCTTGCGCAAGAACTTGACAACACGGTCATGTGGCAACATGGCGATACTTCTATTAGACATCTAGAATATCATGGACCACCGATGTATCACTTAGTTCGAGAGGAAACTTGCTTGGTAAGACAAGCGGACACGGTCTTAGGGTTTCGACACAAGCCTGACTCTTTGCATGAATAAACTTGTGTGATTAACCTAAATAGAAAGAAATGGTTTAAAGATGAAAATAACATTATATAAAACATTTCCAAACAGAAACAAACAAATAGAAAATCAAAAACAAATCAATTAAAGCAAATGGTCATTTTTGCCAATCTTGCTCACTAGGTCACTTTGAGTGTTTCTAGTCCAAGATTTCAAACATAAACTTCTCCAATTCTTTTCACCCCTTGCTAGACCAAGTAAAAATGAATCAAAGCCCACCTTTCAAACTTGCAGAAACATTTAGCAACCTCATTCAAATCACAAGTAAAAATTGAATCTTTATCATATGTGAAGATCACACATTTTCAAAACCCGACCAAACCAGTGCCCCTTGACTAATGCAACTAACCAGAGACTCCCTAGTATGTGCCTAGAAAACCCACCAAGTTTGAATCCAAAATTCAAATTTGAATCTCTTTCGGCCATTTCATCAAACACCTTGTTTGCAGCAAACAAACCAACAACAAACACTATAGTGAGCAGTGATTTTGGCCAACCTTGTTCCCTCTGTAGCTCTCACTACACTCTCAGTAGATGATCTAGCCCAATTAGCAAGCCTTAGCACCACTGTGAGCTTGGCATAGCTATTAATGGTGACCATGTCGAGCCTAACTTGCCACCCACATGTCGACAACGAGCTAGGAGAAGCACCAAGCCTAGCAAGCATGTCTGGAGACTGACCACCGTCCACCGCCACCCCCTGGCCAAGCCTCGAGCACTGCCAGCCCCTGGACCACACTGCCCGAGCTTGCCAAGTCTCTTTGCGTGCGAGCCGAGAGCGCGCTAGTGCGCCACACTCGACTAGCGCACACAGACCGCACGCCGCCCTCGCCGCTTGCAGACGTGACCTCCAACACTCCAGCACCCCGCCATACAATCTCGTTCGCCGCTGCGCGGACCATGCACGTTGTGCGCCATTAAAAGCATCGTTGGACCCGCCCAATGCGTCGACGCATTCCTACTGATCAGCACCGCCCCACGCGTTGCCACCACGCCGTTGAGTTTCGCCAGGGAGCACAGCACCGCCCCCTATCGTCGCCCATGCCATTAGCTGTAACATCCCAAAAATATTAAACTAGAATCATCAAACTCTATGCATCCAAATTTAGGGTTCACAAAAACTTTTCTAAATAAAAATATGAAAGCATGCATGTGTGTATTCATCCCATTTTGAATTCTTTTGAATTGCCTTGTTTATGTGTTTATTTGCTTGTAAAAGGATTCTTAGGTGAAATAAATATCATCTAAACAATCCCCATACTTTTCCCAAAGACAAATAAATCAAAACAAACAAAATAAAGGAATGGTCATTTTGACCAATTTAACTCCCATGCCTACTTTGGTTGTCTCTAACTTTCAGAACTTAACAAAAACTTGTTTGGATCTTTGCACCCCTTGATAGTACTCATAACAAAGTATCAAGGCCCATATTGTGATCATCCAGAAACATTCAAATGCATAGTTTAAATGAAAGTTTAAAATTGAATCTTTATCATATGGGAAGATCCCACTTTTTCAAAAACCACTCAAACAAGCTCAACTTTCAAAACTCAAGCATCTACAGACTCACCAGCACCTACCTAGCACACCCACCAAAAATCTTTTCAAAATTCAAAACTTGAATTCATGCGGCCATTTCATCAAACACCTTGCAGATGCAAATAAAATAAAATCCAAACACTATTTGGAGCAGTGATTTGAGCCTAACTTGTTCCCTCACTGGTTGCAACTAGGATTTAGTAGATCATCTAGCTCATTTGTAAACATCTAGCACCATTGTAAGCTTGGCAATGTCATCAATGGTGAACAGCCGAAGCCACCCATGCCACCCCAGTGTAGACAGCAAGCTAGGAGAGGAACTAGGCGTGCCAACCTTGTCTGAGAGATCACTCATGCCTCACAGCCCCCTCTCAACCAGCCCTGCCTCGAAGACATCGACCAAAGCACCCAGGAATGCCGCGCCCGTGCCTCTGTCAACCATGCCGAGCGTGCGCCAGAGCGCCACCCTCGACACACGCCCACAGACCGTGCGCCGCCCTTGTTGCGTGCATACACGATCACCACCATCCCAGGAGATCACCAGACATCCCTGTTCGCCGCCCCATGACTCACATCCACCGCTCGCCGTCGAAGACGCCGCCTCTGTCGCGCAGAGCATCACATGTTCCAGACCGTTTGCCACCGCCCCTACACGCGCATTAAAGCCATAGAGCATCGCGAGGAGACCACCGATCGATCGGCACCGCCGTCCATGCCTGTAGCATCCCGTAGCCATGTCGCCACCGTCGCCTGCCCATTCCGTTCGGTCTCGTCGTCGAGACTATAAATAGAGGCCTGCCCCGCTCAAACTCTTCACACCATCTCACTCCCCTCTCCTCACTGATCGTTCCACCCTGTTCCCGGAGCAAGGCGAGCAGCGCACCGCCAGAATTTGGCTGGAGCAGGCCGCCTCTGGAGAAGAAGGGCGCCGTCGATTTCGTTCACCCCAGGAGAAGCTGCCGCTACCAGGAGATTCGCCATCGTCGACTTCGTCGTTCGCCCGCCTCGCCGACCCTTGCCTGAGCCCCGGTGAGCCCCCGACGACCCCCACCTTCCGCGTTAGGTTTCTGTCTCGCCGGCGCCGCCCGACATGGACGATGAGTAGCAGTCATTCGATTAGACTTAGATCGTGCGGATGAGATTGCCCCGTACCGCTTCGTGTTTAAAGAGCCACTGACTGGTGGAACCCCCCTGTCAGTTGAGCCCCGCGCCGCGGAGTGACACCGGGCCGGCCCATTATCGTTTCCCGCGCAGCCCAGTCGTTTGAATTTAACTTTTTCCATTTTAATTCAAACATAGTTCTGTACCTAGTTTCAAAAAGCAACCCCAGCTTGATTAATTGCACCAAATTGAATGAAACCAATTTTGTTAGAAAGATATTGAAATGCTTAATCCAAGCCCGTTGGATTCAAACCATTTGAATCTATAGATCAAGCTTGGTAAAAATAACAAGGCAGAACCTTTTCTGCATTCAAACATTTTTCAAATTTAAACCATAATAGCTTTTGAGTTGATTCCAACTCCAAAAAATCATATTTGATCATACCTTTCATAACATATAAAAACATTTGGGTTTACTTACAGAAATAATGTTCAAGTAATAAAAGAATGCCACATGGGCATTTCTAGTCACTTTATTTAAGTAAAATAAAAGGTTAAACCTTATTAAATTGTGACACCACTTTAAATAAAATTCCCATATACTGAAATGTGTGGTGATGACATGTGTCAACATGATCCCATTTTTGGTTTGGAGAATATTAAATCTTAAGTAGTTTTTCAATGAGTAGAAATTACTTTTACAAAAATAAAAGAAATTAAACCAAGCTTTAACCTTGTAATGTTAGTGATGATGCTAGATCATCTATAGGACCCTTTTGTGTGATGATTGAAAGTAGTTAAGTATTGTTTGGTGATTGTGTACCTCATATTTATTCATAGACGCTAGTACCGACCAAGGATACGATGAGGAAGGAGGATACTACGAAGAAGAAGCCGAGGAGAACTTCAACCACTGCTCTGCACAAGGCAAGCTAACACTTGCAATTTAGCAAGCTTATATTGATACTTGTGCAAGCTAACACTTGCAAGATACTATACCTATGCAAGCAAATACTTGCTTGTACCATGCCAACTATATGCCTTAAGCATATATGATCATAACCACTTGATAAACCAATCCTAGTTTTACTTACAAGCTTTATACTTATTTCTTTATCAAAGCTCTTACTTAGAGTTTACTTAAGTAACTTGTAGATACTAGAAAGATAATTGAAGGTTGCAAAAAGAGCATAAAATTTGGCCTAAGCTAGATAATCTTTATGTCATCCTAAGGCATGAGATTGAACTTAGTTAAACTCCACTAGTTTACCACCCCTCATTAGTACTTACCCCCACTTGTAGATGCTAGTGCTAAGAATAAAACTTGATCAACTTAGATGGGAATACTTGGTGGAAAAATGGTTATGAAAACCTTGGAATGATGGATCATTCTATTGAAATGTTTTGGACATGTGTTTCCGCACACCAGATGATTTATGGTGATAAAAATGTTGAGGCATGAGCCTTAGCCCTTTATAAAACTGATGGTTGTATGGATGCGATACCATTCCAATTTTACCGTGCAACCACAATACCCGAGAATTGCGTAGGCCTTGACTGGAAGCTTATATACCTTAGTATTGGTTCCCTCACGGCCAAGGTCTGAGCTGAGGCTACCTTGAGAAGATTGTCCACCTGTGCAGTACCCAAGATGACAGTTGGTCATGGTTGGGAGGCCAAACTAACAGGAGAGGTGCTTATACTAGGGTGTGTAATTGAAAGGTTAGGATTGATTATCCGCATACTGAGTATGGTGAATTCAGGATTTGTTCCTGACGGATGTATCGAATGTTGTGGTGAAAGTGTACAATCTCTGCAGAGTGTCAAACTATTCGAATAGCCGCGTCCGCGGTTATGGACAGTTGGAGTGGCCATACTGTTCCCCCGTCAGATGTTTTCAAAATGACTTTTGAAACAAACTGAGACCTTGACTTAACCACAACAGAGTTGTGATATGAAATTCAAGTTCCCACTTAGGTGTTATAAAAGTTGACTAGCTTTCTCTTGCTTCAGAACTGAGTAGATGTAAATATGGGTTTTTGCAAAACAACCCTAGAGCTTAGTGTCCTACTACAAAAAACTCCTTCACTTGTTAGTATTAGTTTGCGAGTACTTAAAGAGTACTCATGGCTTTGTCCCTGGCTATTCCCGTGGCCAGACTATGAAGAGGAGTACCTGGAGGATGGACCCTAGGAAGTTTACGACAACTAGGATCATCTCCCATCGTCAGCATTGCCTGTGACCCCAAAGATGGAGCTTCGCCTACGCTACCGTTATTATTACGTATTTCCGCTGCTTGAGTTGTATTAAGAACTGGATCATGAGATCCTTATTTGTGTAAGACCTTATGTATGGTTTGTAATGGATGATGTACTGTGGTATCCAATTCTGTTATGTCTCGCAAAATGGTAATCCTGGGATTGCGATGTATGGAATAACAGGCATCTGGGATTAAAAATCCAGGTGTTGACAAGTTGTTATCAGAGCCATCCTGACCATAGGAGACCCTAGTTAGATTGGACGTTTGGAATAAAAAACTTAGTTTCAAAACCAAAGAAAGCAAATATTTACAAAAACTTATTCCCATTCTTATCACTTGATTCTTTCATGAAAATTCATGTTCCTCAAAACTCTTGCAAAATACATAAAGTTTGACACACTTGATCACTCTACTAACTTACTCATCTTATATTCTTTTAGATGGACGTGAAGTACAGCAAGTTTTACCAGTTGGGAAATGGAGGAGACCTTATCTTTGAGAGGGATTTGGACCAGCTTTCGGAACTTTTGGAGCGTCCGCACCCCGAGTTCTTCGGAGCTCAGCTCAATGATCAAGGAGGAGAAGATCTGCAGTGGCTAATTGTTGCAAGTATCCGAGGAAAGATTGAACCTCCCACTGCTGAGGGAATTCAGTTTACCTTAAGAGAGACAACTGGCTCGATGGACTTGCCAGGGCCATGCAGGAAGCTCTTGCCCGTCTATGTGGGCAGAGTATCAACCAGATCAAGGGTACCCGCTTTGAGTTTTGTCCAAGGCGTGATGCTAATGGACAACCACTGGAAGCCCCATATCACCACGAGCTGAAGACTCAGTTGGACCACCTTAGCTTCATGATGTACGATCGTCAGCAGGAGTTGGATAATTGCCATGACTACTCCAACCACAAGTCCGTCATTATCAAGACAAAGGATCAGACCATCGCCATGCTAGCGAAGGATCGCAAGTCTTGCCACCGTCAGCTCGATAAGAAGGAGCGCATCATTGCCCGTCTTCGCCACCGTATCTCGTCTTTGGAGGAGACCATCCATGAGAGAGACATGCAGTTGGAAGAAAGGGAGAATGCCGGAGAGGATCTTCGTGGAGACCCCTACTCCTATCTCAGCGATGATGATGATTTTCTGGAGGATCAGGCTATGGATTTCTTCACCGATGAGGAGGATTTCGCCTTCATCAATGACGATGATGATGATGAGGATGACGACTACACCGACTCTGAGGAGTAGTAGCACTTGAGCACTAGCGTAGTGAGTAGTATTCAATCCCAATGTATCATAGTTTCCAGAATGGTTCCTAACACCATCTGTTTACCTTTGTTGTGGTGTGTGTTGTATCGTGTGAATGATTGAATGAAAAGCAAGTTGCAAAAAAAAATCTGAGTCAAACTTTAAAAACTTTCAAAGCCCTGAACCTTAGAAATTTCCCTCTTTTCTCATGATCTATCTCAATCTTCAGATGCCACGCGGAGGAAGTGGTTCATCCCCGGACCCGATGTTGCAGATCCTGCAAATGTTGGTTTCTGACCGCGAAGCTGAAAGAGCGGAACGTCAAGCCAACCTAGCCACCCTTCAACAGATAGCTCAGCTATCCCACAACAATCAAGGCCACAGAAACCGGGACAACCATGGATCTAAGCTCAAGAATTTCCAGAACACCAACCCACCTGTTTTCACCAAGTCGGAAGAGCCCTTAGACGCTGATGATTGGCTACAAACCATGGAAAATAACCTAGAAGTCGCCAGAGTGGAAGGTAACGAGAAAGTTTTGTTTGCCACCCACTATCTAGCCGGAGATGCCAGAGCATGGTGGAACAGTGTTCGTGCAATGACCGGAGGACAGATAATGACCTGGGAGGAATTCAAAGTCAAGTTCAGCAGAACCCATGTGCCACCAGGTTTGATCAAGAGAATGAGAGAAGAATTCAGAGAACTGAAGCAAGGACGGATGACTATAGTGGAATACCGTGACAAATTTTTGTCATTAGCTAGGTATGCCCCGGATGAGATCGACACCAAAGCCAAGAAGAAGGAGAGATTCTTGAATGGTCTGCACGATGAGATGCAGACTGTGTTAGTCAATATCCCCTTTGCGGATATCGAAGCCCTTGTCGACTCTGCCATCCAGATGGAAGGAAAGATCATGCACGCCAATGAGAACCGCAAGCGTCGCATGATGCATCAACCAGGAACCCATCAGACCCCATAGTACCGCCCTAACCCATCTCCAGGATTTGCCCCGAGAACCAACAGACTCCCGATGAACCGTCCGACCTATCCCAACCGTGGAAACCCAAGGCCCGGTGGAAATCACAACAACCCCGGAAACTCTAACAATTTCAACCGTTCCCCACCTAAGTTCAACAACAACAATGCTACCGCCAACACCAACACTTCCCCGAGGACTGGAAGCAATGTTGCGCCTGTTGCAGCAAAGGACAAGTCGCAAGTAACTTGTTATGACTGTGGAAATAAGGGTCACTACTCCAACGATTGCCCCAACAAGAAGAATGCCGCAGCCCCCAATGCAAATGCCCCAGCTCAGCAGCAACGTCGTGTTCAACCAGGAAGAAGGTTTGCCCCAGGGAATTCGCTCAACCGCAACGGCCGTCTTTTTCTCATGCATGCTGAAGAAGCTCAGGAAGGGCCAGACGTCGTGTTGGGTATGTTTTCTATTAATTCAGTACTTGCAAGAGTGTTGTTTGATTCTGGTGCATAGCATTCATTTGTCACCGGAGAATTTGCCTGCACTAGTAAGATTCACCCAACAAAACTGAAGCATGTTATGATCGATCAAATTCCTGGTTCAACCACCAAGGCTAGGCAAATTTGCAAAGCCGTCCCTATCTGAATCCATGGCATAGATTTTTATGCTAACCTGATAGTACTTGGAACTAAAGGTTTGGAAGTAGTACTAGGAATGGATTGGATGTCCAAACATAAAGGATTGATTGACTGTTCCAAGAAAGCCATCACCATGACTAGTACAGCCGGAATATCAGTCGAGCATATATCTGAAACCTTACCTCATCAATTCAAGTGCAACAAGAGTATAGCCCAACCTACCATTGACCAAGTCCGGATAGTTTGTGAATACCCCGATGTATTTCCAGATGTTTTGCCCGGTATGCCCCTAGATCGGGATATCTAGTTTATCATCGAACTAATCCCCAGAACAGGACCCATAGCCTAGATACCACATAGTATGAACCCGTCTGAACTAGCAGAACTGAAGAAGCAACTGGATGCCATGCTGGAAATTGGATTGATTCAACCAAGTGCGTCACCATGGAGATCACTTGTTTTGTTTGTGGACAAGAAAGATGGAGGTAACCATTTGTGTACGGATTATCGGAAGTTGAATGATGTCACCATCAAAAACAAGTACCCCTTGCCCAAGATAGAAGATGTGTTTGATCAGTTGACTGGTGCCAAAATGTTTTCTAAGATTGATCTTAGGACTGGCTATCATCAACTCAAAATTCGGGCAGAGGATATTCCCAAGACTGCCTTTACCACCAGATATGGATTATACGAGTATACCGTCATGTCTTTTGGATTAACTAATGCCCCCGCTTATTTCATGAATCTCATGAATAAGATTTTTATGGACTTCCTGGATAAGTTTGTCGTTGTTTTCATTGATGACATTCTGATTTATTCCAAATCGGAAGAAGAACATGAGCTACACCTAAGGACCATTCTTGGAACCCTTAGAGAGCATCAGTTATATGCCAAGTTTAGCAAATGTGAATTCTGGTTACAGGAGGTAGGATTCCTCGGACATATTGTATCAGCCGGAGGAATTGCCGTTGACCTTGCGAAGGTGAAGGATGTCAAAGATTTGCAAGCGCCAACCACTCAAACCCAAGTTCATGTATTTCTCGGATTAGCAGGATAGTACCGCAAGTTCGTAGAAGGATTCTCGAGTATCGCTAGACCCAGGACCCAATTGCTGAAAAAGGACAAGAAGTTTGAATGGACAGACAAATGTGAAGCAAGTTTTCAAGAACTCAAGAGAAGATTGATTTCATCCCCAATCTTGATCATGCCGGATATCACGAAGCCCTTTGACGTGTATTGTGATGCATCCAAGATCAGTCTCGGATGTGTGCTAAGGCAAGAAGGCAAAGTTATATCTTATCTATCCCGACAACTGAAACAGCATGAACAGAATTATCCAACCCATGACCTTGAACTAGCAGCCATAGTTCTAGCCCTAAAGACATGGAGGCATTATCTCATGGGATACCGTTGTGAGATTTATTCGGATCACAAGAGCCTGAAGTATATATTCACTCAGAAGGAGCTGAATATGAGGCAGAGAAGATGGATTAAGCTAATCAAGGACTACGATCTGGACATTCACTATCACCCTGGTAAAGCCAACGTGGTAGCAGATGCCCTTAGAAGATTGTCGTGTCGTTTGAACTCCATGATTTTGAAGGAGCAACCAAGTTTGCACAAAAAGATGGATGATTTTCGAATGGAATTAGTGAGTGAAGGAATTTTGGCTAGCATAGAACTTCAACCCACTTTGATCAGCCAGATCAAAGAGGCGCAGAAAGGAAATGCTAGTATTGACGGAATCAAGCGTCATATCAGTACAGGCAAAGTTCCCGGATTCACAGAAGACAAAGAAGGAGTTCTGTGGTACAAAGGACGCCTTTGTGTACCAGCAGATTCCGAGTTGAAAGAAGTTATTCTCAAGGAAGCTCATGATACCCTTTATTCTATCCATCCCGGAGGAACTAAGATGTATCAAGATTTGAAAGAGCAATTTTGGTGGCATAAGATGAAGAGAGAAATCGGAAGCTATATCGCCAAGTGTGATATATGTCAGCGAGTCAAGGCGGGACATCAAAGACCCGCTGGATTGTTGCAACCATTGCAGATTCCGGAATGGAAATGGGATTCCGTTGGAATGGACTTTATCACCGGATTGCCTACTTCTAGTAGGGGAAATGACTCTATCTGGGTCATAGTGGACAGATTGTCCAAAGTCGCCCATTTCTTACCCGTCAAGACCACATCGTATCGGATCGAGGAACTCAGTTTACCTTGATTTTTCTGGAAGAAAGCTCAAGAAGTTTTAGGAACCCGACTAGATTTCAGTACCGCTTATCACCCTCAGACCGATGGACAAACAGAGCGAGTAAATAAAATACTCTAAGATATGCTGAGAGCATGTGTGTTAGAGTATGGATCTAAATGGGAAGACTGTCTCCCGTTTGCAGAATTTTCATACAACAACAGTTATCAAGCTAGTTTGCAAATGGCCCCTTTTGAATTCATGTACAGAAGGAAGTGTCGCACCCCTTTGAACTGGTCGGAAGTAGGAGAGAGTCAGATTTTCGGACCCGATATCCTACGAGAAGCAGAAGAGAAGGTTCACAAGATTCGTGAGCACCTCAAGACAGCCCAGTCAAGACATAAGAGTTACGCAGACAAGAGACGTCGAGACCTCGCCTTCAACATAGGAGATTTTTGTATATCTGAAAGTGTCGCCAATGAAAGGAATGCAGTGTTTCCAACTCAAAGTAAAGTTAGCCCCTAGATATATCGGACCCTTCAAGATTCTGAACCGTCGAGGAGAAGTGTCGTATCAATTGGAACTACCCGAAGAGATGTTAGCCGTGCACAATGTGTTCCATATCTCATTACTTCGCAAGTGCCTCGAAGTTCCGGAGAAGACGGAAGTGTTCAAGAATATTGATCACCGGACCATAGAGATCAACGATGACCTGACCTATCCCGAAGTACCCATCCATATTTTGGAAGAAGCTTTCCGAACCACCAGAACCCGAAGCATCAAGTTTCTAAAAATTCAGTGGAGCAACCACACAGAAGAGGAAGCTACCTGGGAGCGCGAAGATCACATCAGGACGGAGTTTCCCGATCTCTTCAAATCCTAGGTAATCTTTTCGTCCTTTTTCAAATATCGGGACGAGATTTTGTTTAAGGGGGGAAGGTTTGTAACATCCCAAAAATATTAAACTAGAATCATCAAACTCTATTCATCCAAATTTAGGGTTAATAAAAACTTTTCTAAATAAAAATATGAAAGCATGCATGTGTGTATGCATCCCATTTTGAATTCTTTTGAATTGCCTTGTTTATGTGTTTCTTTGCTTGTAAAAGGATTCTTAGGTGCAATAAACATCATCTAAACAATCCCCACACTTTTCCCAAAGACAAATAAATCAAAACAAACAAAATAAAGGAATGGTCATTTTGACCAATTTAACTCCCATGCCTACTTTGGCTATCTCTAACTTTCAGAACTTAACAGAAACTTGTTTGGATCTTTGCACCCCTTGATAGTACTCATAACAAAAGTATCAAGGCCCACCTTGTGATCATCCAGAAACATTCAAATGCATAGTTTAAATGACAGTTTAAAATTGAATCTTTATCATATGGGAAGATCCCACTTTTTCAAAAACCACTCAAACAAGCTCAACTTTCAAAACCCAAGCATCTATAGACTCACCAGCACCTACCTAGCACACCCACCAAATATCTTTTCAAAATTCAAAACTTGAATTCATGCGGCCATTTCATCAAACACCTTGCAGATGAAAATCTAATAAAATCCAAACACTATTTGGCGCTGTGATTTGAGCCTAACTTGTTCCCTCTCTGGTTGCAAGTAGGCTTTAGTAGATCATCTAGCTCATTTGTAAACATCTAGCACCACTATAAGCTTGGCAATGTCATCAATGGTGAACAGCCGAAGCCACCCATGCCACCCCAGTGTAGACAGCAAGCAAGGAGAGGAACTAGCCATGCCAACCTTGTCTGACAGATCACCCATGCCTCACCGCCCCCTCTCAACTATCCCTGCCTCAAAGACATCAACCAGAGTACCCAGGAATGCCGCACCCGTGCCTCTGTCAACCATGCAGAGCGTGCGCCAGAGCGCCACCCTCGACACACGCCCACAGACCGCGCGCCGCCCTCGCCGCGTGCATACACGATCACCACCGTCCCAGGAGACCGCCAGACATCCCCGTTCGCTACCCCATGCCTCACAGCCACCGCTCGCCGTCGAAGATGCCACCTCTGCCGTGAAGAGCATCACATGTTCCAGACCGTTTTCCACCGCCCCTACATGCGCATTAAAGCCATAGAGCATCGCCAGGAGACCACCGACCGATCGCCACCGCCGGCCATGCCTCTAGCATCCCGTAGCCATGTCGCCACCGTCGCCTGCCCATTCCGTTCGGTCTCGTCGTCGAGACTATAAATAGAGGCCTCCCCCGCTCAAACTCTTCACACCATCTCACTCCCCTCTCCTCACTGATCGTTCCACGCCGTTCCCGGAGCAAGGCGAGCAGCGCACCACCGGAATTTGGCTGGAGCAGGACGCCTCTGGAGAAGAAGGGCGTCGTCGATTTCGTCCACCCCAGGAGAAGCTGCCGTTACCAGGAGTTTCGCCGTCGTCAACTTCGTCGTTTGCCCGCCTCACCGACCCTCGCCTGAGCCCCGGTGATCCCCTGACGACCCCCACCTGCTGCGTTAGGTTTCTGTCTCGCCGGCGCCGCCCGACATGGACGATGAGTAGCAGTCAATCGATTAGACTTAGATCGTGCGGATGAGATTACCCCGTACCGCTTCGAGTTTAAAGAGCCACTGACTGGTTGAACCCCCCTATCAGTTGAGCCCCGTGCCGCGGAGTGACACCAGGATGGCCCATTATCGTTTCCCGCGGAGCCCAGTCGTTTGAATTTAACTTTTTCCATTTTAATTCAAACACAGTTCTATACCTAGTTTCAAAAGGCAACCCAGCTCGATTCAGTGCACCAAATTGAATGAAACTAATTTTTTTAGAAAGATATTGAAATTCTTAATCCACGCCCGTTGGATTCAAATCATTTGAATCTATAGATCAGGCTTGGTAAAAATAACAAGGCAGAACCTTTTCTGCATTCAAACATTTTTCAAATTTAAACCATAATAGCTTTTGAGTTGATTCCAACTCTCAAAAATCATATTTGATCATACCTTTCATAATATATAAAAACATTTGGGTTTACCTGCAGAAATAATGTTCAAGTAATAAAAGTATGCCACATAGGCATTTCCAGTCACTTTATTTAAGTAAAATAAAAGGTTAAACCTTATTAAATTGTGACACCACTTTAAATCAAATTCCCATATACTGAAATGTGTGGTGATGACATGTGTCAACATGATCCCATGTTTGGTTTGGAGAATATTAAATCTTAAGTAGTTTTTCAATGAGTAGAAATTACTTTTCTAAAAATAAAAGAAATTAAACCAAGCTTTAACCTTGTAATGTTAGTGATGATGCTAGATCATCTATAGGACCCTTTTGTGTGATGATTGAAAGTAGTTAAGTATTGTTTGGTGATTGTGTACCTCGTATTTATTCATAGACGCTAGTACCGACCAAGGATACGAGGAGGAAGGAGGATACTACGAAGAAGAGGCCGAGGAGAACTTCAACCACTGCTCTGCACAACGCAAGCTAACACTTGCAATTTAGCAAGCTTATACTGATACTTGTGCAAGCTAACACTTGCAAGATACTATACCTATGCAAGCAAATACTTGCTTGTACCATGCCAACTATATGCCTTAAGCATATATGATCATAACCACTTGATAAACCAATCCTAGTTTTACTTACAAGCTTTATACTTTATTTCTTCATCAAAGCTCTTACTTAGAGTTTACTTAAGTAACTTGTAGATACTATAAAGATAATTGAAGGTTGCAAAGGGAGCATAAAATTTGGCCTAAGCTAGATAATCTTTATGTCATCCTAAGGCATGAGATTGAACTTAGTTAAACTCCACTAGTTTACCACCCCTCATTAGTACTTACCCCCACTTGTAGATGCTAGTGCTAAGCATAAAACTTGATCAACTTAGATGGGAATACTTGGTGGAAAAATGGTTATGAAAACCTTGGAATGATGGATCATTCTATTGAAATGTTTTGGACATGTGTTTCCAAACACCAGATGATTTATGGTGATGAAAATGTTGAGGCATGAGCCTTAGTGAAAGAATCGTATGGGCACCTAGAGGGGGGTGAATAGGTGCTACTTCAAATTTTACTCTTTTTCAAATTAGGGTTTGACAAGAAAGGTAAATTCTCTAGAATGTGCAACTATGGTGAATTTACCTATATGTCAAACAAGCACAAGCTAACACAACACTAAGCAAGAACAAGTAAATAAAGTGCGGTAAAGGATAGAAGTAACCAAGGGAGTGGACGCGGAGACACAAGGATTTGTTTCCCGTAGTTCCTTCCTTTTGAGGGGAAGTATGTCTACGTTTGGAGAGGGGGTGGTTTCAAACCACCAACGCCACGAGAGGCCTCCCTTGTTCTCCAATGAACCTCACCCCAACGGGCTCGATTCACCTTCCACTATATCGGCAACCTTCGAGGTGGAAGCCGGCACCTTTACAACAAGTTCGGGGCACACATCCACAACTGAATTGGAGGCTCCCAAATACAAGCAAGCTGTCAAGACAAATCAAAGACAAGCTTGTAAGAACCAAATCAAAGTTAGGGTTTCCAAAGAAACACTAGAGCTTGGGGGCCCTCAAGTGAATGAGGGGGAAATGAAGATCTCTCTTGGTGAAGATGTAAATCAAGGCCTCCTCCTTCGATTCTCCAAAGATCAATGACTTTGGATGGTTGGATGAAGAGATCTTGTGGATTTGGTGGCTCTAATGAGGTTGGTGTTCTTGAGCATCTCGAGCAGCTGGAGGAAGAAGATAAGGGTCCCTATTTATAGACAGCCCCCTCCACGGACCGTTTTCTGACCGTTGTAGAAAAGTCAGACCGGAGACTCCGGTCTAGAGACCGGAGACTCCGGTCTACACCGGAGACTTCGACCAATCTCCGGACCAGTCTCCGGACTGCCCTTCTGACTGACCCAGGCCAGTTCTTCACCAGCAACACCGGAGACTCCGGCCTTCCAACACCGGAGACTCCGGACTGACCAAAGTCCGGAGACTCCGGAGTAACCTCCGATGCAGCCTCCGGACACCTAGTCAGAATGTCCCAGCCATGTCCTGGGAGGCGCCACCGGAGCCAGAACCGGAAACTCCGGACCACACCGGAGACTCTGGTCTTGGCAGACCGGAGACTCCGGTCTGGAGTTTCCATAGCAGTGGCAAATGTATGTGGTCTTTTCCCAAGAGTGTGTGTGATGTTTATCTATGATAATACCAACCTGTGGACAATAACAAACAGTAAAATGATCTACTTGTTGTTACCGAACACCAAAAGTGATTATGACAATACATGCCCTTTCAATCTCCCCCTTTTTGGTGTTCGATGACAACAAGTGATTTGCATGGAATAACATATAAATGTGGCTCCCCCTGACTATGTGCAACAAGATAATGAAGTAAATCATGTAAAGAAAATAATATCAACGATAGCACACATAGATACCACATGAGTTACAATAGGTGTTGCACACAAGCACATAGTCTTAGACACACATAAGAACAGTAGATAACACACATAAAGTTCAAGTTTGAATATCCAAATAAAAGGCAAATAAAGGCAGATAGTCGCAATCCCAAGTCCCATGCAAAGCGATGAGAATGTCTTCTCCCCCTTTGGCATCAAAACGCCGAAAAGGGAAAATACCTATACTAGCGCCCCAATAACTCAGTAGTCATCGTCATCCTCGTCATCCTCGGCATCCTCATCCTCATCCTGGTCATCCTCGTCCTGTTCACCCTCATCCTGGTCATAGTCATCATCATCATCATCCTCAGGGATAGCAGGCCCTTTGCCATGAGGGCGAGAAGAGGAAGTACCCTAGTATCCAAACCCAGAGGTGACATCAGCAAACGTCTTCCAGTACACCAGTCTATCCTGTTGGGCATTCCATGCCCCAAATGAGAGAATGTGATCAGACTCTGTGGACTGCTGAGCCCCATGCTCATTGATGGGGATGTACCTACCGGGGTATACCCAGCAGGACGTTTCCGACCGGCCCAAGAACTGGCGAGTGGGCCTGCAGGACGGCGACTGGATCAAGGCCCGGCGTGGATCCAAGCGACTGGAAACTGAAGGCCCAGGCGAGTAGATAGGCCCAGTCGGATTAGGTTAAACGAGTACCGAAGCCTTAACTGATTCGGTTGAGATATGTAAACCCTAATGGAGGTGAGCCTATATAAACCTCCCTGCGGGGCGTGTAGAGATATGTTCCATCATACACCCAAGCGACTCGCCGCCTAACCGCCGAGCTCGCCCATTGTACCACCTCCATAATACAATCTAGCAGGAGTAGGTCTTTACCCTCCGGGGGGCCGAAACTGGGTAAAACCCTGTGTCTCCGCCCTCATCTCGCACCGCAGATGGCTGGCCGCCCTTGCCCCTCGTTCTACTACTCGCTGCCGATTGCAGCATCTGCCGTGACCATTCCCACGACAGTGGCACCCACCGTGGGGCCTGGCCGGTGTTCTGCGGCGAGATCCAATCTGCCCATCAACGAGACGGTCGCCACCGGCCGCATGATAGCGATTGGCGAGATGCTCCAAATCTTGCCGAGCAGCTACGTCCCGGCGGCGCGACCCGTCACGCACAGCGTGATCCTGCCGGTTGGCACAATCAGCCTCTTCGTCGGCCTCACCGACGTCATCGTCTCGGAGGACTCGGCTCGCATCCGCGAGTCGCGCCACGCGATCGGCTCTCCCAGAGCTAGATCCGCACGATCCATCGCCTCGCCTCCGAGTACAACTCGGCCCACAACGACATGGCCGAAAACTCAGCGGCCGCAGAAGACGCGGCCCTCAATGACGACGCCGACTCGGCGACCCCGACGTCACTCGCCGGATCCATCACCGCGGCTTCACCCGCGGGCTCCATCACCCAGGTCTCCAACGTGGGAGACTTCGAGGACCCCTCCATCCTCGGGATCTTCGAATTCGACTCCGGGTCGGAAAACTCCGCCGACCTCCGCGACGGAGCCGGCCGCCACGCCGCGACCTACATGGCGACCGGCACCGAGCCGCCGGAGGACCCCTTCTCCACCCCAATCCCTCCTAACGCCACGGCAATGGAGGTCGAGGTACTCCGCCTGAAACTGGCGGAGGCGGTGCGCAAGGATATGGCCGAGCGCGAAAAATTTCGCCTCGAGCAGGTGACGGCGCAGGAGCTATCGCGCTACCACCAGCAGCGGATCAGGTCGCGCCTGAACCCCACCATTCAGGGGCGCGCCCTGAACTTCGACGACGAAAATGACACGGCCCGCGTGGCCGAGCGCGCGATCTGCGAGAACGCGCCACCAGGAGGAAGCGCCCGGCCCCCGCCAGGGTCGACGGCGATGGGCGCCCCACCTCCACCCAACCGCACACCTCCCAGGGACCAGCCGCGGATAGTAGTCTCCTCACGGGAGCGAGACGCAAACGGCCTCCCACTATTCTCCACCCCGATGGACAACCTCTTGGCAGTCCGAGCAGCAGCCGACAACATCACGGCCACCGGCGACGGTGCCCTACAGATCCAGTACGTCAGGGCCCTGCTCGCAAAGGCCGTCGAGCAGCAAAACGCGGGCGCCGACTCGTAGGGTCGAGTATACTCGTGTTCTTCGGGAAGCAGAGCGGCCTCAAGCGGCCGCCCAATGGCGGCAAACACCCTCAACTGCCTGCCACCAGAGCCACTACAGCTCCAACACCGACCCGCGAACGCGGCACTCTCCACCAACGACCCCAGGCCAGCGACCAACTTCGTCGCCGCCAACGGTCAACCCATCGACGCCCGCACCCACATCATCAACAACCAAAGCTGGCGCGCACGCCAGCCCGACGACCTGCGACACACCCTAACCAATCGCCGCGACGGCGAGCCCATGGGGTCGCTCAGTCGACTCGGCCCCAAGTGCTTCAGACCAATGATCCGAGGCGAGAAGTACCCGCCAAACTTCAAGGCACCGAAGGAGATAGAATAGTACGACCCCTCGTACGACCCCGCCGTCTGGCTCGATACATACCTCATGGCGATGGGGATCGCAGGCCACACCGACCTGCTAGCCGCCCGTTACCTCCCCCTGATGATGGAGGGGACGTGCAGGCAGTGGATCAACACCCTCCCCCAGGATAGTATCGACTCCTGGGAGGAGATGCGCGACGCCTTTGTCAGGCACTTTGAGTGCTCCGACACCCGCGCCACCACCATCGAGGACTTGGAGCGATGCGTCTAGGGACCCCGCGAGTCGACCCGCAACTAGGTCCAACGGTGGCAAGAACTCTGGTACAACGCGGTCGGCATCCACCCGGACACCGCGATCCATTGCTTCAAGACCTCGTGCCGCTACGAGCCTCTGGTCGCCAAGCTCAAGCGACACTCTCGCACACTCGACAACATACCGGACCTCCTCGAGATCGCCAAACGGTACGCGGAGGAAGATCCAAACCAGGAAACCGACGACGAGTCGGGAGGTCAACGATGCACGAGCGGCAACGACAGCGGACGACGGTCCGACCTACGCTACAGCAACACTCGCCTCACCGGCAAGCGCTGCAGTGACGGGCGAGTCGACTTTGTCGCCAACGCCGGGCACGCACAACCCGAGCCCAAGAGCTTCCGCTGCGACGGAGGACAACGCCGCGACGGCGGCAACTACAAGGCCAAGCCAAGGTTCGACCCCGCGGCCCTCCTAAACCAACCTTGTGCGTTTCATAGCAGGGAAGGGAAGCCCGCAACGCACACAACCGCCGACTGCCACACCCTCGGGGAGATCGAGAAGGCACGGCGAGCACGGGAGGACCCCGACAACGACCCGCCAAACGGCGGAAAATTCAGCAAAGTGGCCGGCTCGCTCCATACCTTCACAGGCTTCAACACGAAGCGCGAGAAGAAGGTCATCGCCCGTGCCGTCGCCGTCAACGCGGTGGCTCAGGTGGACGTTCCCCAGTTCCTCAACTGGTCGGAGCAGCCCATCACCTGGAGCCGCCAAGACCACTCGCCACGCATCGAGTACCCAGGCCGAGTCGCCCTGGTGGTCAAGCCTAAGGTCGCCGACTACTGGCTCCCCAAGACATTGATGGACGGCGGCAGCTCCATCAACATCCTGTACCTGGACACCTTTAGGCGGCTGCGTCTCCCACAGTCGATGATCGACACGACCCACACCACGTTCCATGGCATCGTCCCCGGTCGGAAGGCGTACCCGATCGGCAAGGTCACGCTGCCAGTCACCTTCGGCACACCAGCAAACTTCCGCTCCGAGCGGATCGTCTTCGAGCTGGTGCCCTTCGACAGCCCCTACCACTGCGTCCTGGGGCGCCAGGCGTTCGCCAAGTTCATGGCAGCGCCCCACTACGCGTACAACGTGATGAAGCTCCCCGGGCCATGCGGCGTCATCACCATCAACGGCGACCCCGACATGGCCGCCGAGTGTGAAGCCAAAGGAGCCGAACTCGCTGACGCCATCATCGCGGCAGAGACCAACCACGCCGATGAGCTCGCCAAGTACGCGAGCGGGGTCAACAACGACGACCCCACCATACTGAAGAAGCCCAACTCGGAGGGCGCAAACACCTCAACCTTCGAGGCAATGACGCACACCCGCACCGTCGAGCTGGTCCCAGGCGACTCCAGCCAGACGGTGACGATCGGGACGGGCATGAGCCCAGCCTAGGAAGGCGCGCTCATCGAGTTCCTCCGTGAGAACAGGGACATCTTCGCATGGAAGCCCTCTTACATGCCTGGTGTCCCTAGGGAGCTCGCTGAGCACAAGCTAAACGTCGACCCCAAAGTGCGACCCGTCAAACAGTCGCTGCGGCCCTTCAATGAAGAGCGCCGCCGAGCAATCGCCGAGGAGGTGCAGCGTCTACTCGCTGCAGGCATCATTCCCACGACACTCATCATTGTATTCATCTTCACCTTCCTTAGTATCAGCAGCACCCTGGTCCTTGATCTCTTTGAGGAGCTTCTCAATGCGGCGGTTGCTTTGGTAGGATGCATGCTGCTGCTTGCGAATGTCAACGTTCATGCAACAAAGGGCCCTCTCCCAAAAGCTGGCCTTCTTGACCCTCTCATGCACATAGTCTCTAGTCATGGTAGGCATAGGGGCATTGGAGGCATTCTTCCTCCGAACTCTAGGTGGAGAGGGAGCCCTCTCCGTCTCAATCTCCTCATCATCATCATTCCCATATCGACGCCTTGGAGGAGGCCCATGTGCCCCTTCTGCTGCAGAGAGACCAGAGTGTGCACAGTGAGGTGTGGTGGTATGCCATGTGGAGAATCATGCGCCTGGGAGTTGATGAGCCTCATAACCAAGGCTGCATATGGAGGAGATTTCTTGTAAATAATGGCATGGAACATCTCCTCGAAAATGAAGTCCATTACATCAATGGGTGCAGCATCTGCCTCTGGTCCAGCATTGAAGGTCCGGTGAGTATGGTACAGGAGGTTGACAAGCCCACCCCTGATAGCATCATCATTTCCAGCACTTGGAGCAATTATGTGACGGAAAATCCTCAGTATAAGGTTGTAGAGGGTCTTGAGTCCCTTGGAGGCCCCCACAACACCATCATCATACAGAGGTGCCAGCTTTAACTTGTTCTCACCCAAAGCTGCTGAGTGCATGTGCTGTCCCACATGAGTAGATACTCCGTGAAAGGTCTCAAAGATGACATTGGCAAAGTCTTGAAAGGTAGATGTGCAGCGAGTCGTGCCAGTCATCCACACCATGGTCCTGTCAAGATCAGACCCAAACACCACTGTGGCATAAAACTGCTGAACAAGGTGCACATTGTAGTCTTCGTGCAACTCCATCAAGTTGTAGAGACCCAGCTTCTCACAGATCCACAGGGCATCATTGAAATAAGGGATCTGGCGCATTTTCTCAATGTTCATGAACTTCTGAGGGCAAACAGGTGATTTGGTGAGTACACCATACACATCCTTCATGAACACACCCTGTTCTTTCCTCCAGAAACGAGGGTCATCACTGGTGCGAGGCAGTGCATAGAAGTTTTTCTTCCTCAGCTCACAGTACTCCTCTTTAGACATCTTGTCTAGGGACTGGAGGTTGTCATACTTGGCTCTCTTTGCGCGTTCCTCCCGTTCATCCCTCTCTTGATCCGTCTTCATGTAAGCTGCATCACGTGCCCGCTGTTTCCGGTTGGACGGAGGCACGATAAACTGACCCTGAGCTTCATCATAGCGAGGATTGCCCCTTTGGGACTTGGCCTTGGTACAACGAGGACGACTAGAACCATCACATGTGAACAGCAGTGAGGGAGATAGCATGGAGATGAGTATATATGTCCCAAAGAGGTAGTACAAGAGCTTTGATGCATTTCTGGACTACTTTGATTCACCCAACACCGAAGTCTCCGCACCAGATACCGGAGTCTCCGGACCTAAGTCCGGAGTCTCCGGTCAGGAGGCTCGGGTATGCGATGGGGAGATGCTGGTGAGGGTGAATCTAGTAGATCGGGCAATGCAACAAGGCTAAAGTACTAGAGTGCATGCAAACAAGTGATTCCAATGGACAAATCAGTAACAATCCTCAAAAACACATCTAGGGATGAACCCTAGGAGGAAAAAGGAGAGGAGAGGTACCAGATCTGTCCATAGGATCAATTCCTCCGGTGGGAATGACCCAATGGAGGAGAGGGGAAGGTTGGCTGGCTGCACGGCGGATCCCGGGGCCTTCTTGACCTCCGGGGAGGATTTTTTGGAGGAGGAGGCGACGGGTTTGGAGGTAGGGGACGGGGTGAAGAATGAGGAACTGTTGTTCCAGTTCACCCCGTGCCCCCTTCTTTAAGTGACAGAAACCATCCAGACCGGAGACTCCGGTCTACACCGGAGACTCCGGCCTACACCGGAGACTCCGGTGTTTGTACACCAGAGACTCTGGTCCTCCTCGACCAAAAGTTCCAGGAAAGGTGTTTGGGGACATATATGAGAGATAGATGGTTTTTAAGATAGGGAAAGGGCTTGGGTTGAGACATCAAACTGTGAAGAACCAACAAGAGCCATAGAAGTTCTATAATAATCAGAAAAACTCCAAGAGACTAAAATCAAGCAAACGACAAACATGAGTAAGTGCAAACCTCTCAAATGAGAGAAGGCGGTGCCCTAGGCCACCATATTTGAGTATGATTGGCTTGGCACCACGAAGATATATCTTGGGTCCATTACCAAAACTCATCATTAAGCTCACATATCACTAAATGATATTAAGAGGAATGATTTTGATTGCTTTGGGCATAATGGGGGGAGGGATGGTCCAATCAATTAGGACCGCACTCCCCCTATATCCATGCCTACACCTAGACCAAATATGAGATGAAACATAGGTGAGGGTGCAATAACATCAAGTCAAGCTCCTTGAATCTACGATATTTAGTTCATTCCTCAAGTAGCAAAACCTTGCTTCATCAAGTGGCTTCGTGAAGATATCATCAAGTTGATCTTTGGTTGGTACATATGATAGATCAATATCACCTTGAGCAACATGATCTCTAATGAAGTGATGGTGAATCTCAATATGCTTTGTCCTTGTGTGATCCACCGGGTTGTAGGCAATCTTGATGGCACTTTCATTGTCACATAGAAGAGGCACTTTGTCACAATGGACACCGTATTCCTTTAATGTTTGCCTCATCCATAGCAATTGAGTGCACGCACTAGCAGCTGCCACATACTCGGCTTCGGCGGTGGAGAGAGGTATACAATTTTGCTTCTTGGAGGACCAACATACCAAGGACCTACCAAGGAATTGGCAAGCCCCGGATGTTGATTTTCTATCATCCTTGTCACCCGCCCAATCCGAATCCGTGTATCCACAAAGAGCAAATGTTGAGCCTTGAGGATACCAAAGACCATAAAATGGGGTATGAACCAAATATCGAAAGATTCTCTTGACCGCCATCAAATGGCTTTCTTTAGGAGCCGCTTGATATCTTGCACACATACCTACACTCAACACAATATCGGGTCTAGATGCACAAAGGTAAAGCAAAGAACCAATCATAGACCGGTATACCTTTTGATCCACATCTTTACCATTTGGATTTTGTTCTAGATGAGTCTTTATAGCCATGGGAGTAGGAGCTCCACTCAAATCTTGCATTTTGAATCTCTTGAGCATATCTTGAGTATACTTGGCTTGATTGAAGAATGTCCCTCCTCTAACTTTCTTGATCCCAAAGCCAAGAAATACTCTCAACTCCCCCATCAAAGACATCCGGAACCTACTAGTCATAAGCTTTGAGAATTCATCATTAAAAGCTTTGTTAGATGAGCCAAAGATAATATCATCAACATATATTTGGCATACAAAAAGCTCCCCATTGACCCTCTTAGTAAAAAGAGTGGGATCGATTTTCAGAACCTCAAAGCCACGGTCAAACAATAACTCTCTAAGGTGCTCATACCACATGCGTGGGGCTTGCTTGAGCCCGTAGAGCGCCTTATCAAGTTTTTAGACATGTTTTGGGAAGTTGGGGTCCTCAAATCCCGGGGGTTGCTTAACATATACCAATTCATTTAAAGGACCATAAATAAATGCACTTTCTACATCCATTTGTTGCAACTTAAAGTTATGATGTGCCGCATAAGCAAGAAGGATACGGATGGACTCAAGGCGAGCCATGGGTGCATAAGTCTCTCCATAATCAATGCCTTCAATTTGAGAATACCCTTGTGCAACCAATCTAGCCTTGTTCCTTACTATAATTCCATGCTCATCTTTCTTGTTCTTGAATATCCACTTTGTTCTAATAACATTGCGGCAATCCTTTGGCTTCTCAGCTAACTTCCACACTTTGTTCCTCTCAAAGTTGTTGAGCTCTTTGTGCATAGCTTCTAACCAATCCGAGTCTTCAAGAGCTTCCCACACTTTCTTTGGTTCAATCATGGAGATGTGTGCTTGGTTTTCACTGAACCTCTTCAATTGTTCTCTTGTGGAAATTCCTTTCCTTAGATCTCCAACAACATTTTGGAGTGTGTGGTCTCTTATTTCCAACATTCTTTCCTTTCTAGCTTCGCGACGAGCGTGGATCTCCTCATTGTTTCTTGGAGGACCCTCTTCATCATTTTGATCCTCGTCTTGACCATCATCTTGACCTTGATCATTATTAGAATCATCCTCTACATTTGGAGGCAAGGATTGACCTTGGTCTTGATCAAGTGCCCTTCTAGCATCAATTTGAGCTTGTCTCAAAGCAGCTTGTACGGATCTTCCTTGACAAACTGACTTGGCACCACTTGACAATCCGTCGAATGGACCAAGCCCCCCTTGACTGGAGTTTACAGTTTGATCACCATGTTGAGGGTCCACATCTTGTCTTTGGCTTGAGTCAATGTCCTCTTCGGTGGATGGAGCATGTTGAGGTTGTGAAGATGAGGGCTCCACTTGAGTGGAGCATAGTTCTTCTCGCTCCGCCATAAGGGGTTCCTATGGCATCCTGAGGCATTTCATCATCTTCATCACAAGCATCAACACGCCCCCCTTCGGGGCCATCATATTCTTCAAAGGTCACACTACAAGATTCTATGACGGCTCCAGAGAGATTGTCATAGATTCTATAAGTGTGAGATTCGAGACCATAGCCAACAAAAATACCCTCTAATGCTTTAGACTCGAATTTAGACAAACGAACACCTTTGATGAGATAGAAACACTTACAACCGAACACCCGGAAATAAGATATGTTGGGCTTGTTACCGGTAAATATCTCATATGGAGTCTTGTTGATTTTCTTGCGGAGGTAGAGTCGGTTTGAAGCATGGCAAGCGGTGGAGATGGCTTCGGCCCAAAAGTTGTATGGAGATTAAAACTCCACCAACATGGTCCTAGCCATCTCAATAAGAGTCCGGTTCTTCCTTTCGGCCACACCATTTTGTTGAGGGGTGTATGCAGCGGAATATTGATGTTTAATCCCCTCATCACTAAGGAAATCATTCAAGGTGTAGTTCTTGAAATCGGTGTCGTTGTCACTTCTTATAATCAACACGGGAACATTGTGTTGCCGTTGAACCAAGTTGATGAAGTCGATAAAAGTCTTTTGAGTTTCACTCTTCAACTTGAAGAAATAAACCCAAGAGTATCTTGAAAAGTCGTCAACAATCACCAAACAATATTTCTTCCCTCCAAGACTTGCATGAGATGGAGGACCGAATAGGTCCACATGGAGGAGTTCCAAGATCTTGTTAGACTTGATTTGGTTCGTGGGCTTGTGAGGAGCGTCATGCATCTTCCCTAGAACACATGCCCTACAAACACGATCTTTGGCAAAGGAAACATTTTCTTTTAGTCCAACTATATGGCCCTCTTTATGGAGACTTTGCAAAGTTCTCATATTGACATGGGCTAGTCGGCGATGCCATAACCAACCCACGTCAGCCTTTCCGAATAAGCACATCGCACTTGTAGTGGCTTGCCCCGAAAAGTCCACCACATACAAGTCATGCTCGACATACCCAACGAAAGCGACCTTGAGAGACTTGCTCCACATGAGGACCACAAGATCATTATGTATAAAGACGGAAAAACCCATCTTTCCAAGAGCACAGACTGAAAGTAAATTGTACCCAAGGTTATCAACAAGCATGACGTTCACGAGTGTAATGTCGTGAGCAACCACAACTTTGCCGAAACCCATTACCTTAGACTTTGACTTGTCGGCATATGTCACGGTGATTAGATCATCATTTGGCTTTAAGTCCTTGACAATAGACGAGCTTCCGGTCATATGACTTGTGCAACCACTATCAAGCACCCACTTTGACCCTCCGGAAGCATAAGTCTACAAAAGATCAAGCTAATTTTTAGGTACCCATTTTTCAGTGGGTCCTCTTTTGTTAGCAACAAGGGTCTTGGGAACCCAAATAGACCAAGAAATATAACATATTGTGCATACACATCACCATAACGATCACGCATTAGAACATAGTGAGGGTTAGCACTACCCGCAAAGTCATCATGAGACATAGTTTTACCACTTGTGGTCTTACTACCCACAATGGCCTTGTTAGTTTCTTGTGTGGGCTTGACCTTCTTCTTGTTGTTGTTCTTCTTCTTCTTAGAATTGGAGACAAATCCAATGCCCCCTTTATCACCACTAGTCCTTTGCTTACTCAAAATATCATCAATAGACTTGTTGCCTTGTGGAAATGTGGCCTTAGCAAGCTCCCCCTTCAACCTAGCATTCTCTTCAAGAATAGTTGTACTACTAGATGGAATCAAGTTACTAGGTGAAGGGATATTCGCCAATTGAGTTTGAAGCGTTTCATGGGACTTTGTGAGTGACAAGAGTTCACTCTCCAAAGCCTTGTGGGTCTTGTTAAGCAACCTAAAGTCCTCGGCAAGTTTTTCATGAACCACACCAAACTCAATCTTGTCCTTTTTAGCACTTTTGTATTTTGCAATAGCATGATCACGCTCTTTGATGAGCTTGTTAACAATATTGTCATTGGCCTCATCAAGCCCTTCAAGTTTTAGCTCAAGTGATAACCTAGTTTCTTGTTCTTCTTCTAGAGCATTGTTTAAAGCCTCTAGCTCAATCATGTGTTCATGCCCAAGTTTACATCTAACATCTAGAAGCTCTTGAGTATGTGAAAGTTGATCTAGAATGTTTTCAAAGTGTAACTTAGCATATCCTTTTAGGTTAGTCATAAACTCATCAAAGGAAATTAATTCCTTCTTAACATCAAGAGACATTTCATCATCAAGTTCATCATTATCTAGGGGAGTAGAGTGGGATGATGAGGATACCTCCGTTCCTCTTGCCATAAGGCAAGTGACGTTCTTGGTGGGAGAGTTCTCATTTGGAGAATCAAAGAGTGAGAATGTTGGAGTAGAGGTGGTGGCTAGAGCAGCCACACCATGTGAAGTTTCCTCTTCCTCATCTTCATTGTCGGAGGAGTATTCTTCATGAGTGATCAAGACAATTTCTCCCGACTTCTTGTTGATGGGATTCTTCTTGATGAAAGGTTTCTTGTAAGGTGCCTTGAGAGTCTTCTTCCACACAAGCTTACCCCCATGATCTTCTCTCTTTTCATAGGGACAACTTGCTACAAAGTGATAGCGGTCACCGCAATTGAAGCAAGTTCTCAATCTCGTTGTAGTTTCTCTCTTCCCATTTGGGTTGCTCTTTCTTTGCATTTCCATCTTGTCCTTGGCGGGGTTCTTCCAAAAGTTCTTTGCATAGAAATCCATGTATTGACTATGAGCAATCTTGACTTCATCGGGGTGGTCCATGGAAGGCCCTTCATCACTATCATCTTCATCCCCATGATCCACAGATTTGGCCTTTAATGCAACATTGACAACATTGCTCATACCAAGGGCACGATCACGGGCATCTTTGGCATTCTTGGCGGCAACCTTGAAAGCGGCCATCTCTTGCATAACTTTATTTGAGGTCATGAGTTGGTAGTTGTGTCTTCCTTGTAGACTCTTCAAGTCGGTGGGCTCAAAAGGCATGAGTGCACTCACATATTTCCTTTTTATCCATGCATCATCCACATGTGAGGCACCCACATTTCTAAAGGCGGTGGCGGTGGTCTTGAGCCTTCGGTACATGTCTTCATGATCTTCACCTTCTTTCATGTAGAAGCCTTCGGCTTCATTGCTTAGAGCATCATATCGGTTCCTCCTCATACTCTCATTGCCAACAAACAACACAGTGAGAGCATCCCAAACTTCCTTGGCAATGCTAAAGTGCTCAATGTGTGGGTAATCCTTTGTTCCCAATCCTTGTTGAATCATATGCAAAGCAGTGGCATTGAGTGGACTATTGACAACCTCTCTTCTTGTCAAGTTGTTTGGATCCCCAATAAAGAGTCCATGCTAGATGATGTTCCATAGTTCAATGCAAGAGCTGCGCATATGAGTTCTCATTAGTGATTGCCATTGAGCAAAAGTAGCAGACTCTTCTAGCTTAGGTGGGTCACCTCTATTGTACACATGAGGGTGAGGGATGGGAGGATCGGGAGAGTACCAAGAATCACGGTGCTCACCCTTCCCCCCATCAAGTCGTGTGGAGGAATTAGCGTTGTCTAGTTTGCCCCCTACCACCATACCCTCGGGGGATACCGGATTATTCCCTTTAGGTACAACGGATGGTAGATCCTCTTGAGGAGATGGGGGTGATGAGCCATCTTTGTCTTTAAGAAGTTGCTCAAGCATCTTCTTGACTTCGTTGACTAAGGAAGAGCTCAATCTTGTTTCCAAGTTTCTGAGATCTTCCATGGTCACCGGGGTCGACTCACTACCACCATCCCCTTCTTGGCTACCCATCTTCTCTTAGGCGGTAAAGCCCAAATAAAGAGCCGAGGCTCTGATACCAATTGAAAGGATCGTATGGGCACCTAGAGGGGGGTGAATAGGTGCTACTTCAAATTTTACTGTTTTTCAAATTAGGGTTTGACAAGAAAGGTAAATTCTCTAAAATATGCAACTATGGTGAATTTACCTATATGTCAAACAAGCACAAACTAACACAACACTAAGCAAGAACAAGTAAATAAAGTGCGGTAAAGGATAGAAGTAACCAAGGGAGTGGACGCGGAGACACAAGGATTTGTTTCCCGTAGTTCCTTCCTTTTGAGGGGAAGTACGTCTATGTTTGGAGAGGGGGTGGTTTCAAACAACCAACGCCACGAGAGGCCTCCCTTGTTCTCCGATGAACCTCACCCCAACGGGCTCGATTCACCTTCCACTATATCGGCAACCTTCGAGGTGGAAGCCGGCACCTTTATAACAAGTTCGGGGCACACATCCACAACTGAATTGGAGGCTCCCAAATACAAGAAAGTTGTCAAGACAAATCAAAGACAAGCTTGTAAGAACCAAATCAAAGTTAGTGTTTCCAAAGAAACACTAGAGCTTGGGGGCACTAAAGTGAATGAGGGGGAAATGAAGATATCTCTTGGTGGAGATGTAAATCAAGGCCTCCTCCTTCGATTCTCCAAAGATTAATGACTTTGGATGGTTGGATGAAGAGATCTTGTGGATTTGGTGGCTCTAATGAGGTTGGTGTTCTTGAGAAGCTGGAGGAAGAAGATAAGGGTCCCTATTTATAGACAGCCTCCTCCACGAACCGTTTTCTGACCGTTGTAGAAAAGTCAGACCGGAGACTCCAGTCTAGAGACCAGAGACTCCGGTCTACACCGGAGACTCCGACCAATCTCCGGACCAGTCTCCGGACTGCCCTTCTGACTGACCCATGCCAGTTCTTCACCAGCAACACCGGAGACTCCGGCCTTCCAACACTGGAGACTCCGGACTGACCAAAGTCTGGAGACTCCGGAGTAACCTCCGGTGCAGCCTCTAGACCCCTAGTCAGAATGTCCCAGCCATGTCCTGGGAGACGCCATCGGAGCCAGAACCGGAAACTCCGGACCACACCGGAGACTACGGTCTTGGCAGACCGGAGACTCCGGTCTGGAGTTTCCATAACAGTGGCAAATGTATGTGGTCTTTTCCCAAGAGTGTGTGTGATGTTTATCTATGATAATACCAACCTGTGGACAATAACAAACAGTAAAATGATCTACTTGTTGTTAACGAACACCAAAAGTGATTATGACAATACATGCTGATGGAGGGGTTAACCTCTTGGGTGGCCCGATCTTCACGGATCTCGTGGTCAAATGGATGGGAAAGCGAGGGGAAAGGGAGAAGGTAGCGGAAGCGGAAGCGAACACACACCTCGCGAAGAACACGATGAACACACGCAAAACTCACACGATACAAGGACGATTGCTCCCAAACGGCGGCCACCGGTCCGATAGAATCCTCGCAAGGAAAGATCGGTCAACGTGCTCCCTCAAATCCACATCGGAGAGGGAAGAACACCTTGGGGAGGGTCTTGACAACTTGGAGACGAGACATCGAACTCCAAGGACTTGTTCAACGATGGATGCGTGATGCAAAGTCCAATCGAGGTTGGTGATGATAGTCGGTCCCCTTGGGTAAGGGGATGAGGCAAAACTAGAGATTCCACACAAGGGGGTTGTCTTTAGTCTATCATCTATGCCTAAGGGATACATGAGGGGTGGGGGCTCTATTTATAGGCCAGACACTAAACAAGGGTAGTTTAGGGATAAAACTAGGGTTTGGACGAGCTAGAGGGGTACATGGGCCGAAGGCCCAACAGGTGCGCGCAGGCACACAGGACCGGTAGTACCGGACGTGGGACCGGTAGTACCGGTCGCCACCGGTAGTGTCGCTTCGGGACCGGTAGTACCGCTTGCGGTCCTGGAGCGTCAGTTGGAGCCGTCAGTAGCGAGCGGTATCAGGGGGTGGTAGTGCCGCTGACCGGTAGTACTGGTTCCAGATCCGGTAGTACCGCTTGCAGTCCTGGGGCTTCTGTTGGCGTCGTTTGTAGGGAGCGGTAGTAGTGGGCGGTAGTGCCGCTGGGCGGTAGTACCGGCCACCGGATCCGGTAGTACCGCAGGAGACAGAGAGCATTTGGTGATCTGTCTTCTTCCTCCTCCTCTTCCAAGCTTCCGTCTTGTCGGGCTTGATGCTCCGGGCTTCCTCCCTTGCCTCCGTACTTGTCAATGTGAACCTATCATGCATATGTGACGGAGTATGAAGTAGCATACCATTCAATAGGGTAGGAAGGGGGCTCGCATAGAGGAATGGATTCACCTTTGGAGTCCATGACGACTTGGCGTAAGTTGGAGACCAAGATGTAGTAACGACCGTAGGTCGGGCTGCATCATCTCCCCCCTTCAAAAAGAGTCGTCCTCGACTCTCCATGTTCATCACTAAGTAGAAGAGGTCGAAGGACATCCTTGATCCTGGGGTTCACCATATAGTCGTCCTCGGGAAGATTGACTTGACAACACTTCAATGTTCCTTCACCTTCCATGTAGCCTACAAAGCTCACGACAAAAGCGAAGCAACACTCAAAGCATAGCCAATTCATGAAGATTATAGCATGAGTCCTCAAGTAGAAGGAAGTCACCTTATCGTGTAGAGATAGCTCGATGAAGGGTAGCCATAGGTAACTCTCTTCGGTTCTTCTTGTCAACATATAGTCCATAGAGGTTGACGTGTATGCATTTGTACCTTCATACAACAAAGACCAAGCAACATATGTTTGTGTGTGATAGAGAGCATGTCATTTGTGGCATGTCCATTCTTGTTCACAACACGATTAGCACAACTCAAGTATAGCAAACGGAATGCATATGCATGGTCAATGTGCATGGAAATCGTTTGAACATCATCCAAATGTGGAAACTCAAAAAATCCATATAATATAGTAGGGTGGCACGCAAATAAATTTACTAAGATATATATCAACATCTTTGATGCAAGAATAGGAGAATTTGGCAAAAACACAGAAGGAAGCATATCCAAAACAAAAGCATTATGTGTGTAAACCAACCATTGGAAAGAGAAATTGCTCAATATGTTGGATGCCATACACATATCATCGATAGCAAATATCATGGGAATATGAGTATCCCAAGCGGAAGCAAAAACAACACGTTTGCAAACAAACCAAATGAAAGAGCAAGTGGTCCTTATGTTTGTTGCAACAACAAGACGAGATACTTGAAAGCTCTCATGACAATACATGCTCTTAATGGCATTATGGTTGCACACAAAACATCGGAAAGAGAAATTGTTCAACATTTTTGTTGCAACACACAAAGCATCAATATACAATAGCAAAGAAACATGAATGTCACAAGGTGAGATAATACCATTAACATGCTTGCATTCAAACCATAGGAAAGAGCAATTTGCCAACATGAAAGATGCAAAACATGCCAAAGGTATTAGAGCTGGGTTCGATCTTGAACTCACTTGTGGGATGCTCTCTAGAGCTCTTTTTGTCAACTCGTGCTCAACCGAGGTTGACATTCTCGTGCGGGTACCTACACACATAATATGTAAAAGGAAGAACGTGTGTGCATGGTAGAGATACACATCATCCATCATCACATATCTCTTCTTGTGCACATCACCATTAATGTCATTCAAGTATGAAATAGATGCATGGTGAGTATGCAAGTGGGGAACGTGCTTATCATGGCAATCATCAAAATCTCCAAAAATTGAGAAAGCTATGGAGGCCATCTCATTAGAACGCATATGATCAATATTGTTGCAAGCAAAACAAGTGAAATAGCAAGCATTCATCTTATCGCAAGCAACAGGAGAAATTGAATGACTAGCATGACAAGACAAGTCCGAAGCAATTGGAGGATACACACAAGATGCATAGCATGGCATGTTTATGGCAATGATATCACAATCAAACAATTCCACATGATCAATATTATGCAAAGGCAAAGCATCATATGGGAATATGAGTGAAGCATATGTAATGTCACAAGTATCATCCATAGCATGCATATCCTCACAATTCATCATGTCCACTAGTGGGATCATGGCATCATAAACACCCTTATTGTTACCTTGTTCATACCTCTCATATGAAGTGGGTGTTGCGGAAGTAGTGGCCTCCTTGTGGACGACTTCGTCTTCTTGATGTATCCATGGCATAGCATCATCTTCGTGCACCATGTACATCTTCTCCAATTGAGGCATCATTGCTTCATAGCTTGGCGCTTCTTCATCCATGGAACCTAGCACAACACAAGAGAACACACTATAGGTAGAGGGTAAGTTGTTAGAATTTGAAATGGTCTCACTTGACCTATCAACTACCACTCTCAACTCACTAGGAGTATCGCTCATGCCCTCCAAGTGGAAGCACTCAATATCACATAAGGTGGAGTCACTCATCTCACTCTTGTTCTCACTCAAGTGGGCTAAGTGGCTCTCATACTCACATGGGATTGGTACCACATCATCACTCAAGCATATGGGGATAGGCTCGGTTTCCTCAACTCCATGCGCCTCCTTTGGTGAAGGGAAAATCCCATGCTCACCATGCTTGACCTTGTCGCCTTCAAGTTTGGATGCCATAAGATGGGCAACATCGCTCGCCTCCATGGCCGAAGGGAAAATCCCATGCTCGACCGTCTTGTCGACATCTTGTAGTAGTGGTGGAGGTAGGCTCATGCTATCCAACTTGGCGAAGTAGAGGTCTTCAATTCCCTCGTTCATGAGGTCTTCAAATGCAAGCGTAGTCGTTGAAGCTTGATGGCGTGGACGAAGGCTTGCTCTTGGTGCCATTTTGGTGGTGGCACTAGTAGTTGAAGGTGCCTTGTGATGGTGTCGACGGAGGTCATTGGCGTGCCTTGCCGATGGTTGATGTAGGTGGCGCACTTGGTCATCCGTATGACGCTCACGACGATGGCCCTTGACCTTGGCACGCTTCCTTATAAGTTCTTCTAATGAGCACAAAGCATCATTAGTCTTGGCGACCATGCTCATGTTTTTGTCGAAGTCATTGTCCATGTCCTTCTTGAAGTTGTGGAGGTCGCTCTTGAACTTGTCCATTTGATGGTGGACCTTAGCGCACTCGAGGTGTAGGCTCCGTCTTGGCCGGTGCGACTTGAGGAGCTTGTCGTTGTCGTTCTTGAAGTCGCCCGTGCTTGGGGAGTCATTGTTGTTGTAGCACTCGATGTCACCCAAGCATGTGGAGCCATTGTTGGTGTAGTGCTCCATCATGTAATCCATGCATGTGGAGACATAGGCATGGTGGCTCATCGTGGATTCTTCATAGAAATCATCCTCGGTCCCGGAGTCCCTAGACATGCTTCACAAGACCAAGTGTTGTATATGGAAGTGGTAGAGGGTGTTAGGGATACAACATCAAACCTTACTTTACCTTGGAAGATCATATCGTGCAAGTGGCCACACTTGAGAGCAATAAACCAAGCAAAGTGAAGTTCACGCGGGACACCAAAACCAACTACTAACCAAAAAACACACACACAAGGCCTATGGTGGATAGGTATGAAAGTGGCATGTCAAGAACCAATCCGAAATCAAGATGTTGTATTGGCAAGTAAAGAACCACAATGATCACAAAGCAAACAAGTCAATCCACAAGATAGGAAATATGTACAAGGAAACACACACGGTGGGATAAATGGGACTTGTGCGACGGAGAAAGTGAGCTAAGAACCAAATGATTACCTAGCGAAGACTATATGCTCATGTCACACAAGTACAAGGAGAGACGCTAGTTCGATTGCACAAAATTGGTGGGCTACAAGATATGCACAATAAGTACCCCCTATATGATGTTCATCGAGCTTGCGCTTCCTATTCTATGAGGCACATGTATATTTCTTTCTTTTTCTCTTTTCCTTTTTTTCTTTTTCTTTTTCTTTCTATTTTTCACTTGCCTCTTCCTTGTGCCAACAACTATACAAGATAACTATATGAGATAGCGCTCACACGTTTGCTCGGAATTCTACAAGGTATCAAATGTGCATAGCCCAAGCAATCATAAGAGGAACTAGTCTCAATGGGTGTTTGTTGCTCGCAAAGATAGAGGGGTTCACAAAGGAATACAAGTGGGGAGAAGTCGCGGAATGTTTATACCTTTCGTCGATGATCTTCACCCTTTATTGTTGGTTTCCGCCTTGCTCACGGAATTTGGATGGAGTAGATAGCATGAACAACGTGGATGATGATGTAAAGCTCCTTCTCCTCTTTGAAACGAGCTAAAGAACACCAAAATCCGAGTTCAAATGCAAAAGTTTTGCTCAAAACGGTGAGCGGCTGAAATCTGGGAACCTGATGTTTTCTTTCTGTACTGGGCGGTAGTACCGGATATTGGGACCGGTAGTACCGCTTGGTCCGGTAGTACCGGATATTTGGACCGGTAGTACCACTTGGTCCAGGGACGCCCATATTTGACATGTTTTCGCGATTTTGGGGCGATTTGGACGGAAAAACTTCAAGAAAAACACCAAATCGATGGGGAAAATCAAGGAATTAGGCTATAGGAACGCAAAGGAAGGTAGATCAACAAGTTTAGCAAGTAATCCACGGATCAAAACCTACCAAAATGCACTCAAATCACAGATCGATCCAAAACACGAATTGGGGCTATTTTTGGTGGAATTTTCGAATTTATGGGGAAAAGACCAAATCGATGAGAAATCCGTGGCAAACAAAAGCTGCTGATACCAGATGATGGAGGGGTTAACCTCTTGGGTGGCCCGATCTTCACGGATCTCGTGGTCAAATCGATGGGAAAGCGAGGGGAAAGGGAGAAGGTAGCGGAAGCGACACACACACCTCGCGAAGAACACGATGAACACACGCAAAACTCACACGATACAAGGCCGATTGCTCCCGAACGGCGGCCACCAGTCCGATAGAATCCTCGCAAGGAAAGATCGGTCAACGTGCTCCCTCAAATCCACATCGGAGAGGGAAGAACACCTTCGGGAGGGTCTTGTCAACTTGGAGACGAGACATCGAACTCCAAGGCCTTGTTCAACGATAGATGCGTGATGCAAAGTCCAATCGAGGTTGGTGATGATAGTCGGTCCCCTTAGGTAAGGGGATGAGGCAAAACTAGAGATTCCACACAAGGGGGTTGTCTTTAGTCTATCATCTATGCCTAACGTGACGAGAATTACGGCATCTCCTCGATTTACGTGTGTATTGGACGGCGTGCGAGCGACGGTTCACTGCTGTGCTGAAACGTGGACGGTTGGATTTGATTCTGGCACTAGGGCTTCCCAATGAACGGTCTCTATTCATCGTCTTCGTCCTTATAACTGTGGGGAAAAACTATGGTTTGTTTTACACCATAGCCATTTGCATCCTACTACTTCCATTTTCTTGAGGAATTCCTGTCGCGCGCTGGACATTATCCGATCGTTCCCTTCCTCTTTCCTACGCTCGCATCACTGCCATCGTTGCACCGTGATGGGGAAATCGAAGAAGGCCTCCACCGGAGCAGGCACCAGTCCTGTTGCAGGCAGCAAGAAGGGTACCACCGCCGCTCGTGTCACCGATGGTGGGTGGCCGCGCACGGAGACGCGCGAGGGTGACCTGCGCAAGCTTCGTGAAGCGGGCATAATCCTGCAAGACAAGGAGGCCGTCAAGATCCCCGGCGATGAGGTAATTCCCCGTCCACCCGCAAGGTTTCGAGTGATGTTCGTTGCTTTTGTTCTTCGTGGCCTCTCGCTCCCAGTCCACGATTTTCTCCATGGACTGTTGTTCTTCTATGGCATCCAACTCCACCATCTTTCGCCCAATTATCTTCTCCACATCGCCTGCTTCATCACTTTTTGCGAGTGCTGGATCGGTATCGAGCCGCACTTTGGCCTCTTCCGGAAGCTCTATTCCATGAAGAGGCAGTCCGGCTCCAACGGAGTTTATCCGTCGGCGGCTGCGTCATTTCCCTTCGATCCACTTTTATTTTCTTTTTCTATGTCTGAGTCAGTCCAATACTGGCGGAGGAAGTGGTTTTATATCCGCGACTCCACAGTGGACGGGCAAAACTTCGGCCCTGCCCCTTTCGACTCGACCTAGGAGATCTTGAAGAAGAGATCCTGGAAAAATCATATCCTGGAGGGCGAGGTGGAGGAGATAGAGGAGCTCTACCGTCGGGTGGAGGCCCTCCATGTTGTCCCGGAGATGGAGGTGAACGGTGTGGATATCATCCGCACCTTCCTCAAACATCGGGTGCATCCACTTCAGGCTAGGGTGCATCTGATGTTCCTTTATTCTGGCTGCCACGACCCAACGAGAGTTGCGGCTGAGGATCTCTCCAAGGGGGACCTCGACAGAGTTCTTCAGCCATTGCTTAAGTTCAATACCGACGAGGAAATTCCGGGGAAATCGCAGACCCCCCCTTTCAGTGCTTCTCGACCGGTTCCGTAGGTGTAGATCTGCGACGTGCGCGTAACGCTTTTTTTGAGTGCGTTTCCTTGTAATTTTATGTTCTGAAAGTTTTTCTTCATTGTGCAGGATTTCAAGGTACCTGGCATGGTGCCTCCACTACCCGAACAGTTTTCGGATGCATAGGACAACGAAGTTGTAGACTCCGAGTCCGATCTTTCGTCGGTGCGGTCGCCTACTGAGGAGGCTCCCGAGGCGAACGAGGTGCAAACCTGAAAGCGGGCACGGAGATCGAGCGAATCTTCGGATGCCTCGACTCCGCCAAAGCCTAGGGATCCGCCCTTCTTTGTCTGCCACAGTGGAGGTGACGGTACTTATTCCTCGCCAATCCCAGTCGTGCCTGTGCGGGCTGTAGCGACGTAGCCGCCGGCGAAGAGGAAGAAGGAAGAGAAGAAAGGCAAGAGGGTGCTGCCTATTTTTGACTTGAGCGACATGGACTCGTAAGTATCTTGGATGTGATTCGTTATTTTCTTGTCTTCTTGTCTTCTTGCTTTTTGACTGGTTTGTTCCTTGCAGCCACTCCTCTGAGGGCTCTTTTAGCGATGCCACTCAGGAGGCAGTAGGGGAGTCGAAGATGATGCCTCCTCCCTCTCAGACGGTGGCCACCTCCCGGGGTGACGCTTCGAAGCCTTCTCCGTAGGAGGCTCGAGTGGTCATCTCCTAGAAGACTATAGCCGGACCTTCGGAGTCTCCGTCTGAGCATGTATGTTTTTTCCTCTTTTGCTTAGGGGGAGCCCCGAAGCCTTATTTTCGGATTATATTCTAATTGTGCCTCTTTTCTGCGTGTCTTGAGGGGAGCCCCCGAGCACTATTCATGTGCTAGGTGTCTTTGCTCGTTTCTTGGGCGCAGCCCCCGAGCCCTTTTGTGATACTTTGTTTCTTCTTACAGCCCTTTGTGCATGGTGGGAACCTTCTGGTGAAGCAGCACCTATCATTGGAGGCTAGCTTGCGGCAGCTTCAAGGTACATGCTTAACTAATCCTCTACTGTTTCGGTTTCTTGCTAGCTTGTTTGAGCTCATGTATGTTCTTGTTGTTTTTGCAGATGAGAATAATATTGCCCTCCGCGAGCTTGATGCTCTCAAAAAGAGCCTTGGGCGAGCGGAGAAGAAGGCCGAGGATGCCGTCGGGGAGAAGAAGCGCCTTGAACAGGAGTTGGCTGATGCCATGGAATCCAAGGAGCGCCTGCAGCCGGAAGCCACGGATCATGAGGAGCAGCTCGCCACCGCTGCGGTTGCGCGTGAGAAGGAGGTGGCCGAAAAACTAATGGCTGCTACCAAGGCTGTCTCTAGTGAGTGTTTTTTCCTCTCTTTGGTTTTTTCGGCTTCCGCGTCCCTGTGCCTTTATTTGATTCTTACTGTTCCTTTCTTCTTATCTAGATGCCACAGGCATTGAGTTCAATCGCGGTGCCCTGGAGCACGGTTGTGCTTTCGATGATGCTGCTGCGGCAGTCGAAGACCGCTGCAGTACTATGATTGGCTCCCTTGCCAGGCCAAGGAGATCTTCGGGCTCTTCTACAAGGAGCTCGTTCCCAAGGGCGCTGCCCTTGAGGATGTCGATTCTTTGGCGGATGCGCTATCCGCGGATGCACCTGCGGCCTACAAGCGCAAGAAGAAGGGCATCGGTGCTTCCATGGGCCTGGCCATGGCCATGGCCTCTAGAGCAGAGCTGGATCTTCACCAGGTCACCTCCCAGATGCCAACGGCTTCCGACGATTCCGAGGTAGCCTTCGCTCTCTATGATGCTCGCCGTAATCACTATGGGCCAAAGCTTATTGACCTTCTGGCGGAGTATGCGGCGAAGCAGCAGGAGGAGGTCAAGAGCAGGCACTCTGGCTCTGAGGCCACTCAGGAAGCAGCTGCTTAGGCTTTGTCTTTGTAGGATAGTTGTCTTCTACTTTTGTTGTAATATCTTGATGAATAATTTCCTGTGCCACGCAGTGGCTTTTTGTTGTATATAATGAGCCTTCGAGCTGTTGCTCAGTCGTGTGTTGTTCATATCCTTGTCTGTTTTCCTTTAGGGACCTTCGGGTGAGGACCCCATCGATTCTTCGTCTTCTCCGCAGCCGCGACCATCCTTGGATGATGCGTCGCAGATTCTTTTTCTTCGTGACCGTGTCCGCAGTCTTGAGAAGGAGTTACTTGGCATCCCAGGCCATGCAGAAGTTTGTAAGTCGAAGGCGGAGTGAGGTACCGCCAGAGAGGAATATCTGATGGGGAAGCTGCGACAGTTGGCATGTGAGGTACCGCCGAAGAAGTTTTAGATCTCTTTGAGCATCGTGCACCGGTGATCCTTCAGAATAGGTAGCACCTGTAAAAAAGATAGATGTAAAACTTGTATGTGTTTCGTGTGGGCATGTTGTGCCCTTTGTTGTAAAGGTTAATTGTATTAGAATGTGGTGCTTGGTTGTATGCATGCCCTTTTCGTTAGCCTGACGTGATCAGCTACTCAGGTGTACATGCGTTATCCTCAGCCGACGAAGTCGTGAGGTGAGGGGATCCCCTGAGTGTGTTGTAGCATAAAGAAATGCAAGAAAAAGATAAAGTTTTGGGAGAGACACTTAGCTTTATTCATATCGTAATGAGGAGGTACATTGTTCGGCTGAGTAGCCTTATTGAAAGTAAAGGGGGGATAGCTAGGGGTAGAAGCGTCGGAGTTGTGCGACATTCCATGGGTTGGAGTATGCGACTCCAGACTCCCCGTGCTTGAGGCGGTAGGCGCCACCTGGGATAACTTCGGTGACGACGTAGTGTCCTTCCCAGGGTGACTCGAGCTTCTTCGGCCACTCTTGATTGAGTCGTAAGACGAGGTCTCCTTCGACGAAGGACCTTGGGCGCAGTCAACGACTATGATAGTTGCGGAGGCTCTGCTGGTAGACCGCCGAGCGAGCCGCGGCGATGTTGCCTGCCTCGTCGAGTATGTCGACGACGTCTTCGAGTGCGGCCATCGATTCGGCTTCTCTATAGGCGACGACCCGTGGGGCCTTATGGCGCACTTCCACAGGCAACACGGCTTCGTCTCCGTGCACCATGAAGAAGGGCGTGTAGCTAGTTCAGCTGTTTGGCATTGTGCGCAAGCTCTAGAGGACGGAGGGTAGCTCTTCTGCCCATGCTCCCGCAAGCCGCTCGAGTGGGCTCAATAGGCGTTTCTTGATGCCGCCGCCTACGAAGCCGTTGGTCTTTTCGACATGCCCGTTGGTGTGCGGTTGTGCCACGGAGGAATATGATATGTTGATCCCGAGGCCTTCACAGAAGTCCTGGAATTCTTTGGAGATGAAGTTCGACCCGTTGTCCGTGATGATGCTATGCGGCACGCCGAACCTATAGACTATGTATTCGAAGAACTTCATGGCCGTTTTACCCTTTTGGTTGGTAAAGGGCATGGCTTCGATCCACTTGGTGAACTTGTCGACTGCGACCAAGAGGTAGACGTGGCCTCCTTTCGAGGACTTGGGCAGTTTGCCGATCATGTCGAGGCCCCATTGGGCGAAGGGCCAGGTTAAGGGTATGGGCCTGAGCTATGATCCTGGTGCGTGCGGTTTGTCTACGAACCTCTGGCACCCGTTGCACTGTCAGACGATGTCCTTGGTGTCGTTCATGGACGTTGGCCAGTAGAACCCAGCTCGTAGAGCTTTGGCGACGAGGGCCCGGCTGCCCGCGTGATGGCCGCAGATGCCCTCGTCGATGTCTTGGAGGATGGTTTTGCCGTCACCGATGGTGACGCACCTTTGGAGTACACCCGAAATGATGCGCTTGTAAAGCTCGCCATTGATGATGGTGAAGGCCTTGGACAGGCAAAATATGCGTCGTGCATTTGTCGGGTCATCAGGCAGTTCCCTGTTTATCAGGTAACGAAGGTACGACTGCGTCCATGTTTCCTCGATTGCCATGACCTGCATCAGGTTGACCAACGCGACCTCCGTGTCGAGTTTTTCGGGTCCTTCCTGTCCTTCGGGTAGCGCATCCCCCGAGTGCTCTGCTTCTTTGGGTGATCCCTTGGGGAATTTCCTTTTGATGGATGGCACGCAGATTTGTTCGAGGAACACACTTGGTGGCACCTGTGCACAGGTGGAGCCGATATTGGCGAGCCTATCGTCTTTTTCGTTGCTTTCTCTTACAACGTGTCGAAGATCGCATTCGTCGAAGTCTCCTTCGAGTGAGTTGTAGAGCGCTCGGTACGCGATCATGTTGGCAGCGTGTGCGTTGCACTCGTTCATTGTCTGCTGGAGGACGAGGTTCGAGTAACCATAGATGATGAGGCGCGTTGCGCCATAGATCTTGGCCATCCTCATGTAGTGGATGAGAGCCTCGTATTCGGCTTCGTTGTTGGAGGCTCGAAATTTCATCCGGAGGACATACTTCATCTTGTCGCCCTGCGGGGATGTCAGTATGACCCCGGCTCCTGCTCCATCCTTGCGCTTGGAGCCATCGAAGTGCATCATCCATGACTGTGTCATGTCCAGGGTATCCGGTAGCTGTAGATCCATCCAGTGGACGAGGAAATCCGGAGCACCTGAGACTTGATCGCATGGTGCTTCTCATAGACTATGTCTAGAGGGGACAGCTCGATACCCCATAGAGCCACGCGTCCTGTGGCTTTCGGGTTGTTCAGGATGTTGTTCAGAGGAACCTCGTTGACGACCATCACCTTATGCTCCTGGACGTAGTGGCCCAGCCGACGAGCCGTCATGAACACGTCGTAGGCGAGTTTCTGGTAGTGGGGGTACCTTTGTTTCGTTGGCGTCAATATCTCGCTGAGGTAGTAGATTAGGTGTTGGACCCTATGGGTCTTGCCATCTTTGGGTCGTTCGACCACGAGCACTGTGCTTATCACCTGATGCGTGGCTTCTACATATATTAGTAGAGGCTCGCGTTCATTTGGCGTGACCAGGACGACCGAGGTGGAGAGCAGCCGCTTCAGATCTTCGAATGCGTCGTAGCCTTCAGGTGTCCACTCGAATTTATCTGCTTTGCGTAGCAGCTTGTAGAAAGGCAGAGCCTTCTCACCCATGCGGCTGATGAATCTGCTCAACAACGCGATGCGCCCAGCGAGCTGTTGCACTCCTTTGAGGTTCTTTGGTTTCTCCATGGCTAGTATGGCCCGGATTTTCTTCGGGTTCGCCTCGATTCCTCGCTGGGAGATGAAGTAGCCAACCAGTTGGCTAGATGGGATGCCGAAGGCGCACTTTTCTGGGTTCAGCTTGATGTTGTAGTGATCAAGGTTGTCGAACGTCTCGCGGAGATCTTCGATGAATGTCTTGGCCTCCCTCGTCTTGACTACTATGTCGTCGACATAGACCTATATATTGCGGACGATCTGGCTATTCAGGCATGCCTGCATGCACCGCTGGTACATGGCACTTGCGTTCTTCAGCCCGAAAGGCATTGTGTTGTAGCAGAATACTCCGAACGGCATGATGAACGCCGTTTTCTCCTGATCTTCAACCTTCAGTCGAATATGATTGTAGCCTGAGTAGGCATCAAGGAAGGAGAGTTTCTCACATCCTGCAGTCGAATCGATGATTTGACCGATCCGAGGGAGAGGGATGTGATCCTTCGTGCAGTGCTTGTTCAGCGATGTGAAGTCCACGCACATCCGTAGGATGTCCGTGTCCTTTTTAGGGACCATCATGGTGTTGGAAAACCACTCGCTTTCCTTGATCTCCCTGATGAAATCAGCGTCAAGCAGTCTGTCGACTTTGACTCCGATGGCTTCGGCCCATGGCTCGGACAATCGTCGGATGGACTATTTGACGGGCTTGGCATCTGGGAACACATTGAGTGCAGGCTCGCCCTGGGAACTCCTGGCATGTCCGCAGGACACCAATCGAAGATTTCCTAGTGCTCATGGAGGAATTCGACGAGCGCGCTTTCCTATGCGGGGCTGAGGTTGTTGGCGATCAACACCGTCTTGGAGGCGTCTGTCGGGTGGATCTGCACCTTCTTTGTGTTGACTATTGAATCGAACGACATGCCAGGTGCGTTTTGCCTAGAAACTTGGGGTGCCCCGTTGTGCGTCACCTCTCGAAGCCTTGTGAGTTCCTCTTGCATGCCGAATGACTGGGAGATTCTGTTGAAGTCCCTGTCACAGTGGTCGGATCGGGTGAAGCTCCCCTAGATGGTGATGACGCCGTAAGTCCTGGCATCTTGAGTAGCAGGTACGCATCGTGCGGTACTGCTAGGAATCTTCTGCATGCCACGCGCCCGAGGATGGCGTGGTATTGTGATGGCCAGTCCACCACTTCGAACTCGAGCCGCTCACACCGAAAGTTATCGGGTTTTCTGAAAATGACGTCGAGCCATATCTTTCCCAGGGGATATGCCCTTCCCCAGGACGATGCTGTGGAACGTTGTGTTGGATTGTTCCAGGCTGCACAGCAGGATCTGCATTGCTGCTAATGTGCTGGCGAACATCAGGTTGATGCCGCTGACACCGTCCATGAGGACGCGACTCATCTCGAACCCTCCAATCTGTGCCTCGAGCACCAGGGCAGCATGACCTGGGTGAGGGATCTGGCGGGGGTGATCCGAACGACAGAATGTGATGCAGGACTCTGAACCGCTAAGGTACTCAGGGATGGCGGGTGGAGCAGTCACGACCAAGCTGACCTGGCGGGTGATCTTCTTTTGCAGCATGTTTGTTGGGCGCACCTTTTGGATCATCAGTGACCCTTTCGACGCGGGGTACCCGTTTACGCCGTTGTTCTGTATGGGTGCAACCAGGTGATTCGAAGGTCCCAAGGGTGGTGGTAGAGTATCTCCGTGGGCGATGTCTCCTGGTGCGGGCGCGTGTCCGAACCCGGGGTTCGGGACTTGCTGTCTCATCTGGGACAGGCTCTCGCTGAGTTTCTGGAACTCGCGGCAGTCTTTGAGCATGTGGCTGGCCTTCTTTTTGCCATACTGCTTCTCGATGTAGAAGTGGATGGTGCATGGGCCCGACAACTTGTCGTATGCCGAGGGCTCGTCGTCGCGGCCGTGGTGTTGCCACATTTGCGTTGGACGTCCTCCATCGTGGAAGTTGTTTCCACGGTATCCGCCACTACTGCGGTTGCTTTCGTTGCGGCGATCGGCATAGCCAGCCGCAACCATGTCGGGTCCATCGCGATCGTCGTAGACACGCGATCTTCGCTTGCTGTAGCGGCCGTAGTCATCTTCCTCATCCGAGTGTGCTCGGTGGACAGATTCCTCGCCATCTGCCCATCTGTTTGCGATGTCCATGAAATGGTCAAGTGTCTTGGGCTTGACGCGCCCAAGTTCTTCCTTCAAGTCCTGGCGCTTGACGCCATCTTTGAAGGCATCGATTGTTCTCTCCTCGGAGATGTGTGCCGCGGAGTTCTTGATATTGGACCAGCGTAGTATGTACGAGCGAATGGATTCGCCCATTCGTTGAGTGCACGCCCGTAGCTCTTCGATCGAGACTGGCCTCTTGCTGGTACCTTTAAAGTTTCAAATGAAACTGTAGGCCAGTTCCTCCCAGCTTCGGATGGAGCCTGAGGACAGTCTTCTGAGCCAGATCCGGGCTGCGCCTGTCAGTTGCAGCTGAAGGCACTGCAGAGCCGTGCTTTTGTTTCCGCCGTGCAGCTTGACGGATGATAGGTGGTCGTTGAGCCACACCTTAGGGTCCTGCGTGCCGTCGAACTTTGGAGTGTCCGAAGGAAGCTTGAAGTTTCTCGGCATCCATGTCCACCGAACAGATCTGCTGAAGCATCGAGCTCTGCAGAGTTCTCCTTTGTCGTCATCCTCTTCGGATTCAGATGAGCACACACGCTTGGTGCGTGCCTTGTCGATCTTGCGCTGAGCGAGGTCGCTTCGAGCATCGTAGTCGCGACTGCGACGTCGTGGACTCTTGCATCGTCGAGTTCTGTCGTGTTCGTCCTCGTCGGATGAGGGTGTGGGACTGTGGTTGAATCTGACCGCAGCTTTCTTTTCGTCTCCGCAGAAGCTTCCTCGTGGAGCGCAGCTCCAAAGAGTCCAAGTCCGGCTAGTGTGTACTTGTGCATGGCCCTCTTTGGGTCCCCCACCGGAGGTGGATGGGATGTAAGATATGTGGTGGCTGCCATGATCGCAGCTTGCGGCGTCTTCGGGCTGACGTTGTCGCTGGCGTCCATCTCCATGAAGGACGTGTTGAGGGTTCGGGTCACCTCGCGACGTGCAGCGGGATCCATGTTCTCTACGCGAGAGCGATGCTTGTTGGCATTATTGTCGTGCGAGATGGAGCCGCCAACAGCGGAGAGCGCAGCTCGCCGCACGCTAGACTCTGAGGCCACTTGCTTGCGTTTGTCGAGTGCCTCTTGTATCTTCACCTGCGTTTTGTGCTATTTGATGAGGAGCAGGTGGTATGCCATAAGTAGGTCCCGTGAGGCACCCACAGGCAGGATCTTGTTGCCCGCCACGGCTTCACGTTCCTGGTTCCATCCTTCCTCGTTCAGGTGGATTACTTGATTGGCATCAGGGTCGTCCTCGTTGGGCGGGGGAAGGGGGGATGGTTGCCTCCTGTTTTTGCCGTTTCTACCCTGCTGGTTGGGTGGCGGTACATGGGCACTCGAACCTGGTGGTTGTTGCTCGTTTTCTCTTTGGATGACCACGGCGCATTGGTAGCGTTCGTGGATTGGATCGTTGCTGCCGCAGCTTTCAGATCCGGAACCGTAGGTCCCTTCATCCGACGGGGAATCGCATAGATCTGAGCTGCTACTGTCGTATGACTAGTCTGTCTATGTTGAAGTGCGTAACACGTTGGGATGCGAGGACCACAAGGAGGGCTTGATCGATGGCAGTGGCACCCGCTCTGGGAGGCGGAGCATGCCGGTCTGTCCCACCTGGAAGTAGAAGCTCCCGAACAGGATCTCGAGCCCGTCGCCTACGGGCTCGAAGTCCTTCAGGGTGGCTGGCGAGTGGGCGGTGAAGTCGAAAGCCCCGAAGAGGAGATGGCTCTCTGTCACCGAGGATTTGTAGATCGCTTTGGTCGGGACCGTCACGGTTTAATCTCGTCAATGCTCATTGTTATGAGGTTGGGTTTTGGAGAAGATGGGGGTGCTGGAGATCGCGGAACGGTTAACAGACAAGCAACCAGGGGACACGATATTTACCCAGGTTCAGGCCCCGGAGGGAAAACCCTACTCCTGCTTGCCTGCTCTTGATTACGGCGGAACCGAAGGTTACAGGGGCGCACAGATGCAATCTGGCATGGAGGTGTGTATGGGGTGAGGTGAGAGAGAACCTCCTCATTGTGCCCTCCTAGCCTTTATATAGAGATAGGCAGGTCCCGGGCATAGATCGAGTCGGTTATAAGTTTAGGGTTTCCCCTTTCGAATATTCTATCTGTTCTAGTCTTGCTCTCCAAGGATCCGAAGACGTCATGGGCTTGGGCCACCCGAAAATCTTCATGGGCCACGTATATTCTCCTGGACCTTCCTTGGGCTGGACCAGGTATGCTAATGTCGTGTACCCGTAGGGTATAACCATGTCACCATGAGTTGTTCCCCTCAACACCGGGACGTTGGGATACACAGACCAACTGGAGTGCATTACGACTCCTCGAGAGTGGGCACTTTCAATGAGGGGCTCATAGTATCGCCTGGCTGCTCCCGAGGGCAGTTCGCAATTCCTCTAGGTGACTGCCTCACAGTTTACCCTTTCTGTAAAGGAACCACGGAATTAAAGGGAGCTGATCCCTTATATGTAGTCATGAGAATTCCTATACCAGAGTATCAAACTTAAAATCTAGCCCTGTCCCATCCCAAAGTAATGTGGTTGCACCGGTTAATTGTTCTAGAAAAACTGCAAAGAACCGGATGTGTTTTTGTAAACCTTTATCCTCCACCTTTCGTCCAGCCTTTTTTTAAAACAAAATCTTTTTTAATTATTCAAACTTCTCTTGGTAGGTCAAAACTCACCAAGGTTTTGCCATAAAACATTTTTGTAAAACTTTTCCCGGGTCTTCCCATCCTATATTTTTTCTTCGGCTAAAATGGGGTCTCCAAAGTGGTATGGTATTATACACCATCTACCATACTAGGGACAAGTAGGTGTCACCAAGGGGGTTGTACTTAGTAGTACAAATGTGTAATGTTTTGGGAGGAGCCTAACCACTACCCGATATATGTCATCATATATTAAAACAATGAAGTTTCATAAATAGTAGGTAAAACAAGCATAAGTAAATAGTAGGACAAGGCTTATGAGCAAGAAGGTGGCTTTCCTATGATCGACAATATGGAAATATGTCCTTGGACTTCTTCGAAAACCATGACGATAAAATAATCCCATCTTCTCGTTGTCAAAACAATCACAACTATCGTCATCAAGGATCACACATGAAAGCAAACAATTTCCACAATCAACAAAAGGAATACAAGCATCAGTACAAAATAACAATCAAGTAATAACCACATTGTAGCGGACCGAACCCGATAAGGTTCGAATCCATGTGTTTATAGTGCTTGTCCCTGGATCGAATAGCTAACACCCACAGTTAAGATGTAATATCAAGAAAAAAGGGTCATATTACATCGCATATCTAGGAATAAAAATAGTTCATTAAAACTTGCATAGCTCATATGGCTATCTTATTACAAAGAAGCAGTTATAACTATAAAGAATGGACTCCTTCATCTTCATGTGCCACAGGCAAACATGTTGGTTGCACACGCGCAATCCCTACTCATCAAACTTCACTATCATCAAGTGATCCTACAACATGATAAGTTACATTCACAAGGGTCAATACATTTGAATTGTATTGGCAAGTGATACCATATTGATGTGGAGAACCTAACATCTACATGAATATATGGCTAAGTGGAGTTTTGGCTAGCCTTTGCATAAAGTAACTTTTTCCTATCCTTTGTAAAATAGTTTTTCTCTTTTTCATCAACACTTCATCAAACTTGGCACTCTGGATACCCTCCAGGTGCTTCCCTTGTTCACCCAACAAGTTTTAACTTAGAGAAATTAGAATGATGAGATTCTTGATTCTGCTTCATTCTCTTGATGCTCAAAAGTTGTCCATAACCGGGGACACGGCTAAGTACTTAGTTTTACCATCTCGAGAGGTGGTGCACTTTCCCCACAAGACTCGACATGCATCGAGACGAGACTTTTCAGAAGCAATCCCTCAGACCACAACGGGCGCGTTCCATCCTATCATCACTACCACCCTCTGTCTGTCTGGCTGAGTTCTCGCAAATTAGTCGGTCAAGGAAGAGCCCATATGCCATGTGGTTGCACTGGAAGCTTCGCGACAAGAACATCTCCAATCTCTTTGTTCCTGGGTGTCCATCCACAAGTGTGATACCTCGGGGTAAACCATAGAAATGGGCCCTGGGTAACCACTCAACATAATCCATACAAGTCCCATTTCCACCCAAGTGTTTCATTAACATCAGTTCTTCTCATTAGTCAAAAAATACTCATATTTTCGTAAGGCGTCATATCATGATTTACACCCACTAATATATATATAGCAAGACTAACCATTCTAATCTTACGATGTCTCATATCTTTAGGAAATACTACCAAGGTATATACTATAGGATTAACATAGCATAGAAATATACATAATAGTCCTATCGTGCACAGTACAAAAACATCAGTAATGCAATATAGAAAAATAGGAATTTTGATGACCAAAGTATCACTTTCCTTTATAATATAATATTTAGGTACTCTCCTTGATCTTGCAAATGTCACACTCCTCAAAGTCCACTATAATACAATAAAGTAAAAGGCACACACTCAAAACTAGCATCACAAAACAATCACAAGAATACAATGAAATGCATGCAAGCATGCAAAAAGATGATTTTATTTGAGAAATTTTTATAGCAAGGTTCTGAACACTAAAAATATTCAACTGGCCATTTTAGATAGGTTTTATGCCCAATCCAACATTTTGTGCAAAAATATTATTTAGTAGTGTTTTGTATTACTAAAAAAAGGCTATACTCATAGGATTAATTATATGTTTAATTTCTTATGTTGATGTTTCTGGTCAGAGGGTTCAATATACAATTATTTGCAAAAGGATTCACTAAAAATAATTTACACAACAATTTTTATACTCAAAATACTCCATAAATGGTACTGTATAAAATGTGATATTAACCGAGTCAAAAATACTAAATTATGGCTCCATTGTGTTCTACTCGTTTTTTTGAATCCATAGACATATTATTTGATAAATTTGGATAAATAGAACTAAAGTTATGATTTTTACAAGTTTCTATGTTCTTATGTCTAAAAATACAAAAATAGGAATAGATATGACACTTGGCAGATTATGGTTGGAGGATACCCCTTAGTTTTAGTGATCTATGATGACCTTTAGATGAAGATCTAACGGTCCAGGATAGTTCACCAGAATAACTCGCCAAAGTTCGCCGGAATTGCGGGCATGGGCTTGGCGTCGACGTTTCCGTTGCTAGAAAAGTCACCGGAGTCGATGAAGATATCTACAACATAGATAATGTCGAGGCTAATAGGATGGACACCATGGCATCATCGGTAGCATCCAAGAGAGGCAGAAATCCTTCGCTGGAGCGACGTGTGATGTCGGTGGCGCGTCCAACTACAACAAGAAGGTAAACCATCATGTCCTGAAGTTAGGCAACATCAAGATTAGTATTGTGATTGAAGGAATCGACGAGGGACTCACCGAGGATGACAAGATCTGATGATGAAGTATGTTTTTATAGCTAATCTTGGCATGGTTCGTGTGTGTTTAACGGGGCTCCTCTCGAGAAAGTTTATGAACGAAAGTGAAGGAGGAGGACTAGAGGTACGCGATGGATCTTTCAGTTCGTCTTGATATGCTCTAGAGAGGGAGCTCGGGAGACATATGTCGCCATATGATATTTGGTTCATGGTATTGATTTGAGAGATTATGACACTAAAGGTAGAAATTAATGGCCTGTACGGATCCTCCACTAACTTCCAAATGTTTTTCATTTTGAAATCGAGAAGAAACGGTTTTTGAATTGATGGGGGAGGAGAGGAAGAGATGACAATAGCCATGGGAGCAACCCTCCTCCATGTTCTGTACGTGAACGAGGAGGAAGAAGACCACTTGTAGATCGGTCTTGTTGGAGAAGCAATTTTTGGCCCAAGAATAAAATAGAGGGAAAAAAATAGAGAGAGGAGGGATGGTGTGGGCTCAGTTGCTTACAGGGTTGGGCTGGGTAGGATTTAGGCCTACGTGGTTTTTTTGGAAACGTTTTTCTCTTTTTCTATTTTTTTCTAACTTTTAATTTGTCTCTTCAATTTGGTTCAAAATTTTACCAAATATTTTCAGAAAATTTTATATAAAATATAAGTTGATATTTTAGTCCAATTAGAGTATTTGTAATATTATTTTTTATAAATCATAATTCATTTAGAAATTGAGTATGGCACGTAGGCCTATACGGTATATATTCTTAATTCTTGTTTATTTCATATCTTTTGATTTAGAGCTTCAAAAAGGTTCAAACCAATTTCTACAATTTTACTTAATAATAACTTATCATTATATATTATTTAAGTGTAATTTTGTTCCATGTAAATATGGATTTTATCTATGGGCTTAAATTGACTTTTCAGTATTTCTTATTTCTTTATCTATCTTAGGTAAATCATATATTTTGATTTATAGTTCCAAAAAGGGCGATTCGAATTTGTATAGTTTTATTTAATAATTATTGATCTTTATATATCCTTTAGAATTAATTTATTTGCAATTAAGTATTGATTTTATTTATAAGCTTTATTAGCCTTGGAATACTTTCTTTTATCTTATATAAATCATAATTTTTATCCATGGCTCCAAATAGAGTGAAAACAATTCCCATGGTTTTGTAATATTGTTGCTTACTATTATAGATTATATAGAAATGATTTTGCTAAATTTTTATATGGAACATAGCCATAGTCCTGTATTGAACTTGATGCTGATTTCTCTTATTAATGTTTAGGTTTATCAATTTTTCCATAGTTAAAATGCAAGTGCTTAAAGATAATGATGCATGACATGCATTTGAATTTTTTGAAATCTTGTTTGTCACTTTCTCATTCAAAATTGTTTTAAGTAAGGTTTCGATGTTTCCAATTAGAAGCACCAAGTTTCTTTTCCCCCTAAATTTAATCCTTTATTTATTTTGTTTGTTTATTTTTCACATTTCAAAATTTAGAAAATTTTGGGATGTGACACACCTGATATAAATCAGTAGGTTTTGGGAAGATTGGATTTAGAAGATTGGGAAAATTTCTTGGAAGCCTTTGTAGAAACTCCAAGATGATCTCAAGTCTAGAAGCTACTTAGTTTCGGATGTTTTATACCAAAGCCAGATTATATTTTATACCATTGTAAAAAATGATACCACCAGATAAGTATTGATAAAATGAAACCAACAAAAGTGGTTTCACTATTTTATCAATTTCCTTTGATTTATTATAGAATTTCTAGTGTTAAAGGCTCTAGTTTTAGGAAGTAATTCACTGAAAAAGATTTGTGTTTCCAAACTCTAATTCCTCTTAGGATTAGGTAGGGTTTGATGGACTGGTTTATTGAGAGTTGGAATCACTAGAAAATAATTAATAGAATCCCTTGGGAAAATCACAAAGTTAGTTCTGGAAGGTATTTCTATTTTCACCTTATTTAATCATCAGGGGATTTTGATATGATTCCAATGGAACATGTTAGGTATTTGAACTACCTTTATTCAGAACTTGGAATCACCCTTTTTGGATATATGGAACTATTGGAGTGATTTATTTACTGAAATAACCATGCATAGAATAGTTTTATTCTCTAAAAATCAACCAAGGATTTATAAATTTTGGGCTCCTTTGGTTTGAATTATATAAGGATTTGCGAGTTCCCAGAGTTGTAATTAGGTCACTATAACTTTTGGTTTGACCTGGAGAAATTCTTAAATTAGATATGGTTTGATTTTATCATTTTTTCTATGGTCAAATTATGGCTCTAAATGGTATGGTACCAAGAATATGAAATAGGTACATTTAGAAACAACCATAAGATTTTGTATTTACTCCATTTGGACTTATGAAATTTGCTGGAGTATTTATTTATTGGAAGGAACACATATTTGTGCTTTATTTACTAGAAATTATCTATAGAATATTTTAGCCTAGTTCTGATGCTGCATGTTAGAGAAAACATCAGGGGATAATTTAAAAATGATATCTTGAATATATCGTGTATTTTATATTACATATGGATTTAAACCTACTAGGAAGTTTTCAGATCTAGACAAGATTAAAATCTTTATAAAAATAGAAAAAGGACTACGGGCCGGAACTGACCGAAGTGGCAACGTAGTTGCTGTGCTGGCCCATCCCCGCGTATTACTTAGTCCAATTCAAATATTTTTATTGTGATTTAATATTCATTTTAATTAAGTGAGGCATAAGGAATTTATTTAAATAAAATTGAATATCGTTCATAAGCCCATATATTTTTATTTAAACAACTTTTTTATTATTTTATGTTATTTAAATAACTTTTATTCCAATTACTTATGGATTTAGCCATAGTTTAAATTTTTTTGCAACAATTATTATTTATTTATTTCTTTATTTGTCTTATAAATCCATATTTTTTATTTGTAGTTCCAAAAATAGTGATTCCAATTTGTATAATTTTATTTAATATTTATTTATCTTTTTAAATCCTTTTAGGATAACTTTGTTCACAAATTTGGTATTGATTTTAGCTATGAGCTTCATTAGCCTTGGAATATTTTCTTTTATCTTATAAAAATCATAAGTTTTTATCCATGGCTCCAAATAGAATGTAACCAATTCCCATGGTTTTATAATATTTTCATTTACCATTTTTGATCATTTAGAAATGTTTGTTGCTAAATTTTTATATGGAACAAAGCCATAGTCTTGGAGTGATCTTGAAGATGATTTCTTTCATTAGGGTTGAGGTTTTTGGTTTAACTTTTTAAGTGCTTAAATTCAAGATACATTCCCTGCATGAATGCATTTTGTTTGAAGATTTATTTGTTGCTTTTTCATTCAAATTTTGTTCAATTAAGGTTTTGATGTTTTCATTTTGAAGAAAAAAGTTTCTTTTTCCCCTAAATTTCAACATTTGTTTCTTTTTTTGTTTATTTTTCACATTTCAAAATTTTGAAAAATTTCAGATGTGACAAACTACCACCCTTAAAAGGAATCTCGTCCCGAGATTCCGAAAGGCTAGAGACAACAAGTTGGCTTCAATACAACTAGGGTACTACCACCCTTAAAAGGATATTAACTAGATTACATCTTGGCTTACTTGGTGTCTTGATGTAAATTCTCTGGACAGTTGTTTGCATAATGTCCCTTATTACCACATTTACAACATGTGACAAGGTTGAGATCCTTCACAGGCTTGCTTGTCTTGTTCTTCTCCTTTTGTGGACAATTTGAAGCATAATGGCCTAACTCTTTGCATTTTTGGCACATCACCTGTCTACTATCCCTCTTTAAATTTGGTATCACTATCCCTTGTTTGTTTCCTTGGACCTTCTTCTTTTTGGGTCTCTCCAAGGCTAGGAGGTCTCTTAGTTCATGTTCTTCATATTTCACTACAAATGTAGGGATACTTCCTCGGTTCTTAGAACGGTTCCTAGGATAACGTCCACGTTTCCTCTTTTTCTCACCAAAGTTGGTTACCTTGTATGGAGGTGCATACTTATATTTGACTTTGTCTTCATCATTCTTGGTGGAAGTTGTACTATCATGGGTGTTTCCAAAAAGTCTTGATGTATTCCATCCTTAGCTTGATGTTTCATCTGTTGAACTATAGGATAGATGTGGCATTGGACAGGGACATGATCATTTCCTGCACACAGGACACGGGTAACTTGAGATGTGGGGCATTGTCTAGCTGGATGTTTTTCATCACAATTAGTGCATTGGTCAATATGCTCTTTATAAGTCTATCCTATGTCTCCATAGATTTTGCAGGCTTGGGTTCTTCCCACAATATCATCCTTGAAATCGTTGTTGTCATAATCTCTTTGGGAAGGGTTGCTTCTCATGTTAATCATCTGATTGGTCATCCTTTGCAACAATTGGGATTGGGATTCCAAGAACTTTATCATGGCTGGGTCTAACTTAGTGTTGGTGTGCTTGTTGGCTAAAAACTGGGTTGTCACTTGATTCAACTTAGCTTGGGTTGCTAGCAATTGTTCTGTCAGGTGCATCTCTAGGTTGTTGTTGTCACCATCCTTGATGTTGGAGTTGTGATCCCTTGGAGAAGTCCTCTGTTTGGGTTGGGTTGGTATTAGAATAGGCAAAAGATTTATAGGGAAAGAATTCTACTCATACACAATAATTCACACAAGACAATGTACAAGCAATCACAATCATGCATTCCACTCAAACAACAAGGTTCAAGCATATTCTAGGCAAACAAAATATCTTTGCTATACCACATAGGTTGGTATGATCAATAAATCGATTTAAACTAATCACTAGTATGGTGGTCCAACTATAGGGTATCACTTGAGATCTCTCCATCCTTCTTAGTTGTTACATCAGGAACAAGATCATGGAATCCTTGGAAGAAATTCTTGCATCTGGGTCACAAAGTTCAAAGGTGATGTTTATAATGTTTCCTCATGTTCAAAGTCTTGAGTATTATTCTTATGTCACTTGAAGTCCTTAGTGATGTCCAAGTTGAAGTCTGTGGTGAAACTAAAACTAAAGTCCTTTCAGATGTTTAAGCTGAAGTCATTTGTGATGTTGAAGTACTTGCTTATGTTGAAGTTTTTGTCCCACAAGTTGAAAAGGTAGAGATGTAGAATCAAACCAAAATGTTGAGGACAGAGTTTAAAAGATTGGTTTTCAAATAAGTTAGAACAAATACAACTCCTATTTCTAAGGGGTGTTGTCCAATCCTAGGGTTACAATCCTATAGGCAACACAGTGCTTTAATACCATCTATAGAGGACTGAACCCAATAATGTACAAGTCCCAGTGTTTACAGTGCTAGTCCCTGGATCGAATAGCTAGAACCCACAGTTTAAGATGTAATATGAAGAAACAAAGGTCATATTACAAATTATAACTAGGAATAAAATAATTCATTACAACTTACATAGCTCATATGGCTATCTTATTACAAAGCAGTAGATATAATTATATAGCATGGAGTCCTTCATCTTCAAGTGCCACAGGCAATCATGTTGGTTATAGACTTGTAATCCTACTCAACAAACTTCACTAACATCAAATAAACCTGCAACATAATAAGTTACAGCCACAAGGGTCAATACATTTTAATTGTATTGGCAAGTGATATCATATTGATATGGAGAATCTATCATCTACATGAATATATGGCTAAGTGGAGTTTTGGCTGGCCTTTGCATAAAATAGGTTTTTCCTATCCTTTGTAAAATAGTTTTTCTCTTTTCAAAACACTTCATCAAAAATGGCACACTGGAGTCACACCAGGTGCTACCCTTGTTCACCCACAAGTTTTAACTTAGAGAAATTGGGATGGGGAGATTCTTGATGATTTAAATGTCTTTGATGCTCAAAATGCTCAAAATGATTGAGATCATGTCAATCACTAACACCGGAAGAGTTTCTTGATAACATCAAACGTCACACCGTAACAGGGTGATTATAAAGATGGATTCAGAACTAATAAAGTGTTATGTTGAGGCTCATGGATCGAGAGTGGAATTTGTTCATCCCAATGACGGATAGATATACTCTGGGCCCTCTCGGTGATATCACATTGATTAGCTTGCAAGCAAATGATTTGATCACTAGAATGTTATATCACAGGAACGAGAAAAGAGTGCATGTCGGTAACGAGATCAAACTAGGTATGGAGATACCGATGATCGAATCTCGGACACGTAATATATCGTGAAACAAAGGGATTAAGATACTAGCGTAAAAGGTTCCGACGATCACAAGAAAGTCATCGTTGAATGTGTGGGAGTCAGTATGGGTCTCCAGATCCCGCTTCTGATTATTGATCCGAGAGGGGTCTCGATCATGTCCGCATTATTCACGAACCGTAGGGTGACACACTGAAGAGACACCGACATCCAATTGGAGCAAATGTTTCATGCTGAAAGAATGAACAAGCGCAGGAATTTATTTCACTAGATACCGAAACAGGTTTTCGGGTGAAATTGCATAAAGTGGTTATGCATGTGAAATAGAATTCTAGCAAGGGGTTATTTGTGAATGTTTGTCATTAAAGTAATTGACAAAATTCTGAATAAAATAAAAGAGTTTTATTTAATGAGAGTTTGCATTAAATTTGGTGGAAATTTAATGGGAATTTTGAGTGGACTTTTGAGTGGAGGGAATTTAAAGGAGATTTGTGAGTGGAGTGTCCACCCACATGAAGAGGGGAGGGCAAGGGGGCAGCCCCCATGCGCCGGCCACCCCCTTGGGGTTCCCTCCCTCCTCCTATAAAAGGAGCCCCCCTCCTCACTTGTCTCACACACCTCCTCGTGAAGGATCTCTCTCCCCCTCTAGAATTTATTCCCCATGGTCTCGGACTAGCGAGATACATGTTCCCGGTGGATATTCGGCAAGAAAGAGTTGTGCTTCCGCTGCATCGCTGGAGCGAGGAGGCGGAGGTTGCTCGGTGCCTCGAACGTGTGTGCGAGCACGGATGCGCTGCTGATTTGCGGCGCTAGGACTTCCTCTCGATCTTGAGATCGGCAACAGATCGTCTACATCAACCACGAGTTGAACTCGTTAAGCTTTTTCGGTCTTCAAGGGTATGTTATCTACGGATATACATCCGCCCGTTGTTTGTATCTAGTAGATAGATCTTGGTATATAGTTCACATCGTAGGAATTTTTTTTCTATGCTGCGAACCCTACAGTGGTATCAGAGCCGGATCTATGCGTAGATACTTTACACGGGTAGTACACATATGAGTATGTGGGCGATGATGATCATGTTGTTGCTCCTTTGTTGTAATTTTGGATATTGGTGGCATAGTGGGATGAAGCGGCCCGAACAAACTTTACATGTCCTCGCACATGAGACCTGTTCCACGCTTGACATGCAACTAGTTTGCATAAGTGGCTAGCGGGTGTCTGTCTCTCCTACTATAGTCAATATCTATTTTGCAAGCGAGTTGTCAACAATTTGATTATCCTCGTTGTGGTTCATGTTCGTAGGTAAGAACGGTTCTATCTCGAAAGCCCTAAGCCACGTAAAACTTGCAATGGATAAATTAGAGGCGTCTAGTTTAGATTGTTGCTGGGCTAGTGTTATGATATGGTAGTGTTGTAAGTAGAAGTATGATATGATACTCTTACAACACACATAGCGTGTAAAATCCATAGACCTTGGATTTACACATATAGGTATGATAGTGATCATACCACGATGCACATGATAGAGATCATCTGCGGGAACCATATCATTTCACTAATAAACATATGATGTTTTGATTGCATCTTATATTGCTTGTTTAGCGCTTTATTAGCATAATAAGATGATCCCTCATTTAAATATCAAGATAAGAATGTGTTCTTCCTTTAGTATGCACCGATTATGTTTTCGTCGCTCTAAGACATCACGTGATGATCGGGTGTTCTTGGATCCACGACCATATTTCGGGTGTAAAACAGTTACACACGCGAATACTAAGGTTCTAACTTGGCGAGCCTAGCATGCACAGACATGGCCTCGGAACACGGACCAAAAGGTTAAGCATGAGTCATATAGTTGATATGATGCCCATTTGATGCTCGCCTTTGAAGCTATACCGACTCACGTGATGATCGGACTTGGTGTAGTGGATTTGGTTCATGTAATCACCAAAAAGGCACGAGGGATGTCGTTTTTGAGTGGGAGTTCATTCGATTAGTTGAACTCAATCTATCATACACTTAGTCTAAACTTTACAAATTCTGTTGTAGATGGCACCACCTACTTTTAATTTCAATGTGTTCATGGAGAAAGAGAAACTAGCAACGAACGGTAGCAACTTTACCGAATGGGCCATGAATTTGAGGATTCTCCTCTCTGCTGCACAAAAGCAATATGTGCTAGAAGCGCCGTTAGGCCCCCCACCGTTTGATGATGCCCCTGACGAGGAGAAGAATGTCTATCAGACTCGTCAGGAGGACCACAACTTAGTTCATTGCGGCATATTGTATGGGCTAGAGCCGGAACTTCGAAAGCGTTTCGAAAACGGCAATGCATTTGATACAATGGGTGAGTTGAAAATGATTTTCGACACACATGCTGCTATAGAGAGCTACAACGCTTCAGAAAAGTTCTTTAGCTGCATGATGGAAGAGCACAGCTCTGTTAGTGAGCATGTACTCAAGATGTCGGGTTACGCCGATAAGCTTGTGTCCTTGGGAATATCGATTCCCATTGACTTAGGCATCCATCGTGTTCTGCAGTCTCTGCCACCTAGCTGTAAGAGCTTCGTGATGAACTATAATATGCAAGGCATGAAGAAGTCTCTCCCCGAGCTTCTGTCAATGCTTAAAACTGCAGAAGTGGAGATAAAAAAGGAACATCAAGTGTTGACGATCAATAGGAACACTGGTTTCAAGAAAGAAAAGAAGGGAAAACGGAAGGGAAGTAAGGGCGGCAAGCCTGTTGCCGCGCCTGAAAAGAAACCCCGAGTTGGACCTAAGTCTGATTCCTAGTGCTACTATTGTAAGGGGACTGACCACTGGAAGCGCAACTGCCCCAAGTATCTGGCAGACAAGAAGGCCGGCAAGGAAAACAAAGGTATATATGATATACATGTTATTGATGTGTACTTGACTAGTGCTCGCAGTAGCACCTGGGTATTTGATAACGGTTTAGTTGCTAATATTTGTAACTCGAATCAGGGGCTGCGGAACAAGCGACCGCTAGCAAGGGGTGAGGTCAAGATGCGTGTCGGCAATGGATCAAGCGTTGATGTGATCGCCGTCGGAATGCTGCCTCTCCACTTGCCGTCGGGATTAGTTATAAACTTGAATAAATGTTATCTGGTGCCTGCACTGAGCATGAACATTGTATCTGGATCGTGTTTGATGCGAAGTGGTTATTCATTTAAATCCGAGAACAATGGTTGTTCCATTTATATGAATGAAATCTTTTATGGTCATGCACCGATGATGAATGGTTTATTTCTATTAGATCTCGATGATAATGTTACACATATTCATAATGTTGATTCTAAAAGGATTAAACTTAATGATGATATATCCGCATATATGTGTCACTGCCGTCTAGGTCATATTGGCATTAAACGCATGAAGAAGCTCCATTCGGATGGACTTTTGGAATCACTTGATTATGAATCATTTGATACATGTGAGCCATGCCTTATGGGCAAGATGACTAGAATGCCGTTTTCCGGTTCAATGGAACGGGTGACAGATTTATTAGAAATCATACATTCTGATGTATGTGGTCCAATGAGTGTATCGGCGCGAGGTGGATATCGTTATTTTGTTACTTTCACGGATGATTTGACTAGATACGGTTATATCTACTTGATGAAACACAAGTCTGAAACCTTTGAAAAGTTCAAGGAATTTCAGAATGAAGTGGAAAATCATCGTAATAGAAAGATCAAATTTCTACGGTCCGACCGTGGAGGTGAGTATCTAAGTTACGAGTTTAGCACTCACATGAAAGAGTGTGGAATTGTTTCACAACTCACACCTGCCGGAACACCACAGCGAAATGGTGTGTCAGAACGTCGTAATCGTACTTTATTAGATATGGTTCGAAGTATGATGTCTCTAACGGACTTGCCGTTGTCTTTTTGGGGTTATGCACTAGAAACTGCTGCATTCACTTTAAATCGGGCACCATCTAAATCCGTTGAAAAGACACCATATGAATTGTGGTTTGGAAACAAACCTAAGCTGTCATTTCTTAAAGTTTGGGGATGCGATGTTTATGTGAAGAAACTTCAACCGGATAAACTCGAACCCAAAGCGGAAAAATGCGTCTTCATAGGATACCCTAAAGAAACTATTGGGTATTCCTTCTATCACAGATCCGAGGGCAAGGTTTTTGTTGCCAAGAATGGATCCTTTCTAGAGAAAGAGTTTCTCGCGAAAGGTGTGAGTAGTCGGAAGGTCGAACTCGAAGAGGTTGTGGAACCTTCTCTTCAAAGTATGGCGAGTAGCGCAGCGCCGGAAGTTGTTCCGAAGTTAGCTCCACCTGTTGAAGAGGGAACTAATGATAATGATCATGAAACTCCGAAAGAGAGTACTACCGAACCTCGCAGGTCAAACAGGACGCGTGCAGCTCCCGAGCTGTACGGAAATCCTGTCATGAATTTCATGGTTGATGAAAATGATGACCCTGCGACGTATGAAGAAGCGATGATGAGCCCGGATTCCAACAAATGGTTAGAATCCATGAAATCCGAGATGGAATCCATGTATGAAAATCAAGTTTGGAACTTGGTGGACTTACCTCACGATCGAAAGGCCGTGGAGAACAAATGGATTTTCAAAAGGAAAACTGATGCTGATGGTAATGTAACCGCCTATAAAGCTCGACTTGTCGCAAAGGGGTTTCGACAAATTCAAGGAGTTGACTACGATGAGACATTCTATCCCGTAGCGATGCTAAAGTCAGTTAGGATTATGTTAGCAATTGCTGCATATTTCGATTATGAGATATGGCAGATGGATGTCAAAACCGCTTTTCTCAATGGTAATATTTAAGAAGAGTTGTATATGATACAACCAAAGGGTCTTTTCGATCCTAAGGATGCTAACAAGGTGTGCAAGCTTCAGGGATCCATCTATGGATTGAAGCAAGCATCACGAAGTTGGAATCTCCGCTTTGATGAGGTGATCAAAGAGTTTGGATTTGTCCAAACTTATGGAGAAGCTTGTATTTACAAGAAAGTGAGTGGGATCAATGTGGCATTTCTGATATTATATGTGGATGACATATTATTGATCGGAAATGATATAGATCTTTTAAACAGTGTTAAAAGTTATCTAAATAGCAAATTTTCAATGAAGGACCTAGGTGAAGCGTCATACATATTAGGCATAAAGATCTATAGTTAGATCTAGGTGCCTAATAGGGCTATCGCAAAGTACATACCTTGATAAGATTTTAAAGAAGTTTAAAATGGAAGATAGTAAGAAGGGGTTCTTACCTATGACACAAGGCACGACATTGAGTAAGACTCAAAGTCCGGCTTCGGCGGAGGAAAGAGAGATAATGGACAAAGTCCCCTATGCTTCAGCCATAGGCTCTATAATGTATGCCATACTATGTACAATACCGGTTGTGGCACATGCTATTAGTTTGACTAGTAGGTACCAATCGGATCCAGGTTCGGAACACTGGATAGCGGTCAAGAATATCCTTAAGTACTTACGAAGAACTAAGGATATGTTTCTTGTATACGGAGGTGAAGTAGAGCTCGTCGCTAAGTGTTATGTCGACGATAGCTTTGACACCGATCCGGATGACTCTAAGTCTCAATCCGGATACGTATTTCTCATTAATGGCGGAGCGGTTAGTTGGAGGAGCTCCAAACAACCTGTGGTAGCGGGATCAACAACGGAGGCCGAATATGTTGCTGCTTCAGAAGCGGCTCAGGAAGCAGTTTGGATGAAGGAGTTCATATCCGAACTAGGAGTTGTGGCAAACGCGTTGGACCCAATGGTGATCTATTGTGACAACAATGGTGCCATTGCCAATGCCAAAGATCCAAGGTCTCACAAGCATTCCAAGCATATTAAGCGCCGGTTTCACTCCATCCGCGAGCATGTCAAGGATGGAGATATAAAGATTTGTAAAGTACATACGGATCTCAATGTAGCAGATCCGTTGACTAAAACTCTCCCTAGAGCAAAACATGATCAACACCAGAACTTAATGGGTGTTAGATTTATCACTATGTAACTAGATTATTGTCTCTAGTGCAAGTGGGAGACTGAAGGGAATATGCCCTGAGAGGCAATAATAAAGTGTTTATTATGTGTATTCCAAGTATATGATAGATGTTTATTTTGCATGCTATAATTGTATTAATACGGAAACTTTAATACATGTGTGTTTAATAAACAAACAGAAAGTTCCTAGTTATGCCTCTCTCATAAACTAGCTCGTTGATTAACAAGATGATCAAGGTTTCCTGATCATGGACATTGGATGTTGTTAATAACGGGATCACAACATTAGTGTAATGGTGTGATGAACATTCATCCGAAGTATAGCATTATGATCAAAGTCATTGAGTTTATATTGCTATAACAACTTACGAAGTGATCCTAATCCTTAGACCATGAGATCATGTCAATCACTAACACCGGAAGAGTTTCTTGATAACATCAAACGTCACACCGTAACAGGGTGATTATAAAGATGGATTCAGAACTAATAAAGTGTTATGTTGAGGCTCATGGATCGAGAGTGGAATTTGTTCATCCCGATGACGGATAGATATACTCTAGGCCCTCTTGGTGATATCACATTGATTAGCTTGCAAGCAAGTGATTTGATCACTAGAATGTTATATCACAGGAACGAGAAAAGAGTGCATGTCGGTAACGGGATCAAACTAGGTATGGAGATACCGATGATCGAATCTCAGACATGTAATATATCGTGAAACAAAGGGATTAAGATACTAGCGTAAAAGGTTCCGACGATCACAAGAAAGTCATCGTTGAATGTGTGGGAGTCAGTATGGGTCTCCAGATCCCGCTTCTGATTATTGATCCGAGAGGGGTCTCGATCATGTCCGCATTATTCACGAACCGTAGGGTGACAGACTTAAGAGACACCGACATCCAATTGGAGCAAATGTTTCATGCCGAAAGAATGAACAAGTGCAGGAATTTATTTCACTAGATACCGAAACAGGTTTTCGGGTGAAATTGCATAAAGTGGTTATGCATGTGAAATAGAATTCTAGCAAGGGGTTATTTGTGAATGTTTGTCATTAAAGTAATTGACAAAATTCTGAATAAAATAAAAGAGTTTTATTTAATGAGAGTTTGCATTAAATTTGGTGGAAATTTAATGGGAATTTTGAGTGGACTTTTGAGTGGAGGGAATTTAAAGGAGATTTGTGAGTGGAGTGTCCACCCACATGAAGAGGGGACGGCAAGGGGGCAGCCCCCATGCGCCGGCCACCCCCTTGGGGTTCCCCCCCTCCTCCTATAAAAGGAGCCCCCTCCTCACTTGTCTCACACACCTCCTCGTGAAGGATCTCTCTCCCCCTCTAGAATTTATTCCCCATGGTCTCGGACTAGCGAGATACATGTTCCCGGTGGCTATTCGGCAAGAAAGAGTTGTGCTTCCGCTGCATCGCTGGAGCGAGGAGGCGGAGGTTGCTCGGTGCCTCGAACGTGTGTGCGAGCACGGATGCGCTGCTGATTTGCGGCGCTAGGACTTCCTCTCGATCTTGAGATCAGCAAGAGATCGTCTACATCAACCACGAGTTGAACTCGTTAAGCTTTGTCGGTCTTCAAGGGTATGTTCTCTACGGATATACATCCGCCCGTTGTTTGTATCTAGTAGATAGATCTTGGTATATAGTTCACATCGTAGGAAAATTTTTGTTTTCTATGCTGCGAACCCTACACCACCATGGAAGCATTCCATCCTATCATCACTACCACCTTCTGTCCATCTAGCTGAGTTCTTGCAACTTAGTTGGTCAAGGCAGAGCCCATATGCCATGACGCTACACTGGAAGCTTCTCAACACTAAACATCTCAAATCTCTTTGTTCCTGGGTGGCCATCCACAAGTGAGATACACTAGCGTAAACCATAGAAATGGGCCCTGAGTAACCACTCAACACAAACCATACCTTCCATTCCACCGAGGTGTTTCATTAACAAGTTGTTTTCGTGGTCAAAAACACATAGGCATAACTTTTCCATAATATCATAACATGAATTTCCACCCTTGTATTCTAATCTAGGCTAAGCATACTAGCATAACCTATCTCTTGTCTTAGGAAAAATCCTACCAAGATATATTCTATAGGATCTACCATAGCATAGCAACATACAAAAATAGTCCTATCATGCACACTACAAAAATATCACTAATGCAATATTGAAAATATAGAACTTTTGATGACCAAATTATCACTTGCCTTTTTAGTAGAAAATCTAGGTACTCTCCTTGATCTTGCAAATGTCACACTCTTCAAAGTTCACTACAATACAATCAAGCAAAAGTACACACTCAAAACTTCAACACAAAAATTAACCAAACAAAAACAAGAAGACAAAGAAATGCATGCAAGCATGCACAATGTTGTTTTATTGAAAAAGTGGTTTCTAAAAAGGTTCTAACATTTCAAAAAACCTACTGGTCTTTTATAAAAGTGGAATTTCATTTGAAACCAAGTTAGTGAAAATAAGACATTTAAATCATTTTTCTTTTGTTAGAAAATATTTTATTCGAAGGAATAATTCTAGTTCCAATAAAAATTTATTTTTAATTTCACATGTTAGTGTTCATGGTCAGATGGTCCAAAACAAAACCATTTGCAAAAAGATTTACTCAAAAATAGTTTTTAAGACAATTTTTATACTGAAAATAGCCCTAAACAAGTCTCTGCATAAAACTCCAATTTTTCAGAAGGAAATGACCAAAGAAAGGCCATAGGTGTAAGATACACATTTTTCTAAATCCATAGACACCTAATTTGTAATTTTTGGACTTACAGATAAAAAATTATTGATTTTACAAGTTTAAACATCAAATAGATCAAATCTGGGTTTTAATTCTAATTCATAGACACGCGGCGTGTTATGATTGGTCGACCCCGCTTTGTGCGGATTACGCTACGCGGGCTGTTAGATCTAACTGAAAACGCACGGACCAGATCAGGTGATACCTCTTTGTTAAGTGGATCTATCCTAACCCTCAGATCTGCATCTAGTGGACCAGATTGTCCTGGCCAGAAACTGGCGGCACAAATGGAAATATCGGCGGCGAAGCCTCTGATGGTGATGTTCCAGCGAGGCTAGAGGGAAAGGGAGGGGGTGCAGGGCGTTCTCAAGGTGGTCGTGGGCGAGGCCGGGGTGCTCTGGTTCGCTGCCGATTACTTGCCCGAGTTCATGCTGATGTCGGTGTTTGCTGACGGAGACGAAGCCGAGCGTCCAGGGCTCGAGCAAGCAAAAGAAAGGCATCAGTGAGTGCGCCTGAGAGTAGCGGTCACAGCAATGCGAGGCAGAGGGCAAGGCGTGGTCGGACTAACCGGAAATTCCTCCCCGGAGTTGTGCTTGTCGTCGGTTGCACACAAGCGAATACAAAGCAGAGCCTACAGGGCGCCAGCGGGCAAACGGATGACATCAGTAGGTGCACAAGATGATGAAGAACAATCTAGTATGTACCAGGGGCAAGGAGATGTCAGGACTCACCGGATTTCTCGCCGGAGACCATCGGAGACAGCGTCGTGAGTTTGATTTAGTGCAGCCTGGGGGCGCTCGGGTGCGGGAAAATGAGGGGAAACGGAGAGGAGGGAGGGTGGTTAACAGAGCATGGTTGTGCGTGGTGATTGTTCCGTTAACCGCGCGAATTTACTCGGCGTAATTCCACCTGAAATGGCAGCGAGAGGGGCGAGTTCAACGCGTTTGAAGACGATGATGGTGACGTGGTTGTGGGGCCAGTCCTTCAGCGAGGCGGTGCAGAGAGGGCGCGGTAAGAAAAGAAAGCAGAGGGGAGAGAGGTGGCCTTGGAGGATTGGGGTTTGCTGGGCCTGGGGTTTAGGTAGGTTAGTTTCCCTTTTTTTCTTCAAAAACTTTTTCCTTTTCTTTTTCCGTTTTCTTTTTTTATTCAAAACATTTGATTCAAACTTCAATTTGAATTCAAATCTTCTCCAATCTTTTCAGTAGGTTTTTATACCTAATATAAGTGTATTATTTAGTCTAATTCAAATATTTTTCTTTTGATTTAATATTCATTTAAATTAAGTGAGGCATAAGGCATTTATTTAAATAAAATTGAATATGGTTCATAAGCCCATATAATTTTATTTAAACGACTTTTTTATTCTTTTATGTTATTTAAAAAACTTTTATTCCAATTACCTATGGATTTATCCATAGTTTAATTTGTTTTTGCAACAATTCTTATTTATTTATTTGTCTTATAAATTCATATCTTTTTATTTGTAGTTCCAAAAATAGTGATTCCAATTTGTAGTCCTAATGGCTATCTTTTTATTTTCTTAGCTCATATGGCTATCTTATTACAAACAAGCAGATATAACTATAAAGCATGGAGTCCTTCATCTTCATGTGCCATAGGCAAACATGTTGGTTGCACACGCGTAATCCCTACTCATCAAACTTCACTATCATCAAGTGATCCTGCAACATGATAAGTTACATTCACAAGGGTCAATACATTTGAATTGTATTGGCAAGTGATACCATATTGATGTGGAGAACCTAACATCTACATGAATATATGGCTAAGTGGAGTTTTGGCTGGCCTTTGCATAAAGTAACTTTTTCCTATCCTTTGTAAAATAGTTTTTCTCTTTTTCATCAACACTTCATCAAACTTGGCACTCTGGATACCCTCCAGGTGTTTCCCTTGTTCACCCAACACGTTTTAACTTAGAGAAATTAGAATGATGAGATTCTTGATTCTGCTTCATTGTCTTGATGCTCAAAAGTTGTCCATAACCGGGGACACGACTAAGTACTTAGTTTTACCATCTCGAGAGGTGGTGCACTTTCCCCACAAGACTCGACATGCATCGAGACGAGACTTTTCAGAAGCAATCCCTCAGACCACAACGGGCGCGTTCCATCCTATCATCACTACCACCCTCTGTCTGTCTGGCTGAGTTCTCGCAAATTAGTCGGTCAAGGAAGAGCCCATATGCCATGTGGTTGCACTGGAAGCTTCGCGACAAGAACATCTCCAATCTCTTTGTTCCTGGGTGTCCATCCACAAGTGTGATACCTCGGGGTAAACCATAGAAATGGGCCCTGGGTAACCACTCAACATAATCCATACCAGTCCCATTTCCACCCAAGTGTTTCATTAACATCATTTCTTCTCATTAGTCAAAAAATACTCATATTTCCGTTAGGCGTCATATCATGATTTACACCCACTAATATATATATATAGCAAGACTAACCATTCCAATCTTACGATGTCTCATATCTTTAGGAAATACTACACTATAGGATTAACATAGCATAGAAATATACATAATAGTCCTATCTTGCACACTACAAAAACATCACTAATGCAATATAGAAAAATAGGACTTTTGATGACCAAAGTATCACTTTCCTTTATAGTATAATATTTATATACTCTCCTTGATCTTGCAAATGTCACACTCCTCAAAGTCCACTATAATACAATAAAGTAAAAATCACACACTCAAAACTAGCATCACAAAACAATCACAAGAATACTATGAAATGCATGGAAGCATGCAAAAAGATGATTTTATTTGAGAAATTTTTACAGCAAGGTTCTAAACACTAAAAATATTCAACTGACCATTTTAGATAGGTTTTATGCCCAATCCAAAATTTTGTGCAAAAATATTATTTAGTAGCGTTTTGTATTACTAGAAAAAGGCTATACTCATAGGATTAATGCTACTTCAGTAAAATTATATGTTTAATTTCTTATGTTGATGTTTCTGGTCAGAGGGTTCAATATACAATTTTTTGCAAAAGAACTAAAAATAATTTACACAAAAATTTTATACTCAAAATACTCCATAAATGGTACTGTATAAAACGTGATTTTAACTGAGTCAAAAATACTAAATTATGGCTCCATTGTGTTCTACTCGTTTTTTTGAATCCATACACATATTATTTGATAAATTTGGATAAATAGAACTAAAGTTATGATTTTTACAAGTTTCTATGTTCTTATGTCTAAAAATCCAAAAATAGGAATAGATATGACACTTGGCAGATTATGGTTGGAGGATACCCCTTCGTTTTAGTGATCTATGATGACCTTTAGATGAAGATCTAACGTTCCAGGATAGTTCACCAGAATAACTCGCCAAAGTTCGCCGGATTTGCGGGCACGGGCTTGGCGTCGACGTTTCCGTTGCTAGAAAAGTCACCGGAGTCGGTGAAGACATGTACAACATAGATAATGTCGAGGATAATAGGATGGACATCATGGCATCGTCGGTAGCAGCCAAGAGAGGTAGAAATCCTTTGCTGGAGCGACGTGTGATGTCGGTGGCGCAACCAACTACAACAAGAAGGTAAACCATCATGTCCTGAAGGTAGGCAACATCAAGATTAGTCTTCTGATTGAAGGAATCGACGAGGGACTCACCGAGGATGACAAGATCTGATGAGTGAAGGAGGAGGACTAGAGGTACGCGCTGGATCGTTCAGTTCGTCTTGATATGCTCTAGAGAGGGAGATCGGGAGACGTATGTCGCCATATGATATTCGGTTCATGGTATTGATTTGAGAGATTATGACACTAAAGGGAGAAATTAATGGCTTATACGGATCCTCCACTTACTTCCAAATGTTTTTCATTTTGAAATCGAGAAGAAACAGTCATTAAATTGATGGGGGGGGAGAGGAAGAGATGACAATGGCCATGGGAGCAACCCTCCTCCATGTTCTGTACGTGAACGAGGAGGAAGAAGACCACTTGTAGATCGGTCTTGTTGGAGAAGCAATTTTTGGCCCAAGAAGAAAATAGAGGGAAAAAATAGAGAGGGGAGGGATGGTATGGGCTCAGTTGCTTACAGGGTTGGGCTGGGTATAGTCCTACGTGGTTTTTTTGGAACGTTTTTTTCTTTTTCTATTTTTTCTAACTTTTAATTTGTCTCTTCAATTTGGTTCAAAATTTTACCAAATCTTTTCAAAAAAAATTATATAAAATATATGTTGATATTTTACTCCAATTAGAGTATTTGTAATATTATTTTTTATAAATCATAATTAATTTAGAAATTGAGTATGGCACATAGGCCTATACGGTATATATTTTTAATTCTTGTTTATTTCATATCTTTTGATTTAGAGCTTCAAAAAGGTTCAAACCAATTTCTATAGTTTTACTCAATAATAACTTATCATTATATATTATTTAAGTGTAATTTTGTTCCATGTAAATATGGATTTTATCTATGGGATTAAATTGACTTTTCAGTATTTCTTATTTCTTTATCTATCTTAGGTAAATCATATATTTTGATTTATAGTTCCAAAAAGGGCGATTCGAATTTGTATAGTTTTATTTAATAATTATTGATCTTTATATATCCTTTAGAATTAATTTATTCGCAATTAAGTATTGATTTTATTTATAAGCTTTATTAGCCTTGGAATACTTTCTTTTATCTTATATAAATCATAATTTTTATCCATGGCTCCAAATAGAGTGAAAACAATTCCCATGGTTTTGTAATATTGTTGCTTACTATTATAGATTATATAGAAATGATTTTGCTAAATTTTTATATGGAACATAGCCATAGTCCTGTATTGAACTTGATGCCGATTTCTCTTATTAATGTTTAGGTTTATCAATTTTTCCATAGTTAAAATGCAAGTGCTTAAAGATAATGATGCATGACATGCATTTGAATTTTTTGAAATCTTGTTTGTCACTTTCTCATTCAAAATTGTTTTAAGTAAGGTTTCGATGTTTCCAATTAGAAGCACCAAGTTTCTTTTCCCCCTAAATTTCATCCTTTATTTATTTTGTTTGTTTATTTTTCACATTTCAAAATTTAGAAAATTTTGGGATGTGACACACCTGATATAAATCAGTAGGTTTTGGGAAGATTGGATTTAGAAGATTGGGAAAATTTCTTGGAAGCCTTTGTAGAAACTCCAAGATGATCTAAAGTCTAGAAGGTACTTAGTTTCGGATGTTTTATACAAAAGCCAGATTATATCTGATACCATTGTAAAAAATGATACCACCAGATAAGTATTGATAAAATGAAACCAACAAAAGTGGTTTCACTATTTTATCAATTTCCTTTGATTTATTATAGAATTTCTAGTGTTAAAGGCTCTAGTTTTAGGAAGTAATTCACTGAAAAAGATTTGTGTTTCCAAACTCTAATTCCTCTTAGGATTAGGTAGGGTTTGATGGACTGGTTTATTGAGAGTTGGAATCACTAGAAAATAATTAATAGAATCCCTTGGGAAAATCGCAAAGTCAGTTCTGGAAGGTATTTCTATTTTCACCTTATTTAATCATCAGGGGATTTTGATATGATTCCAATGGAACATGCTAGGTATTTGAACTACTTTTATTCAGAACTTGGAATCACCCTTTTTGGATATATGGAACTATTGGAGTGATTTATTTACTGAAATAACCATGCATAGAATAGTTTTATTCTCTAAAAATCAACCAAGGATTTATAAATTTTGGGCTCCTTTGGTTTGAAGTATATAAGCATTTGCAATTTCCCATAGTTGTAATTAGGTCACTACAACTTTTGGTTTTACCTGGAGAAATTCCTAAATCAGATATGGTTTGATTTTATCATTTTTTCTATGGTCAAATTATGGCTCTAAATGGTATGGGACCAAGAATATGAAATAGGTACATTTAGAAACAACCATAAGATTTTGTATTTACTCCATTTGGACTTATGAAATTTGTTGGAGTATTTATTTATTGAGAGGAACACATATTTGTGCTTTATTTACTAGAAATTATCTATAGAATATTTTAGCCTAGTTCTGATGCTGTATGTTAGAGAAAACATCAGGGGATAATGTAAAAATGATATCTTGAATATATCTTGTATTTTATATTACATATGGATTTAAACCTACTAGGAAGTTTTCAGATCTAGACAGGGAATATTAAAAGCTTTATAAAAATAGAAAAAGGACTACGGCCCGGAACTGACCGAAGTGGCAACGTAGTTGCTGTGCTGGCCCATCCCCGCGTATTACTTAGTCCAATTCAAATATTTTTATTGTGATTTAATATTCATTTTAATTAAGTGAGGCATAAGGAATTTATTTAAATAAAATTGAATATGGTTCATAAGCCCATATATTTTTATTTAAACAACTTTTTTATTATTTTATGTTATTTAAATAACTTTTATTCAAATTACTTATGGATTAGCCATAGTTTATTTTTTTGCAACAATTCTTATTTATTTCTTTATTTGTCTTATAAATTCATATTTTTTATTTTTAGTTCCAGAAATAGTGATTCCAATTTGTTTAATTTTATTTAATATTTATTTATCTTTTTAAATCCTTTTAGGATAACTTTGTTCACAAATTTGGTATTGATTTTAGCTATGAGCTTCATTAGCCTTGGAATATTTTCTTTTATCTTATAAAAATCATAAGTTTTATCCATGGCTCCAAATAGAGTGAAACCAATTCCCATGGTTTTATAATATTTTGGTTTACCATTTTTGATCAATCAGAAATGTTTGTTGCTAAATTTTTATATGGAACAAAGCCATACTCTTGGAGTGATCTTGAAGATGATTTCTTTCATTAGGGTTTAGGTTTTTGGTTTAACTTTTCTAAGTGCTTAAATTCAGGATACATTCCCTGCATGAATGCATTTGATTTGTTTGAAGATTTGTTTGTTGCTTTTTCATTCAAATTTTGTTCAAGTAAGGTTTTGATGTTTTCATTTTGAAGAAAAAAGTTTCTTTCTCCCCTAAATTTCAACATTTGTTTCTTTTTTTGTTTATTTTTCACATTTCAAAATTTCGAAAAATTTCAGATGTGACAGACTACCACCATTAAAAGGAATCTCGTCCCGAGATACCGAAAGGCTAGAGACAAGAAGTTGGCTTCAAGAAAACTAGGGTACTACCACCCTTAAAAGGATATTAACTAGATTACATCTTGGCTTACTTGGTGTCTTGATGTATCTTCTCTGGACAGTTGTTTGCATAATGTCCCTTATTACCACATTTGCAACATGTGACAAGCTTGAGATCCTTCATAGGCTTGATTGTCTTGTTCTTCTCCTTTTCTGGACAATTTGATGCATAATGGCCTAGCTCTTTGCATCTTTGGCACATCACCTGTCTACTATCCCTCTCTAAATTTGGTATCACTATCCCTTGTTTGTTTCCTTGGCCCTTCTTCTTTTTGGGTCTCTCCAAGGCTAGGAGGTCTCTTAGTTCATGTTCTTCATATTTCACTACACATGTAGGGAAACTTCCTCGGTTCTTAGAACGGTTCCTAGGATAACGTCCACGTTTCCTCTTTTGATAACCAAAGTTGGTTACCTTGTATGGAGGTGCATACTTATATTTGACTTTGTCTTCATCATTCTTGGTGGAAGTTGTACTATCATGGGTGTTTCCAAAAAGTCTTGATGTATTCCATCCTTAGCTTGATGTTTCATCTGTTGAACTATAGGATAGATGTGGCATTGGACAGGGACATGATCATTTCCTGCACCCAGGACACGGGTAACTTGAGATGTGGGGCATTGTCTAGCGGGATGTTTTTCATCACAACTAGTGCATTGGTCAATATGCTCTTTATAAGTGTGTCCTATGTCTCCATAGATTTTGCAGGCTTGGGTTCTTCCCACAATATCATCCTTGAAATCATTGTTGTCATAATCTCTTTGGGAAGGGTTGCTTCTCATGTTAATCATTTGATTGGTCATCCTTTGCAACAATTGGGATTGGGATTCCAAGAACTTTAGCATGGCTGGGTCTAACTTAGTGTTGGTGTGCTTGTTGGCTAAAAACTGGGTTGTCACTTGATTCAACTTAGCTTGGGTTGCTAGCAATTGTTCTGTCAGGTGCATCTCTAGGTTGTTGTTGTCACCATCCTTGATGTTGGAGCTGTGATCCCTTGGAGAAGTCCTCTGTTTGGGTTGGGTTGGGATTAGAATAGGCAAAAGATTTATAGGGAAATAATTCTACTCATAGACAATAAGTCACACAAGACAATGTACAAGCAATCACAATCATGCATTCCACTCAAACAACAAGGTTCAAGCATATTCTAGGCAAACAAAATATCTTTGCTATACCACATAGGTTGGTATGATCAATAAATCGATTTAAACTAATCACTAGTATGGTGGTCCAACTATAGGGTATCACTTGAGATCTCTCCATCCTTCTTAGTTGTTACATCAGGAACAAGATCATGCTATCCTTGGAAGAAATTCTTGCATCTGGGTCACAAAGTTCAAAGGTGATGTTTATAATGTTTCCTCATGAGTTGAGTTTCCTTAGACTCCAAGTCTTGAGTATTATTCTTATATCACTTGAAGTCCTTAGTGATGTCCAAGTTGAAGTCAGTGGTGAAACTAAAGCTAAAGTCCTTTCAGATGTTTAAGCTAAAGTCATTTGTGATGTTGAAGTACTTGCTTATGTTGAAGTTTCTGTCCCACAATTTGAAAAGGTAGAGATGTAGAATCAAACCAAAATGTTGATGACAGAGTTTAAAAGATTGTTTTTCAAATAAGTTAGAACAAATACAACTCCTATTTCTAAGGGGTGTTGTCCAATCCTAGGGTTACAATCCTATAGGCAACACAGTGCTCTGATACCATCTATAGAGGACTGAACCCAATAAGGTACAAGTCCTAGTGTTTACAGTGCTAGTCCCTGGATCGAATAGCTTGAACCCACAGTTTAAGATGTAATATGAAGAAACAAAGGTCATATTACAACTTATAACCACGAAAAAAATAATTCATTACAACTTACATAGCTCATATGGCTATCTTATTACAAAGCAGCAGATATAACTATATAGCATGGAGTCCTTCATCTTCAAGTGCCACAGGCAATCATGTTGGTTGTAGACTTGTAATCCATACTCAACAAACTTCACTAACATCAAATAAACCTGCAACATAATAAGTTACAGCCACAAGGGTCAATACATTTTAATTGTATTGGCAAGTGATATCATATTGATATGGAGAATCTATCATCTACATGAATATATGGCTAAGTGGAGTTTTGGCTGGCCTTTGCATAAAATAGGTTTTTCCTATCCTTTGTAAAATAGTTTTTCTCTTTTCAAAACACTTCATCAAACATGGCACACTGGAGTCACACCAGGTGCTACCCTTGTTCACCCACAAGTTTTAACTTAGAGAAATTGGGATGGGGAGATTCTTGATCATTTAAATGTCTTTGATGCTCAAAATGTCCGTTACCGGGGACACGTCTAAGTACTTTGGTTTTACCCTCTCGAGAGGTGGTGCACTTTCCCCACAAGAATCGACATGCATCGAGAGAAGGCTTTACAGAAGCAATCCCTCATACCACCATGGACGCATTCCATCCTATCAGCACTACCACCTTTTGTCCATCTGGCTGAGTTCTTGCAACTTAGTTGGTCAAGGCAGAGCCCATATGCCATGACGCTACACTAGAAGCTTCTCAACACTAAACATCTCAAATCTCTTTGTTCCTGGGTGGCCATCCACAAGTGAGATACACTAGCGTAAACCATAGAAATGGGCCCTGAGTAACCACTCAACACAAACCATACCTTCCATTCCACCGAGGTGTTTCATTAACAAGTTGTTTTCGTGGTCAAAAACACATAGGCATAACTTTTCCATAATATCATAACATGAATTTCCACCCTTGTATTCTAATCTAGGCTAAGCATACTAGCATAACCTATCTCTTGTCTTAGGAAAAATCCTACCAAGATATATTCTATAGGATCTACCATAGCATAGCAACATACAAAAATAGTCCTATCATGCACACTACAAAAATATCACTAATGCAATATTGAAAATATAGAACTTTTGATGACAAAATTATCACTTGCCTTTTTAGTAGAAAATCTAGGTACTCTCCTTGATCTTGCAAATGTCACACTCTTCAAAGTTCACTACAATACAATCAAGCAAAAGTACACACTCAAAACTTCAACACAAAAATTAACCAAACAAAAACAAGAAGACAAAGAAATGCATGCAAGCATGCAAAATGTTGTTTTATTGAAAAAGTGGTTTCTAACAAGGTTCTAACATTTCAAAAAACCTACTGGTCTTTTATAAAATTGAAATTTCATTTGAAACCAAGTTAGTGAAAATAAGTCATTTAAATCATTTTTCTTTTGTTAGAAAATCGTTTATTCAAAGGAATAATTCTAGTGCCACTAAAAATTTATTTTTAATTTCACATGTTAGTGTTCATGGTCAGATGGTCCAAAATAAAACCATTTGCAAAAGGATTTACTCAAAAATAATTTTTAAGACAATTTTTATACTCAAAATAGCCCTAAAAAGTCTCTGCATGAAACTCTAATTTTTCAGAAGGAAATGACCAAAGCAAGGCCAGAGGTGCAACATACACATTTTTCTGAATCCATAGACACCTAATTTGTAATTTTTGGATTTAAAGATAAAAAATTATTGATTTTACAAGTTTAAACATCAAGTAGATCAAATCTGGGTTTTAATTCTTATTCACAGACACGCTGGGTGTTCTGATTGGTCGATCCCGCTTCGTCCGGATAACGCTACGCGGGCCATTAGATCTAACTGAAAACGAACGGACCAGATCCGGCGATACCTCTTTGTTAAGTGGATCTATCCTAACCCTCAGATCTACATCTAGCGGACCAGATTGCCCTGGCCAGAAACTGGCGGTGCAAATGGCAATAGCGGTGGCGATGCCTCTGACGGTGATCTTCCGGCGAGGCCAGAGGGAAAGGGAGAATGTGCAGGGCGATACCAGGGTTGCAGGAACGTGGCGGTTCTCAAGGTGGTCGTGGGCGAGGCCGGGGCGCTCTGGTTCGCTGCCGATAACTTGACAGAGTTTGTTCTGATGGCGGTGTTTGCTGATGGAGACGAATCCGAGTGTCTAGGGCTCGAGCAAGCAAAAGAAAGGCATCAGTGAGTGCTCCTAAGGGTAGCGGTCACAACAATGTGAGTCAGAGGGCAAGGTGTGGTCGGGCTCGCCAGAAATTTCTCGCCAGAGTTGTGCTTGTCATCGGTTGCCCACAAGCGAATAGAAAGCCGAGCCTACAGGGAGCCAGCGGGTAAACAGACGGCATCAGTAGGTGCATCAGACGATGAAGAACAATCTAGTGTACCAGGGGGCAAGGAGAGGTCAGGACTCACTGGATTTTTCGCCGTAGACCGTCGGAGATAGCGGCGGCATGAGTTTGATTCAGCGCAGCCTAGGGGCGCTCGGGTGGTTAAGGGAGCATGGTCGTGCGGGATGATTGTTCCGTTAACTGCACGAATTTACTCGATGTAATTCAACCTGAAACGGCAGCGAGAGGGGGAGAGTTCAACGCGTTTGAAGATGATGATGGTGACGTGGCTGTGTGGCCAGTCCGTCAGCAAGGGGGTACGGAGAGGGCGCGGTAAGAAAATAAAAAAGAGGGGAGAGAGAGGTGGCCCGGGTGGGCTGGGGTTTTCTAGGCCTGGGGTTTGGGCAGGTTAGTTTCCCTTTTTTTCTGCAAAAACTTTTTCCTTTTCTTTTTCTGTTTTTTTTTCAAAACATTTCATTCAAACTTCAATCTGAATTCAAATCTTCTCCAATCTTTTCAGTAGGTTTTTATACCTAATATAAGTGTATTATTTATTCCAATTCAAATATTTTTCTTGTGATTTAATATTCATTTAAATTAAGTGAGGCATAAGACATTTATTTAAATAAAATTGAATATGGTTCATAAGCCCATATAATTTTATTTAAACAATTTTTTTATTCTTTTATGTTATTTAAATAACTTTTATTCCAATTACCTATGGATTTAGCCATAGTTTAAATTGTTTTTGCAACAATTCTTATTTATTTATTTATTTATTTATTTCTTTGTCTTCTAAATTCATATATTTTTATTTTATTTCCAAAAATAGTGATTCCAATTTGTATAATTTTATTTAATATTTATTTATATTTTTAAATCCTTTTAGGATTACTTTGTTCACAAATTTGGTATTGATTTTAGCTATGAGCTTTATTAGCCTTGGAATATTTTCTTTTATCTTATAAAAATCATAAGTTTTTATCCATGGCTCCAGATCAAGTGAAACCAATTCCCATGGTTTTATAATATTTTTGTTTACCATTTTTTATCATTTAGATATTTTTGTTGGTAAATTTTTATATGGAACAAAGCCATAGTCTTGGAGTGATCTTGAAGATGATTTCTTTCATTAGGGTTTAGGTTTTTGGTTTAACTTTTCTAAGTGCTTAAATTCAAGATATATTCCCTGCATGAATGCATTTGATTTGTTTCAACATTTGTTTGTTGATTTTTCATTTAAATATTGTTCAAGTAACGTTTTGATGTTTCCATTTAGAAGCAAAAAGTTTCTTTTCCCCCTAAATTTGAACATTTGTTTCTTTTGCTTGTTTATTTTTCAAATTTCAAAATTTGAATTTTTTGGGATGTGACAATATAGTCCATGGATGATCTTGAGGGAGAGGTGGGGCTTGCGGTTTGTGCGTCATGGGTGGTGGCGTGGTCGTTTGGGAGCCACTGGCATCGTGTATATGGAAGAGAGGGACGAGGAGGTGGCTGCAAGGTGGAGTAATGGCAGTTCTTTGTGTTTTTTGTTTCCTACATACACAAGAACAAACGACAAGGGGCATGTGTTACTACAGTGCATGGATATAGTGTAGCTCGACAAGAGGGGGTTATGGTGTTAGGGAGGATGATAGAGAAGCTTTGATGATGTTTTGATTTGGTTTAACTCATTTGTTTTCTTAGTTTTGCCAGTTTTGGTCATGGGGTTGCTTATGAAGGAAGTTTTATAAATTGCGTTTGTCAAGGTGGGAAGATGGTAATGGTAGATGGACATGGTCAAGATACTTCCCTAGGATTTATTTGGGATTTTTCTAAGGAGTATTAGTCCTCTTATTGTCATTTATTCAAAAAGTGCTAAAATGGTTCCTAGAAGCTTATTTGATAATTTTGTATTGGACAAGTGTTGTTTTTGGTGTGAGATCATCTTGAATACCAAGTTATACTTTGGAGAATTTTCTTGGAATTTATTTAGAAGAAAAAAGTATTTTTAAGCTATTATTTCTTGTTTTAGCCATTTAAGAAAAAAAGGCAAAAAGAAATAATAAAGCATCTAAAAATATTTATTTTTGAGATGGGAAGATAGAATATGATATATAGGCCTCAAGAGGGCCTTGGTTTGGCAGATTAGTTTGAAGAAAAACAAACTTTCCTTTATAAAAGTGGTTTTTAGGATTTTGTAATGGATGTAATGTTAACCGAGGTGACTGACTAAGAGTTAATCGGATGAATCACTTATCTCGGATCGAGAAGAGCGTCGGGTTATTTAAGTTATGACAATCATTCGCCTATAACTCATCAAGGTATATCTTGAGGCAAAAGGGACTCGGACGCAAGTCACATTGGAAAGGCATGTCGTCATGACTCTTTGTTACTTGGGAGTCGGCACGTTCTGCTAGGAGCCGCTACAGACTGATCTATTGAGAGTCGGACTCCAATCATGTCCAAGTTTCCATGAGCCTATGGGGTCACACACTTAAGAGCAGGAGCAATTTGGGATTGGATCTAAACTGGAAATTTGTTTGGGTTGGACCTGAGCCGGATTTGGACTGAGTCTGAGTCGGACTCATGGTGACTAATATGTTCCTTAATGAATGGGCCACAAGTGAGTGGAGCCCACTTTCACTCCCTATATATAGTGGGGTGCAGTTACCCAGGAGGGTTGATAGTTAGGTCATTCCATGTGTTGGAAACCCTAGCTCCATAGCAGTCATGTCGCCGTTCTAGACCTAGAAGTCCCCCGTCGGCGCTCCTCCTCGTACATGTGGACACCAACAGAGGTGTCGCACGATCAACTCTTGGATGATCGTTGTTGGATCAAGATTTTGAGGTCTACACTGCATCAACAGACGTGCTACATCAATAATCCGCAAATGTGTGTCTAGTGGTAATCCTCGTGGCCTTCTACCTCAGCTAGATCTTGGGATCACCATGTTAGAGGGAAAAAGTTTTTTTATCTCTACGTGTCCCAACACCTCCAACCTCCACCTTCCTCCAGCTGCTCCGCAGCCAGCCCTCTCTTCAACTCCAGAGCCCATTCACCGCCGATGCTCTCTTCTACATGGGAGCATCTTCAACGCTGCCCTCTCTTCCACACCCGGAGCTCCTTTCCCGCGAATGCTCTCTTCCACTCTAGAACATCTTCACCGCCAATGCACCAGATCGACATCCAAATGCCTATCAGATGCCCCTGTCGCCCTCTTGCGCATCACACTCGCCCCCACCACACAACGTTAATTTCTCTTGCCCATTTGCTATTTTTTTGGTACTCGTAAGCTACGAAAGCGTTAGAATGTTGTTCGATATCCTAGATGCTATTGACATTTCATTTGCGACCACATCTAGCAGTTTTTATCCACATCATAAGCTTGTCGCTATTATTTCCTTCCTTACATTCTCACACTATCGGGTAATCCTCCAACACTAACTCTTAGATGTTATTCTTTCCAAGCGCTCGAATGGGTCATGGGAACAACTCATTAAGGATGCGACACATCATAAGCAAGGCTGAAGTGCGAGGTTTTGGTGTATTACTTAGGCCAGTTTCTTGTCATGTTAATAAGTTGTATTACCTGTATGCATATTAAGTTAATAATTCATTTCACCTGAAAACCTGCCAAGGAATTTCTATTCATGTTTTGCTGTGTTTCTATCTATGCATGCTTAATTCAGAAAATTTCCATCTAGTCATTTTTAATGCTATCTTTTTGGTGTTTTCAACTGCTTTCATCCTTCCAAACTAGCTCGCTATTTTGAATCATATATCTGGTCATTTTTAATGCTATCTTTTTGGTGTTTTTCAAGTGCTTTCATCCTTTCAAACCAGCTAACTCAATTTTAAATGTTATTACTTAATGTGGAGAAAGGACAATTGAGTACAAGGACCAGAGTTCCATCTGCTCGACTTAGATACTACTAGTAGATTGACCAGGAGTCACGCCCGGTTGAGAAGGAGCAACTGTCAGCATGAACGAGCTATTGTATGTTCATACTTACTTAAAGATTATGCGTCACCCTTAAGCTTTTTGGCTTGTGGACAAGGTCCACTATGTATATACATAGCTCTTAAGTTGCACTTTTTGTCTTATGGTGTAGTTTATTCAGACATAGTGGATGCCCAGCATGTGTAGCATTAAACATTTGTGGTGTCTAGAGAGTCTTTTTCACTTGTGAGGGTGAGTATAGCAAGTTTTTGTGGACCCTGGGTCTAGTATAAGACCCATTCCTTTATTGTTTCTTTCTACTCCGATGAGTAGGCCCCCTATCTGGTGTAAATTGTGGAGAAGATTCTATTTTCTTAGACCCGAACCAAGTAAATTTCTTAGCCACGTCTTGTATCCTTGCTCTTAAATGATCTCTAATTTATATAATACTACTTTTTCCCCTTGTAATTTGTTTTAACCCCTTTCACCATATTGTACTAGGAAGTAGTTAAAACGAAGCAGGGGTCCGCCGAAGGCAGGACTGAAAGTTGTGACCCCTCTTCTCATTCGTCCTCCCATCGCATTTCTGAAGCACACAACTTACTTACCAGTCCACCTAGAACAACTCCTATAGGTGATATATCTACAAAGATTGTGTTGCTTTCAGAAAGAATGGGTGTAGCTGCTCTTAGATCTATAGCTGAAATGTTGAAGAAGAGGACAGATGATACATCGAAGACAATTGCCATGTATCGATCTCTTATTGAGGATACCAATACTCTGTTATTTTTAGAATCCAGATCTTGTTTAATGATGTGTTGTAATAAACTTTTATTATTGTTTAATAAGTATTTAAATTTTTGCATGTGTAGTAATTGGCGTCTTGTCATTCGTGTGCTGTTCTGCAAAATAAGTCGGCGGTTCCAAAAAAAGGCCAAAACAGTAAAAGGCTGGAACAGAACGATCAATAAAACAACGCGTGGACGTAAACATGAATAGTAAAAAACCAAAGCATTAAAGTGCCAAACAGTAAAATGCCAGAACAGGGAAGGGCCGTAACAGTAATTGGCCATGACAGCGAAAGGCCAGAATAGTGAATGGCCAGAACTGTAATAGGCCTAAACAGTACCAGGTCAAAATCCCGATGGGCTGGAACAATAACATGCATGAATACATATAGACACAAACATTGAAAGGCTAGATAGTCAGCAGACCTGTAACATCCCTAAAATCATGTTTCAGAACTCATGCATATCATCCTTGCATCCATGATCATTTAGGGTTTCATTTCAAAATCATTTCAAAAATAGGGGCATATATTGCTCATTATTTTATGTATGAATACTCTAGCCTTTGTGCTACTTTCTAATGAGAAAGCTACTAATATTCATTCAGTAATGTTTTGAGTTCAAACTTAAGTGATTTCAAAAGATTGAACAAAGTTTCAAAACAAAGTATGAAATAAAACCAAGTCTATGCCTATTATTATATCTCATAAAGTCTTGGTTTTATTTTATTTTCCAAATGACCCAAGTATGTTTTTGTAAACAGAAGTGTTTGACACATATTTGAGTGCAAAGTACACTGTACAAAAAGCTAGAGAAGGTTTGAATTCAAACAAAATTGAAATGGAGTTTGAAAAGCAATTCTAGAAAACCAAACAGAAAAAGAAATGGAATAAAGAGGAAAAAAATAAGCAGCAAGCCAATCTGGCCCAACCCAGCCCAACTCGACCCAGCTAGCCCAGCAGCCTCTCCCGCGAATCGTTTTTCTTTACTCGCACCCGCACCCACTGAGTCGCTGACCGCCTGGACCCATCCCCACTCCTTTACTCTCGCTGACAACCACGGCCCACACAATTGTCGTCATCTCCACCCAGCGACTAGTTCATCCCCAAATTACGTCGGGCGTTTCCTGTTTAAATTCGCGGCGTCAATTCCCGTTCAATGCCTGAGTAAATATCGCACGCGCCCTTGATACTTAAACCCCCTCTGCCCCTCTCCATTTTCCCCCAAATCCCAAGCACAGAGCGCCCCCAGGCTGCGAGAATTCCTCGACGCAACCTCGCTGCTTCGACGAGTTCGCCGACGAATTCCGGTGAGCACCGCACTCCCCTCTGCCTATGGTTCATGCTGGCTTGTTCTACATCTCCGTGCGCACCTACTGATGCTTTTCGTTCGCTCACACATGGTCTGTAGCCTCAGCAACGTCAACGACTGAGCTCCGCCGCCCTCTGCTCGAACTCCGGCGACCTTTTTCCGTAAGTCCCATCCTCCCTCTCCCTCTGTTTGTTACGCGTGAGATCCCCAGTGTCCTGCGCATCTAACGACACCTTTCTCTCGTCTTAGCGCGGCCAAGAGCGTCGCCAACGTCGACGAACATAGGCCACCGTCGATAGGGATTACTACGACGAGCAATCCGTGACAACTCCGAGCTCCCCTTCGCCAACCGAGCATACGTCGAGCTTCTCCTCGTCACGGCGATTCTGGTGAGCATCCTCCCACCTCCCCGGGCGACCTAGTTCGCCGGCTCCTCCACTGACTGAGCGCGCCGCCGCCGCTAGCGCTGCCACTTATTGGTCTTTCGCTAAGGGCCGTTCGATTTAGATCTAGTGAACACGATAGATCATAAGCAAAGCGTTATGTTTTAATCAGAGCCGCGCGTTTTAGTTAGATCTAACATCTCGCAGACGCGTTCCAGCGCGAAGCGGTACCAGCCAGTTAGAAGGCGCCGCGTGGCACGAGTTTGGTTTTAAAATTTGGAATTAGATCTATTAGATGTTTGAATTTGTTTAAATCATAACTTTTGATTCCCACGGCCAAATTTGACAAATTTTATATCAATGGAATCAAGAGAGAAAGCCCTTTCCATATATGTAATGCGTTTAATGTTTTGTTTCTGTTAAAATGGTTATTTTTACAGAAACATGTGTAGGCCTAATTTATGTATAACAAATATTTGGGAAATGTATTAATGTTCAAATAAAGGTTGTTTGGCAAGTTTTGAAATTTTTTATGAATTAGTACTGTGCACTTGTCTTGTTGAGTATAGAAAATCATCACATATCATATTGCATGCATCCATATATTTTTGCTTGTATTTATTTTATATGTGATTTGGTGCTATCATTTTATGTGTAGATTTTGGTGTAAATAGTGATTGTGATTGTGAGGATTGTAGCTACTCTCCAAACTACAAAGGCAAGTGGTTCTTCATGATTTATTCCTAACTTTTCAACTTTGCATTATAATATTTTTCTAGTCTTGCATGGATATTTTTGATCTATATGCTATGCTTGGGAAATCCTTGTAGTTGTAGAATTGCTAGAAATATTTCTAAGTCTTATCAATGCCATGCTTAGCCTAGCTAGTAGCAACCAAGGGTGGTTATATTCATGCTATGAATAAATATTTCTAAGTCCTTGGACTATGTTTTTGCTTAATAAAAACAACTAAGTGAATGAAACACCTGGGTGGAATGGAAGGAATGGTTTATGTTGAGTGGTTACACAAGGCCCATTTATATGGTTTACCTTGTGTATCTCACTTGTGGTAAGCCACCCAGGAACAAAGGGATTTGAGAGGCCAAATGTTAAGAAGCTTCTAGTGCAGCCACTTGGCAATATGGGCTCTGCCTGGATCATATAGGTTGCAATAACTTAGCCATTTGGACAGTTGGTGGTAGTGGGATGATAGGTTGGAGCGCGTCCATTTGGTCTAAGGGAAGGCTTCTGAAAGGTCCTGTCTTGGTGAAAATCAAGTCTTGTGGGGAAAGTGCACAACCTCTGCGGATGGAAGAATCTAAGTACTTAGCCATGTCCCTGGTATTGGACAACTTGAGCATCAAGACATGGAAGCTATCAAGAATCTCCTCATCCCAATTTCTAAGTAAAAACTTGTGGTTGAACAAGGCTGAAGGACCCCAATGTCTATTGTAGGTTCCTTGGGAAAGATTTTGACAACGAAAGACTTAGTGTTTTCAACTAATAGGCAAAACCTATTTTGAGCAAAGCAAGCCTAAGCTACACTTAGCCAAAATGCATATAGTATCTAGTCCACCAATATTCTACTAAGGTATCACTTTCCAATACTATTCCAATGTATTGACCCTTGTGGCTGTAACTTATTATGTTGCAGGTTTGTTGATGTTAGTGAAATTTATTGATTAGGATTACAAGTCTACAACCAACATGACTGCCTGTGGCACTTTGAAGATGAAGGACCCCATGCTATTGTTATATTCTTCTGCATTGTAATGTGATAGCCAAATGAGCTATGTAAGATGTAACAAATTATTTTATTCCTGGTTATAAAGTTGTATTATGACCTTTGTTTCTTGATATTACATCTTAACTGTGGATGCTAGATATTGATCCAGGGACTAGCATTGTAAACACAGGGATCTCTACCTTATTAAAGGTTGGGAACCTTACAGATGGTATCAGAGCACTGTGTTGCCTGTAGGATTATGACCCTAGGATTGGAAACCACTAAGGAAAAAATTTCAACAAACTTCCACACTTGTCTTATTATTCTAGTAAACTTTTCTAATCTTCTTTGATAGGAGGATGCATTGTTAGCCTTTAGATTAGAAAGTGAAAGAAGAATTGAGCCTTATTAGTTGGACCACCACACTCATCATTACATTTCCAAAATTTGACTAAGTTATATTGAAACTAGGTTATTTGTGTTATGTATGCCATGACTTGTGTGTTTTGATTTCCAAAGTTATGCATGTGATGCCTTGTCTTGTAAATTGTCTTAAATTGTGTTGATCCTAACTTTTTCTATCTTATAAATAGATGCCTAATGTTACTATCAGCATGGCTGAAGAGTTCAAGGGAACTCTATTTGGCCCTCGTATCATTGAGATCACTAGTCTGCTCAATCTCCCTCTTCCTACTATCATGATGCTTCCCCTCACCAAGTTTGAGAGGAAAGACCTTTGGGGCTTCAAGGTCAATCAGCCAGGACGCCAGACTGAGCCAGCCACGGAGGCCATCATCTTCAAGCTCATGCATGATGACAAGGAGAGAGGCCTAGAGGTAGTCATGCAGGATTTGATTGGACGTTTACTAGGGAGACACTCTCGAGAGGTTAGGGGTACTCACTTCCACACCTTTGGTAGACGTGATGATGATGGTGAGGCCATTGACTTTGAGGATACTTCAAGAGAGACGGCTGAGCCGATTCGCCTATACCTACAGGACTTAGAGGTTCTTCTTAGGCACATAGACACTGATAGGACCAACGTCTTGCTCAGCAATGACGAACTCCAGGTGCAACTTCATGAGAAGGACAAGCTCTTCGCGGAGCAAGATGAGATAGTCAAAGAGATGGAGGCCAAGTTTGAGAGTCGGGACAGAAAGTTCAAGAGTCAAGAGAAGCGAGTCCAAGATAGGAACAAGAGGATTCGAGACATGACTGCAGAACTAGAGTCCAAGGACTTCGAGCTCGAGCATCAGCAGACCGTGATAGAGAGGCTTCATTCACAGAAGAGGTCTCTCAAAGCCAAAGTAGAGACCTTGACCACCAATGTCGAGGAATACAGGACCGCTATGGAGAATGCAGGTCTTACATTTGTTGAGGAGGAGGTTGATGCTGAGGAGTAGTGATGACTACTCATTGTAAGGTTCCCAACCTTTAATAAGGTAGAGATCCCTGTGTTTACAATGCTAGTACCTGGATCAATAGCTAGCATCCATAGTTAAGATGTAATATCAAGAAACAAAGGTCATAATACAACTTTATAACCAGGAATAACATAATTTTATTACATCTTAAATAGCTCATTTGGCTATTATTACATTGCAGCAGAATATCTATAAGCATGGGGTCCTTCATCTTCAAAGTGCCACAGGCAGACATGTTGGTTGTAGACTTTGTAATCCTATTCAACACACTTCACTAAATCAATCAAACCTGCAACATAACAAGTTACAGCCACAAGGGTCAATACATTTGAATTGTATTGGCAAGTGATACTATGGTAGTATAGTGGAGTCTATCATCTATATGCATTTGGCTAAGTGGAGCTTAGGCTTGCTTTGCTCAAAATAGATTTTTTCCTTATCATTTGAAATCACTAAGTTTTTGCTTGACAAAATAATCTTTCCCAAGGCATCTCCCAATCAAAGATTGAAGATCCTTTAACCCTTGTTCAACCACAAGTTTTTAACTTAGAAATTTGGATGATGAGATTCTTGATAGCTTCCATGTCTTGATGCTCAAATTGTCCTTTGCCAGGGACATGGCTAAGTACTTAGATTTTACACTCTGCAGAGGTGGTGCACTTTCCCCACAAGACTTGGTTTTACCAAGACAAGATCTTTCAGAAGCCTTTCCTTAGACCAAATGGACGCGCTCCAACCTATCATTCCCACTACCACCAACTGTCCAAATGGCTAAGTTCTAGAAACCTATGTGATCCAGTCAGAGCCCATAATGCCAAGTGGTTGCACTTGAAGCTTCTCAACATTTGACATATCAAATCTCTTTGTTCCTGGGTGGCAATCCACAAGTGTGATACACAAGGTAAACCATAGCCATGGGCCTTGTGTAACCACTCAACCAAAAACCACCAAGCAATTACCATTCCACCCAGGTGATTCATTAACTTAGTTGTTTTATTTAACAAAACACAAGTCCTCAGACTTAGAAATTTTTCCATAGTGTGAATATATATTCCACCCTTGTTTTCTATTAGCTAAGCTAAGCTTGATAGTAGTAGGAATCTTAACTTAGGAAATTCTACTAAGGTTTCATCTACTAGGATTTCCCATAGCATGGTTTATACTTAGCAAAATTCCATGCAAGTCCTACTTAGAAAAATCACTAATGCATAGTGAAAGTAATGGGACAAAAGTATGAAGCATCACTTGCCTTTTTGGTAGAGGTATAAGTTCACTCCTTGATCTTTGCAATGTTCACACACTTCAAGTCACTACAATTCAATCAAGCAAACAATATTTCAATCTACCGTTCAAGCAATTCATCACATAAAATGATAAAGTCAAAGTAATGCATGCAAGCATGCCAAGCTTTGTTTTATTTGAAAAGTGGTTCATAATGGGTCATAAACATTTGAAAACACATAATGGTCATTTTAGAAAGTGGCAAAGTCATTTGCAAAAGATTTCACTTCATAAACCATTTTGAAAACAAGGTATCATTTTATGTGGTGTAAAAATGTTTTCAATAAGGCATTAATCTATAGGATTCACAAAATGTGTTTTCAAACCATAAAACTTTGTGTTTAGGGTTAGAGAGTTTAAAACAAAACATTTCCCAAAGGTTTTCTTCCAAAACCATTTTTAATAAATAAACCATATTTTTATTTGACTAGAATTGGTTTTAAATCCAAGATTGATTCTTTTTCTTCACCAAATATATTTTTGAAACCACAAAGTGTTTCCTATGGTCAGTAGGTTAAAAACACACCATTTGCAAAAGATTTCATCCTCAAAATCATTTTGGAATAATTTTTATAACCTAAACAAGCATACATATGTTTCTGCAAAAACAAACAATTTAACAGAAACTTTTTACTAAACAAATGGCATGGTTGCCTAGGGCTTGCTCCACTGATTCTACTGATATAAAATTTGCAAATTTTGGACGTGTGGATCAAAAGTTATGAGGTTTACAAATTTGCATAAAAATCTGATTACAAATTCTGTTTTAAATCAACCAGTGCCACGCGGCGTGATATTACTGGCTGATACCGCTTCGGGTGGATTGAGCTTTCTGGACAGCTGGATCTCATTTAAATCATACGGTTCAGATGCGCTCATACCCCTTCGAGTTGATTCTATTCCTACGCGTCCGATTCAGATCTAACGGTTCTCACGCAATGACCCAAAAGCAGCGGCGCTGGCGGCGGCTTGTGGTGGCGGAGTGGTCAGACGGCGGCGGAGTCGATGCTACAGGAAGCAAGGGAATAAACGGGGGTGCTCACCGTGCTTGCGAGGTCGAGAGGAAGCTTAACGCGCGGTCGGCTTGGCAAGGGGCGCGCCAGAGAGGCGACGATTGCTCGCCGGAGTTGGTGACGGCGTCAGGAGGCTCTGGAGGTCGTCGAGGGCGACGTTGCAGATCACCCCGAGGAGGAATAAGGGCATGGTTAGACGCGGTTTGATCTGCTGATGAAGTGAGTATCAATAGGAGGTGCTGGGGCGGTCGAGACTCACCAGTAGTGCTCGCCGGAGTTGCGGGGTTCTTCGGTGGCGCTCAGACGAAGACGGAGGCGAGGTTGCAGGTCACTCGCGGGCGAGCTGAGGCCACAGAGCGGTGCGCCAGGGTCTGGTGAACTTGCCTGCGTGCTCGGGGAGGCAAGGGGCGGCAGGGTCCTGCCGGAATCGATGCCGGAGCTCGTCGGAGTCAGCGGTGTTCGAAGAGGAATTAGGGCGGCCTAGGGGCGTGGTAAGGTGGGGCGACTGGGGGGAAATGGAGAGGGGGCGTGGGCGTTTAAGTGTGCGTGATCACAGCGAGTAATGGCTACGGCGTTAAGGCGAATTTAAGCCGCGGAATCACAGCCAGAAATGGCGTCGAGGGGAGGAAGAACAGGTCGTGGGTTGACGACGAGGTGAGCTGGCGGTGGGGCCCGCTTGGCAGCGTGAGAGAGAGCGAGAGAGGAAATAGGGTCCACCGGTCAGTGAGGGAGCGGGTTCCTTCTTTGGTGCGAATGGTTTTCTTACGGGGAGAGAGGGAGTGGGCTAACTGGGCTTCGTTGGGCCACGCTTAGTTGGGTCGAGTCCGTTTCATATTTTTTTTGTTCAGATACTTTTTCCTTTTTCCATTTCTTATTTCTGTTTTGAAATTCAATCAAACCATTCAAATAACAAATCAATTCAAAACTCCTCCAAACTTTGTAATGAGTTTAGTTATGTTTAGCAACACAAAACAAAGTCAAAATTAATTAAATAAAATAGTCCTTAGTTATTAAATCAAATAGGATTTGATTTATTTAAAACTCCATTTGAAATCTAAATAATAACAAAACCATTTCAGTAGCTTTTATTTGAAAATACAAAACACTTGGAAAACTTGTTTAAAATAAAATAACAAGTTTTAGTGTTTATTCAAAGTGGGAAAAGCCTTTATTTTAATAAATTTGGTTTATTAATAAACTCTCATTATTTTATTTAAATAAACCTTTTCTCTTTTAATCAAAGCAAAACATTTTATTTCAAAAGCTTGGCCAAGTTTTAATTTGGCTCTATAAAATAATCCTTATTTATAATTCTATCCTTTTCTTTTGAAAACCAAATCTTTTTATTAAAGATCCAAAAATAGTAATTCCAAATATTTTTAACTTTATTGTTTATTTAACTTTTTAAATCCCTTTAGGATTTTATTTGATCCAAATAGGTTTTGAAAGTTTCCAATTGGATTCAAAAAGTTTCTTCTCTCCCTGAAAATCAACAAAGTTTTATTTTATTCATTTATTTTTCACATAACAAGATTTGGAAAATCTTGGGATGTGACACTCATTTACCTTTATTTATCATGTTTTTGATTATTGAGTCGCAATGACCATCCAACATGTGGATGGCTTGCTATTGGTGTGTTTACCTTGCAAACTTGTTGTTTATGTTGTTGAACTTTTATTATTGTGATGCATGTTTGGTGATTGTTTATGTGATGTACTGTGCATGTTAGCATCTATGGGTATTTGTCAACACCTGGATTTTTAATCCCAGATGCCTATTATGCCATACATCGCAATCCCAGGATTACCATTTTTGCGAGACATAACAAAATTGGATACCATAGTACATCATCCATTACAAACCGTACATAAGTTCTTACACAAATAGGGATCTCATGATCCAGTTCTTAATACAACATCAAGCAGCGGAATACGTAATAATAACGATAGCATAGGCAAAGCTCCATCTTCGGGGTAACATGCAATGCTGACGATGGGAGATGATCCTAGTTGTCGTAACCTTCCTGGGGTCCATCCTCCAGATACTCCTCTTCATAGTCTAGCCATGGGAATAGCCAGGGACAAAGCCATGAGTACTCTTTAAGTACTCGCAAACTAATACTAACAGTTAAAGGGGTTTTTGTAGTAGGATACTAAGCTCTAGGGTTGTTTTTTGGAAAAAGCCAGATTTACCTCTACTAAGTTCAGAAGCAAAGAATGCTAGTTGAAGTTTTATAACACCTAAGTGGGAACTTGTATTTCATATCACAACCCTGTTGTGGTCAAGTCAAAGTCTCAATCCATTTCACAAGTCATTTTGAAAAGTCTGACGGGGGAACAGTATGGCCACTCCAACTGTCCATAACCGCGGACGCGACTATTCGAATAGTTTGACACTCTGCAGAGATTGTACACTTTCACCACAACATTCGATACATCCGTCAGGAACAAATCCTGAATTCACCATACTCAGTATGCGGATAATCAATCCTAACCTTTCAATTACACGCCCTAGTATAAGCACCTCTCCTGTGAGTTTGGCCTCCCAACCATGACCAACTGTCATCTTGGGTACTGCACAGGTGGACAATCTTCACAAGGTAGCCTCAACTCAGACCTTGGTCGTGAGGGAACTAATACTAAGGTATATAAGTTTCCAGTCAAGCCCTACCCAATCTTCGGGTATTGTGGTTGTAAGATAAAATTGGAATGGTATCGCATCCAGACAACCATCAGTTTTATAAAGGGCTAAGGCTCATGCCTCAACATTTTCATCACCATAATCATCAGTTGTTCGGAAACACATGTCCAAAACATTTCAATAGAATGATCCATCATTCCAAGGTTTCCATAACCATTTTCACCAAGTATTCCTATCTAAAGTTGATCAAGTTTTATGCTTAGCACTAGCATCTACAAGTGGGGGTAAGCACTAATGAGTGGTGGTAAACTAGGGGAGTTCTAACTAAGTTCAGTCTCATGCCTTAAGATGACATCAAGATTATCTAGCTTAGCCCAAATTTTATGCTCTTTATGCAACCTTCACATATCTTTCTAGTATCTACCATTATCTTAAGTAAACTCTAAGTAAGATCTTTGATAAAGAAATAAAGTTAGAAGCTTGTAAGTAAAACTAGGATTGGTTTATCAAGTGGATATGATCACATATACTTAAGGTATATAGTGGGCATAGTAACAAGTAGTGGTTTGTTACATCAGTATAGTATCTTGCAAGTGTTAGCTTGCACATACACTAGTAGTATTAGGCTTGCATCAGTGTCAATATAAGATTGCTAAATTGCAAGTGTTAGCTTGCCTTGTGCAGAGCAGTGGTTGAAGTTCTGCTCGGCTTCTTCTTCGTAGAATCCTCCTTCCTCCTCGTATCCTTGGTCGGTACTAGTGTCTATAAATAAATATGATGTACCCAATCACCAAACAATACTTAACTACTTACAATCATCACACAAAAAGGGTCCTATAGATGATCTAGCATCATCACTAACATTACAAGATTAAAGCTTGGTTTAATTCCTTTTATTTTTAGAAAAGTAATTTCTACTCATTGAAAAACTACTTAAGATTTAATATTCTCCAAACCAAACATGGGATCATGTTGACACATGTCATCACCACATATTTTAGTCCATGGGAATGTGATTTAAAGTGGTGTCACAATTTAATAAGGTTTTACCCTTTTATTTTAATTAATTAAAGTGGCTAGAAATGCCTATGGGGCATTATTTTATTACTTGAACATTATTTTTGTAAGTAACCCTATATATTTTTATATATTCTGAAAGGTATGGTTGAATGTGGTTTTTGAGAGTTGGAATCAACTCAAAAGCTATCAGGGTTTAAATTTGAAAAATGTTTGAATGCAGAAAAGCTTCTGCCTTGTTATTTTTACCATGGGTGATCTATATATCCAAATGACTTGAATCCAACGGGCTTGGATTCAGCATTTCCAGACCTTTCCAACAAAATTGGTTTAATTCAATTTGGTGCACTGAATCGACATGGGTTGATTTTTGAAACTGGGTACAGAAGTGTGTTTGAAATAAAATGGAAAAGGTTTAATTCAAATAATTGGGCTGCGCGGGAAAAGTTAACGGGCCGGCATGCTAAGCGTAGCGCTTCCGCGGGCTGTTTAAGTGGCTGTCCCTACTCGTCAGTGAGATAGGGGTGCGAAGCGGTACGGGGCAACGTGGGACGTTCGATCTGGTTCTAATCCAACGGCTGGTAGTCATCGTCGATGTTGGGCAACGCCGGCGAGACACAAACCTAGCGCGGCCAGTGGGGGGTGCTGGGGGCTCACCGGCGTGCAGGCGAGGTTCGGTGAGGCGGGCGAATGACGAAGTCGACAACGGCGAATCTCCTGGTACCGGTGGCTCCTCTTGGGGCGGCACCAATCGCTGGCTCCTTTCTTCTCCAGAGGCGGCGGGCTCCGGTGAAATTCCGGCAAAGTGTTGCTCGCCTTGCTCCGGGAATGGTGTGGCACGATCAGTGATGAGAGGGGAGTAGAATGGTGTGCTCAATTCGGCTGGGGGTGGCCTCTATTTATAGTCGAGCGAGGGGACCGATGGGGCGCAAGGTGAGCTCGTCGGGGGCGATGGTACATACGGCTATTGGCATGGGCGAATGTAGGGGACGGTGCGGTGTTCCCTGGCGATGCTCAACGGTACGGTGGCGAGCCGTGGGGCGGTGCGGTTTGGTCGGAACACGACGGTGCTCTGCGCGTGCCCGATGGAGAATTTAATGGCGCACAGCGCGCGTGGTCCGCGCGGCGGCGAACGAGCGTGTCTGCGGGGTTGCTGGGACGGTGGTGATCACGTATGCACGCGGAGAGGGCGGCGCGCGGTCTGTGGGAGTTGGTCGAGCGTGGCACACGGGGCGTGCTCTCTGCATTGTTGCTGGCGAGGTTGGCATGGTCCGTGCGCGTGGTCCAGTGGCTGGCAGGGTTCAAGCGGTGGACAGGGAGTGGCGGTGGAGTGTTGGCTTGCTCCCAGACATGCTGGCTAGGCTTGTTTCTCCTCCTAGCTTGCTGTCGATATGGGGGTGACAAGGGTGGCTTCGGCTGTTCACCATTGATGACAATGCCAAGCTCACAGTGGTGCTAGTGCTTGGTTAATCTTGCTAGATGATCTACTGAGCTGGTTGTGAGCTAGATAGGGAACCAGTTAGGCAAGAATCACTGCTCACAATAGTGTTTTGATGTTTTTTGATTTGTGTCTGCCAAGTGTTTGATGAAATGGCCGCATGAATTCAAGTTTTGAATTTTGAAAACATTTTTGGTAGGTATGCTAGATTGGTGCTGGTGAGTCTGCAGATGCTTGGGTTTTGAAAGTTGAGCTTGTTTGAGTGGTTTTTGAAAAAGTGGGATCTTCCCATATGATAAAGATTCAATTTTGAATTGTCATTTAAACTATGCATTTGAAAGTTTCTGGATGATCACAGAGTGGGCCTTGATACTTTGTTATGAGTACAATCAAGGTGTGCAAAGATCCAAAAAAGTTTCTGTTAGGTTCTGAAAGTTTGAGACAGCCAAAGTAGGCTTGGGAGTTAAATTGGTCAAAATGACCCTTCCTTTATTTTATTTGTTTTTGCTTTACTTATCTTTGGGAAAAGTGTGGGAAATGTTTAGATGATGTTTATTTCACCTAAGAAACATTTTACAAGCAAAGAAACACACAAACAAGGTGGTTTAAAAGAATTCAAAATGAAATGCATACTCATATGCATGCTTTCATAATTTTAATTAGAAAAGTTTTTGTTAACCCTAAATTTTGATGATTAGAGTTTGATGATTTAAGTTTAGTATTTTTGGGATGTTACAGTATCTCATTCTTATCTCTATTGAACAAACCACAGATGCCTCCCCGACGTGCCAATCCCAACCCCAACAACAACAACATCACCCCTGAGATGCAGCAAATGATGACAGCTCATATCAGCTGATGCAAATGATGACTACGTTCATCCAGAATCAGAACAACAACAACAACAACAACAACAACAACAACAATAACAACAACAACAACAACAATCAGAACAACCCACCAGGTTTTGACATGCTTACCAGATTCTTGAGACTGAGGCGAGCAAAGTTCTCAGGAACTACTGATCCTATGGTGGCCAATGATTGTCTACGCTCTGTGAACAAAGACTTGGTAACAGTTGACTGTACTAATGAAGAGAAAGTCAGATTTGCAGCTCACTTATTGGAAGGACCAGCAGCCACTTGGTGGGATAACTTCCAGATCACCACTCCCATTGCGGATGTGACATGGGCTATCTTTGAAGATGGTTTCCGTACTGCTCACATCTCATCCGGAGTGATGAGTTTGAAGAAGAAAGAGTTCCATAACCTGAAGCAGCGCCACCGCAGCGTGGCTGAATATATTGAATAGTTCAACAATCTGGCGCGTTATGCACCGGATGAAGTTGACACTGATGCTAAGAGGAAGGAAAAGTTCCTTGAAGGGTTGAATGATGAACTGAAACTGCAGTTAGCTGTGGCCTATGTTCCCACATACCAGTCTCTTTGTGACAAGGCTGCTATTTTGGAGAGCAAGATGAAACAAGTTGAAAGCAGGAAGAGAAAGCACTCTGACAAGCACAGCTCGGGAGTTCTGGATCCCACAAGCATGGGAAGTTCAACAAGAACCACAACCACAACCGTTATCATGACAACAAGCACCACCGTAGTCATGACAATGATAAGTACAAGAATAACAAGGGTGGATATAAGAGCCACCACAGTGGAAGTGGAAGTGGCAGTGGAAGCCAGCCTGTCAAGAAAGATCTTAGTCAGGTTGAGTGTTTCAAGTGCAAGAAGATGGGGAATTATGCAAATGAATGCCCAAAAAAGAAAGTTGAAGGACCCAACAAGCCCAACCCTTTCCATAAAGGGCAAGTGAACCACATCAATGTGGAGGAAATATATGAGGAGCCAGATGCTGTCGCTGGTAAGTTCAAACTCAATTCTATTACAGCACTTGTTCTTTTTGATACTGGAGCATCGCATTCATTCATATCAAAAGCATTTGTTGATAGAAATGGGTTTCCAACTGAAAACATTGGGTGTCCAATAAAAGTAAATTCTCCAGGTGGAGATATGATAGTAAGTCTTGGATGCCGAGATCTAGTGATAGAATTTGGAAAGCATAAGTTTCCAATGAGTCTGATAATCCTAGATTCCCAAGGACTGGATGTAATTTTGGGAATGTATTGGATGACCAAGTATGAAGGAGTATTAGATTGTGCTAATCGTACTGTTGCACTCACAACCCCGGAAAAGAAGCGGATTAGATTCAAGTCTAACTTTGAATCAAAAGGGAGTAAGCTAAATTCTCTTAAGGGGGTTAGCATAGACAGTGTGCCTATTGTGAGTAAATATCCAGATGTGTTTCCGGAAGAATTACCGGGAATGCCACCAGATAGAGATGTGGAATTTCTTATTGACTTGCTACCAGGATCTGGACCAATAGCAAAGAGACCGTACAAGATGTCAGTTGATGATTTGAAAGAACTAAAGAAGCAACTTGGAGAACAGTTGCAGAAAGGTTTTATCCAACCAAGTTCTTCATCTTGGGGAGCACCAGTTTTGTTTGTGGAAAAGAAAGATAGAAGTCAAAGGTTATGCATAGATTACCGTTCACTCAATGAGGTGACTATCAAGAACAAATACCCTTTGCCTAGAATGAATGACTTGTTTGATCAGTTAGAAGGAGCTTGTGTGTTCTCAAAGATTGATCTCCGGTCAGGTTATTTCCATCTCAAGATAAGGGAACAAGACATACCTAAGACAGCTTTCACCACAAGGTATGGATTGTATGAGTATACCGTGATGCCATTTGGTTTGACCAATGCATCATCATACTTCATGAATATGATGAACAAGGTGTTCATGGAATTTCTTGATAAGTTTGTTGTTGTTTTCATCGATGACATTTTGATCTACTCCAAGAGCAAAGGAGAGCATGAAGGACATTTGCGTTTGATACTTGAGAAGCTTAGAGAGCATAAGATGTATGCCAAATTCAACAAGTGTGAGTTTTGGTTGAATGAAGTTGGATTTCTTGGACACGTTGTGTCAGGAGATGGTGTAGCAGTTGATCCTGCTAAAGTTTCAGCTGTAACTGAATGGGAATCTCCTAAGTCAGCAAAAGAGGTTCGTAGTTTTCTTGGCTTGGCAGGATACTACCGAAGGTTTATTGATAATTTCTCCAAAGTAGCAAAACCTATGACAGAATTGCTAAAGAAAGACAAGAAATTTGCTTGGTCTGAAGGTTGTGAATTCAGTTTCCAAGAATTGAAGAAGAGACTAGTGACAGCACCAGTCTTATGTTTGCCAGTTTTGGAGAAAGATTTCCAAGTATATTGTGATGCATCTCATCATGGATTAGGTGCAGTACTTATGCAAGAAGGGAAAGTTGTGGCTTATGAAGGGTTTCGCGGCATAGTAAATCAAAATTTTCTATGGATGTGAACAGAGGGAAAGCCAAGATCTAATCTAGGAGATGCAATCAACAAGAGAGATTGGATTAGATCTTCATACCCTTGAAGATTCGCACAGCGGAACGTTCGTCGGAACGTGGGTGATGTAGTCGTACTCGCTTCTCCTCCTCGCGATCCGATCCGATCTAGCACCACAAGTGGCGGTGCCTCCGTGAGATGCACACGTGCAGCACCTCGACGTCTCCTCCTTCCTCGGACCAGCAAGTATGGTGGAGAGATAGATTGGATCTACAACACGACGGCGTGGTGTATATGGTGGAGAATTTCTGCAGCAGGGCTTCGCCTATAAACAGTCGGGAGGGAGAGAGGAAAGCTAGCAAGGCGGCTAGGGTTTGGAGGAGAGGTGTGGGGGGTTGGTGCGCCCCCACCCCTCTTTATATAGAGGGGGGGGCGCAGCCCTAGCCCCTCCCCCAAGCCCAAAGGATAAGGAGTGGGGGGCATGGACTCTCCCCTCTTCTAGAAACCCTATCTCTAGTTTAAAAGATTTAAACTCTCTAGGATCGGCTGGGCCCTATGGGGCCTTGTGCCCCTGGCCTAATGCGGCCAGGACACTCCCTCATAGTACCATGCCCCCTCCCGGAAGGTGGGGACACGTTGGTTCCCTTCCGGAAGGTTCTAGAAGCTTCCGGTACAATACCGATTAACCCGGAACAATTCCGAACTTCAAAAACTGCACTGCCTTATATGAATCTTATTCTCCGGACCATTCCGGAACCTCTCATGATGTCCCGGATCCCATCCGAGACTCCGAACAAAAATTCATAAACCAATTATCCAATCTATCCTAGCGTCAAGATACGTTAAGTGTGTGACCCTGCGGGTTCGAGAATATGTAGACATGATCTTCTATCAATAATCAACAGCGGGGTCTGGGCACCCATATTGACTCCCACACATTCATCGATGATCATATCGGATGAACCACGATGCCAGGATTCAATCAATCCCATATATATATTCCCTTCGTCTCGCGATATTTTACTTGCCCGAGATTCGATCGTCGGTACCGTCATACCTAGTTCAATCTCGTTCACAGCAAGTACTTTACTCGTTCCGTAATCCGGTATCACTTTGTGATTAACTACTTAACCACATGCTTGCAAGCGGTGTTGATATCGATTACCGAGTGGGCCCGAAGTATATCTCTCCGACTTGGGAGGGAAAAATTCCATCTCGATACATACAACCCAACAGATACTTTCCGATCACCTGAGAGACACCTTTATGATCACCCTCTCATAGGATGACGTTTGATGACCTCAAAGCTTTCTTCCGGTACCAGGGAGTTGCATTATCTCATGGTCTAAGGAATACAATATTTGACATAGGAAAAGCTACGCAAAGATGAACACGATGATACGATCTAATTGCTTCGCTTAGTTTGGGTCTGTCCATCATATCATTCTCCCAATGATATGATCTCATTACCAATTGACAACTCATGTCTATGGTTAGGAAACCTTAACCATCATTGATTAATGAGCTAGTACATAGAGGCGTACTAGGGACACGGTGTTGTTTACAAACCACACAAGTATTAATGTTTCCGCTTAATACAATTCTAGCATGGAATATAAACTTTATCATGAACAAGAATTATAATAATAACATCTTTATTATTGCCTCTAGGGCATAATTCCAACAGGCTCCCACTTGCACTAGAGTCAATAATCTAGTTTACACCTGGCAACAATCTCACACCCATGGCACTGAGGTGTTGATCATGTTTTACACGTGGAAGAGGTTTAGTCAATGGATCTGCGACATTCAGATCCGTATGTACTTTGCTAATCTTCAGATCTCCATCTGCTATATAATCTCGGATTATATGAAACTTGCGGTTGATATGCTTGGTCTTTGGATGATATCTTGGTTCCTTAGCGAGTGCTATGGCGCCAGTGTTGTCACACAATATCTCCAGTGGGTCCAATGCACTTGGAACCACGCCAAGCTCAGTGATGAAGTTTCTGATCCAAACTCCTTCACTTGACGCTTCTGTAGCAGCCATGTATTCCGCTTCCACTGTAGATCCCGCGATCACGCTTTGCTTGCAGCTTCTCCAGCTCACAGCTCCTCCATTCAAAATATAAACGTATCCTGTCTGAGATTTGGAATCATCCTTGTCGGTGTCAAAACTAGCATCGACGTGACCTTTTACGACAAGCTGTTCATCACCCCCATAGACTAAGAACATTTCTTTAGTTCTATTTAGGTACTTTAGGATGTTCTTCATGGCTGTCCAGTGTTCCACTCCTGGATCACTTTGATATCTGCTCGTCAAACTAAGAGCATTGGACACATCTGGTCTAGTACACAGCATGGCATACATGATGGAACCTATGGCCGAGGCATAAGGCACTTCGCTCATAGCTTCCCTATCATTTACCGTAGCTGGACACTGAGCCTTGCTCAATATCTTACCTGACAACATAGGTACTGAACCTTTCTTTGCCTTATCCATTCTGAACCTTTTCAGAAATTTGTCTAGGTATGTACTCTGGCTTAATGCTATCAGGCGTCTTTGTCTATCTCTATAGATTTTGATGCCCAATATATAAGCAGCTTCACCTAGGTCTTTCATTGAAAAACACTTGTTCAAATAACTCTTCACATCGTTAAGCATGTTGATGTCATTTCCGGTAATCAATATGTCATCCACATACAGTACCAGAAACGTCACCGAGCTCCCACTTACTTTCTTGTAGATACAAGCTTCGTAGCAATTTGGAACGAATCCAAAGCTCTTGGTCACTTGATCAAAACGAAGGTTCCAACCCCGAGATGCTTGCTTCAGTCCATAAATGGAACGCTGAAGTTTGCATACTTTATCAGCATCCTTAGGATCGACAAAACCTTCGGGTTGCATCATATACAACTCTTCATCAATGTTGCCATTGAGGAATGCAGTCTTGACATCCATCTGCCATATTTCATAATCATGAAACGCAGCAATTGCTAATAAAATCTGAATGGACTTAAACATCGCTACGGGAGAGAAAGTCTCATCGTAGTCAACACCTTGAACTTGTCGAAAACCTTTTGCGACAAGCCGTTCTTTATAGACGGTAACATTACCATCCGCGTCCGTTTTCTTCTTGAAGATCCATTTGCACTCAACGGCCTTTCGGTCGCTAAGAGGGTCCACCAAAGTCCATACTTGGTTTTCGCTCATGGATCCCAATTCGGATTTCATGGCTTCTAGCCATTTCTCAGAGTCTGGGCTCATTATCGCTTCCTCATAGTTCGTAGGTTCACTGTCTTCTACTAACAAGACAGTCAAGACAGGGTTGCCGTACCACTCAGGAGGGGCACACGACCTTGTCGACCTGCGACGTTCAGTAGCAGCATCGTCCGAAGCTTCATGATCCTTGTCATTAGCTTCCTCCATTGTTGGTGCAGGCGGCACTGGAACAATTTCAGGTGCTGCGCTACTCTCCAATTCAAGAGAAGGTTCAATAACCTCGTCTAGCTCTACTTTCCTCCCACTCACTTCTTTCGAGAGAAACTCCTTCTCAAGAAAGGAACCGTTCTTTGCGACAAACACTTTGCCTTCGGTTCTGTGATAGAAGGTATACCCAATAGTTTCCTTAGGGTATCCTATGAAGACGCATTTCTCCGCTTTGGGTTCGAGCTTGTCCGGCATCAACTTCTTGACGTAAGCTTCGCATCCCCAAACTTTAAGAAACGACAACTTAGGTTTAGCACCAAACCACAGTTCATACGGTGTCGTTTCAACGGATTTAGATGGAGCCCTATTTAAAGTGAATGCAGCGGTTTCTAATGCATAACCCCAAAATGATAACGGCAAATCAGTAAGAGACATCATTGATCGGACCATATCTAATAGAGTTCGATTCCGGCGTTCAGACACACCATTGCGCTGTGATGTTCCGGGTGGCGTGAGTTGTGAAACGATTCCACTTGCTTTAAGATGCGTGAGAAAATCATAACTCAAATATTCACCTCCACGATCGGATCGTAGAAACTTAATCTTTCTGTTACGATGGTTCTCCACTTCATTCTGAAATTCTTTGAACTTTTCAAATGTTTCAGATTTATGTTTCATTAAATAGATATACCCATATCTACTTAAGTCATCGGTAAAAGTGAGGAAATAGAGATATTCACCGCGCGTCGAAATACTCATCGGTCCGCATACATCGGTATGTATGATTTCCAACAAGTCCGTTGCTCGCTCCATCATACCGGAGAACGGGGTTTTGATCATCTTGCCCATGAGGCATGGTTCGCATGTGTCAAATGATTCAAAATCAAGAGACTCCAAAAGTCCATCAGAATGGAGTTTCTTCATGCGCTTTACACCAATATGACCTAGACGACAGTGCCACAAATAAGTAGTATTATCACTATCTACTTTGCATCTCTTAGCCTCAATGTTATGGATGTGTGTTTCATCCCTTTCGAGATTAAGAAGAAATAAACCATTCACAAGAGGTGCATGACCATAAAAGATGTTACTCATATAAATAGAACAACCATTATTCTCCGATTTAAATGAATAACCGTCTTGCAATAAACACGATCCAGAAATAATGTTCATGCTCAACGCAGGCACATAATAACATTTATTAAGGTTTAAAACTAATCCCGAAGGTAAAACTAAGGAGAGCGTGCCGACGGCCATCACATCAACTCTTGATCCGTTGCCAACGCACATCGTCACTTCATCCCTCGCAAGCCGCCGTCTATTCCGTAGCTCCTGTTTCGAGTTACAAATATTAGCAACTGAACCGGTATCAAATACCCAGGCACTACAACGAGGGCTAGTAAGGAAAACATCAATAACATGTATATCAAATATACCTTTGATGGTGCCAGCCTTCTTGTCCGCTAAGTACTTCGGACAATTGCGCTTCCAGTGACCCTTGTCCTTGCAATAGAAGCACTCAGTGTCCGGCTTAGGACCAGACTTGAGCTTCTTCTCAGCAGGAGCATTGCGCTTGCCGCCGCCCTTCTTGAAGGGCTTCTTTGCTCCCTTACCTTTCTTAAAGGAGGGCTTGTTGACCATCAACACATGATTATCCTTCTTGATGTCCACTTCCGCAGCCTTCAACTTTGCGAAGAGCTCGGTGATCGTATCAGTGGAACTAATCTGATTATGAGTCACTACAAAAATTTTGTAGCTGGGAGGGAGTGATTGCAGAACCCTGTCAATCTTGAGCTCCTATGGAATCGTGCATTCCAGTTGCTCAAGGCGTTGAGTGTAGCCCGACATCTTTATGGCGTGCTCACTAACGGAACTCCCTTCCTCCATCTTGCAGTTAAAGAACTTCTCAGAGATCTCATATCTCTCAGAACGGGCCTGAGTCTGAAACATGGTTTTCAGCTCCTCGAGAATCTCGAAGGGCCCGGGATACTCTTCAAAACGATTTTGAAGCTCCGGTTCCATAGCAAACAACATGGTGCTCTTAATCACACCATAATCATCTTTGCGCGACTGATAGACAGCTTTCTCATCAGCCGGCGCAGTTGCAGCAGGGGGGTCACCTAACGCTTTCCCAAGGACATAGTCCTTTTGTCTGCCAGACAGAATGATTCTTAGATTGCGGAACCAATTGGTGAAGTTAGACCCATTGTTTCTAAGCTTTTCCTTCTCAGCAAAAACGTTGAAGTTGAAGTTGGACTTGGCCATGTGATCTACAGTATTTTCAAGTACAATTTAGACTATGTTCATGATAAATAGTTCAATTTAATCAAATTACTAGATGAACTCCCACTAAATTCAACATCCCTCAAGTTGTTTAGTGAACACGATCCAAATTCACCACACCTAATCCGATCATCACGAGAAGAGATGTGGTTTCAATGGTGGACAACAAAGTGTCGATCATATCACTCATATGACTCATTCTTAACCTTTCGGTTCTTGTGTTCCGAGGCCATGTCTGTACATGCTAGGCTCGTCAAGCTAGACCCAAGTATTTCTGCGTGTGCAATACTGGCTTGCACCCGTTGTATGTGAGCGTAGAGTCTATAGCACCCGATCATCACGTGATGCTTGGACACGACGAACTTTCGCAACGGTGCATACTTGGGGAGAACACAGTTTTTATCTTGATCTTTAAGTGAGGAATCATCTTATAATGCTACCGTCGCGATCTAAGCATAATAAGATACATAAAAGGATAAACATCACATGCATATAACTTTATGTGACATGGTATAGCCAATCTTCGCGCAATGATCTCCATCTTGTGCATTCCGGCATGATCTCCATCACTCCACCATGATTGCCTCCACCACAAATAGCAACTACAACTATTGCTAACTATTTAGCGATAAAGTAAAGCTATTACATGGCGTATAAGAAGTTGACTCGCAGGTCATACACAATTATAAACACAACCATATGGCTCCTGCCGGTTGTGTACTCATCGACATGCAAGTCGTGAAACATTACAAAACATGATCATCGCATACAATATACACATCACATCTTGGGCCATACCATATAACAGAAAACACTCCCTGCAAAAACAAGTTAGACGCCTCTACTTTGTTGTTGCATGTTTTACGTGGCTTATGGGAGTAGATGCTAAGAACGATTCTTACCTACGGAAAGCCACAACGGTGATATTATGGTTGCCAAACTCCGGTGTTAATCCCATGACAACTATAGTGAGAGAAACTGACATCCACCAGCCGCATGTGTGGTACAAGCCACACGTCAAGTGCGGAGCCGGTCTCGCGAACGATGTCGCGTAAGGTTGGCCTGGACCGCTTCAATCTCACTATCCCGCGTCATAAGAAGAACACAAACAAGAGGCTTGCAACAGAAAACATCAACGCCCGCAACAACCATGTTGCGTTCTACTCGTGAATCACATCTACGCATAGATATAGCTCTGATACCACTGAAGGGTTTCGCGGCATAGTAAATCAAAATTTTCTACGGATGCGAACAGAGGGAAAGCCAATATCTAATCTAGGATATGCAATCAACAAGAGAGATTGGATTAGATCTTCATACCCTTGAATATTCGCACAGCGGAACGTCCGTCGGAACGTGGGTGATGTAGTCGTACTCGCTTCTCCTCCTCGCGATCCGATCCGATCTAGCACCACAAGTGGCGGTGCCTCCGTGAGATGCACACGTGCAGAACCTCGACGTCTCCTCCTTCCTCGTACCAGCAAGTATGGTGGAGAGATAGATTGGATCTACAACACGACGGCGTGGTGTATATGGTGGAGAATTTCTGCAGCAGGGCTTCGCCTACAAACAGTCGGGAGGGAGAGAGGAAAACTAGCAAGGCGGCTAGGGTTTGGAGGAGAGGTGTGGGGGGGGTGGTGCGCCCCCACCCCTCTTTATATAGAGGGGGGCGCAGCCCTAGCCCCTCCCCCAAGCCCAAAGGATAAGGAGTGGGGGGCACGGACTCTCCCCTCTTCTAGAAACCCTATCTCTAGTTTAAACGATTTAAACTCTCTAGGATCGGCTGGGCCCTATGGGGCCTTGTGCCCCTGGCCCAATGCGGCCAGGACACTCCCTCATAGGCCCATGCCCCCTCCCGGAAGGTGGGGCCACGTTGGTCCCCTTCCGGAAGGTTCTAGAAGCTTCCGGTACAATACCGATTAACCCGGAACAATTCCGAACTCCAAAAACTGCACTGCCTTATATGAATCTTATTCTCCGGACCATTCCGGAACCTCTCGTGATGTCCCGGATCCCATCCGAGACTCCGAACAAAAATTCATAAACCAATTATCCAATCTATCCTAGCGTCGAGATACGTTAATTGTGTGACCCTGCGGGTTCGAGAATATGTAGACATGATCTTCTATCAATAATCAACAGCGGGGTCTGGGCACCCATATTGACTCCCACACATTCATCGATGATCATATCGGATGAACCACGATGCCAGGATTCAATCAATCCCATATATATATTCCCTTCGTCTCGCGATATTTTACTTGCCCGAGATTCGATCGTCGGTACCGTCATACCTAGTTCAATCTCGTTCACAGCAAGTACTTTACTCGTTCCGTAATCCGGTATCACTTTGTGATTAACTCCTTAACCACATGCTTGCAAGAGGTGTTGATATCGATTACCGAGTGGGCCCAAAGTATATCTCTCCGACTTGGGAGGGACAAATTCCATCTCGATACGTACAACCCAACAGATACTTTCCGATCACCTGAGAGACACCTTTATGATCACCCTCTCATAGGATGATGTTTGATGACCTCAAAGCTTTCTTCCGGTACCAGGGAGTTGCATTATCTTATGGTCTAAGGAATACAATATTTGACATAGGAAAAGCTACGCAAAGATGAACACGATGATACGATCTAATTGCTTCGCTTAGTTTGGGTCTGTCCATCATATCATTCTCCCAATGATATGATCTCATTACCAATTGACAACTCATGTCTATGGTTAGGAAACCTTAACCATCATTGATCAATGAGCTAGTCCATAGAGGCGTACTAGGGACACAGTGTTGTTTACAAACCACACAAGTATTAATGTTTCCGCTTAATACAATTCTAGCATGGAATATAAACTTTATCATGAACAAGAAATACAATAATAACATCTTTATTATTGCCTCTAGGGCATAATTCCAACAGCTTATGCCTCGAGACAACTCAAAACTCATGAGGTAAATTACCCTACTCGTGATTTAGAGTTAGCCTCTATTGTCCATGCACTCAAAACATGGAGACATTATCTTTTGGGAAAGAGATGTGAAGTGTTCACAGATCACAAGAGTTTAAAGTATATCTTCACCCAGAAGGAAATTAACATGAGACAGAGGAGATGGCTAGAACTCATCAAGGACTATGACTTGAGTTTGCAATACCACCCTGGTAAAGCAAATGTTGTAGCAGATGCTCTAAGCCGTAAGGTTTTTGTGAATGGCCTTACTAAGGGAGAATTGCCAGATGATCTGTGTGCACAATTTAGAGATCTCAGATTGGAGATTGTGCCTGAGGGACATCTCATGTCTTTGGATGTTCAACCCACTTTGTTGGACAAGATCAAAGAAGCCCAAAAGGCAGATAAGGAAATTGAAGAGATTAAGGAAAAGATTGGCAAGGGAAAAGCCAAAGGATTCCATGAAGACGAACAGGGTACTTTATGGCATGGAAAACGTATCTGTGTTCCACAAGATCTGGAGCTTCGGAAACTGATTTTACAAGAAGCACACAATTCACCGTATTCCATTCATCCAGGTAACACCAAAATGTACATGGATATGAAGGAAATATTTTGGTGGAATAATCTCAAGAAGGACATCGCCGAACATATTGCTTTGTGCGATGTATGTAGTAGAGTGAAAGCGGAACATCAGAAACCAGCAGGATTGCTACAACCACTACCTATTCCTGATTGGAAGTGGGACAAGATTTGCATGGATTTCATCACCGGATTGCCAAGGACCAGGTCAGGATATGATTCTATTTGGGTAGTAATGGATCGCCTAACTAAAGTGCCTCATTTCATACCCGTGAAGACAACTTATACAAGTGCTAAGGTAGCCAAGATCTATATGAGCAGAATTGTATGTCTACATGGAGTACCCAAGAGTATTGTGTCTGATAGGGGAACTCAGTTCACTTCTCATTTTTGGAGGCAATTACATGAGTCACTGGGAACGAGGTTGGAATTCAGCACTGCTTTTCATCCTCAGACTGATGGACAGACAGAAAGGACTAATCAGATTCTTGAAGATATGATGAGGGCATGTGCCCTAGACTATGGAGCCAGTTGGGATGAAAGTCTGCCTTACGCAGAATTCTCTTATAATAACAGCTATCAAGCCAGTATTGAGATGACACCATTTGAGTTTCTCTATGGGAGAAAGTGTACCACCCCATTACTATGGAATGGTGTGGGAGAAAGAAGTTTGTTCGGACTAGAACTAATCAAAGAGGCTGAAGAGAAAGTAAAGCTGGTTAAAAATTGAAGATAGCACAATCCCGACAGAAGAGCTACGCAGATCCTAAACGTAGAGAAGTCACCTATGAAGTGGGTGATAGAGCTTATCTTAGAGTGTCACCACTTCGTGGAGTGAAGAGGTTTGGTGTCAAAGGTAAATTGGCCCCAAGATATGTTGGACCATTCAAGATTCTGAGTCGTAAAGGAGAAGTAGCTTATGAGATTAAATTGCCAGAGTCTTTGTCAGCTGTTCATAATGTGTTTCATGTAAGTCAGCTTAAGAAATGTCATCCAGAAATGGAAGAAACTCCTTTGAAGGATACTATACCTTTGGAAGAGGTTCAATTGGAGAGTGACCTCACTTATGAGGAGAAACCTATCAATATTCTTGAGACTGCAGAAAGAGTTACTCGGACTAAGACTATCAAATTCTGCAAAGTTCAGTGGAACCATCATTCTAAAGAAGAAGCAACATGGGAAAGAGAAGATGATCTTCGGAAAGACCACCCTCACCTATTTGCTAGCCAACCCGAATCTCGAGGGCGAGATTCACCTTAAGGGGGTTAGATTTGTAACATCCCTAAAATCATGTTTCAAAACTCATGCATATCATCCTTGCATCCATGATCATTTAGGGTTTCATTTCAAAATCATTTCAAAAATAGGAGCATATATTGCTCATTATTTTATGTATGAATACTCTAGCCTTTATTCTACTTGCTAATGAGAAAGGTACTAATATTCATTCACTAATGTTTTGAGTTCAAACTTAAGTGATTTCAAAAGCTTAAACAAAGTTTCAAAACAAAGTATGAAATAAAACCAAGTTTATGCCTATTATTATATCTCATAAAGTCTTGGTTTTATTTTATTTTCCAAATGACCCAAGTATGTTTTTGTAAACAGAAGTGTTTGACACATATTTGAGTGCAAAGTACACTGTAAAAAAATCTAGAGAAGGTTTGAATTCAAACAGAATTGAAATGGAGTTTGAAAACCAATTCTAGAAAACCAAACAGAAAAAGAAAAGGAATAAAGAGGAAAAAAATAAGCAGCAAGCCAATCTGGCCCAACCCAGCCCAACTCGACCCAGCTAGCCCAGCAGCCTCTCCCGCGAATCATTTTTCTTTACTCGCACCCGCACCCACTGAGTCGCTGACCGCCTGGACCCATCCCCACTCCTTTACTCTCGCTGACAACCACGGCCCACACAACTGTCGTCCTCTCCACCCAGCGACCAGTTCATCCCCAAATTACGCCAGGCGTTTCCTGTTTAAATTCACGGCGTCAATTCCCGTTTAATGCCTGAGTAAATCTCGCACGCGCCCTTGCTACTTAAACCCCCTCTGCCCCCTCTTCATTTTCCCGAAATCCCAAGCAAAGAGCGCCCTAGGCTGCGAGAATTCCTTGCCGCAACCTCGCTGCTCCGACGAGTTCGCCGACGAATTCCGGTGAGCACCGCACTCCCCTCTACCTATGGTTCATGCTGGCTTGTTCTACATCTCCGTGCGCACCTACTGATGCTTTCCGTTTGCTCGGGCATGGTCTGTAGCCTCGGCAATGTCAACGACTGAGCTCCGCTGCCCTCTGCTCGAACTCCGGCGACACTTTTCCGTAAGTCCCAGCCTCCCCTCTCCCTCTGTTTGATACGTGTGAGATCCCCAGTGTCCTGCGCATCTAACGGCACCTTTCTCTCATCTTAGCGCAGCCCAGAGCATCGCCAACATCGACGAACAGAGGCCACCATCGCCAAGGACTACTCCGACGAGAAATCCGCGACAACTCCGAGCGCCCCTTCGCCAGCCGAGCATACGTCAAGCTTCTCCTCGTCACGGCGATTCTGGTGAGCATCCTCCCACCTCCCCGGGCGACCTAGTTCGCCGGCTCCGCCACTGACTGAGCGCGACACCGCCTGTCGCCGTCGCTAGCGCCGCCACTTGTTGGTCTTTCGCTAAGGGCCGTTCGATTTAGATCTAGTGGACACGATAGATCATAAGCGAAGCGGTATGTTTTAATCAGAGCCGCGCGTTTTAGTTAGATCCAACGGCTCGCAAACGCGATCCAGCGTGAAGCGGTACCAACCAGTTAGAAGGCGCCGCGTGGCACGAGTTTGGTTTTAAAATTTGGAATTAGATCTATTAGATGTTTGAATTTGTTTAAATCATAACTTTTGATTCCCACGTCCAAATTTGACAAATTTTATATCAATGGAATCAGGAGAGAAAGCCCTTTCCATATATGCAATGTGTTTAATGTTTTGTTTCTGTTAAAATGGTTATCTTTACAGAAACATGTGTAGGCCTAATTTATGTATAACAAATATTTGGGAAATGTTTTAATGTTCAAATAAAGGTTGTTTGGCAAGTTTTGAACTTGTTTATGAATCATTACTGTGCACTTGTCTTGTTGAGTATAGAAAATCATCACATATCATATTGCATGCATCCATATATTTTTGCTTGTATTTATTTTGTATGTGATTTGGTGCTATCATTTTATGTGTAGATTTTGGTGTAAATAGTGATTGTGATTGTGAGGATTGTAGCTACTCTCCAAACTACCAAGGAAAGTGGTGCTTCATGATTTATTCCTAAGTTTTCAACTTTGCATTAGAATATTTTGCTAGTCTTGCATGGATATTTTTGATCTATATGCTATGCTTGGGAAATCCTAGTAGTTGTAGAATTGCTAGAAATATTTCTAAGTCTTATCAATGCCATGCTTATCCTAGCTATTAGCAACCAAGGGTGGTTATATTCATGCTATGAATAAATATTTCTAAGTCCTTGGACTATGTTTTTGCTTAATAAAAACAACTAAGTGAATGAAACACCTGGGTGGAATGGAAGGAATGGTTTATGTTGAGTGGTTACACAAGGCCCATTTCTATGGTTTACCTTGTATATCTCACTTGTGGTAAGCCACCCAGGAACAAAGGGATTTGAGAGGCCAAATGTTAAAAAGCTTCTAGTGCAGCCACTTGGCAATATGGGCTCTGCCTGGATCATATAGGTTGCAATAACTTAGCCATTTGGACAGTTGGTGGTAGTGGGATGATAGGTTGGAGCGCGTCCATTTGGTCTAAGGGAAGGCTTCTGAAAGGTCCTGTCTTGGTGAAAATCAAGTCTTGTGGGGAAAGTGCACAACCTCTCTAGATGGAAGAATCTAAGTACTTAGCCATGTCCCTGGTATTGGACAACTTGAGCATCAAGACATGGAAGCTATCAAGAATCTCCTCATCCCAATTTCTAAGTAAAAACTTGTGGTTGAACAAGGGTGAAGGACCCCAATGTCTATTGGAGGTTCCTTGGGAAAGATGTTGACAAAGAAAAACTTAGTATTTTCAACTAATAGGCAAAACCTATTTTGAGCAAAGCAAGCCTAAGCTACACTTAGTCGAAATGCATATAGTATCTAGTCCACCAATATTCTACTAAGGTATCACTTGCCAATACTATTCCAATGTATTGACCCTTGTGGCTGTAACTTATTATGTTGTAGGTTTGTTGATGTTAGTGAAATTTATTGATTAGGATTACAAGTCTACAACCAACATGACTGCCTGTGGCACTTTGAAGATGAAGGACCCCATGCTATTGTTATATTCTGCTGCATTATAACGTGATAGCCAAATGAGCTATGTAAGATGTAATAAATTATTTTATTCCTGGTTATAAAGTTGTATTATGACCTTTGTTTCTTGATATTACATCTTAACTGTGGATGCTAGCTATTGATCCAGGGACTAGCATTGTAAACACAGGGATCTCTACCTTATTAAAGGTTGGAACCTTACAAGACCGCAATAGTAAAAGGCTAGATAGCTAGCCGAGTGGAACAGTAAAAGGCTAGATGCCAGTAGGCCGGAATAGTAAAAGGATAGAGTCATAGAAGGCTAGAATAGTAAAAGGATAAATTTTTAGCAGGCCAAAATAGTAAATAACCAGATTTACAGGAGGATGGAATAGTAAATGGCCAGATTCATAGCAGGCCAGAACAGTAAAAGGCTAGATTGTCAGAAGACCGGAACAATAAAAGGTCAGATTAACAGCAGGCCGGAAAAGTAAACGACCAGATTCATAGTAGGTCCGAACAGTAGATGGCCAGATATACAGCAGGCCGAAACAATAGAGGCTAGATTCAGAGAAGACCAGAACAGTGGAAGGATAGAATAACAGCAGGCCAAAACAATAAAGGGCCAGAATCTCAGCAGGCTGGAATAGTACTGGACCAGAATGGAGCAGGCCGCACAGTGTTTGGTTACCGCCGGTCTTATGTAGGCCGAAACAGTGGTGGGCCTGAATGTATGTGGGCCCAACATATGGGCCTATTTCAAACAGTGCTAGGGGAACAGTAACGGGCCGTCTTACTATTGGGCTCCCTTATTAATGGGTCCACCCACTTAAAAATTATCAGGCCTTGGCTAGGCCTAGGTTTTTACCACGGTTTACATGACTGTTAAAGGCGCTAACTGGCCATTAACATTGTTTGCCACATGGCTGTTTGCATGACGTCAGCAGTCAACGCGGATGGCGAACAGTTCTACGATAGAACGACTTTTCGTATCTGAAGGGTGCAATCCTCCACGATCAGAAAAAAATCGTGGTAGATTCATTTGTGATAGGGCTTCTACCACGAAGGCCATCCGTCGTAGAATGCTTTTCATCCACGACAAACGGGCATTCAACCAAGAAAATCGTCTGTTGTAAAAGGACAATGTTCTTGTCGTGGTAGTTTCTCTAGGTCCCAGATGTCAGCCTCAAAGTACAAAACGATGATTATAAGAATAACATAAATTGCCTAGGATTCAAACTCGAGACCTCAATAGCGGTCAAATGCTTGCCTAGCCACTGCGAAATAAACAACTAATACAATATAAATGTTAAATATTACTTCTATAACTTAAAAAGACTTTCTTTGACCATGTTTATCTCCCTCCAAATAATAAGGCGGCGCTCCTGACAGCTAAACTAAAAAAGTCTACATAATGCAGTAGTTTCTACATAAAAACATAGGTAGGCGGTGTTTTTTTGGGGGGGGGGTAATGCCTATAAAGGCCAAATTAAAAAGTTTATCAGCTAACTAGGGGCAGATGCCCTACTCTTCATGGTCTATATTCCATGGGCTCACTCCTAAACTAAATGGGCTATGATCGGTGGCCACAAGACCACGAAAGTGCCGAATTAGAAGGTTTTGGGCTATGCTTGGGCCTGATAGGCTAATTTCATGGGCTCAGTGATAAAAATTCTGGACCTCAACAAGGAAGAAAAAATAAGGGCGGAAAAATTTGGCAGATATTTCACGTGAAAATTGTTAAAAACCAGAACACATAGCCCGCGCGCGCCAAAATTTCCTACTCGCGCCTTCACTCCAGCAGCCAACTACTGTCTCTCTACACCATTCATTTGGAGATGCAACGGCCGTGAAAACCACAGGCCACACTCCAAAACATTCACACTCCGTCTACCAGCCCGGGCGACTGATACAATTGTTGGCGTCGGCTTTCTTCTCGATACACACAGATGCTGACAGTCATCTGGTCGATTTCCACGGTACACTTATAATCTACTTAGTTCGCTCGAATCGTTCCCTAGAAGTCATTTTGTACTCGATCTGTTCGTTTGACATTGTTCTACACTTGATCAGTTTGTTCGAATTGGTTAGCATTTTATTGCGCTCGGTTAATCTATTCTATCAAATATGTAAAATAATTTGACACTCAACTTCTAACATAGACTAAAATTATGTGGCATTTATAGTTCTATATTCCATTAGTTTGCTTAGATATCTTTGTTTAATTAGATCTGTAATCTACCTATTCGCTGAAATATCATGAAAGATTATGACCATCTCTATCCTCAACAGATGGACATAGATTGGATATTGAATGGACAAAAAGTAACTCCTTCATATTGGGAAGGTGTTAATGACTTCATTAAGTTTGTTAGGCAGCATAACAACGACTCAAATGTGTCTTGCCCATGCCAAAAATTCCTTAATTATGAAAAGCTGAGTCAGAGCACAGTTGCAGACCATATATTCATTGCTGAGATATAATGCACATATATTAGTTGGGCAAAACATGGTGAACCAAATGATCAGCCTGTTCTTGATCGTCTAGCTGATGTTGATTATCCTAAAGCTCATTAGATCAAGGATGAGGACCTTTCTAGTTTGTTAAGGGACATGGACCCCACTGCAAGCAAAAAGGGCGGTCCTTCTCTTATTAGAATACTTTTCTATGAACTGATACAAGATGCCAAGTATTTAGTGGACCCTGATTCTGGTATCTCAAGATTCGAATAAATAATGAAATTACTAAAGGAAAATTCGTTCAACAAGGTTACCAACAAAGCTTTCGATTTAGTGATTAAGATGTACATCGAGTCAATCCCTAGGGAAGGACTGCCAAAATACTTTTATGAGATGAAATAATATATCAAGGTACTTGGAATATCATATGAGAAGATCCACTTTTGTCCAAATAATTGTGTACTGTTCTGGGAGGATTATGAAAACCTCGATGAATGCCCAGTATGTAACGAATTAAGATGGAAAATGGTGATAAAAATAAGAAATATCCTTGTAAGGTTCGGAGATATTTTTCAATTATAGATAGATTTCAGAGGATGTTTCAGTTAGAACAAACATCTAAGGAAATAAGATGGCATAAAGAGATTCTCAAGCTAGACAACTACTTACCGAGACATCAAGCTGATGGCGATGAATAGAAGAACATTGACAAGGCTCATCCAGGATTTGCTGCGGATCCAAGGAACCCAAGACTTGGCCGAGCTACAGATGAATTTAACCCAATTTGAAACATGAGTAACTCGTACAACCTGCCTCCCTGGTCATGCACTGGTCAGTCGAAATCTTGCTGACTTTAACCATCCCAGGTCATAACTCACCTATGAAGGATTTTGATCTATTCATGTATCCTCTTATACGAGACTTGAAGATACTATGGAAGGGTGTCATGACTCCTGATATCCTTGCAAGCAAACCTTAAGATGTCAAGTTCCCTCTGCATGTTGATGTGCTATTATGCACCCATGATTTTCCAGCTCTTGGCACTATGTCAGGCAGAGTGACAGCATGTTACAATGTATGTGTTCGCTATGAGTCAAAATAGGTCAAAGTGAGGCTACAAAACAAGACCAGTTATCTTGGCCACCGGGTTTTTCTTCATGAAGGACACAAATTCCAAAAAATCATAAAACATTTGCAGTTCTATGGAAAGAGGACTGAGTATGACACTACACCACGAAAGTTCACTACAACTGAGTTACAGGCACATCTAGAAAAGGTCAGAAATGTGAATGAGTATGACGAGCCGGTCACCATTTATGTATCCCACCAAGATGATCCTAGTGTTTGTATGGTAACTGAACTTGCGAAGTCGATGAAAATTTGATTGCCAGAGGCGACTGTACGCATGATGGACAAGTAGATTTAACTATCGAGTTAGTGTAGTGGACAAAGACTTGAATAGGCTGGTTCTAACTAATGAATCTTAGGATATGTATGATGAATGGCATGAGGATGAAGATCCAACCTAGTTGGAATATATGGATCTAGAACACGGAGGTGTGGAAAGCGATAATGGTGACAATGATTAGACTATTGTTTCAAATTATGTAGTGAGAAGATGAACATTGATTAATTTTTGTTTTGTTATTTTAAACTGTATGATACATGATGACATTTTCCCGTTGGATTGTAATCTGACTAATTGGTTTCCCTATCTAAATAGGATTAAACTTAATTCGACAAGTGCACTACATTAATTAATTAGCAACATGTTCACTACATTAATTAATTAGCAACCACACGACCAGGTTTCATATAGAAGGGGGCATATGCACCTCGTGTCATTAAAGATGGGGGACCACATTGTCTTAGTAGATAGGGAAGCTGTCGTTGGTCTCAAACTAAGTGAATATGCACTTGCGGTGGTACGGATGGTTGCATCCCCGGAGATGCACCGTTGTATGCTTCGACAGCGCCTGCATGCATATGTTGTAGTGGCCATCCTCCTGCTCAACCAGGTACCAACTGTCTGAAAGCGCTGATAGGTTGACGATGAGCTAAAGGTCCACACTAAGGGTTATGTTGAAGTGGAACCCGTTGACCCACACACATGCCTCATGCCAGAGCTGGTGTAGAATGTCATAAGGCATGATGATGTCCCACTCCTCCGCCATGAGTTGCAGGTTCTTCAGCATCTATACACGGCCAAGAACCTTCCGCCTAGTTCCCACGACCTTGATTGCGCTCTTTCCTGCTTGCTGGGAGGCAGGCTAAGATTCAACACCTCCTCTTCGGAGGGTGTGGTTGTGACACGTCCTCCTCCAGAGGGGCTGGGAGGGAGCCAGGCATCCTCCTGAGCTTGTAAGTCCTCGAGAAAAAGATATTCAGTGTCATTGTGTAAGGCATCACCTCGTCAACTAACTGCAGCTCGACGATGGAGAAGCTGGTTGTGGCTGCGGAGATGTGGCAGGCACGAAAGACACAGGGGCCAGACTCAATGATGCGCTCCTGTGAGGAGCGCTCCAGTTTTGACGGCGCCACTATTTGGTGATTTTGGGGGTGGGGAAGGGAGGGGATGGGTAAGGGTGGCGGCTAGTCGATGGCAAGGAGTTGTATTGGTGAGAGGGGAGAGCTCGAAGGCGAGGCTGTGCTAGCTCGTCACTCCCCAACGACAACCTTAGCTCGTTCTCTCTCCATTGTTCGATTTAGGGGAAAGTCCAAACTAAACATTGAAGTTGTAGGGAAAAGGTGAAATCAAACCTCAACACCAAATTCTTGAAATTGGCACTCCAAACTTATTAATCCTGGTCTATTTTGAACCCTATATCTGTTTGAGATGGGGATTTCGTTCTCATCTTTTATGTAAAATAGAGGAACTATGTGGGATGCGGTGGTAACACCCAAGTTCTACGAATTTTCAAGATTTATAGCTAATAAAGGAGAGCAACTATTTGGATGCATAGGCTGGTCGTACCTCTCCTTTTTATGGGTAAAAGATAGAAACTATTTGGATGCGATAATGATTCAATTTATTTATAACATAACTAGTACATGTACTCCACAACCACGACACAAACTAAAACCAATACCGTAGACGGAATCAGCATAGACATGGTCGGACACCCGCATATCATACGGTTGTTTTCTGTCAAGAACCTATGGTACCCTCTACCCCATGTAGGCACGATGTATCGTGTTCGATTTACTCAAAGAAACTCCCCCTCATGGTGCACCCTTTCTTTCTGCATGTTAAACTCATTACCAAGGACATCAGATACATAAAAGTGGTTGGTTCAAACAAACCTCCATACTCACATCATGGGCACTTGACATCAAATAATTTTCCAATGCATTCTACACATGCAGTGTGCGCATTGCCAGAGCACTACTCATGCAAGAAAAAGAGGTTTAGCCCAAAAACAACAGTTGTATGGAATTAGTGTGACATAAAAGGAAAATATCCTGAAGAAAGAAGTACTTAACCATGTCTGTGGGATGACGAAAAATTTGAGAACAAAGCCTATAGCTGAAGACCAGCTTCATTTCACTCAAGTCAATCGTATCTTCAAATCACTTGTCCGCCATAGAACCGCCACTCATATCAATCGTAGCTTCAACTACGGATCTAAGAGGGAGTTTTGAGACCGAGCGAGAAAACATAAAGAGAGAGAAGGTTGATGAGAGTGAGCGAGAGAGACTCCTCATCTCACTCTAGGGAAGCAAAATAAAAAGAGACTGGCGCTGACAAAACTAGAGAAGCGTTGTGTTTCCCAAGTAGAAGCAGGTGTGGAGTACTCTAGTTTTTAATTAATCTCTAACCTCGTGTACACGACACTTTGACGACGTAGCTCTACGTGCAAGACTAAATACAGTAGTACTACCAGTAGTAGTAAGAAAAGATTTTTCCTGAATTTTTTAAGAGGGTTTCAAATTTCTAAGAATGTATATTACTAGAAACAAGTTGAATGGGGCCATACTTTGGAGCATGTTTTTTCAAAAACAATGCAAAACTCCTGTGTGGATACTTTTTCATGAAACGGGTACATCTAAGAGAACACTATGTGCTAGTTTTCCCCCAAAAAATGTTTTGTTGAATTACTTTAATTTATGTTTCCATAGAAATGACACATACATGGATCATCATCATATCAACTTCTCCCTTATTTGTTATTTTTTTCCGAAAAGGACCTTAGCATTAAAAGAAACATGGAAAAGTACAAAGCACGTCAACAAAATATATCGAAATTCTTGAGATGCCCTTCATCTTCTACCTCGGTTCCCCACGCCGCGAGGAGCAATGGTACCTGCAAGATTGACATGTTTTTTTTTGCAAAGGTGTCGAGGATATCCTTGTGATGGAGGATGTCGTCCATGCGGTCGTCGTTCATGCCCGACGTGCACTGGAATACAATCTACCCAACGAGGCTGATGAATTGGTCCATCTCATCGTGCTAGGCCAGATGCCGCGTGAGAACAACGATCTACATGTAGACGTTCGCCGGCGTGGCGAGCAGAGGCTTGGAAAGCTGCAGGGCCATAAGTACGCGGAACAAATTGTCTCTAGAGAGACCAGCCAGGGAAGAAATGAGCATGGAAACAGCTTGGGGTAGAGTACCAGGACAAAAAATTGGGGCTAAAAGTCACATATAGGTAGGCTATATGATGAACTCCATAGAAGAAAACGATATCGCGGCCGATTGCATGTATTGTGGAAGACATACCTGTTGGGTATGCGTCCAGGCGCATGGCCTGAAGGCGGGCAGTGAAGTCATCCACCATACCGGTGATGATGCCGAAGCTAGTGAGGAAATTATCCAGCGTCCTCTTGATCCAGGCCACGCTCCAGCACGACATAGAGGCGAGCATCGACGTGGGGGTTAGTGTACCTAGATTTCTCGCACAGAAGGATGGCGCTCGCCATAACGGCCTCCGTCTTTCATTCTCTTCTTCTCTTTTTCCTTTCAGTGGATATCGCTCTATGACAGACTCCACTGATGCTCAAGCTAGGTACAAGGGCCAGCTACCCATGTCTGCGTGTGGCCTCTCGCAGGGTAGCCAAATTTACACTTTTACTCGTTGATAGTACTAGTAGTTTGCGGCCATTTTTTTGGTACCATAACCTAGCCTAGAAAATCGGTGAGAAAATCTTGAGAACGTTTGAGCTAGCCTTTTAACTGCACTGTAATTCTCTCTCCTCTTTTTTATTTTTTACTACGATTGTTGTAGCGCATGCACATGTCATTTTTATAAGGTATGCTTGGTCAAAGAAAGAACATTGAAAACGAGGCCCTCTTTTTTTATTACTGGAGTAGTACTTTTCCTTCAAAAAAGTAGTTCAACTTCTCCTTCGTGCTAACTCTTCGGCGAAATTTAATTATTCCTCGAAAGGCATGGTCCCACACAAATACTTGAAGGAATCCTAATGGATTGGCTGCGTTGACCTCGGAGGTCTTCTTTGGCTCGAGGCCAGGCCCTGGAACAGTTCATCTGCCAGGAACATGCCTGCATTGGAGCCGGCTCTGTAGGGCGCTTGGACACCTATGGTAAACATGTGTTTGTCGTGTCAGCCGATGACAAAATTTTGGCCCCCTCGAGACTACCAATCCTGCACTAGCAGTGTCAGGGAGGCGTCAACACGGCAGCCAAATAAAAGTGGACCTGTACAAAAAAGCGCCGTTGTGCTTCCACTTCGACTGCTATGGAGATTAGTCCGGGGAGTTCTCTGGATGAGCATCAACCGTGGCCAAGTTAAGCCCGTGCGAGACAGTGGCCAATCCATCCACCGGGAACCACCGACTAGCGAGCATGGGACCGGGGTAGATAACTCACATGGGTTCCACTGTGCATGGCAGATGACCCGGTCCTAGGTCCCGTCGAGCCTATCGAATCCTATGCTGGCCCTTGCTTACGAGTAGGACATGCTTGAGTGCGAGAAACCTACGGCCGGTGGAGTAGCGGCTGGGGGAATAAACTCAATAGGGGACAGATCGACCTCTTTGGACCTTCGCCTGACGTTAACCACTCACAACAATGATTCCATTCCTTAGAATTGCTTACCACATCCTTGTGTGCTCCTCTACTCCTTTCGATCAATCTTGTACCTTACACCATGATCAACAGGAATGAGCGTGCCATTTTTTTGTGTGGCAAACAGTTGTAGGAAGTGTATGGCTCAGCTGCTCGGTTGAAATTGAGACAGATTTGACTACTTTTTCAAAGCTAAATTTTAGGACGTTTGTGCCAATTGTATGGATTTGGATGTAATTTTACATTTTTTATGTCCTTCAGGTAACCTTTAATTCCACTAACCGTGTTGATTAAAGCATGTTGCTCTTTTGAGACCTACCCTGGTTCAAAAATTAGAAGAATGCCACCACCAAAATTTTCATACCATGCCAAGTTTTAGGATTTTTCAAGCTTCATAGCTGAAACTCCGCACACTTAAATGGCTTTATGTTAATGATACGATATTAGGAAAAAGTTGAATACATGTGAGCATAATAGACTATTACTCTTGAAAATTTTCAAAATTCCTCCAAAATTCAACCGCTATTAATAATCATAAACACCAGTTTCAAAAAGGCTCAAAAGTAATAATAATTACATCAAGGTCCTTGGACCACCTTGCGGTGACTACAAACCCTAGCGTGATAATTGAAGCATCTCGCTCCTCTACGATCTACGGTGACCCAGTTCAAAAAAATAAAAAGAATGCCACGACCCAAAATTTTCACACAAAATGTACCATGCTCTCTTACAATTCCCAAGTTTTAGAATTTTTCAAGCGGGCATAGAAAGGTTTTTCATTTGTTCATGAAAAATCTTTTTGGTTTTTGTTGAGGATGGTGCATCGTAATGCTAGCTGTTGTATATTTTAATCGCTAGGTATTGTATATGCTATTATAAGGCCGGCAGTAGATGATGTGTCACTTTGTTATACCTAAGACTTGGTTATACTATTGAAATTTCTCTCACGCACTTCTTGTAGATTATTAAATTAGACCAAATTCGACATATCGACGTAAATTCGTCTGAGTGGGTGAAATTAGGTAGAAAATTAAACTTGAAAAATATAACATGTAATTTATCCAACCACTTTATGTACTAGTAAATAAATTCCACATATGAACTCGAATATAGCAATATTAACCATACTTCCTTCTTAAAAAACTTTTACTTCTTCACCATGCTATCATGCACCGACTTATACCAAAATATGGGCACACCGTCATTATCTTGATAAAGATATATAGAGTATGTCTATGACCTTGGACATTTGGCTTGAAACCCAAGAAAGTTCACACGGAGTACATGGTATAGTAGGCCATGCCGTGAAGTGAGTTTTTCAAGTATTTTTACTGGTAGAATAAATTAAAGAGCAAAGAACGCCCCCAACAAATTTCCGTACAAAGTGGACAATTCTTTCTTACAGATTCCAGAGTTTAAGTATTTTTTTTAAACTTCCTAGCTAAAGATCCACACAATTAAATGACTTTATGTCGCAAAAACAAAATCAGTTCAAACTTGAATACATGTGAGCGTGACAGACTATTACACTTGAAAATTTTCAAAATTCTTCTGAACATACCCGGGCAGCGAATATATCATGAGCCAACAATAGTTTTGGAAAAATGCTAGTACTGATTAGTATTTGCATACCGGAAAATTTAATCACATATGGAAAATATTCAAGCAAAATAACGCGTCAAACAATAAGGTCACATTACTTGGTGTACTTCATTATGCTTGGCGTACTTTTTCAGGTGTAGTATTATATTGCGATGAAAAATAATAGACATGAGTTTTTGACAACTTTAGAAAAAACAGATTCACATTACTAGAGCCTACCATGTATATGAAAACTCTTGGGTTTCAGCCCGAATGGCCAATAAGGTCATGGCCATATATATCAATACCCTAGCTACTTTATGATACGGTTCTCACATCGCCGGATATATGGGCGCGTCTTGACATAGTAAAAAATGTTTCCCATGGGAGTTTCTGAAAATAAGGAAAACATCTTTCACATTTCCAAGTTATTACAGGGATGTTTTGTACTAGTAAATAAAATCAGAAGAATGTCGCTCGGAATGCGACAAGCGCGCCTTGTTTTCAGACATAGCGAACCATGCATGTTTTACTTGTGATTCCTAGGTTCTATGAGATTTCAAGGTTCGTAGCTAAATTAACCCACTTAAATTACACTACTCCATCTGATTCAAATTAATGTTTGCCAAATTGTCGATAAGGTTAACATTTTTCACAAGGTAGGACCCACATAGCTTGGTCATATTTCTCCATGCAATAGAGAGGAGAGAGGGGAAATAAATTTTCTATTCTCTATGGGCAACCCAGAAGCTCGAGGCAACTTTATTTTCTCCACAATGTACTACTATACTGACTTAAAGAGTGCTTATTTTACACACTGCGGATGCCCTAAGAAAAAGCAAATAATGGGCCCAGTTGGCACTGTAAAACTCCTATGCAGAAGTTAGAGTCTTCAGTTTAGTGGGTCCCACGAATCATCTCATTTAGACATTGTCTAAATGTTGAAGATTTTACTCATATTACAATATTTATTTTGCTTAGACATATGCTCACCTATGTCCACGAACTTCACATTCAGATAGAATAAAACATAGGCAGGGTAAGACGACAGTAGCAAAGAATGAAGATGAATTGAAGGCGGTTCGATGTAAGAGCAAAGTTTATGATGGGTTCCTGACATGAGGTACTCCTACCGCCTTACAATGTACACTCTACTAGTAGGAAATTTCAGAACCTATGGACAAAAAATGTGTGTTTTATCTCTCCTTCGCTACCTCTCATCTCTCCCCAGCCCTCTCCCCTCGCACATCGGCCCGGTTGATCTCTCCCTCATCCACAGCATGGCGTTGCGCACCTGTGCCTTGGTACGGCGGCTCTATTTCTTTCTTTTTAAGAGGACGGCTCTGTTTCTCTGGCGTGTTCGGCATCCGCGTTTGTGTGGAGTAGGAGGAGTAGTACATAGGAAGGAAACCACTTTGGTCCTTGGCAACAAAAAGATTCAAACTTTTTTGATTTTAAAATTTTCACTTGCTTCCCAAACATCGGGGGGGGGGGGGGTGAGAGGTTATTCAAAATACCGCCATTCCCAGTAGTACTTGTTATCTTATATTTTCCGTAAAAAAAATATAAAGTTCACGGATAACTTTAAACATTGACCGTTGGATCAAGACTTGCAAATCCAAACTTTGATAGTCTTTAGCACAATTAACGCTAGTATGCGCCAACCTCAAAACACACTTCATTGCTTAGTTTCAGGGACCTTGTGCTGAATGCATGTACTTGGATGTAATTTTCATTTTTTACGAGGTCCTTGATGTAACTTGTACTTCCATCGACCGTGTTAACTGGAGCACCTCGCTCCTGTGGGACCTAACATAGTTAGAAGAAAATGTAACCCTTCCAATTATCAGAAAAAGTGGACAACAGTTTCTTATATAATTCCATTTTTCAAGATTCCTAGCCAACTTCGCACAATTCACTGACTTCTTGCTGATTAAACGAAATTAGGTCAAACTTGAGCTTCAAGTAAGCGCGATAGATTGATATTGAATTAAATGTCTTTTCAGAGGTAGATGGGTGCATCTTCTTTTAGTAAATAATGGCATCGGTGTGAGTTTCCACTTTGGTCCTAAGCGGCAAAAAAATTCAAACTTTTCCGGTTCCAAAATATTCACTTGCTTCCCAAACATCGGGAGAGAATGTTATTCAAAATATCGGCCATTCATAGTAGTACTTATTATCTTATCTTTATCTTGCCTTACAGTAAAATAACACTATATAGTGTACGGATAACTTTGAACATTGATCATTTGATCAAGACTAGCAAATCCAAACATTGCTAACCAATGGATCTTCTTTTCCATTCTTAGCATGTAGAATATTCTATTGATATAATTTCGCACAATGAACACTAGTATGCATAAACCTCAAAACACAGTTCACATCATAGTTTTAGGGACCCTGTTCTAAATGCATGGACTTGGATGTAATTTTCATTTTTATGAGGTCCTTGATGTAACTTGTACTTCCACCGACCGTGTTAACTGGAGAACCTCGCTCCTATTTGACCTACCATAGTTAGAAGAAAATGCAACCGCCCCAATTATCACAAAAAGTGGACACGGTTTATTATAGTTCCATTTTTCAAGCTTCCTAGCTAACTTCGAACACTTCACTGACTTCTTGCCGATTTAACAAAATTAGGTCAAACTTGATCTACAAGTAATCTCGGTACATTACTCTTGAGTTAAATGTATTTTTAGAGGTAGATGGGTGCATCTTATTTTAGTAAACAATGTTATCGGTGTGAGTTTCCACTTTGGTCCTTTGCGGCAAAAAATTCAAACTTTTCCGGTTCCAAAATATTCACTTGCTTCCGAAACATCAGGAGGTAAGGTTATTCAAAAGATCGGCCATTCATAGTAGTACTTCTTACCTTATATTTATCTTATCTCTTACAATAAAATAACACTATATAGTGTACAGATAACTTTGAACATTGACCGTTTGATCAAGACTGGCAAATCCAAACATTGCTAACCATTGGATCTTTTTTCTATTCTTAGCATGTAGAATATTCTATTGATAGTATTTAGCACAATGAACGCTAGTATGCACAAACCTCAAAACACAGTTCACTAAATAGTTTTAGGGACCTTGTTCTAAATGCATGGACTTGGATGTAATTTTCATTTTTATGAGGTCCTTGATGTAACTTGTACTTCCACTAACTGTGTTAACTGAAGAACCTTGCTCCTATTTGACCTACCACAGTTAGAAGAAAATGCAACCGCCCCAATTATCACACAAAGTGGACACGGTTTATTATAGTTCCATTTTCAAGATTCCTAGCTAACTTCGCACACTTTACTGACTTCTTGCTGATTTAACAAAATTAGGTCAAACTTGATCTACAAGTAAGAGCGGTACATTAGTATTGAATTAAATGTATTTTCTGAGGTAGATGGGTACATCTTATTGTAGTAAACAATATCATTGATGCGAATCTCCAACTATCTGGAAAGAACATTGTCAATTTCCCGAGTGATGACGAGATTATTCTTTTTCATAAAGTAAGTATAAAGAGTATGGATCTGTCGAAGATTTGTCCCATGAAGGAAAGTATGTCCCAACGATCCCTTGGTTCAAGATGGTGATGAACACGCAGTTCTAATAAGTAACGGCGATGGTGGTGACAGTGGAGCAAGAACACGACAGAGAGGTCACACGGTATTTTACCCAGGTTTGGGACCCTCGTGAGGATGTAAAGCCCCTACTCCTGCTTTGTTGTATTTCTCGCATGACTCGCAAGGGTACAATGGTGGATGAAAGTCTAGGGTTTGAGATCTCTGGGATCAACATGTTCTAACGTAGGATAATGGCTCCTTATATAGTGGCGTTTGGCCTCTTCCTCCAATTCTTAGGCGGGAAGGGCTTCCACAGTGCCGCTCCTCGAGATCCTGGTCTACGAGGCTGCTTTTGGTAGACTAGGTCAAGGACGTCGGGATTCCACCATCCTTATGTAAAGTGGCCTTCTTTGGCAACTTTTGTGTTCATCCGACGCTCTCTCCTTTGATCCCTTACACAGGAAAGGCAAGGGGAGGAGCCTTCCGCCACGAGGTCGTTTGACCTCTTCCTCTAGAAAAGGAGGTGGACTGAGTCTTTCTTTATCAAGGCGGACTGGAGCCGCATGGCTGGTATGCTCCCTATCAGGGCATGACTCACGCCCCATCTGATGAAGTTACCAATCTAACCCTAGCGCTCCCCAAAGCATCTGAGGCTCCGAGACGAGGCGTGGCACAGCAACAGAGTCTCTATAAGAGGTATAACCTTTGTAGGTTGTTTCCTCATGACAGTCTCGCGAGGGATCAGGTGGCCAGGCCACCTTTTGAGGTTCTACAGCCTCATGAGGGGGGTGACATCCTTGGTGCTGGATCCTTCAACCACAGGGACGTGGCACCCTAGTTGCTAGGGCCCCAACATTATCCCCTGTGGGCTTGGCTCGCACATGTCCCTTTGTGGACTCGAACGGGCAAGAGCCCATGGACGGTTGATGGGACTGGGCGCCCATTCGGTCAACAATATCCTTCCACGCTCCTATCCTGGCCGTAAAGCTGAAACGTCCCTACGCTCTCGACCGCAAATCTTGAGCACACTGTTCCCACCCCGGGAATTGTTCCAATGATGCGATGACATGTGGGGCCTAGTAGTTAATGCCGCGTTTCTTCCCCTTGCCTTGACAAATTGAGGAGCGGGAATGATGCCTGCTATTTTGATGCTACCTTCCCCACTTATTTACCCTCCCTTCACACCGTCAGGGTCCATCCTCCTCGATGGATCCCAAGAGCTTCTCTGCCGGGTGAGAAGGGTAAGTCCTCCTTGGTGGAGACGGAAGTGACCTCGATGGTGAAACATAGTCGGGGGTGCCCGTGCGGGAGGAGTTGCCGGGGGCATGGAGGACACACGCTGATCTATCACTCCCCCTCCTCTAGGGTCATCGTGGCGGGTGACAGAAACACGCCGCTCAAGCGCGGTCCAGGTCACCCTCATGGAAGCGACCGCGAATGTCATAGGGGCGCGGAGGACGGCCATGTTATGGATCAGAGCACACTCGACCCCTTCCAGTAGCCATGATCAATATCGAGGATGACCCCGAGCCCGTCAGAGTCATCGACTTCATCGTCATCCTCAGTGACCTAGAGTAGTTCATGAGGGTGAAGCTCCCTGAGTGTTTTGTTCTCGGGACCGCAGAAGACCTTCTTGAGGAATTGTAGTTGTGCCACTCTAGAGGGCATGAGAGGTGGGAGGTACGCTTCGACACCTTCTCATGGGTACACAAGTTTCTCTCCGGAGCTTGGCATCGCTTCCTCGCCGAGCACCACATTCGGCGCGACTTCACGCTGCGATTTCGATACACTAGTGGGGGAGACTTCTCCATCTCGGTGTACAAAACCTAGATGTTCCATGTGGACTAGCTCCTCACCTCTGGGCGATCTGAGAGGGGCAACCGCTATGGCTGTCGTGGCTTCGCCGAGGAGGTGTATCCTCTCGCTATCAGAGGTGCAATGTTGTAGTACTTTTCATCCTTCTGTCTTGTAAGCATGACTTATGACTGTTGGAGATATGCCCAAGAGGCAATAATAATGTGGTTATTATTATATCTTTGTGTTTATGATGAATGTTTGCATAACATGCTATAATTGTATTAACTGGAACCATCAATACTTGTGTGTTTTATAAACATAAAAGAGTCCCTAGTAAGCCTCTTGTTAAACTGGCTTGTTGATTAATAGATGATCATGGTTTTCTGATCATGGACATTAGATGTTATTAATAACAAGATCATGTCAATAGTATAATGATGTGATCAACACACTCATATAGATAGAATAGCATAAGATAAAGTCCTTTAGAGTTTGTTTGCTACAAGCTTTTAAATGCATAGTAACCTAATCCTTCGATAATGAGATCATGTTAATCACCATCACCGGATGGATGATTCGATGACATCAAACAACACTTCCGTAAATGGGTGGTCATAAAGGTAGCATTAGGTATTCTAAAAGTATGTGTTGAAGATCATGGATCAAGAGTGGGATTTATCCATCCATTTGACGGATAGTTATACTCTGGGCCCTCTTAGTGGAATGTCATCAAATTGGCTTGCAAGCATTTGACTAGGTAATAAGGGATGTCATATCACAAAATGAGTAAAGAGTACTTATCGGTAACAAGGTTGAACTAGGTATGGAGATACCGATGATCACACCTTGGATAAGTAAAGTATCCCGCGACAAAGGGAATTGGTATCGTATGTAAATTGTTCATTCGATCACGAAGTCATCATAGAAATATGTGTCTGCCATATGGATTTCCAGATCCCTCTATTGGTTATTGATCGGAGAGGTGTCTCGATCATGTCTGCATAATTCACGAACCATAGGGAGACACACTTAAGGAATCGATGTTATTGAGGTAGATATGGAATATGAGTTGGAGACCGAATATGTTTGGAGTCTCAGATTGGATCCAGGACATCATGAGGAGATATGGAATGGTCCGGCGAATAAGATTCATAAGGAAAGTGGTTTTCTGGGGTTGGGAAAAAGTTCCGGTGTTCTGACCGGATACTTCTAGAATGTTCTAGAGGGACCACCAATGGTTCCACCACCCCTGGAGGGGGTCACTTGGACATTTTCATGCCCTAGGGGCCTGATACGTCCATTTTGCATTACTATTTTATATCATAATTTTTCTGTTAATCATTGATATATTTCATATTAAGAGGTGATACTTATGTAATTTCATCTATTTTGCATGTTGGATGACTTTTGGAGGATGAACTTTCAGAGTCAGGATTCTGATGGAAAAAGCAGTGTCTAGATGCAATATTCACGAAGATCAGAAAATTCCAGAAAATATATGGGAATTCCTATTTTTCCAGAAGACAATGGAAGCCAGAAGGGGAAGTGGAGATGGGCCACAGGGGCCCCACACCACCCCCAGGCGTGGGCCCCCTGGGCCGCGCCACCAGGTGGTGTGGCCACCATGTGTAGAGGTCCCAACCTTTAATAAGGTAGAGATCCTGTGTTTACAATGCTAGTCCCTGGATCAATAGCTAGCATCCACAGTTAAGATGTAATATCAAGAAACAAAGGTCATAATACAACTTTATAACCAAGAATAAAATAATTCATTACATCTTACATAGTTCATTTGGCTATCTCATTACAATGCAACAAAGATAACTATAGCATGGAGTCCTTCATCTTCAAAGTGCCACAGGTAATCATGTTGGTTGTAGACTTGTAATCCTAATCAACAAACTTCACTAACATCAAACAAACCTGCAACATAATAAGTTACTGCCACAAGGGTCAATACATTTGAATTGTATTGGCAAGTGATACTATGATAGTATAGTGGGGTCTATCATCTATATGCATTTGGCTAGGTGGAGCTTAGTCTTTCTTTGCTCAAAATAGTTTGTCCTTATCTTTTGAAAACACTAAGCTTTTGCTTGTCAAAATCACCCAAGGAACCACCAATAGAAATTGGTGAACCTTCACCCTTGTTCAACCACAAGTTTTTAACTTAGAAATTGGGATGAGGAGATTCTTTATAGCTTCCATGTCTTAATGCTCAAATTGTCCTTTGCCAGGGATATGGCTAAGTACTTAGATTTTTAACTCTGCATAGGTGGTGCGCTTTCCCCACAAGACTTGGTTTCACCAAGACAAGATCTTTTAGAAGCCTTCCCTTAGACCAAAATGGACGCGTTCCAACCTATCATCCCCTACCACCAACTGTCCATTTGGCTAAGTTATTGCAACCTATATGATCCAGGCAGAGCCCATAATGCCATGTGGCTGCACTTGAAGCTTCTCAACATTTGACATCTCAAATCTCGTTGTTCCTGGGTGGCATTCCACAAGTGAGATACCAAGTTTTCCCCAGTATACTGGACTTGGTGATGCCCAAGTTTTCCCCAGCATACTGGACTTGCATAACCGCTCAACACAAAAACCCACTTTCCATTCCACCCACGTGATTCATTCACTTAGTTATTTTATTAAGCAAAACACAAGTCCTTGACTTAGAAATATTCCATAGCTTGAATATAATCCACCCTTGTTTTCTACTAGCTAAGCTAAGCATGATAGTAGTAGGAATCTTAACATAGGAAAATTCTACTAAGGTTTCATCTACTAGGATTTCACATGACATAGTTTATACTTAGCAAAAATTCCATGCAAGTCCTACTTAGAAATATCACTAATGCATAGTGAAAATAATGGGACAAAGTATGAAGCATCACTTGCCTTTTTGGTAGAGAATTATAAGTTCACTCCTTGATCTTGCAATATTCACACTCTTCAAATTCCACTACAATTCAACCAAGCAAGCAATATTCAATCCACCAATCAAGCAAACATCACATAAAATAATAGAAACAAAGCAATGCATGCAAGCATGCTAAAGATTGTTTTATTTGTAAAAGTGGTTTCTAATAGGTTATAAACATTTGAAAACACCTATTGGTCATTTTCAAAAGTGGTAAAACCATTTGATATTAAGTTAGTGGAAAATGGTCACTTGAAATCATTTTTTTGCTAGAAAGGATTTAAATCCAAAGAGTATTTCTAGTGTTCACCAAATATATTTTTAACACAAATGTTAGTGTTTTAAGGTCAAGTGTTTAGTATTGAAACCATTGAAAAAGGTTTTATCTATAAACCATTTTTATAACAAATCAATATAATTTTTATAGGGTTCACAAAATATATTTTTAAATCATAAAACTTTGTGTTTAGGGTCAGAGAGTTTAATACAAATCATTTCCCTAAGATTTTTCTCCCAAAAGTATTTTTTAACATGTAAACAACATTTTTATTTGACTAGAAATGTTCTAAATCAAAGATTTATTCTTTTGCCCCACAAAATATGTTTTTGAATCCACAAGTTTGTTTATATGGTCAGTAGGTTCAAAACAATCCATTTGCCAAAGATTTTATCACAAAAATAATTTTAGAATGAATTTTATATTCAAATTATGCCTACACAAGTTTCTACAAAAACAACCATTTTACCAGAGGCAATTTATTAAACAAAGTGCATGGTTTGATAGTACTTGGTCTTCTGATTCCATTGATATAAAATTTGCAAATTTTGGACGTGTGTATCAAAAGTTATGAATTTTACAAAATCATTCATCTAATAGATCAAAATCTGTTTTTAAAACCTGTGTCTGGCCACGTGGCTGTATCTTATTTGCCAGTACCGTTTCGCTTGGATCGACTAACGTGGGCCGCTGGAGCTAATGAAAATTACATGGCATAGAATTCTTCGTACCTCTTCAATAAGTGATTCTATCCTAGTGCTTGGATTCAAATCCTACGGATCACAGCACGTGGACCAACAGTTGGCGGCGCTGGCGGCGGCGAGTGGCGGCGGAGTGGTCAGACTGCGGCGGAGCCGGTGATTTAGGAAGCAAGGGAGATAGAGGAGTGGCTCACCAGAATCGCCGTGGCGAGTAGATGCTCGTCACGTCCTTGGTTGGCGAAGGCGTGCTCGAGGATGACGGTGATTGCTCGCCGGAGAATCTTCTGGCGGCGGTGCTCTCGGGCTATCGTCATTGGCGACGTTTCGGACCACGCTCAGACAAGATAGGGGCTGCGTTAGCTGTGCACGAGGTCGGCGATCATGCGTGCATCCACGAGAGGAAGAAGGGCGGTCAGTACTCACCGGGCAAGGTCGACGGAGCGGAGACAAACGGTAGCGATGCTCAGACTTGGTTGTTGCCGAGCATATGGGGCACGCGCGGGCAAACTAAAGATGTTGAGAGGTGCAGGAGGCGATGGGGAACACGCTCGAGAGCTCTGAGGGTAGTGGGGCTGGCGGTGGTGGTCAGAAGTTCTTGCTAAGCTCGCCGAGTCCGCGGCGGTGTGACTTAAAATCGAGGCAGCCGAGGGCTCTCTGGCAGAGAAGCTTGAGGGGAAAGAGGGAGGGGGAGGAGGGGATTATGATAGCGTGGTCGGGGGATGGAATCACTGAGGCATTGATGCGATAAACGCGTAAATCAATCGGCAGAAACGGGAGAGAGAGGGAGGAAGAAGGGGTCTACGGGGTTGAAGACGGTGACGTGGCTGTAGGGGAGCGTCGTCAGTGAGAGAGAGAGGGGGAAGGTGGGGTCTAGACATCAGGGACTGAGTGGGTTAGTTAGTGAGTGAGAAAAACGGTTCGAGGGCTTGGTTGGGCTAGATGGGCCTGGTGGGCTGGGGTCTGTTTCATTTTTTTATACAGAATCTTTTTCCGTTTTCTATTTCTATTAATCGGTTTTGATTTTTATTTAAATAATTCAAACCCTATTTGAATTCAAACTTTTTCCAAACTTTGTGTATATTCAAATACTGTTTATTGATACATTCTAAAGTCAAATTTAGAAGAATATTTTTTATTCTTTTTAGGGTATATTAATTATTTAAAATAGTCCCTTGTATTAATTCAAATAAGATTTATTTATGTTTTCAAACTCCATTTGAAATATAAATTTTACCAAATATGTTCAGTAGGTTTTATTTGAAAATAAAAAACTTTGAATTATTGTTTAAAATACTTTGTTTTGTTTTTTTATGTTCATTTAAAATGGGAAGTGTCTTTATTTAAAAATAATTTGGGTAATAATAAATCCTCAAAATTTTATTTAAATAAACTTTACTCTTTTTATTTGACAAAAATATTTTATTTTCTTGACCAAGATTTAATTTGGCTTTTTAAAATAGACCTTATTTATTATTTCTTTCTTTATCTTATAAAATCCATATCTTTATTTGATATTTATTTATCGTTTTAAATCTCTTTAGGATTAATTGCTCACAATTTGGTATGGATTTTAGGTAGGAGATTTATTAGCTTTGGAATTTTAATTTCCTTATCTTATTAAATTCATAAGATTTTATCTATGGCTATAAATTAAGTGAAACCAATTTCTATGGTTTTGTAATATTTCAATTTGTCATTCATTATCATTTATAAATGTTTGTTGACAAATTTTTTACATGGATCAAATCTTTAGTCTTTGAGATAACTTGGAAATGTTTTCCTTCCATTAGGTTTTAGAGTTTTGGTTTATTTTCCAAGTGTTTAAATTTCAAGATGCATTTATGAAGAATGCATTTCACTTGATTTGAATTTAGTTGGATTCAAACATTAATCAAAATTTGTTCAAGATGGGATTTTTAAGTTTCCATTTAAAAACAAAAAGTTTCTTTTCACCCTAAATTTCAACAATTATTTATTTTGTTTATTTATTTTTCACATTTCACAATTTGGAAAATTTTGGGATGTGACACCATGGCCCACCTCTGGCGTCACCCTTTTGACTATATCATCCCCCCGAAGCTCTAAGACTCGGGGAGCAATCACAGAAAGATTTAGTCGCCTCTTCGGTGCGGAAACTATAAAGAGAGAAAGAGTTCTCCGGCAGGCAGAATTCTGCAGGGGAAATTCGTTCCTGAAGAGGGGAGATCGTCGCCATCAACACCGTCATCAAACTAGACTTCATTGGGATCATCATTATCATCTTCACCATCATCTCCACGAGCACCATCACAACCACTCCATCCCTCTGTAACAATTGGGATGAATCTTGCATAGTTCTTATGGGAAACTTTCCCAGTGTTGATTAGTTTTGTAGTTGAAACTTTTGAGTGGAACCATTGAATTATTGTTCATATTCAGATTGTTACTTATCATTATATCATCTTTTATCTTGATCCATATGATGTCTTGTGAGTAGTTCGTTTAGTTCTTGAGGACATGGGATAAGTCGTGTCGTTAGTAGTGGAATTGTGTTGTAGTAATATTCAATGGTTTGATATTTAAGTTGTGGTGTTATTCTTCTAGTTGTGTCATGCGAACATCGACTACATGGTTCTTCACCATTTATGGGCCTAGGGGAATGCATTGTGTATTTGGCTACTAATTGTGGGGTTGCTAGAGTGATGGAAACCTGAACACCCATTAGGACACCTTTGAACAAGGGAGTGTAGAATCTCAGAGTTTAATGATGTGGTTAGGTTTTTATCTTAATTACTTTATTTTAGTTGTGGATGATTGCAAGGGTATAATAACAAGTATGTATTAGTGCAAGTAAGGTCGATACATTAGCATATGTTCACCCACGCAACACTTATCCAACAAAATAAGATTAATCAACTATATGAAACGAAAGCACTTGACAGTATTCCCATGTGTCCTCGAGAACGTTTGGTCCTCATAAGTAATACAATCGGCTTGTCCTTTGCAGGAGAAACGATTGGGCCACTTGCTGCAATTATTATGTTGTCTTTTATTTACTTGCACTTTATTTCTTCGCATTATCAAAAAACCCTAAAGAACAGTTTGCTAAGTATTTATAGAGAATTCCGGATCCAAACTACTAGTAAACACCTTCTGCTCCTCGTTGGGGTCGACACTCCTATTTATCAAAAGTACTACGATACACCCCCTATACTTGTGGGTCATCAAGACTATTTTCTGGCAACGTTGCTGGGGAGTGAAGAGCTATTGAAGAGTGGAACTGGTAAAGGAAATTTTTAGTGTGAGTGTTGTTTTTCTTTCTGTTTGCTATTTTGTTTCCAATATGGATAACTCACTTAGTTTACTATTTGGGAAAACTACTACCAAAGTTGAGGTAGTAGATGAACCACCACCTGATGAGATAGATCCTTTTAAGATACCTACAAATATTGTTGATCGTGTTATGTATAACTACTATTTTGGGGATGGAACTGTCCATCCTGGTGATCATTTTCTTTTTATCCATGAATTATGCGGGTTGTTCAAGTGTGCAGGTATCACAGTGGAACAAGTTAATAAAAAGTTACTATCTATATTGTTGAAAGGTAGAGCTGAAGAATGGTATAAGCTGCTGAAGAATGGACAATCTATGGAATGGGATGAAATAGTACCTCTCTTTTATTCTAAATTCTATCCTCCTAGTGAGATTCATAAAGACTGGAATCAAATATATAACTTTTGGCCTCCTGATTGAGAGAGTACAGCCCAAGCTTGGGGGAGATTGAAGTTACTAATGCTCAAATGTCCTATTCATGCACTCCCTAATAATATTATCATTAATAAGTTTTATGCAAGGCTTTCTCTTCATGATAAGGATTTATTAGATGCTTCTTGTGTTGGATCATTTAGACGTATGAAAGAAGAAGCTAAATGGGATCTTCTAGACCGTATTCAAGAAAATACCGAAGCATGGGAGAATGAAAAAGGAAGAAAGTCAGGTATAAATTATGATTATGAATGCATAAAATCTTTTACGGGAACTGATGACTTTCATAATATTATTACGGAGTATGGTCTTGATTCTCAAGATATTGCCAATTGTTTTAAGGCCTTTGCCTCTTATATTGAAATTCCCAAAAAGGAGTGGAACAAGTACCATGCACCATATAAAGATATTGTTAATCATGTTCCTGCTAGAAATACTGAAGTTTGTATTGTTGATCGCATTCTGCCTAAACCTTATATTGAGAAAATACCTTTCCTTGCTATGGTAAAGGAACATTCTATTATAGCTATTTTGGTTAGCAAAAGTACAAATAAAGCTGTAGAACCTGATGAACAAATAAATATTGAACCTGTAGTATCCATTATGAAAGACCTTATCATAAAAATGTAGAAGATGGGCACATTATCTTTTGTAAAGATGCTTCTAATATCGTCTCACATCCTAGTAGAGCTAGAAAAGCTAGTGTCTATGTGCTTTCCTTTATAATTGGTGATCATTGCTATTATGGTTTATGTGATATTGATGCAAGTTCTAGTGCTATTCCTTATGAACTTTACAAAGAAATTATGCACGAAATTGGTCCTTGTGAACTTGAAGACATTGATGTAGATATTCACATTGATAATATATATACCGTCTATCTAATTGGTATTGTAAGAGATGTGGAAGTTCTTTGTGGTAAGATTAAATATCCTGCTGATTTTCTAGTGCTTGGTAAGGAAGCTAGTAAAACTTTTCCTATCATTTTTGGTAGACCTTTCTTGTACACTTGTGGAGCTATTATAGATTGTAAGAATGAGAAAATTTTAACTAAAATTGATGGATAACCTTATGAGTTTAATTTTTCCAAATTTGCTAAAACTCCTTATGAAAATGAATTCCTAATGAGGATTTCAAAGTTGAACAACTTTCTTCTATTTCTCTTGCTCCTAACAATGCTTTGAAGCAATATATGTAAGATCATGAAAGTGAGGTCTTCATGGAATAAATAAATGAGATTGACGAGATTTTCCTTCGTCAACCTGAGATGCTTAAGCATAACCTACATGTGGAAGATTTGGGTACCACACTACCACCTAAAGGGGATCCTGTCTTCGATCTAAAACCTCTACCTAACGATCTTAAATATGCTTATCTAAATGATAAGAAAATATATCATGTTATTATTAGTTCTAAACTTTCAGGAAAGGAAGAGGAAAGATTATTGGAAGTATTGAAGAAACACCGAGGAGATATGGGTTATACTCTTGATGATTTAAAAGGGATTTCTCGTACCATATGTCAACATGCTATTAATATAGAATCAGATGCAAAGCCAGTTGTTGAACATCATTGTCGTTTAAATCCTAAGATGAAGGAAGTGGTAAGAAATGAGGTATTAAACTTGTTGATGCTGATATTATTTTTCCTATTGCCGATAGTAATTAGGTTAGTCATGTTCATTGTGTCCCTAAGAAAGGAGGAATTACAGTTGTGCCAAATGAAAATAATGAGCTTATGCCTCAAAGATTAGTAGTTGGTTATAGGATGTGCATTGACTTTAGAAAGGTGAATTAAGTTACTAAGAAAGATCATTATCCTCTACCTTTTATTGACCAAATGCTTGAAAGGTTGTCTAAGAAGACTCATTTTTGTTTTCTTGATGGTTATTCTGGGTTTTCTTGAAAGGTTTTCTCAAAATAATGAGCTATGGGTTTTCTTGATCATTATCCTCTACATTTTTGTTTTATATTAAAGCTCAAGACCAATAGAAAACAACTTTTACGCGTCCATATGGAACCTATGCGTATAGACGTATGCCTTTTTGTTTGTGTAATGCTCCAGCTAGTTTTCAGAGGTGTATGTCTGCTATCTTTCATGGTTTTTGTGAGGAAATTGTGGAAGTGTTCATGGACGATTTCTCCATCTATGGAACTTCTTTCGATAATTGTTTGGACAATCTTGATAAAGTTTTGCAGAGATATGAAGAAACTAATCTTGTTATTAATTGGGAGAAATGCCACTTCATGGTTAATGAAGGAATTGTACTTGTACATAAAATTTCTGAAAGAGGTATTGAAGTTGACAGAGCCAAAGTTGAGGCAATTGAGAAAATGCCCTGTCCTAGGGATGTTAAAGGTATTCGTAGTATCCTTGGTCATGCTGGTTTCTATTGAAGGTTTATTAAATATTTCTCCAAAATATCAAAACCCCTTACTAATCTTCTCCAAATAGATGTACCTTTTGTTTTTGATGATGATTGTAAGGAAGCTTTTGGAACTCTAAAGTAGGCTTTAACTACTGCTCTTATTGTCCAACCACCTGATTGGAATTTACCCTTTGAAATTATGTGTGATGCTAGTGATTTTGCTTTAGGTGCTGTTCTTGGGCAACGAATCGATAACAAATTGAATTTTATCCATTATGCTAGTAAGACTCTTGATTCTTCTCAAAAGAATTATGCTACTACTAAAAAGAGTTCTTAGCTGTAATATTTGCTTGTGATAAGTTTAGACCTTATATTGTTGATTCAAAAGTTACCATTCATACTGATCATGATGCTATTAAGTACCTTATGACGAAGAAAGATGCTAAGCCTAGGCTTATTAGATGGGTGTTGCTTTTACAAGAGTTCTATCTACATATTGTAGATAGGAAAGGTCCTAAATATCATGTTGCTGATAATTTATCTTGATTGGAAAACATTTCTTTTGATCCTATGCCTGTTAATGATAGTTTTCCAAATGAACAGTTAGCTGCAGTAAAGGTTAGCTCGCGAGAGAGTCCATGGTATGCTGATTATGCTTACTTTATTATTTCCAAGTATTTGCCTCCAACCTTTACAGCCCAGCAAAGAAGGAAATTCTTTTATAACCTGAGGCATTATTTTTGGGATAACCCACATTTATATAAAGGAGTGTACGGTATTATGCGAAGATGTGTTCTAGAATATGAACAACAAGAGATATTGAGAAAATGTGATGGTAGTGCTTATGGAGGACATCATGCTGGAGATAGAACCGCACGAAAGGTTTTACAATAAGGTTTTTATTGGCCTGCTCTTTTTAAAGATGCAAGTAAGTTTATTTTATCATGTTATGAATGTCAAAGAGTTGGCAACATTTATAGACGCAATGAAATGCCTATGAATTATTCTCTTGTTATTGAACAATTTGATTGTCGGGGATTCGACTTTATGGGTCCTTTCCCTCCTTCAAAAGGGTATACTCATTTTCTTGTTGTTGTTGATTATGTGACTAAGTGGGTAGAAGCCATACCTACAAAAAGTGCTGATGGTGAGACCTCTCTAAAAATGCTTAAAGATGTTATTTTTCCTAGGTTTGGTGTGCCTAGATATCTTATGACTGATGGAGGTTCTCATTTTATTCATGGTGGTTTTAGGAAGAATCTTGCTAAATATGATGTTAATCATAGAATTTCTTCAGCTTATTATCCTTAAACCAGTGGGCAAGTAGAACTTTTGAATAGAGAAATTAAATCTATCTTGCAAAAGACTATTAATAGATCTAGAAAAAATTGGGCTAAAAAGTTGAATGATTCTTTATGGGATTATAGAACTTATAAAAATCCTATGGGAATGTCTCCTTACAAAATGGTTTATGGTAAAGCTTGTCACTTGCCTTTAGAATTAGAACACAAAGCTTATTGGGTAGTGAAAGAACTGAATAGATATTTTAAACTTGCTGGTAAGAAAAAAATTCTTGACTTGAGTTCTTTAGATGAGTGGACAAGTGAAGCTTATGAAAATGTTAGACTCTTTAAAGAAAAAGGTAAAAATATGGCATGCTAGGAGAATTCTTAAAAGAGAGTTCCATGTTGGTGAGAAAATTCTATTGTATAGGTGTCGTCTCAGATTTTTTGCAGGAAAACTACTCTCACAATGGTAAGGGCCCTTCATTATTAAAGAGGTGTATCGTTCAGGTGCAATCAAAATCTCCTCATTGAGAGACAACACTACGCAAGTGGTGAATTGTCAAAGGCTTAAACATTATATTTCTGGAGATTCTTATAATGAAGATGTTGATATTATAAATATCATGACTCTGGAAGAATTTATTGAAAACCAAATTCAGGAACCTGCAGAAAAAGTTCGCGAAAAACTTTCCAATTTATATTTTTGCAGTTTTTATTCCATATCGAAGATAATGAGTCGAAACAGGGAAGGAAACGGAGCCCCGGTGGCCCATACCACCTTGTGGCAAGGGCCCACCTGGCCACGCCACCAGGGGGTGTGACCACCCCGGAGCCCGCCTCCGTCCCGTTTTCGCCCAGTACCTTTCTTATGTCATAAAACTTCGTAATATATAATCCCCTGGATCCCTGAGGTTCGTATATCTTGTTCTCGTCCTGTTTTTGTTTTGATCTGTTTCTGTTAGGAAGATTATCAGTTTTGGAGCCACAATGTATTCCTCTGGATCACCCAAAGAGGATTCCTCCATGGACATCATCAACCCATATATGTATGAATTGAAGATTCACCCCAAGGAGTTGTTACTCGAGGATGGGATGGTATAGATAAAAGAAGTTCAGGGCCCTAAAGGAGAAGGCAGTCTGGAGGATAGGAAGGAAGCATTGGAGCAAGAAGTTTTTAGGTACAAGAAGATGGCGGAACGCGAAGTGGACTCCATCCATAAGATAAGTTCATAACTCGTCGCGGAGCACAAAAAGGAGACTGCCAAGCTTTGGGATGAAATCCTCTCGCTCCATCAGACCACCAACCAATTACAAGCATAACTCTATGACATGCAAAATCAAAACTATGAGTTTGAGGCTACGTTTAAACGCATAAGTTCTACTACTAGTTTCAGGATATTGCAAACCAAGACATCCTTTGTTGATGGGGAGCCTTTACCTTGGAAGTCTGATGATGACAAGGAAACACCGCCACCACCGAAGGAGTAATTCGTCATCAGGTTTTGGCATCCCCTTGGTTTGTTCCAAGCTTGGGGGAGTGCCGCGGCATCACATCATTATATTTCATCTTTTTACCTTTTTAGTTGAGTCATATCATGAATAGAAAAGTTATCATATAGGATGGTTTTCATTGGGAAAGTATCTCTCCTCTAGTTGGTTATCTATGTAACCCTTGGTGTGAGTGACATTATGGAATATTAATGAGAACTTTCATCATTTAATTATTGCACATCTTATCTTAGTTTGCAATCTCTATTATATGATTGATCTTGTTGATTAGTATTGGTATCACTTGGAGAGCATCAAGTTAATCTAGTTGGTTTTAGCAAACCTAGCTTTGGTCAGTAGCAACACCTTTTGAGGTTTGAAAGGAAAAGAGAAAAGCACTTACAAGGATTATATTATTTTCTTTCTTTCTTCATTGGATCATAAGCTTTTTATTCTTTAGTTAAGATCTTTTGTGTTTTCAAGTAATATTGCATGATTGTTTCTATCACTTGTATGTTTGCTTGTTTACTTCAACCCTTATGATTGCTACCTAGCCTTGCTAGCCAAAAACCTGTACTGAGAGGGAATGCTTCTCGTGCATCAAATCCAAGAACATAAACCTATGCCATTTGTTTCCACCATATATACCTTTTAGCATTATTGCTATTCCAAGTAAATTCTCGAGTTTCATCTATATTCCAAATTAAAAATTCTTTTGTTATGTGAAAACTAGTTAGTAAAGCTCTCACGAACTTGATGGCACACTTTACTTTCTTGCACCTAATAATCTTGAACCATTGTGTCATCTATGTTGTATATGATTCCACTTATTAGTTGGGAATTAGCAGAACAATGTTGTCATGGGGAACACTTTCAACACCTGTAAATATCTACCTAGTTGATATCATGGTCTTTTGTTTGCGGATGTCGGCGGTGTGAAATAAAAGGGGAGCTTGTAAGTCCATGGAGTTATGTATATGTGTTAGAGAAACGCATGGGCAGCTAGCCTAAGACATTCCTAATCATGGTGGAAACTTGCAGTATAACCATAGTGAGCAATCTATGAAGCGTCCTCAGAAAAAATATATAAAAAAGAGAGAGAAGAGAAAAAAATATATGCACCATTCTCATGGTAAATAAAGGATCGCTGAGATGCTCACTGTCTGTTGCCTTGTAATTTTGATATGGGATAGCTCATGTGTCATGGGGCAAGGTGTACCCCGTTGGCGGTTCTCTATGATACACATATACTTACAATGACAAGAACTTGCTTGTGACTAAAGTTGAGCAGCATGAGGAATGACCCTCGTACTTAAGGGACATGAGATTTCCAACTTATGATTTGTCAAGCATATACTCCATATCTGTTCACTTTAACCTTAATCACCTTAATATGCTTATGATAGGGGCAATGATAGATCAAAGAAAGTAAGTACCATAATCTTTTGGAAGCTCTTTATGAAACTTGAAATCCCTGCTTCCCTCTACGAAGGGTCTATATTTTATTTCTTAGTTGAGTCATTAAACCTATTCCTTTATATCTCCAGCAAGCATTTGAGTTGTTGTGATTCAATCATTCATATGATGATTTATTCAATCTTGTTTCCTATCTTCCTTGTTTTGCACATTGCTCTAATCTGAATGAATATTACTTTGAAAGCTATCGTTGTGAAAAGCCATTTATGTTTGAGCAAAAGGATTCCTGTTATAAACTTCCTTTATAAAAGCTTTGCTTAAAACTAAGCATGATTTGTAAACTGTTTTCTGACCAAGAACAAAGTTTGCCATTACCAATTATGATTGTCTTTGCATCTTTATTATGACTCACATACTCGTTGAAAGTTAAGTTATATAATGGGGTGTTGTTTTCTATTATGATTTGTTTATTGGTAAATGTGATGCTTCTTGTTCGTATTGTTTTTATCAACACTTCACTCCATAAACCAGTGGACATGTTTACTGAGCTCAGTTTTCGCTTGGGGTCAAGCGAGGACTAATCTTGGAGGGAGTTGATACGTCCATTTTGCATCACTATTTTATATCATAATTTGTTGTTATTCATTGATATATTTCATATTAAGAGGTGATACTTATGTTATTTCATCTATTTTGCATGTTGGATGACTTTTTGAGGATGAACTACCGGAGTCATGATTCTAATGGAAAAAGCGGTGTCCAGATGCAATATTCGTGAACATAAAAAAATTCCAGAAAATATATGAAAATTCCTATTTTTCCAGAAGACGAAGGAAGCCAGAAGGGGAAGTGGAGATGGGCCACAGGGGGCCCACATCACCCCCTTGCGTGGCCCCCCTGGGTCGCGCCATCAGGTGGTGTGGCCACCCTGGCCCACCTCTGGCGTCGCCCTTTCGCCTATATCACCCCCCGAAACCCTAAGACTCGGGGAGCGACCACAGAAAGATTTTGCCGCCTTTGTGGTGCGAAAACTACAGAGAGAGAAAGAGCTCTCCGATAGGCACTGCCGGGGAAATTCCTTCGCGAAAAGGGGAGATCGTTGCCATCAACACCGTCATCAAGCTAGACTTCATCGGGATCATCATCATCATCATCACCATCATCTCCACTAGCACCATCACCACCACTCCATCCACCTGTAACAATTGGGTTGAATCTTGCATAGTTCTTAGGGGAAACTTTCCTGGTGTTGATTACTTTTGTAGTTGATGCTTGAGTGGAACCATTGAATTACTATTCATGTTCAGATTGTTACTTATCATTATATCATCTCTGATCTTGATCCATATGATGTCTCGTGAGTAGTTCGTTTAGTTCTTGAGGACATGGGAGAAGTCATGTTGTTAGTAGAGGAATTGTGTTGAAGTAATATTCAATGGTTTGATATTTAAGGTGTGGTGTTATTCTTCTCGTGGTGTCATGTGAACATCGATTACATGATACTTCACCATTTATGGGCCTAGGGGAATGCATTGTGTATTTGTCTACTAATTGTGGGGTTGTCGAAGTGACAGAAACCTGAACCCCCATTAGGAAACCTTTGCATAAGGGAGTGTAGAATCTCAGAGTTTAATGATATGGGTAGGTTTTTATCTTAATTACTTTATTGTAGTTGTGGATGCTCGCAAGGGGTATAACTAAAAGTGTGTATTAGTCCAAGTAAGGTTGGTACATTAGCATAGGTTCACCCACACAACACTTATCCAACCAAAGAAGATTAATCAACTATATGAAACGAAAGCACTTGATAGTATTCACATGAGTCATCGAGAACGTTTGGTCCTCATAAGTAATACAACCGGATTGTCCTTTGCTAAAGAAAGGATTGGGCCACTTGCTGCAATTATTATTGTTGTCTTTTATTTATTTGCACTTTATTTCTTTGCATTATCAAGAATCTCTAAGTATTTACAGAGAATTCCTGATCCAAACCACTAGTCAACACCTTCTTCTCCATGTTGGGATCGACACTCATATTTATCGAAAGTATAGATGCACCCGCCTATACTTGTGGGTCATCAGGGCCAGCCGCACCAAACCCTAATGGGCGAATTCGGCCAAGACTAGTAAAAGGGTCAAAACCTCGTTTGAATAGTCAAATCTTAGTTTGAAAAGTCAAACTCTAGTTTTTGGTAAAAAGGAAGACTTGGTGGAAAAGGTTTCAAGATCTTCCCTTGGTGGCCGAGTTGGAGGGGACACGGCCTAGGATGGGAACCCTTGGCCGGCCACCCCCCACCTATATAATGAAGGGTGGGGGCGCACCCGCACACCCTTGTCTAAGGCACCCAAGTACCTTGCCCCTCTAAACCCTAGGCACCACCTAAAACCTAGGCACCACCTAAAACCTAGGCACCTCCTTCCTCCCTCCTCCATCCCCCTGCTCCGGTTTAGGCGAAGCCCTACAGGGATTATCCTCCACCACCACCAGCACGCTGTCGCGCCGCTGGGATTCCGAGGATATCTTAATCGACTACCGTACAGGTGACCGACTACGGAAGCGTTGCCAGAACGGGGTGCCTAAAGGATTGTCTACACCATCTTGTGATCGGCAAGTTATCGACTACATCAACCACGAGAATCCAATATCGTTAAACGCTTTGGATCTACGAGGGCTAGTCCTCTATAATATCGTTGCACCGATCTCGTAGATTAGATCTTGGCTTGTCCATAGATTGGATCTTGGTTTTGTGTGTTCTTGCGATAGATTTTTTTTGTTTTCCATGCAACAAAACCTACAGTGGTATCATAGCTGACTCTATCAGTAGATATGTTGCATAAGTAGAACACAATGGTTTTGTGGGCGTTGATGCTCTTGTTTTTGGTTGCTTTTCGTGTTTTTCATCTTGTGGTATGGTCGGATGAAGCGGCCCGGGCTAACCTTACATGGTATGTATGCAATTATCCTTATTGTAAGTTGGTAACCGGCAGGAGCCTTGTGGTTTCTTTAAATTCATTAAGGCATTCATGTCTATTTATCATGTAATCGCTTTATTCCAAGTAGTTGTAATAGTTGCTGGTGTTGATGGACAACCATGAAGTGGCAGCATTGACCTTGACGCCACGCTGGTGATGATGGAGATCATGTTCGTGCTTTGGAGATGGAGATCAAAGGAACAAGAAGAAAGTCCATATCATATCACATATTATGAATTGCGTGTGATGTTAATCCTTAGTAGGCACCATAGCTTATGTTCGTGCTTAGATCGTGACAGTAGCATTATAAGATGATCCCTCTCACTAAATATCAAGTAATAAAGTGTTCGTCCTTAGTAGGCACCATAGCTAAGACTCCTCGTTTCAAAGCATCGCGCGATGATCAGGTGTGATAGATTCTACGTCTGTAGACAACAGGTGCAAGCTAGATTTGCACATGTGGATACTAATGTTAACCTTCACGAGCCTAGCATGTACACACATGGTCTCGGAACACGGAATACCGAAAGGTAAAGCATGAGTCATATGGATGATATGATGAACATGTTGATTGTTCTCCTTTGAAGCTACATACTCTCTCATGATGATCGGACTTGGTGTAGTGCATTTGGTTCGTATAATCAATAAGGCAACCTGAGGGATGTTGTTTTGAGTGGGAGTTCAAAAGTAATGTGATTATAGTTGAACACAATTTATGTAAATAAAAGTGAATTTTCATAATTGTTGTAGTTACTGGTGTCCGTTCACCACCTTACACTTAGTTTTAATTGAGATAATAGAACTATAGAATTCTAGATAGTTACTTTACGAACTGGTATCGTATTGTTTTGAGTGTCAATCTAAAGTTTAAAAGTCCTATTGCAAACTTTCAGCAAACTCCTTTTACTCCATGAAGTTTAATAATTAGTATTGAATCAAAAGTAACATTACAGTGTTAGTATCTAAAGTATCATGTTTGCCTCCATGATTCTTGATATTCAAAAGATTGTTTTAATATTAAGGTTATCTAGGAGCTGAAAGAATTGTTTCAGAAACCATCATATGTGGAATATATTTTGATATCTGAAAACAATGTTTTGGTTGCAATATGATAGAGTATTACTTAGCAAAATACATGTTCGCATATTGTATGAGAATTTGCGAAGGTTGGATATGCTAGACATCCTGATCCTCCAAAAGGTTTTGGAAAGAAACTTTATACTCGCGATTCACCTTGATAAGCTATAGTAGCTAGACCATGAAAGTTGTCATGATAAGGATGAATAGATAATGTTTTCTACACTAAAATATTACTAAAGAATGGATTTTGAAAGAACGCCAAACATTTGATGATGGTGATCTACTTCAAAGTGCAAGTCCAAAGGTATAAGTATTTGACTATACGCACTTTGGACTATGTGTCATGTGTATGACACCACAATTTATATTGATAGATTATTTTAATAAAGGAAAGGAAAATCTGAAAGAGAATCTCAGAAATATTTGGCACAAAAAATAAAAGATTGGAAATGTCCAGCTTAGGTATATAGATGATATACATTTTATGGATGTATTCTTTGCTTATTAAACAATGTGGTTCTTGAGTATTGGATACCGAATTGGTTGGTATGAAATGTCATACATGACAACACAATTCATGGACTGCAATGGCCTATGTAACCAACAAGATAATATGTGATGATGCTCATCAAAATCAAATAAAGAGTTGTGGTGTTTCTCATCTACATCAAAGCTTACCTTCCAGGTTTGTTTTAATAGTTGTTATTTTGATCAGGTATTATGAGAGCAAAAGGTTGTTCAAATAATTTGCGCATTCCATAAAAGATGGATGATTTACAAGTCTGGTTGGAGGAATCATGTCCATAAAACTAATGGTAAAAATGTAGAAAGACAATTGATTGAAAGATCACTTAAGAAGTGACATTGCCATTTCAATTATATTCGAAAGAAAACATGTAGAAACTCCATGTTGATGGAATTTTGGAGTCTTTTGATTTTGATCAAATGACGCTTGTGAGACTTTCCTGGAGATAACTGAAACTTCATTCAAAGGCCATAGAAGAACGAATGACTAACTTATTGGAATTTGTACATATTGATGTATGTATTCCATTATATGTAGTCATTAGCGATGGATTTGAACTTCATATGCTTTCTCCATAACTTTTGAGTGAATACATGTGTATATTTACTTAATGAGGATGAAGTATGAAATATTTGAAAATGTTCAAAGACTTTCAATATGAATTGGAAAATCGTTGTAACAAGAGAATAAAGAGTTTATGATTGTATCATAAAGGAAGATATTTGAGTTACAACTTTAGCATAACACCTAAAGATTTGAGGAATCATTCCATGGATTTGCATTTCCTGAAACACCATAGGAGTATGGAGTGTTCGAGATATGTAATGAAACCTTGTTTGACATGGTAGGATCAAAGGTGTCATTTATAAAACTGCCATTATATTTTAAAAGATTAAAGCTTTAGAGACTACCTCTTTTACACTGAAAAGCGCACCATCGTGATCCGTTGAAATGACACCATATAAGTTATGGTTTGGGATAAAACCCAAGTTGTCCTTTTTTAAATTTTTTTATGCTAGGCATAAGTAAAAAAATTATAATCAAATTCGGATGAGCATGTCTTTGTATGTTATTTCGAATAACCGTTGGGTATTTCTCCATAACATCGAAGACAAAAGTGTTTATAGCTTAGAACGTCAGGTTGCTTTAGAAGGAATTTTTCATGAAAAGTTAAGTGTAACATCCCAAATTTCATCAAATTCAAAACCATCTTATTGCATTCATATCATCATGGCATGTTTATTTTGCACAAAATTTTCAAAGCTAAAACCCTAGAAAAACCATATTTTATACCCCTTTTATATTATATGTATGGGGCATGGTTTTATTTTTATTTTATGACCCCAAAATGTTTTGGAGTGATTTGTTGTGTTTGACACACTTTTAAACACTAGGATCACATCACAAAATTTTGGTGAAGGTTTGAATTGATTTGGATTTGAATTGCTCATTCAAATCTTAATTAGAAATTCAAAACAGAAAAATAAAAGGCAAAGGAGAGAAAAAATAAAAGCTGCCAAGCAATCTGGCCCAGCTCCACTCGCAGCCCACGAGCCAACTCGGGAACCCCCCCCTCCCCTCTGATTCTCACCCCGCGTGCGCACCCACTCGCTGACTCGTGGACCCCACCGCCACGCCATCTCATCGTCGTCACTCCTGCGCTAGAGACCTATGCTCCCTGTCGTTTCTTCCCCTTTCAAAGCCGAAATGAAATCCATTTAATTGATGCTGATGGAGTGTGTAATTACCGTCTCTCGCCCCGGCTACTCATATTCCTCCTCGCACCGCCGTAGTACCGACAAACTCTGGCGACGCATTACGGTGAGTCCAGTGCTCCCCTTTGCCTCTGGTTCACGCGATTGTGTTCGCCATGTACTTGCACACCTGCTAATGCATGCCGTTTGTTCTATTCTGCCCTAGGTCGTCACCTTCGTCTTCAACTGAGAGCACCTGACGACGAGCTGAACTCTGACGAGCAATTATGTCCGTGTCCGTGCGGCCCTGCCCCGTCCACGACCATGTTGAGTTTCCCCTCGTCCCCGCAACCTCGGTAAGCCCCATTGCCCCCTCTCTTTCCCCTGGCCTTGCTGGCGCGTCGCCGTCAGTAGCGTCGCCGCCGCAGTAGCCATGCGTGCCACTAGCTTTTGGTCAGAGCAACAAGATCCACTGGATCTAGATCCACTTGCCTAGATTAGATCTAGCAGCGAACAGGTATAGTTAGATCTGGACCGAGGATCACACTTAGATCCAACGGCTCGCGTGCGTGATCCGCGCGAACCGGTACGCACCAATCAGAACATGCCGCGTGGCTGTGTTTTAGTTCTAAAATCCAGATTTTTATCTATCAAATGTTTAAACTTGTAAAATTCATAACTTTTGTTCTATAAATCCAAAAATTTCAAATTAGGTGTCTATGGATTCAGAAAAATGAGATCTTTGCATCTATGTCATTAATTTGGCCATTTGCTTCGTAAAAATTAGGATTTTATGCAGAGACATTTGTAGGATTATTTTAACTATAAAAATTATTTGGAATATTATTTTAAACTGGTATTTGTTTCATTTAGACTTTAAATTATATGCTTTGTCTTTAGTAATGTAGAGTTTGATTTAAAAAGTGTGGCACGTCATCTCATTGCATTTTGCATGCATTCATATTATTTTTGGTGTGTATATTGACTTGTGATTATTTTGTTGTATGAATTCTTGTGTAGATTTTGTGGATTGTGAAGAGTGTGATTGTGAGGATTGTACCTATTCCTCTAGCTACAAAGGCAAGTGATATTTCATCTTGTTGTCCTATTATTTTATCTATTGCCCTAGTGATATTTTGAGTAGGAATTGCATGGTAATTTTTCAAAGTATATGCTATGCTATGCTATGGTAGATCCTATAGTTGATATATTGGTAGTATTTTCCCTATGTTAAGAGACATGTTATGATAGTATGATTATCCTAGCTATTAGAATTAAAGGGTGGAAAATTCATGTTATGATATTATGGAAACATTATTTCCATGTGTTTTTTTACTAATAAAACAACTTGTTAATGAAACAACTGGGTGGAATGGGACTTGTATGGTATGTGTTCGCTGGTTACACAGGGCCCATGTCTATGGCTTCCCCTATGTATCACACTTGTGGATGGCCACCCAGGAACAAAGAGACTTGAGATGTTTAGTGTTGAGAAGCTTCCAGTGCAACCACATGGCATATGGGCTCTGCCTTAACCAACTAGGTTGCAAGAACTCGGTCGGATGGACAGATGGTAGTAGAATTGCTAGGATGTAACGCGTCCATGGTGGTATGAGGGATTGCTTCTGAAAAGTCTCGTCTCGATGCATGTCGAGTCTTGTGGGGAAATTGCACCACCTCTCGAGAGGGTAAAACCTAAGTACTTAGCCGTGTCCCCGGTAATGGACAATTTTGAGCATCAAAGACATTGAAATGACAAAGAATCTCCTCATCCCAATTTATCTAAGTTAAAAATTGTGGGTGAACAAGGGTAGAGGTTCACCAATGTATATTGTTCGTACCTTAGTGTTCTTGTAAGGAAAACTTAGTGTTTTAAACTAATAAGAAAAAAACTACTTTGTGCAAAGCTAGCCTCAAACCACACTTAGCCAAATTCATGTAGCTAATAGTCTCTACTATATATCTATGATATCACTTGCCAATACAATTCCAAATGTATTGACCCCTTATGGTTGTAACTTATTATGTTGTAGGTTACTATGATGGTGAGTAGGGTTATGAGTCTACACTCAACATGTTTGCCTGTGGCACATGAAGATGAAGACTTTATTTATTTACTATGTAATGAGAACTCTATGTGTTAGCCTTGTGATAATGAGTTGTAAGAACTCTTTTACTCCTATAATTACAATGTAATAATGACCATTGTATATGTGTACTTCATCTTGAACTATGGGTGCTAGCAATTCGATCCAGGGACTAGAACTGCAATCATAGGGACCTTTACCTTAAAGGGTGAGGTCTTACATTAAGTGTGAGGACAATAGAACTTTGATAAGGTCAATGAACCTTATCTATATGTGCGGAGTTGCGCAACACCGGAAAGTGTCCTGGAGGCATCAATAATTCTCATGGCTCACATGCCTCAAAGGTTGTGGTCACGAAGGTATAAGTTCCTATTGAACAAAGTAGGTCGGGCAAAACAATCAAATACTAGGATTTGAGAGTAAATCATTATTGTTTGACAATGACGAACTGACTACATGAAAAGAAGCGATGATGGGCTCTAACTCCGTTAATTGGCTAGAAGACATGAAATCCGTGATATTTCCATACACAAAAATCAAGTTTTTGAACTTCGAAGACCCTAAAGAAAGGTGTAAGTCCTATCAGTCATATTTGGATCTATAAAGAAATACACATGGATGTTTCACATCTATGAAATAGTCGAAATGTCGGGAAAGAGTTTACGACAATGTTCAAGGAGTTTACTATGACAAGATTTGACCTTTCATAGTGATATTTAGTCTAGACGGATTAATGTAGCAACCATTACATATAATTTGGTATATTGTAATTGAACAAACAAAACAAGTTCTTCTAATAGAATGGTTACCTAGGATATGTACATGAAACGATCCAAAGGATTTTGTTAATTCAAATGATGCTAACAGGGCATGCAAACATCAATGGTTGAAGTAAGCATCGCAGAGTTGGATCCTTCACTGTGATGAAACTGTTAAAAGCATCGCAGAGTTGGATGTGTACATGAAGATGCTTGCATTTGCAAGAAATTAAGTGGGAGCACTAAGACATATTTCTAGTGCATTATGTGAAATACATATTGTTGATTGGAAATGATGTATCTTTTATTTACACAGGTTAATAATTTCATTTCGATGAAAGACTTAGGGAAAACCCGAATATTTGGTTGCAATGTCTATATGCATAGATTGAGACGCTAATATGATTGTGCCAAATGTACATATATGAGATATTGAATAAGTTCAATATGGAAACGACAAGAAAGGTACTTGTCGCACAGGAAGGATTGAATCAAGATTCAAGTGTTTTGACACTTGGTAAGTGAAACGAAATTTAAGTGTTTTGACACTTGGTGTGTGAAATCACAAGAATATTTTGATCAATCATACTGTGATATGTACACATCCAAATATGTCCTATGCTCTAATGTTATGAGCATATACCAGAATAATTTATAAGATAATTATTGTATGATAGTAAGGAAATTCTTATAATATTTGGAAGAATTAAGAATATATTATTTATGTAGAGGTGAAAAATAGATAGATAGTTCATTGTGAAGTGTTACATTGATACTAGTTTTGTCACAAGATACATATTAAGTTTATCTCATTTTAAACTATAGGTGGCACACTGTAATGCAAAGGAATTTCCATAATAGATTTGGGTGAGTTCCAAATAATAGACATTGTGACAGATAGTACAACAAAAGGCTAAGTATACGACTACTATTGTAGTAGCAAAAGAGGGATTTTGTGTCAAGTAGTTTGTTATCAAACTAGGTGTGGTTCACCGGGCTAGTACTATGAAGATATATTGTACGACAATTGTATCGACATGATTTAACCCCAAGGAACTAAAGGTCTCACCAAAGGACCAAATTTATATAATGCCATCTCATTAGAGAATGAGTGATGCGTAGAGTCGGAAAGACATGCAAATACAAATAGACCTGGAAGTGTCTGATCCGAAGATCAAGTTTACCACTAGAAATTGTGTATCTACAACACTAGAAAGCCATAGGTGTTGAATGCACAAGTTTTTCCAAACTAGATTATTGACTCTAGTGCAAGTGGGAGACTATTGGAGATATGCCAAAGAGGCAATAATAAAGTGGTTCTTATTATATCTTTGTGTTTATGTTGAAAGTTTTCATAGAATGCTATAATTGTATTAACTGGAAACATTAATACTTGTGTGTTTTGTAAACATAGAAGAGTCCCTAGCAAGCCTCCTATTAAACTGTCATGTTGATTAATAGATGATCATGGTTTCCTGATCATGGACATTAGATGTTATTAATAACAAGATCTTGTCATTAGGAGAATGATGTGATGGACACACTCCTACAGATAGCATAGCATAATATCAAATCATTTACAGTTTATTTGCTACAAGCTTTCAAATACATAGTAACCTAATCTTTGATGATGAGATCATGTTAATCACCATCAACGGATGGATTCTTTGATGACATCAAACACCACTTCCATAACTGGGTGGTTATAAAGGTGGAATTTAGAGCGGGATTTCACCATACATATGATGGATAGATATACTCTGGGCCCTCTCGGTGCAATTTCATCTAATTGGCTTGCAAGCATGTTACTAGGTCATAAGGGAGGTCATATCAAGAAATGAGTAAAGAGTACTTATCGGTAACAAGGTTGAACTAGGTATGGAGATACCGACAATCAAACCTCGGATAAGTAAAGTATCGCATGACAAAGGGAATCAGTATCGTATGCAAATGGTTCATTCGATCACGAAGTTATTGTAGAAATATGTGGGACCATATGGATTTCCAGCTCCCTCTATTGGTTATTGATCGGAGAGGTGTCTCGATCATGTTTGCATAGTTCACATACCGTAGAGAGACACACTTAAGGGTTCGATGTTGTTAAGTTATGGAATATGAGTTAGAGATCGAATGTTGTTTGGAGTCTCAGATTGGATCCAGGACATCACAAGGAGATCTGGAGTGGTCCGTAGAATAAGATTCATATAAGTAAAGTGGTTTTCCGGGGTTCGGAAAAAGTTTCGGTGTTTTGATCGGATACTTCTAGAATGTTCTAGAGGGATCACCAGTGGCTCCACCACCCCAGGAGGGGGTCACTAGGATAGTGGCATGCCCCAAGGGCCAGCCGCACCAAACCCTAAAGGGCGAATTCGGCAAAGTCTAGTAAAAGGTCAAAACCTAGTTTGAATAGTCAAATTCTATTTTGAAAAGTCAAACTTTAGTTTTTGGTAAGAAGGAAGACTTGGTGTAAAAGGTTTCAAGCTCACCCCTTGGTGGCCGAGTTGGGGTGGACACGGCCTGGGCTGGGCTGGGAACCCTTGGCCGGCCTCCCCCCACCTATATAATGAGGGGTGGGCGCATCCCCGCCCCCCCCACGCACTTTTCTAAGGCGCACAAGTCCCTTGCCCCTCTAAACCCTAGGCGCCACCTAAACCCTAGGAACCTCCTCCCTCCTCCATCGCCCTGCTCCGGCTTAGGCAAAGCCTTGTAGGGATTCCTCTCCACCACCACGCCGTCATGCTGCTGGGATTCCGAGGAGATCTACTACCTCCACTGCCTGCTAGAACAAGGGAGAGGAAGATCTTCATCAACCATCGTACGTGTGACCGACTGCGGCAGCGCTACCGGAACACGGCACTGAAAGTGATCGACTACATCAACCAAGAGAATCAGATCTTGTTAAACTCTTTGGATCTACGAGGGTTAGTCCTCGACAATCTCGTTGGACCGATCTCGTGGATTAGATCTTAGCTTGTCCATAGATTGGATCTTGTTTTTGCGTGTTCTTGAGATAGAATCTTTTTGTTTTCCATGCAACGAACCCTACGATGACGAACTTCTTTGTGTGGACTCATGTGTTGGTTGTCCTCTTTTGCATGTTTCTTGTGATGCCTAGAGTTTTGTCGTGTGTGTCCATGGCATGGCTCCTGCTTAACAAAGCCGGCGATGGCTGCCTGTACCTTCTTCTTGGGTAGTAGACCTCACGACACCGTCACGATGCAAGGTTCGTGCTGGCCGCACCCAACGAGGCGAATCCCGAAAACGATGCTCGAGGGGTGTTGCTTGCGCATGGTGCCATGATGTAGCTCGTGCGGGGCTTACACACGATTCTGGGGATGTAGACCCCTGTCCTCGCAAAGGACTTTAGGCCCTCCAGCCATAGGTCGTTATGGGATATTTTCATGGCTTGCTGACGCGAAGGATTGTCGAGCCCTTGCGAGCCGCGAGGAGCTCCAGTGTGTGTCCATCCTCACGGAGAGGTTTCGACGCTGGCTCCTAGGCTTTTAATTTTGAGTGTCGTTTTAGTCTCGCGAGGCCCGTGGGTGTTGTTGTTCCTTGGTTGTGGAGGCTCCTGCGTGAGCCACCTTTCGATGAAAGGGGATCTTGCTCTTATGTTTTTTGGGGTTTCCGATGCTTAGGCTTGCAACCAGGGTCGCCTTTTGAGTTGCTCTATGGACCTCCTGGGGGAGTACTGTTGGGCTAGTGCCTGATTGTGAGTGAGGAGACCTGTTGTTGGCCCTCTCCAATTTGTAAGTAGTGGTTGTACCATGGGAGGCCTTGCCTTGAGCACTTCTCCTGGGGCCTCTCGAGGAGATGGCTATGGTGAGAGGTCGCGTGTCACTGAAGTCCAGAAATGCACTTATGGAAGTGTTTTTGAGTGCTAGGAACCTTAGGTGCGGTAACTTACTGCCGAAATTGGCCCATAAGTATAGAGCTCGACACTCTCGGCCATGCAACATTTTGGCCGCTAGAGAGGGTGTATCTGTGGGGTCGCCCCATAAGCTTCTCGAGGAGAAAGCTGTAGGACTAATGCTACTTCGTCAGCCCCCTTGCCGAGGGTTTTGTGGGTGAGGTGACACGTCGTCGGAACCAGTCTGTGAGTTCAAATATCGACACTCTAGGTCCTGAGAGCTTCGGCTGTGGAGGAGCAGAGCCTCATGATCCGTCATGGAGATGTTTTTTCTAAGTTTCAAGAGCGTGGGTGAGGTGACACATCGAATGATCAGGTCCGTGATTTTAGAGCTCGACACTTTATTTCCTATAGTTTTTTGGCCAGAGGAGGGGGAATGCCCCTCACGAGCCGCCCCGTAGACCTTACGAGGAGAGGGCCATAGGGAAAATGCGCTTACTGCTGGGGCTCGATACATGCACTGCGCGAGGGTCTCAAGCACCAGAAACCGTAGGTGAGGTAACTTATGGCCAGAACGAGTCTGTAAGTTCAGAGCTCGACACTTTAGGCTTTGATGATGCTAGGGAGTGACTCGTTGATGGAGATCACGCCTAGCACTTCCGCTCGTGTGGTGTATGTGAGGGAAGTAAAGCGAGTACGGTTTTAAAAAAAATATTTCTGAGGGAAAAACAAAATAGCAAAACTTGCGAGGGGCATAAGATCCAAATAACCACTGGGACTTCAAGCTTATTACAAGGCCGCCATGAACGACTTAGAGAACGAAGTTGTAAAGGGTTAGAGTTTTTGGAGCTCACCTTCAAAAGGTTAGGGTGTGAAGCTCATCGTACGGAGAGGTTTGTCCACATTCCAGTAGCTCGATCCCGCTTCTTTGATGGTAGCTTAGACGTCATAGGGGAGGTGGTCGAGATTGTATGCGTGATGGGTGCAGTCCATCGGGAAGTCAGGAGCCCCCGGGTCGATGTAGTTCTCGGGAGCCTCTTAAGCGCTTGTGAGGATAGGAGGCAGCGGCCTGGAATCCCTCATGAAGGGAAGGGTGTCGAACACGGCCCGCTCCGCACGAGGTGGCTTCCGCCTCATCGAGCCCCCAATGTAGTTCATTACATTCACATCTTCTGGGTAGGCTGTAGCCACTATCTTGTAGGCGTGCTCAAGGGAGTGCAGGGCTTTGACCTTGTCACACGGGACCATGACGATTCCGCCGCTCCCCCCGGGAATCTTGACGATGTTGTAAGCATGGTGACTAGGCACCATGAACTTGCCTAGTGTGGGGTAGCCGAGGATGACGTTATATGTTAGGGCGATGTGTGCCACCTCGAAGTCGATGAGCTCGATGCGATAATTATCATGTGTTCTGAACTTGATGGAGAGGCGCACCTTCCCAATGGGTATGGTGGTCCCGTTTGTCACTCTAGAGAACGACATTGTTGGCATCAGCCTGTCATACGGCACCCACACCTTAACAAACGTCTCGGTAGAAATCATGTTCATACCCGCTCCTTCGTCGATGAGGGTCTTTGCAACAGTTATGTTGTTGATTGTGGGGGTGAAAATCATGGGTAGTGCTCCCATGCCCCTAGTGGAAGAGGGGTGGTCGCTAGCATCGACGGTGATAGCACACTGGGACCACTTGAGCTTTGGGGATGGGACCCCTGGTCTAGCAATAGCGATCTCGCGGGTGAGTAGCTTGAAGTGTCGGTTGGACGCTGGAGCCTGGGAGCCACCGAGGATGCAAGCTATGGTGCGGGGAGGCTCCTAGTATCCCCGTCGCTTGCATTAGCATGGCTCTTCTTTGGCGGGAGCGTGTGCTGTTGTACGATGTTGGCCTGGTGGCCCGCCTGTAGAGGTTCACGACCTCCGGAGTTGTTGTTCTAGCGCTCTCCCGCCTAGTAACTGCCTCGCGGGATACCTGACCCGTCGCCTTGTCTTTCCGTCATCTGATTTCTCCGCATGTCACTAAGCTTCTTGACCTCATAACAGTCGTCGGTGGGGTGCCCTTGTGTCTTGTGGAGGAGGCAGTATAGGCGTTCATCCCCTTCACCGTTCCCCTCGCCAGGGCTCTTTCAATCAGGCTCCACGTCGAGTACAATGGCGGTTTTGCGCTTGGGGTCCTTGTTTTTTGCTTTTGGACGAGATAGAGGATTTGGGGGTGGCCTCCACCTTGGTGAGGCCAAACATCTGCCCTGCCTCCTCCCTGGTGCACTTTTCAACCAGGACAAAGAGCGGGACCAACATGGGTTTTCTCCATGGATGCCAATCTTCTCCCTCATATTTTGATGTTTGTGACACCCTCGGAGATGGTTTTGAATCCTAGATCTTTGGGATCTTGTTGCGGATCCAGCTAAACCTCTAGAGGAACATCAAGAGGGTCTCTCCAGGTTGACAACGCACTAGGCGGAGGTCGTAGTAGGCGAGGGGAGCTCGTAAGTTCCCTTGAAGTTAGCGATGAAAAGGGAGGAGAGATCCTCCTAGGAGTTGACAGACTCCACGGGGAGGTTTATCAGCCATGTGCTGGAGGCCTCCTTTAGGAAAAGGGGGAACTAGTTCGCCATTATGCGGTAGCTGCCTCCCGTCGCCTCAATGCCCGTGGTGTAGAGCTGTAGGAACTCGCATGGGTTGGCCATCCCGTCATTGAGTTCCGGCACCTCCAGGCGGAACTTGTGTGGCTAGACCACACGGCGGAGCTCCTTGGTGAAAGCGAGGCAGTTGTTGGCCTACACCTCTTTGCCGTCAGCGAGGACCACGTGATTTTGCTGACCTGCGGTAGCAATTTCCTTGGTGAGACGGTCTTCGTGCATATGCAGCTGTGGTTAGGCCGCTGGGGGCGAGACAATTTGGCAGCTGTTGGCCGGTGGGTGAGTGATGTTGACGGGATTGCGGGTCTCGTCATGGAGATGAGCCTAGTGCGAGCCCCTAGACCCCGATGCTCTTCCGTCGACCCCTGTCCCCTACCATTCTAGGGAGATGGTAGCGATGTAGGGGAGCTCGGTGAGCCAGTCGCACCAGATTTGTTTGCCTGGTTCGGCCGGCAAGTGGTCTAGAGCTCGTAGAACATGCGGTTGGCGGCCTCAGGCATGAGACGCTCGGATTGGCCGTGTGAAGACGCGGTGCGGGAGAGAGATGTGGTGCCACATGAGGAGGACATGGCCCCCTTCGTCCTCTGTCCATGGGGTCTGCTCAAAGAAGGCTCGCCGTGGGACAGGCTCCGTCTGAGCCTTGTTCGCCGCATGTCACAGGGAATGCTCGACGTTAGTCTCGTCGGAAGTTGACATAGCATCAAGGTTGATGAAGTCCTTGAAAGCACGCCTCAGCCCCTACCTAGCACGCCAAATGTTGGAGATTTGTCCCGCAATGGAATCTAGGGCCCAACGATCCCTTGTTTCGAGAGGGGGCTGAACACGTAGTTCCAAGAAGTCACAACGATGGTGGCGACGGCAGAGCAAGTACACGATAGAGAGGTGACATGGTTTTTTTTGCCCAGGTTCGGGACCCTAGTGAGGGGTAAAGCACATACTCCTTCTTTCATGTATTGATCGCGTGCCTCGCGAGGGTACAATGGTGGATGAAAATCTAGGATTTGAGACCTATGAGATTGACCTGCGCTAAGTAGGAGAAGGGAACCTTATATAGTGGCGTTGGGCCTCTTCCCCCAATTATTAGGAGGGAACGGCTTCCACAGTGCTGCTCCTCGGGATCATGGTCTACGAGGCTACTTTTGGTGGACTAGGTCTAGGACGCCGGGCTTCCCACCATACTTATGTAAAGTGGCCTTCTTTGGCACCGTTTGTCTTCATTCGGCGCTCTCTACTTTTCCTCCCTACACCGAAATGACAAGGGGAGGAGCCTTCAGCCATGAGGTCGTCTATCCTCTTCCTGCAGAAAAGGAGGTGGACCGAGTCTTGCTTTACCAATGCGGACTGGAGCCACAGGGCTGTTGCGCTCCCTGTCGGGGCATGGCGCGTACCCCGTTCGATGAAGTTACCAATATTCCCCTGGCGTGCCCCAAATGATCCGAGGATCTGAGGCAAGGTGTGGCATAGCAGTAGAATCCCTATAAGAGGTATATCCTTCGATCAGGTTGCTAGGCCACCTCTGGAGGTTCTATTGTCTCATTAAAGGTGTCACATCCTTGGTGTTGGACCCTTCAACCTTAGGGACATGGAAACCTGGTAGCCAGGGCCCCACGGGATCTGAAGGCCACAAGCCAAGCTTCGATACATATTAGGTGGACCAACATATTTTACTTACGATTCCCATGTTTAATGTTATGAGTTTTCAAAATTCGTCCTAGTAAATTCTGCCCACATGAATCACTTTATACCGATTTATCGAAATTAGGTCAAATTTGAACTACAAGTAAATTGTACGTTGCTTTGAAAGTTTTGTGAATTTTTTTGGAGGTAACCATCGAGGGTTCATTTAATATATCACAAACCACCACCGAGAGTTTTGACAACAGGTTCAACTTCTTGCTAAGATTTTGTCTCTTGACAATTTAACAAAATTAGGTCAAACTTGAGCTACAAATAAGCACAATAGAAGTCTCTCTAATTAAATTTCATTTCATGGGTAGATGAGTGCGTCTTATTGTAGTAAACAACACCGTCGTTGTGATTTTACAACTATCAGGAAATAACATTCTAAATTTTCTGAGTGGTGACGAGATTGTTCCTTCCCGAAAAGAAAGTCTGAAGAATATGGATCTGAATGCCATAAGCCAAGATTTTAGACATATATAGTGGACCGACATGTTGTACTTATGATTCCCATGTTTAATGAGTTTTCAAACTTCTTCCTAGCTAACTTTGTCCACTTGAATGACTATATGTCGATTTATCAAAATTAGGTCAAATTTCAATTACAAGTAAATTGTACATTGTGTTGAAAATTTTGCAAATTTTTTTGGAGGTAACCATCGGAGGGTCATTTAATAAATCACAAACCTCCACCGAGAATTTTGGCAATGGGTTCAACTTCTTGCTAAGATTTTTCATCTTGACAACGTAACGAAATTTGTTCAAACTTGAGCTACCAGTAAGCACAATAGCTTGCTCTTGAATTTTTGGAGTTAGATGGGTGAATCTTCTTTTAATAAACAATGCCTTCGGTCTGATTTTCCAACTATTAGTAAAAACATTATCTATTTTCCGAGTGATGACGAGATTGTTCCTTTTCGTAAATAAAGTCTAAAGAATATGGATCTGAATGCCACAACCCAAGCTTTTCAGACATATATAGTGGATCGACATGTTATGTACTACTTATGTGATTCCCATGTTTCATGATTTTTCAAACATCATCCTAGATAACTCTGCCCACTTGAATGGCTTTATGTCGATTTATCAAAATTAGGTCAAATTTTAACTATGAGTAAATTTTAGGTTGCATTGAAATTTTTGCGGATTTTCTTGAATGTTACCATTAGGGGGACATTTAATATATCACAAACCACACCATCGAGTGTTTTGACAACAGGTTCAACTTTTTGCTAAGATTATTCATCTTAACAACTTAATGAAATTAGGTCACACTTGCGCAGCAAGTAAGCATGATAGATTGCTCTTGAATTAATTATCTTTTCGAAGGTAGATGGGAGCCTTGTTTACGGATATAGCAGACCATGCATGTTTTACTTGCGATTCTTAGGTTCTATGAGTTTTCAAGGTTTTGTAGCTAAATTAACCCACTTAAATTACATTACTCCCTCCGATTCAAATTAATTTTTGCCAAATTCTGGATAAGGTCAACATTTTCCACAAGGTAGGACCCACATAGCATGGTCATATTGCTCTATGCAATAGAGAGGAGAGAGGGGACGTCTGTTTTGTATTCTCGATGGGCAACCCACAAGCTTGAGGTAACTTTATTTTCTCCACAATGTACTACTATACTGACTTAAGGTGTGCTTTTTTATGCATTGTGGATGCCCTAAGGAAAAAAGCAAATAATGGGCCCACTTGGCAGTGTAGAACTCCTATGCAGAAGTTAGCGTCTTCAGTTTAGTGGGTTCCGAGAATCATCTCGTTTATACACTATCAAAAAGGTGGAGCTTTTACTCGTAGTACAATATTTATTTTTCTTAGACATATGATCACCTCTGTCCACGCGCTGTATATGCAGAGAGAATAAAACGTAGGCAGGGGAAGAGGACAACATCGAAGAGAGAAGAGGAGTTGAAGGAGGTTCGACGTTAGAGCAAAGTGTATGATGGGTTCTTGACACGAGGTACTCCTGTAGCCTTACAGTGTACACTTTTCTAGTAGAAAATTTCAGGACCTATGCATGCAAAAGAATGTGTTGTTTCTCCCTCCTTCGCTACCTCTCATCTCTCCACACCCCTCTCCCTTCACGCACCGACATAGCTGATCTCTCCCACGTCCATAGCATGGCAGTGCGCACATGTGCCTTGGTACGACGGCTTTGTTTCTTCCTTTTTTGAGAGGGCGGCTCTATTTCTCTGTCGTGTTCGGCAACCGTGTTGGTGTGGTGTAGAAGGAGTAGTACATAGGAAGGAAACCACTTTGGTCCTTGGCGGAAAAAAGATTCAAACTTTTCCGTTTTCGAAATTTTCACTTTCTTCCCAAACATCAGGAGGGAAAGGTTATTAAAGACCGGCCATTCGCAGTAGTACTTCTTAGATTATCTTTTTCATAAAAAAACTATATAGTGTACTAATAACTTTGAACATTGACCGTTGGATCAAGACTGTCAAATCCAAACATTGCAAACCGTTGGATCTTCTTTTCCATTCTTAGCATCTAAAAGATTATATTGATAGTCTTTAGCACAATGAACGCGAGTATGTGCAAACCTCAAAACACACTTCATTTCTTAGTTTCAGGGACCTTTTGCCAAATGCATGGACTTGGATGCAATTTTCATTTTTTACAAGGTCCTTGATGTAACTTGTACTTCCATTGACTGTTTTAACTTAAGCACCTCGCTCCTACGGGACCTACCACAGTTAGAAGAAAATGCAACCCTCCCAATTATCACACAAAGTGGACCACGGTTTCTTATATAATTCCATTTTTCAAGCTTCCTAAATAACTTCGCACACTTCACTGACTTCTTGTCGATTTAACGAAATAAGGTCAAACTTGAGCTACAAGTAAGCACGGTAGATTGATCTTGAATTAAATGTATTTTCGAAGGTAGATGGGTGATGGGGATATGCCGAATGGGGTATGCCAAGCATGATGTTTCCTACTAGAACAAGCTCCCAGCGAGTGGGCATGTAGGACGGCGACTGGATCGCGACTCAAGAAGGGACCTAGCGACTGGAAGCTGGAGGCCCAGAAGCGTAGCTAAGACCAGTCGGATTAGGTAAAGTCCTTCGAGTCCCTAATTGACTTGGTTGTATATATGTAAACCTTAGCTAGGTACCCATATCTAAACCTCCCTAGTGTACTCTCTATACTCACGTTCCATCATACACCCCATCGATTCGCTGCCTAGCCACCAAGCTTGCCACCATTGTAACCACTCGATAATACAATCTTGCAGGAGTAGGTCTTTACCCTTCGGGGGGCGAACCTAGGTAAACCCTTGTGTCCTCACTGTCATACCGCACCACAGATGGCTGGCCGCCCTTGCCCTTCATCCTACTACTCGCTACCCATCATAGCATCCTCCATGGCCATTCCCCGGATAATGTCACGCACCATGGGGCCTGGCCGGTCACTCCTGAGTTCTGCGGCTAGACCCTACTTGAAAATCAACCGGTCGATCGCCACCGTACGCATGATCACATGCGGAGAGATCCTCCAAATCTTGCTCAGCAGCTACATTCCGATGTCGCCCGATCATGCACAACGCCATAATGTTAGTCGGCACCATCAACCTCTTCGTTAGCTTCACGGATGTCGTCATCTCTGAGGATACGGTGATCATCGGCGAGTTGCTGCCACGCGATCGACTCTCGGAGAGCCAGATCCACACCATCCACCGCATCGCCTCCGAGTACGACTTGGCCAACAGCAACGTGGTCGAAACTGACGTGGCCATGGACAACGCGACCCTCCACAACGACGCCGACTCGGTGACCCCTACCTCGATAACCAGATCGATCATCATCGCGTCACCCGAAGGCGCCATCACTCGAGTCTCCAACGCTGCGGATTTCGAGGATTCCTCCATCCTCGAGATCTTCGACTCCGACTCCGGGTCGGAGAACTCTGGCGATCTCCATGCCAGATCCAGTGGCTTCATCGCGACCTACATGGCGGGCAGCACGAGCACCCCGCCGGACCCTTTCTCCATGCAAATGTCGCCAACCGCAACGGTGACAGAGGTCGAGGAAGCTCGCCTGGCCTGGAGGAAGCAGCGCGCAAGGAGCATGTAGAGCGTGAAAAATTTCACCTCGAGCAAGCAATGGCGCAGGAGCTATCACTTTACCACCAGCGCCGCATCAGGACTTGCCTGGACCCCAGCGTTCAGTGTCATGCCCTAAACTTCGACGAGGACAACGAACCCACGTGCACGGCCGATCGCGCGATCTGTGAGAACACGCCGCCTGGCGGCAGCAATCGCCCACCACTAGGAGCACCAGCGAGTGGGGCTCTCCCGCCACCACCCGGCCGCACGCCTCCTCCCGACTACCCAAGAGTCCTCATCTCTCCGCAGGAATTCGACACGAATGGCCTCCCGCTGTATTCCACCCCGACGGACAATGTCATCGCGGGGAAGGCCGCGGTCACCAACCTCAACATCACGGGAGAAGGCGCCCTACAAGTCAAGTACGCCTAGGCCCTACTCGCTAGGGCCGTCGAGCAGCAAGCCGCGGGAGCCGACTCGCGGGGACGGATGTATTCCCATTCATCCGGAAGCAGGGCGACTTCGAGCGGCCGTCCAACGGTCGCCAACACTCTCAACTGCACGCCATATGAACACCTGCAACCTTAACCACGGGCCGCGCATCCTGCTCTCTCCACCAACGACCTGCAACCGGCAAACAACACGGTCGCCGCCAATGGACAACCGATCGACGCGCGGACACACGTCATCAACAACCAAACCTGGCGCGCACGCCATCCCATCGACCTGAGGCACACCCTCACCAACCGCGAGGACTACGAGCCAAGGGGCTCCCTCACTCGAGTCTGCCCCCAGTGCTTCGGGCCCATGATCCGAGGCGAAAAATATCCTGCCAATTTCAATGCGCCAAAGGAGATCGAAAAGTATTACCCCATGTATGACCCAGCTATGTGGCTAGACACATACCTCATGGAGAGGGGAATCTCCATCCACACCGACCTCCTCGCCACTCGTTACCTCCCCTTGATGATGGATGGAGCGACATGGCAGTGGATCAACACTATCCCCCCAAACAGCATCGACTCATTGGAGGACATGCGCGAGGCCTTTGTCAGACATTTCGAGGGCTCCTACACCCACCCACCACCATGGAAGACCTGGAGTGATGCATCCAGGGACCGCGCGAGTCGACCCGCCACTGGGTCCAATGATGGCAGGACCTGTGGATCAATGCCTTCGGCATCCACCCGGACACGACGATCCACTGCTTCAATAACTCGTGCCAGTATGAACCCCTGGTCACCAAGATCAAGAGGGTCTACCGAACGCTCGACAACATCCCCGACCTCCTCGAGATCGCCAAGCGCTACCCGGAGGACGACCTGAACCAAGAAACCAATGTCGAGTTGGGCGGAAACCGACGCATAAGCAACCATGACAACAAAAGACAACGTGAATTGTGCTACAACAACACTCGCCTCACCGGCAAGCTCCGCGGTGAAGGGCGAGTTGACTTCGTTGCCAACACCGGCTACGCGCCACGCGAGCCGAAGAACTTCCGCCGCGACAGCGGAAACTACCGTGCGAGACCAAAATTCGACCGCGCAGCTCTGCTGAACTAGCCATGTGTCTATCACAGCAGGTAGGGGAAGCCCGCCACTCACACCACCACCGACTGCCACTCTCTAAAGGAGATCGAGAATTCAAGGTGAGCAAGGGAATACCCCAACAACAACCCGCCAAGGGACCATAGAAATGCCAGTACCTTTGGCAACGACATCGTCTCGCTGCACACCTTCACCGGGCTCGGCACCAAGCGAGAAAAGAACGTCCTCTCCCACACAGTCGCCGTCAACGTGGTGTCCCAGGCCGAAGTTCCCCGCTTCCTCAACTGGTCCGAGCAGTGCATCACGTGGAGCCGCCAGGACCACTCGCCACAGATCGAGTACCCCGGGTGAGTGGCCCTGGTAGTCAAGCCCAAAGTGGATGACTATTGGCTCCCCAAGACATTGATGGACGGCGGCAGCTCCATCAACATCGTATACCTGGATACGTTCAGGAGGCTGCAGGTCCCGTAGTCGATGGTCGAATCGACCCTCACCACCTTCCACATTATCGTCCCTGGTCGGAAGGCGTACCAGATCGTCAAGGTAACGCTGCCAGTCACCTTTGGCACACTCTCTAACTTCCACACCGAGCGGATTGTCTTCGAGCTGGTGAAATTTCATAGCCCCTACCATTGTGTCCTTGGGTGACAAGCATCCGCCAAATTCATGGCGGCACCACATTACGCGTACAACATGATGAAGCTCCAAGGCCATGCGGCGACCCCGATATGGCCTTGGAGTGCGCGAAAAAAGGCATCGAACTCGCGAAAGTCGTTATCGCCGTGGAAACCAACCACACCGACGAGGACGACCCCACAATCCTGAAGTAGCCCAATGCAGAGGACGCCGTGTCGACAGTGTTTTAAGCCGCCATGCACACCCGCACCATTGAGTTGATCTCGGGCGACTCCAACCAGATAGTCACAATCGGGATAGGCATGATCCCCACATAAGAAATCATGCTCATCGAGTTTCTCCGTGAGAATCGCGAAATCTTCGCATGGAAGCCATCTGACATGACAGATGTCTCGAGGGAACTCGCTGAGCACAAGCTTAATGCTAACCCCAAAGCACGACCTGTCAAGCAATCGCTATGGCCCTTCAATGAAGAGCGCCGTTGAGCAATCTCCGAAGATGTGTAGTGTCTACTCGCTGCAGGCTTCATCCGGCCCATAAAGTACTCCAAGTGGCTGGCAAACTCAGTCTTGGTCAGGAAGAAAAACAAGGCCTGGAGAATGTGTATCGACTACACCAACCTCAACAACGCCTACCAAAGGAGTAGTTCATCCTACCACGCATCAACTAGATCATCGATTCGATCGCGGGGTCAGAGTCGATGTGCTTCCTCGACACGTACTCTACTTACAACTAGATAAAGATGGTGGTCAAGGACGAGGATAAGATGGTGTTCATCACGCCATTCAGCACCTACTGCTAAATCGCCATGACGTTTGGCCTCAAAAATGCCGGCGCGACCTACCAGCGGTGCATACAGGACTGCCTCGCGAGCAAAATTGGCCGGAAAGTTCACTTCTACATCGACGACGTGGTGGTCAAGTCCAATCGCCAGAGAGACCTACTCACCAACCTAGCCGAAACCTTCGAAAATCTTCGGAGGTACAAGATGAAGCTCAACCCAGACAGCTCCTGGGGTACGTAGTCTGCAAGCGAGGCATCGAGGCGAACCCCACTAAGATCGACACAATCGCACGACTCGGGAAACCCAAGTGCCTCCGCGACGTCCAGAAGCTGGTTGGTCAAGTCATGGCTCTCATTCTCTTCATCCCTCGGCTAGGCGAGAAGGCAATGCCGCTCTACCGCCTTATGCGCAAGAACCCCACATTCCAATGGGACAAAGAGGCGGACTATGCGCTAAAAGCGCTCAAAGAAGTGCTACTCGTCGCACCCCTACTTGCCGCACCCGCCGACAAGGAGCCGATGATCATCTACGTCAAAGCCTCCATGCGATTCATCAGCGCTGTGACGTCGTCGAGTGACCAAAAGAGGGAAAGGAGCGCCCCGTACAGTGCCTGGTGTACTACATCAGCGAGGTCCTCACGGAATCATAGCAGCGCTACCCGCAATACTAGAAATTGGTATACGCGGTCTTCCGAGCCCAGTGGCGGCTCCCACTCTACTTCTAGGTCCTCACGGACTCACGGTTGTCTCCTTCGCGCCATTGCAGGACATCATCTACAACCGCGAGGCGACCAAGCGAGTCTCCAAGTGGGCAGTCGAAATCGGTGTCCACAACATCAAGTATGAGCCACGCAAGGCGATAAAGTTGCAGACCCTATCAGACTTCCTCGCCGACTGGGAAAAGGCGCAACAACCAGCGAAGCTGCCATACCTCCACTAATGGTCGCTCCACTTCGACGTGTCCAAGGACGTGGAAGGGCAGGGGCCAGGGTCATACTCACCTCCCCCAAAGGCGACAAGCTCCACTACATGCTACACCTCGACTTCAAGCCCTATTCCTACAACATGGCTGAATACGAGGCCCTCCTGCACAGCATATGAGATTCCAAGGATATGAATGTCAATCGCCTACAGTGCTACGACGACTCTGAACTCGTCGCCGTACAAGTCGCTGGTACCTGCGAGGCCATCTCCCCCACCATGGAAGCATACCGACAAGCGGTAGACTAGCTAGGGGCCACTTTGCCGACTACTCCGTCGAGTGGATCGACAGGCGCAAGAACAAGGAGGCCGATGCCCTCTCCCGCATCGGATCGGCTTGACAAACTCCACCCGCAGGCGTCTTCCGAGACACCATCCACAAACCTTCGGTCTCTCCGTCGAAGGAGATTGACGTCGGGATACTGCTACAACCAGTGCCTGCCCTGGTCGCCATGGTCTCAGATCCAACTGACTGGACCGCGCCATACCTCGCCTACCTCGAGAGAAGAATGCTGCCTTCAGACAAAATGGAGGCATCCATGATAGTGCAATGCTACAAATCCTTTATCATCATAAACGGCGAGCTCTACAAGCACAACATGACCGACATGTTCCAACACTACGTCCAATTAGGGGAAGGACACAAGATCCTCCAGGGCTTCCACGCCGGCGACTGCGGCCACCATGCCGGCGCCCGGTCTCTATTCACCAAGGCCATGCGAGATGGCTTCTACTGGCTCACCGCGCATGCCGACGCCGTCATCATTTTCCAATGCTACGTTGGGTGCCAGAAGTACGCCAAACAGATGCACATTCATGTCTCGGCGCTCAAGAAAATCCCCATCACCTGTCCATTTGTCATGTGCGGCATGGACATGGTAGGCCCCTTCAAAAAGGCTCCTTCTGGCTACACCCACCTCTTGGTCGTAGTCGACAAATTCACCAAGTGGGTAAAAGCCAAGCCAGTCCGTAAGTGCAACGGGAAGATCGCCGCCAAATTCCTCCGCGAGCTCATCTGCCTCTACGGATTCCCGCACAACATAATCACGGACAATGGTACCAACTTTGCAAAGGGCGCCATAGATGAATTCTGTGAGGAGCACAACATATGGCTCGACCTCACCTCAGTCAACCACCCAGAGTCATACGTCCAGGAATAATGCGCCAATCAAAGCATCCTCCATGGCCTCAAGCCGCGACTATAAGTTCCCCTAGAGGAAACTCTGGGATGCTATGTCGAAGAGCTCCCCTCCATCATATGGGGAATCCGCACCTCCATCAACTGGTCAACAGGATTTATGCCCTTCTTCATGGTGTACGGTGCCGAGGCCGTCATGCCAACTGACCTGGAACACGACTCACCTTGGGTCGTCAACTACGCGGAGGCTGACAACGAGCTCGTAAGCCAAGACGGGGTCGACCAGCTCGATGAATCACGCGACCTAGATCACTCCCGCACCGCCATCTACCAGCAGGGACTCTGCTGCTACCACAGCCATAGAGTCTGGACTCATCCATGACAAGAATGGCATGCACAAGCTCTCTCCCCCATGGGAGGACCATTCGCCATAGGGCGAGTCCTCGGCCATGAGGCCTACTACTGCATCGACGTATGAGGTGACGGTCAACTCGATGTCAAGCGGCCGTGGAATGTAAACCTCCTATGGAAGTTCTACACCTAGAACTCCAACTTGTACTCCCCTTGCCATGCAATACAATAAACTTGACTCGCACATATTGTGCCTACTCGCCAAACTCTTTTGCCAATCGCACTCATAATTTTAGCAACACGCTACCCACGGAAGTCAACCCTTGGCTGAGTGACCGGCACAACTAATTAGTCCGGCACAAGGGCACCAAAAGTAATCGGGCCTTGTGTCGTCCACAAAAACGCCAACCCGAAGCCACCATTGGATTCGCCGTGCTCGACTGGCTCGTCGGGCCAAGACAACCATACAGGCTTCATACAGCGACCGGTCCTCCACATCCTCGCGTACAGAGACTCGAACGGTTAAGTACCACCCACAGGCACTTGCCCAAGTCCAAACCCACGCGGCTCGGGAACACACCAAGTATGAGAGCGTATCTTGGACTCGCCACGTGACTGGCTTTCCTGGCCAGGTCGAGAGACGTGTTACAAACAATGCACCATGTCCTCACCTACATTGGGCATGCCACTAGAATGTCTACTTACCATGCTCGGGTACTCGCCTAACCGACCCCGCCCGTGTCCTGGAAAACAACCAAGTATTGAGCACCCCTTGGGTCGCTAAGCGACTGGATCCACGAGCCACGGCGAAAACGACTCTGACTGAACTAACCATCTAACATAAGGAAACTTGCACACATCTGAGGTAAACCCCATTAAAGGGCGGACGCGCTCGAGGACTCGCTCAATAAACAAAAATCACAAAATAACACACAACAACTAACGATTTTCATCCCATTAGCAACAAAATATATTGTTCGCAATCCAGGATTCATACATAGATCCAGTCGCTACTACTAATACAAAGAGCCCCTGGGTAATCATCTATTCTGCAGACTTTCAAGAGGACTAATACCTCATAAACGTATCTATAATTTTTGATGTTACATGCTTGTTTAGTATCCACTTTGCTTTGCTTTGTCTACACTTTGAGGTATTTTTATATGTTTTCTGGGACTAATCTATTAACAAGATGCCACAGTGCCAGTTGCCTTTTTTCTGCTGTTTTTGGTTCCAGAAAAGACAGAAAATAAATATTTTCAGAATTGTATGGGATGAAAGCCAAAGTCAATATTTCACCGAGGAGAACACAGAGCCAGAAGACGAGACAGAGGAGGGCCACGAGGGGACCACACCCCCTAGCTGCATGGCCAGGCCTGGCTCGTGCCTGGGGGGTCCGGCCGCCTCCGGCACCCCCTCGGTCTCCCCCTTCTCCTATAAGAAGCCCCGGATATGAAAACCCTAAGTACCCGATCAGATCTCCATGAAACAGTCTGTAGGCGCCGCCACCATCGCCCCTAGATCGTGGGGAATATGAAGCTGTTCCCGGCACCCAGCCGAAGGGTGGGATCATCCCGGAGGCCTTCTTCATCACCATGCCAGCCTCCGGTATGATGAGCGAGTAGTTCCACCTTGGACTATGGGTCCATATAGTAGCTAGATGGTTGTTTCTCCTCCTTTGTGCTACCATGTTTAGATCTTGTGAGCTCCGTTCATGATTAAGATCATCTATTTGTAATCATGCATGTTGTGTTTGCGGGGATCTGATGGATATTGAGATTACTATGTCAGATTGATTAATGATTTTATCTTGTTGATTCTATCATGTCTGTTTTGTTTGAGATCTTGAATGCTATCTGTTTCTAATAGCTATCTTGGCCAAGTAGATGCTAGTGACTCCAAGAGGGAGTATTTATGCTCGATAGTGGGTTCATGCCTATACTGAATATGGGGAAGTGACATAAATCTCTAAGGTTGTAGATGTGTTGTTGCCACTAGGGAGAAAACAACAATCTCTTGTTCATGGAAAAATTGTATTGTTTACTTTAAACACATTGCTTAAAGCAATTATCCGTTTCTTGCAACTTAATACTAGAGGGGGTTCAGATGATAATCTGAAGGTGGATTACTAGTCATAGATGCAGTTGGATGGCGGTCTATGTATATTTTTGTAATGCCCAATCAAATCTCATAGGATCATGAATGTCTAGTATTGCATTGTTATGCCTTGCTATGTCCTATCAATTGCCCCGCTGTAATTTGTTTACCCAGCATGGTATGTTATTTATCTTAAGGTGAACACCTCTAGTGAACTGTGGACCCCGGTCCAATCTTTACCATTGATACATCTTCCACTGTTACTGTTTACTTTCTGCAAGACACCATTACCTTCCACACCATACGTTTAATCCTTTGTTTTCAGCAAACCGGTGAGATTGACAACCTCACTATTCGCTGGGGCAATGTCTTGAGTTTGTTTTGTTTAGGTTTCCAAGTTGTTAGCAACACCGTAGAGTCGTTTCCTTCCTCCTAATGGTTCGATAACCTTGGTTTCTTATTGAGGGAAAAATTATTGATGTACTCATCGTACCGTGCTCATGGGGTTTCCCGACGAAGCTCTACAGTGATCTGAGCCGCATCAAGGCATTTTCTGGCGCCGTTGCCGGGGAGGTTAAGGACGGCTTCACAAGGGGAGCCTTTACAACCTTTCTCTTTACTATGTTTTTTTCTTATTTTCTTTTTCCTTGTTTTGCTTGCTTCTTTTTATAAAAAATCCAAAAAATTAGTTTCCTTTGGTTTGCTTTTTGTTATAAAAACACAAAAAAATAGCTCCCACTCTAATTGCTGCTGTTGTTGGCTTGCTCCACCTTTGCAAAAATGAACTCTCCTAAGAACACTAAGTTGTGTGACTTCACTAGCACAAACAACAATGATTTCCTGAGTACACCTATTGCTCCACCTGCTCCTGATGCTACCTTTTATGAAATGAAGCCTGCTTTGTTGAATCTTGTGATGAAAGAGCAATTTTCTGGTGCTAGTTCTGATGATGCTGCTTCCCACCTCAATAACTTCGTTGAACTTTGTGAGATGCAATAGTATAAGGATGTATATGGAGATATTAGTAAGCTCAGATTGTTTCCTTTCTCCTTGAGAGGGGAAGCTAAAGAATTGTTGCTATCCTTGCCTAGAAATAGTATTCATTGTTGGATTAAGTGCAAATATGCTTTTATTGGAAAATACTATCCTCCTGCTAAGATTATATCTATGAGAAGTGAAATAATGAAATTTAAACAACTTGATAATGAACATGTTGCGCAAGCTTGGAAAGAATGAAATCTTTGGTAAAGAATTGTCCCACTCATGGAATGACTACTTGGATGATAATCCATACTTTTTATGCAGGGTTAAACTTCTCTTCAAGAAATCTGTTGGATTCTACTGCTGTAGGTACCTTTATGACCATTACTTTGGGTGCTGCAACAAATCTCCTTGATAATTTCATGCTAAACTATTCTGAATGGCACACTGAGAGAGCTCCACATGGTAACAAGGTAAATTCTGTTGAAGAAACCTCCTCGTTGAGTGATAAAATTGATTTTATCATGGCTATGCTTGTTAATAGAAATGCTCATACTGATCCAAATAATGTTCCCTTAGCCTCTTTGGTTTCTCAACAAGAGCAAGTTTTATGTGAACTTCGTTAGAAATAATATTTTTAGCAACAATGCTTATGGTGATAATAACTATAGGCCCTATCCTCCTAATAATGGAAATACTTATCATGGTAGATCTGGAATGCCTAGTGAAGATAGGATTCAAGAAGTTGAAAGATCCACTAAAACCTTTATGAAAATGCAATATGAGCAGAACAAAAATTCACTAAAACTATGGAAAAACAATCTGCTATTTTGAAAAATATTATTCATCAACTTGAGAATTTGAATAGGGAAATTCCTAGTTTACAGTCCAAAATTTTGAGTACTGAGAAAAATATTTCATCTTTGTCTGAAGCATAGTCCTCTTTGATTAATAAAATGGTTGCTAAACCTGAAACCTTGGAAAGTACTTTTGCTGCTAATCATGCCATACAAGTTACTACTGATGAAAATGTTAGACTGTTAGCTAAACTACATGCTTAGCCGGAAAGAGAAGCTGAAATTGCTAGAAACAATAGTGTTTGTACTATTACCACCACCAATAAGGATGATAGTAAACCACAAGAAGTCCCCATTCCTCCTACAACAATGCATAAACCCAATAAGTCTACTACCTGTGATGCTAAGTTTGATTGTGATCTTGATGGTTGCAATATTTATCAAGTCATTATGTTCCTACAAAATCTTGCTAGAGGTCCTAATGCTAGTGATATGAATGTGGCTTTCACGAAACACATTACAGATGCTCTCATTAAAATTAAGGAAGAAAAATTGAAACACAAATCTTCTATTTCTAGGAAAGTAGAAGTTAGTTGGGAACCCATCATTAATATGCAAGTGAATGACTTTGATCTCAAAGCTTCATGTGACCTTGGTTCTAGTGTCTCTATTATGCCTAGAAATATTTATGAAATGCTTGACTTTCCACCTTTGGAAGATTGCAATTTGGATGTCCCACTTGATGATAATTCTAAAAAGAAACTCATGGGAAGTGTTAATGATATTCTTATTATGGTTAACAATGCCTATGTCCCTGTTGATTTCTATGTTTTGGATGTTGAATACAATGCTTCTTGTCCTATTAATTTGGGAAGACCTTTTCTTAAAACTGTTGGTACCATCATTGATAAGAAAGAAGACACCATTAAATATCAATTTCCATTCAAGAAAGTTATTAAACACTTCCCTATGAGGAGAGAGAAGTTACCTTTTTCTCCTCATTTTAAAGCAAAATTTGATTTTAATGCTTCTTCACTTGAAAATACTTGATTCTTGCTTCTTGTGCCTAACTTAAAGGCGTTAAAGAAAAGTACTTCTTGGGAGATAACCCAATAGTTTTCTTGAGTTTTGGAAGTTATTACTTCTGTAATAACCTCTCCTTATCCTTTTTATTTGATGTTTTTGCCAAGAATAACCTCTAATGAGAGGGAAGTGAGATTTGGGGAGTTGCTGTCTCAAAACAGATTTTTGTTCTCCACTGTAAAAATTCTGGAACAATATCTGTATGTCGGATTGAGATGTAATTTTCTGCATAAATCGCCCAGGTTGTTAGCTAACTTTCATTAGTTCAACACTTTTTTATTTGAGCAACAAAAGTTCTTCGAAAAATCGGTTTCTACCTGCTGGTTTGTTTTGATAGATTTCTGCCATTATTTGCATTTGCCTCTTTATCGATTTCTTTTTGGGTTCTCTTTGGTAAATTGAGATTTTTGAGGGAATTTCTATAGTAGCTTATGTCTTTAATGAAAGTTTTTCAGTTTTGAAACTAAACCCAAAGGTCTATTATCTTTTGAATGCACTAATGTTGCTAATGAAGAATGTGTGAAGTTTTGTATGAAGGAAAATTTTCAGGTGAAAGGGAGAAATGATGTAATGAGATGAAGAATGGACAAAAGCTCAATCTTGGGGATGCCACCCCGTGTTAGCCCAAGAAATATTCAAGAGATACAAGCGTCAAATCTTGGGGATGCCCAAGTCATTCCCTTCTTCATCACTAAAAAGCTTAGGTCTTTCTAGACACATCGTTTTTATTGTTTAATGCACTGTTGTGTTGTTCTTGGAGCATCTTAGTTTTTGTTTTTTGGTTTTTGTTTGCTTAGTTTTCTTGAATAAATTAGTTGTACCCACGCTTTCGCTGTGTTGTTTCAAATAAGTTGATTGGTGTTGGAAAGGAGTAGGAAGTTCTTGCTTTAGTAGTACAAGAAGGAGCTTGCTTTGACTATGACCTAGACTTTATCATGTCATGCTATATGTTGTTTTGACCTTATTCTTAGTGATTATTGCTGTAACATGACTTGTTCCAAACAATTAGGATTGCTTAATGTGCCTTGATAGAATCATGTGTTGTTTTAGCATACAAAAGCATAGTATTGTGCTATTCTCCTTTGATGCTTTTTTTGGGTTGACTTGGCACATGATCACACCATGTTATGACTATGAACCAGTCACCTTAGCCTCTATGATCATTTAGTTTTTGACTTGTGGTACCACTTTATGCTTTCATTAGTAATGTTTTGTCGCTCTACATGTTTATGGCCATTATTTCTCTCTTAGTTGGTCACTCCCAGTCTTTTGCTAGCCTCCACTTGTATTGAGTAAACTCTGCTCTTGCATCTAACTCCCAAGAAACCAAGTTATTCCAAAGTGTCCACTATAAATTCCTATGCATGGTGTGTTACACTATTACAAGTATATTCTTGTTTTATCTATCTTCCAAATTAAACTTGTTATGTAAAAGTTATTGATTAAAGCTCTCACAAATTTGATGGCACACTTTATTTTTCTTGCCCCTAATAAACTTGAACCATTATGTCATTTATGTTGTATATGCTTGCACTTATAAGTTGGGATTAGCAGAACTATGCTGTCATGGGGAACGCTTTCAACAATTGTAAATATCTACCCAGTTGATATCATGCTCTTTTGTTTATGGATGTCGTCGGTGTGAAATAAAAGGGGAGCTTGTAAGTCCATGGAGTTATTTGTGTGTGTTAGAGAAACGCTTGGGCCGCTAGCCTAAGCCATGCCTAATCATGGTGGAAACTTGTATCATCACCATAGTGACCAGTCTATGAAGCATTCTTCTTATAAAGAGAGAGAGAGAGATAGAAAAAACATATTGAGAAAATATAAAAAAAGATGAGAAAAGAGGAAAGAGAGAAAAAAACACCATTTTCCCATGGTAAATAAAAATATTGCTAAGATGCTCATATTCTGCTTACCTTTTCATTTTGATATGGGATAGCTCCTGTATCATTGGGCAAGGGGTACCCCGTTGGCGGTTCTCTATGATACACATATACTTACTATAATAAGAACTTACTGCTAACTAAAGTTTAGTAGCATGAGGAGCAGCCCTCATACTCAAGGGACATGAGATTGCCAACTTATACTTTGTCAAGCATATACTCCATATTTTGTTCACTTTAACCTTAATCAGTTCAAGATGCTTATGATAGGGGCAATGAGAGCTGAAAGCTAACAAGTACCATAATTTTTGGAAGCTCTTTATGAAACTTGAAATCCCTGCTTCCTTTTATGAAGGTACTTTCTTCCACTTTTATATTGAGTCTCCACCTTCCATCCTTAGGCAGCAATTAAGAGAGCATAGTTGCCATTCTTAGTTCTATGTGCATTGTCCCAAAACTTAATGATTGATTCATATTGTTGATATTGCTTGTTCGTGAACTATTTGTGTCTAGTCACCCTTATGAACTTTTAAGGTTTCCTATGCATTTATGTTTTGCTAGTCCATGAGGGACAAGCTGAATTCCACTATGCTATGTTTTATATATGTGAAATAAACATACGTCTTTCAATGCATTGTTATTCATGAATCTTTGTTTGTATCCTTTCATGTTGCAGCATAGTTACTTTGTCTTATTGTTAGAACTTCATCTTTCATGCTCATGTTTAGAGTACTTTGATCCCAGCTTTCAATGCTTGCAAATGGTTTGATGTTGATTGTGATGGTGCATGTCACCTCAAAAATTATTCTTTTTATCACTTACCTACTCTAGGACGGGCAGGAGTTAAGCTTGGGGATGCTTGATATGTTGTAAACGTATCTATAAGTTTTGATGTTCCATGCTTGTTTAGTATCAACTTTGTTTTTCTTTATCTACACTTTGAGGTATTTTTATACGTTTTCTGGACTAACCTATGAAAAAGATAACATAGTGCTAGTTGCCTATTTTCTGCTGTTTTTGGTTCCAAAAAATCCAGAAAATAAATATTCTTAGAATTGGATGGGACGAAATCCAAAGTCAATATTTCACCGAGGAGAACATGGAGCTAGAAGACGAGATGGAGGAGGGCCATGAGGGGCCCACATCACCTGGCCCCACGGCCAGGACTGGCCCGCTCCTAGGGGGGTCCTGCCGCCTCGGGCACCCCCTTGGTCTCCCCCTTCTCCTATAAGAAGCCCCTGATACCAAAATCCTAAGTACCCGATCAGATCTCCACCAAACAGTCCTTAGCCGCCGCCACCATCATCCCTAGATCGGGGGGATCGGAAGCTCTTCTCGGCACCCTGCCGGAGGGGAGAGATCATCCTGGAGGCCTTCTTCATCACCATGCCACCCTCCGGTATGATGAGTGAGTAGTTCCACCTTGGACTATGGGTCCATACAGTAGCTAGATGGTTGTTTCTCCTCCTTTGTGCTACCATGTTTAGATCTTGTGAGCTCCGTTCATGATCAAGATTATCTATTTATAATCATGCATGTTAGATTGATTAATGATTCTATCTTGTTGATTCTATCATGTATGTGTTGTTTGAGATCTTGCACGCTCTCCGTTTCTATTAGCTATCTTGGCCAAGTAGATGCTAGTGACTCCAAGAGGGAGTATTTATGCTCGATAGTGGGTTCATGCCTCTATTGAATCTGGGGAAGTGACAGAAATCTCTAAGGTTGTAGATGTGTTGTTGCTACTAGGGAGAAAACAACAATCTCTTGTTCATGGAACAATTGTATTGTTTACTTTACACATATTGTTTACTTTACAACAATTGTTCATGGATACCCGCTGGTGCCGTCGTCGAGGTAGAAATCGTCGGGGAAGTGCGCGATCCCAAGAATCAGCGCAGTCGTGGCCCCGCGGCGAAAGGCCGACCGTGCCAGCCAGTCGACCATGGCCGACTCCTCCTCGAGGTAGAGACACAACTCTGTCAACCCGCTCGGGATCACTTCGGTGGGCCAGATCCCTTGGAGAACGGCCCGAATGTATGCTGCCGAGAGGGTGGTCGAGTCCACCAACATGGTCACACACCTCTTGGCGTCGTATGTCTGCACCTCAGGATCTCCTTCGCATATCGCCCTGCAACAATACCAAGTCAAGATCACAAGGGGTTGCACCCTCAGCCTCACCCGCTCGGGGACTCGCCGACGTAGCGACTCGCCCACTCGGGGACTTGCCCACCACTACAAAAGAATACATCAAAGAAACGCTTACCAAGAAGTGGACAACATTGCTCCGTGGAGAAGTCCTGCAGCACTGTCAACTGGTCTTGCAGACCAGCAACCAATGCATCGGAGACCATCCGCTGCGACGACAGCAGCCTTGGCCCTCTCCTCAAACGAAGTCGCCTCCGCCTTCGTGGTCTCTAGATCCTTTGCCAACGTGGCGATCCGCTCTTCCATGACGGCCAACATCGACTTCGCAATTTCCATCTCGGAGGCTGGAACATAACCCTCGCGGGCCTTGGCGATCGCGGCGGAGCAGTCCTCTACAAAAGGAGAATCGCAATAAGAACTCTGCAAAACAAGACCAAAAACCACCCAAAGCTCGAGTACTCACCCACAGTCGCCTGCAGCTGCTGGTTAAGCTCCTGCGCAGCCCGCGGGTTGCGCTCCAGGCGCTCCTTCGTGGCTTGCCACTCCGACGACTCCCATTGGAGGCCCTGCGAACAGAAAGTAAACGTAAGCCACCAACAAAAGTTCTAAGTGCCTAGCCACTGAAATTCAGCGACTAGCCACTCGGGGACTGGACCGGCAAAAGTTCTAACTGCCTAGACGCTCAAATTCGGCGAGTAGCCACTCGAGGACTCGACAACAAATGTTCTAAGTGCCTAGCCGCTGAAAGTAAGCAACTAGTCACTCTGGGAATGGACAACAAAAATATAAAAGAATCTAGCCTCTGAAATTCAGCAACTAGATCCTCGGGGACTGGACATACCTGGATAGCCGCACCAAGCATGTTGTCGAGCTCGATCGCGTCCACCAACGGCAATAGAAATGACGTCCTCCCACGTCGCTGCCCAACATCTCCATCTACAACCTCAGGCACCTGAGGCGACTGCATCCCTGTCACCACAGCGGAAGCCTTAGCTAAGAAGAGATGGAATGTCGCAGCCACCATTACCGGGGTGCTAGTCGTAATCACCGACACCCCAGCCAGCGCGCCTGACTCGCCCAGCTGCGAGCCCGCTACCTCAGCAGCCTCCAAAGGAGTAGAGGTTCCAGTCGGCGTCTCGCCTGACACGTTGACTAGTCCTTCAGCAGCTACAGCGGAGTTGTCCTCCTTCCTCTTCTTCGCAGCTTCGACTGGTGCCTCGATCACATCACCCTTCCTCTTCTTGGAAGGGTCGACCTCCTCTCCGGTGGTTACTGGTGGCACCATGGCCCCAGAAGGGTGACCAATATTCTTCATGCTAGTTCTGCAAAACGGCGCGATCAACACTCTGACTAGCGACCCATAAAACTACCCCGAATGACTCGGTGCAAACTTACTTGGCGACCGGAATGAAGCATAGACCGGTGCGGATGTGCGCAGGCTTCTCCAACTCCGGGCCTAGCTTGCGCAGGCTTCTTTGATGACGCACCCGCGGCGACAGGCACCTCTGGACCAGGCGACACGGGCGCCCTCTCCGACGGTGATGACCTCAACTCCATGGTCGGGGCAACCCCTGGCCCTGGGATCGCCGATAATGGTGGTGGGATCACCGCAAGCAGAATATCGCCCTCCACCACAACCTCGACTCCCAATACCTTCGCCCCTGGAATCTTTGTTAAAGCCTCGGCCTCTGCGTCATCAGCCTCATCATCCGACTCAAAAATGGCCGCCGACCTGGGCGGCGATGCCGCCTTAGGCACCTTCTTCTTCGTGGGAGACTTCGCCCGCATAGTCTTCCTCGGCATGGCCCGCGCCGCGAGCTATGCTCCTTCACGTCGCCCTCCTCCTCATTGCGCTCCTCGAGGCTTCGACTCGCCTCGAGCTCGCGCTACTTCTGCCCGCGGGTCTTTCAAGCCACAGGTGCGGCGACCTCCACCACATCATCCTTGTCTTCGGAGGAATTGTTTGCATCCTCTTTGAACTCCCCGTAGGATTCTTCATCTACGGGAGGGAGCCAATTCTCCAAGACCTCAAGTAATTGACATACACAAAGGAAACAACAGAAAACCGCGACTGCAACATTGCGACTGCAAAGTCAAGAGAGGAACTTACTATTGGCGAATGGCGCTTCCCCATGGCAGTATACGGAGCACGCCCAGCCTTCGAGTCGGTGTACTCAGCCTCTATGATCTTCTTCAGCACGGCGATGTAATCGTCGGCATTCCAAGTCACCGAGCATGACCTCGTCCCGTCATCCCTGCCAGTGTACTTGTACATCTAGTGGGATCAACTCGCCAATGGCACCAGTCACCGCCCAAGCCAGCAACTGTAAAGGTTGATGGTTTCCAGACCCTCTTTCTTGAGCGTCTGGATATACGTCAGCATATCATCCACGGCCATCCTCTGGTGGTTGGGAATCTTGGTCGTCAGCAGCCGGCGCGACTCACTCCTTTTAGAGGTGTAAGTTGGGAGCGACACCTCGCCCTCCAATGTCGACTCGCTCACGTAAAACCAATACTTCTTCCACTCGCTGGCGGATTTCTTCGGGAGCATCAGATCTAGAAAAGGAGGCCTTAGTCTTCTATTGGAAGGTGAGGCCGCCCTCTGCCAAAATCGGGCCGCCTGACCCTCGCGGCTAACATGGCCGTGGAACATGTCCAGCCACAGGGGTAAATAGAGGCGACGCCCTAGATAGCACTCGCAGAATGCCACGAAAATTATGAGCTAATCGATGCTATGCCACCCCAAATCTGAGGGCTTGATCGCGTAATACATGCAGAATCGCCGGAAGAAGACCAACGTGGGGAATCCGACCCCCCTTTCTAGGTGGCTCAAGAAGCAAATAAATTCTCCAGGGCGAGCATCGGGCTCCATCTCCCTAGTCGCAGGGATCCGCCATTTCCCCTTACAGAGGATTCCCGCCTCCTGGAAGGAATTCAGAAAGGCCACAGTGCACTTGGACTTGCCCCATAGGTTGTTTGGAGGTGCCATTGACAAAGATCTAGACTCACTCGCTCTAGAAATTTCGGATCAGAAGGAGGAAGAAGACTGAGAATGCGCGGGGTCAGAGAAATGCAAGGAAGATTCGCTTCTTTCCCTGTCACTCTCCTTATATAGGGGGGCGCTTCCCGCCAATCTCAGAGAAGCCATTACCTCGCAGTAATTATGCCATATTACCGTTGGATTATCCAATGGCTAGTTTGACTAGGATGATGGTCCAACTTCGTTCACTCGATCATTACTTGAATTGGGCCCATAAGTTTGGCCATTATATATTCAGGCCATGTACTATTTCAGCCCACTGTTATTCTGGCCTTCTACTGTTTCGGCCTGATCTGCATCTAGACTTCTACTGTTCTGGCCTGCTGAGTATCCATCCTTCTACTATTTCAACCTGCTGTGAATCTGGCTTTTTATTGTTACCGGCCTGCTGCGTATCTGGCCATTTACTGTTTAGGCCTAATACAAATCTGGTATTTCATTGTTCTGGTCTGCTGTCTATCTGTCCATTTATTTTTCGAGCCTGCTGACAATCTAGCCATTCACTATTCTGGCCTGCTGACAATCTAGGCTTTTACTGTTACGGCCTACTGACAATCTAGCCTTTTAACCTTCTGTCCTATGGTGAATTTGGCCTATTACTGCTCTGGCCTGCTATAAATCTGGACATTTACTGTTCCGGCCTGCTACAAATCTGGCTGTTTATTGTTCCGGCCTGCTAAAAATCAAGCCTTTTACCGTTCTAGCATGTTGTTATTCTGGCCTTTTATTGTTCCGGCATGCTGACTATCTAGCCTTTTACTATTCCAGCCTTCTAACTATCTAGACTTTTACTGTTTTGGCATGTTGACTATCTAGCCTTTTAGTGTTTGAGTCTATTAGTATTCATGCATGTTACTGTTCTAGCCCATCAGGGTTTTGGCCCCGTACTGATCAGGCATGTCACTATTCCGGCCTTTAAATGTTACGACCACTACTGTTCATATTTACTTACATGCGTCATTTCATTGATTGTTCTGTTCCATCCTGTTACTGTTTTGTCCTTTTATGGAACCACCGAGTTATTTTTTAGAACAACACACGAATGCCAAGACGCCAATAAATACACATGCGAAAATATAAACTATTTATTACAATAATAAAAGTTTATTACAACACATCATTAAACAAGATCTGCATTCTAAAAATTACAAAGTGTTGGTATCCTCAATAAGAGATCAGTACATGGAAATTCGCTTCAATATATCATATGTCCTGTTCTTCAACATTTCAGCTACAGATCTAAGAGCAGCTATATCCTTTCTTTCTGCAAGAAACATAGTCTTCATAAATTTATCACCTGCAGGAGATGTTCTAGATGGACTGATAATTAAGTTGTTTGCTTCAAAAATACAATGGGAGGATGGATGAGAAGAGAGATCACAACTTTGAGTCCTGCATTCGGAGGACTCATGCTTCATTTTAATTGTAGCATGTACAATAAGGCGAAAGGGGTTAAAACAAAGAACAAGGGGAAAAGTAGTATTATATAAATTAGGGATCATTTAAGAGCAAGCATACTAGACGTGGCTAAGAAATTTACTAGGCTTGCATCTAAGAAAATAAAATCTGCTCCACCGTTTACACCAGATAGGGGACCCACTCATATGATTAGAAAGAAATAATAAAGGAATGGGTCTTGTACTAGACCCCAGGTCCACAAAGACTTGCTACACTCACCCTCACCAGTGAAAAAGACTCTCAAACGCTACATATGTTGGACATCCACTATGTATGAATAAACCACACCATAAACCAAAAAGTGCAACTTAAGAACTATGATGCATAAGCTTTAAGTAAGTATGAACTTACAGTAGCTCGTCCAGGCTCATAGTTTCTCCTACTCAAGCGGGTGCGACTCCCGGTTAATCTGCCAGTAGTATCTGAATCAGTAGCTAGAACTCTGGTCCTTGTACTCCATTGTCCTTTCTCTGCATTAAGTCATAACATTTAAAACTGATTTAATTGGTTTGGAAGGATGAAAGCACTTGAAAAACACCAAAAATATAGCATTACAAATGACTAGATGTATGATTCAAACTATCTAGCTGGTTTGGAAGGATGAAAGCAGTTGAAAAAACCAAAAAGATAGCATTAAAAATGACTAGATGGACATTTTTTGAATTAAGCATTCGCAGATAGAAACACAACAAAATATGAATGGAAATGTCATGGAAGGTTTTTAGGTAGAATGACTTAATAACATAATATGCATACATGCAATATAACTTATTAACATGAAAAGAAACTGGCCTAAGTAACACACTGAAACCTCGCACTTCAGCCTTGCTTACCATCAGATTATTAGTGTTGGATCCTTTATGAGTTTTTTCCATGACCCATTCGAGCAATCGAAAATAATAGCATCTACGAGTTAATGTTGCAGGAATACACTGATAGTGTGAGAATGTAAGAAAGAAAATAATAGCAACAACTTATGATGTGGACAAGGACTACCATATGTGGCCACAAAGAAAATGGCCATAACATCCTGGATATTGAACAACATTCTAATGATTTTGTAGCTTACGAGTACAAAAAATAGCAACGGTCAAGAGAAACTATCGGTGTTTGGAGAGGGCGGGTGGGACGTACAAGAGGGCGGCGGTGGTGTTGGCTGGTCATTTCGAGGTGGATCCGGTGAGTTGGGCGGTGAAGATGTTCCCAGTGAAAGAGAGCACCGGTGAGTAAAGATATCCGATGTGTAAGAGAGCATCGACAGTGAAGATGCTCTCATGTAGAAGAGAGCACCAGAAGTGAAGGAGCTCCAGTATAAAAGAGAGGGATGGCGCTGAAGCGACTAGAGGAAGGTGGAGATCGGGAGGGTGTAGGCGGCGAAGAGGTGACAGGAGGAAATAGGTGGGATGACACAAATTTACCACCTATACCCCTCTATTATTGTAGTACTACTATAGTCCTTGTTTCCAGGACAGGGATAGAAGATGAATTTTGCATCAAAAATAATGGGGCTGGAATTTTGAGTAGATGTGCGAGATGTTTCGGCGCTGTGTGGAAATTTTTAGGTTGAAACTTCCAACGTACGCTACTCCGACGCAGCCGCTCCTCACGTCCTGGCCTTGTTTGGACCGACACAACAACGACAGCATGCTTACCAGCATCTAAATGAGTTTCCACACATTTGCCGAAATTGATAGGAATTATATTTTGAAAGCTTTCAAACAATATGACCAAGGTCATGGCCATATCTCTGCCATAATTTATGACAACGTGTCTATATTTTGTAGGTTGGTGTATCTTGTCATTTCAAGCAATGTTTACAAAACTAGAGTCCTGATTTCATTGATATATATAATGCCCTGCTTGGTCAGGGTCATTTAGGTGTTTACACTACAAGAAATCTGGTGACACATGACCCTCCATATTGGTCACTAGAAGGTCACAGTTTTTAATTTGTGACCAAATACAGAAGGTCCAAAGCTAAGCGTCACTAGTTAAACACCATGACCTTTTCTCTAAATTGGTCATAGATATCTATGAACAATATAGATGGTCACGGATTCTATGACCAACTGTATTGGTCATAGACTTTCTGCCCTGTCCACGTAGGATCCTACGTGGCAAATTTGTGACCGATTCGAAAGGTCATGGATCATATTTAGCCCAGTCCAGATAGGTGTTTTAGATGGGCCAAGCCCAACAATTTAGCATATTTTCATGATAATATCTGTCAACTCTGGTTAAATGGGCCAAGTCCAATAGTTTAGCCTTTTAAATTTCTTAGACTTTCCACTTTATTGCTGGCCTTCGGCTTTTAGCAATTCATTTACTTTTGGACCTTGGCCCTTTAGCAATTCATTTTCCTTTTTGCTCTTGGCCTTTTAGAAATTCATTTATTTTTGGGTCATTTGTCCTTTTACAGTTAAATTTCATGTCAGTTTCAAATTTTCGTTTCCCAAATATGCCTCATATTTGTTTTGGGTAATGGCCTTTTTGCAGCCCAACTAGTTCCGAATATCAACATAAATTTCAGCCCAGTTTGGAAATGTTCGGCCCAAGGCATCATAGCCAAACTACCAAATACGACCTAGGATAGATAGACAGCAAATAAAATAATCAACCAACAATAACAAGGATACATAGAAATACAAAAATATAGCTAACATATTTTCAAGTAACAAACATACTTGATCCATCAAGTTACAAACAGATAGCAAACAGGTTCAGGTTCACAAACAGACTTGCTACATCAATTCGGGTTCACAAGTTCACAGCCATGCATCAATCATAGTTCACAAAGATATAGAAAGAATAGTTCCCAAAACTAGTCCAACAACATAGCTAGTTCCTCGAACTACTAGTTCCCAGATTCTTTACCAACATAGCTGCATCAACAGTTCCCAGATCCTTTACCACCAAGTAGTGCCATCAAGTGAGCATACCTCGCGTCATTTTATTCTGTCTTTTTTCACAACAGCTCGAACTCTTTGTCGCATGCAACTTGTGCAGCTTCAGAGTCCTCTGACCTCTTCTTGAGCATGGCCCCTTCCTCTCGAGATCTATCTAGATTTTCTTCTAAGTCACATACATGTGCAGCTAAAGTAGCATTGGATTTGCTGGCCTTGTTTGTAGATGACTTGAGCCCAACGGTGGTCAAGAAAGTACTTGACTTGCAATCCGCTGAAGCAAGCACTGCAGCAACAACCTCAACATCATACTTGGGTTGCTCACTGTCTTCTAGAGGTACAGCCTTCATATTTTCCATCTAGACCTGGTATATGGAGAATTTCACATTATTGGGAGAATAGATTTTTAGGACTCCAACAATCATCTAAAGCACAAGTGAACAACTACAGAACCGACAGTACTATTGAATAACAATCGGAGAAAGAAACAAGTCACATGATCATTCAAAGATTTACTTACAATAGCCTCCTTCACTTGCTCCGAAAATCCGTTTTTCATGCTGTTGTGTGTGCTTTTAAACAGATCAATGGCAGTCAGCTCTTCACCCTGGCGTTCCTCCCTTTGAAATTTTATTCAACAAGAATCAGAATCAAAGCAAAAGCTTTCGAGACAATAGTGATGTGGGCATAAATAAAATCAAGTCTTACGGTGGAAAATATAGGCGCGATGTACGGCCTTGAACCAGTTTTCTGCTACAACTTGACCTTTTCTTGGTTGGCCTTGTTAGACTCACAAGTTTTCTGCAAAAAAAGACTATAATCACTAGCACAAGAAACAGCACCCAGCCAGCTACCACAATAAACAGCACCCAGCATAGCCAATACATGTAGAAAAAACCATGGGCACAAACACAACAATACCTTGTGTCTTGGGGTAGACCACAAATCAGACCTTGCCATTCATCATCCGACAGGCCTTTAAGCAGAGACTTGATGCAAACTTGATTTTCTGGTACGTCATCAAGGAATAGCTTCCTGATTTTGTGGCGTCTATTCTTTGATACCTTCTGCAGCATATCAGTGCATGCACACTTAATGATCTCCGAGTTGGTGTCCATCACAAAGTTTGCCAGCCAAGAGAACAAACAAGGGAAGTACATGGTTAACAGTGAAATGGCAGGTGTTACAGTGAGAAAGAAACGCACCTAGCTATGAGAGAATTAACTTACATAAACTTTCCCAATGAAGTTCTCCACGAGGTTCTCGTTCTTTTTGTAGTCCTTGAAATGTGGCAGCACCGGAGTATGGGTTCTTGCGTTAAGTCCATACTCAGAGGCAAGCTTTGCAGCCTGCACAGGATCCTGTAGATGCTTCATCCCTTCGGAAATGTGTATTTTCACCTTGGTACCCAGCGCCTTGGTCATCCTTTCGAGCTATGCACCCTTTCTTTTGTTACACCTGGCCATAGTGATTATCTCTGAAAATGAAATCAACATCATTAATAAGAAGTACAAATGAAATAATGGTTCATAGATGAATTGCTTCCAATTAGGAAATGAACTAGAAAAAATAGAGGTGACAAGATTGCCTTGATCACACATTGCCTGCTCGGGTTCTTCACGTTCTTTGGGTTCTTCAGAAATTATAGCTGAGCGGAGTCGCTGATCCGTGATGACAGGGGTGAGGTCCATGTAGGCAGATCTTGCTTCATCCATGGAGACAAGCACTATATCCTTTCTTTTGGTACGCTTGGCCACGGTGATTATCTCTGAAAATGAAATTAACCACATTAACAACAAGTACAAATCAAGGGATGGTTCTGGCAAACAGGCAGGCATACGTGCATTGCTTACATTTAGGAAATGAACTAGTAAAAGAGAAGCAGTATATAAACTTGCCTTGGTCATGCTTCTCAAGTTCTTCAGCTTCATTAGAAATGGCAGCAGAGTCAAAACGTTGATTCCTGGCCACAAGGCTGAGGTCCATACAGATAAAACTTCCTTGATCAGTGGACTGAAACCCATCATCAAGGCGTGGTGAGCTCTACACACGAGTCTCCTTTCCTTTCTGCCTCGTCCCTCTAGCATGAGTAGGTACATCATCTTCCAAAATGCTCTTTGATGCTCCTGGAGCTACCACGAAAACCCTACCCGGAGCCATTGCACTTTATGCTTCTAGTCTCTTCCTAGGCTTCTTCACAACACTCTTCTTCCTCCTAGAAAACATGTGGGACTTGTATGAATAGCAAATAGAATGTCATTAGATCACAAGTAAAAATATTGTGTGAGCATATAATGTAAGGAAAACAAGAAATCACAAAAGCAAACAAAGTAACCCCCCTGCAAACTAAGTTAAAGTTTACACCTTGACATTCTTATCCATAACATTGTCATTGACCTCCTCTTCATCAATGACTTCATCATCTCGAGGATTTTATTCTAATATTTCGCCATGTGATATCTCAGATGCTGAGGCCGCACTGGTAATTCCACTAACTGCGGGACCATCACTCAAATTTCTAATCATCGAGACTAGTGCATTGATGCCAAGTGACTAGAATATGCGGTTGTTCCGCATAATTGTTTTAGCCCTAAGCTTCTAAATTTCAGTGAGTGGCGCTTCTTGACATGGATAGAAAAAACATACTATTAGATGTATGGTTGAAATGCATTGACAAGCATTACAACTCAAACAGCTATAAGTATGCTATCAGTTTATATTTCTATTTACTCCTAGTAGACTAACAGGACAATCAGAATATAACAGGGTTATTCATATTATTTCAATGCACATCAACTACCAGATTGAAAACAAAACATGGGTAAAAATTCTTGTCATGCTTCATACAAACACAGAAACCCAGAGACACATTCATAAATAAAACTAACAGTGTAAGTGCAAGTTCCCTACCAACCAACTGTGTCTTCTTAGTCATCCTTGTCATGGATGATATCGGTGTTGTTGGATCCTTGCTAATTAGTTTGATGATGTCCAACTGAACTAATATCTCACAAAAAAGAGTGCACAAGAGTTATATACACCATAGATAACTAAGAATCAGCATGGTCAATACACATTATTCAAATTTTTCTATTGTTGCTTATGGCTTTCCTCATTGGGCAGTAATAACTAAACAAATAAGCTAGCATGTAATGTTATATGGATGCTGCTAGGTTACAGCAGTAACTATTGTTTCTTATCCCAAACCAATAATAGCTGAATAAATAATTTAGGATGTCATTAGCAAGCAAGCAAGTAACTATAATGTAGGAAACATCTCCAGTTGTTACAGCAAGCAAGCAACTATAGTACCACTACTTTCTACTTTCATGATCAGTAACTTCAAGCAATCAAGCAAGCAACTATAGTACTACTACAATCATGTTATAGCAATCAAGAAACTATAGTACTACTAATTTCATATTATAGCAAGCAACTAAATATACTACTACTATTGTTTCTTATACCAAAGCAAGAAAGCAAACAGCAAGCAAGCAGCATGAGCAGTAACTTTACTACTATGTTACAGCTACCAAGTAACTATACTACTACTATTGTCGGTTATGCCAAAGCAAGCAAACAAGCAAGCAACAAGCAGCAAGCAAGCAATAGTTGCAATATACCCTGTTCAGTTGTTCAGTACTGTTATGTTGGCAAGCTCCGGTTTGATTTTTTCTTGCTCCATTTCACCTCTCTTCTTTCTATCCTTTTCCAACAAAAATAAATGTATGAAAGCTCTATTTAAGGATACACTCTAGCTCCACATATATCAGCAATAGAATACAATAGCATGTTCCTTTAGAAAAGTCTAATAGTATGAACTCTAGTCTTGTTCCTTTCAGAAAATGGACTCCTAAATCCCATGAGAATTAAACCCACTAAATCCTATGGCAATGAAACCCTAATGGCATGAACAATAGGCATGGTAAGAAACCCTAACCCGAACCCTAGGCATGGCAAGAAACCCTAACCCGAACCCTAGGCATGGCAAGAAACCTAACCCAAACCCTAGGCATGGCAAGAAACCCTAACCCTAGACATGGAACAAAATCCTAACGGCATAACCCTAGTCATGGCATGACATAGAATAGGAGGATCTGAGGAGGACAGCAGACGAACTCGCCTGAACAGATCGGTGGCAGTCGTAGGTTGCAGCTACCCGCTTGTGGCCATCGTTGGCGTGCACGTGGCTGTCGTCTTCCTGAGCGCACGCGTGGTCATCGTCTTCCTGAGCGCGCGCGTGGCCGTTGCCTTCGCGAGTGCACGTCTGGTCATTTTCTTTGTGAGCGCATGCTTGGTCGTCGTATTCTTGGGTGGGGGTGAATGGGGAATGGAGAAGTGGGGGTCGAATGGATGGGGATCTGAGGGATTTGGGTAGATGTCCATCTCCTCATGTGGTTTGTCCGAATTTCCCTTATCTTTTTCTCTTTTGGTGAGCATGTTTGTCATTGTGTTCTCGAGGCGGGAATTTCCAATGGGAAGTTTTTGGTGAAGTGGAGGAAAATTTGGTGAAGCTAGAAAATTTTGGGCATTTGGAAGCTCCTTTCATATTATGTGCCCTAGTATTAGGAGTACAAAAAAATATTTTTTTGAGAGAAAGTACAAATAAAATGTTCTGAAGTGCCATCGGCTCATTTTTATAAAATATTAGACCACATGTTATGTAAAATTGAACAATCGTTTGCAACTACAATCTTCCTAGGCACTTCTCATGAAGTAGACAAGTTTCCGCAGATTCGGCTACAGCTCTGCAAAATTTGAACTAGAGGCTTGCTTTGTATATTTCTCATGAGTTTTCCTAAAAATCATTTTTACAGTTAGGGCATGTTATTCAAGTTGTGACAAGATCCAAACCGGTTTGACCGAAATGGTGAGTTCCCCCGTAACAATTAAGTTTCTATATTCGTTTTTAGGTGATAGCGCATGTCTACGATGGGGGTGACACATGGGTACTAGGTTTTGGACATTCCAGCATTCCACCGCACTTTAATACACATTCTAGGGTCCATAGCAAGATTTGGAGGTATTCCGATGCTCCGAGCTTCTTCTAACGAAACCCTGATTTGTGGGCCCCAGATCGTCTACCCCCTAGATGTTCTTCTCTGATAGGGGTAGCCTGGTGGATTTTCCTATTGGTTTGTGCTTGGTTGGGTCATAGGATAATTCCAAACCATGTTTGGGCACAAGTTCTGACAAGATCCAACCCAGTTTCAGCGAAATGGGGAGTTCCCGACCCCCTAATAATGAAATTTCGAGAACACCTTCGTTTTTAGGTGACATCGCATGTCTGAGAAGGGGTCACACTTGGGAACCAGGTTTTGGACATTTCAACATTCCACCACACTTTAATACACATGCTAGGGTCCATTTCAATGTTTTGGAGGTATTCCTATGCCCCGAAGAGCTTCTTCCTACGAAACCCTAATCGGTGGGCCCAGATCGTCTACCCCCTAGATGTTCTTCTAACAGGGGTAGCCCGGTGGACTTTTCTATTGTCTCATACTTGGTTGGCTCATAGGATAATTCAAAACCATGTTTGGGAACATGTTGTGACAAGATCCAACGCGGTTTCACCGAAACAGGGAGTTCCCGGCCCCCTAACAATTAAATTCTAGAACACCTTCATTTTTAGGTACTAGTGCATGTCTGCGAAGAGGGTGACACTTGTGAAAAAAGGTTTTGGACATTTTCAACATTCCACCACACTTTAATACACATGCTAGGGTCCATTTCAAGGGATTGTATGTATTGTGATGCTCCGAAGCGATTCCTCCTATGAAACCTTGATCTATGGGCCCTGGATCATCTACCCCTAGATGTTCTTATGAAAGGGGTAGACAGGTGGATTTTTCTCTTGGTTTGTTCTTGGTTGGGTTATAGGATAATTCCAAACCATGTTTGGGCACAAGTTGTGATAAGATCCAAATCGGTTTCACTGAATCGGGGAGTTCCCCTCTAACAATTAAATTCTAGAACATCTTCGTTTTTAGGTGATAGCGCATGTCTGCGAAGAGGGTGACACTTGGGTACCAGGTTATGGACAATTCAGCATTCCACCACACTCTAATAAACATTCTAGGGGTCCATTGCATGATTTGGAGGTAATTCGATGCCTCGAAGCGCTTCTTCCTAGAAAACCCTGATACGTGGGCCCAGATCGTCAACCTCCTAGATGTTTTTCTGACAGAGGTAACCCAGTGGACTTTTCTATTCTTTTGTGCTTGGTTGGGTCATATGATAAATCAAAACCATGTTTGGGCACAAGTTGTGACAAGAACCAACCCGGTTTCAGCGAAGAAAGGACTTCCCGGCCCCCTAACAGTTAAAATCCCAGGATCTTCGTTTTTAGGTCATAGCGCATGTCTATGAAGGGGGTGACACTTGGGTACCAGTTTTTGGACATTTGAGCATTCCACCACACTTTGATACACATTCTAGGGTCCATTGCAAGGTTTTGGAGGTATTCCGATGCTCTGAAGCGATTACTCCTATGATACCCTGATCTCTGGGCCCCAGATTGTCTACCCCTAGATGTTCTTATGAAAGGGGTATCCCGATGGATTTTTCTCTTGGTTTGTGCTTGGTTGGGTTATAGGATAATTCCAAACCATGTTTGGGAACAAGGTGTGACAATATCCAACCCGGTTTCACCAAAACGGGGAGTTCCCCTCTAACAATTAAATTCCAGAACATCTTCGTTTTTAGGTGATAGCGCATGTCTGCGAAGAGGGTTCCACTTGGGTACCAGGTTTTGGAAAATTTATCATTCCACCACACTCTAATACACATTATAGGGGTCCATTGAAAGGTTTAGACGTAATTCGATGCCCTGAAGCGCTTATTCCTACAAGACCCTGATCCGTGGGCCCAAATCGTCAACACCCTAGATGTTCTTCTGACATAGGTAGCCTAGTGGACTTTTCTACTCGTTTGTGCTTGGTTGGGTCATATTGATAAATCCAACCATTTTTGTGCACAAGTTGTGACAATAACCAACCCGGTTTCACCGAAACAAGGACTTCTCGGCCCCCTAACATTTAAATTCCAGGATCTTCGTGTTTAGGTGATAGCGCATGTCTACGAAGGGGGTGACACTTGGGTACCAGGTTTTGGACATTTTAGCATTCCACCACACTTTCATACACATTCTAGGGTCCATTGCAAGGTTTTGGAGGTATTCCGATGCTCTGAGGTGCTTCTTCCTATGAAACCCTGATCTGTGGGCCCCAGATCTTCTACCCCCTAGATGTCCTTATGCAAGGGGTACCCCGGTGGATTTTTCTCTTGTTTTCTGCTTGGTTGGGTTATAGGATAATTCCAAACCATGTTTGGCCACAAGTTGTGGCAAGATCCAACCCGGTTTCACCAAACGAGGAGTTCCCAGCCCCCTAATAATTAAATCCCAAAACACCTTCGTTTTTAAGTGAGATCGCATGTCTGAGAAGGGGTCACACTTGGGAACCAGGTTTTGGACATTTCAACATTCCACCACACTTTAATACACATGCTAGGGTCCATTGCAAGGTTTAGAGGTATTCTGATGTCTCGAAGAGCTTCTTCCTACAAAACCGATTAGTGGGCCTGGATCGTCTGCCCCCTAGATGTTCTTATGAAAGGGGTAGCCCTGTGGATTTTCCTCTTGGTTTGTGCCTGGTTGGATCATAGGATAATTCCAAACCATGCTTGGGAACAAGTTGTGACAAGATCCAACCCAGTTTCACGGAAACGGGGAGTTCCTGGCCCCCTAACAATTAAGTTTTAGGATCTTCGGTTTTAGGTTACATCCCATGTCTACGAAGGGGTCACACTTGGGAACCAGGTTTTGGACATTTCAATATTCCAACACACTTTAATACACATTCTCAGGTCCATTGCAAGGTTTGGTGGTAGTCCGATGCCCCGAAGAGCTTCTTCCTACAAAACCCTGATTTGTGGGCCTGGATTTTCTACCCCCTAGATGTTCTTATGAAAGGGGTAGCCCGATGGATTTTTCTCTGGGTTTGTTCTTGCTTGGGTTATAGGATAATTCCAAACCATGTTTGGCCACAAGTTGTGACATGATCCAACCCGGTTTCACCGAAACGGGGAGTTCCCGACCCTTTAACAATGAAGTTTTAGGATCTTCGTTTTTAGGTAATAGCGCATGTCTACGAAGGGGGTGACACTTGGGTACTAGTTTTTGGACATTTCAACATTCCACCATACTTTAATACACATTCTAGTGTCCACTACAAGGGTTTGGAGGTATGCCGATGCTCCGAGGAGCTTCTTCCTATGAAACCCTGATCTATGGGACCCAGATCGTCTAGCCCCTAGATGTTCTTATGAAAGGGGTAGCCCGGTGGATTTTTCTCTTGGTTTGTGCTTGGCTGGGTTATAGGATAATTTCAAACCATGTTTGGGCACAATTTGTGAAAAGATCCAACCCGGTTTCACCTAAACGGGGAGTTCCCTGCCCCCTAATAATTAAATTCCAAAACACCTTCGTTTTCAGGTGACATCGCATGTCTGAGAAGGGGTCACACTTGGGAACCAGGTTTTGGACATTTCAAAATTCCACCACACTTTAATATACATGCTAGGGTCCATTACTATACACTTGGGATGTCCCGAAGAGCTTCTTCCTACAAAACTAATATGTGGGCCTAGATCGTATACCCCCTAGATGTTCTTATGAAAGGGGTAGGCCGGTGGATTTTCCTCTTTGATTGTGCTTGGTTGGGTCATAGGATAATTCTGAACCATGTTTGGGCACAAGTTGTGACAAGATCCAACTAGGTTTCACCGAAACGGGGAGTTCCCGGCCCCCTAACAATTAAGTTTGAGGATCTTCGATTTTAGGTGACATCGCATGTCTGCGAAGGGGTCACACTTGGGAACCAGGTTTTGGACATCTAAAAATTCCACCACACTTTAATACACATCCTAGGGTCCATTTCATGGTTTCGAGGTTTTTCGATGTCCCAAAGAGCTTCTTCCTACAAAACCCTGATCCCTGGGCCTGGATCGTCTACCCTCCTATATGTTCTGATGAAAGGGGTAGCCCGGTGGATTTTTCTCTTGGTTTTTCTTGGTTGCGTTATAGGATAATTCCAAACCATGTTTGGGCACAAGTTGTGACAAGATTCAACCCGGTTTCACCGAAACGTGGAGTTCTTGGCCCCCTAATTATCTATTAAGTTTCAGGATCTTTGTTTCTTAGGTGATAGCGCATGTCTACGAAGGGGGTGACACTTGGGTACCAGGTTTTCGACATTTCAGCATTCCACCACCGCACTTTAATACACATGGTAGGGTCCATTGCAAAGGTTTGTATGTATTCTGATGCTCCGAAGAGCTTCTTCTAACGAAACCCTTATTTGTTGCCCCGGATCGTCTACCCCCTAGATGTTCTTCTAACAGGGGTAACCCGGTAGATTTTCCTCTTGGTTTGTTCTTGGTTGGGTAATAGGATAATTCCAAACAATGTTTGGGCACAAGTTGTGACAAGATCCAACCCGGTTTCAGCGAAGCAAGGACTTCCCGGCCAATTAAATTCCAGGATCATCATTTTTTCGGTGATAGTGCATGCCTACGAAGCGGGTTGCCCTTGGGTACCATGTTTTGGACAGTTCAGCATTCCACCACACTTTAATACACATACTATGGTCCTTTGAAAGGGTTTGGCGGTATTCTGATGCTCCAAGGTGCTTCTTCCTATGAAACCCTGATCTATGGGCCCAGAATCGTCTACCCCCTAGATGTTCTTATGATAGGGGTAGGCCGGTGGGTTTTTCTCTTGGTTTGTGCTTGGTTGGGTTATAATATAATTTCAAACCATGTTTGGGCACAATTTCTGACAAGATCGAATCCGGTTTCACCAAAACTGGGAGTTCTCAGCCCCCTAATATTTAAATTTCTAGAACACCTTCGTTTTTAGGTGACAGCGCAAGTCTGTGACGGGTTCACACTTGGGAACCAGGTTTTGGACATTTCAGCTTTCCAACACACTTTAATACACATGCTACGGTCCATTGCAAGGTTTGTATGTATTCTGATGCCCCGAAGAGCTTCTTCCTACAAAACCCTGATCTGTAGGCCTGGATCGTCTACCCCCTAGATGTTCTTATGAAAGGGGTAAACCGTTGGATTTTCTTGGTTGGGTCATAGGATAATTCCAAACCATGTTTGGTAACAAGTTGTAACAAGATCCAACCCGGTTTCACCGAAACGGCGAGTTCCCGGCTACCTAACAATTAAATTTTAGGATCTAAGTATTTAGGTGATAGCACCTGTCTATCACATGCTAGGGTCCATTGCAAGGTTTCGAGGTATTCCGATGCGCTCCGAAGAGCTTCTTCTAACGAAATCCTGATTTATGGGCCCAGGATCATCTACCCCCTAGATGTTCTTCTAACAGGGGTAGCCCGGTGGATTTTACTCTTGGTTTGTGCTTGGTTGGGTTATAGGATTATTCCAAACCATGTTTGGGAAAAAGTTGTGACAAGATCCAACCCGGTTTCACCTAAACGGTGAGTTCTCGGCCCCTAACAGTTAAGTTTCAGGATCTTCGTTTTTAGGTAACATCTCATGTCTCCGAAGGGGTCACACTTGGGAACCACGTTTTGGAAATTTCAAAATTACACCACACTTTAATACACATGCTAGGGTCCATTTCAAGGTTTGGAGGTATTCCGATGCCCCGTAGAGCTTCTTCCTACAAAACTCTGATCCGTGGGCCTGGATCGTCTACCCCCCTAGATGTTCTTATGAAAGGGGTAGCCCGGTGGATTTTTCTCTTGGTTTTTGCTTTTTTGGGTTATAGTATAATTCCAAACCATTTTTGGGCACAAGTTGTTAAATGATCCAACCCGGTTTCACCAAAACGTGGAGTTCCCGGCCCCCTAACAATTAAGTTTCAGGATCTTCGTTTTTAGGTAATAGTGCATGTCTACGAAGGGGGTGACTCTTGGGTACTAGGTTTTGGACATTTCAGCATTCCACCATACTTTAATACACATGCTAGGTCCATTTCAAGGGTTTGGAGGTATTCCGATGCTCTCAGGCGCTTCTTCCTATTAAACCCTGATCAGTGGGCCCTAGATCGTCTACCCCCTATATGTTCTTATGAAAGGGGTGGCCCGGTGGATTTTTCTCTTAGTTTGTGCTTGGTTGGGTTATAGGATAATTCCAAATCAAGATTGGGCACAATTTGTGACAAGATCTAACCCGGTTTCACCGAAACTGGGAGTTCTTTGCCCCCTAATAATTAAATTTCCAGAACACCTTTGTTTTTAGGTGACATCGCATGTCTGCGAAGGGGTCACACTTGGGAACCATGTTTTGGACATTTCAACATTCCTCCACACTTTAATACACATGCTAGGGTCTATTGCAAGGTTTGGCGGGATTCCGATGCCCCGAAGAGCTTCTTCCTACAAAACCCTGATTTGTGGGCCTGGATCGTCTACCCCCCTAGATGTTCTTATGAAAGGAGTAGCCCGGTGATTTTTCCTCTTGGGTTGTGCTTGGTTCGGTCGTAGGATAATTCAAAACCATGTTTGGGGCACAAGTTGTGACAATATACAACCCATTTTCACCGAAACGGGGAGTTCCCGGCCGACTAATTAACAATTAAGTTTTAGGATCTTCATTTTTTAGGTGATAGCGCATGTCTACGAATGGGTGACAATTGGGTACTAGGTTTTGGACATTTCAGCATTCCACCAGCGCACTTTAATACACATGCTAGGATCCATTGCAAAGGTTTGAAGGTATTACGATGCTCCGAAGAGCTTCTTCTAACGAAACCCAGATTTGTGGGCTCCAGATCATCTACCCCCTAGATGTTCTTCTGACAGGGGTAGCCCAGTGGATTTTCCTCTTGGTTTGTGCTTGGTTGGGTCATAGCATAGTTCGAAACCATGTTTGGGCACAAGTTGTGACAAGATCTAACCCGGTTTCAACGAAACGAGGAGTTCCCGACCAATTAAATTCTAGGATCTTCGTTTTTTCGGTGATAGTGCATGCCTACGAAGCGGGTTAAATTTGGGTAAAATGTTTTGGACATTTCATCATTCCACCACACTTTAATACACATGTTAGGGTCCATTTCAAGGGTTTGAAGGTATTCCGATGCTCCGAGGTGCTTCTTCCTATGAAACCCTGATCTGTGGGCCCATAATAGTCTACCCCCTAGATGTTCTTATGAAAGGGGTAGCTCGGTGGATTTTTCTCTTGGTTTGTGCTTGGTTGGGTTATAGGATAATTTCAAACCATGTTTGGGAACAATTTGTGACAAGATCCAACCCGGTTTCACCGAAACAGGGAATTCTCTGCCCCCTAATAATTAAATTTCTAGAACACCTTCGTTTTTAGGTGACATCGCATGTCTACGAAGGGGTCACACTTGGGAACCCGGTTTTGGACATTTCAGCATTCCACCACAGTTTAATACACATGCTATGGTGCATTGAAAGTTTTGGAGGCATTCCGATGCCCCGAAGAGCTTCTTCCTACAAAACCATTATCCGTGGGCCTAGATCGTCTACCCCCTAGATGTTCTTATGAAAGGGGTAGGCAGGTGATTTTCCTCTTGGTTTGTGCTTCGCTGGATCATAGGATAATTCCAAACCATGTTTGGGCACAAGTTGTGACAAGATCCAACCCGGTTTCCCCGAAACGGGGAGTTCCCGGCCAATTAAACTCCATGATCTTATTTCGGTGATAGTGCATGCCTACGAAGAGGGTTACACTTTGGTACCATTTTTTGGACATTTCAGCATTCCACCACACTTTAATACACATGCTAGGGTCCTTTGCAAGGGTTTGGAGGTATTCCGATGCTCCGAGGTACTTCTTCCTATGAAACCCTGATCTATGGGCCCAGAATCGTCTACCCCCTAGATGTTATTATGAAAGGGGTAGCGCGGTGTATTTTTCTCTTGGTTTGTGCTTGGTTGGGCTATAGGATAATTGCAAACCATGTTTGGGAACAATTTTTGACAAGATCCAACCAGGTTTCACAGAAACTGGGAGTTCTCGGCCCCCTAAAAATTAAATTTCCAGAACACCTTCGTTTTTTGGTGACATCGCATGTCTACGGCAGGGTCACACTTCGGAACCAGGTTTTGGACATTTCAGCATTCCAACAGACTGTAATACACATGCTAGGGTCTATTGCAAGTTTCGGAGGTATTCCGATGCCCCGAAGAGCTTCTTCCTACAAAACCCTGATTCGTGGGCCTGGATCGTCTACCCCCCCTGGATGTTCGTATGAAAGGGGTAATCCAGTGGATTTTCCTCTTAGTTTGTGCTTGGTTGGGTCATAGGATAATTCCAAACCATGTTTGGGTTCACCAAAACGGCGATTTCCTAACCAATTATATTCCAGGATCTTCCTTTTTCGGTGATAGTGCATGCCTACGAAGCGGGTTACAGTTGGGTACCATGTTTTGGACATTTCAGCATTCCACCACACTTTAATTCACATGCTAGGGTCCATTGCAACGGTTTGGAGGTATTCCGACGCTCTGAGGCGCTTCTTCCTATGAAACCCTGATCTGTGGGCCTAGAATCGTCTACCCCCTAGATGTTCTTATGAAAGGGGTAGCCCTGTGGATTTTTCTCTTGGTTTGTGCTTGGTTGGATTATAGAATAATTGCTAACCATGTTTGGGCACAATTTGTGACAGGATCCAACCCGGTTTCATCGAAACTGGGAGTTCTCGACCCCCTAATAATTAAATTTCCCTAACACCTTCGTTTTTGGTGAAATCGCATATCTACGAAGGGGTCACACTTGGGAACCAGGTTTTGGACATTTCAGCATTCCACCACACTTCAATACACATTCTAGGGTACATTGCAAAGTTTCAGTAGTAGAAAACAGGCCTTTCGTCCCGGCTGTGGCTGGGGCCAGGACTAATGGCCCGCGCCGGACGGCCCGAGCCACCCCAAACCATAGGTCCCGACCCGTTAGACCCCATTAGTCCCGATTTGGGACACAAAACAGGACTAAAGGGTCTGGGGCCTGTCGCTCGCTGCGAGCACCCCCTTTAGTCCTGGTTTGTGTCTCAAACCGGGACTAGTGGTCTGGCCCTATTTATATGGCACAACCCCGTCCTCCTATCAACTTTTTTTTCCTGGTGAGAGAGGTGGTGTTGTGCTATTTTTTTTCTTTTTCATATGCACTAGAGGTGTTCGGTGAAATGTCCATTAGAGCGATGCGAGTTTAGGTCACACAAGACAGACATGATATGAGGTGCCCGAGCCACACTTAAGTTTTCTCATCTTTGTTTCCAAGTGTAATAAAAGGATAGCAACTATTTTCTCGTTTAGACCGCGGGGTACTAATTTGAGCATCGTGATTGCGTTTGATATATATTTGTATGATACAGATGAGCCATCCATGGATGTACGGTGACCGACGCTCTGCCGCTTTCAAAGAAGGCGTGCGTTCTTTTCTACTTGTGGCCGAGGAGAACAAGCGGTGCGATGGTTTTATGTGTTGTCCATGTGTTGACTGTAGGAATGAGAAGGCTCACACTTCCGCAAGAGTCATTTAGAGCCACCTGCTTTGGTCTGGTTTTATGTCCGGCTATAATGTTTGGACCAAACACGGAGAAAGAGTGGTTGTGATGGAAGACGACGATGAAGAAGAGAACGATGATGACAACCACCGATCTATGTTTCCTAAATAAGCTGATACCATAATGGAAGACAATGAAGAAGAAGGAGGTGAAGAACGGGAACCAGACCGGCCCACTGATGATCTTGGTCGGGTCATTTATGATGCAAAGAGAGACTGCGATACAGAAATGGAGAGGTTGCAGTTTGAGCAGATGTTATAGGACCACAACAAATTGTTGTACCCAACTTGTGAAGATGGCCAGAAGATGTTGGATAGCACACTGGAATTGCTGAAGTGGAAGGCAGAGACCGGTGTGACTGACTCGGGATTTGAGAAGTTGCTGGTACTCATGAAGAAGTTACTTCCAAGAAATAACGAATTTCCTACAAGTACATACGAAGCAAAGAACCTCGTCTGCCCTCTAGGATTAGATGTGCAGAAGATACATGTGTGCCCTAATGACTACATCCTCTACCGTGGTGAGAAGTACGAGAATTTGGATAAATGCCCGGTATGCACTGGATTGCGGTATAAGATCAGAAAATATGACCCTGGTGATGTTGATGGCGAGCCACCCAAGAAGAGGGTTCCTACGAAGGTGATGTGGTATGCTCCTATAATTCCACGATTGAAACGTTTGTTCAGAAACAAAGAGCATGACAAGTTGTTGCGATGGCACATGGAAGAACGTAAGAAAGACAGGATGTTGAGGCACCCCGCTGATGGGAAAAATTGAGAGAGACTTCCCGGACTTTGCTGGTGACGCAAGAAACTTATAGTTTGGTCTAATTACAGATGGCATGAATCCTTTTGGGGAGCAGAGATGCAGTCACAGCACCTGGCATGTGACTCTATGTATCTAAAACCTTCCTCATTGGTTGTGCATGAAGCGTAAGATCATTATGATGCCAGTGCTCATCCAAGGCCCGAAGAAACCCGGTAACGACATTGATGTGTACCTAAGGCCATTAGTTGACGAACTTTTACAGTTGTGGGCCGAACCATGTTTACGTGTGTGGGATGAGCACAAATAGGAGCATATTCGACCTACGAGCGTTGTTGTTCGTAACCATCATTGATTGGCCTGCTCTTAGTAACATCTCAGGACAGACGAACAAGGGAATAATGCATGCACACACGATTTAGATGAGACTGAAAGTATATATATGGATAAATCTAGGAAGAATGTGTACCCGTACAATCGTCGTTTTCTTCCACCCATACATCCCTTAAAGAAAAAAGGCAAGCATTTCGAGGGCGGGGCAGATCACCGGAAGCAGCCTGCCCCCCGTACTGGTGCTGATGTGTTTGGTATGGTCAAAGATTTAAATGTAATATTTTGAAAGGGTCCCGGAGGACAACCTGTTTCGAAAGATGCCAACGGACATGCACCCATGTGGAAGAAGAAATCTATATTTTTGGAGCTACCATATTGGGAAGTCCATGAGGTCCGCTCTGCAATCGACGTGATGCACCTGACGAAGAATCTTTGCGTGAATATTCTAAGATTCTTGGGCTTGTATGGGAAGTCAAAAGATACACCGGAAGCACGGGAGGACCAACAAAGTTATAAAGGATGAGACGGCAAGCATCCAGGGTAGTTTCAAGGTACTGCCAGCTACGCTCTTACCAAGGAAGACAAGGAAATCTTTTTTGAAGTCCTTTTCAGTATCAAGGTCCCATCTGGCTTCTCGTCTAACATAGAGGGAATAGTAAATATGAAATAGAAAAAATTCCAAAACCTAAAGTCCCATGACTATCACGTGCTTATGACGCAATCGCTTCTGGTTGCATTGAGGGGGATTCTACCAGAAAATGTTCGGCTGGCCATTGTGAAGGTATGTGCATTCCTCAATGCAATTTCTCAGAAGGTAATCGGTCTAGAAAGTCTATCAGGGTTACAGATTGATGTTCTCCAATGTTAGGTAAGCTTCTAGTTGTTTTACCCTCCATCTTTCTACAATATTATGACGCACCTCCTAGTTCACCTAGTCGAAGAGATTAGAATTCTCGGTCCTGTGTGTCTACACAATATGTTCCCCTTCGAAAGGTTCATGGGAATCTTAAAGAAATATGTTCATAACCGTGCTAGGACAGAAGGAAGCATCTCCAAGGGCTATGGAACAGAGGAGGTCATTGAGTTTTGTGTTGACTTTCTTCCTGGCCTTAAGCCGATTGGTGTTCCTAAATCTCGGTATGAGGGGAGGCTGACTGGAAAAGGCACACTAGTAAGGAAAAAAATGGTATGTATGGACATGGATTGTTTCAATAAAGCACACTACACAGTTCTACAAAATTCCACCTTGGTGGCTCCTTATATGGAGAAACATAAGATTATTGTATGTTCAGAAAACCCGGGGAAGCCTAACTCCTCGATTAAAGTGGAACACGAGGACACTTTCGGCAGCTGGTTGCAGAAACATCACATGAATAACAACACTGTTGAAGATCAGCTGTACTTGTTGGCACATTTACCATCTTTGACTATATGTACTTTCCAAGGGTACGAGATAAATGATAATACATTTTACATGATCGCCCAAGATAAAAAGAGCACCAAACAAAACAGTGGTGTCTGCTTTGATGCAACAGATGACAATGGGAAGAAGTACACATATGATGGGTACATAGAGGAGATGTGGGAACTTGAGTATGGACTTACTTTTAAGGTCCCTTTGTTTCGGTGCAAATGGGTCAAGATGATAGGAGTCAGGGTACATGTAGACGAAAAGTATGGCATGAAAACAGTGGATCTCAACAATCTTGCATACATGGACGAACCATTCATCCTAGCCAACGATGTGGCTTAGGTTTTCTATGTGAAGGACATGTCTACGAAACCGAGAAAAAGAAATCAGCAAAAGAATGCATCGTCCGATGAGCCAAAGTGCCACATAGTTCTTTCAGGGAAAAGAAACATCGTGGGAGTGGATGGCAAGACAAATATGTCAGAAGATTATAATAAGTTTCATGAAATCCCGCCCGTCAAAGTGAAAACTGACCCAAACCTCCTGTTAAACGATGAAGATTCTCCATGGCTACGGTGTAGAAGAAAATAACAACACTAGATAGGGATGTTGGTGATCTATGCAATATATTAAAACTTTTATGTAATCATATTGTGAGTCAAATATTTTACCCAGATCCACATGCATGCAACATTGGTCATCTTGCTCAATCAAATAGGACGACGACTCCCAGTGCCTAAGCCGCGGGAGGAGAAAACCCAAAGATACGGACCCATCACACGAGCATAGCTCGGGTGAGATCCCTAAAGAATCTGCCAGGTATCTTCGACCCTGGTGTCCAACGCAGCCATATAGTGATGGACGTGCTCGTCCTCCTCCCTAACACGATGACGTACCACCTCCTTGGTGGTCGGCTCCCTTCTTTACCCTTCCTGGACCAGGAGACCTCCACCAAAGAAGCTCTGGGTCGACGACGTCACCCGGATTCCTCACCAAGCTACACATCCCGGAAGGTAGCACCATCCAGTCCCAGCCTGGCAGAGCCCAGTCTCGGACATGCCCGGCGGAACTGAGTACTCCATCGTTGCCGCCGAGTCAACTACGAGGATGCAGGACGGGCATCCTAAAGTAGGCGGCGAGGAATGTGTGTATGTGTGGGTGGCCATGACGGTCGCCCTATAAATAGAGGGAAAGGGCGGGCAGGCTGGATCAAGCAGCCTATAAATAGAGGGAAAGGCCTATAACTAGAGGGTTCATCTTTAGTCCCGGTTGGAGAAACCAACAGCAACTGATGGGATTGCGGCAGGCTAGGCCAGGCAGCACTAATGATAGGGGTGAGTGTCGACATTATGTCATGCGACTTGTACCTTGTCCCGGATGGTGTCACCAACCGGGACTAAAGATGAACCTTTAGTCCCGGTTGGAGACACCAACCGGGACAAAACATGAGTGAGCACTAATAATAAGGGTGAGTGTCGACATTATGTCATGAGTGTCAACACTATGCCGAGATGCTTGTACTATAAATAGTCATCCTTGTGAGTACAGTACTCCAGCCAGTTTGAGGCATCTCCAAGATGGTCTTCAAGAGCAGGGACACCACTATGGCCAGTTTGAGGGAGATGCCGGACAAGCCTAGTCCTCCGGTATCTCCAATAAACTGGTCATAGAGGCACTCCCTAATATGTGAAATTAGGTTAACTCCCAGCCGTATTGATCTAGTTAGAGAAGTTACAAGCTCCAAGATGGTCTTCGAGAGCAGGGACACCACTACGGCCAGTTTCAGGGAGATGCCGCAGAAGCCCAGTCCTCCGGCATCTCCAAGAAACTGGTCATAGCGGCACTCCCTAATATGTGACCACACGTGTTTGGAGATCAGATCTTCATGGTAAGTACGAATCGGGACAACATCTTCATAGTTTGGGAAAGTCGTAGTACGAATCGGAACTAAAGGACCCCCTTTAGTCCCAGTCCAACCACAAAACGGGACTAACACTCAATACATTTATTAATATTTAAAAACTGAGACTACGGAATCGGGACTAAAGGCCCCCCTTAGTCCTGGTCCAGCCACAAACCGAGACTAACACTCAATACATTTATTATTATTAAAAACCGGGACTAGCTAACACTAAGGACTAAAGCCGCCCCTTTAGTCATAATCATGCCTAGTCCTATAGTACGTAGCTTCAGGGTCTTCTTCGTCATCGTCATCGTCTCCTGCCACTCCGGGGATCCTCAGCCCATCTATGGCATATACCGGGGGAACCTGCCACTCTGGCCTCAGATTCACAGCGGGCGGGGGAGGGGTATCCTGGAAGACGATGCCGCTACCGCCGGGCGGGGAAGGGGCCTTCTTGTGGCTCAGTGGGGGGTGGACTTGTGGGCACCGCAGGCGAGGATGGTCTCCCCCGGCGATGTAGCGCATCGCGCCGATGATAGTACGGTTCGCCCACCACAGATGGGGGCCGGCTTCGTTTTGGTTCACCGGTGCGGGCCATCACCCTCGTACCTGGTGAGCTCCCTTTCATGCCGGTTAGCGAAGAAGGCATTCTAGGTGTCGTAGTTGTCGGGATCCCATTGGGGATCCATCCGCTGCTCTGGCGTGAGCTCGTGGTAGAAGTGGTTCGTGATGGCCGCCTGTCGGGCGGATCCTTGAGGCAAGGGAGGGATAGGAACCCCTCCAGCTCTCAGCATCCAGCCGACGGGCAGCCGATAACCTGGTGGGCAAGGGTAGCCATAGGCGCACAATGCCTCGGTCTCCTCGAGGGTTTGAATGGCCCAGTAGGCGCTGTCCATTTTTGTGAGAGAGGAAGGTGTGGATGTGTGCATAACCATGGCACGGTCGGCCTATATATAGATGGAATGGGCGATAAAACATGGCGGGAAGCGGTGGGAAATGGCGGGAAATATCTTTAGTCCTGGCTGGTGGCTACAATCTGGACTAAAATCACGGTTCAGAGGAAAGGGCGGGAAAACTTGGCGGGAAGCGGTGGGAAATGGCGGGAAATATCTTTAGTCCCTGTTAGTGGATACAATCGGGACTAAATCTTATCCATAAAATGGATTTGGAATAATTATTCAAATTCAATAACTTTTCATATTGAAAATTTAGTGAGATTCAAAATTTTGCAAAAAATAATAGTTAATGCATTTTTGAATTGATAATGGCAAAATGGTTAATAATTTGACTATTTAAAATAATTATTTTATAAAAAATAAAATGGATTTGGATTAATTATTCAAATTCAAGCACTTTTCATGTTGATAGTCTAGTGAGATTCAAATTATGCAAAAATAATAGTTAATGCATTTTTAATTTGATAATGGAAAAATGGTTAATAATTTGAATATTTATATAATTATTTTATAAAACAGAAAATGGATTTGGATTAATTATTCAAATTCAAGCACTTTTCATGTTGAAAGTTTAGTGAGATTCAAAATTATGCAAGAAATAATAGTTAATGCATTTTTAAATTGATAATGGAAAAATGGTTAATAATTTCACTATTTAAAATAATTATTTTATAAAACAGAAAATGGATTTGGATTAATTATTCAAATTTAAGCACTTTTCATGTTGAAAGTTTAGTGAGATTCAAAATTATGCAAAAAATAATAGTTAATGCATTTTTAAATTGATAATGGAAAAATGGTTAATAATGTCACTATTTAAAATAATTATATTATAAAATAGAAAATGGATTTGGATTAATTATTCAAATTTAAGCACTTTTCATGTGGAAAGTTTTCTCAAATTCATAAGTATGCAAAAAGTATAATTTAAATGTTTTAAATGATATATTTGAAAATTTGAAAAAAAAAGCACAGCACGCTGGTTCTGGCCCAGCGCGCTCAAATTTGGGCCTTTAGTCCCGGCCTAGGTACCAGTCAGGACTAAAGGGTTTGCCCAGCGCGCGAAAAATGAAACCCCCCCTCTAGTCCCGGTGCGTGGCACCAGCCGGGACTAGAGACCTAGTCCCAGCTGGTGCCACGCACCGGGACTAGAGGGGGGGTATAAAATTGGAGTCCAGCAGACGACCAGACGCCGTCAGGCTGCCCAACAACGCCGCCGACGAGCACGTACGCCTCCCTCCACGCTAGCCACGCCCAACTCCGGCGCCGACGAGCACGTACGCCCGCGCCTGTGCCGCCTCCGCGCCCCCGCCGGTCCGCGTGCGCCCTCCCGCCGGCGCCGTACCTCGCCGCAGCACCTCCGGCCTCCGGCCACCGCTTACCGCCAGCGCCAAGTAAGATTAATATGTTAGTTCTTAATTAGGATTTGTTTAGGTTAATTTGTTTATAGGATTTGTTAGTGCTTAATTAGGATTTGTTTAGGTTAATTTTGTTTATAGGATTTGTTAGTGCTTAATTAGGATTTGTTTAGGTTAATTTTGTGTTAGTGTTTTAATAATAGGGGTGATTATTATTAGTGTAGGATTTTGTTAGTGTTTAGAATGATTTGTTAGTGTAGTATTTTTTTTATATAGTGTAGGATTATTATTTTTAGGGTATGAGATATATTATTATTTTTATATAGTGTAACTGGAGTTAGGGTTAGGGTTAGGGTGTTGGTGCTCGGTGGTGACCGGAGTTAGTGTTAGGATGGTGGTTCTCGCGGGAAGCCTTAGTCGCCCGCCTCTCCCGCAGCCACCGCCACCGCACCTCCGGGTTTAGGGTTTAGGGTTTATTTGTTATGTTCAAATGAATATTGTGTGCATTTTGCAGGAACTATGGATCCACCTAGTCCAATCCGCAGAGACCTAGATTCAGAACACTTTCTCAAGGATATGATTCACGATGCCGATGAGGGATCTCCCTCGAGGTATCTGAACTCATCCGGTGAGGGAGAGGATACCAACAGACAAGAGGTAGAAGCCCATGGATGCGTAACGCAGACCGACGAGGTATATATATATATGACGTCTAATGATCGTCACTAGATAACCTAGTTGTATATATATTATGTTGACGAATGTTTCTTCTGTTAGGCCTGTACATCGAGCAAGAAAACCAACCGCGGCCCAGCCAAAAAGTTGTCTTAGGGTACTGTTTATGAAATTACAGAGGTCGCACGAGAGAGCGAACTATTGGAACCGAAAAAAAAACAAATATGTGTACAACAATGCAGAGTTGTTGCTAGATATCTCACTCCGATCACTGTTCTAGAGTGGAATAATCCCAAAGAGGCGGAATGGAGTGATGTGTATATCGATGATAGGTTCAAAGAGCAACTATTTACTAACCTCATGGCACATCTCAAGCTGCCAGAATGTGACATTGATGACGAGACGACTAAAATGAGAAAGAAAGTCAAGCAGTTTGCACTGAAGAAGATGGCCAAACTATTCAAGAACTGGAAGAAATCATTATGGCAACAATATTAGAATGACAAGAAAACTCCATTATTTGAAGGCTATCAAGCGAAGCAGCAGCCTTACTGGGATGCATTTGTGGAGTATATGGGGTCAGGTGTTGCAGAGGAAAAGACTGAAAAACAAGATAAATGCTGCGAACAAGAAATATCAGCATAACATGGGGCCAGGGGGCTACGCGGCTTCCATGCCTAAGTGGGATGGAAAACAGAAAGAGCTTCAAGATAAAGGGATCATTGCAGAACCAATTCGCGAAGAATGGGATCAGAGGGCAAGAAATTGGTTCCTTGGGCATGGGAGTACATATGACGAACTTACAGGGGACCTTGTTTGTAGTGATGGGATAAAGGTACCCAGGAGTGCATGGCTAAAAGTGGTGAAAGATATTAAAGATGGAATAAAACAGTTTCATCCCGATACAGAGAAAGACTTGCTGACCTTGGTCCTCGGGAATCGCGAACATACATGACGAGTCCGAGGCCTTGACGGGAGTTTCACGTGGGAGACTGGGTTTCCTAAGGACCAAGGTACCTATAGAAGCCGAGCAAGAGAAAAGCAGCGACAGGAGGAGGAGAAGGCAGACAAGTTCAACCAGCTGCTAGCAAGAATTGACAAGCAGCAGCAGCAGATCGACGAACTTAGCGAATAGCGCGTTTTCAAGATCCTCCACTCGATATTATCGCCAACCCATCTCAGCGGAGTAGCAGCGTGGCTGAATCGGAGGTCCCGTCTAACGATGCACCCTATACAGATGGTAGATGGTGGTCCCGTCTACCCCGTGGATGGACTTAAGGAGCAAATATCTTGTGAGCTCCATAATAAATTGTAGAACGTATCTATGAAGGTGGTGGTCGGATATGCTTTGCCTTATCCGCCTGACGCAGGTTGGCATGGCCGTGAGATTCCACCTGGCTATGTTAAAGTCGGGGTGGATCAAATCGTAAAGGAGTGGGATTCAATGGAGCTTGACATCACTGGACCTGAAGGTGAGAGCACACTCGGAGAAGTACTTGGTGGTATCATTCTATGGGACAAGAACAACATACAGTTTCTAGGCTTGGCCCCAAGGATAACACTACCACCTCCGAGTCGTCGCAGGTCTCCTTCACCTCCATCACCTCCAAGAAGCCCACCCCATGATGACTACGACCACCACATCCCGAGTCCATCTCGATGTCCGCCACAGGCTCAGCAGTCTTCACCGCCCGCTAAGGACAATAAGCAGAAGCGTGCTTCGTCAGTGAGTACTAAAGGATGCGACAACCCAAAACAATGCCTCATAAGAATCTTCCCATCAGACCTTATGATCGTACTGATGCAGAATCTACAGCCATAGCAAAGGCCAAAGTGGCGGTGCATTTTGAAAAGAAGAAACCCGAGCCCGCTCCGGTATGCACCGAGAAGCAAAAGGCATATGCAATTGATTTTCTGAACACAAAATCACAATATGAGTTGCACCATAAGCGAGATGACTATCTACGCACACTTCAGAAAGAAGTGGCGAAGAGCAAATCAAGCACAGGTGTAAGCGGGACCAAAACTGTAATTAGTAAAAAATCAGACGTTCCCCTTCTCGGACAACTTGCCAAACTAACGATCGCACCCCTCAAGGTGTTTTCAGAAAACGTTCCCCTTCTTGCACAACAGCCACTACATATGTCAGTAGCTGCGGAGTTGGTGGCCAGCATGCAAATTAGTCTTGATGAACTATTAAACCTCCACCTTGACCTTCTACCCAAGGCTACTATAGCCCCTAGATATGTCGCAGGTGAGGATTTGGTCAGCAAAGAGAGGCTGAAAGAACTGCCAACACAAATGCGGAATCTCCATCAATGGTACTCGGCGGTCATAAAGCAGGGGAGAATAATGATCGTAGCCAATGTCCCACGTGAGTACTACTTCAGACCCGAAGAGGTCCATATTGAGTTTCCAGAATTGTTCCAGTTATACCATCTTGACACCCTGGACAAATCCATCCTCAGCTGCTATTGTCTGTAAGTTGTTGAATTCATTGTCTACATGTTCAGATTTTCAGTTGTTCAGTTCAGAACATGTAATTATCCTTATTATGCAGAATGAAGATCCTGGAATGTAGAAGAAAAAGAATCTATAATATTGGGTTCATTGACCCAGATAAAGTATATATAACCATGCTAATGGATAACCCCGAGGAGACGGAGGAAAACATTCTAAGGTTTTTAATGGAGCAAAATTTCTCTAACCACATAATGTTTCCTTACAATTTTAGGTGAGGGCCTTACTCTGTTGTACACATTCACTTTTGATTAGACGATTCTAATAAGTGTAACTGATGAGTTACTTATGTATATATAAATGTTTGCAGCTCCACTTGGTTCTGCTAGACATTCAACTTGATAAGCGAAGAATTGATGCCATGGACCCATCAAAGAGAAACCTGGAAGATTTCCGCAGCATGCAGGACCTGCTCCAGAAGTAAGTTTCGCGCTATATCGGTCTCTTTCGTTGATTTCCTGAGATATCAGGTAATGAATAACTCATTCATTCAGTTCCTTCATCGGGCAAGGTTTGGATCTGGCTCAAGCGCGAGGTTAAGGGTTCCTTTAGTGAGAAGCTGACGTTTAGGGCGGTCTCGGTAAGTAGCACATGATATGTCTGCGCATCTCTTTACTTCTAGTTTCAATATGATGCTAGATTATTATTTTGATTGAATTCTATTCTCGTAAAGTGCGGGAGGCAGCCACAGGGGTCAAATCTATGTGGATTCTACGTATGCGAGTTCATTCGCATGTTTACCACCGAACACAATGATTATAGAGTCGACGTAAGCAATGCATTCATACCATCATTTTATTGTCGTCACCTTTTGCTATCATGATTGATATTCATATTGATCTCCTTTTTCTTCTATATAGTTCGAGAGAATGCGGGATCAACTACTACAAGAGAAATGCGTACTAGCAATTGCAGAGGAGTTGGCAGGATTTATTGTCAAAGAGATCATAGACGATGCTAGAGAATCTAGTGTGAATAGGCGCTACTAATCTCCATGTAATCGAACACACGTGCTCTAGTCCCGGTATTTTGTGATCTCCATGTAACTATGTAAATTGTATATATTTGTATGCTCGATATCATAATACAAGTTATCTTATATATGCATGAATGTGTACGATATGTGGTGGCGTAGAAATATTCAAAAACTATGTTGAAATGAAAAATAAGTAAATAAAACAATAAAAAATGAAATCTCTGTCGCGGTAGAGAAAGGGCACAAAATGCTGCCACGGCAGAGAACCACTTGTCCAAGGTAATGCTTTGTTGCGGCAAAGAAAAGGTGCAAAATGCTGCTGCGGTTGAGACCCACTAGTCCCGGTCCTTAACACCAACCGGGACTAGTGGGGGTGCACCCTGAACGCGCAGGGGCAGCCACGTGGACATCCACTAGTCCCGGCTGGTAACAGGGCCGGGACTAGTGGTGGGCCTCTAGTCCCGCTTGATTAGTCCCAGTTCCAAAACCAGGACTAAAGGCCCTTATGGCCTAGGACTAGAGGCCCTGTTTCCACTAGTGTATGGAGGTATTCTGATGTCCCGAAGACCTTATTCCTAAAAAACCCTAATCCGTTGGCCTGGATCGTCTATGCTCCTAGATGTTCTTATGAAAGGGGTAGCCTGGTGGATTTTCCTCTTGGTTTGTGCTTGGTTGGGTCATAGGACAATTCCAAACTATGTTTGGGCACAAGTTGTGACAAGATCCAACCCGGTTTCACTGAATCGGGGAGTTCCCGGCCCCCTAACAATTAAGTTTCAGGATCTAAGTTTTTAGGTGATAGCACCTGTCTACGAAGGGGGAGACACTTGGGTACCAGGTTTTGGACATTTCAGCATTCCACCACACTTTAATACACATTTTAGGGTCCATTGTAAGGTTTGGAGGTATTCCAACGCGCTCCGAAGAGCTTCTTCTAACGAAACCCTGATTTGTGGGCCCCAGATCATCTACCCCCTAGATGTTCTTCTAACAGGGGTAGCCTGGTGGATTTTCTTCTTGATCTGTGCTTGGTTGGGTCATAGGATGATTCCAAACCATTTTTGGGCAAAAGTTGTGACAAGATCTAACCCGGTTTCACCTAAACGGGGAGTTCCCGGCCCCCTAACAGTTAAGTTTCAAGATCTTCGTTTTTAGGTCACATCTCATGTCTGCGAAGAGGTCATACTTGGGAACCACGTTTTGGGCATTTCAAAATTAAACCACACTTTAATACACATGCTAGGGTCCATTGCAAGGTTTGCAGGTATTCCGAAGACCCGAAGAGCTTCTTCCTACAAAACCCTGATCCATGGGCCTGGATCGTCTACCCCCCTAGATGTTCTTATGAAAGGGGTAGCCCGGTGGATTTTTCTCTTGGTTTGTTCTTGGTTGGGTTATAGGATATTTCCAAACCATGTTTGGTCACAAATTGTGAAATGATCCAACCCGGTTTCACCAAAACGGGGAGTTCCTGGACCCCTAACAATTAAGTTTCAGGATCTTCGTTTTTAGGTTATAGCGCATGTCTACAAAGGGGGTGACACTTGGGTTATAGGTTTTGGAAATTTCAGAATTCCACCATACTTTAATACACATGCTAGGTCCATTTCATGGGTTTGGAGGTATTCCGATGCTTCGAGGCGCTTCTTCGTAGGAAACCCTAATCTGTGGGCCCCAGATCGTCTACCCCATAGATGTTCTTATGAAAGGGGTATCACTGTGGATTTTTCTCTTTGTTTGTGCTTGTTCGGTTATAGGATAATTCCAAACCATGTTTGGGCACAATTTGTGACAAGATCTAACCCGGTTTCACCAAAACTTGGATTTCTCGGCCCCCTAATAATTAAATTTCTAGAACACCTTCATTTTTAGGTGACATCGCATGTCTGTGAAGGGTTCACAATTGGGAACCATGTTTTGGACATTTCAGCATTTCGACACATGTTAATACACATGCTAGGGTCCATTGCAAGGTTTGGAGGTATTCCGAAGCCCCGAAGAGCTTCTTCCTACAAAACCCTGATCTATGGGCCTGGATCGTCTACCCCCCTAGATGTTCTTATGAAAGGGATATCCCGGTGGATTTTTCTCTTGGTTTGTTCTTGGTTGGGTCATAGGATAATTCCAAACCATGTTTGGGCACAAGTTGTGACAAGATCCAACCCGGTTTCACCGAAATGGGGAGTTCACGGCCGCCTAACAATTAAGTTTCAGGATCTAAGTTTTTAGGTGATAGGAGCTGTCTACGAAGGGGGAGACACTTGGGACCAGGTTTTGGACATTTCACCATTCCACTGCACTTTAATACACATGCTAGGTTCCATTTCAAGCTTTGGAGGTATTCCGATGCGCTCCGAAGAGCTTCTTCTAATGAAACCCTGATTTGTGGCCTCCGGATCATCTGCCCCCTAGATGTTCTTCTAACAGGGGTAGACCGGTGGATTTTCCTCTTTGTTTGTGCTTGGTTGGGTCATAGGATAATTCCAAAACATGTTTGGGCAAAATTTGTGACAAGATCCAATCCAGTTTCACCTAAACGGGGATTTCCCGGGCCCCTTACAATTAAGTTTCAGGATCTTCGTTTTTAGGTGACATCTCATGTCTGCGAAGGGGTCACACTTGGGAACCACGTTTTGGACATTTTCAAAATTACACCACACTTTAATACACATGCTAGGGTCCATTGCAAGGTTTGGAGGTATTCCGAAGCACCGAAGAGCTTCTTCCTACAAAACCCTGATCCGTGGGCCTAGACCGTCTACCCCCTAGATGTTCTTCTGGAAGGGATAGCCCCGTGGATTTTTCTATTGGTTTGTTCTTTGTTAGGTTATAGGATAATTCTAAACCATGTTTGTGCACAATTTGTGAAATTATCCAACCCGGCTTCACCGAAACGGGAAGTTCTCGTCCCCCTAACAATTAAGTTTCAGGATCTTCTGTTTAGTTAATAGCGCATGTCTATGAAGGGGGTGACACTTGGGTACTATTTTTTGGACATTTCAGCATTCCACCATACTTTAATACACATGCAAGGTCCATTTTAGGGTTTGGAGGTATTCCGATGCTCCGAGGCGCTTCTTCCTATGAAACCCTGATCTTTGGGCCCAGATCGTCTACCCCCTGGATGTTCTTATGAAAGGGGTAGCCCGGTGGATTTTTCTATTGGTTTGTGCTTGGTTGGGTTATAGGATAATTACAAACCATGTTTGGGCACAATTTGTGACAATATCGAACCCGGTTTCACCGAAAGTGGGAGTTCTCGGCCCCCTAATAATTAAATTTCCAAAACACCTTCGTTTTTAGGTTACATCGCATGTCTGTGAAGGGGTCACACTTGGGACCCAGGTTTTGGACATTTCAGAATTCCTTACACTTTAATACACATTCAAGGGTCCATTGCTAGGTTTGGAGGTATTCCGATGCCCCGAAGAGCTTCTTCCTACAAAACCCTGATCTGTGGGCCTGGATCGTCTACCCTCCTGGATGTTCTTATGAAAGGGGTAGCCCGGTGGAGTTTCCTCTTGGTTTGTGCTTGGTTGGTTCATAGTATAATTCCAAACCATGTTTGGGCACAAGTTGTGACAAGATCCAACCCGGTTTAACCGAAACGGGGAGTTCCCGGCCCCCTAATAAACAATTAAGTTTTAGGATCTTTGTTTTTTCGGTAATAGCGCATGTCTACGAAATGGGTGACACTTGGGTACTAGGGTTTGGACATTTCAGCATTCCGCCAGCGCACTTTAATACACATGGTAGGGTCCATTGCAAAGGTTTATAGGTATTCCGATGCTCCGAAGAGCTTCTTGTAACGAAACCCTGATTTGTGCACCCTGGATCATCTACCCCCTTGATGTTCTTCTGACAGGGGTAGCCAGGTCGATTTTCCTCTTGGTTTGTGCTTTGTTGAGTCATAGGATAATTTGAAACCATGTTTGGGCACAAGTTGTGACAATATCCAACCCAGTTTCTCCGAAACGAGGAGTTACCGGCCAATTAAATTCGAGGATCTTCATTTTTTCGGTGATAGTGCATGCCTACGAAGCGGGTTACACTTGGGTACCATGATTTGGACATTTCATCGTTCCACCACACTTTAATACACATGCTAGGGTCCATTGCAAGGGTTTGAAGGTATTCAGATGCTCCGAGGCCGTTCTTCCTATGAAACCCTGATCTGTGGGCCCAGAATCGTCTACCCCCTAGATGTTCTTATGAAAGGGGTAGGGCGGTGGATTTTTCTCTTGGTTTGTTCTTGGTTGGGTTATAGGATAATTGCAAACCATGTTTGGGCACAATTTGTGACAATCTCCAACCCGGTTTTACCTAAATTGGGAGTTCTCTGCCCCCCTAATAATTAAATATCTAGAACACCTTCGTTTTTAGGTGACATCACATGTCTGCTAAGGGTTCACACTTGGGAACCAGATTTTGGACATTTCAGCATTCCACCACACTTTAATACACATGCTAGGGTCCATTGGAAGGTTTGGAGGCATTCCGATGCACCGAAGAGCTTCTTCCAACAAAACCCTGATCCGTGGGCCTGGATCGTCTACCCCCCTAGATGTTCTTATGAAAGGGGTAGCCCGGTGGATTTTCCTCTTGGTTTGTGCTTGGTTGGGTCATAGGATAATTCCAAACCATGTTTGCGCACAAGTTGTGAAATGGTCCAACCCGGCTTCACCGAAACGGGGAGTTCTCGTCCCCCTAACAATTAAGTTTCAGGATCTTCGTTTTTAGTTAATAGCGCATATCTACGAAGGGGGTGACACTTGGGTTCTATGTTTTGGACATTTCAGCATTCCACCATATTTTAATACACATGCAAGGTCCATTTCTAGGGTTTGGAGGTATTCCGATGCTCCGAGGCGCTTCTTCCTATGAAACCCTGATCTCTGGGCCCTAGATCGTCTACCCCCTAGATGTTCTTATGAAAGGGGTAGCCCGGTGGATTTTTCTGTTGGTTTGTGCTTGTTGGGTTATAGGCTAATTCCAAACCTTGTTTGGGCATAATTTGTGACAATATCGAACCCGGTTTCACCGAAAGTGGGAGTTCTCGGCCCCCTAATAATTAAATTTCCAGAACACCTTAGTTTTTAGGTGACATCACATGTCTGCGAACGGGTCACACTTGGGACCCAGGTTTTGGACATTTCAGCATTCCTCACACTTTAATACACATTCAAGGGTCCATTGAAAGGTTTGGAGGTATTCCGATGCCCCGAACAGCTTCTTCCTACAAAACCCTGATCTGTGGGCCTGGATCGTCTACCCTCCTAGATGTTCTTATGAAAGGGGTATCCTGGTGGAGTTTCCTCTTGGTTTGTGCTTGGTTGGATCATAGGATAATTCCAAACCATGTTTGGGCATAAGTTGTGACAAGATCCAACCCGGTTTCATCGAAACGGGGAGTTCCCGGCCCCCTAATTAACAATTAAGTTTTAGGATCTTTGTTTTTTTTAGGTGATAGCGCATGTCTACGAAGGGGGTGACACTTGGGTACTAGGGTTTGGACATTTCAGCATTCCACCAGCGCACTTTAATACACATGGTAGGGTCCATTGCAAAGGTTTGTAGGTATTCCGATGCTCCGAAGATCTTCTTCTAACGAAACCCTGATTTGTGGGCCCCGGATCATCTACCCCCTTGATGTTCTTCTAAAAGGGGTAGCCCGACGGATTTTCCTCTCGGTTTGTGCTTGGTTGGGTCATAGGGTAATTCGAAACCATGTTTGGGCACAAGTAGTGACAAGATCCAACCCAGTTTCACCAAAACAAGGAGTTACCGGCCAATTAAATTCCAGGATCTTCGTTTTTTTGGTGATAGTGCATGCCTACGGAGCGGGTTACACTTGGGTACCATGTTTTGGACATTTTATTTGTTCCACCACACTTTAATACACATGCTAGGGTCCATTGCAAGGGTTTGAAGGTTTCCAGATGCTCTGAGGCGCTCCTTCCTATGAAACCCTGATCTGTGGGCCCAGAATCGTCTACCCCCTAGATGTTCTTATGAAAGGGGTAGCCCGGTGGATTTTTCTCTTGTTTTGTGCTTGGTTGGGTTATAGGATAATTGCAAACCATGTGTGGTCACAATTTGTGACAAGTTACAACCCGGTTTCACCGAAACTTGGAGTTCTCTACCCCCTAATAATCAAATATCTAGAACACCTTCGTTTTTAGGTGACATCATATGTCTGCTAAGGGGTCACACTTGGGAACCAGATTTTGGACATTTTAGCATTCCACCACACTTCAAACACATGCTAGGGTCCATTGGAAGTTTGGAGAATTTTCGATGCACCGAAGAGCTTCTTCCTACAAAACCCTGATCCGTGGGCCTGGATCGTCTACCCCCCTAGATGTACTTATGAAAGGGGTAACCCGGTGGATTTTCCTCTTGTTTTGTGCTTGGTTGGGACATAGGATAATTCCAAACCATGTTTGGGCACAAGTTGAGACAAGATCCAACCCGGTTTCACCAAAACTGGGAGTTCCCGGCCGCCTAACAATTAACTTTGAGGATCTAAGTTTTTAGGTGATAGCACCTGCCTACGAAGGGGGAGACACTTGGGTACCAGGTTTTGGACATTTCAGCATTCCACAACACTTCAATACACATGCTAGGGTCCATTGCAAGGTTTGGAGGTATTCTGATGCGCTCTGAAGAGCTTCTTCTAACGAAACCCTGATTTGTGGGCCCCGGATCATCTACCCCAAGATGTTCTTCTAACAGGGGTAGCCCGGTGTATTTTCCTCTTGGTTTGTGCTTGGTTGGGTCATAGGATAATTCCAAACCATGTTTGGGCAAAAGTTGTGACAAGATCCAACCCAGTTTCACCTAAACGGGGAGTTCCCGGCCCCCTAACAGTTAAGTTTCAGGATCTTCATTTTTAGGTGACATCTCATGTCTACGAAGGGGTCACACTACGGAACTACGTTTTGGACATATCAAAATTACACCACACTTTAATATACATGCTAGGGTCCATTGCAAGGTTTGGAGGTATTCTGATGCCCCGAAGAGCTTCTTCCTACAAATCCCTGATCCGTGGACCTGGATTGTCTACCCCCCTAGATGTTCTTATAAAAGGGGTAGCCCGGTGGATTTTTCTCTTGGTTTGTTCTTGGTTGGGTTACATGATAATTCCAAATCATGTTTGGGCACAAGTTGTGAAATGATCCAACCTGGTTTCACCGAAACAGGGAGTTCCCGCCCCCCTAACAATTAAGTTTCAGGATCTCCCTTTTTAGGTAATAGCACATGTCTAAGAAGGGGGTGACACTTGGGTACTAGGTTTTGGACATTTCAGCATTCCACCATACTTTAATACACATGCTAGGGTCCATTGCAAGTGTTTGGAGGTATTCCGATGCTCCGAGGCGCTTCTTCCTATGAAACCCTGATTTGTTGGCCTAGATCGTCTACCCCCCAAGATGTTCTTATGAAAGGGGTAACCCGGTGGATTTTCCATTTTGTTTGTGCTTGGTTGGGTCATAGGATAATTCCAAACCATGTATGGGCACAATTTGTGACAAGATCCAACCCGGTTTCACCGAAACGGGAAGTTCCCGACCCCCTAACAATTAATTTTCAGGATCTAAGTTTTTAGATGATAGCGCATGTCTACGAAGGGCGTGACACTTGGGTACCAGGTTTTGGACATTTCAGCATTCCACCGCACTTTAATACATATGCTAGGGTCCATTGCAAGTTTTGGAGGTATTCTGATGCGCTCCGAAGAGCTTATTCTAACGAAACCATGATTTGTGGGCCCCGGATCATCTACCCCCTAGATGTTCTTCTGACATGGGTAGCCCGGTGAATTTTCCTCTTGGTTGGGTCATAGGATAATTCGAAACCATGTTTGTGCACAAGTTGTGACAAGATCCAACCCGGTTTCATCGAAACGGGGAGTTCACGGCCAATTAAATTCTAGGATCTTCCTTTTTCGGTGATAGTGCATGCCTACAAAGCGGGTTACACTTGGCTACCATATTTTGGACATTTCAGCATTCGACCATACTTTAATACACATGCTTGGGTCCATTGCAAGTGTTTGGAGGTATTTCGTGCTCTGAGGCGCTTCTTCCTATGAAACCCTTATCTGTGGGCCCAGAATGGTCTACCCCCTAGATGTTATTGTGGAAGGGGTAACCTGGTGGATTTTTCTCTTGGTTTGTGCTTGGTTGGGTATAGGATAATTGCAAACCATGTTTGGGCACAATTTGTTACAATATCCAACCCGGTTTCACCAAAACTGGGAGTTCTCGGCCCCCTAACAATTAAATTCCAGAACAAGTTTGTTTTGAGGTGACACCGCATGTCCGATAAGGGGTCACACTTGGGAACCATGTTTTGGACATTTCGACATTCCACCACACTTTAATACACATGCTAGGGTCCATTGCAAGGCTTGGAGGTATTCCGATGCTACGAGGCGCTTCTTCCTATGAAACCCTAATCTATGGGCCCAGAATCGTATACCCCCTAGATGTTCTTATGGAAGGGGTAGCGCGGTGGATTTTTATCTTGGTTTGTGCTTGGTTGGGTTATAATATAATTGCAAACCATGTTTGGACACAATTTGTGACAAGAACCAATCCAGTTTCACCGAAACTATGAGTTCTCGACCCCCTAATAATTAAATTTCCAAAACACCTTCATTTTTAGGTGACGTCGCATGTCTGCGACGGATCACACTTGGGAACCAGTTTTTGGACATTTCATTATTCCACCAGACTTTAATACACATGCTAGGGTCCATTGCAAGGTTTGGAGGTAGTCTGATGCCCCGAAGAGCATCTTCCTACAAAAGCCTGATCCGTGGGCCTAGATCGTTTACCCCCTAGATGTTCTTATGAAAGGGGTAGCCCGGTGGATTTTCCTCTTGGTTTGTGCTTGGTTGGGTCATAGTATAATTGCAACCATTTTTAGGCACAATTTGTGACAAGATCCAACCACACTTTAATACACATGCTAGGGTCCATTGCAAGGCTTGGAGGTATTCCGATGCTACGAGGCGCTTCTTCCTATGAAACCCTGATCTATGGGCCCAGAATCGTTTACCCCCTAGATGTTCTTATGAAAGGGGTAGCGCGGTGGATTTTTCTCTTGGTTTGTGCTTGGTTGGGTTATAAGATAATTGCAAACCATGTATGGACACAATTTGTGACAAGAACCAATCCGGTTTCACCGAAACAGGGAATTCCCGGCCAATTAAATTCCAGGATCTTCGTTTTTTCGGTGATAGTGCATGCCTATGAAGCGGGTTACACTTAGGTACCATGTTTTGGACATTTCAGCAGTCCACCACCGTTTAATACACATGATAGGGTCCATTGCAAGGGTTTGGAGGTATTCCGATGCTCTGAGGCACTTCTTCCTATAAAACCCTGATCTCTGGGCCCATAATGGTCTACCACCTAGATGTTCTTATGAAAGGGATAGCCCGGTTGATTTTCCTCTTGGTTTTGCTTGGTTGGGTCATAGGAGAATTCCAAAACATGTTTGGGAACAATTTGTGACATGATCCATCCCGGTTTCACCGAAATGGGGAGTTCTCGGCCCCCTAACAATTAAGGTTTAGGATCATCGTTTTTAGGTAATAGCGCATGTCTACGAAGGGGATGACACTTGGGTACCAGGTTTTGGACATTTCAGCATTCAACCATACTTTAATACACAAGCTAGGGTCCATTGCAAGTGCTTCGAGGTATTCCGATGCTCCGAGGGGCTTCTTCATATGAAACCCTAATATGTGGGCCCCAGATCGTCTACCCCCTAGATGTTCTTATGAAGGGGTAGCCCGGTGGATTTTTCTCTTGGTTTGTTCTTGGTTGGGTTATAGGATAATTCTAAACAATGTTTGGGCATATGTTGTGACAATTAACAATTAAATTTCAGGATCTTCGTTTTTAGGTTATAGCGCATGTCTACGAAGGGGGTGACACTTGGATACTAGGTTTTGGACATTTCAGTATTCCACCAGCGAACTTTAATAAACATGCTAGGGTCCATTGCAAGGGTTTGAAGGTATTCCGATGCTCCGAAGAGCTTCTTCTAACGAAACCCTGATTTGTGTGCCCCGGATTGTCTACCCCCTAGATTTTCTTCTGAAAGGGGTAGCCCGGTGGATTTGCCTCTTGGTTTGTGCTTGGTTGGGTCATATGATAATTTGAAACCATGTTTGGGCACAAGTTGTGACAAGATCCAACCCGGTTTCACCGAAACGAGGAGTTCCCGGCCAATTAAATTCCAGGATCTTCGTTTTTTTTGTGATAGTGCATGGCTACGAAGCCGGTTACACTTGGGTACCATGTTTTGGATATTTCAGCATTCCACCACACTTTAATACACATTCTAGGGTCCATTGCAAGGGTTTGAAGGTATTCCGATGCTCCGAGGCGCTTCTTCCTATGAAACCCTGATCTATGGCCCAGAATCGTCTACCCCTAGATGTTCTTATGAAAGGGGTAGCCCGGTGGATTTTTGTCTTGGTTTGTGCTTGGTTGGGTTATAGGATAATTTCAAACCATGTTTGGGCACAAGTTGTGACAATATCCAACCCGGTTTCACCGAAACGGGAAGTTCCCGCCCCCCTAACCATTAAGTTTAAGGATCTAAGTTTTTAGGTGATAGTGCATGTCTACGAAGGGGGTGACACTTGGGTACCAGGTTTTGGATATTTCAGAATTCCACCCCACTTTAAAACACATGCTAGGGTACATTGCAAGGTTTGGAGGTATTCTGATGCACTCCTAAGAGCTTCTTCTAACGAAACCGTGATTTGTGGGCCCTAGATCATCTACACCCTAGATGTTCTACTGACATGGGTAGCCCTGTGGTTTCCTCTTGGTTTGTGCTTGGTTGGGTCATAGGATAATTCGGAACCATGTTTATAGACAAGTTTTGACAAGATCCAACCTGGTTTCACCGAAACGGGGAGTTCACGGCCAATTAAATTCGAGGATCTTCCCTTTTTCGGTGATAGTGCATGCATACAAAGCGGGTTACACTTGGGTACCATGTTTTGGACATTTCAGCATTCTACCATACTTTAATACACATGCTAAGGTCCATTGCAAGTGTTTAGAGGTATCTTAATGCTCTGAGGCGCTTCTTCCTATGAAACCCTTATATGTGGGCCCAGAATGGTCTACCCCCTAGATGTTCTTATGAAAGGGGTAACCCGGTGGATTTTTCTCTTAGTTTGTGCTTGGTTGGGTTATAGGATAATTGAAAACCATGTTTGGGCACAATTTGTGACCAGATCCAACCCGGTTTCACCGAAACTGGGAGTTCTCGGCCCCCTAACAATTAAATTCCAGAACAAGTTTGTTTTTAGGTGACACTGCATGTCCGAGAAGGTGTCACACTTGGGATCTAGGTTTTGGACATTTCAACATTCCACCATGCTTTAATACACATTCTAAGGTCCATTGCAAGGTTTGGAGGTATTCCGATGCTCTGAGGCGCTTCTTCCTATGAAAACCTGATCTATGGGCCCAGAATCGTCTACCCCCTAGATGTTCTTATAAAAGGGGTAGCGCAGTGGATTTTTCTCTTGGTTTGTGCTTGGTTGGGTTATAAGATTATTGCAAACCGTGTTTGGACACTATTTGTGACAATAACCAATCCGGTTTCACCGAAACTATGAGTTCTCGACCCCCTAATAATTAAATTTCCAAAACACCATCATTTTTAGGTGACGTTGCATGTCTGCCACGGGTCACACTTGGGAACCAGGTTTTGGACATTTCAGCATTCCACCAGACTTTAATACACATGCTAGGGTCCGATGCCCCGAAGAGCATCTTCCTACAAAAGCCTATCCGTGGGCCTAGATCGTCTACCCCCTAGATATTCTTATGAAAGGGGTTGCCCGGTGGATTTTCCTCTTGATTTGTGCTTGGTTGGGTCATAGGATAATTGCAAACCATGTTTGGGCACAAGTTGTGACAAGATCCAATCCGGTTTCACCGAAACGAGGAATTCCCGGCCAATTAAATTCCAGGATCTTTGTTTTTCGGTGATAGTGCATGCCTAGGAAGCGGGTTACACTTGGGTACCATGTTTTGGACATTTCAGCAGTCCACCACCGTTTAATACACATGATAGGGTCCATTGCAAGATTTGGAGGTATTCTGATGCTCTGAGGCACTTCTTTCTATGAATCCCTGATCTCTGGGCCCATAATGGTCTACCACCTAGATGTTCTTATGAAAGGGATAGCCCGGTGGATTTTCCTCTTGGTTTGTGATTGGTTGGGTCATAGGAGAATTCCAAAACATGTTTGGGAACAAGTTGTGACATGATCCAACCTGGTTTCACCGAAACGGGGAGTTCTCGACCCCCTAACAATTAAGTTTTAGGATCTTCATTTTTAGGTAATAGCGCATTTCTATGAAGGGGATGACACTTGGGTACCAGGTTTTGGTCATTTCAGCATTCGACCATACTTTAATACACATGCTAGGGTCCATTGAAAGTGTTTCGAGGTATTCCGATGCTCCGAGGCGCTTCTTCATATGAAACCCTGATATGTGGGCCCCAGATCGTCTACCACCTAGATGTTCTTATGAAAGGGGTAGCCCGGTGGATTTTTCTCTTGGTTTGTTCTTGGTTGGGATATAGGATAATTCCAAACCATGTTTGTGCATATGTTGTGACAAGATCCAACCCGGTTTCACCGAAACGGGGAGATCCCGGCCCCCTAATTAACAATTAAGTTTCAGGATCTTCGTTATTAGGTTATAGTGCATGTCTACGAAGGGGGTGACACTTGGGTACTAGGTTTTGGACATTTCAGTATTCCACCAGCGCACTTTAATACAGATGCTAGGGTCCATTGCAAAGGTTTGAAGGTATTCCGATGCTCCGAAGAGCTTCTTCTAACGAAACCCTGATTTGTGTGCCCCGAATCGTCTACCCCATAGATATTCTTCTGACAGGGGTAGCCCGGTGGATTTGCCTCTTGGTTTGTGCTTGGTTGGATCATATGATAATTCAAAACCATGTTTGGGCACAAGTTGTGGCAAGATCCAACCCGGTTTCACCGAAACGAGGAGTTCCTGGCCAATTAAATTCCAGGATCTTCGTTTTTAGGTAATAGCGCATGTCTACGAAGGGGGTGACACTTGGATACCGGGTTTTGGACATTTCAGCATTCGATCATACTTTAATACACATTATAGGGTCCATTTCAAGTGTTTGGAGGTATTCTGATGCTCCGAGGTGCTTCTTCCTATGAAACCCTGACATGTGGGCCCCAGATCGTCAACCCCCTAGTTGTTCTTATGAAAGGGGTAGCCCGGTGGATTTTTCTGTTGGTTTGTGCTTGGTTGGGTTATAGGATAATTGCAAACCATGTTTGGGCACAATTTGTGACAAGATCCAACCTGGTTTCACCGAAACTAGGAGTTCTCGACCCCAAAATAATTAAATTTCCAGAACACCTTCGTTTTTAGGTGACATCGCATGTCTGCGAATGGATCACACTTCGGAACTAGGTTTTTGACATTTCAGCATTCGACCACACTTTAATACACATGCAAGGGTCGATTTCAAGGTTTTGAGGTATTCCGAAGCACCGAAGAGCTTCTTCCTACAAAATCCAGATCAATGGGCCTAGATAGTCTACCCCCCTAGATGTTCTTATGAAATGGGTAGCCCGGTGGATTATCCTATTGGTTTGTGCTTGGTTGGGTTATAGGATAATTCCAAACCATGTTTGGGAACAAGTTGTGACATGATCCAACCTGGTTTCACCGAAATGGGGAGTTCTCAGCCCCCTAACAATTAAGTTTTAGGATCTTCGTTTTTAGGTAATAGCGCATGTCTATGAAGGGGATGACACTTGGGTACCAGGTTTTGGACATTTCAGCATTCGACCATACTTTAATACACATGCTAGGGTCCATTGCAAGTGTTTCAAGGTATTCCGACGCTCCGAGGCGCTTCTTCATATGAAACCCTGATATGTGGGCCCCAGATCGTCTACCCCCTAGATGTTCTTATGAAAGGGGTAGCCCTGTGGATTTTTCTCTTGGTTTGTTCTTGGTTGGGATATAGGATAATTCCAAACCATGTTTGTGCATATGTTGTGACAAGATCCAACCCGGTTTCACCGAAACAGGGAGATCCCGGCCCCCTAATTAACAATTAAGTTTCAGGATCTTCGTTTTTATGTTATAGCGCATGTCTACGAAGGGGGTGACACTTGGGTACTAGGTTTTGGACATTTCAGTATTCCACCAGCGCACTTTAATACACATGCTAGGGTCCATTGCAAAGGTTTGAAGGTATTCCGATGCTCCGAAGAGCTTCTTCTAACGAAACCCTGATTTGTGTGCCCCGAATCGTCTACCCCATAGATATTCTTCTGACAGGGGTAGCCCGGTGGATTTGCCTCTTGGTTTGTGCTTGGTTGGATCATATGATAATTCGAAACCATCTTTGGGCACAAGTTGTGGCAAGATCCAACCCGGTTTCACCGAAACGAGGAGTTCCCGGCCAATTAAATTCCAGGATCTTCGTTTTTAGGTAATAGCGCATGTCTACGAAGGGGGTGACACTTGGATACCGGGTTTTGGACATTTCAGCATTCGATCATACTTTAATACACATTATAGGGTCCATTTCAAGTGTTTGGAGGTATTCCGATGCTCCGAGGTGCTTCTTCCTATGAAACCCTGACATGTGGGCCCCAGATCGTCAACCCCCTAGTTGTTCTTATGAAAGGGGTAGCCTGGTGGATTTTTCTGTTGGTTTGTGCTTGGTTGGGTTATAGGATAATTGCAAACCATGTTTGGGCACAATTTGTGACAAGATCCAACCTGGTTTCACCGAAACTAGGAGTTCTCGACCCCAAAATAATTAAATTTCCAGAACACCTTCGTTTTTAGGTGACATCGCATGTCTGCGAAGGGATCACACTTCGGAACTAGGTTTTTGACATTTCGGCATTCGACCACACTTTAATACACATGCAAGGGTCGATTTCAAGGTTTTGAGGTATTCCGAAGCACCGAAGAGCTTCTTCCTACAAAATCCAGATCAATGGGCCTAGATAGTCTACCCCCCTAGATGTTCTTATGAAATGGGTAGCCCGGTGGATTATCCTATTGGTTTGTGCTTGGTTGGGTTATAGGATAATTCCAAACCATGTTTGGGAACAAGTTGTGACATGATCCAACCTGGTTTCACCGAAATGGGGAGTTCTCAGCCCCCTAACAATTAAGTTTTAGGATCTTCGTTTTTAGGTAATAGCGCATGTCTATGAAGGGGATGACACTTGGGTACCAGTTTTTGGACATTTCAGCATTCGACCATACTTTAATACACATGCTAGGGTCCATTGCAAGTGTTTCAAGGTATTCCGACGCTCCGAGGCGCTTCTTCATATGAAACCCTGATATGTGAGCCCCAGATCGTCTACCCCCTAGATGTTCTTATGAAAGGGGTAGCCCTGTGGATTTTTCTCTTGGTTTGTTCTTGGTTGGGATATAGGATAATTCCAAACCATGTTTGTGCATATGTTGTGACAAGATCCAACCCGGTTTCACTGAAACGGGGAGATCCCGGCCCCCTAATTAACAATTAAGTTTCAGGATCTTCGTTTTTAGGTTATAGCGCATGTCTACGAAGGGGGTGACACTTGGGTACTAGGTTTTGGACATTTCAGTATTCCACCAACGCACTTTAATACACATGCTAGGGTCCATTGCAAAGGTTTGAAGGTATTCCGATGCTCCGAAGAGCTTCTTCTAACGAAACCCTGATTTGTGTGCCCCGAATCGTCTACCCCATAGATATTCTTCTGACAGGGGTAGCCCGGTGGATTTGCCTCTTGGTTTGTGCTTGGTTGGATCATATGATAATTCGAAACCATCTTTGGGCACAAGTTGTGGCAAGATCCAACCCGGTTTCACCGAAACGAGGAGTTCCCGGCCAATTAAATTCCAGGATCTTCGTTTTTTGGTAATAGCGCATGTCTACGAAGGGGGTGACACTTGGATACCGGGTTTTGGACATTTCATAATTCGATCATACTTTAATACACATTATAGGGTCCATTTCAAGTGTTTGGAGGTATTCCGATGCTCCGAGGTGCTTCTTCCTATGAAACCCTGACATGTGGGCCCCAGATCGTCAACCCCCTAGATGTTCCTATGAAAGGGGTAGCCCGGTGGATTTTTCTGTTGGTTTGTGCTTGGTTGGGTTATAGCATAATTGAAAACCATGTTTGGGCACAATTTGTGACAAGATCCAACCTGGTTTCACCGAAACTAGGAGTTCTCGACCCCAAAATAATTAAATTTCCAGAACACCTTCGTTTTTAGGTGACATCGCATGTCTGCGAAGGGATCACACTTCGGAACTAGGTTTTTGACATTTCAGCATTCGACCACACTTTAATACACATGCAAGGGTCGATTTCAAGGTTTTGAGGTATTCCGAAGCACCGAAGAGCTTCTTCCTACAAAATCCAGATCAATGGGCCTAGATAGTCTACCCCCCTGGATGTTCTTATGAAATGGGTAGCCCGGTGGATTTTCCTATTGGTTTGTGCTTGGTTGGGTTATAGGATAATTCCAAACCATGTTTGGGAACAAGTTGTGACATGATCCAACCTGGTTTCACCGAAACGGGGAGTTCTCAGCCCCCTAACAATTAAGTTTTAGGATCTTCGTTTTTAGGTAATAGCGCATGTCTATGAAGGGGATGACACTTGGGTACCAGGTTTTGGACATTTCAGCATTCGACCATACTTTAATACACATGCTAGGGTCCATTGCAAGTGTTTCGAGGTATTCCGACGCTCCGAGGCGCTTCTTCATATGAAACCCTGATATGTGGGCCCCAGATCGTCTACCCCCTAGATGTTCTTAAGAAAGGGGTAGCCCGGTGGATTTTTCTCTTGGTTTGTTCTTGGTTGGGCTATAGGATAATTCCAAACCATGTTTGGGCATATGTTGTGACAAGATCCAACCCGGTTTCACCGAAACAGGGAGATCCCGGCCCCCTAATTAACAATTAAGTTTCAGGATCTTCGTTTTTAGGTTATAGCGCATGTCTACGAAGGGGGTGACACTTGGGTACTAGCTTTTGGACATTTCAGTATTCCACCAGCGGACTTTAATACACATGCTAGGGTCCATTGCAAAGGTTTGAAGGTATTCCGATGCTCCGAAGAGCTTCTTCTAACGAAACCCTGATTTGTGTGCCCCGGATCGTCTACCCCATAGATATTCTTCTGACAGGGGTAGCCCGGTGGATTTTCCTCTTGGTTTGTGCTTGGTTGGGTCATATGATAATTCGAAACCATGTTTGGGAACAAGTTGTGACAAGATCCAACCCGGTTTCACCGAAACGAGGAGTTCCCGGCCAATTAAATTCCAGGATCTTCATTTTTAAGTAATAGCGCATGTCTACAAAGGGGATGACACTTGGGTACCAGGTTTTGGACATTTCAGCATTCGACCATACTTTAATACACATGCTAGGGTCCATTTCAAGTGTTTGGAGGTATTCCGATGCTCCGAGGCGCTTCTTCCTATGAAACCCTGATCTGTGGGCCCTAGATCGTCTACCCCCTAGATGTTCTTATGGAAGGGGTAGCCCGGTGGATTTTTCTCTTGGTTTGTTCTTGGTTGGGTTATAGGATAATTCCAAACCATTTTTGGGCATATGTTGTGACAAGATCCAACCCGGTTTCAACGAAACTAGGAATTCTCGACCCCCTAATAATTAAATTTCCAGAACACCTTCATTTTTAGGTGACGTCGCATGTCTGCGACGGGGTCACACTTGGGAACCAGGTTTTGGACATTTCAGCATTCCACCAGACTTTAATACACATGCAAGGGTCCATTGCAAGGTTTGGAGGTATTCCGATGCCCCGAAGAGCATCTTCCTACAAAAGCCTGATCCGTGGGCCTGGATCGTCTACCCCTAGATGTTCTTATGAATGGGGTAGCCCAGTGGATTTTCCTCTTGGTTTGTGCTTGGTTGGGTCATAGGATAATTGCAAACCATGTCTGGGCACAAGTTGTGACAAGATCCAACCCGGTTTCACCGAAACGGGGAGTTTCCGACCCCGTAATAATTAAGTTTCAGGATCTAAGTTTTTATGTGATAGCACCTGTCTACGAAGGGGGTGACACTTGGGTACTAGGTTTTGGAAATTTCAGCATTCCACGGCACTTTAATACACATGCTAGGGTCCATTGCAAGGTTTGGAGGTATTCCGATGCTCTCTGAAGAGCATCTTGTAACGAAACCCTGATCCGTGGGCCTGGATCATCTACCCCCTAGATGTTCTTATGAAAAGGGTAGCCCGGTGGATTTTTCCCTTGGTTTGTTCTTGTTTGGGTTATAGGATAATTCCGAACCATATTTGGGAACAAGTTGTGACATGATACAACCCGGTTTCACCGAAACGGGGAGTTCCCGGCCCCCTAACAATTAAGTTTTAGGTAATAGCGCATGTCTTAGAAGGGGGTGACACTTGGGTACTAGGTTTTGGACATTTCAACATTCCACCATACTTTAATACACATGCTAGGGTCAATTGCAAGGGTTTGGAGGTATTCCTATGCTCCGAGGCGCTTCTTCCTATGAAACCTTGATCTGTGTGCCCTAGATCGTCTACCCGTAGATGTTCTTATGAAAGGGGTAGAACGGTGTATTTTTCGCTTGGTTTGTGCTTGGTTGGATTATAGGATAATTCCAAACCATGTTTGGGCACAATTTGTGACAATATCTAACCCGGTTTCAGTAAAACAGGGAGTTCTCGGCCCCCTAATAATTAAATTTCCAGAACACCTTCGTTTTTAGGTGACATCGCATGTCTGCGAAGGGGTCACACTTGGAAACCAGGTTCTGGACATTTCAGCATTCCACCACACTTTAATACATATGCTAGGGTCCATTGCAAGGTTTGGAGGTATTCCGATGCCCCGAAGAGCTTCTTCCTACAAAACCCTGATCCGTGGGACTGGATCGTCAACCCCCTAGATGTTCTTATGAAAGGGGTATCCCGGTGGATTTTCCTCTTGGTTTGTTCTTTTTTGGGTCATAGGATAATTCCAAACCATGTTTGGGCACAAGTTGTGACAATATCCAACCGGTTTCACCGAAACGGGGAGTTCCCGACCCCCTAATTAACAATTAAGTTTCAGGATCTTTGTTTTTAGGTGATAGCGCATGTCTTCGAAGGGGGTGACACTTGGGTACTAGGTTTTAGAAATTTTAGCATTCCACCAGTGCACTTTAATACACATGCTAGGGTCCATTGCAAAGGTTTGTAGGTATTCCGATGCTCCGCAGAGCTTCTTCTAACGAAACCCTGATTTGTGTGCCCCGGATCGTCTACCCCCTAGATGTTCTTCTGACAGGGGTAGCCAAGTGGATTTGCCTCTTGATGTGTGCTTGGTTGGGTCATATGAGAATTTGAAACCATGTTTGGGCACAAGTTGTGATAAGATCCAAACCAGTTTCACCGAAACGAGGAGTCCCCGGCCAATTAAATTCCAGGATCTTCATTTTTTCGGTGATAGTGCATGCCTACGAAGCGGGTTACACTTGGGTACCATGTTTTGGACATTTCAGCTGTCCACCACACATGCTAGGGTCTATTGCAAGGGTTTGAAGGTATTCCGATGCTCCGAGGCGCTTCTTCCTATGAAACCATGATATGTGGGCCCAGAATCGTCTACCCCATAGATGTTCTTATGAAAGGGGTAGCCCGGTGGACTTTTCTCTTGGTTTGTGCTTGGTTGGGTTATAGGATAATTTCAAACCATGTATGGGCACAATTTGTGACAAGATCCAACCCGGGTTCACCGAAACGGGGAATTCCCGGCCAATTAAAGTCTAGGATCTTCGTTTTTTCGGTGATAGTGCATGCCTATGAAGCGGGTTACACTTGGGTACCATGTTTTGGACATTTCAGCAGTCCACCACACTTTAATACACATGATAGGGTCCATTTCAAGGGTTTGGAGGTACTCTGATGCTCCGAGGCGCTTCTTCCTATGAAACCCTGATCTGTGGGCCCAGAATGGTCTACCCCCTCGATTTTCTTATGAAAGGTGTAGCCCGGTGGATTTTTCTGTTGGTTGGTGCTTGGTTGGGTTATAGGATAATTTCAAACCATGTTTGGGTACAATTTGTGACAAGATCCAACCCGGTTTCACCGAAACTAGGAGTTCTCGACCCCAAAATAATTAAATTTCCAGAACACCATCGTTTTTAGGTGACATCGCATGTCTGCGAAGGGGTCACACTTGGGAACCAGGTTTTTGAAATTTTAGCATTCGACCACACTTTAATATACATGGAACGGTCCATTTCAAGGTTTGGAGGTGTTCCGAAGCACCGAAGAGCTTCTTCCTACAAAATCCAGATCCGTGGGCCTAGATAGTCTACCAACTAGATGTTCTTATGAAATGGGTAGCCCGGTGGATTTTCCTATTGGTTTGTGCTTGGTTGGGTTATAGGATAATTCCAAACCATGTTTGGGAACAAGTTGTGACATGATCCAACCCTGTTTCACTGAAACGGGGAGTTCCCGTCCCCCTAACAATTAAGTTTCAGGATCTTCGTTTTTAGGTAATAGCGCATGTCTATGAAGGGGGTGACACTTGGGTACCAGGTTTTGGACATTTCAGCATTCGACCATACTTTAATACACATGCTAGGGTCCATTGCAAGTGTTTGGAGGTATTCCGATGCTCCGAGGCGCTTCTTCCTATGAAACCGTGATCTGTGGGCCCTAGATCGTCTACCCCCTAGATGTTCTTATGAAAGGGGTAGCCCGGTGGATTTTTCTCTTGGTTTGTTCTTGGTTGGGTTATAGGATAATTCCAAACCATTTTTGGTCATATGTTGTGATAAGATCGAACCCAGTTTCACCGAAATGGGGAATTCCCGGCCCCCTAACAATTAAATTCCAGAACAAGTTTGTTTTTAGGTGACACCGCATGTCCGAGAAGTGATCACACTTGGGAACCAGGTTTTAGACATTTCAACATTCCACCACACTTTAATACACATGCTAGGGTCTATTGCAAGGTTTAGAGGTATTCCGATACCCCAAGGCGCTTCTTCCTATTAAACCCTATGGCCCCAGAATGGTCTACCCCCTAGATGTTCTGATGAAAGGGGTAGCGCGGTGGATTTTTATCTTGGTTTGTGCTTGGTTGGGTAATAGGATAATTGCAAACCATGTTTGGGCACAATTTGTGACAAGATCCAACCCGGTTTCACCGAAACTAGGATTCTAGACCCCCTAATAATTTAATTTCCATAACACCTTCGTTTTTAGGTGACATCGCATGTCTACGAAGGGGTCACACTTGGGAACCAGGTTTTATACATTTCAGCATTCCACCTCTAGTTTAATACACATGCTAGGGTCCATTGCAAGGTTTGGAGGTATTCTGATGTCCCGAAGAGATTCTTCCTACAAAACCCTGATCCGTGGGCCTGGATCGTCTACCCCCCTAGATGTTCTTATGAAAGTGGTATCCCACCATGTTGGGGCACATGTTGTGACAAGATCCAACCCGGTTTCACCAAAACGAGGAGTTTCCGACCCCCTAATAATTAAGTTTCAGGATCTAAGTTTTTAGGTGATAGCACATGTCTACGAAGCGGGTGACACTTGGGTACTAGGTTTTGGACATTTCAGGATTCCACCGCACTTTAATACACATGCTAGGGTCCATTTCAATGTTTGGAGGTATTCCGATGCGCTCTGAAGAGCTTCTTCTAACGAAACCCTAATCTGTGGGCCTGGATCATCTACCCCCCTAGATGTTCTGATGAAAAGGGTAGCCCGGTGGATTTTTCTCTTGGTTTGTGCTTTGTTGGGTTATAGGATAATTCCAAACCATATTTGGGAACAAGTTGTGACATGATCCAACCCGGTTTCACCGAAACGGGGAGTTCCCGCCCCCCTAACAATTAAGTTTTAGGTAATAGCGCATGTCTACGAAGGGGGTGACACTTGGGTACTAGGTTTTGGACATTTCAACATTCCACGATAATTTAATACACATGCTAGGGTCCATTTCAAGGGTCTGGAGGTATTCCTATGCTCTGAGGCGCTTCTTCCTATGAAACCTTGTCTGTGGGCCCTAGATCGTCTACCCCCTAGATGTTCTTATGAAAGGGGTAGACCGGTGGATTTTTCGCTTGGTTTGTTCTTGGTTGGGTTATAGGATAATTCCAAACCATGTTTGGGCACAATTTGTGACAATATCTAACCCGGTTTCAGCAAACCAGGGAGTTTTCGCCCCCCTAATAATTAAATTTCTAGAACACCTTCGTTTTTAGGTGACATCCGATGTCTGCGAAGGAGTCACACTTGGCAACCTGGTTTTGGACATTTCAGCATTACACCACACTTTAATACAGATGCTATGGTCCATTGCAAGGTTTGGAGGTATTCCGATGCCCCGAAGAGTTTCTTCCTTAAAAACCATGATCCATAGGCCTGGATCGTCTACCCCCCTAGATTTTATGAAAGGGATAGCCGGGTGGATTTTCCTCTTGGTGTGTGCTTGGTTGGTTCATAGAATAATTCCAAACCATTTTTGGGCACAAGCTATGGCAAGATCCAACCCAGTTTCACCGAAACAGGGAGTTCCAACCAATTAAATTCCAGGATCTTCTTTTTTTCGGTGATAGTGCATGCCTACGAAGCGGGTTACACTTGGGTAACATGTTTTGGACATTTCAGCATTCCACCACACTTTAATACACAATATAGGGTCTATTGCAACGGTTTGGAAGTATTTCGATGCTCCGAGGCGCTTCTTCCTATGAAACTCTTATCTGTGGGACCAGAATCGTCTACCCCTAGATTTTCTTATGAAAGGGGTAGCCCGGTGGATTTTTCTCTTCGTGTTCTTGGTTGGGTTATAGGATAATTTCAAACCATGTTTGGGCACAATTTGTGACAATATCTAACCCGGTTTCAGCAAAACAAGGAGTTCTCGGCCCCCTAATAATTAAATTTCCAGAACACCTTCGTTTTTAGGTGACATCGCATGTCTGCGAAGGGGTCAAACATGGAAACCAGGTTTTGGACATTTCAGCATTCCACCACACTTTAATACATATGATAGGGCCCATTGCAAGGTTTTGAGGTATTCCGATGCCCCTAAGAGCTTCCTCCTACAAAACCCTGATCCGTGGGACTGGATCGTCAACCCCCTAGATGTTCTTATGAAAGGGGTATCCTGGTGGATTTTCCTCTTGGTTTGTGCTTTGTTGGGTCATAAGATAATTCCAAACCATGTTTGGGAACAAGTTGTGACAATATCCAACCGGTTTCACCTAAACTGGGAGTTCCCAGCCCCCTAATTAATAATTAAGTTTCATGATCTTTGTTTTTAGGTGATAGCGCACGTCTTCGAAGGGGGTGACACTTGGGTACTAGGTTTTGGACATTTCAGCATTCCACCAGCGCACTTTAATACACATGCTAGGGTCCGTTGCAAAGGTTTGTAGGTATTCCGATGCTCTGAAGAGCTTCTTCTAACGAAACCCTGATTTGTGTGCCCCAAATCGTCTACCTACTAGATGTTCTTCTGACAGGGGTAGCCCGGTGGATTTGCCTCTTGGTGTGTGCTTGGTTGGCTCATATGAGAATTCGAAACCATGTTTGGGCACAAGTTGTGACAAGATCCAACCCGGTTTCACCGAAACAAGGAGTTCCCGGCCAATTAAATTCCAGGATCTTTTTATTTTTTCGGTGATAGTGCATATCTACGAAGCGGGTTACACTTGGGTACCATGTTTTGGACATTTCAGCTGTCCACCACACATGCTAGGGTCTATTGCAAGGGTTTGATGGTATTCCGATGCTCCGAGGCGCTTCTTCCTATGAAACCATGATATGTGGGCCCAGAATCGTCTACCCCCTAGATGTTCTTATGAAAGGGGTAACCCGGTGGATTTTTATCTTGGTTTCTGCTTGGTTGGGTTATAGGATAATTGCAAACCATGTATGGGCACAATTTGTGACAAGATCCATCCCGGGTTCACCGAAACGGGGAATTCACGGCCAATTAAATTCCAGGATCTTAGTTTTTTCGGTGATAGTGCATGCCTACGAAGCGGGTTACACTTGGGTACCATGTATTGGACATTTCAGCGGTCCACCACACTTTAATACACACGATAGGGTCCATTGCAAGGGTTTGGAGGTATTCCGATGCTCCGAGGTGCTTCTTCCTATGAAACCCTGATCTGTGGGCCCAGAATGGTCTACCCCCTCGATTTTCTTATGAAAGGTGTAGCCCGGTGGATTTTTCTGTTGGTTTGTGCTTGGTTGGGTTATAGGATAATTTCAAACCATGTTTGGGTACAATTTGTGACAAGATCCAACCCGGTTTCACCAAAACTAGGAGTTCTCGACCCCAAAATAATTAAATTTCCAGAACACCTTCGTTTTTAGGTGACATCGCATGTCTGCGAAGGGGTCACACTTGGGAACCAGGTTTTTGAAATTTCAGCATTCGACCACACTTTAATACACATGCAAGGGTCCATTTCAAGGTTTGGAGGTGTTCCGAAGCACCGAAGTGCTTCTTCCTACAAAATCCAGATCCGTGGGCCTAGATAGTCTACCCCCTAGATGTTCTTACGAAATGGGTAGCCCGGTGGATTTTCCTATTGGTTTGTGCTTGGTTGGGTTATAGGATAATTACAAACCATGTTTGGGAACAAGTTGTGACATGATCCAACCCTGTTTCACCGAAACGGGGAGTTCCCGTCCCCCTAACAATTAAGTTTCAGGATCTTCGTTTTTAGGTAATAGCGCATGTCTATGAAGGGGGTGACACTTGGGTACCAGGTTTTGGACATTTCAGCATTCGACCATACTTTAATACACATGCTAGGGTCCATTGCAAGTGTTTGGAGGTATTCCGATGCTCCGAGGCGCTTCTTCCTATGAAACCGTGATTTGTGGGCCCTAGATCGTCTACCCCCTAGATGTTCTTATGAAAGGGGTAGCCCGGTGGATTTTTCTCTTGGTTTGTTCTTGGTTGGGTTATAGGATAATTCCAAACCATTTTTGGGCATATGTTGTGACAAGATCCAACCCGGTTTCCCCGAAATGGGGAATTCCCGGCCCCCTAACAATTAAATTCCAGAACAAGTTTGTTTTTAGGTGACACCGCATGTCCGAGAAGTGGTCACACTTGGGAACCAGGTTTTAGACATTTCAACATTCCACCACACTTTAATACACATTCTAGGGTCTATTGCAAGGTTTATAGGTATTCCGATACCCCAAGGCGCTTCTTCCAATGAAACCCTATGGCCCCAGAATCGTCTACCCCCTAGATGTTCTGATGAAAGGGGTAGCGCGGTGGATTTTTATGTTGGTTTGTGCTTGGTTGGGTAATAGGATAATTGCAAACCATGTTTGGGACAATTTGTGACAAGATACAATCCAGTTTCACCAAAACTAGGAGTTCTCGACCCCCTAATAATTAAATTTCCAGAACACCTTCGTTTTTAGGTGACGTCGCATGTCTGTGACGGGTTCACACTTGGGAACCAGGTTTTGTACATTTCAGCATTCCACCAGACTTTAATACACATTCTAGGGTCCATTGCAAGGTTTTGAGGTATTCTGATGCCCCGAAGAGTTTCTTCCTACAAAACCATGATACATAGGCCTGGATCGTCTACCCCCTAGATGTTTATGAAAGGGATATCCGGGTGGATTTTCCTCTTGGTTTGTGCTTGGTTGGGTCATAGGATAATTCCAAACCATGTTTGGGCACAAGTTATGGGAAGATCCAACCCGGTTTCACCGAAATGGGGAGTTTTGGCTAATTAAATTCCAGGATCTTCTTTTTTCGGTGATAGTGCATGCCTACGAAGCGGGTTACACATGGGTACCATTTTTGTACATTTAAGCATTCCACCACACTTTAATACACAATCTAGGGTCTATTGCAACGGTTTGGAGGTATTCCGATGCTCCGAGGCGCTTCTTCCTATGAAACCCTGATCTATGGGCCCAGAATGGTCTACCCCCTCAATGTTCTTATGAAAGGGGTAGCCCGGTGGATTTTTATCTTGGTTTGTGCTTGGTTGGGTTATATAACAATTGCAAACCATGTTTGGGCACAATTTGTGACAAGATCCAACCCGGTTTCACCGAAACTGGGATTCTAGACCCCCTAATAATTAAATTTCCATAACACCTTCGTTTTTAGGTGACATCGCATGTCTACGAAGGGGTCACACTTGGGAACCATGTTTTGGACATTTCAGAATTCCACCACACTTTAATACACATTCTAGGGTGCATTTCAAGGTTTGGAGGTATTCTGATGTCCCGAAGAGCTTCTTCCTACAAAACCCTAATCCGTGGGCCTGGATCGTCTACCCCCCTAGATGTTCTTATGAAAGTGGTATCCCGGTGGATTTTCCTATTGGTTTGTGCTTGGTTGGGTCATAGAATAATTCCAAACCATGTTTGGGAACAAGTTGTGACAAGATCCAACCCGGTTTCACCGAAACGGGGAGTTTCCGACCCCCTAATAATTAAGTTTCAGGATCTAAGTTTTTAGGTGATAGCACATGTCTACGAAGCGGGTGACACTTGGGTACTAGGTTTTGGACATTTCAGCATTCCACCGCACTTTAATACACATGCTAGGGTCCATTGCAAGGTTTGGAGGTATTCCGATGCGCGCCGAAGAGCTTCTTCTAACGAAACCCTGATCCGTGGGCCTGGATCATCTACTCCCCTAGATGTTCTGATGAAAAGGGTATCCCGGTGGATTTTTCTCTTGGTTTGTTCTTGGTTGGGTTATAGAATAATTCCAAACCATATTTGGGAACAAGTTGTGACATGATCCAACCCGGTTTGACCGAAACGAGGAGTTCCCGGCCCCCTAACAATTAAGTTTTATGTAATAGCGCATGTCTACGAAGGGGGTGACACTTGGGTAATAGGTTTTGGACATTTCAACATTCCACCATACTTTAATACACATGATAGGGTCCATTGCAAGGGTTTGGAGGTGTTCCTATGCTCCGAGGCGCTTCTTCCTATGAAACCTTGATTTTGGGCCCTAGATCGTCTACCCCGTAGATGTTCTTATGAAAGGGGTAGAACGGTGGATTTTTCGCTTGGTTTGTGCTTGGTTGGGTTATAGGATAATTCCAAACCATGTTTGGGCACAATTTGTGACAATATCTAACCCGGATTCAGCAAAACAGGGAGTTCTTGGCCCCCTAATAATTAAATTTCCAGAACACCTTCGTTTTTAGGTGACACCACATGTCTGCGAATGGGTCACACTTGGACGTTTAATCATTCCACCACACTTTAATACATATGCTAGGGTCCATTGCAAGGTTTGGAGGTATTCCGATGCCCTAAAGAGCTTCTTTCTACAAAACCCTGACCCTTGGGACTGGATCGTCAACCCCCTAGATGTTCTTATGAAAGGGGTATCCCGGTGGATTTTCCTCTTGGTTTGTGCTTTGTTGGGTCAGAGGATAATTCCAAACAATGTTTGGGCACAAGTTGGGACAATATCCGACCGGTTTCATCGAAACGGGGAGTTCCCGGCCCCCTAATTAACAATTAAGTTTCAGGATCTTCGTTTTTAGGTGATAGCGCATGTCTTCGAAGGGGGTGACACTTGGGTACTAGGTTTTGGACATTTCAGCATACCACCAGCGCACTTTAATACACATTCTAGTGTCCATTGCAAAGGTTTTTAGGTATTCCGATGCTCCGAAGAGCTTCTTCTAACGAAACCCTGATTTGTGGGCCCCGGATCATCTACCCCCTTGATGTTCTTATGACAGGGGTGCCCGGTGGATTTGCCTCTTGGTGTGTGCTTGGTTGGCTCATATGAGAATTCGAAACCATGTTTGGGCACAAGTTGTGACAAGATCGAACCCGGTTTTACCGAAACGAGGAGTTCCCGGCCAATTAAATTCCAGGATCTTCGTTTTTTCGGTGATAGTGCATGCCTACGAAGCGGGTTACACTTGGGTACCATGTTTTGGACATTTCAGCTGTCCACCACACATGCTAGGGTCTATTGCAAGGGTTTGATGGTATTCCGATGCTCCGAGGCGCTTCTTCCTATGAAACCATGATATGTGGGCCCAGAATCGTCTACCCCCTAGATGTTCTTATGAAAGGGGTATCCCGGTGGATTTTTCTCTTGGTTTGTGCTTGGTTGGGTTATAGGATAATTGCAAACCATGTATGGGCACAATTTGTGACAAGATCCAACCCGGGTTCACCGAAACGGGGAATTCACGGCCAATTAAATTCCAGGATCTTTGTTTTTTAGGTGATAGTGCATGCCTACGAAGCGGGTTACACTTGGGTACCATGTTTTGGACATTTCAGCGGTCCACCATTCTTTAATACACATGATAGGGTCCATTGCAAGGGTTTGGAGGTATTCCGATGCTCTGAGGCGCTTCTTCCTATGAAACCCTGATCTGTGGGCCCAGAATGGTCTACCCCCTCGATTTTCTTATGAAAGGTGTAGCCCGGTGGATTTTTCTGTTGGTTTGTGCTTGGTTGGATTATAGGATAATTTCAAACCATGTTTGGGTACAATTTGTGACAAGATTCAACCCGGTTTCACCGAAACTAGGAGTTCTCGACCCCAAAATAATTAAATTTCTAGAACACCTTCGTTTTAAGGTGACATCGCATGTCTGCGAAGGGGTCACACTTGGGAACCAGGTTTTTGAAATTTCAGCATTCGACCACACTTTAATACACATGCAAGGGTCCATTTCAAGGTTTGGAGGTGTTCCGAATTACCGAAGTGCTTCTTCCTACAAAATCCAGATCCGTGGGCCTAGATAGTCTACCCCCTAGATGTTCTTATGAAATGGGTAGCCCGGTGGATTTTCCTATTGGTTTGTGCTTGGTTGGGTTATAGGATAATTCCAAACCATGTTTGGGAACAAGTTGTGACATGATCCAACCCTGTTTCACCGAAACGGGGAGTTCCCGTCCCCCTAACAATTAAGTTTCAGGATCTTCGTTTTTAGGTAATAGCGCATGTCTATGAAGGGGGTGACACTTGGGTACCAGGTTTTGGACATTTCAGCATTCGACCATACTTTAATACACATGCTAGGGTCCATTGCAAGTGTTTGGAGGTATTCCGATGCTCCGAGGCGCTTCTTCCTATGAAACCGTGATTTGTGGGCCCTAGATCGTCTACCCCCTAGATGTTCTTATGAAAGGGGTAGCCCGGTGGATTTTTCTCTTGGTTTGTTCTTGGTTGGGTTATAGGATAATTCCAAATCATTTTTGGGCATATGTTGTGACAAGATCCAACCCGGTTTCCCCGAAATGGGGAATTCCCGGCCCCCTAACAATTAAATTCCAGAACAAGTTTGTTTTTAGGTGACACCGCATGTCCGAGAAGTGGTCACACTTGGGAACCAGGTTTTAGACATTTCAACATTCCACCACACTTTAATACACATGCTAGGGTCTATTGCAAGGTTTATAGGTATTCCGATACCCCAAGGCACTTCTTCCAATGAAACCCTATGGCCCCAGAATCGTCTACCCCCTAGATGTTCTGATGAAAGGGGTAGCGCGGTGGATTTTTCTCTTGGTTTGTGCTTGGTTGGGTAATAGGATAATTGCAAACCATGTTTGGGCACAATTTGTGACAAGATACAATCCAGTTTCACCAAAACTAGGAGTTCTCGACCCCCTAATAATTAAATTTCCAGAACACCTTCGTTTTTAGGTGACGTCGCATGTCTGTGACGGGTTCACACTTGGGAACCAGGTTTTGTACATTTCAGCATTCCACCAGACTTTAATACACATTCTAGGGTCCATTGCAAGGTTTTGAGGTATTCCGATGCCCCGAAGAGTTTCTTCCTACAAAACCATGATACATAGGCCTGGATCGTCTACCCCCCTAGATGTTTATGAAAGGGATATCCGGGTGGATTTTCCTCTTGGTTTGTGCTTGGTTGGGTCATAGGATAATTCCAAACCATGTTTGGGCACAAGTTATGGCAAGATCCAACCCGGTTTCACCGAAACGGGGAGTTCTGGCCAATTAAATTCCAGGATCTTTTTTCGGTGATAGTGCATGCCTACGAAGCGGGTAACACGTGGGTACCATGTTTTGGACATTTCAGCATTCCACCACACTTTAATACACAATCTAGGGTCTATTGCAACGGTTTGGAGGTATTCCGATGCTCCGAGGCGCTTCTTCCTATGAAACCCTGATCTATGGGCCCAGAATGGTCTACCCCCTCAATGTTCTTATGAAAGGGGTAGCCCGGTGGATTTTTATCTTGGTTTGTGCTTGGTTGGGTTATAGAATAATTGCAAACCATGTTTGGGCACAATTTGTGACAAGATCCAACCCGGTTTCACCGAAACTGGGATTCTAGACCCCCTAATAATTAAATTTCCATAACACCTTCGTTTTTAGGTGACATCGCATGTATACGAAGGGGTCACACTTGGGAACCATGTTTTGGACATTTCAGCATTCCACCACACTTTAATACACATTCTACGGTCCATTGCAAGGTTTGGAGGTATTCTGATGTCCCGAAGAGCTTCTTCCTACAAAACCCTGATCCGTGGGCCTGGATCGTCTACCCCCTAGATGTTCTTATGAAAGTGGTATCCCGGTGGATTTTCCTATTGGTTTGTGCTTTGTTGGGTCATAGAATAATTCCAAACCATGTTTGGGCACAAGTTGTGACAATATCCAACCCGGTTTCACCGAAACGGGGAGTTTCCGACCCCCTAATAATTAAGTTTCAGGATCTAAGTTTTTAGGTGATAGCACATGTCTACGAAGCGGGTGACACTTGGGTACTAGGTTTTGGACATTTCAGCATTCCACCGCACTTTAATACACATGCTAGGGTCCATTGCAAGGTTTGGAGGTATTCCGATGCGCTCCGAAGAGCTTCTTCTAACGAAACCCTGATCCGTGGGCCTGGATCATCTACCCCCCTAGATGTTCTGATGAAAAGGGTAGCCCGGTGGATTTTTCTCTTGGTTTGTTCTTGGTTGGGTTATATAATAATTCCAAACCATATTTGGGAACAAGTTGTGACATGATCCAACCCGGTTTGACCGAAACGGGGAGTTCCCGGCCCCCTAACAATTAAGTTTTAGGTAATAGCGCATGTCTACGAAGGGGGTGACACTTGGGTACTAGGTTTTGGACATTTCAACATTCCACCATACTTTAATACACATGCTAGGGTCCATTTCAAGGGTTTGGAGGTGTTCCTATGCTCCGAGGCGCTTCTTCCTATGAAACCTTGATTTTGGGCCCTAGATCGTCTACCCCCTAGATGTTCTTATGAAAGGGGTAGAACGGTGGATTTTTCGCTTGGTTTGTGCTTGGTTGGGTTATAGGATAATTCCAAACTATGTTTGGGCACAATTTGTGACAATATCTAACCCGGATGCAGCAAAACAGGGAGTTCTCGGCCCCCTAATAATTAAATTTCCAGAACACCTTCGTTTTTTAGTTGACACCACATGTCTGCGAATGGGTCACACTTGGACATTTCATCATTCCACCACACTTTAATACATATGCTAGGGTCCATTGCAAGGTTTGGAGGTATTCCGATGCCCTAAAGAGCTTCTTTCTACAAAACCCTGATCCTTGGGACTGGATCGTCAACCCCCTAGATGTTCTTATGAAAGGGGTATCCCGGTGGATTTTCCTCTTGGTTTGTGCTTTGTTGGGTCATAGGATAATTCCAAACAATGTTTGGGCACAAGTTGGGACAATATCCGACCGGTTTCATCGAAACGGGGAGTTCCCGGCCCCCTAATTAACAATTAAGTTTCAGGATCTTCGTTTTTAGGTGATAGCGCATGTCTTCGAAGGGGGTGACACTTGGGTACTAGGTTTTGGACATTTCAGCATACCACCAGCGCACTTTAATACACATGCTAGGGTCCATTGCAAAGGTTTTTAGGTATTCCGATGCTCCGAAGAGCTTCTTCTAACGAAACCCTGATTTGTGTGCCCCGGGTCGTCTACCCCCTAGATGTTGTTCTGACAGGGCTAGCCCAGTGGATTTGCCTCTTGGTGTGTGCTTGGTTGGGTCATATGAGAATTCGAAACCATGTTTGGGCACAAGTTGTGACAAGATCCAACCCGGTTTCACCGAAACGAGGAGTTCCCGGCCAATTAAATTCCAGGATCTTCGTTTTTCGGTCAAAGTGCATGCCTACGAAGCGGGTTACACTTGGATACCATGTTTTGGACATTTCAGCAGTCCACCACACATGCTAGGGTCTATTGCAAGGGTTTGAAGGTATTCCGATGCTCCGAGGAGCTTCTACCTATGAAACCCTAATCTATGGGCCCAGAATCGTCTACCCCCTAGATATTCTTATGAAAGGGGTAGCCCGGTGGATTTTTATCTTGGTTTGTGCTTGGTTGGTTTATAGGATAATTGCAAACCATGTTTGGGCACAATTTGTGACAAAATCCACCCCGGTTGCACCGAAACTGGGAATTCTCGGCCCCCTAATAATTAAATTTCTAGAACACCTTCGTTTTAGGTGACATCGCATGTATGCGAAGGAGTCACACTTGGCAACCTGGTTTTGGACATTTCAGCATTCCACCACACTTTAATACAGATGCTATGGTCGATTGCAAGGTTTGGAGGTATTCCAATGCCCCTAAGAGTTTCTTCCTACAAAACCATGATCCATAGGCCTGGATCGTCTATCCCCCTAGATGTTTATGAAATGGATAGCCGGGTAGATTTACCTCTTGGTTTGTGCTTGGTTGGTTCACAGGATAATTCCAAACCATGTTTGGGCACAAGTTATGGCAAGATCCAACCCAATTTTACCGAAACGGGGAGTTCTAGCCAATTAAATTCCAGGATCTTGTTTTTTCGATGATAGTGTGCCTACGAAGCGGGTTACACTTGGGTACCATGTTTTGGATATTTCAGCATTCCACCACACTTTAATACACAATCTAGGGTCTATTGCAACGGTTTGGAGGTATTCCGATGCTCCGAGGCGCTTCTTCCTATGAAACTCTGATCTTTGGGCCTAGAATCGTCTACCCCCTAGATGTTCTTATGAAAGGGGTAGCCTGGTGGATTTTTATCTTGGTGTTCTTGGTTCGGTTATAGGATAATTGCAAACCATGTTTGGGCACAATTTTTGACAATATCTAACCCGGTTTCACCAAAACTGGGAGTTCTCGCCCCCCTAATAATTAAATTTCCAGAACACCTTCGTTTTTAGGTAACATCGCATGTCTGCGAAGGGGTCACACTTGGAAACTAGGTTTTGGACATTTCAGCATTCCACCACACTTTAATACATATGCTAGGGTCCATTGCAAGGTTCGGAGGTATTCCGATGCCCCGAAGACCTTCTTCATACAAAACCCTGATCTGTGGGACTAGATCGTCAACCCCCTAGATGTTCTTATGAAAGGGTTATCCCGGTGGATTTTCCTCTTGGTTTGTGCTTTTTTGGGTCATAGGATAATTCCAAACCATGTTTGGGAACAAGTTGTGACAATATCCAACCGGTTTCACCGAAACAGGGAGTTCCCGGCCCCCCTAATTAACAATTAAGTTCCAGGATCTTCATTTTTAGGTGATAGCGCATGTCTTCGAAGGGGGTGACACTTGGGTACTAGGTTTTGGACATTTCAGCATTCCACCAACACACTTTAATACACATGCTAGGGTCCATTGCAAAGTTTTGTAGGTATTCCGATGCTCCGAAGAGCTTCTTCTAACGAAACCCTGATTTGTGTGCCCCGTATCGTCTACCCCCTAGATGTTCTTCTGACAGGGGTAGCCCGGTGGATTTGCCTCTTGGTGTGTGCTTGGTTGGCTCATATGAGAATTCGAAACCATGTTTGGGCACAAGTTGTGACAAGATCGAACCCGGTTTTACCGAAACGAGGAGTTCCCGGCCAATTAAATTCCAGGATCTTCGTATTTTCGGTGATAGTGCATGCCTACGAAGCGGGTTACACTTGGGTACCATGTTTTGGACATTTCAGCTGTCCACCACACATCCTAGGGTCTATTGCAAGGGTTTGAAGGTATTCCGATGCTCCGAGGCGCTTCTTCCTATGAAACCATGATATGTGGGCCCAGAATCGTCTACCCCCTAGATGTTCTTATGAAAGGGGTAGCCCGGTGGATTTTTGTCTTGGTTTGTGCTTGGTTGGGTTATAGGATAATTGCAAACCATGTTTGGGCACAATTTGTGACAGGATCCACCCGGTTGAACCGAAACTGGGAATTCTCGGCCCCCTAATAATTAAATTTCTAGAACACCTTCGTTTTTAGGTGACATCGAATGTGTGCGAAGGAGTCACACTTGGCAACCTGGTTTTGGACATTTCAGCATTCCACCACATTTTAATACAGATGCTATGGTCCATTGCAAGGTTTACAGGTATTCCGATGCCTCGAAGAGTTTCTTCCTACAAAACCATGATCCAAAGGCCTGGATCGTCTACCCCCTAGATGTTTATGAAAGGGATAGCCGGGTGGATTTTCCTCTTGGTTTGTGCTTGGTTGGGTCATAGGATAATTCCAAACCATGTTTGGGCACAACTTATGGCAAGATCCAACCCGGTTTTACCAAAACGGGGAGTTCCGGCCAATTAAATTCCAGGATCTTCTTTTTTTCGGTGATAGTGCATGCCTACGAAGCGGGTTACACTTGGGTACCATGTGTTGGACATTTCAGCATTCCACCACACTTTAATACACAATCTAGGGTCTATTGCAACGGTTTGGAGGTATTCCGATGCTCCGAGGCGCTTCTTCCTATGAAACCCTGATCTGTGGGCCCAGAATGGTCTACCCCCTCAGTGTTCTTATGAAAGGGGTAGCCCGGTGGATTTTTCTCTTGGTTTGTGCTTGGTTGGGTTATAGGATAGTTCCAAACCATGTTTGGGCACAATTTGTGACAAGATCCATCCCGGTTTCATCGAAACTGGTATTCTAGACCCCCTAAAAATTAAATTTCCATAACACCTTCGTTTTTAGGTGACATCGCATGTCTACGAAGGGGTCACACTTGGGAACCAGGTTTTGGACATTTCAGCATTCCACCACACTTTAATACACCTTCTAGGGTCCATTGCAAGGTTTGGAGGTATTCTGATGTCCCGAAGAGCTTCTTCCTACAAAACCCTGATCCGTCGGCCTGGATTGTCTACCCCCCTAGATGTTCTTATGAAAGTGGTATCCCGCTGGATTTTCCTATTGGTTTGTGCTTGGTTGGGTCATAGAATAATTCCAAACCATGTTTGGGCACAAGTTGTGACAAGATCCAACCCGGTTTCACCGAAACAGGGAGTTTCCGACCCCCTAATAATTAAGTTTCAGGATCTAAGTTTTTAGGTGAGAGCACATGTCTACGAAGGGGGTGACACTTGGGTACTAGGTTTTGGACATTTCAGTATTCCACTGCACTGTAATACACATGCTAGGGTCCATTGCAAGGTTTGGAGGTATTCCGATGCGCTCCGAAGAGCTTCTTCTAACGAAACCCTGATTTGTGGGCCCCGGATCATCTACCCCCTAGATGTTATTCTGAAAGGGGTAGCTCGGTGGATTCTCCTATTTGTTTGTGCTTGGTTGGGTCATAGGATAATTCCAAACCATGTTTGGGCACAAGTTGTGACAATATCCAACCCGGTTTCACCGAAACGGGGATTACCCGACCCTGTAACAATTAAGTTTCAGGATCTTCGGTTTTAGGTGACATCACATGTCTGCGAAGGGGTCCATTGCAAGGTTTGGAGGTATTCTGATGCACCGAAGTGCTTCTTCCTACAAAATCCTGATACGTTGGCCTAGATCGTCTACCCCCCTAGATGTTCTTATGAAAGGGGTAGCCCGATGGATTTTTCTCTTTGTTTGTTCTTGGTTGGGTTATAGGATAATTCCAAACCATGTTTGCGCACAAGTTGTAACATGATCCAACCTGGTTTCACCGAAACGGGGAGTTCCGGCCCTCTAACAATTAAGTTTTAGGATCTTCGTTTTTAGGTAATAGCGCATGTCTACCAAGGGGTGACACTTGGGTACTAGGTTTTGGACATTTCAGCATTCCACCATACTTCAATACAAATGCCAGGGTCCATCGCAAGTGTTTGGAGGTATTCCGATGCTCCGAGGCGCTTCTTCCTATGAAACCTTGATCTGTGGGCCCTAGATCGTCTACCCCCTACATGTTCTTATGAAAGGGTTAGCCCGGTGGATTTTTCTCTTGGTTTCTGCTTGGTTGGGTTATAGGATAATTCCAAACCATGTTTGGGCATATGTTGTGACAATATCCAACCCGATTTACTAGTATAATTACAACTGCAGTGACCCAGCATACCACTGCATGATGTAGTATATTATAGTCGTTGATATAACACTAATGAAACACCGTTCACTAGTATGATATCCCCAGAGTGGTACAATAGTAACACAGCAGGTCCAATACATGGCTGAAGGTTACAACTCACGCTATACACAAGATCCAGAGAACACTCTAGGTTAAAGAGAGAGAAAGAAACTTCTTACACGGAAGAATCAAAACTAAACAACTCAAATACTATCATACTAGTTAGACTAGTGTGCTAACTAATGGTCTGGCATTGCTTCTATTGCAATTCGCTATAGGAATAGGTTCTATGGTTAGAGATTCTATTCTTATCTAATTAGTAACTTCATCCTCACTTGAGTTGATGTATATGTTGACTTTCTTGACTTCCTTGAAGGGCTTTTAGCGGTTGATGATGATTCCTGGAGCATAACTTGATGTAGACGTCGTATGTATTTACTTCCTTGAAGGGCTTTTAGGGTTAAGAAGATACGTTGAGTACGAGCGTACTCAGCAAGTGCACTAGAAAAGGAGTGTTTGATGCACTATAACTACAGCTACAGACCGTAGGTCGTAGGCAATGCAAGTTTTCATAAACATTTCTTCAAAGGTTGCTTTTATTCTGAAAAGGTATGTCTGTCGGCCCTTCATGGGTTTACAAGAACTTTCATGGAGTTCCTTTCCCGCTGCGTTCGCAACTCCTTCCTGGAACATGGAGTAACAAGTTACAGTTCTTACACTCTGCAGAGGTGCGTTACTTTATCCATGAGAGATCAACTCTTTGTTGCACAACCGGGAAGCTTATTCCCGTCCACAATTCCATGATGTGGGGCCCAGAAGATGATCCAAGCTAATCACTGCCCCCTTCGCAACCTCGCATGCCTTCTTGGTGTACACCATGCCCACATATTGGATTACGGCAATGGTTTGTACAGACCGTTAGATGCCAGAACTATCGTGGGACGTTGAGGGTTCCCACCCATATGCTGCATATCCTCTACGAATTACCAATTAATATGCACGCTACGAGGATAACAACCATGACCTGCACATCCGGCTACATGCGAGAGGAAGAAGATATAGCTGACTTCTCTGTCCCATGCCAAATCTCATGGTTAACGCGTGATATACGGGCGCAAGAATCACTGGCGACATTGGTTGTTAAGTCCTAGATAATATGTTCCTTGACCACCAGAACTTTCATAGTAGGTTATTACCTCATGGTAAATAACCAATAATCACATTATTATAAAAATAGAGTTTTCGGATCTTTTCAAATGCAGGTGATGTCCATATTGGATTTGTAAAAAATACTTTACAGAAAATAACCAAAGGACATGAGCAAGTGTGAACTTGCCTTTTGTGATTGCAAGATTATGCACTCACGGTCTTCAAGACAATATAAGATCCAATATCTGAAATCAGCATCATTGGTCCAGTAAGGACTAATGTTTAAAGAAGCAATATGATTTTATGCATAAGTAATGTGATTCACTTTATAAATGCGAATCCCTATGGTAACGTTGTTCTAGGGTTTGGATGCTATAAATGATGTCTTTGAAATGTGTTGTACTTTTAGATAAGTGTTACACTTGTGCTTCTTATTAGGGCTTGTGAGTGTGTGTGAAACAACATGTAAGTACAATGTTATAAAACAATGAGACACACATAAATGTGAAATGCTACTCAAGATTGTTTATACCAGAGTTGTTGTTTGAAGTGGCAAAAAGAATAACGTTTGAAGAAAAGATTCCTTTTCTAAGGTCTAAACAATATTTATTGTTATTAGGATGTGTTCTATGTCTTTTGGTGTGTGATTGATTAGTTTGGACTTGAGATGCTTTATGTCTTAATTGGAGTAGACCAAAGTTAACTATAAAAACATATGTAGTTTATTAGACATAATGTTTATAAGTCTTGAGACTAAAGATAACTTTAAAAAAAACATAGATGGTTTGGAAGTGTAGTGCTTGTGATATTTGAACCTTGTGTACTTGGTAATGTTTCCTTCAGGTTTCTTAAGAATGGTTATAATTTTACTTGGTGTAGTGGTTTCTTGATTTTATAATGGAATAGTAGCATTTACCTTTTTATAGATGAGTGGTTATAGTTTATAAACAGAGAAAAAATATTACTTAACTACATATGGACTTACTATAGTGTTGTGATGGTTTTGTAATATGGTGGTTGAAGTATATGGAAAATATTGGATTTAGCCACAAATCATTCTTGGGGATTTTATAATTGTTCTGGACCTTTTTAGAAAATAATTACTCATTTGGTTGAAGGATAATTCAATAAAATTGTATTTATAATGTGTTGAACCATTATGACTTCATTATATGAATATCTAAGACTAATAATATTTATTAGACTTATTTTCCTAATTTTTAGAAATATTATCAAATTTTATTTACCCTTATATGAATTATTAACTAAGGAAATAGGTTTAAATTCAAATTACTAGAGTATTAAGTTTTTATTTACTTTAAAGTGGAATATTATATTTTTAACAAGGAGACATTATTTTTGTGATCATTTTGATATATTACTTTTATTTTTGTGATTCATAAATAATAAGATATGATTTTTATAAGATTTATTACTTTATAAATACTTAATAAATAATAAATACTTATTTAAGTGAAATAATAATGCATGATTCTAGTTTTAAAGTATTGTTTTTATTTTTCCAAGATTTTTGGTATTTTATTTATAGTTTTAACATTTACCATTATTAAAATAGGATTTATCAAAGTTTATTACTTTTAAAATCTTTATTAAATAATAATTATTTCAATTGTTAACATAACAAATTTTTATAATGGATTAATGTTATAGATTTTATTTTTCTAAATATTTTCATATATAATACATATTTTTCTGAATTATAAAACAAAAGTTATGGATTTAAGAAGATTTAATGATTTTATTTTATTTATTGAATATTTAAATTTGGGTTTATATTATTTCTTTATTTCTTAAACAGAAAATAACCTTTTGCACGGGTCTAAGCCTACCCAAGGTCACTGACCTGTGGGCCTATGGCCACATCATCAGCCAGGCGAGACAGAACTAGGTCAAACTGGCTGACTAGGCTGAGGGTGACGTTGGCATGACGTCATCGGAGCTTGATCCCCTCAGATCGATGATGGATTAGGTGATTTGGTGCGCGCGCGGGGCTGCAGTGAGGCTTGTTGGAAAGAGGACGATGTGAGGAGTCTACGAGTGGTGGTCCTGCTAGTAAATGGTCGTCGGAGGATGGTCAACGACGGTGGACAACGTCGGCGGTATCGGGTGCTCGTGGTGTGAACGAACTAGAGCAAAATACAGAGAGTAAAAGGTACTGGAAGAACCAGTGGCTCACCCTGGTTGCAATGGTTGTGTCGACAAGGACTGGTGCAGTCGGAGACGAGCTCTCCGACGAGGATTCCGAAAAACTGCCACAAAGAGGAACGGCAAAATTCGCCCTCTCCAATGCTCCCCTGGATGCTAGATTCCACCCAGAGGATCTATGGAGCACGGGGCATCTCCATGGCTACTTGGAAGAGAGTGGGAAGGTGCGGCTCGATAGTGAGGCGATCTAGGGTTTCAGCACTGATGAAGAAATTGAGAGAGAGAAAGAGAGAGAGCTGCAGAGGGGGAAATGGGGATGAGGACGAATAGATGGCGTCGTGGCGTTCTTATCCCTTCCTTCCAGTAGCGGTAGCACGCATCACAGCACGGCGGTCCATCGACGACGGAGCTGCAGCCAACGAGCTGCTTCCAGTAGGCGAGGTAGACGATGATGCGACATTTGCGAAAAAAACCCTGCAACGTTTCCTCTCTTGATCCGCAGTCCCCACATTGGCCCACTCGTCAGTCACTGAGTGAGAGGAGCCGGGCTGGTTACTGGGCCGAGGTGGCTGTTGTGGCCTGCTCGTGAGCAGTGGATAAGGAGAAGGAAGTTGGGCCATGGGCCAGATTTGGTCTCCTTCTGTTTTTTCCTGGTTCTTTTTTTTCTATATTCTGTTTTGTTTACAGATTTGAATTTGCATCTTTAATTTGAACTTTTCTAACAAAGTTTACTTGCTGAATATTTGCAGCAACAATTTATATTGATTGAGATTTATTTTGTAAATCTTAATGAAAAATATTTTATATTTCTTTATTTTCTTTATATGAATCCCTTTTAATATTTTGTAGAAGCCTTTATTATTAATTTTCTTTCTATACTAAACCATGGCTTTATTATATGATATTTCCTTATTTGTTTATAAAACTTAACTCTAGTTAACTCATAGTTTGAATAGAAATTTTTATATATAATGATCCTATATCATTATTTGATGCATAAAAGACAAAGGGAATCAGTATGGTTAATATTACTCCCAATAATTTAGAAAATGACAATGTACATATTCTATTATGATAAACATAGAAGTTTAGGGTTTGAATTGTAAGTGTTTACCCAAGGATTTAGGTTTCTTAATTTTCTTATATTCCTTTGTTGATGTGAGTAAAGATTTAATAGCTAAGCATATTGTCTTTTGTTTGTGATCTTTAATGGTATCAACTTTTAAAATAGGAAGTTATTAACTAAAATTTCTTATGGAAAAGAATTGATAATAATATCTCCTAAACACATATGGTTAAGACAATTGGAAATGTCAGAGATGTGCTTAGGTGATTTGCTATAGGAAATATTCCTATAAGGCTTTGTGGAAATAATATGATTTATCCAACAGAGGATATAGATGTTAAGCTTGATCATAGATTTAGGGTTTAGTGTTTACCAAGAATTCCTATCTTCCATAGTTCACAATCCTGGACTTCTGATTAAGGAATTCCTTTCCTATATATACTACTTTTTCCTATCCATCATCATGGTTAGCATGATGAACTTTACTTCACAAGAATATTCCTATCCACCTTTTATTCTTCTAAACTCATTGATGAATCCAATGAGTTTGACACTAAAGCATTTCATGATCTTCACCTATCTAGACTAGGTTATATTATCTACTCTTCTGCTGATAACCTTCAATCCAACAAGTAGCTATTTCTAACTCCATTCCTATTCTTCCATAATCATCCACCACTAACATTACTTCAGTAGGTGGGTTTATAATTAGATATACATCCAATCCTACTCCACCTCAAGTGTTTACTATTTTCCAGAGGAAAATACTAACTCTATAATTCAATGCTACTCTAACATCATCTTAATCATACAGTCTTACCTATACTTGACTCCAATATCTCATATTAGAGTTCAATAAAGTTTTACCCACCAATGTTACTTATACAAGATATAAGCATTCAATATTGGTGACTAAAGCATGATCATATAATCCTTTGATCCCTTATGGCTTAGGTTTCTATTGAGCTAGTCAAGGCTTCATCAATACAACTTTACAATTGTATTGAAATTATCCTCTTAGTATCTCTTATTGGATTAAGGGTTGTTTATTCATGGACTATGCCCACTTGATCCAATAGAATTACTATTGGTAACTATCTTCAGGATTCCTCCTTGTAATTTTATTTATTACCATAAAACTATATAATCTAAATAACTCTTCTATTCAGTTAGGAGTGCTTTAACTCCATCAATTATCATATTGATTTGATTCTCTTCAATCACTCCCATCCTATAGATGTTATCTAAAACTAGCTTTACTAATTACCTCTTCTTAGTTGTTTCTTTATAGGCACTTAAATGTATGTTATGATATGGTCAAGAGTTAATAGATTAAGAATTGGTGAATCAATAGTTGATTACTCAACATTGATGAACAACAGATATTGAGATAGGATTCCATAGGGATTGATTTGGAAAGAAAGATACATGGTGCATGATCTTGACTTGGTTTCTTTCCTAATCAATCACACTAAAGAATTAAAGTTAGGTATTATCATGACACTCATAGTAAGAATTTTTGGAGATATGCCCTAGAGGCAATAATAAATGTAGTTATTATTATATCTTTGTGTTTATGATAAATGTTTACATTCATGCTATAACAGTATTAACAAGGAAACATTAATACTTGTGTGGTTTGTAAACTAAATTAGAGTCCCTAGTAAAGCCTCTTCATAATATTAGCTTGTTGGTTAATAAATGATTGTGGTTTCCCTATCATGGACATTGAGATGTTATTAACAACAGGATCATATCGTTAGGAGAATGGTATGATGGACATACTCCAATAGATAAGCGTAGCGTAAAGATCAAGTCATTTTAATAGTTCAATTGCTATATGCTTTCTGATACATAGTAACCTAATTCCTTCGACCATGAGATCATGCTTATCACCATCACCGGAAGGATGCTTTGATGACATCAAACACCACACCGTAACTGGGTGGTTATAAAGGTGGCATTGAGTGTTCAGAAAGTATGGGTTGAGACACATGGATCAAGAGTGGGATTTGTCCATCCATATGATGGATAGATATACCCTGGGCCCTCTCGGTGGAATGTCATCCAATTGGCTTGCAAGCATGTGACTGGCTCACAAGGGATCACATATCACGGGAACGAGAAAAGAGTACTTATCAGTAACGAGGTTGAACTAGGTATGCAGAGATACCGACGATCAAAACCTCAGATAAGTAAACTATCGTGAGACAAAGGGAAATTGGTATCGTATGTAAGTGGTTCATTCGATCGCAAAGTAATCGTAGAAATATGTGGGAGCCATATGAATTTCCAGATTCCTCTATTGGTTATTGTTCCGAGGAGTGTCTCGATCATGTCCGCATAATTCACGAACCGTAGGGAGACACACTTAAGGATTCGATGTTGCTGAGTAGTTAGGGAATGATGATTAAGAGACCGAATGTTGTTCAGATTCTCGGATGGGATCCAGGATATCACGAGGAGATCCGGAATGGTCCGGAGAATAAGATTCATATAAGGAAAGTCCTGTTTCGGAGTTGGAGAATGATTCCGGTGTTTTCATTGGGAAGGTTCTAGAAGGTTCCGGAAGGTCCGGCACTCCGGAGAGAAAGGGTACATGAATGTGTCATAACAAGTTGGAATGGTTGCATCATGTACTAGGTGTCATCGCTGAACAAAATAAAGGGATAAATCAAATCCTAGTTTGAAAAGTCAAACGGCAAGTTTGCTTGGTGGAGGGAGAGTATGAAACCTACTTGGGGAGGAAGTCCTCCTCCCTCCACCGCTGGCCAAGGAGGCCGATTTGGGGTAGGACTCCCTCCTCCCAACCGGCGCCACCACCCCCTGTTGTCGCCGTCGCCTAGGGCACCACCAACTCGCCGAATTGGGGTGAAACCCTAACCCTAGCCGCCGGCTAGACTCCTCCCTTGGTGCCTCTAAACCCTAGATCACCAAGGCCTCTCTCATAGTCCACCATACTTGCTCCGGCTTAAGGCGAAGCCCTGCGAGATCGCCCCTCTATTTCTGGTACCACGCCGTCGTGCTACCGGAATCACGAGGAGAGTGCTACAACCTCCGCTGCCTGCTGGAACAAGGGAGAGGAAGGTCTACATCGAGTACCGAACGTGTGACCGACTGCGGGAGCGCTGCCAGAACGCAGTGCCGGAAGGATCGTCTACACGATCTTGAGATCGGCAAGAGTACGACTACATCACCCACGAGAATCTGCTCTCGATAAACACTTTGGAATCTTCGAGGGTGAGTTATTCTATCGACTCGTTGCTACGATCTAGTAGATAGATATTGGCTTGTTTGTTTGTATGCGATAGAAATTTTTTGTTTTCCATGCTACGAACCCCTACAGTGGTATCAGAGCCGTGTCTATATGTAGATCTGTTGCACGAGTAGAACACAATGGTCATTGTGGGCGGTGGTGCTTTTATTATCAATTTCTTCTTGTGTACTTTGCATCTTGCGGTATGATGGGATGAAGCGTCCCGGGCTAACCTTACATGACATCGTTCATGAGACTTGCTCCACGCTCAACATGCAACTTGTATTGCATAAGTGGCTTTGCGGGTGTCTGTCTCTCCCATTATAGTATAGATCCAATTTACAACGGGCACTTGATAGTTCAAACATGAACGTTGTGGTTCTTGTTCGTAAGTTAGATCGACAATTATTGAAAGCCCCAAACCACGTAAAATATGCAAAGAAATTAGAGGCATCTAACTTTGTTTTGCAGGGGTGTGCTGTGATGTGATATGGCCATAATTGTGATTATATTTGATGTATGCAATGTTCCTTATTTTAAGTTGGCAACTGGCAGGAGCCATATGGTTGTCTTTAATTTCTGTTAAGACCCGCGTGTCTATTCAAAGTAGTTGTAATAGTTGAAGCTGGTGGACGACAATCATGAAGCAGCGTCATTGACCTTGATGAAATGCCGGTGATGATGGAGATCATGTTCGTGCTTGAAGATGGAGATCGGAAGCACAAAGAAGAAAGGCCATATCATATCACATATTATGAATTGCATGTGATGTTAATCCTTTATGCATCTTGTATTTCTTAGTTAACGACGGTAGCATTATAAGATGATCCCTCATGCACATAAATTTCAAGTTCTAAAGTGTTCATCCTTAGTAAGCACCGTTGCTAAAGCTTGTTTCGAAGCACCACGTGATGATCGGGTGTGTTAGATTCTGCAAGTGTATACAATGTGAGCAAGCTATATTTGCTCATGCGGAAGCTAAGGTTTGATCTTGACGAGCCTAGCATGTACAGACATGGTCTCAGAACACGGATCACCGAAAGGTAAAGCATGAATCATATAGTAGATATGATGAACATGTTGATTGTTCGCCATTAAAGCTACATCAAATCTCGTGATGATCGGTTTTGATGTGGTGGATCTGGTTCGTGTGATCACTAAAACAATGTGAGGGATATTGTTTTGAGTGGGATTTCACCTAGATTAATTTAACTATTAATTAGAACTCAATTTGTCATAAACTTAGTCTAAAACTATTGAAAATATGTTGTAGATCAATGACGGCCCTTACCATCAATTTTAATGCGTTCCTAGAGAAAGAAAAGTTGAAAAACAATGGAAGCAACTTCGCGGATTGGTTCCGCAATTTTAGGATTGTCCTCAATGCTGGTAATTTGACCTATGTGCTGGATGCACCGCTGGGTGACCCGCCTGCAGCTGATGCTACCGATGAAGTAAAGAATGTTTACCTCGCTCGGAAGAATTAGTACTCCACAGTTTAGTGTGCTATCTTGTATGGTTTGGAATCGGAGCTTCAGAAAAGGTTTGAGAACTCAGACCCACATGATATTGTCCGTGAACTCAAATTGATATTTGAGACTCACGCGGCAGTTGAGAGTTATGAGGCTTCTGAAAAGTTCTTTAACTGCAAGATGGAAGAGGGCAGCTCCGTCAGTGAGCATGTGCTTAAGATGTCTGGGCACGCAAACAAACTCCAAAGCTTGGGTATAGTGATTCCTAATGCTTTGGGGATTTACCGTGTCCTCCAATCACTACCACCAAGTTACAAGAACTTTGTGATGAACTACAATATGCAAAGCATGAACAATCAGTTGCCAGAACTCTTCTCCATGTTAAAATCCGCAGAAGTGGAGATCAAGAAAGAGCACCAAGTGTTGATGGTCAATAATACCACCAAATTCAAGAAAGGCAAGTCTAAGCAAAAGGGACACTTCAAGAAGGGTGGTAAGAAAGTTGCCGCACCGACGAAGAAGACCAAGGCTGGACCTAAGCCTGATACTGAGTGCTTTTACTGCAAGGGAGAAAGTCACTGGAAGCGGAATTTCCCAAAGTACTTGGCGGATTTGAAGAACGGCAACATCAAGAAGAAAGGGATATCTGATATACATGTTATTGATGTGTATGTCACTAGTACTCGTAGTAGTGCCTGGGTATTTGATACTGGTTCGGTTGCTCATATTTGTAACTCGAAACAGGTGCTGCAAAATAAACGGAAGCTAGCAAAGAACGAGGTGACGATGCGCGTAGGAAATGGATCAAAGGTTGATGTGATCGCGGTCGGCACGCTACCTCTTCATCTACCATCGGGATTAGTTTTATAATTAAATAATTGTTATTTGGTGCCTGCGTTAAGCATGAACATTATATCGGGATCTTGTTTATTGCGAGACGGTTACTTGTTTAAGTCCGAGAATAATGGTTGTTCGATTTATATGATTAATATGTTTTATGCACATGCACCTTTTATAGATGGTCTATTCTTATTGAATCTCGATAGTGGAAATACACATATTAATAACATTGAAGCTAAACGTTTGAAATTGAGCGATAACTCGACCTATATGTGGCACTGTCGTCTTTGTCACATTGGAGTGAAGCGTATGAAGAAACTCCATTCCGATGGACTTCTTGAATCACTTGATTTCGAATCACTTGAAAGATGCGAAGCATGTCTGATGGGTAAATGACTAAGACTCCATTTTCTGGTATGATGGAGCGAGATACGGACTTATTGGAAATCATACATACCGATGTGTGTGGCCCAATGAGTGTAGCATCGCGCGGTGGTTATCGTTATGTTCTTACCTTCACGGATGACTTGAGTAGATATGGGTATATATATTTCATGAAACATAAGTCCGAAACTTTCGAGAAGTTTAAGGAATTTCAAAGTGAGGTAGAGAATCAACGTAACAAGAAGATTAAATTTCTACGTTCTGATCGTGGAGGTGAATATCTAAGTTACGAGTTTGGCGAGCATTTGAAGAAATGCGGAATACTTTCACAATTGACACCGCCGGGAACACCACAATGTAATGGTGTGTCCGAACATCGTAATCGAACTCTCTTAGATATGGTTCGTTCTATGATGTCACTTACAGATTTACCGCTATCATTTTGGGGTTATGCGTTAGAAACAGCCGCATTCACTTTAAATAGGGCACCATCTAAATCCGTTAAAATGACACCCTATGAATTATGGTTTGGGAAGAAACCTAAATTGTCGTTTCTTAAAGTTTGGGGTTGCGAAGCCTATGTAAAGAAGTTACAGCCGGACAAGCTTGAACCCAAAGCGGAAAAATGCGTCTTCATAGGATATCCAAAGGAAACTATTGGGTATACCTTCTATCATAGATCCGAAGGCAAAATATTCGTTGCCAAGAATGGATCCTTTCTAGAGAAGGAATTTCTCTCGAAAGAAGTGACTGGAAGGAAAGTAGAACTCAGCGAGGTTGTCGAACCTTCTCTCGAATTTGCGAGTAGCACAGCACCAGAAGAAGTTCCTGTGGTGCCTGCACCAATAAGAGAGGAAGCTAATGATGGTGATCATGAGACTTCGGTTGAAGTTTCTACAGAGCCTCGCAGGGCAACGAGAACTCGTACCACTCCTGATTGGTACGATCCCGTTATGAGTGTCATGTTGGTGGACAACACCGATGACCCTGCAACATATGAGGAAGCGATGATGAGCCCAGATTCCAATAAATGGCAAGAAGCCATGAAATCCGAGATTGGATCCATGTACGAAAACCAAGTATGGACTTTGGTGGACTTACCGGATGGCCGGAAGGTTGTCGAGAACAAATGGATTTTCAAGAAGAAAACAGATGTTGATGGTAATGTTATTGTCTATAAAGCTCGACTTGTCGCAAAAGGGTTTTGACAAATTCAAGCAGTTGACTACGATGATACTTCCTCACCAGTAGCGAAGCTAAAGTCTGTGAGGATTTTGTTAGCAATCGCTACATATTATGATTATGAGATATGGCAGATGGATGTCAAAACAGCGTTCCTCAATGGAGTCATTGATGAAGAGTTGTATATGATGCAACCCAAAGGTTTTGTCGATCCTAAAGATGCTAACAAGGTATGCAAACTTCAACAGTCCATATATGGATTGAAGCAATCATCCCGAAGTTGGAATCAACGTTTTGATAACGTAATCAAAAGTTTTGGTTTTATACAAACTTATGAAGAAGCTTGTATTTACAAGAAAGTGAGTGGGAGCTCTGTAGCATTCTTAATACTATATGTAGATGACATATTGTTGATTGGGAATGATGTAGACCTTCTTAATAGTGTCAAGGAATATTTGAATAATAGTTTTTCAATGAAAGATCTTGGCGAAGAAGCTTACATGTTAGGCATAAAGATTTATAGAGATAGATCGAGACGCCTAATATCATTGTCACAAAGTACATATTTGGACAAAGTTCTAAAGAGGTTTGGAATGGAAGATAGCAAGAAAGGGTTCTTGCCCATGTTACGCAATACGACCTTGAGTAAAACTCAAAGTCCAACAACGGCAGAAGATAGAGAAAGGATGAGTAAGACTCCCTATGCCTCAGCCATAGGATCTCTAATGTATGCCATGCTATGTACTAGACCCGACATTGCATATGCTGTTAGTTTAACTAGCAGATATCAAAGTGATCCAGGAGTGGATCATTGGACAGCGGTCAAAAACATCCTTAAGTACTTGAGAAGAACTAAGGATATGGTTCTTTCTTATGGAGGTGATGAACAACTCGTTGTTAATGGTTACACCGATGCTAGTTGGAACACCGATCCGGATGATTCTAAATCACAATCTGGATACGTATTTACTTTGAATGGTGCAACAGTTAGATGGAGGAGTGCAAAACAAAGCGTTGTGGCGAGATCTTCAACTGAATCAGAATACATAGTTGCTTCGGAGGCTTCACAAGAAGCGATATGGATGAAGGAGTTCATTACAGAGCTCGGTGTGGTTCCAAGTGCGCTGGACCCAATGTCTATCTACTGTGATAACATGGGCGCCATAGCCAATGCGCAAGATCCAAGGTCACACAAGAAGATGAAGCACATCAAGCTACGTTTTCACGCTATTCGATAACATGTCCAAGATGGTGACATAAAGATTTGCAAAGTACACACAGATCTGAATGTGGCGGATCCGTTGACTAAACCTCTCCCGAGGGCAAAACATGACCAACACCAAACTGCCATGGGTGTTCGGTATATTACCATGTAATATAGATTAGTTGACTCTAGTGCAAGTGGGAGACTGTTGGAGATATGCCCTAGAGGAAATAATAAATGTAGTTATTATTATATCTTTGTGTTTATGATAAATGTTTACATTCATGCTATAACAGTATTAACAAGGAAACATTAATACTTGTGTGATTTGTAAACTAAATTAGAGTCCCTAGTAAAGCCTCTTCATAATACTAGCTTGTTGGTTAATAAATGATTGTGGTTTCGCTATCATGAACATTGAGATGTTATTAACAACAAGATCATATCGTTTGGATAATGGTATGATGGACATACTCCTATAGATAAGCGTAGCATAAAGATCAAGTCATTTTAATAGTTCAATTGCTATATGCTTTCTGATACATAGTAACCTAATTCCTTCGACCATGAGATCATGCTTATCACCATCACCGGAAGGATGCTTTGATGACATCAAACACCACACCGTAACTGGGTGGTTATAAAGGTGGCATTGAGTGTTCGGAAAGTATGGGTTGAGACACATGGATCAAGAGTGGGATTTGTCCATCCATATGACGGATAGATATACTATGGGCCCTCTCGGTGGAATGTCATCCAATTGGCTTGCAAGCATGTGACTGGCTCACAAGGGATCACATATCACGGGAACGAGAAAAGAGTACTTATCAGTAACGAGGTTGAACTAGGTATGCAGAGATACGGACGATCAAAACCTCGGATAAGTAAACTATCGTGAGATAAAGGGAAATTGGTATCGTATGTAAGTGGTTCATTCGTTCGCAAATTAATCGTAGAAATATATGGGAGCCATATGAATTTCCAGATTCCTCTATTGGTTATTGTTCGGAGAAGTGTCTCGATCATGTCCGCATAATTCACCAACCGTAGGGAGACACACTTAAGGATTCGATGTTGTTGAGTAGTTATGGAATGATGAGTAAGAGACCGAATGTTGTTCGGAGTCTTGGATGGGATCCGGGATATCACGAGGAGATCCGAAATGGTCCGGAGAATAAGATTCATATAAGGAAAGTCCTGTTTCGGAGTTGGAGAATGATTCCGGTGTTTTCATCGGGAAGGTTCTAGAAGGTTCCGGAAGGTCCGGCACTCCGGAGGGGAAGGGTACATGAATGTGTCATAACAAGTTGGAATGGTTGCATCCTGTACTAGGTGTCATCGCTGAGCAAAATAAAGGGATAAATCAAATCCTAGTTTGAAAAGTCAAACGCCAATTTGAAAAGTCAAACGGCAAGTTTGCTTGGTGGAGGGAGAGTGGGAAACCTACTTGGGGAGGAAGTCCTCCTCCCTCCACCACGGGCCAAGGAGGCCGAGTTGGGGGAGGACTACCTCCTCCCAACCGGCGCCCTCCCACCTATATAAGGAGGTACAGGGGTGCCCCTCTAGGACACACCTCTCACCACCCAAACCCTAGCCCTAAGCCGCCAGTGCCACCACCCCCTGCTGCCGCCGCCTAGGGCACCACCAACTCGCCGAGTCGGGTGAAACCTTAACCCTAGCCGCTGGCTAGACTCCTCCCTTGGTGCCTCTAAACCCTAGATCACCAAGGCCTCTCTCATAGTCCACCATACTTGCTCTGGCTTAAGGCGAAGCCCTGCGAGATCTCCCCTCTACTTCCGGTACCACGCCATCGTGCTGCCGGAATCATGAGGAGAGTGCTACAACCTCCGTTGCCTGCTGGAACAAGGGAGAGGAAGGTCTACATCGAGTACCAAACGTGTGACCGACTGCGGGAGCGCTGCCAGAACGTAGCGCTGGAAGGATCGTCTACACGATCTTGAGATCGGCAAGAGTACGACTACATCACCCACGAGAATCTGCTCTCGTTAAACACTTTGGAATCTTCGAGGGTGAGTTATTCTATCGACTCGTTGCTACAATCTAGTAGATAGATCTTGGCTTGTTTGTTTGTATGCGATAGAAAAATTTTGTTTTCCATGCTACGAACCCCTACAAGAATAGATAAGAATAAGAGAGGTCAGGATTAGTCATTACATTCTTATTACTTGAGTTGTAATCTGAACTTGGTATTCATAAGTTGTTGGGAGGAACATTATGATATGATCTCTTAAGGATCAGATATCAATCATTAAGTAATGCATTAAGTTTTAAAGTTTATTATATTTGATCTACCCTTAGATCAAATCATGTTTACCCTGATAAGGTTTTAGCAAAGGTCATATTGAAACTTATCGCGGTCAACTTGATGATCTACTTCAATTCCATCAAGTTTAGAGAAGCTTCAATCACTTTGACAAGTTTTTATTTGAAAGCGCGAAAATTATTCGGATTTTCTATGCATGAATGCAATGCACACATCTGGGTTTAGCTTATTTCTGAGCTCTAATGCTGGGATGTTACAGACTCTCCCCCTTAAAATAAACTTCGTCCTCAAAGTTCGCAAACTCTCACGTTTTGGAGTAAGGAATTGACTTGTGTGGGTTACGGTATTTCTCAACTCCATGGTAACCTTAAATGGAATAATTGTAGTATTGTATATCCTGATTAGATATCCTAATCCAACTCTTTTTATTTAATTATCGAACTTTCTTACTATGTTATATAAAGTCTAGGAAGTCTCCCTAACACAGGTTTTTCAATTATTATAACACAATAGTTGTGGTCAAAATACTAGATATGTCATTAGCTACGGAGTTGGCGACAAACATGCAAATTAGTCTTGATGAACTGTTAGGCCGCCACCTCGACCTTCTACCCAAGGCTTCTATAGCCCCTAGATATGTCGCAGGTGAGGATTTGGTCAGCAAAGAGATGCTGAAAGAACTGCCAACACAAATGCGGAATCTCCATCAATGATACTCGGAGGTCATAAAGCAGGGGAGAATAATGATCGTAGCCAATGTCCCACGTGAGTACTACTTCAGACCCGAGAAGGTCCATATTGAGTTTCCAGAATTGTTCCAGTTATACCATTTTGACGCCCTGGACAAATCCATCCTCAGATGATATTGTCTGTAAGTTGTTGAATTCATTGTCTACATGTTCAGTTTTTGAGTTGTTCAGTTCAGAACATGTAATTATCCTTATTATGCAGAATGAAGATCCTGGAATGTAGAAGAAAAGGAATCTATAATACTGGGATCATTAACCTAGATAAAGTATATATAACCATGCTAATGGATAACCCCGAGGAGACGGAGGAAAACATTCTAAGGTTTTTAATGGAGCAGAATTTCTCTGACCACATACTGTTTCCTTACAATTTTAGGTGAGGGTCTTACTCTGTTGTACACATTCACTTTTGATTAGTCGATGCTAATAAGTGTAACCGATGAGTTACTTATGTATATATAAATGTTTGTAGCTCCACTGGGTTCTGCTAGACATTCAACTTGATAAGCGAAGAATTGATGACATGGACCCATCAAAGAGAAACCTGGAAGATTTCCGCAGCATGCAGGACATGCTCCAGAAGTAAGTTTCGCTCTATATCGGTCTCTTTTGTTGATTTCCTGAGATATCAGGTAATGAATAACGCATTCATTCATTTCCTTTGTCTGGCAGGGTTTGGATCCGGCTCAAGCGCGAGGTTAAGGGTTCCTTTAGTGAGAAGCTGACGTTAAGGCGGTCTCGGTAAGTAGCACGTGATATGTCCGCGCATCTCTTTACCTCTAGTTTCAATACAATAATGATGCTAGATTACTATTTTGATTGAATTCTATTCTCGTAAAGTGCGTGAGGCAGCCACAGGGGTCGAATCTATGTGGATTCTACGTATGCGAGTTCATTCACACGTTTACCACCGAACACAATGATTACAGAGTCGACGTAAGCAATGCATTCACACCATCATTTTATTTTATTCACCTTTTGTTATCATGATTAATATTCATATTGATCTCCTTTTTCTTCTATATAGTTCGAGAGAATGCGGGATCAACTACTACCAGAGAAATGCGTACTAGTAATTGCAGAGGAGTGGCGGGATTTATTGTCAAAGAGATCATAGACGATGCTAGAGAATTCAGTGTGAATAGACGCTACTGATCTCCATGTAATCGAACACACGTGATCTAGTCCCGGTATTTTGTGATCTCCATGTAACTATGTAAATTGTATATATTTGTATGCTCGATATCATAATACAAGTTATCTTATATATGCATGAATGTGTACTATATGTGGTGGCGTAGAAATATTCAAAAACTATGTTGAAATGAAAAATAAGTAAATAAAACAATAAAAAATGAAATCTCTGCCGCGGTAGAGAAAGGGCACAAAATGCTGCCACGGCAGAGAACCACTAGTCCAAGGTAATGCTTTGCCGCGGCAAAGAAAAGGTGCAAATGCTGCCGCAGTAGAGACCCACTAGTCCCGGTCCTTAACACCAACCGGGACTAGTGGGGGTGCACCCTGAACGCGCAGGGACAGCCACGTGGACATCCAATAGTCCCGGCTAGTAACAGGGCCGGGACTGGTGGTGGGCCTCTAGTCCCGCTTGATTAGTCCTGGTTCCAAAACCGGGACTAAAGGCCCTTACGTCCCGGGACTAGACCCTGTTTCCACTAGTGTTTGGAGGTATTTTGATGTCCCGAAGACCTTCTTCCTATAAGACCCTAATCCGTGGGCCTGGATCGTCTACCCTCCTAGAGTTCTTATGAAAGGGGTAGCCTGGTGGATTTTCCTCTTGGTTTGTGCTTGGTTGGGTCATAGGATAATTCCAAACTATGTTTGGGCACAAGTTGTGACAAGATCCAACCCGGTTTTACTGAAACGGGGAGTTCCTGGACCCCTAACAATTAAGTTTCGGGATCTAAGTTTTTAGGTGATAGCACCTGTCTACGAAGGGAGAGACACTTGGGTACCAGGTTTTGGACATTTCAGCATTCCACCACACTTTAATACACATTCTAGGGTCCATTGCAAGGTTTGGAGGTATTATGATGCGCTCCAAAGAGCTTCTTCTAACGAAACCCTGATTTGTGGGCCCTAGATCAACTACCCCCTACATGTTCTTCTAACAGGGGTAGACCGGTGGATTTTCCTTTTGATTTGTGCTTGGTTGGGTCATAGGATGATTCCAAACCATGTTTGGGCAAAAGCTGTGACAAGATCCAACCCGGTTTCACCTAAACGGGGAGTTCCCGACCCCCTAATAGTTAAGTTTCAGGATCTTCGTTTTTAGGTCACATCTCATGTCTGCGAAGGGGTCACACTTGGGAACCACGTTTTGGACATTTCAAAATTACACAACACTTTAATACACATTCTAGGGTCCATTGCAAGGTTTGGAGGTATTCCGAAGCCCCGAAGAGCTTCTTCCTACAAAACCCTGATCCATGGGCCTGGATCGTCTACCCCTAGATGTTCTTATGAAACGGGTAGCCCGGTGGATTTTTCTCTTGGTTTGTTCTTGGTTGCGTTATAGGATAATTCCAAACCATGTTTGGGCACAATTTGTGAAATGATCCAACCCGGTTACACCGAATCTGGCCCCCTAACAATTAAGTTTCAGGATCTTCGTTTTTAGGTAATAGCACATGTCTACAAAGGGGATGACACTTGGGTTATAGGTTTTGTACATTTCAGAATTCCACCATACTTTAATACACATGCTAGGTCCATTTCATGGGTGTGGAGGTATTCCGATGCTCCGAGGCGCTTCTTCGTATGAAACCCTAATCTGTGGCCCCAGATCGTTTACCCCTAGATGTTCCTATGAAAGGGGTATCCCTAAGGATTTTTCTCTTGGTTTGTGCTTGTTCGGTTATAGGATAATTCTGAACCATGTTTGGGCACAATTTGTGACAAGATCTAACCCGGTTTCACCAAAACTTGGAGTTCTCGGCCCCCTAATAATTAAATTTCCAGAACACCTTCGTCTTTAGGTGACATCGCATGTCTGCGAAGGGGTCACAATTGGGAACCATGTTTTGGACATTTCAGAATTTCGACACACGTTAATACACATGCTAGGGTCCATTGCAAGGTTTGGAGGTATTCTGATTCCCCGAAGAGCTTCTTCCTACAAAACCCTGATCTGTGGGCCTGGATCGTCTACCCCCCTAGATGTTCTTATGAAAGGGGTAGCCCGGTGGATTTTACTCTTGGTTTGTGCTTGGTTGGGTCAGAGGATAATTCCAAACCATGTTTGGGCACTAGTTGTGACAAGATCCAACCCGGTTTCACCGAAATGGGGAGTTCCCGGCCGCCTAACAATTAGGTTTCAGGATCTAAGTTTTTAGGTGATAGCAGCTGTCTACGAAGGGGGAGACACTTGGGTACCAGGTTTTGGACATTTTAGCATTCTACCGCACTTTAATACACATGCTAGTGTCCATTGCAAGGTTTGGAGGTATTCCGATGCGCTCCGAAGAGCTTCTTCTAACGAAACCCTGATTTGTGGCCTCCGGATCATCTGCCCCCTAGATATTCTTCTAACAGGGCTAGACCGGTGGATTTTCCTCTTTTTTGTGCTTGGTTGGGTCATAGGATAATTCCAAAACATGTTTGGGCAAAAGTTGTGACAAGATCCAACCCGGTTACACCTAAACGGGGATTTCCCGGCCCCCTTACAATTAAGTTTCAGGATCTTCGTGTTTAGATGACATCTCATGTCTGCGAATGGGTCACACTTGGGAACCACGTTTTGGACATTTTCAAAATTACACCACACGTTTTGGTCCATTGCAAGGTTTGGAGGTATTCCGAAGCCCCGAAGAGCTTTTTCCTACAAAAACCTGATCCGTGGGCCTGGACTGTCTACCCCCCTAGATGTTCTTATGGAAGGTGTAGCCCGGTGGATTTTTCTATTGGTTTGTTCTTGGTTGGGTTATAGGATAATTACAAACCATGTTTGCGCACAAGTTGTGAAATGATCCAACCCGGCTTCACCAAAATAGGGAGTTCTCGTCCCCCTAACAAGTAAGTTTCAGGATCTTCGTTTTTAGTTAATAGCGCATGTCTACGAAGGGGATGACACTTGGGTACTAGGTTTTGGACATTTCAGCATTCCACCATACTTTAATACACATGCAACGTCCATTTCTAGGGTTTGGAGGTATTCCGATGCTACGAGGCGCTTCTTCCTATGAAACCCTGATCTCTGGGCCCAGATCGTCTACCCCCTAGATGTTCTGATGAAAGGGGTAGCCCTGTGGATTTTTCTGTTGGTTTGTGCTTGGTTGGGTTATAGAATAATTCCAAACCATGTTTGGGCACAATTTGTGACAATATCGAACCCGGTTTCACCGAAAGTGCGAGTTCTCGCCCCCTAATAATTAAATTTCCAGAACACCTTCGTTTTTAGGTGACATCGCATGTCTGCGAAGGGGTCACACTTGGGACCCAGGTTTTGGACATTTCATCATTCCTCACACTTTAATACACATTCAAGGGTCCATTGCAAGGTTTGGAGGTATTTCGATGCCCCGGAGAGCTTCTTCCTACAAAACCCTGATCTGTGGGCCTGGATCGTCTACCCTCCTAGATGTTCTTATGAAAGGGGTAGCCCGGTGGAGTTTCCTCTTTGTTTGTTCTTGGTTTGATCATAGGATAATTCCAAACCATGTTTGGGCACAAGTTGTGACAAGATCCAACCCGGTTTCACCGAAACGGGGAGTTCCCGGCCCCCTAATTAACAATTAAGTTTTAGGATCTTTGTTTTTTAGGTGATGGCACATGTCTACGAAGGGGGTCACACTTGGGTACTAGGGTTTGGACATTTCAGCATTCCACCAGCGCACTTTAATACACATGGTAGGGTCCATTGCAAAGGTTTGTAGGTATTCCGATGCTCCGAAGAGCTTCTTCTAACGAAACCCTGATTTGTGGGCCCCGGATCATCTACCCCCTTGATGTTCTTCTGGCAGGGGTAGCCCGGTGGATTTTCATCTTGGTTTGTGCTTGGTTGGGTCATAGGATAATTCGAAACCATGTTTGGGCACAATTTGTGACAAGATCCAACCCGGTTTCACCGAAACTGGGAGTTCTCTACCCCCTTATAATTAAATATCTAGAACACATTCATTTTTAGGTGACATCACATGTCTGCTAAGGGGTCACACTTGGGAACCAGATTTTGGAAATTTTAGCATTCCACCACACTTCAAACACATGCTAGGGTCCATTGGAAGGTTTGGAGGCATTCCGATGCACCAAAGAGCTTCTTCCTACAAAACCCTGATCCGTGGGCCTGGATCATCTACCCCCCCTAGATGTTCTTATTTAAGGGGTAGCCCGGTGGATTTTCCTCTTGTTTAGTGCTTGGTTGGGTCAAAGGATAATTCCAAACCATGTTTGGGCACAAGTTGAGATAAGATCCAACCCGGTTTTACCGAAACTGGGAGTTCTCGGTCGCCTAACAATTAACTTTGAGGATCTAAGGTTTTAGGTGATAGCACCTGCCTACGAAGGGGGAGACACTTGGTACCAGGTTTTGGACATTTCAGCATTCGACAACACTTTAATACACATGCTAGGGTCCATTGAAAGGTTTGGAGGTATTCCGATGCGCTCTGAAGAACTTCTTCTAACGAAACCCTGATTTGTGGGCCCTGGATCATCTGCCCCCTAGATGTTCTTCTAACAGGGGTAGCCCGGTGTATTTTCCTCTTGGTTTGTCCTTGGTTGGGTCATAGGATAATTCCAAACCATGTTTGGGAAAAACTTGTGACAAGATCCAACCCGGTTTCACCTAAACGGGGAGTTCCCGCCCCCCGAACAGTTAAGTTTCAGGATCTTCGTTTTTAGGTGACATCTCATGTCTACGAAGGGGTCACACTTCGGAACCACGTTTTGGGCATTTCAAAATTACACCACACTTTAATACACATGCTAGAGTCCATTGCAAGGTTTGGAGGTATTCCGATGCCCCGAAGAGCTTCTTCCTACAAAACCCTGATCCGTGGGCCTGGATCGTCTACCCCCCTAGATGTTCTTAAGAAAGGTGTACCGGTTGATTTTTCTCTTGGTTTGTTCTTGGTTGGGTTACAGGATAATTCCAAACCATGTTTTGGGCACAAGTTGTGAAATGATCCAACCCGTTTTCACCGAAAAGGGGAGTTCACGTCCCCCTAACAATTAAGTTTCAGGATCTTCCTTTTTAGGTAATAGCACATGTCTACGAAGGGGGTGACACTTGGGTACTATGTTTTGGACATTTCAGCATTCCACCATACTTTAAATGAAATCCTGATCTGTGGGCCCCATATCGTCTACCCACTAGATGTTCTTATGAAAGGGGTACTCCGGTGGATTTTTCTCTTGGTTTGTGCTTGGTTGGGTTATATGATAATTCCAAACTATGTCTGGGCACAATTTGTGACACGATCTAACCCGGTTTCACCGAAACTAGGAGTTCTCGGACCCCTAATAATTAAATTTGCAGACCACCTTCATTTTTAGGTTCCATCGCATGTCTGCGAACGGGTCACACTTGGGAACCAGGTTTTGGACATTTGAGCATTCCTCCACACTTTAATACACATGCTAGGGTCCATTGCAATGTTTGGAGGTATTCCGATGCCCCGAAGAGCTTCTTCCTACAAAATCCTGATCCGTGGGCCTGGATCGTCTACCCCCCTAGATGTTCTTACGAAAGGGGTAGCCCGGTGAAGTTTCCCCTTGGTTTGTGCTTGGTGGGGTCATAGGATAATTACAAACCATGTTTTGGCACAAGTTGTGACAAGATCCAACCCGGTGTCACCGAAACGGGGAGTTCCCGACCCCTAATTAACATTTAAGTTTTAGGATCTTCAGTTTTAAGTGATAGCGCATGTCTATGAAGGGGGAGATACTTGGGTACTATGTTTTGGACATTTCAGCTTTCCACCAGGGCACTTTAATACACATGGCAGGGTCCATTGCAAAGGTTTGTAGGTATTCCGATGCTCCGAAGAGCTTCTTCTAACGAAACCCTGATTTGTGGGCCCCGGATCATCTACCCCCTTGATGTTCTTATGACAGGGGTAGCCCGGTGGATTTTCCTCTTGGTTTGTTCTTGGTTGGGTCATAGGATAATTAGAAACCATGTTTGGGCACAAGTTGTGACAAGATCCAACCCAGTTTCATGAAACAAGGAGTTACCAACCAATTAAATTCCAGGATCTTTGTTTTTTCGGTGATAGTGCATGCCTACGAAGCGGGTTACACTTGGGTACCATGTTTTGGACATTTCATCGTTCCACCACACTTTAATACACATGATAGGGTCCATTGCAAGGGTTTGAAGGTATTCCGATGCTCTGAGGCGCTTCTTCCTATGAAACCCTGATCTGTGGGCCCAGAATCATCTACCCCCTAGATGTTCTTATGAAAGGGGTAGCCCGGTGGATTTTTCTCTTGGTTTGTGCTTGGTTGGGTTATAGGATAATTGCAAACCATGTTTGGGCACAATTTGTGTCAAGATCCAACCCGGTTTCACCGAAACTGGGAGTTCCCGACCAATTAAATTCCATGATCTTCGTTTTTTGGTGATAGTGCATGCCTACGAAGCGGGTTACACTTGGGTACCATGATTTGGACATTTCGGCAGTCCACCACACTTTAATACACATGATAGAGTCCATTCCAAGGGTTTGGAGGTATTCCGATGCTCTGAGGCGCTTCTTCATATGAATCTGTGGGCCCATAATGGTCTACCACCAAGATGTTCTTATGAAAGGGATAGACCGGTGGATTTTCCTCTTGGTTTGTGCTTGGTTGGGTCATAGGATAATTCCAAACCATGTTTGGGCACAAGTTGTGACAAGATCCAACCCGGTTTCACCGAAACAGGGAGTTCCCTGCCAATTAAATTCCAGGATCTTCTTTTTTTTGGTGATAGTGCATGCCTACGAAGCGGGTTACACTTGGATACCAGGTTTTCGACATTTTAGCATTCCATCACACTTTAATACACATGCTAGGGTCCATTGCAAGGTTTGGAGGTATTCTGATGCACCGAAGAGCTTCTTCCGACAAAAGCCTCATACGTGGGCCTAGATCGTCTACCCCCTAGATGTTCTTATGAAATGGGTAGCCCGATGGATTTTCCTATTGGTTTGTGCTTGGTAGGGTTATAAGATAATTCCAAACCATGTTTGGGCACAAGTTGTGACATGATCCAACCCGGTTTCACCGAAACGGGGAGTTCCCGGCCCCCTAACAATTAAGTTTCAGGATCTTCGTTTTTAGGTAATAGCGCATGTCTACGAAGGGGGTGACACTTTGGTACCAGGTTTTGGACATTTCAGCATTCAACCATACTTTAATACACATGCTAGGGTCCATTGCAAGTGTTTGGAGGTATTCTGATGCTCTGAGGCGCTTCTTCCTATGAAACCCTGATCTGTGGGCCTAGATCATCTACCCCCTACATGTTCTTATGAAAAGGGTAGCCCGGTGGATTTTTCTCTTGGTTTGTTCTTGATTGGGTTATAGGATAATTCCAAACCATGTTTGGGCATATGTTGTGACAAGATCCAACCCGGTTTCACCGAAATGGGGAGTTCCCAGCCCCCTAACAATTAAATTCCAGAACAAGTTTGTTTTTAGGTGACACCGCATATCCGAGAAGTGGTCACACTTGGGAAGCTGGTTTTGGACATTTTAGCATTCCAACACACTTTAATACACATGATAGGGTCCATTGCAACGTTTGGAGGCATTCCAACACACTTTAATACCCTGATCTGTTGGCCTGGATCGTCTACCCCCCCTAGATGTTCTTATGAAAGGGGTAACCCGGTGGATTTTCCTATTTGTTTGTGCTTGGTTGGGTCATAGGATAATTCCAAACCATGTTTGGGTACAAGCTGTGACAATATCCAACACGGTTTCACTGAAACGGGGAGTTCCCGGCCCCCTAACCATAAGTTTCAGGATCTAAGTTTTTAGGTGATAGCGCATGTCTACGAAGGGCGTGACACTTGGGTACCAGGTTTTGGACATTTCAGCATTCCACCGCACTTTAATAAATATGCTAGGATCCATTGCAAGTTTTGGAGGTATTCCGATGTGCTCCGAAGAGCTTCTTCTAATGAAATCGTGATTTGTGGGCCCCGGATCATCTACCCCCTAGATGTTCTTCTGACATGGGTAGCCCGGTGGATTTTCCTCTTGGTTTGTGCTTGGTTGGGTCATAGGATAATTCCAAACCATGTTTGGGCACAAGCTGTGACAATATCCAACACGGTTTCACTGAAACGGGGAGTTCCCGGCCCCCTAACCATAAGTTTCAGGATCTAAGTTTTTAGGTGATAGCGCATGTCTACGAAGGGCGTGACACTTGGGTACCAGGTTTTGGACATTTCAGCATTCCACCGCACTTTAATAAATATGCTAGGATCCATTGCAAGTTTTGGAGGTATTCCGATGTGCTCCGAAGAGCTTCTTCTAATGAAATCGTGATTTGTGGGCCCCGGATCATCTACCCCCTAGATGTTCTTCTGACATGAGTAGCCCGGTGGATTTTCCTCTTGGTTTGTGCTTGGTTGGGTCATAGGATAATTCCAAACCATGTTTGGGCACAAGCTGTGACAATATCCAACACGGTTTCACTGAAACGGGGAGTTCCCGGCCCCCTAACCATAAGTTTCAGGATCTAAGTTTTTAGGTGATAGCGCATGTCTACGAAGGGCGTGACACTTGGGTACCAGGTTTTGGACATTTCAGCATTCCACCGCACTTTAATAAATATGCTAGGATCCATTGCAAGTTTTGGAGGTATTCCGATGTGCTCCGAAGAGCTTCTTCTAATGAAATCGTGATTTGTGGGCCCCGGATCATCTACCCCCTAGATGTTCTTCTGACATGGGTAGCCCGGTGGATTTTCCTCTTGTTTTGTGCTTGGTTGGGTCATAGGATAATTCGAAACCATGTTTGTGCACAAGTTGTGACAAGATCCAACCCGGTTTCACCAAAACGGGGAGTTCACGGCCAATTAAATTCCAGGATCTTCCTTTTTCGGTGATAGTGCATGCCTACAAAGCGGGTTACACTTGGGTACCATGTTTTGGACATTTCATCATTCGACCATACTTTAATACACATGCTAGGGTCCAGTGCAAGTGTTTGGAGGTATTTCGATGCTCAGAGGCGCTTCTTCCTATGAAACCCTTATCTGTGGGCCCAGAATGGTCTACACCCTAGATGTTATTATGAAAGGGGTAACCTGGTGGGATTTTTCTCTTGGTTTATGCTTGGTTGGGTTATAGGATAATTGAAACCATGTTTGGGCACAATTTGTGACAAGATCCAACCCGGTTTCACCGAAAATGGGAGTTCTCGGCCCCCTAACAATTAAATTCTAGAACAAGTTTGTTTTTAGGTGACACTGCATGTCCGAGAAGGGGTCACACTTGGGAACCAGGTTTGGAGGTATTCTGATGCACCGAAGAGCTTCTTCCGACAAAAGCCTCATACGTGGGCCTAGATCGTCTACCCCCTAGATGTTCTTATGAAATGGGTAGCCCGATGGATTTTCCTATTGGTTTGTGCTTGGTAGGGTTATAAGATAATTCCAAACCATGTTTGGGCACAAGTTGTGACATGATCCAACCCGGTTTCACCGAAACGGGGAGTTCCCGGCCCCCTAACAATTAAGTTTCAGGATCTTCGTTTTTAGGTAATAGCGCATGTCTACGAAGGGGGTGACACTTTGGTACCAGGTTTTGGACATTTCAGCATTCGACCATACTTTAATACACATGCTAGGGTCCATTGCAAGTGTTTGGAGGTATTCTGATGCTCTGAGGCGCTTCTTCCTATGAAACCCTGATCTGTGGGCCTAGATCATCTACCCCCTACATGTTCTTATGAAAAGGGTAGCCCGGTGGATTTTTCTCTTGGTTTGTTCTTGATTGGGTTATAGGATAATTCCAAACCATGTTTGGGCATATGTTGTGACAAGATCCAACCCGGTTTCACCGAAATGGGGAGTTCCCAGCCCCCTAACAATTAAATTCCAGAACAAGTTTGTTTTTAGGTGACACCGCATATCCGAGAAGTGGTCACACTTGGGAAGCTGGTTTTGGACATTTTAGCATTCCAACACACTTTAATACACATGATAGGGTCCATTGCAACGTTTGGAGGCATTCCAACACACTTTAATACCCTGATCTGTTGGCCTGGATCGTCTACCCCCCCTAGATGTTCTTATGAAAGGGGTAACCCGGTGGATTTTCCTATTTGTTTGTGCTTGGTTGGGTCATAGGATAATTCCAAACCATGTTTGGGCACAAGCTGTGACAATATCCAACACGGTTTCACTGAAACGGGGAGTTCCCGGCCCCCTAACCATAAGTTTCAGGATCTAAGTTTTTAGGTGATAGCGCATGTCTACGAAGGGCGTGACACTTGGGTACCAGGTTTTGGACATTTCAGCATTCCACCGCACTTTAATAAATATGCTAGGATCCATTGCAAGTTTTGGAGGTATTCCGATGTGCTCCGAAGAGCTTCTTCTAATGAAATCGTGATTTGTGGGCCCCGGATCATCTACCCCCTAGATGTTCTTCTGACATGGGTAGCCCGGTGGATTTTCCTCTTGGTTTGTGCTTGGTTGGGTCATAGGATAATTCCAAACCATGTTTGGGCACAAGCTGTGACAATATCCAACACGGTTTCACTGAAACGGGGAGTTCCCGGCCCCCTAACCATAAGTTTCAGGATCTAAGTTTTTAGGTGATAGCGCATGTCTACGAAGGGCGTGACACTTGGGTACCAGGTTTTGGACATTTCAGCATTCCACCGCACTTTAATAAATATGCTAGGATCCATTGCAAGTTTTGGAGGTATTCCGATGTGCTCCGAAGAGCTTCTTCTAATGAAATCGTGATTTGTGGGCCCCGGATCATCTACCCCCTAGATGTTCTTCTGACATGGGTAGCCCGGTGGATTTTCCTCTTGTTTTGTGCTTGGTTGGGTCATAGGATAATTCGAAACCATGTTTGTGCACAAGTTGTGACAAGATCCAACCCGGTTTCACCAAAACGGGGAGTTCACGGCCAATTAAATTCCAGGATCTTCCTTTTTCGGTGATAGTGCATGCCTACAAAGCGGGTTACACTTGGGTACCATGTTTTGGACATTTCATCATTCGACCATACTTTAATACACATGCTAGGGTCCAGTGCAAGTGTTTGGAGGTATTTCGATGCTCAGAGGCGCTTCTTCCTATGAAACCCTTATCTGTGGGCCCAGAATGGTCTACACCCTAGATGTTATTATGAAAGGGGTAACCTGGTGGGATTTTTCTCTTGGTTTATGCTTGGTTGGGTTATAGGATAATTGAAACCATGTTTGGGCACAATTTGTGACAAGATCCAACCCGGTTTCACCGAAAATGGGAGTTCTCGGCCCCCTAACAATTAAATTCTAGAACAAGTTTGTTTTTAGGTGACACTGCATGTCCGAGAAGGGGTCACACTTGGGAACCAGGTTTTCGACATTTCAACATTCCACCACACTTTGATACACATGCTAGGGTCCATTGCAAGGTTTGGAGGTATTCCGACGCTACGAGGTGCTTCTTCCTATGAAACCCTGATCTATGGGCCCAGAATCGTCTACCCCCTAGATGTTCTTATGAAAGGGGCAGCGCGGTGGATTTTTCTCTTGGTTTGTGCTTGGTTGGGTTATAAGATTATTGAAAACCATGTTTGGACATTTCATCAGTCCACCACTTGTCTATGACTTCTCGACCCCCTAATAATTAAATTTCCAAAACACCTTCATTTTTAGGAACCAGGTTTTCGACATTTCAGCATTCGACCACACTTTAATACACATGCAAGGGTCCATTTCAAGGTCTGGAGGTATTCCGAAGCACCGAAGAGCTTCTTCCTACAAAAGCCAGATCCGTGGGCCTAGATAGTCTACCCCCATAGATGTTCTGATAAAATGGGTAGGCCGGTGGATTTTCTTATTGGTTTGTGCTTGGTTGCGTTATAGGATAATTCCAAACAATGTTTGGGAACAAGTTGTGACATGATCCAACCCGGTTTCACCGAAACGGGGAGTTCCCGTCCCCCTAACAATTAAGTTTCAGGATCTTCGTTTTTAGGTAATAGCGCATGTCTATGAAGGGGTTGACACTTGGGTACCATGTTTTGGACATTTCAGCATTCGACCATACTTTAATACACATGCTAGGGTCCATTGCAAGTGTTTGGAGGTATTCCGATGCTCCGAGGCACTTCTTCCTATGAAACCATGATCTATGGGCCCTAGATCGTCTACCCCCTAGATGTTCTTATGAAAGGGGTAGCCCGGTGGATTTTTCTCTTGGTTTGTTCTTGTTTGGGTTATAGGATAATTCCAAACCATTTTTGGGCATATGTTGTGACAAGATCCAACCAGGTTTCAACGAAATGGGGAGTTCTCGACCCCCTAACAATTAAATTCCAGAACAAGTCCGAGAAGTGGTCACACTTGGGAACCAGGTTTTGTACATTTCAACATTCCACCACACTTTAATACACATGCTAGGGTCCATTGCAAGGTTTGGAGGTATTCCGATGCCCCGAGGCGCTTCTTCCTATGAAACCCTATGGGCCCAGAATCATCTACCCCCTAGATGTTCTTATGAAAGGGGTAGCGCGGTGGATTTTTTTCTCTTGGTTTGTGCTTGGGTGGGTAATAGGATAATTACAAACCATGTTTGGGAACAATTTGTGACAAGATCCAACCCGGTTTCACCGAAACTAGGAGTTCTCAACCCCCTAATAATTAAATTTCCAGAACACCTTCGTTTTTAGGTGGCGTCGCATGTATGCGACGGGGCCACACTTGGGAACCAGGTTTTGGACATTTCAGCATTCTACCAGACTTTAATACACATGCTAGGGTCCATCGCAAGGTTTGGAGGTATTCTGATGCCCCAAAGAGCATCTTCCTACAATAGCCTGATTCGTGGGCCTAGATCATCTACCCCCTAAATGTTCTTATGAAAGGGGTGGCCCGGTGGATTTTCCTCTTGGTTTGTGCTTGGTTGGGTCATAGGATAATTCCAAACCATGTTTGGGCACAACTTGTGACAAGATCCAACCCGGTTTCACCAAAACAGGGAATTCCCGGCCAATTAAATTCGAGGATCTTCGTTTTTTCCGTGATAGTGCATGCCTACGAAGCGGGTTACACTTGGGTACCATGTTTTGGACATTTCAGCAGTCCACCACACATGCTAGGGTCTATTTCAAGGGTTTGGAGCTATTCTGATGCTCTGAGGTGCTTCTTCCTATGAAACCCTGATATGTGGGCCCATAATGGTCTACCACCTAGATGTTCTTATGAAAGGGGTAGCCCGGTGGATTTTTCTCTTGTTTTGTGCTTGGTTGGGTTATAGGATAATTGCAAACCATGTTTGGGCACAATTTGTGACAAGGTTCAACCCGGTTTCACTTAAACTGGGAGTTCTCGACCCCCTAATAATTAAATTTCCAGAACACCTTCGTTTTTAGGTGACATCGCATGTTTGCGAAGGGGTTACACTTGGGAACCAGGTTTTGGAGATTTCAGCATTCCACCTCACTTTAATACACAGCTAGGGTCCATTGCAAGGTTTGGAGGTATTCCGATGTCCCGAAGAACTTCTTCCTACAAAACCTTGATCCATGGGCCTAGATCGTCTACCCCCTAGATGTTCTTATGAAAGGGGTAGCCCGGTGGATTTTTCTCTTGTTTTGTGCTTGGTTAGGTCATAGTATAATTACAAACCATGTTTGGGCACAAGTTGTGACAAGATCCAACCTCGTTTCACCAAAATGGGGAGTTCCCGGCCTCCTGAAAATTAAGTTTCAGGATCTATGTTTTTAGGTGATAGCGCATGTCTACGAAGGGGGTGACACTTGGGTGCCAGGTTTTGGACATTTCAGCATTCCACCGCACTTTAATACACATGCTAGGGTCCATTGCAAGGTTTGGAGGTATTCCGATGCGCTCCGAAGCGCTTCTTCTAACGTAACCCTGATTTGTGGGCCTCAGATCATCTACCCCCTAGATGTTCTTCTGACAGGGGTAGCTTGGTGTATTTCCACTAGGACTGTGCTTGGTTGGGTCATAGGATAATTACAAACCATGTTTGGGCACAAGTTGTGTCATGATCCAACCTAGTGTCACCAAAACGGGGAGTTCCCGCCCCCCTAACAATTAAGTTTCAGGATCTTAAGTTTTAGGTGACAACGCATGTCTGCGAAGGGGTCACACTTGGGAACCAGGTTTTGGACATTTCCAACTTACACCACATTTTAATACACAGCTAGGGTCCATTGCAAGGATTGGACACTACTAGGAAAATGGCTATAGGTAATCAGCACATCCGTGGCTCACATGGTTGAAGTGCCCCACGGCTAAAACAGGTGTGGCTCACCTATGGGCAGTGCCATACTAGTAATTAGAACAACCGTGGCGCACATGACCATAGTGCGCCACAGATAGTGCCAACCGTGGCGCACATGGAGGGGGTGCGCTACGCCTAAGCGCATGCCCCCCTCTGCTGTGAAATGTCTAGACACATCTGTGGCGCACTATGGCATGTGCGCCACGGATGTTACTCCTCCCTGTGGCGCACTAGGGCAGAGTGCACCACGGATGTGTCGATTTTTTTGACAACACTTTATGTGCACATGTGTGACCACATCCACCACCCCACACTTCACTTTCCCCTTCTTCTTCCTCCTTAGATCAAGTCGGGATTTTCTCCTTCCCACCTCAATTTCTCCACCCATTCACCATTTTTAGCATGTAGAACTTGCCTTGGATGTTACATAAGTAATAGAGGAAGGTCTCCGGTCTCTCATCTCCTTCTCGGCCGGTCTCGCGCGCGCACCTCTCCTTTCCATCTTTCTCGCGATCGGTCTCTCATCTCGGTAAGTTGTCCATGTAAGGATGTGTTCATGTGTATATGGATGATATGCTCATATGTATGTAGATGATCGATGCTCATGATGTCTGTATGGAGAGGATCGATGGTCATATGTGTGTGTATATGGATAGTATCGATGATGCTCATGCATGTGTGTATGGAGAGGATAATGATATGTTCATGTGTGTATGGATCGGTCTCTCTCTCTCTCTTGTGTTTGTATGTGAACAAGTTGCCATTTGTTTTGCCAAAATGTTGATTCATTTCCATTTTGGCAAGACTTTGGCATTTCGCAAAGGTCCTAATTTTAGGATAGGTCATGCCGAAATTTTCTATCGACCATTGCATGCATGCATTCATTATGTGGTTCTAATAGACTTCTAATTGTACCGTGTACACCGTGCAGGCAAAAATGGTCCGCATAATGAGCGAAGGCATTGTGGCTAGATTTTTGAAATGTGCGACGGCCGACATGAGACGAAATAACAAGACGGATATAAGATGTCCGTGCAGAAGATGCAAACTCAACTGGGTGATCGACCCAGATTCCGGGAATCTGCAGGCGCACTTACTCCGCCATGGTTTCATGGATGGATACACTCGTTGGATAAGCGATGACGAAGAAGATGGAGACGGTGAAGGTGGCCAACATGACGATGATCATCATCACGGCGAGAACGGGCGAGATGATGAAGAGTCTCCTGGAGATGGTGAAGGTGCGGAAGCAGACCGGGATGGTGATGATCTAGATGTCGGAGGAGCAGACGATGATGGAAGAACGTCAGGATGGGTGCAGGACCCTTATGTGCAAGAGCTGCTTCTCAAGAAGACGAGTAACGCCAGGGCTTCCGCTAGAGAGAAAGCCAAGCTTGCGCAACTTGAGAAATACGCGGTTACTCCATTGTATGAAGGATGCAGGCCCGATGATACCCGGTTGAATGTAACGCTCAAGGCTATGGAGATGAAGGAAAAACACAAATTGAGCGACGCAAGATTCGACGATATGATGGCATTCTGGCACGATCATCTCCCGGAGGGGAACACATGTCCAACTAGTATCGAGGACGCCAAGAAAATCGTTTGTCCTCTCGATCTACCACACGTTAGATATCACGTATGCATCAAAGATTGCATCATTTATCGGGGCGAGGACGCGGAGAAAACCACATGTCCGCTGTGCGGCATGAGTCGATATAAGAAAGGGAAGAAAACACCCTCGAAAAGTGGTATGGTACTTTCCTATCACTCCTCGTCTGCAGCGCTATTTCGCGGACCCTAAGGAAGCAAAGATCATGCGATGGCATGCGGAAAGGAAGAAGCCAGGAGATGATGATGATGACCCCGAAAAGGATGAGCTGCTGACGCACCCTTCAGATGCTAGCCAGTGGAAAGAATTGGACCTCGAATTCCCAGAATTCGGTGGAGATTCGAGGAACATCAGGCTAGGTGCGAGCACCGATGGACTCAATCTGTTCGGTAGCCAGAGCAGCACGCACAGCACTTGGCCCGTGTTTGTATGGATGTACAACCTCCCTCCAAGGTTGTGCATGAAGAAGAAGTACATACAAATGAGTATGCTAATTCAAGGGCCGAAACAACCTGGTACCAACATCAATCTGTATCTCGGGCTGTTGAAAGAGGAGCTAGCCACGTTATGGGAATCTGGAGCCAATACTTACGACGCCGTCGCACAAGATTATTTCACTATGAGAGCCACGTTGGTCACTACGGTGCAAGACTATCCAGGTTGCGGGTATATCTCGGGGCAGGTTATCCAAGGATTCTGCGCATGCGTTAGGTGCATGGATAACACAAGCTATCTCCAACTAGATAAAGATCCAGGGTCATCGAAAACCGTGTTCATGGCGCACCGGAGGTGGCTCGGCAAGAATGATCCATGGAGAAAACGTGGAGACCTGTTAGATGGCAAATCAGAGACCCGAGGAATCCCAGAGCATAGGAGCAGCGAAGAAGTGGAAGAGTTGCTGAAAAACTGGAAAGATTGTCCTAAGCCTAGAAAGAAGCGAAAGAGGCAGCAACAAGACAAGCCGTTGATGAAGGTATGGAAAACAAGGTCTGTTTTCTGGGAGTTGCCATACTGGAAGTTTCCCCGCACGCCTCATAGCCTCGACATCATGCATATCACGAAAAATGTGTGCGAGAGTCTGGTCGCCACCATAATCAACATGCCCGATAGGATGAAATATGGTCCGAAAGCAAGGCACGACCTGATATGCTTGGGTATCCGGAAGGAGCTTCACGGAGGACGCACTACTCCTGATGATCAGGAAGATGACGATGATCATGAGTCGGAGACGACACAAGGTCGTCGGAAGGGTAAAAAGTTCAAGAAAAACGAATATTACTGCCCTCCTTCTTGCTTCACTCTAAGCTAGGATGAGATCAAACAGTTTTTCAAGTGCCTTCTAGGAGTCAAATTTCCTTACGGCTACGCGGGCAAGATAAGCAGATACCTAGACGAGGCGAAGCAGAGGTTCAGTGGCATGAAGTCTCACGACTGTGCCGTGCTAATGACGCCGGTACTTCCGGTCGCACTAAGAGGGATAATGGACGAGCACGTCCGTGAAACGTTATTTGGCCTATGCAAGTTTTTCGACGTCATCTCTAGGAAGTCGATTGGCGTGAATCAGCTCGGGAGGCTACAGGAGGAGATCGTGGTGATACTACGTGAGCTTGAGGTCTACTTCCCACCCGCATTCTTCGACATTATGGTGCATCTGCTGGTCCATGTCGCGGAGGACATCGTACAACTCGGGCCGATGTTCCTCCGCAGCATGATGGCGTTTTAAAGGATGAACGGACACATCAAAGGATACGTTCGCAACAGGTCCCGTCCAGATGGAAGCATAGCCAAGGGCTTTTTGGCCGAAGAGTGCATCTCTTTCTGCACGAATTATCTAGACATCGAGAACCCTGTCGGTCTTCCCGTCAATAGGCACCTTGGCAAGCTCGACGGATCTGGTCACCGAGAGGGTCGTCGCATACTGCATGCAGACTTCGATTTTCGACGCGCAGACTTTGATCGAGCAAACCTCGTCGTGCTACAGCATTTAGAACTGGTCAATCCTTGGGTACAGAAGCACAAAAGGTTAATTGAGAAGAAGTATGGTGACCGGGTCATACAGAGGACGCAGGGAGAAATAATCAAAGAGCACAACTCAGATTTCACGCGTTGGTTTAGGCAGACGCTCCTTTATAATCCCCCACGATCGCATTCTTCTGACACGGAAAAGATCATATTCACCTTGTCGTAGGGACCGATGCAAAACCTGGTGACCTATCAGGCGTATGATTCAACGGCTACACATTCTACACGGAGGAAAAGGACAACAAGTGTGATTATCAGAACTCAGGCGTAACGTTGGAATTCTACACCGATGACAACGTGAAGGAAAGATTCTACGGAAGAATCGAGGAGATCTGGGAGCTCGACTACTGTGGAGAAAAGGTGCCGATGTTCCGTGTCAGATGGGCAAAGAGCGTCGAAAGAGAAGACCGGTATTTCACAACCATGGTTATACCCGAAGCAGCCAAATCCAAGGCCGCCGGTGCAAACGTGGCCGCGAAAAATGAACCATGGGTACTGGCTACCAAAGTGGACCAATGTTTTTTCATTACCGACCCGACAAAGCCTAGCCGTGTTGTCGTGAGGAGAGGAAAAAGAAACATCATCGGAATGGATGGAGTCGACAACGAGCAAGACTTCGACCAGTATGGCGATCCAAAGATTGAAGATGACGACGACTACGATGCAGCAACATACATCATAAGAAGAAAAATGGACAACCCTACCCAAAAAAGGTAGCCCGTTCGAAAGAAGAAACATTAAAGTGTCGGGGCTAAATTATTCAACCGCGACAAAGAAGGGAAAAAAGATTGTAAAACGGTAGCTCAAAAAATATTGTAAAACGCGTGGTCGAAAAAGATTGTAAAGTGCGGGTGGTCGAGTAGGGCCGTTCCCGATTCATATTATTATGGACAAATTATTATGGAATTTAGTTATACTTTGAATCATATTATTTGTACCACTTTTATGACATATATTATCACTTTTGGGATTTTTTGGAACATTTAAAAGTATTTATAAAATAAAAACAAAACAAATATGACATATATTACCACTTTTGGGCATTTTGGAACATTTAAAAATATTTTTAAAATAAAAACAAAAAAAGGGGGGCACCAGGATTCGAACCTGGGAGCTCTGAAGTTTAGAATAGAGCAGTGGGCAGAACCAATGGGATAGGATAGTGATTCTGTTAGATAGTCGGACGCTCTTTTCTTATACAATTGCTGGGGGAGATAGGCGTAGCGCACTCTGCCGTAGTGCCCTACGGATATCTGTAGCACACTATGCCAGAGTGCGCTACGCGTATCTGTGCCTTATCCACTTTCACGCATGCACACATCGGCCTCATCCCCATTCTCAACCGCGCCCACCGCCGCCGCTGTCGATCCCGATCCCGAGACCCCGCCGCCGCTCTCTCCATCCGCCGTCTCGCCAGCCGCCGTCGCTCGAGGAGGAGGACGTGGAGCAGGAGGAGGCCGTGGAGCAGGAGCAGGAGGAGGCCCGCTACCGCTCGAGGAGGAGGCCCGCTGCCATCATCGTCCGCCCTCCCACCATCGTCGTCCTCATCTCAGAGGTCATGTCGCCCCTCCCCTCTCTCCCTCTCTCTCCCTCTCTCCCTCTCTCCCTCTCTCTCCCCTCTCTCCCTCTCTCTCCCTCTCTCCCCTCTCTCCCTCATCTCTATGTTGGTCAGGCGCCATGAATGAGTACTTCAAACCTCCTTGGATGATATTGTTAGCATGTTACTCATTCTGTGTTGTTTTCTTAAGCTGTGATTGGTTATCTAAGTTGCTTGGATGATAGTGTATGCTTGTTTTCTGAAGCTCGACTGATTTGGTTTTGAGTTGCAGTGTATCTGTGGAAGCAACGAAAGATTTTATGGTTAGCAATATTGATTTGCTGTGGAAAGTCATTTAGTTATCTGGCTACATCATTGCATAAAATTGTTTTCCTTATATCTACCACGGGAGGAAAGGTTGCATGTGTTGGTTTGCTGGAGAGGTTACTAAATTAGGCTCTTCCAGGACGAAAGAGGCAGTGAGAATATATTGTAATCCTTCTTGCTTGATTAATTCACCTCTGGTATCTAGAGGGTCCACTATATACAGGACTAACAATCCAAACTAGGAACAAACCAAATACTATCATCTTCACCTCTGGAGGGTCCACTATATAATAGATTTGCAAGGATAGAAACTGGAGCTAGAAATGTGGTAATGGTTTTGAAATTTAGGTTTTCGGATCACATTTTTAACTGAGTATGCATTGCCAGATGCTACTGATAGGTAAATATCCTTGCCTTGCATATATTTCTTATGCTATTTGTTCACTGGTAGCAAAGTTCGAATCTAGCCCCTTGTGTCTATAGTATATATGTATACGTGTACGGAAGAGATACACATTTCAGATGTGTGATACCACATTGCTTTGTGTGTTCCACAATGCAATCTGAACCTTTAATAAAGGTATAATGAGTGGAACATATTCTATAGAAATACCCTCATGCATGACCTGTATTTTTTTCACTTACTAAAGAAAACACAGATGTTTACCATGAAGGAGCCTACACAAACAAGGTATGTGTGAGAGTGCTGAAGATATTTGGCAATGTATCAATTATTTCTAGGTGAACATTGAACAATTCGTCTGTGTCTGTATTTTGCCTTGACAGCAAGGCATATAGTATCAATAGGCATCCAGGGTTGGGGAAAAGAGCGAGGAGGGGGGAGCAGCTAGGTGGGGGACTGAAAGGAAACATACATAGAGTTTTGTGCTTAGTTTGGTAATCATGAACCATTGCACATCTCTGGAACCTAATGCCCAGATCAAGAAATGTCACAATCTGCAGAATATGATTGTTCAAGCCACACTGATTTAGTATCTTTGAAATTATCTCAACTAACTTTGGTTCCAATATACTCCTGAAGGCGTGGAATTTCACACCTATATTTGGTTTAGCAAAGTATCATACTCATAGTCATTGAATTTTTATTCCTTAATAAAACCCATGAAATTTCAAGCTGCCAAGTTTTATAAAAAGAACATAATTTTAGAAGCCAAAAACTTTAGAATAGAGCATGATGTTCCTTCACCGATTTTCCATGGAAGTTCTATTGTCATAACCTGTTGCTCCCTCAGAGACTCATGAAGCTCCACTCAGGCATCTTAATCTTTCTTTTTTAACTGCATATAGTAGCCAGTCTAAATTGTTATTATTTATACATCTGTGGTGGTGCTGCTGTCTATACTGAAACCTGAAACCTGTCTAGAGTAGTGGTGCTGCTGTCTATACTGAAACCTGAAACTGCTGAAACCTTTATGCTTGCTGCTGTGTGTACTATTTGTGAAACCTATGTGTACTATTTGTGCAAACCTGAAACTATTGTGCAAAGCTGTTGAGTATACTATTTGCTGGCTATACTAGTCTATTTATGCTAGTTGTGCTGGCTATGATGGCCATTTATTGTGTGCTAGCTATGCTGGCCATATATATGCAGGTTCTTGTATGAAATGAGTCCCGATTTTTGCCGGAATGTTGATTAACTTCCATTTCGGCAGAAATCGGGCACTCCTAGTTTAAGAAAATTAGCAAAGGTCATGCCGGATTTTTCCGTGCATTTAACCAATTATTTGTTTTTTATTAGTGCAAAGATGTGTGACAACGACGAGGCTGGATGTTCTAAGCGCATCAGCGCTGAATGAGAACTCAGACCTCCGAATAAACAATTGACATTCTGGGAGGCGGCCCAGCGGCTAGAAGACGATGAAGAATACCATCCTTCGGAGAGCGAGGATGATGAGATGGAAGACGCGGAGGAAGAAGCCGAAGGAACCGCGGACGATGAAATCACCGATGGCGGCGAGGGCACAGGGAGTGGTAGCAATCCTCCTAAGAAGAAGAAGAAGCCGAAGGACCGGCGCCCGAACACGGTCGGCACGGTCAGGGAGGAAATTACCGAAGTGAGCCCATCAGGGGTTCCTTTGGAGCCCGCCCTTGTCGTCAAAGGGTACGGTGGGCAAGTGGCGGCGATTAGCCAGACAACCATCTCGATCAACACCGAGAATCTCCGACATAAAGATAATGGCCACTTGCGCACACTCCTCTTCGAGAAGCTGCACGCAAGATACAAGTTCCCCGCTAAGTATCAGAACACAAATTATCATGGGAACGAAGTAAACAAATCTGCCCTCACAAATATGAGCACCGCCCTGGCCATCTAGAGAACCTGGATAAAGAAGAAGATCTATAAAGAAGGAAAAAGTCTCGAGGAGATCCAGAAGATTGACCCGCAGATCACCGAAGATCAGTTCCGGGAGTTCAAGGAGAGGTGTGAATCCGAAAGAGCTCTGGCCAATAGTAATCGGGGAAAGGTGCTGCAGGCGATGAATATAGGTCATCACCATCTCGGATCTGGTGGATACAGAACCGCAGAGGCCAAATGGAATAAGGAGGACGAAGAGTATAGATCCAAGGGGATAGAAAACCCCTTTGCTAAATTCGAACCTGGGCAGGTTCGAAACTTCATCAGGGCCCGTTACCACGTGGACCCAAAAACCAAACAACTCACCGCGGATCCTGCGGTGAAGGAATTCGAGGAAATTGTGGTAAGTATAATCTAATTACCACGGATCAAATCGATTGCAATCTAATTGATGATCTAAATGATTCAATGTTACTTCTTCTGCAGGAGGAGGAAATTGTTGCTAGTCATGGATCCCAGGGTTCCTCATCCCATGGGTCGACGGCGGCCACCCGGTGGGATAACCCTTTTAACAGGGCGATGAACCGGGCCAAGAAAATAGAGCCGGTTACGAAGAAGCCATCGTCGGCTGGCCGTCTGGCCGGCCTCGGGGGTAAGAATTGGGTGGATCATTTTGGTCCACCTCCGAGGATGCATGTGGCGCCGTCGGGAAGGAGCGAGGAGTAAAACCGCGAGGTTCAAGAACTTAAGGCACAAGTGACGCAGATCCCGCAGATCGTCCAAGACAACCTGGCAATCACCCTCACGTCCTTCCTGCCTACCTTGGTGGAGTCAATAGCGAACTGGAGTGCGGGTGGTCGAGTAGGGCCGTGCCCGATTCCAAGCATGGTCAGCAGCCACTCGAACAACATGACGCCGATGAATTAGGCGAACTACGTGTTCGTGACTCCGCCCGCTAGCACCACGGCGCCGCAAGTGTTGGTGACTCCCCCTGCAATCACCGCGGCGCCGGAGTACATGTTGGTGCCCCCCTGCCATCGTCGCGGCGGCACCGGAGCTCCAAGCACCCGTCGGTAGGGAGAATACACCGGCGGCCAGCACCGCGCCATCAAGAAGCCCTTCCGTCTCTTGCACGCCCGTCGCCGTATGCGGTGCGTCGACATTAGCCGATCTCTGACGACTTGCTTTAATTACGGTAAACAACTTGCTTTAATTACCGCCTTTCATTCCATCTATTACTCTTATGGCATCTCTGACGACGCCGTACATGTTTTCCGCAGACGGATGTTCCTTGCACTCTCTTATGCTACGTGAACAACGAGCTGAGGGATGTTGCCAAGGGTACCATCGTTCAACCCTTGCAGCGCACGTTTCACTCAAGGCCGATGTCAGATAGCATGCACAGGGTTAAAATTAGTCGGGTGCTAAGGGGCTGCGACGACCTGGAACCTCCCATTCAACCCCCAGGAGCGGATGAAGAAGAGCCGTCTGTCCTTAGAACTTGCTTCGGATTATTCTTGCTATGGCCAAAGAGCATGATCCGTTTGGCGACGGCGGGGGCCATCACGCCACAGACAACAGCACCGCCTGTCGTGCCAGCGACAAGCGGTGGCAAGGCCCCCTTACCGCCCTCGCCATCACCTCCACGCGGTGGGTCAGATGATCATGTTGATGATATGCACATGGCGCAGGATCCGGTCGAGGACGACGAAGACTGGAATGATCACTTCTTCAACACTCAGTTTAGCAACGAAGACCTAGCTAGTGGCCCCATAGAGAAAGCCACTATCACCAAGCGTCTGTTTGGTTCTCAGGAGACGCCTCCAGCTTGCGCCTTTACAGAGCCAGCTGATACAACCAACTGGCCCTTTATTCTAAGCCCTGACACACTACATAGGGCGGCCGGTGCTCAGATTGCGGTGCCTGCCCGCTCTCCAAAAGGAAAAAAGGGCAGGAAAATAAAATCTAGCAGCTCGAGCCAGCCGGTGGCGTCAACAACTGCGAATCCGATCAGGTTTCGGGAAGGGCCACCAAGACCCGAGGGTATTATGTGGAGGATTCATGTGGCGGGTGAGCCCATGCTACCTAAGAATTTGTGGAAGCTCGCCAGTTCGGAACTGCAGAGTGTGCATGACGGCATGCTGACGATAGAGCGCCTTCTATCGGAGAAAGATCCCTCACACCCGGTATTCGTGGTTAAGGTGCCACCAGGCTTGGGCTTCGTCAACAATGCCCCTGCGGATCTGTTCTTCCTGCGGTTCGACGACATCTTCAATATGTTCCATCTATACCCGCTACACTATACCATGGTCCGTCTGTTTTCTCTCAGCCTGGCCATGCAGATCATTAGAGAGAACAAACCGGGCATCGCTATAGTGGACCCCTACTACATGCGTGACGGCTGCTTGGGTTCCCCCGCCGAACGACGTATCGTGGCCTCATACCTAAAAAGAATCCTCATGGCGAACAAGACAAAGGAATACATTCTCGTGCCTTACTTTCCCGAGTAAGTCGTTATTCACTCGCCACCGTCGATTGGCTTTATTAGATCATCATCATTCTTTTTCCAACACATTCCATTTGAATTTTTTGCGCAGAGATGAACACTGCATGCTCATCTCCTTATCGCCGAAGCATTCCCATGCCACGTATTTCGACTCGGGGAGTCTAGAAAAGAAGAAAAACTACGACAAGATCAAGGAAGTTCTGGATGATGCTCTCACTGGCTTTGCCTCGACGGAAGGCACCACCTTCGTTCGTACGAAGGTCAACTTCGGCAGGCACGTCTTCAACCACGTAACGGAGTTCTCCTGCATGAAGCAGCCGGAAAACAGTAAGAAGGAAGCCTACTACGCACTCCATCACATGAGGGCGTTCCTACTTGACCAGCAGAATTCTATGCTGCCAGATCATGTCAAACAGTGGGCCAAAGCAAAGGCCAAGATCAATGATTCAGATATTAGACAAGAGATGTATCGCATCCAGCAGCAGTTTGGGGCAATCATATTTCGTGATGTCATGACTTCGGGTGGGATCTTCTACGGATGAAATATCCCGAATAACCGTGACATAGAAGATCGCCTAGAGATGCAGGGTGACTATAGGAAGTTCATGACGAGACAAGGCGTCCTCCCGTTCCCTAAGCCGAGCCAGAAGGCTTGATGTTGGCCTAGTTGTAGTTACAAACTATAGATGACCTTTGTGTGTGTGTGGACAAACTATGAATCATCGCTTACTTCTTTTGCTTATTGATATTATATATCAATCAATGCTTGGTTTTTTTGCTTACTCTTTGGTCCTTTGCTCACTTTGGTCCTTTTTTTCCTTACTCTTTTTTCGAGAATAATGCCGATGATTGAAATGTCGTGGCACACTATATATGTGAATGTTCTACGATGGGATTGTGAGCCTTGTGATATGCACAAGTCCAAGTCTTGTGCATCCTACTTGGCTCACCGTTCCATCATAGCATATTCCTGTGTCGAACGACCTATGTATATATATGAGGCATGCTTTTCGAGTTATTTTTGTCTTTTTCGAGAATAATGCCGATGATTGAAATGTCGTGGCACAATATATATGTGAATGTGCTACAACGGGATAGTTAGCCTTGTGATATGCACAAGTCCAGGAATTGTGCATCCTACTTGGCTAACTGTTCCGTCGTAGCATATTCCTGTGTCCAACGACCTAGCTAGTTATATATGAGGCATTCTTTTCGAGTTATTTTTGTCGTTTTCGAGAATATGCCGATGATTGAAATGTCGTGGCACAATATATATGTGAATGTGCTATGACAGGATAGTTAGCCTTATGATATGCACAAGTCCAGAAATTGTGCATCCTACTTGGCTAACCGTTCCGTCATAGCATATTCCTATGTCCAACGACCTAGCTAGTTATATATGAGGCATTCTTTTCGAGCTACTTTGGTCTTTTTCGAGAATAATGCCAATGATTGAAATGTCTTGGCACAATATATATGTGAATGTGCTACGATGGAACTGTAAGCCTTGTGTTATGCACAAGTCTAGATGTTGTGCATCCTACTTGGCTTACAGTTCCATCGTAGCATATTCCTGTGTCCAACGACATATGTATATATATGAGGCATGCTTTTCGAGTTATTTTGGTCTTTTTGATTTAGGTGTACTTTCTATAAGTGTATCTTCATATGCGACTTTAATTATATATGTTTTTTTCAATCATCACCGGTTAATTATTATTGTCAACTTATAGATGACGTGGTACGTCGTGTACAAGGGACGGGTTCCCGGAGTCTACGATGATTGGGAATACTGCCGGAGACAGGTGCACCGTTTCAGCGGCAATAGCTACAAAGGGTACAACACTATGGCGGATGCGGAAGCTAGATACACGCGCTATCTAGCGGGATTTAGGACAAGGAACCGGATGAAGACCTACACCTTCGTCGCGGCGGTGATCATGCTTATATTCTTTGGTTGTTTATCCCGCGTTTGTGTCTAGCTAGTTTAGATGTCTAGGCGAGCTTCCGAGCTCTAACTTGTTCGATCGACACATGTATTCGCATGTCACCAAGTACTACTTTGTAACTTGATCGAAACAATGTAACTTATACTATGTATTCATGTATGAGACTTATCTATATGTATTTGTTTCAATCTTGTTTTTTAAATTGTGTATTTATATATATAATTGTATATCTTGTATCTGTGTGTGTATATCGGCTGTAATATTGTATATAATCTGTATTGTATATAATCTGGCTCGGAAATTTAAAAAAAAAACAAAAAACACACCTGTGGCACACATGATCTACCTTCTGTGGCGCACTACACCTAAAGCGCACTACACCTAAAGCGCACTATAGAATCTTAGTGGCGCACTAGGAAGTGCGCCACAGAAGATCCTACGCGTAGCGCACCTGCCCACATAGCCGTGGCGCACTAGCAGGTGCGCTATGCCTATCTCGACACAACCGTGGCGCACTAGGCAGTGCGCCACGGCTGGGAGATAGCGGTAGCGCAAGGCACGTGGCGCACTGCTAGTGCGCCATAGATGATCTTTTCAGGTGCGCCACTAACTGCTGTTTTCCTAGTAGTGGGAGGTATTCCGATGCCCCAAAGATCTTCTTCCTACAAAACCCTGATCTGTGGGCCTGGATCATCTACCCCCCTAGATGTTCTTATGAAATGGGTAGCCCGGTGGATTTTTCTCTTGGTTTGTGCTTGGTTGGGTTATAGGATAATTCCAAAACATGTTTGGGAACAAGTTGTGACATGATCCAACCCGGTTTCACCGAAACGGGGAGTTCCCGGCCCCCTGACAATTAAGTTTTAGGTAATAGCGCATGTCTACGAAGGGGGTGACACTTGGGTACTAGGTTTTGGACATTTCAACATTCCACCATACTTTAATACACATGCTAGGGTCCATTGCAAGGGTTTGGAGGTATTCCTATGCTCCGAGGCGCTTCTTCCTATGAAACCTTGATCTGTGGGCCCTAGATCGTCTACCCCTAGATGTTCTTATGAAAGGGTAGACCGGTGGATTTTTCGCTTGGTTTGTGCTTGGTTGGGTTATAGGATAATTCCAAACCATGTTTGGGCACAATTTGTGACAATATCTAACCCGGTTTCACCGAAACAGGGAGTTCTCGAACCCTAATAATTAAATTTCTAGAACACCTTCGTTTTTAGGTGACATCACATGTCTGCGAAGAGGTCACACTTGGAAACCAGGTTTTGGACATTTTAGCATTCCACCACACTTTAATACATATCCTAGGGTCCATTGCAAGGTTTGGAGGTATTCCGATGCCCTAGATGTTCTTATGAAAGGGGTATCCTGGTGGATTTTCCTCTTGGTTTGTGCTTTTTTGGGTCATAGGATAATTCCAAACCATGTTTGGGCACAAGTTGTGACAATATCCAACAGGTTTCACCGAAACGGGGAGTTCCCGGCCCCCTAATTAACAATTAAGTTTCAGGATCTTTGTTTTTAGGTGATAACGCATGTCTTCGAAGGGGGTGACACTTGGTACTAGGTTTTGGACATTTCAGCATTCCACCAGCGCACTTTAATACACATGCTAGGGTCCATTGCAAAGGTTTGTAGGTATTCCGATGCTCCGAAGAGCTTCTTCTAACGAAACCCTGATTTGTGTGCCCCGGATCATCTACCCCCTAGATGTTCTTCTGACATGGGTAGCCCGGTGGATTTGCCTCTTGGTGTGTTCTTGATTGGCTCATATGAGAATTCTAAACCATGTTTGGGAACAAGCTGTGACAAGATCCAACCCGGTTTCACCGAAACGAGGAGTTCCCGGCCAATTAAATTCCAGGATCTTCCTTTTTTCGGTGATAGTGCATGCCTACGAAGCGGGTTACACTTGGGTACCATGTTTTGGACATTTAAGCTTTTCACCACACATGCTAGGGTCTATTGCAAGGGTTTTAAGGTATTCCGATGCTCCGAGGAGCTTTTTCCTATGAAACCCTGATCTGTGGGCCCAGAATCGTCTACCCCTAGATATTCTTATGAAAGGGGTAGCCCGGTGGATTTTTCTCTTGGTTTGTTCTTGGTTGGGTTATAGGATAATTGCAAACCATGTTTGGGCACAAATTATGATAAGATCCACCCCGGTTGCACTGAAACTGGGAGTTCTCGGCCTCCTAATAATTAAATTTCTAGAACACCTTCGTTTTTAGGTGACATCGCATGTCTGCGAAGGAGTCACACTTGGCAACCTGGTTTTGGACATTTCAACATTCCACCACACTATAATACAGATGCTATGGTCCATTGCAAGGTTTGGAGGTATTCTGATGCCCCGAAGAGTTTCTTCCTACAAAACCATGATCCATAGGCCTGAATCGTCTACCCCCCTAGATGTTTATGAAAGGGATAGCCGGGTGGATTTTCCTCTTGGTTTGTTCTTGGTTGGTTCATAGGATAATTCCAAACCATGTTTGGGCACAAGTTATGGGAAGATCCAACCCAGTTTCACCGAAACGGGGAGTTCGAGCCAATTAAATTCCAGGATCTTCTTTTTTTCGGTGATAGTGCATGCCTACGAAGCGGGTTACACTTGGATACCATGTTTTGGACATTTCAGCATTCCACCACACTTTAATACAACATATAGGGTCTATTGCAACGGTTTGGAGGTATTCCGATGCTCCGAGGCGCTTGTTCCTATGAAACCCTGATCTATGGGCCCAGAATCGTCTACCCCCTAGATGTTCTTATGAAAGGGGTAGCCCGGTGGATTTTTATCTTGGTGTTCTTGGTTGGGTTATAGGATAATTGAAACCATGTTTGGGCACAATTTGTGACAATATCTAACCCGGTTTCACCAAAAATGGGAGTTCTCTGCCCCCTAATAATTAAATTTCCAGAACACCTTCGTTTTTAGGTGACATCGCATCTCTGCGAAGGGTCACACTTGGAAAACAGGTTTTGGACATTTCAGGATTCCACCACACTTTAATACATATGCTAGGGTCCATTGCAAGGTTTGGAGGTATTCCGATGCCCCGAAGAGCTTCTTCCTATAAAACCCTGATCCGTGGGACTGGATCGTCAACCCCTAGATGTTCTTATGAAATGGGTATCCCAGTGGATTTTCCTCTTGGTTTGTGCTTTGTTGGGTCATAGGATAATTCCAAACTATGTTTGGGAACAAGTTGTGACAATATCCAACTGGTTTCACCGAAACGGGGAGTTCTCGGCCCCTAATTAACAATTAAGTTTCAGGATCTTCGTTTTTAGGTTATAGCGCATGTCTTCAAAGGGGGTGACACTTGGGTACTAGGTTTTGGACATTTCAGCATTCCACCAGCGCACTTTAATACACATGCTAGAGTCCATTGAAAAGTTTTGTAGGTATTCCGATGCTCCGAAGACCTTCTTCTAACACTAGTGGAAACGAGGCCTTTGGTTTAGCCTGGAAATGGGCTTTAACACCGGTTCTTCTACGAACCGGTGTTAAAGGGGGGGGCGTACCAGCGTGGCCCGTGCAACAAAAAGGATCCCCCTTTAACACCGGTTCGTGGCACGAACCGGTGTTAAAGGCCCCTGCACCAGTGGCCTGTGCAGCCCCCCTTTAACACCGGTTCGTGGCTTGAACCGATGTTAAAGGGGGGGCTATATAACACACCGCAGCCCACACCCCTCTCTTCCATTTTTTCACTCTCTCATTTTGGAGCCTAGCAAGAGGGTGTGAGGTGTGCTAGTTTGTGTTTTTTTCCTATGCACAAGAGGTGTTCGGTGAAATGCTCGAGATCTCAAAATAAGTTTTCTCGTTGCTCTTTCCTTCTCGGTCGAGGTCGGCAACTATACTTTCATGTGTCATTGATGTACTATATACAAATGGTCATCTCCCTATTAATTTTTGATATATACTATATATTAATGCAGATAAACCGGCAATGGATGTACGGTGACCGACGCACTTCCGAGTACATTATGGGCCTCCAAAATTTCATCGTTGTGGCTAATGCAAATCGTGGTCACAATGGTTTTATGTGCTGTCCGTGTGTTCACTGTCAGAACAAGAATGACTACTCAAATACCAGAACCATTCACGCCCACCTGCTTCGATCCGGTTTCATGCCCAGCTATAATTGTTGGACCAAGCATGGAGAAAAAGGGGTTGTGATGGAAGACAACGAAGAAGAAGAGGATGATGACAACTATCATAATATGTATCCTGAATATGATGATACTGCAACGGGGGTAGATAATGAAGATCAAGAGGCAGCAGATGGGCCCGCTGATGACGATCTTTGTCGGGCCATTACTGATGCAAAGGAAGAATGTGAAACTGAAAAGGAGAAGGAGAAGCTGGAGCAGATGTTAAAGGATCACAAAACATTGTTGTACCCAACTTGCGAAGATGGCCACAAAAAGCTAGGTACCACACTGGATTTGCTGCAATGGAAGGCAGAGAACGGTGTGACTGACAGTGCATTTTCAAAGTTTTTGGTAAAAATGAAGAACCTTCTTCCAAGAAATAATGAGTTGTCCGACAGTACATACCAAGCAAAGAAGTTTGTCTGCCCTCTAGGATTTGACGTGCAGAAGATACATGCCTGCATTAATGACTGCATCCTCTACCGCGGTGAGAAGTACGAGAATTTGTATGCATGCCTGGTATGCACTGCACTGCGGTATAAGATCATACGAGACGATCCTGGCGATGTTGAGGGCGAGGCCCCTAGGAAGAACGTTCCTGCCAAGGTTACGTGGTATGCTCCTATAATACCACGGTTAAAACGTCTCTTCAGAAATAAAGAGCATGCCAAGTTGTTGCGATGGCACATGGAAGACTGTAAGAAAGACGCGATGTTGAGACACCCCGCTGATGGGTCACAGTGGAGAAAAGTCGAGCGAGAGTACCCGGACTTCGCACGTGACGCAAGGAACTTAAGGTTTGGTCTAAGTACAGATGGCATGAATCCTTTTGGTGAGCAGATCTGCAGTCACAGCACCTGGCATGTGACTCTATGTATCTATAACCTTCCTCCTTGGTTGTGCATGAAGAGGAAGTTCATTATGATGCCAGTGCTCATCTAAGGCCCGAGGCAACCCGACAACGACATTGATGTGTACCTAAGGCCATTAGTTGAAGAACTTTTACAACTGTGGGCCAAACCAGGTGTACGTATGTGGGATGAGCACATAGGGGAGCCATTTGACCTACGCGCATTGCTTTTCGTAACCATCAATGATTGGCCTGCTCTTAGTAACATTTCAGGGAAGACAAACAAGGGATACAATGCATGCACACATTGTTTAGATAAGACTAAAAGTGTATATTTGGATAAATGTAAGAAGGTTGTGTACCTAGGGTATCGTCGATTTCTTCCGAAACTGCATCCAGTAAGAAAGAAAGGCAAGCATTTAAAATGTCTCGCAGAACCCCGGAGGAAGCCTGTCCTCCATACCGGTGAGGAGGTATTTGGTATGGTCAAGGACCTAGAAGTAATCTTTGGAAAAGGTCCTCCTAGTCTATCTATTCCGAATGATGATGCCGGACACGCGCCCATGTGGAAGAAGCAATATATATTTTGGGACCTACCCTATTGGAAAGTCTTAGAGGTCCGCTCTTCAATCGACGTGATGCACATGACGAAGAATGTTTGCGTGAACCTGCTAGGCTTCCTAGGAGTGTATGGGAATACAAAAGATACACCGGAAGCACGGCAAGACTAGCAATGTCTGAAAGACCCTGAAGAGCCTATTCATTCTGAGAACGAGAAGGGTAAATGATGCCACTTAACTCCTGCCAGCTATGCTCTTACCAAAGCAGAGAAGGAAATCTTTTTTGAAAGCCTGAGCAGTATCAAGGTCCCGTCTGGCTTCTCGTCGAATATAAAGGGAATAATAAATATGGTAGAGAAAAAATTCCAAAACCTGAAGTCTCATGACTACCACGTGATTATGACACAATTGCTTCCGATTGCATTGAGGGGGCTTCTACCTGAAAATGTTCGAGTACCCATTGTGAAGCTATGTGCATTCCTCAATGTAATATCTCAGAAGGTAATCGATCCAGAAAGCCTACGAGGGTTACAGACAGATGTGGCCCAATGTCTTGTCAGCTTTGAGTTGGTGTTCCCACCATCCTTCTTCAATATTATGACGCATCTCCTGGTTCACCTAGTAGAAGAGATTGCCATTCTCGGTCCTGTATTTCTACACAATATGTTCCCCTTTGAGAGGTACATGGGAGTCTTAAAGAAATATGTTCATAACCGTGCTAGGCCAGAAGGAAGCATCTCCAAGGGCTATGTAACAGAGGAGGTCATTGAGTTCTGTGTTGATATTATTCCTAACCTTAAGGCGACTGGTGTTCCAGAATCACGACATGAGGGGAGACTGCGTGGAAAAGGCACCCTAGGATGTAAAGCAATGATATGTAGGGACGAGCATTCTCTCAATCAAGCACACTACACGGTTTTACAAAGATCTATCTTGGTTGCCCCCTATATCAATGAACACAAGAATTTAATACGCCTCAAACACCCGGGGCAGTCTGATGAATGGATTATAAGTGAACACATGGCGAGTTTTGGCGGCTGGCTGCAAAGACTTCTCACGAATAACACCACTTTTGGGGATCAGCTGTACTTGTTGGCCAGGACACCATCTTCGACTGTATGTACTTTCCAAGGGTACGAGATAAATGGTAATACATTTTACACGATAGGCCAAGATAAAAAGAGCACCAACCAAAATAGTGGTGTCCGCTTCGATGCAGCAGAAGACAAGGGGCAAAATACCACGTATTATGGGTTCATAGAGGAGATATGGGAACTTGACTATGGACCTAATTTTAAGGTCCCCTTGTTTCGATACAAATGGGTCCAGCTAACAGGAGGAGGGGTTGAGGTAGACAAGAAGTACGGAATGACAACAGTGGATCTCAACAATCTTATGAAGGTAGACAAGAACTTAGACGAACCATTCGTCTTAGCCAATGATGTGGCTCAGGTTTTCTATGTGAAGGACAAGTCTACCAAACCGAAAAAAGAAAAAATAAGCAAACAGATACATCACACGATGAGCCAAAGCGTCACATAGTTCTTTCAGGGAAAAGAAACATCGTGGGAGTGGAGGACAAGACAGACATGTCAGAAGATTATAATAAGTTTGATGAAATTCCGCCCTTCAGAGTGAATACTGACCCAACCATCCTGTTAAACGGTGCTGATACTCCATGGTTACGGCCGACGTGATCATAAGATTGACTATATGTATTAATTGAGCCATTTTTGGCACAAATATGTATATCAACATGGAAATCAATGTCATATTTCTTCTGTTAAGAGTATATGTATTAAATGAGCCATTTTTTTCCGGCCATTTTTTCCCGCCATTTTTCTTCCCGCCATTTTTTCCCACCAGTTATTCCCTCCAGCCATTTCTCACTATATATATATGTACGGTTGGCCTCCATTGTCATTGCACATCTCTAGACTCATATCTGCAACCTCATCACTCTTTCCCATGGCTTCCACCGTAGCACTAACCCCTAGGGAGGCGGAGGCGCTTTGCGCCTCGAACTACCCCTGCCCGCCGGGCTACTGTCTCACCGTCGGCTGGATGCTGAGTGCTGGAGGCGTGACGGTTCCTCCTGTCCCTCTAGGTGTGGCGCTGGATGGCCATCACGAACCACTACTACTTCGAGCTCACGCCGGAGCAGCGGAGGAATCCCAGATGGCATCCCGACTATTTCCCTACTTGGGAAGCCTTCTTCGGGGATCGGCGTGAGAGGGCGCTCGCCAGGCACAAGGAGGACGGCGCGGTCGGACTCTCCAGAGCGTCATGGCCTACAACACCGCCGCCGACTCAAACCCCCGTCTGCGCTACCCTCAAGTCCAGCCCACGCGTACTCAGCCTTCAAGGTTCAATTACGGCGACCCCGACGACGACAGCAACGACGGCGGCCGCGAGTACGACGACTACAGTGGCGAGTATTACAGGTGTAGGAAGGAGCATGACTGAATCACTCCAACATTCCGAAACTAGTTCGGCCGATTGTGACTTAATCTGGCCATGTATCTTAATTTTCAGTTCTTTTATGTATCTTAATTTTCAGTCGTGCTTTATGTAACTTACTGTTAGTTGCATTCTGTATTTTAATTCCAGTTCTATCTCATTCACAAAATGACCTATCTCATTCGAGGTTTCTTGGCTTTCGGGTCAAATGACCAATGTTATGGCTAGAATGAAGGCATAGTTTGTGATAATGTGGCCATATTGTGCATACATGTGCATCATGGCATGGCAAACAATGTTGCAAGAGGAAGTTTTCCTTTTTGTCGCACCAAAAAGGCATTTTCCATTTTCTGAGCATAAAAAATGGACGGTTTTGTGAAGCAACCACCAAATGGCTAATTCAAAAAACCACCACCACATTTTACAAAAATACTAGACCACCTTATATGGACAATGTACCAACAGGGGGATTTGAAACCTTTCCGTCCCCCTCTGGTGAAAAAGACAAATTCCTGCCGAATCGGTAGGAAGTGGGTCAGATATGAACTACAGGTACATGATATGATGCTCATGATTTTTTACAAAAATCATTTTTTAGGTTCACAATATGCTATTTTATCAAAAATCCAATGCAAGTTGAGCGAGGCTTGGCCCCGAGCTAAGAATCTTCATGCTCGTTGTTCGACAAAGTTTGACGATAGTTTAAAACGGGGATAAAATTTTTAAAAAAGATCAAAACAGTGCGAAACCTTCGCGTGGTGTTATATTATGTGACATGGTTAGAACGAAAAATATCAAACTTGGTATATTGTTTATGTCTCAAAAAAACCTTCACAAAATGACCTATCTCATTCGAGGTTTATTGGCTTTCGGGTCAAATGACCAATGTTATGGCTAGAATCAAGGCCTAGTTTGTGATAATGTGGCCATATTGTGCATACATGTGCATCATGGCATGGCAAACAATATTGCAAGAGCAAGTTTTCCTTTTTGTCGCACCAAAAAGGCATTTTCCATTTTTTGAGCATAAAAACGGATGGTTTTGTGAAGCAACCACCAAATGGATAACTCAAAAAACCACCACCACATTTTACAAAAATACTAGACCACCTTATATGGACAATGTACCAACAGGGGGATCTGAAACCTTTCCGTCCACCTCTGGTGAAAAAGACAAATTCCTGACGAATCGGTAGGAAGTGGGTCAGATATGAACTACAGGTACATGATACGATGCTCATGATTTTTTACAAAAATCATTTTTAGGTTCAGAATATGCTATTTTATTAAAAATACAATGCAAGTTGAGCGAGGCTTGGCCCCGAGCTAAGAATCTTCATGCCCGTTGTTTGACAATTTTTTACGGTAGTTTAAAACGGGGATATAAAATTAAAAAAAATCGAAACAGTGTGAAACCTTCGCGTGGTGTTATATTATGTGACATAGTTAGAAGGAAAAATATCAAACTTGGTATATTGATTATGTCTCAAAAAAACCTTCACAAAATTACCTATCTCATTCGAGGTTTCTTGGCTTTCGGGTCAAATGACCAATGTTATGGCTAGAATCAAGGCATAGTTTGTGATAATGTGGCCATATTGTGCATACATGTGCATCATGTCATGGCAAACAATGTTCCAAGAGGAAGTTTTCCTTTTTGTCGCACCAAAAAGGCATTTTCCGTTTTCCGAGCATAAAAAACAGACGGTTTTGTGAAGCAACCACCAAATGGATAATTCAAAAAACCACCACCACATTTTACAAAAATACTAGACCACCTTATATGGACAATATACCAACAGGGGGATCTGAAACCTTTCCGTCCACCTCTGGTGAAAAAGACAAATTCATGCCGAATCGGTAGGAAGTGGGTCAGATATGAACTACAGGTACATGATACGATGCTCATGATTTTTTACAAAAATCATTTTTAGGTTCAGAATATGCTATTTTATTAAAAATCCAATGCAAGTTGAGCGAGGCTTGGCCCCGAGCTAAGAATCTTCATGCCCGTTGTTTGACAAAGTTTGACGATAGTTTAAAACGGGGATAAAAATTTAAAAAAATCGAAACAGTGCGAAACCTTCGCGTGGTTGTATATTATGTGACATAGTTAGAAGGAAAAATATCAAACTTGGTATATTGATTATGTCTCAAAAAAACCTTCACAAAATGACCTATCTCATTCGAGGTTTCTTGTCTTTCAGGTCAAATGACCAATGTTATGGCTAGAATCAAGGCATAGTTTGTGATAATGTGGCCATATTGTGCATACATGTGCATCATGGCATGGCAAACAATGTTCCAAGAGGAAGTTTTCCTTTTTGTCGCACCAAAAAGGCATTTTCCATTTACCGAGCATAAAAAACGGACGGTTTTGTGAAGCAACCACCAAATGGCTAATTCAAAAAACCACCACCACATTTTACAAAAATACTAGACCACCTTATATGGACAATATACCAACAGGGTGATCTGAAACCTTTCCGTCCACCTCTGGTGAAAAAGACAAATTCATGCCGAATCGGTAGGAAGTGGGTCAGATATGAACTACAGGTACATGATACGATGCTCATGATTTTTTAGAAAAATCATTTTTAGGTTCAGAATATGCTATTTTATTAAAAATCCAATGCAAGTTGGGCGAGGCTTGGCCCCGAGCTAAGAATCTTCATGCCCGTTGTTTGACAAAGTTTGAGGATAGTTTAAAACGGGGATAAAAAATAAAAAAAATCGAAACAGTGCGAAACCTTCGCGTGGTGTTATATTATGTGACATAGTTAGAAGGAAAAATATCAAACTTGGTATATTGATTATGTCTCAAAAAAACATTCACAAAATGACCTATCTCATTCGAGGTTTCTTGGCTTTCGGGTCAAATGACCAATGTTATGGCTAGAATCAAGGCATAGTTTGTGATAATGTGGCCATATTGTGCATACATGTGCATCATGGCATGGCAAACAATGTTCCAAGAGGAAGTTTTCCTTTTTGTCGCACCAAAAAGGAATTTTCCATTTTCCGAGCATAAAAAACGGACGGTTTTGTGAAGCAACCACCAAATGGCTAATTCAAAAAACCACCACCACATTTTACAAAAATAGTAGACCACCTTATATGGACAATATACCAACAGGGGGATCTGAAACCTTTTCGTCCACCTCTGGTGAAAAAGACAAATTCATGCCGAATCGGTAGGAAGTGGGTCAGATATGAACTACAGGTACATGATACGATGCTCATGATTTTTTACAAAAATCATTTTTAGGTTCATAATATGCTATTTTATTAAAAATCCAATGCAAGTTGAGCGAGGCTTGGCCCCGAGCTAAGAATCTTCATGCCAGTTGTTTGACAAAGTTTGACGATAGTTTAAAACGGGGATAAAAAATTAAAAAAATCGAAACAGTGCGAAACCTTCGCGTTGTGTTATATTTTGTGACATAGTTAGAAGGAAAAATATCAAACTTGGTATATTGATTATGTGTCAAAAAAACCTTCACAAAATGACCTATCTCATTCGAGGTTTCTTGGCTTTCGGGTCAAATGACCAAAGTTATGGCTAGAATCAAGGCATGGTTTGTGATAATGTGGCCATATTTTGCATACATGTGCATCATGGCATGGCAAACAATGTTCCAAGAGGAAGTTATCATTTTTGTCACACCGAAAAGGCATTTTCCATTTTCTGAGCATAAAAAACGGACGGTTTTGTGAAGCAACCACCAAATAGCTAATTCAAAAAACCACCACCACATTTTACAAAAATACTAGACCACCTTATATAGACAATATACCAATAGGGGGATCTGAAACCTTTCTGTCCACCTCTGGTGAAAAAGACAAATTCATGCCGAATCGGTAGGAAGTGAGTCAGATATGAACTACAGGTACATGATACGATGCTCATGATTTTTTACAAAAATCATTTTTAGGTTCATAATATGCTATTTTATCAAAAATCCAATGCAAGTTGAGCGAGGCTTGGCCCCGAGCTAAGAATCTTCATGCCCGTTGTTCGACAAAGTTTGACGATAATTTAAAATGGGGATAAAAAATTAAAAAAAGATCGGGTTAGATTCCTTTTTAGATGCTTAATATTTCTTATGTTCAAAGTTTTAGGGTTTTTCTATTTTATTTTGTTTGAATTGAATAATCAAAATTTATATGTAAGTGTTTTAATCATTTTGAAAATTTCCATCTAAAGTAAATATAAAATGTTTTTACATGAATGGATAGATATTATTTTTCTGAAAATTATGATATATTATTCATATTTTTCTGAGTTGAAATGAAAAAGATATGAATTTTCTAAATTCATATCCTATTTTTTGAATTAAAAATGCCCCCACCCCTTTAATGCATGAAATAAAGGGGGGGGCATTTATTTCGTTTCACGCCCGCACCCCCCCTTTAACACCGTTTCGTGGCACGAACCGGTGTTAAAGGAGGGGTGCGGGCGTGAAACGAATTCCTCTCCTTTAACACCGGTTCGTGACATGAACCGGTGTTAAAGGGGGCGTTATAACGCGCGCCTTCCTCTCTTCCTTCTTCATGTAGCCAGATCGAAAAGCGCACGCGCAGAGGAAAGCAGAGGAGAGTCGCGCCGTCGCCATCCAGCCCTCGCTGTCGCCATCCCGCGGGAGCGCCGTCGCCCCCCTCGCCGCGTGCGAGCCCTCGCCGTACGTCCGTCCCCATGTCCACGTATGCCCTCGCCGTCGCGCCCATGCCATCCAGCCGTACGTCGCCGTCGCCCTCGCCCTCGCTGTCGCCCTCATCGTACGTATGTCGTCCACGCCCTATCCACCCCTCCCCCCTCGAACTCGTGCCGAGCAGGGTGTTGGTGCATGCACCGGCGGCGCGCGCCCTGCCCCGGTTCCTCACCGGCCCCCTGCCACCCCCACCGCCCACGGTGGCCAAGGGCCGTGACTCCGCCTCCTGAGACACCGTCCAAGCCCGTGACGCCACCACCGGCAATCCCGTCCAAGCCCGTGACGCCGCCTCTCCACCAGCGAGACCGTCCAAGCACGCGCGTAGTTGTAGTAATTCTTCTCGGGTGTCCAGGAGGCCACGGTGTCCGATGCGTTCCAGGCTATGCCGGCGGAGCCCTAGAAGATGTTCTCCCCGTACGGCCCGCCGAAGTGCTAGAGCTTGCAGTGGGCTTTACGCACGTGTCATGGGGGCTCACGAAGTCCGACGGAGCGTTCTACGCCACGCACGGCATGCCGACGGCCGCAGCCATGGCGAACGCGTGAGGGGCGGACGGCAGAGAGGCGCTCCATCGCGGGGTCGTATGTTTCCAAACCGAAGGGGTACCGGCGAATCGCAAATAAAATACCGCTGGGCCAAAATTTGCAAATAAAATACCATTTAATTCAGTAGAACAAGTGGCATATGTGTATGTATATTTGTATGTGTATGTATATATGTATATTGTATTGTATGTGTATTGTATATGCATGTGTATATTTTGTGCCACGCCGACGACCACCGCCACCATTATGCCGTCGACCCTGACCTCCTCTGTCCTCGCTGAGCCCATGTCGTGCTGGTTCAAACCCACACCCCCACGCATCCCGGCCCCACTCTCGCCCTAGCGCCGCCACCTCTCGTTGTCAATATAGCATTATAATAACCATGCTATGTTAATCAACTTTCATGACAAGTTAATTATAAGAAGTAAATGTACCCTCTCATATGAATCCGGGGTTTCTCTGAATTAGGGTTTGGAATGACCAAGCATGTATTAGGGTTACATTTCAATACTTTTAACCTGTCATATCATCATCTTTGTTTGAGCATTTAAAAAGCTGTATTACTGATATTTGTGTGATCATATTTTGTTTTAGAAACTATGGATCCACTCAGTAGAAACCTTGAAGATGAAGAAATAATGGAGAACATGATCCACGAGGACACCTCACAATATCTGAACTTGGAGGGACATGATGATAGCTCAAGTAGTCATGGAGAAGATGACGACTGTGGTGAACGCACTTTAGTGATTACAAAGTCTGTCGAGGTATATGCATGGATTAAGCCTCTGCTGACTTGAACCGATTGATTTTTATATATGTAAATGTATTAATTAACGCTTCTTTCTTCTTTTAGCCCTCTGGGTCGACCAGCCAGCAACAATCTTCTTCTACGAAAAAGAGCAAGCAAGGCGCGAGCCATCGGTTGAAAGATCATGCAAAGTTCACGATCGAAGCAGTCCGTGTTGATGGCAGGCCGATGGAGCCCAAGAAGGCCGCAGACAAATTTGTACGTCAGGCTGGAGTTCTTGTTAGGGACCAAATCCCAATCATAATTGAAAATTGGAATAAGCCAAAGAAGGGTGACGGTACCTTTGTCAATGAAAGATCCAAAGAAACTCTTTGGAATTCGCTGTTGGTAAATTTCACCCTTCCGCCAGAGGAGGATGAAAACAAACAGGTTATAAAGGAAAAGGTCAAAGAGTGGACTCTAAAGAAGATGGCTGACGCTTTACGCAACTGGAAGACAAAATTGAACAAATTTGTCAAAGCTCGCGAGACTCCAGATTTCGAAGACGCATATTATGCGAAGATTAGACCTCACTGGCCCGAATTTATGGCATACAAGGAAGGTGCTATAGCTACAAAGAGATCAGAAACCAATACGCTAAATGCCCAGAAGAAGGAATATCACCAGAGGACGGGGTCAGGTGGCTACATATCTCAGAGGCCTAAGTGGGAGGAAGCTGAGAAGGCCTTGCGCGCTAGAGGGATCACACCCCAGACACATGGGTGGGACCTACGTGCAAAGACTTGGTTCTACGGAATCGAGGCAAGGTTGGACCCAGAAACAGGATTGTGTATCTTCCCAACCCTCCTTGCCAAACCCGTCACTGAACTCATCACGGCATACGAGGAAACAGCCGCCAGGACCTTCCATCCCGACAGAGAGAATGACCAGCTCACACGCCCCATCGGTAAAAAAGAACACCCTGGACATGCACGAGGCACAGGGGGTATGATGAGGCACAGGATGGGTTTGCCGAGTGGGGCGAATCTTACAGATGGCGCGGAAGAAAAGAAAAAGAGCGTACATAGCGGATGACATAGATAGAACATGCACTTTTGGCGCTGCAGGCGCAAGTGGATGCACAACAGAGCCAGCAAGCTACCGGCCCATCTCAGCGGCACGAAGAGACTGCATTGGAAGTTGCCGGCGGCCCAGACTCTGCGCGGAAAAGCAACGTGGCTTCCACGAAGAACATGCAGCCCAAGCTTGAAATGGCGGGTCCTCGATACCTCGTGGATGAGATCACGGAGAGTGAACACGCTGAGCTGCATGTAAGATTAATGGGCTTATCCATTAAGGTGGCTGTTGGCTATGCCTTACCTCCTGTAGCTGGTGGAACTTACCACTGCCGACCGATTCCAGATGGCTATGCTATTGTCGGGGTGGATGAGGTTGTGAAGGAATATGAGGAAGCACAGCTTGACCATGCTACAGGTGAAGGGGAAACTCAACTCAAATTTGCAGTGAAAACAACCATTCTTTGGAAGAAGGACCACATCGTGCTTCCAAATTGGAGGCCACTGGCACCCCCGCCGTCTCCGCAGCGTCAGCAGTCTGAGCCGCCTCAGCCTTCTCCAAGTCATCAGAATACTCCCCTGTCGTCTCCGGCGCTTCAGCCATCTCCTGCGCGGCAGCCATCTTTGGCGCGTCAGCCATCTCCTGCGCGGCAGCCATCTCCGGCGCTTCAGCCATCTCCTGCGCGGCATCCATCTCCGGCGTGCCAGCCATCTCCGGCGCGCCAGCCATCTCCTCATCGTAAGCGGAAGAGCACTTCCACAAAGATCATCACTAGCACTGCCACGAAGAAATCCGCAGGAAACTGTACGCCAAAGAGTTCAAGAAACTACGTCCCGCAGCCTTCCGCCAAGCCATTGTCGGTTTTACCGTGGAATCGCAGCGACGATGAGACCAATAGGATCTCGGAAGAACAGGTCAAGAAATTCTTTGCACCTAGACGGGTCGAACCAAAGGAGAAAATAGATCCGGCGGTGGTGGAGAAGTTTTACAATAATCTTTTGAAACCTGAAACCCCACTTGTATCGGACTACGAGCGCCAGATTTTGAAGGGGGACGCAAGGCGAAGGGAGACTGAAAGTAGAAGTCGTGCGGCACGCCAAAAAACAGTTCCCATGCTCGGAGAGCAGGAAAAGCAATCATGCGCCCTGCTCCAAGTGTTCGACACACGGAATGCTCCTCCTGTAAATTATTATGAGGCAGAGCTACAAAGAAATACAAATGAGATGGGGATGACTTACATTGCATACTTGAACCTCATGGGAGACAACATTCCCACAGGCGATGTCAACCCCATACAGCCATGGAAGTATGGGAAGAATCTCGTCAAGAAAGAGGAGCTCAAGAATCTACCAACAAAGATGCGAAGATTGCACAAGTGGTACCTTGATTTCTGCAAGACGAGAAAGGAAAAATGGATCACGCCGCATATAAGAGATCATATTTTCTTGTGCGGAGACGACGAGATCGACTTCAACATTCAAGACTTGCATTTTCTATTCAATCATAAGGAACTCGACAAAGCTGCCATCAGCCTTTATTGGTTGTAAGTACTATTTCTGTAATTTCTATCTCATCTCATTCAGTTCATTAATTGCATGTATATATATGCTCACCATATATGTATATACTATTATGCTGGAAAAAGGTTATGGAATGCATGAAAGGAGGCCCTTTTGACATTGGGTTCGTTGACCCAAATAGAGTTCATGAAGAAGTGGTAAGAACGAAATCCGGGCAAACAGAAGATTACTTGCTAAGGTCTTTACTGAGACAACAAACCAAAAGGGAAATACTATTGCCTTACAACTTCTCGTGAGTACTGTTACCCTCTCTTGTACACATTCTGTTTCGACTTACTCGATGTTAAGTGTAACTGATGATGAGTTATGCGTGCCTAGGTTCCACATTATTTTGCTTGTCATTTAACCTGACTCAGGAAAAGTCCTTGTCATGGACTCGTTACGAAAAGAAAAAGAGCTATGGGTATACTTTAGAGAGATGCTCCAGAGGTAATTTCAATCATATTATCGCACTAGATCGGAAACTTTCGTGACAACAAGTAATTAATTACTCCTTTATCCATTTTCTTTGCCGAACAGGGTTTGGAAAGGTTCACGGGCAGGGCGGTGGGTGAATGGTCAGAAGAACTAAAATTTGTAGACCAAAATGTAAGTAATACTAGCTAGCTAGGTTTGCGTATCTCTTTGATTCTGCTTCCAATTCCATTATATCATGCTTTATTGATTATTATTTTGATTGAACTCTCTATTCTCGTAAAGTGCGCGTATCAGGGACCCGGCAATAACTTATGTGGATACTATGTTTGCGAGTTCATTCGCAAGACGATATGTGCGACGGGCCAAGCCGCACTAGAACAACTTAGAGTAAGTAAACAAAGTACACAACATTATTTTGTTACCATCAATTGTGTTGAGTTTTATTCTTATATATATATTGACCCCATTCTTCATATATATTTAGATAGAATGGATGCAGGACCAACTCCTACCATTTGACCGCATACGAGCCATTCAAGAGGAATTGGAGGGGTTCATACTTGATGAGGTTGTCACGCCTGGCGGAGAACTCTTTAGATATCAAAAAACTCTTTAGATGCTTGAACGTGTTTGTCTTGTACTTGATGCTTCAACGTTTACGGAGAATACCACACAATGGCGAAGTTTGTGTATAATAATAGTTGCTTAATTATTCATGTACTCGTATGTATCGACGACGATGTATGTGTATATACCGCTCCCGATCGATTCCCCCCTCCCTCCCTCCCCGTCCCCGCCGCGCCGCAGAAATACGCCCAGAACGGGGCGGCGGCAGAACTCTGCCGCGGCAGAGATTTAGGCTGTTTTCCTGCTGCGGCAGAGATTTATCTCTTTTTCCTGCCACAGCACAGAACCTTACGAAACGGTGTTAAAGGGGGGGCTGAGCACTACGGCATCCCCACATGTGCCACCCTTTAACACCGGTTCGTATAAGAACCGATGTTAAAGGGGGGCCTCTAACACCGAACCGTCAACATCGGTTCTACAACCTCTGTTAGAGGGCCTTAGGAACCGGTGTTAAAGGCCCCCGTCTGCACTTGACGAGGTTTAATCTCGTCAATGCCCATTGTTATGGACTTGGGTTTTGGAGAAGATGGGGATGCTGGAGATCGTGGCACGGTTAACAGACAAGCAACCAGGGGACACAAGATTTACCCAGGTTCAGGCCCCCGGAGGGAAAACCCTACTCCTGCTTGTCTGCTCTTTGATTACGGCGGAACCGAAGGTTACAGGGTGCAGAGATTCGATCTGGCGTGGATGCGTGTGCGAAAGTATGAGTCGAGGTTGGTTGAGTTGCCCTAGGACGTGCCCTCCTGGCCTTTATATAGACTTAGGCAGGTCCCGGGCATAGTCCTAGTCGGTTACAAGTTCTAGGCCGTTTGCCCTTTTGAGTTTCCTATCTAAACTAGTCTTGTTCTCCAAGGATCCGAAGATGTCTTGGGCCTTGGTCACCCGAAAATCTTCATGGGCCAGCGTATGCCTGCAGTGGGCCTTCCTTGAGCTGGACTAGGTATGCTGAAGTTACGTACCCGTAGGGTATAACCATGTCAGCACTAGTGTAACGAAACCCTGATTTGTGTGCCCCGGATCGTCTACCCATAGATGTTGTTCTGACAGGGGTAGCCCGGTGGATTTGCCTCTTGGTGTGTGCTTGGTTGGCTCATAGGAGAATTCGAAACCATGTTTGGGCACAAGTGACAAGATCCAACCCGGTTTCACCGAAACGAGGAGTTCCAGGCCAATTAAATTCCAGGATCTTCGTTTTTTCAGTGATAGTGCATGCCTACGAAGTGGGTTACACTTGGGTACCATGTTTTGGACATTTCAGCTGTCCACCACACATGCTAGAGTCTATTGCAAGGGTTTTAAGGTATTCCGATGCTCCGAGGCGCTTCTTCCTATGAAACCCTGATCTGTGGGCCCAGAATCGTCTACCCCTAGATGTTCTTATGAAAGGGGTAGCCCAGTGGATTTTTCTCTTGGTTTGTGCTTGATTGGGTTATAGGACAATTGCAAACCATGTTTGGGCACAATTTGTGACAAGATCCACCCCGGTTGCACCGAAACTGGGAGTTCTCGGCCCCCTAATAATTAAATTTCTAGAACACCTTCGTTTCTAGGTGACATCGCATGTCTGCGAAGGAGTCACACTTGGCAACTTGGTTTTGGAAATTTCAGCATTCCACCACACTCTAATACATATGCTATGGTCCATTACAAGGTTTGGAGGTATTCTGATGCCCCGGAGAGTTTCTTCCAACAAAACCATGATCCATAGGCCTGGATCGTCTACCCCCCTAGATGTTTATGAAAGTGATAGCCGGGTGGATTTTCCTCTTGGATTGTGCTTGGTTGGGTCATAGGATAATTCCAAAACATGTTTGGGCACAAGTTGTGACAAGATCCAACCCGGTTTCACCAAAACGGGGAGTTCCCGCCCCCCTAACAATTATGTTTCAGGATCTAAGTTTCTAGGTGATAGCGCATGTCTACAAAGGGGGTGACACTTGGGTACCACGTTTTGGACATTTCAGCATTCCACCGCACTTCAATAAACATGCTAGGGTCCATTGCAAGGTTTCGAGGTATTCTGATGCGCTCCGAAGAGCTTCTTCTAACGAATCCCTTATTTGTGGGCGTCGGATCATCTACCCCCTACATGTTCTTTTGACAGGGGTAGCCCGGTGGATTTTCCTCTTGGTTTGTGATTGGTTGGGTCATCGGATAATTCCAAATCATGTTTAGGCACAAGTTGTGACAAGATCCAACCCGGTTTCACCGAAACGGGGAGTTCCCGGTCCCCTAACAATTAAGTTTCAGGATCTTCGGGTTTAGGTGACATCGCATGTCTGCTAAGGGTTCACACTTGAGAACAAGGTTCTGGACATTTCAGATTTCTACCACACTTTAATACACATGCTAGGGTCCATTGCAAGGTTCGGAGGTATTCCGATGCCCCGAAGAGCTTCTTCCTACAAAACCCTGATCCGTGGACCTAGATCGTCTACCCCCTAGAGGTTCTTATGAAAGGGGTAGACGATGAATTTTCCTCTTGGTTTGTGCTTGGTTGGGTCATAGGATAATTCCAAACCATGTTTGGGCTCAAGTTGTGACAAGATCCAACCCGGTTTCATAGAAATAGGGAATTCCCGGCCAATTATGTTTCCGTATCTTTGTTTTTAGGTGATTGCGCATGTCTACGATGGGGGTGACACCTGGGTACCATGTTTTGGAAATTTCAGCATTCCACCGCACTTTAGTACACATTCTAGGGTCCATTACAAAGTTTGGAGGTATTCTGATGCTCCAAGCTTGTTCTAACGAAACCCTTATTTGTGGGCCCCTTATTGTCTACCCCCTAGATATTCTTCTCTGACAGGGGTATCCCGGTGGATTTTCCGCTTGTTTTGTGCTTGGATGGGTCATAGGATAATTCCAAACCATGTTTTCGCACAAGTTGTGACAAGATCCAACCCGGTTTCACCGAGACGGGGAGTTCCCGGCCCCCTGACAATTAAGTTTCAGGATCTAAGTTTTTACGTGATAGCGCATTCCACGAAGGGGGTGACACTTGGGCACCATGTCTTGGACATTTCAGAATTCCACCGCACTTTAGTACACATGCTAGGGTCCATTGCAAGGTTTTGAGGTACTCCGATGCGCTCCGAAGAGCTTCTTCTAACAAAACCCTGATTTGTGGGCCTCGGAACATCTACCCCCTAGATGTTCTTCTGATAGCGGTATCTCGGTGGATTTTCCTCTTGGATTGTGCTTGGTTGGGTCATAGGATAATTCCAAACCATGTTTGGGCACAAGTTGTGAGAAGATCCAAACCAGTTTCACCAAAACGGGGAGTTCCCGCCCCCCTAACAATTATGTTTCAGGATCTAAGTTTCTAGGTGATAGCGCATGCCTACAAAGGGGGTGACACTTGGGTACCACGTTTTGGACATTTCAGCATTCCACCGCACTTCAATAAACATGCTAGGGTCCATTGCAAGGTTTCGAGGTATTCCGATGCGCTCCGAAGTGCTTCTTCTAACGAATCCCTTATTTGTGGGCCTCGGATCATCTACCCCCTACATGTTCTTTTGAAAGGGGTAGCCCGGTGGATTTTCCTATTGGTGTGTGATTGGTTGGGTCATAGGATAATTCCAAACCATGTTTAGGCACAAGTTGTGACAAGATCCAACCTGGTTTCACCGAAACGGGGAGTTCCCGGTCCCCTAACAATTAAGTTTCAGGATCTTCGGGTTTAGGTGACATCGTATGTCTGTGAAGGGATCACACTTGGGAACCAGGTTCTAGAAATTTCAGAATTCCACCACACTTTAATACACATGCTAGGGTCCATTGCAAGGTTCGGAGGTATTCCGATGCCCCGAAGAGCTTCTTGCTACAAAACCCTGATCCATGGACCTAGATCGTCTACCCCCTAGATTTTCTTATGAAAGGGGTAGACGGTGGATTTTCCTCTTGGTTTGTGCTTGGTTGGGTCATAGGATAATTCCAAACCATGTTTGGGCTCAAGTTGTGACAAGATCCAACCCGGTTTCATAGAAATAGGGAATTCCCGGCCAATTAAGTTTCAGTATCTTTGTTTTTAGGTGATTGCGCATGTCTACAATGGGGGTGACACCTGGGTACCAGGTTTTGGAAATTTCAGCATTCCACCGCACTTTAATACACATTCTAGGGTCCATTACAAAGTTTGGAGGTATTCTGATGCTCCAAGCTTCTTCTAACGAAACCCTTATTTGTGGGCCCCTGATTGTCTACCCCCTAGATATTCTTCTCTCACAGGGGTAGCCCGGTGGATTTTCCGCTTGGTTTGTTCTTGGTTGGGTCATAGGATAATTCCAAACCATGTTTTCGCACAAGTTGTGACAAGATCCAACCCGGTTTCACCGAAACGGGGAGTTCGCGGCCCCCTGACAATTAAGTTTCAGGATCTAAGTTTTTACGTGATAGCGAATTCTACGAAGGGGGCGACACTCGGGCACCATGTCTTGGACATTTCAGAATTCCACCGCACTTTAATACACATGCCAGGGTCCATTGCAAGGTTTTGAGGTACTCCGATGCGCTCCGAAGAGCTTCTTCTAACAAAACCCTGATTTGTGGGCCTCGGATCATCTACCCCCTAGATGTTATTCTGACACGGGTAGCTCGGTGGATTTTCCTCTTGGATTGTGCTTGGTTGGGTCATAGGATAATTCCAAAAAATGTTTGGGCACAAGTTGTGACAAGATCCAACCCGGTTTCACCAAAACGGGGAGTTCCCGCCCCCCTAACAATTATGTTTCAGGATCTAAGTTTCTAGGTGATAGCGCATGTCTACAAAGGGGGTGACACTTGGGTACCACGTTTTGGACATTTCAGCATTCCACCGCACTTCAATAAACATGCTAGGGTCCATTACAAAGTTTGGAGGTATTCTGATGCTCCAAGCTTCTTCTAACGAAACCCTTATTTGTGGGCCCCTGATTGTCTACCCCCTAGATATTCTTCTCTCACAGGGGTAGCCCGGTGGATTTTCCGCTTGGTTTGTTCTTGGTTGGGTCATAGGATAATTCCAAACCATGTTTTCGCACAAGATGTGACAAGATCCAACCCGGTTTCACCGAAACGGGGAGTTCGCGGCCCCCTGACAATTAAGTTTCAGGATCTAAGTTTTTACGTGATAGCGAATTCTACGAAGGGGGCGACACTCGGGCACCATGTCTTGGACATTTCAGAATTCCACCGCACTTTAATACACATGCCAGGGTCCATTGCAAGGTTTTGAGGTACTCCGATGCGCTCCGAAGAGCTTCTTCTAACAAAACCCTGATTTGTGGGCCTCGGATCATCTACCCCCTAGATGTTATTCTGACACGGGTAGCTCGGTGGATTTTCCTCTTGGATTGTGCTTGGTTGGGTCATAGGATAATTCCAAAAAATGTTTGGGCACAAGTTGTGACAAGATCCAACCCGGTTTCACCAAAACGGGGAGTTCCCGCCCCCCTAACAATTATGTTTCAGGATCTAAGTTTCTAGGTGATAGCGCATGTCTACAAAGGGGGTGACACTTGGGTACCACGTTTTGGACATTTCAGCATTCCACCGCACTTCAATAAACATGCTAGGGTCCATTGCAAGGTTTCGAGGTATTCTGATGCGCTCCGAAGAGCTTCTTCTAACGAATCCCTTATTTGTGGGCGTCGGATCGTCTACCCCCTACATGTTCTTTTGACAGGGGTAGCCCGGTGGATTTTCCTCTTGGTTTGTGATTGGTTGGGTCATCGGATAATTTCAAACCATGTTTAGGCACAAGTTGTGACAAGATCCAACCCGGTTTCACCGAAACGGGGAGTTCCCGGTCCCCTAACAATTAAGTTTCAGGATCTTCGGGTTTAGGTGACATCGCATGTCTGCGAAGGGGTCACACTTGGGAACAAGGTTCTGGACATTTCAGATTTCTACCACACTTTAATACACATGCTAGGGTCCATTGCAAGGTTCGGAGGTATTCCGATGCCCCGAAGAGCTTCTTTTTACAAAACCCTGATCCGTGGACCTAGATCGTCTACCCCCTAGAGGTTCTTATGAAAGGGGTAGACGATGGATTTTCCTCTTGGTTTATGCTTGGTTGGGTCATAGGATAATTCCAAACCATGTTTGGGCTCAAGTTGTGACAAGATCCAACCCGGTTTCATAGAAATAGGGAATTCCCGGCCAATTATGTTTCAGTATCTTTGTTTTTAGGTGATTGCGCATGTCTACGATGGGGGTGACACCTGGGTACCAGGTTTTGGAAATTTCAGCATTCCACCGCACTTTAGTACACATTCTAGGGTCCATTACAAAGTTTGGAGGTATTCTGTTGCTCCAAGCTTGTTCTAACGAAACCCTTATTTGTGGGCCCCTTATTGTCTACCCCCTAGATATTCTTCTCTGACAGGGGTATCCCGGTGGATTTTCCGCTTGGTTTGTGCTTGGATGGGTCATAGGATAATTCCAAACCATGTTTTCGCACAAGTTGTGACAAGATCCAACCCGGTTTCACCGAGACGGGGAGTTCCCGGCCCCCTGACAATTAAGTTTCAGGATCTAAGTTTTTACGTGATAGCGCATTCTACGAAGGGGGTGACACTTGGGCACCATGTCTTGGACATTTCAGAATTCCAACGCACTTTAGTACACATGCTAGGGTCCATTGCAAGGTTTTGAGGTACTCCGATGCGCTCCGAAGAGCTTCTTCTAACAAAACCCTGATTTGTGAGCCTCGGAACATCTACCCCCTAGATGTTCTTCTGATAGCGGTATCTCGGTGGATTTTCCTCTTGGATTGTGCTTGGTTGGGTCATAGGATAATTCCAAACCATGTTTGGGCACAAGTTTTGAGAAGATCCAAACCAGTTTCACCAAAACGGGGAGTTCCCGCCCCCCTAACAATTATGTTTCAGGATCTAAGTTTCTAGGTGACAGCGCATGCCTACAAAGGGGGTGACACTTGGGTACCACGTTTTGGACATTTCAGCATTCCACCGCACTTCAATAAACATGCTAGGGTCCATTGCAAGGTTTCGAGGTATTCCGATGCGCTCCGAAGAGCTTCTTCTAACGAATCCCTTATTTGTGGGCCTCGGATCATCTACCCCCTACATGTTCTTTTGAAAGGGGTAGCCCGGTGGATTTTCCTATTGGTGTGTGATTGGTTGGGTCATAGGATAATTCCAAACCATGTTTAGGCACAAGTTGTGACAAGATCCAACCTGGTTTCACCGAAACGGGGAGTTCCCGGTCCCCTAACAATTAAGTTTCAAGATCTTCGGGTTTAGGTGACATCGTATGTCTGCGAAGGGGTCACACTTGGGAACTAGGTTCTAGACATTTCAGAATTCCACCACACTTTAATACACATGCTAGGGTCCATTGCAAGGTTCGGAGGTATTCCGATGCCCCGAAGAGCTTCTTGCTACAAAACCCTGATCCGTGGACCTAGATCGTCTACCCCCTAGATTTTCTTATGAAAGGGGTAGACGGTGGATTTTCCTCTTGGTTTGTGCTTGGTTGGGTCATAGGATAATTCCAAACCATGTTTGGGCTCAAGTTGTGACAAGATCCAACCCGGTTTCATAGAAATAGGGAATTCCCGGCCAATTAAGTTTCAGTATATTTGTTTTTAGGTGATTGCGCATGTCTACGATGGGGGTGACACCTGGGTACCAGGTTTTGGAAATTTCAGCATTCCACCGCACTTTAATACACATTCTAGGGTCCATTACAAAGTTTGGAGGTATTCTGATGCTCCAAGCTTCTTCTAACGAAACCCTTATTTGTGGGCCCCTGATTGTCTACCCCCTAGATATTCTTCTCTCACAGGGGTAGCCCGGTGGATTTTCCGCTTGGTTTGTTCTTGGTTGGGTCATAGGATAATTCCAAACCATGTTTTCGCACAAGATGTGACAAGATCCAACCCGGTTTCACCGAAACGGGGAGTTCGCGGCCCCCTGACAATTAAGTTTCAGGATCTAAGTTTTTACGTGATAGCGAATTCTACGAAGGGGGCGACACTCGGGCACCATGTCTTGGACATTTCAGAATTCCACCGCACTTTAATACACATGCCAGGGTCCATTGCAAGGTTTTGAGGTACTCCGATGCGCTCCGAAGAGCTTCTTCTAACAAAACCCTGATTTGTGGGCCTCGGATCATCTACCCCCTAGATGTTATTCTGACACGGGTAGCTCGGTGGATTTTCCTCTTGGATTGTGCTTGGTTGGGTCATAGGATAATTCCAAAAAATGTTTGGGCACAAGTTGTGACAAGATCCAACCCGGTTTCACCAAAACGGGGAGTTCCCGCCCCCCTAACAATTATGTTTCAGGATCTAAGTTTCTAGGTGATAGCGCATGTCTACAAAGGGGGTGACACTTGGGTACCACGTTTTGGACATTTCAGCATTCCACCGCACTTCAATAAACATGCTAGGGTCCATTGCAAGGTTTCGAGGTATTCTGATGCGCTCCGAAGAGCTTCTTCTAACGAATCCCTTATTTGTGGGCGTCGGATCGTCTACCCCCTACATGTTCTTTTGACAGGGGTAGCCCGGTGGATTTTCCTCTTGGTTTGTGATTGGTTGGGTCATCGGATAATTTCAAACCATGTTTAGGCACAAGTTGTGACAAGATCCAACCCGGTTTCACCGAAACGGGGAGTTCCCGGTCCCCTAACAATTAAGTTTCAGGATCTTCGGGTTTAGGTGACATCGCATGTCTGCGAAGGGGTCACACTTGGGAACAAGGTTCTGGACATTTCAGATTTCTACCACACTTTAATACACATGCTAGGGTCCATTGCAAGGTTCGGAGGTATTCTGATGCCCCGAAGAGCTTCTTTTTACAAAACCCTGATCCGTGGACCTAGATCGTCTACCCCCTAGAGGTTCTTATGAAAGGGGTAGACGATGGATTTTCCTCTTGGTTTGTGCTTGGTTGGGTCATAGGATAATTCCAAACCATGTTTGGGCTCAAGTTGTGACAAGATCCAACCCGGTTTCATAGAAATAGGGAATTCCCGGCCAATTATGTTTCAGTATCTTTGTTTTTAGGTGATTGCGCATGTCTACGATGGGGGTGACACCTGGGTACCAGGTTTTGGAAATTTCAGCATTCCACCGCACTTTAGTACACATTCTAGGGTCCATTACAAAGTTTGGAGGTATTCTGTTGCTCCAAGCTTGTTCTAACGAAACCCTTATTTGTGGGCCCCTTATTGTCTACCCCCTAGATATTCTTCTCTGACAGGGGTATCCCGGTGGATTTTCCGCTTGGTTTGTGCTTGGATGGGTCATAGGATAATTCCAAACCATGTTTTCGCACAAGTTGTGACAAGATCCAACCCGGTTTCACCGAGACGGGGAGTTCCCGGCCCCCTGACAATTAAGTTTCAGGATCTAAGTTTTTACGTGATAGCGCATTCTACGAAGGGGGTGACACTTGGGCACCATGTCTTGGACATTTCAGAATTCCAACGCACTTTAGTACACATGCTAGGGTCCATTGCAAGGTTTTGAGGTACTCCGATGCGCTCCGAAGAGCTTCTTCTAACAAAACCCTGATTTGTGAGCCTCGGAACATCTACCCCCTAGATGTTCTTCTGATAGCGGTATCTCGGTGGATTTTCCTCTTGGATTGTGCTTGGTTGGGTCATAGGATAATTCCAAACCATGTTTGGGCACAAGTTTTGAGAAGATCCAAACCAGTTTCACCAAAACGGGGAGTTCCCGCCCCCCTAACAATTATGTTTCAGGATCTAAGTTTCTAGGTGACAGCGCATGCCTACAAAGGGGGTGACACTTGGGTACCACGTTTTGGACATTTCAGCATTCCACCGCACTTCAATAAACATGCTAGGGTCCATTGCAAGGTTTCGAGGTATTCCGATGCGCTCCGAAGAGCTTCTTCTAACGAATCCCTTATTTGTGGGCCTCGGATCATCTACCCCCTACATGTTCTTTTGAAAGGGGTAGCCCGGTGGATTTTCCTATTGGTGTGTGATTGGTTGGGTCATAGGATAATTCCAAACCATGTTTAGGCACAAGTTGTGACAAGATCCAACCTGGTTTCACCGAAACGGGGAGTTCCCGGTCCCCTAACAATTAAGTTTCAGGATCTTCGGGTTTAGGTGACATCGTATGTCTGCGAAGGGGTCACACTTGGGAACCAGGTTCTAGACATTTCAGAATTCCACCACACTTTAATACACATGCTAGGGTCCATTGCAAGGTTCGGAGGTATTCCGATGCCCCGAAGAGCTTCTTGCTACAAAACCCTGATCCGTGGACCTAGATCGTCTACCCCCTAGATTTTCTTATGAAAGGGGTAGACGGTGGATTTTCCTCTTGGTTTGTGCTTGGTTGGGTCATAGGATAATTCCAAACCATGTTTGGGCTCAAGTTGTGACAAGATCCAACCCGGTTTCATAGAAATAGGGAATTCCCGGCCAATTAAGTTTCAGTATATTTGTTTTTAGGTGATTGCGCATGTCTACGATGGGGGTGACACCTGGGTACCAGGTTTTGGAAATTTCAGCATTCCACCGCACTTTAATACACATTCTAGGGTCCATTACAAAGTTTGGAGGTATTCTGATGCTCCAAGCTTCTTCTAACGAAACCCTTATTTGTGGGCCCCTGATTGTCTACCCCCTAGATATTCTTCTCTCACAGGGGTAGCCCGGTGGATTTTCCGCTTGGTTTGTTCTAGGTTGGGTCATAGGATAATTCCAAACCATGTTTTCGCACAAGCTGTGACAAGATCCAACCCGGTTTCACCGAAACGGGGAGTTCGCGGCCCCCTGACAATTAAGTTTCAGGATCTAAGTTTTTACGTGATAGCGTATTCTACAAAGGGGGCGACACTCGGGCACCATGTCTTGGACATTTCAGAATTCCACCGCACTTTAATACACATGCCAGGGTCCATTGCAAGGTTTTCAGGTACTCCGATGCGCTCCGAAGAGCTTCTTCTAACAAAACCCTGATTTGTGGGCCTCGGATCATCTACCCCCTAGATGTTATTCTGACACGGGTAGCTCGGTGGATTTTCCTCTTGGATTGTGCTTGGTTGGGTCATAGGATAATTCCAAAAAATGTTTGGGCACAAGTTGTGACAAGATCCAACCCGGTTTCACCAAAACGGGGAGTTCCCGCCCCCCTAACAATTATGTTTCAGGATCTAAGTTTCTAGGTGATAGCGCATGTCTACAAAGGGGGTGACACTTGGGTACCACGTTTTGGACATTTCAGCATTCCACCGCACTTCAATAAACATGCTAGGGTCCATTGCAAGGTTTCGAGGTATTCTGATGCGCTCCGAAGAGCTTCTTCTAACGAATCCCTTATTTGTGGGCGTCGGATCGTCTACCCCCTACATGTTCTTTTGACAGGGGTAGCCCGGTGGATTTTCCTCTTGGTTTGTGATTGGTTGGGTCATCGGATAATTTCAAACCATGTTTAGGCACAAGTTGTGACAAGATCCAACCCGGTTTCACCGAAACGGGGAGTTCCCGGTCCCCTAACAATTAAGTTTCAGGATCTTCGGGTTTAGGTGACATCGCATGTCTGCGAAGGGGTCACACTTGGGAACAAGGTTCTGGACATTTCAGATTTCTACCACACTTTAATACACATGCTAGGGTCCATTGCAAGGTTCGGAGGTATTCCGATGCCCCGAAGAGCTTCTTTTTACAAAACCCTGATCCGTGGACCTAGATCGTCTACCCCCTAGAGGTTCTTATGAAAGGGGTAGACGATGGATTTTCCTCTTGGTTTGTGCTTGGTTGGGTCATAGGATAATTCCAAACCATGTTTGGGCTCAAGTTGTGACAAGATCCAACCCGGTTTCATAGAAATAGGGAATTCCCGGCCAATTATGTTTCAGTATCTTTGTTTTTAGGTGATTGCGCATGTCTACGATGGGGGTGACACCTGGGTACCAGGTTTTGGAAATTTCAGCATTCCACCGCACTTTAGTACACATTCTAGGGTCCATTACAAAGTTTGGAGGTATTCTGTTGCTCCAAGCTTGTTCTAACGAAACCCTTATTTGTGGGCCCCTTATTGTCTACCCCCTAGATATTCTTCTCTGACAGGGGTATCCCGGTGGATTTTCCGCTTGGTTTGTGCTTGGATGGGTCATAGGATAATTCCAAACCATGTTTTCGCACAAGTTGTGACAAGATCCAACCCGGTTTCACCGAGACGGGGAGTTCCCGGCCCCCTGACAATTAAGTTTCAGGATCTAAGTTTTTACGTGATAGCGCATTCTACGAAGGGGGTGACACTTGGGCACCATGTCTTGGACATTTCAGAATTCCACCGCACTTTAGTACACATGCTAGGGTCCATTGCAAGGTTTTGAGGTACTCCGATGCGCTCCGAAGAGCTTCTTCTAACAAAACCCTGATTTGTGGGCCTCGGAACATCTACCCCCTAGATGTTCTTCTGATAGCGGTATCTCGGTGGATTTTCCTCTTGGATTGTGCTTGGTTGGGTCATAGGATAATTCCAAACCATGTTTGGGCACAAGTTGTGAGAAGATCCAAACCAGTTTCACCAAAACGGGGAGTTCCCGCCCCCCTAACAATTATGTTTCAGGATCTAAGTTTCTAGGTGACAGCGCATGCCTACAAAGGGGGTGACACTTGGGTACCACGTTTTGGACATTTCAGCATTCCACCGCACTTCAATAAACATGATAGGGTCCATTGCAAGGTTTCGAGGTATTCCGATGCGCTCCGAAGAGCTTCTTCTAACGAATCCCTTATTTGTGGGCCTCGGATCATCTACCCCCTACATGTTCTTTTGAAAGGGGTAGCCCGGTGGATTTTCCTATTGGTGTGTGATTGGTTGGGTCATAGGATAATTCCAAACCATGTTTAGGCACAAGTTGTGACAAGATCCAACCTGGTTTCACCGAAACGGGGAGTTCCCGGTCCCCTAACAATTAAGTTTCAGGATCTTCGGGTTTAGGTGACATCGCATGTCTGCGAAGGGGTCACACTTGGGAACAAGGTTCTGGACATTTCAGATTTCTACCACACTTTAATACACATGCTAGGGTCCATTGCAAGGTTCGGAGGTATTCCGATGCCCCGAAGAGCTTCTTTTTACAAAACCCTGATCCGTGGACCTAGATCGTCTACCCCCTAGAGGTTCTTATGAAAGGGGTAGACGATGGATTTTCCTCTTGGTTTGTGCTTGGTTGGGTCATAGGATAATTCCAAACCATGTTTGGGCTCAAGTTGTGACAAGATCCAACCCGGTTTCATAGAAATAGGGAATTCCCGGCCAATTATGTTTCAGTATCTTTGTTTTTAGGTGATTGCGCATGTCTACGATGGGGGTGACACCTGGGTACCAGGTTTTGGAAATTTCAGCATTCCACCGCACTTTAGTACACATTCTAGGGTCCATTACAAAGTTTGGAGGTATTCTGTTGCTCCAAGCTTGTTCTAACGAAACCCTTATTTGTGGGCCCCTTATTGTCTACCCCCTAGATATTCTTCTCTGACAGGGGTATCCCGGTGGATTTTCCGCTTGGTTTGTGCTTGGATGGGTCATAGGATAATTCCAAACCATGTTTTCGCACAAGTTGTGACAAGATCCAACCCGGTTTCACCGAGACGGGGAGTTCCCGGCCCCCCTGACAATTAAGTTTCAGGATCTAAGTTTTTACGTGATAGCGCATTCTACGAAGGGGGTGACACTTGGGCACCATGTCTTGGACATTTCAGAATTCCACCGCACTTTAGTACACATGCTAGGGTCCATTGCAAGGTTTTGAGGTACTCCGATGCGCTCCGAAGAGCTTCTTCTAACAAAACCCTGATTTGTGGGCCTCGGAACATCTACCCTCTAGATGTTCTTCTGATAGCGGTATCTCGGTGGATTTTCCTCTTGGATTGTGCTTGGTTGGGTCATAGGATAATTCCAAACCATGTTTGGCACAAGTTGTGAGAAGATCCAAACCAGTTTCACCAAAACGGGGAGTTCCCGCCCCCCTAACAATTATGTTTCAGGATCTAAGTTTCTAGGTGACAGCGCATGCCTACAAAGGGGGTGACACTTGGGTACCACGTTTTGGACATTTCAGCATTCCACCGCACTTCAATAAACATGCTAGGGTCCATTGCAAGGTTTCGAGGTATTCCGATGCGCTCCGAAGAGCTTCTTCTAACGAATCCCTTATTTGTGGGCCTCGGATCATCTACCCCCTACATGTTCTTTTGAAAGGGGTAGCCCGGTGGATTTTCCTATTGGTGTGTGATTGGTTGGGTCATAGGATAATTCCAAACCATGTTTAGGCACAAGTTGTGACAAGATCCAACCTGGTTTCACCGAAACGGGGAGTTCCCGGTCCCCTAACAATTAAGTTTCAGGATCTTCGGGTTTAGGTGACATCGTATGTCTGCGAAGGGGTCACACTTGGGAACCAGGTTCTAGACATTTCAGAATTCCACCACACTTTAATACACATGCTAGGGTCCATTGCAAGGTTCGGAGGTATTCCAATGCCCCGAAGAGCTTCTTGCTACAAAACCCTGATCCGTGGACCTAGATCGTCTACCCCCTAGATTTTCTTATGAAAGGGGTAGACGGTGGATTTTCCTCTTGGTTTGTGCTTGGTTGGGTCATAGGATAATTCCAAACCATGTTTGGGCTCAAGTTGTGACAAGATCCAACCCGGTTTCATAGAAATAGGGAATTCCCGGCCAATTAAGTTTCAGTATATTTGTTTTTAGGTGATTGCGCATGTCTACGATGGGGGTGACACCTGGGTACCAGGTTTTGGAAATTTCAGCATTCCACCGCACTTTAATACACATTCTAGGGTCCATTACAAAGTTTGGAGGTATTCTGATGCTCCAAGCTTCTTCTAACGAAACCCTTATTTGTGGGCCCCTGATTGTCTACCCCCTAGATATTCTTCTCTCACAGGGGTAGCCCGGTGGATTTTCCGCTTGGTTTGTTCTTGGTTGGGTCATAGGATAATTCCAAACCATGTTTTCGCACAAGCTGTGACAAGATCCAACCCGGTTTCACCGAAACGGGGAGTTCGCGGCCCCCTGACAATTAAGTTTCAGGTTCTAAGTTTTTACGTGATAGCGAATTCTACGAAGGGGGCGACACTCGGGCACCATGTCTTGGACATTTCAGAATTCCACCGCACTTTAATACACATGCCAGGGTCCATTGCAAGGTTTTGAGGTACTCCGATGCGCTCCGAAGAGCTTCTTCTAACAAAACCCTGATTTGTGGGCCTCAGATCATCTACCCCCTAGATGTTATTCTGACACGGGTAGATCGGTGGATTTTCCTCTTGGATTGTGCTTGGTTGGGTCATAGGATAATTCCAAAAAATGTTTGGGCACAAGTTGTGACAAGATCCAACCCGGTTTCACCAAAACGGGGAGTTCCCGCCCCCCTAACAATTATGTTTCAGGATCTAAGTTTCTAGGTGATAGCGCATGTCTACAAAGGGGGTGACACTTGGGTACCACGTTTTGGACATTTCAGCATTCCACCGCACTTCAATAAACATGCTAGGGTCCATTGCAAGGTTTCGAGGTATTCTGATGCGCTCCGAAGAGCTTCTTCTAACGAATCCCTTATTTGTGGGCGTCGGATCGTCTACCCCCTACATGTTCTTTTGACAGGGGTAGCCCGGTGGATTTTCCTCTTGGTTTGTGATTGGTTGGGTCATCGGATAATTTCAAACCATGTTTAGGCACAAGTTGTGACAAGATCCAACCCGGTTTCACCGAAACGGGGAGTTCCCGGTCCCCTAACAATTAAGTTTCAGGATCTTCGGGTTTAGGTGACATCGCATGTCTGCGAAGGGGTCACACTTGGGAACAAGGTTCTGGACATTTCAGATTTCTACCACACTTTAATACACATGCTAGGGTCCATTGCAAGGTTCGGAGGTATTCCGATGCCCCGAAGAGCTTCTTTTTACAAAACCCTGATCCGTGGACCTAGATCGTCTACCCCCTAGAGGTTCTTATGAAAGGGGTAGACGATGGATTTTCCTCTTGGTTTGTGCTTGGTTGGGTCATAGGATAATTCCAAACCATGTTTGGGCTCAAGTTGTGACAAGATCCAACCCGGTTTCATAGAAATAGGGAATTCCCGACCAATTATGTTTCAGTATCTTTGTTTTTAGGTGATTGCGCATGTCTACGATGGGGGTGACACCTGGGTACCAGGTTTTGGAAATTTCAGCATTCCACCGCACTTTAGTACACATTCTAGGGTCCATTACAAAGTTTGGAGGTATTCTGTTGCTCCAAGCTTGTTCTAACGAAACCCTTATTTGTGGGCCCCTTATTGTCTACCCCCTAGATATTCTTCTCTGACAGGGGTATCCCGGTGGATTTTCCGCTTGGTTTGTGCTTGGATGGGTCATAGGATAATTCCAAACCATGTTTTCGCACAAGTTGTGACAAGATCCAACCCGGTTTCACCGAGACGGGGAGTTCCCGGCCCCCTGACAATTAAGTTTCAGGATCTAAGTTTTTACGTGATAGCGCATTCTACGAAGGGGGTGACACTTGGGCACCATGTCTTGGACATTTCAGAATTCCACCGCACTTTAGTACACATGCTAGGGTCCATTGCAAGGTTTTGAGGTACTCCGATGCGCTCCGAAGAGCTTCTTCTAACAAAACCCTGATTTGTGGGCCTCGGAACATCTACCCCCTAGATGTTCTTCTGATAGCGGTATCTCGGTGGATTTTCCTCTTGGATTGTGCTTGGTTGGGTCATAGGATAATTCCAAACCATGTTTGGGCACAAGTTGTGAGAAGATCCAAACCAGTTTCACCAAAACGGGGAGTTCCCGCCCCCCTAACAATTATGTTTCAGGATCTAAGTTTCTAGGTGACAGCGCATGCCTACAAAGGGGGTGACACTTGGGTACCACGTTTTGGACATTTCAGCATTCCACCGCACTTCAATAAACATGCTAGGGTCCATTGCAAGGTTTCGAGGTATTCCGATGCGCTCCGAAGAGCTTCTTCTAACGAATCCCTTATTTGTGGGCCTCGGATCATCTACCCCCTACATGTTCTTTTGAAAGGGGTAGCCCGGTGGATTTTCCTATTGGTGTGTGATTGGTTGGGTCATAGGATAATTCCAAACCATGTTTAGGCACAAGTTGTGACAAGATCCAACCTGGTTTCACCGAAACGGGGAGTTCCCGGTCCCCTAACAATTAAGTTTCAGGATCTTCGTGTTTAGGTGACATCGTATGTCTGCGAAGGGGTCACACTTGGGAACCAGGTTCTAGACATTTCAGAATTCCACCACACTTTAATACACATGCTAGGGTCCATTGCAAGGTTCGGAGGTATTCCAATGCCCCGAAGAGCTTCTTGCTACAAAACCCTGATCCGTGGACCTAGATCGTCTACCCCCTAGATTTTCTTATGAAAGGGGTAGACGGTGGATTTTCCTCTTGGTTTGTGCTTGGTTGGGTCATAGGATAATTCCAAACCATGTTTGGGCTCAAGTTGTGACAAGATCCAACCCGGTTTCATAGAAATAGGGAATTCCCGGCCAATTAAGTTTCAGTATATTTGTTTTTAGGTGATTAAGCATGTCTACGATGGGGGTGACACCTGGGTACCAGGTTTTGGAAATTTCAGCATTCCACCGCACTTTAATACACATTCTAGGGTCCATTACAAAGTTTGGAGGTATTCTGATGCTCCAAGCTTCTTCTAACGAAACCCTTATTTGTGGGCCCCTGATTGTCTACCCCCTAGATATTCTTCTCTCACAGGGGTAGCCCGGTGGATTTTCCGCTTGGTTTGTTCTTGGTTGGGTCATAGGATAATTCCAAACCATGTTTTCGCACAAGCTGTGACAAGATCCAACCCGGTTTCACCGAAACGGGGAGTTCGCGGCCCCCTGACAATTAAGTTTCAGGTTCTAAGTTTTTACGTGATAGCGAATTCTACGAAGGGGGCGACACTCGGGCACCATGTCTTGGACATTTCAGAATTCCACCGCACTTTAATACACATGCCAGGGTCCATTGCAAGGTTTTGAGGTACTCCGATGCGCTCCGAAGAGCTTCTTCTAACAAAACCCTGATTTGTGGGCCTCAGATCATCTACCCCCTAGATGTTATTCTGATAGCGGTATCTCGGTGGATTTTCCTCTTGGATTGTGCTTGGTTGGGTCATAGGATAATTCCAAACCATGTTTGGCACAAGTTGTGAGAAGATCCAAACCAGTTTCACCAAAACGGGGAGTTCCCGCCCCCCTAACAATTATGTTTCAGGATCTAAGTTTCTAGGTGACAGCGCATGCCTACAAAGGGGGTGACACTTGGGTACCACGTTTTGGACATTTCAGCATTCCACCGCACTTCAATAAACATGCTAGGGTACATTGCAAGGTTTCGAGGTATTCTGATGCGCTCCGAAGAGCTTCTTCTAACGAATCCCTTATTTGTGGGCGTCGGATCGTCTACCCCCTACATGTTCTTTTGACAGGGGTAGCCCGGTGGATTTTCCTCTTGGTTTGTGATTGGTTGGGTCATAGGATAATTCCAAACCATGTTTAGGCACAAGTTGTGACAATATCCAACCCGGTTTCACCGAAACGGGGAGTTCCCGGTCCCCTAACAATTAAGTTTCAGGATCTTCGGGTTTAGGTGACATCGGATGTCTGTGAAGGGGTCACACTTGGGAACCAGGTTCTGGACATTTCCGAATTCTACCACACTTTAATACACATGCTAGGGTCCATTACAAGGTTCAGAGGTATTCCGATGCCCCGAAGAGCTTCTTCCTACAGAACCCTGATCCGTGGACCTAGATCGTCTACCCCCTAGATGTTCTTATGAAAGGGGTAGACGGTGGACTTTCCTCTTGGTTTGTGCTTGGTTGGGTCATAGGATAATTCCAAACCATGTTTGGGCTCATGTTGTGACAAGATCCAACCCAGTTTCATAGAAATAGGGAATTCCCGGCCAATTAAGTTTCAGTATCTTTGTTTTTAGGTGATTGCGTATGTCTACTATGGGGGTGACACCTGGGTACCAGGTTTTGGAAATTTCAGCATTCCACCGCACTTTAATGCACATTCTAGGGTCCATTACAAAATTTGGAGGTATTCTGATGCTCCAAGCTTCTTCTAACGAAACCCTTATTTGTGGGCCCCTGATTGTCTACCCCCTAGATATTCTTCTCTGACAGGGGTAGCCCGGTGGATTTTCCGCTTGGTTTGTGCTTGGTTGGGTCATAGGATAATTCCAAATCATGTATTCGCACAAGTTGTGACAAGATCAAACCCGGTTTCACCGAAACGGGGAGTTCCCGCCCCACTAACAATTATGTTTCAGGATCTAAGTTTCTAGGTGATAGCGCATGTCTACAAAGGGGGTGACACTTATGTACCAGGTTTTGGACATTTCAGCATTCCACCGCACTTCAATACTTAGGGTCCATTGCAAGGTTTGGAGGTATTCCGATGCGCTCCGAAGAGTTTCTTCTAACGAAACCCTGATTTGTGGGCCTCGGATCATCTACCCCCTAGATGTTCTGTTGACAGGGGTAGCCCAGTGGATTTTCGTCATGGTTTGTGCTTGGTTGGGTCATAGAATAATTCCAAACCATGTTTGGGCACAAGTTGTGACAAGATACAACCCGGTTTCACAGAAACGGGGAGTTCCCGATCCCCTAACAATTAAGTTTCAGGATCTTCGGGTTTAGGTGACATCGCATGTCTGCGAAGGGGTCACATTTGGGAACAAGGTTTTGGACATTTCATAATTCTACCACACTTTAATACACATGCTAGGGTCCATTGCAAGGTTTGGAGGTATTCCGATGCCCCGAAGAGCTTCTTCCTACAAAACCCTGATCCGTGGACCTAGATCGTCTACCCCCTAGATGTTCTTATGAAAGGGGTAGCCCGGTGGATTTTCCTCTTGGTTTTTGCTTGGTTGGGTCATAGGATAATTCCAAGGCATGTTTGGGCTCGAGTTGTGACAAGATCCAACCCGGTTTGACCGAAATAGGGAGTTCCCGACCAATTAAGTTTCAGTATCTTTGTTTTTAGGTGATAGCGCATGTCTATGATGGGGGTGACACCTAGGTACCAGGTTTTGGACATTTCAGCATTCCACCGCACTTTAATACACTTGCTAGGGTCCATTACAAGGTTTGGAGGTATTCTGATGCGCTCCGAAGAGCTTCTTCTAACAAAACCCTGATTTGTGGGCCTCGGATCATCTACCTCCTAGATGTTCTTCTGACACGGGTAGCCCGGTGGATTTTCCTTTTGGATTGTGCTTGGTTGGGTCATAGGATAATTCCAAACCATGTTTGGGCACAAGTTGTGACAAGATCCAACCCGGTTTCACCGAAACGTGGAGTTCTAGGCCAATTAAATTCCAGGATCTTTGTTTTTTTGGTGATAGTGCATGCCTACGAAGCGGGTTTACACTTGCATACCATGTTTTCGACATTTCAGCAATCCTCCACAATTTAATACACATGCTATGGTCCATTGTAAGGGTTTGGAGGTAGCCTGATGCTCCGAGGCGCTTCTTCCTATGAAACCCTGATCTGTGGGCCCATAATGGTCTACCCCCTAGATGTTCTTATGAAAAGAGTAGCCCGGTTGATTTTTATCTTGGTTTGTGCTTGGTTGGGTTATAGGATAATTGAAAACCATGTTTGGGCACAATTTGTGACAACATCCAACCCGGTTTCACCGAAAACTGGGAGTTCTCGACCCCCTAATAATTAAATGTCTGCGAAGGAGTCACACTTGGGATCCAGGTTTTGGACATTTCAGCATTCCACGACACATTAGTACATATTCTAGGGTCCATTGCAAGGTTTGGAGGTATTTCGATGTCCTGAAGAGCTTCTTCCTACAAAACCCTGATCCGTGGGCCTAGATCGTCCACCCCCTAGATGTTCTTATGAAAGGGGCAGCCCAGTGGATTTTCCGCTTGGTTTGTGCTTGGTTCGGTCATAGGATAATTTCAAACCATGTTTTCGCACAAGTAGTGACAAGATCCAACACGGTTTCACCGAAAAGGGGAGTTCCCGTCCCCCTGACTATTAAGTTGAAGGATCTAAGTTTTTAGGTGATAGCGCATTCTACGAAGGGGGTGACACTTGGGTACCAGGTTTTGGACATTTCAGAATTCCACCGCACTTTAATACACATGTTAGGGTCCATTGCAAGGTTTTGAGGTATTCCGATGCACTCTGAAGATCTTATTCTAACAAAACCCTGATTTGTGGGCCTCAGATCATCTACCCCCTAGATGTTCTTCTGACAGGGGTAGCTCGGTGGATTTTCCTCTTGGATTGTGCTTGGTTGGATCATAGGATAATTCCAATCCATTTTTGGGCACAAGTTGTGACAATATCCAACCCGGTTTCACCGAAACGGGGAGTTCCCGAACCCCTAACAATTATGTTTCAGGATCTAAGTTTCTAGGTGATAGCGCATGTCTACAAAGGGGGTGACACTTGGGTACCTGGTTTTGGACATTTCAGCATTCCACCGCACTTCAATACACATGCTAGGGTCCATTGCAAGGTTTGGAGGTATTCCGATGCGCTCCGAAGAGCTTCTTCTAACGAAACAATGTTTTGTGGGCCTCAGATCATCTACCCCCTACATGTTCTTTCGACAGGGGTAGCTCGGTGGATTTTCCTCTTGGTTTGTGCTTGGTTGGGTCATAGGATAATTCCAAACCATGTTTGGGCACAAGTTGTAACAAGATCCAACCCGGTTTTACGGAAACGGGGAGTTCCCGGTCCCCTAACAATTAAGTTTCAGGATCTTCAGGTTTAGGTTACATCGCATGTCTACGAAGGGGTCACACTTGGGAACCAGGTTTGGGACATTTCAGAATTCTACCACACTTTAATACACATGCTAGGGTCCATTGCAAGGTTTGGAGGTATTACGATGCCCCGAAGAGCTTCTTCCTACAAAACCTTGATCCGTGGACCTAGATCGTCTACCCCCTAGATGTTCTTATGAAAGGGGTAGCCCGGTGGATTTTCCTCTTGGTTTGTGCTTGGTTGGTTCATAGGATAATTCCAAACCATGTTTGGGCTCAAGTTGTGAGAAGATCCAACCCGGTTTCACCGAAATAGGGAGTTCCCGGCCAATTAAGTTTCAGTATCTTTGTTTTTAGGTGACACCTGGGTACCAGGTTTTGGACATTTCAGCATTCCACCGCACTTTAATACACATGCTAGGGTCCATTACAAGGTTTGGAGGTATTCTGATGTTCCGAGCTTCTTCTAACCAAACCCTTATTTGTGGGCCCCTTATTGTCTACCCCCTAGATGTTCTTCTCTGACAGGGGTAGCCCGGTGGATTTTCTGCTTGGTTTCTGCTTGGCTGGGTCATAAGAAAATTCCAAAACATGTATTCACACAAGTTGTGACAAGATCCAACCCGGTTTCACCGAAATGGGGAGTTCCCGACCCTGTGACAATTAAGTTTCAGGATCTAAGTTTTTAGGTGATAGCGCATACTACGAAGGGGGTGACACTTGGGTAGCAGTTTTTGGACATTTCAGAATTCCACTGCACTTTAGTACACATGCTAGGGTCCATTGCAAGGTTTTGAGGTACTCCGATGCGCTCCGAAGAGCTTCTTCTAACAAAACCCTGATTTGTGGGCCTCGGATGATCTACCCCCTAGATGTTCTTCTGACAGGGGTTGCTCGGTGGATTTTCCTCTTGGATTGTGCTTGGTTGGGTCATAGGATAATTCCAAATCATGTTTCGGTGCAAGTTGTGAGAAGATCCAACCCGGTTTCACCGAAACAGGGAGTTCCCGCCCCCCTAACAATTATGTTTCAGGATCTAAGTTTCTAGGTGATAGCGCATGTCTACTGTAGCATCCCATTTGTCTAACAATTGTAATGCTTCTTGGTCTAGTAATATAATGACTACTTCCTAGACATAATTTTTGCATCATCATTATATCATGCTCATGTCATCATGCCACCTTGCATTTGAGCATCATATAAAACCCTTTTTGTGTTGTTTCTTCTCTCATATGCATTATCAATTGTATTTGTCTCTTGATATTGTATTTGGATATTGATATATTGTTTAAATGCCCAAGTTGAGTTGGGGGCATATCTTTTATTCCACTCCACCACCTTTCTTTCACCACCTTATAATTAAACCATTCCATTATCCATGAGCTTGCATTTGATTTTCTTTTGGTATTTAAGCTAGCTCATGGAAGATAGGATGGATCTACTTCTATAAATTCTTTTGCTTGGCTTTATTCCACTTTTGGGAATGCATAAGAATAATGCCATGTAAATATTATTGTTTTCACAAGAATAAACATGGCATTAATTATTTTGCATGGGCCATGCAAGTATCACCACATTTAAGTCTTTTGGACTTTATTTGAATTCTTGAGTGGATCATCTCTCATCTCATCTCCCTCCCTCTTTGTATACCTATCTTGTTTTATACAATCAAGGGCCATTGTTAGGGTCCAATATTTTGGAAAAAGAGTTTTGTTCTTTTACTAAAACCCTAATCTGGTAAAATGCCAAAATGGCACATACTACTTTTATGTATGTGGGCATCACTCATCTCCACTTCCATTTTTCCCTCCTTTCTATCTTTGGCGTTCCCAAAATTCTCTGTTCAAAACTATCTGCAAGGTTCAAAAGGATTTGAAATAAAATGCTTGCTTGAATTTGAAACAAACAAAAAGAAATATTAAAACATTAAAAGAATTAGGAGAGAGAGAGAGCAGAAGCCCAGGAACCTCCCCTTCTCCCTCTTGGGCCGGTCCGTATCATGCCACCAGTGACTCGTACCCGTTCTTTTCCCCTTGGTCCGTACCGCTCCGATGGAAGAAGCGTTCCGTCCCTGTTCCTCCCCCTCCGTCGTCCTTCCCCTCTCTGCAGCTCTAACGGCGAGAGGTAGGTAGCCGTCTGCCTCGTCACCCGCTCGCGCAGTCCGCGCCTTTTATCCCCATCGAGAGGATCCCCAGGAACCCTAGTCCCTCCCCTCTTCCAACCTCACGCCGCCACCTCCTTATCCTGTAGCTTGCTGTGAGAGCCAAGAGGAATCGCCGGTGCATCTTCCTAGTATCATCGCCATGATCTACGTCGAGGCCACCTGATGGCGGGGATCACGTCTCCGCGCTTCGGCCGTCCTCTAGCAAGCAGCACAGGGACCGCCGCTCCCTGGAGCCACCCCCCCCGAAGACATCTATGTTCGTGTCAAAAGGTCCTCACCGCCGACTACTTCTTGGACTCCTTCCCGGAGCTTCTGGCCATCATCGGCACCACTTCCAGTGGGAATTAATTGCGGTGAGCCCCTTTTCTCCTTTCCCCTCCCCTGAGCATCATTTCTCCCTGCTTTTAGCTTCCCCTCGATGCCGGTTTTCTGCCGCACGCACACCGGACGAAACACTCAGTGGCAGCAGCGAGCCCGCGCCTCCGTTTTCTCCTCTCTGAAAACCGAGATCCCACAACCTTACCCGACGTCCTATGCCTCTCTTCTTCTCACTCTGGAGATCTTGGCACATCCTACAATGCTTGGAAACAAACTCCGCATCAATCCATCAACCGCTGTGCTCGGAATCATCTGAGGAAGTTGGACAAGTTTCACTGTTAAAGCTGTCAATAAAGTTTCAGTTTTGACTGCAGTTTTCCCCTCTGTTCATCACAGTTTACCGGCCTTTGCAGACCTCCTATGGATAAACCGTAAATACAAGAGTTGTAGATTTAAGTGAGATCTACACTTTTCGTTTTTACACCATTCCCAAATTATGCCTAGATCCATCATCATCCTCAAACGAATATTGAACCAGCTAGCCAATTTTGCGAAACACTCATTTAGTTTCGTCAGATAGCATCCCCTGTACTTTTGCAGCTTAGCCCCTGGAGATTTCGGCTCCTCAACCCGCGGCCCTCCGAGCCACCACTTGTCACCACCTCGTTCGCTAGCGCTTCCGTGGCCCCTTTTGTCCTCTGCCCCACATGTCATTGACGGTGGGTAGTATGTCCCTGAGTGAGAAAAATCGCCAGAGTTTTCTGAAATCAAATAAATTTAGGAAATGTTTATAACTTAAATGATTCATATCTTTTGAAATGTTTTGAATTTGGAAAAAGTTATAAAATGAAATATGAATGTTTTTCAATTATAAACTCAACCATGTTTTCAAATTTAACCAGATTTGACTCTATCTAGTCAAACCTTTGACTTTGACCCCCTTTTAATTATTTGACTCTAAAATAATATAACATTCATAATTCCAATTAATGCAAATAATATATGTTTTCAAATCAGAAGAATGTGAGGAATTCAAATATTCTATCCAAAATATATTTTGAACCCTTTAAATTTCAAGTTGGCTAAAATTACAACAAAATGCCCTTTTCTTAATTAATTAATAACTTTTGATTTATAACTCCAAATTTAACAAATGATATGTCTAAAATGATCAGCTCGACGAGACCTTTCTGTTTATGCATTCCATGTTCTGAATTGCAGCATGCATCATATAAATATAATGTAAACAGCAACTTAATTGAGTATAAAATATGACTAAGACGCAATAAAATGTTTATTTCTTGTATTCTACACCTCACCCATGCCATGCTACTTTATTGCCATGCAAAATGGTGCATCATTCATCATGGCATGATTGTTTGCTTGACGCATTTTATTCATATGCTTGCGCACTGTATTTATGTTGGCCCTTGTTTGTTTGGTTCTTCTTCGAATAGACGCTGAGTAGGGGATATACCAAGAAACCCAGGAGCACTACCCAGATCCGTCTCTCGCTTCAACTGAGCTGCCAGGCAAGCACTACCACATGCTTGCATACATATAGTACCTATTGCCTCTATCTTATTCTTGCATCATTGAGTCGCGATTGCATTAAACTGAATCCCAAGTACTGCATAGCCTTTACTTTTAAACCCCACCGAAGCTTGTTCCTCCATCCCATGAGCCAATACTACAGGAGTTGTTTGAGCCATGCGAGTCGTAGAACAGCATGTGTAGGGTATGTGAGAGTCTGATGGATAACGAGGTACCTATACAACTTAACCTGAGTAGTAATGGGATAACTAATGAAAGTGGCACCGGTGAGCAATATCTGCTATTTGGTTTTTCATGCTCACTTGTGTCCCGTAGGACCCAGAGTACTTGATTCCTGTTCCTTGAATATTCACGCTATCCACATCCGGGAGGATTATGGGACCCCCCCTGAGCCAGAGCTTGATTCATTCTTATTTCTTGAGGCCATAAACTAGTTTGGGGTTTTATTTTACTATCCGGTACTTATGCCATGCTTTACTGCTTTATTTACGATTGTGCGAGGAGCACCTGTACTGTTTAGGTAAGCGGAGTGTTTTCGCGGTATTGACAAGCCCAGTCACATTTTCGGGTTCCCAGTCGTTTACAGCCATTGACGCAAACCTTGAGTCCGTCTCGGAGTCAGCTAACTTCGTTGCGGGTGTACTCAATGGGGTGGCCCCCTGAAATATTTCTGAATCCTGTTATTGCTTTGTCGTGAAGGCCTCGTTGGGTTTTGATTTGGTTTTTCCGAGGTTGATCGAGTGTGTGTTGCTATTTGTGCACCCCTGCAGGGTAAAACTTTCTGAAAGCCGTGTCCGCGGTTATGGACGACTTGGAGCACAGTTTCTCGATCATAGACAAGCATAACTAAAGTACCGCTTTTAACTTGATTAAATAACTGACTAGTAAATAGTGCAACACTCATGGAATGGATAATAAAACTGCCAACGGATGGGGGATTGTTCGTCCGCTTCCTCGTTGGTAAGCGAGGAGGAGGATGGATCTGTCGATATTACTGTTATAACTATTGTCATTAATTCACGGACATGCGTCTATCTTTGGTTAGGCGGATGGTTAGCGAGTTTCTATAGAACTGTTAGGGTTTATCTTTTGCTGCAATTGTGTCACCCCAGGTTATGTCCCCTTTAGAGGCATAAAGACTTGCTGAGTACCCCTAGGGTCTCACACGATAAATTATTTGATTCAGATGAACAGGTACACTCACAAGATGGATACTGGGTGGAGGAGGCAGACGATGTGGGCAACGATCGTTCGGTGTAGAGATTCCGGGAACAGGGATCCGTGAGATCTGTGGGCGGGATGTGATTATTTATGAGGCATCTTATGCCGATTTGCTTCTTATCCGTACTCGGATCTTGTTTGCCGCTTCCGCCTGATACTCTGATGTTTGATGTATGAGGAGATATCCTAAACTATTATATCTATCTAGGACATTTGAATCTTGTCGTATGGCGTTTCTATATTTCCTTTCTTTTAAGATGGAATGGCTCTGATGTACTGTTGTATGGTGGCTTGCATACATACTCATTTGTGTATGTAGTTGATCCCTTCGCCTGCCGATTACGCCGCCCGTTCTTGTCCCAATGTTTGGAAATGGTTGGGACGGCCGAAAGGTCTACCTGTGAGTGGCATCTGTGCCCCATCGTACTATTTCAACCATTTCCGCTCATCCAGGCTTGTAACTAGGAGCGTAATTCACCGAGGTAGTTACAATTGGTATCAGAGCCATCCCGCCCTTCAGGGTCTCAGCCAAATGGTCGTTGTCAGTCTAGCAAATATTTTGGTAGTTATGTATACTAGGGAAAAACAAAACGTGAGAGTAGGACTGCTTCCACTTTTCTTCTTACCCACCCACCCACCCTTTTCTGGTAAGGAAGTGTAACATTTTCAATCCTCTTCTTAAAAGTTCAAACTAGGATTCACGTGTTCTGGGTTTCCGTAGTACCATAGGTTGTGTGTGTGTGTGTGTGTGTAATTCCTTGTCTACCTGTTGCATCCCAGTTGTTATCACAATCGGCCTTTTGGTTATCAACTGTTGGTGCATTCCATACCGACAGGCTTTTGCAAACCGACGCGATCTATCTGATTCGTTGTATACTGTCGCGATCTGTCTTACTTTTTGTTAACCGACGTTATCTTGTTTGGGGTGTTCGTTTCCGTAGTTACCAATCTTTAGGTTCATCGTGAGAAGAAGGGGTTAGGATATGTGTTCCACTTATTCATGTGCGGAGTAATGATTTGAGTGCGGGATGGAGTCGCGACCATACCACTACTCTTATCATTCGCTTGTGTATATTGAATTGGTAGAGTCACTAATCTTGATTTGTTAAGTGATTTTGCGCATCTATTGGTATTTTGATGCCGAAATTTGCGGAAAATTTTTCTTTGATATATCTGTGTACCACACTCCTTTTCAGTCGTGTGCGATATGCTTAATATCTTCTAGGTGCTTTGTACTTTGTTGATATTTTAATATCATCTTAGTAAATTGTATCCTTTAATCTTGAGTAATTCCATCTTGGTACTATTTTGGATTATTATTATTCTCCATTATAGTACTGACTTGTGTTTTATATCAATAACAGGATGGCGCCACCACGCCGTTCTGATGAGGACATACCACCTGAACTGGGGTCCGCGTTGTCAAACATCGCCAATGCCTTGGCAGCAATGCAGCAGAACCAGCAGCGTTTTGAAGAAAGTGTTCGGAGGAATGAGTTTGCTCCGCTACCTCCACCTCCCAAGCGAGGAGACATCAAAAGCTTCCTGAAGTTCAACCCACGCCAATTTGATGTTTCTGATCAACCACTTGATGCTGATGATTGGTTGCGTGAGATGTCAAGGCTACTGGAGACTGCTAATGTTCCTGAGCAAGAATGGGTAAAGTGTGCTACTCACCTTCTGAAGGGAGATGCAGCTCTCTGGTGGGAGAATTACCTGAAGGCAAACTGCACTGGTTTTCAGCCTACTTGGGAATGGTTCACTGGAGCATTCAAAGAGCAATATCTGTCAGAAATTGTCATGGAAAGGATGAAGGAAGTGTTTCTCAACCTCAAGCAGGGAAATGACAATGTCAATACCTACATCAGGAACTTCATGAACCTTTCTCGTTATGGTGGCGATGAGATCTCTGATGACAAGAAGAAGCAAAAGAGGTTCCGGCAAGGGCTCAATGCATCGATTAAATATGCAATCACACATGCAAGGCCGGCGTCTTTTCTGGAACTTCAGCAGACAGCTCTGCAGGAAGAAGCGAGTAAGCAAGTGTTTGAGGAGTCAAAGAAACACAACCGCGAGGCAGCAAGCTCTTCAGCTATGTCAACTCCTTCTAAGCGTCGTGTCTGGTTTCCTAACACCCCACCGTCGCTCCCAGCTCCACCAAGACCTTCAAGCTTCACGGCAAGGCCACCAAACTTCCTCACTGCTGCTCCCAGGGGCTACAACCACCACTACCCTGGAGCGCCTGGCGGAGTCCCTGGCTACGTTGCTCCACGTCCACCTGGTGCTTGTTTCACGTGTGCGAGACTCTGGGCATCAAAACTGGAACTGTCCGATGAAAAACAAAGCTCTTCCTCCACCACCTCCAAGATCTGCGGCAAGCTCTCCTTTGGTTCGTGCACCACCACCTCGGGCTCTCAACATCAACACCAAGCCCGGGTCTACTGTTGCTCGTGCCAACTGTGTCAACGCCGCTCAAGCTGAGCATACACCTGGAGTTGTGATGGGTATGCTTCCCGTTAACTCAGTCCCTGCACGAGTTTTGTTTGATTCTGGTGCATCGCATTCTTTTGTTTCTATCAAGTTTGCAAATGAGAATGAGTTAGCTATGGATCCTCTCCTTAACCGGTTAATGGTCCTTTCTCCTGGAGCAACAATGGCAGCTGCTAAAATCAGCCATGGCAATCAAATTGAGATTGGTGGCTCTTCGTTCTCGGCATCCTTAATTGTTCTGGGCAATTCTGACATTGATGTCATCTTGGGCATGGATTGGTTGACAGCAAATGCAGCTGTGATTGATTGTGCTGAACACTCGGTTTCTCTGAAGATTCCTGAAGGCCATATAGTCTTTTCTCCAAGTCTGACTCCTGCTATCCAGCTTTTCTCTTTGGCGGCTCTGAATGATGATGCTATGGAAGCTATTCAGAGTGTTCCGGTGGTCTGTGAGTTCCCAGATGTCTTTCCCTAAGAGTTGCCAGGTATGCCTCCGGATCGTGAGGTTGAGTTTGTAATTGAGCTTGAACCTGGAACGACTCCTATCTCCAAGCGGCCTTATAAAATGGGTCCTGCTGAGTTGGCTGAACTCAAACGTCAGCTTGATGAACAAGAGAAGTTGGGTTTCATTCAACACAGTACTTCTTCTTGGGGTAGCCCAACAATCTTTGTGAAAAAGCGGGACAGGACTAATAGACTTTGTGTTGACTATCGGGCTCTCAATGCTAAAACCATCAAGAATAAATATCCCCTTCCGCGGATTAATGATCTCTTCGATCAGCTAGCTGGGGCTGTGGTGTTCTCTAAGCTTGACTTGAGAAGTGGTTATCACCAAATCAAGATTCGCAAGGAAGATGTTCCTAAAACAGCTTTCACCACCCGCTATGGCCTGTATGAGTACACGGTCATGTCCTTCGGTCTCACCAACGCACCTGCCACCTTTTCGAGGCTCATGAACTCGGTTTTCATATAGTATCTTGATAAGTTCGTTGTGGTCTATCTGGATGACATCCTAGTCTATTCTAAGTCAAAGGAAGAACATGAAGAACACCTTCGGTGTGTCCTAAACAAGCTTCGTGAGAACCGCTTGTATGCAAAGTTCTCCAAGTGTGAGTTTTGGCTGCCTCAAGTAACCTATCTTGGTCACGTCATCTCTGCCAAGGGCATTGCAGTCAACCCAGAAACGGTAAAGACAATTGTTGAATGGCTTCCTCCTGTTAATGTCAAAGAAGTGCGGAGTTTCCTTGGTTTGGCTAGTTATTGCCGTCGCTTCGTTCAGAACTTTTCGAAGATAGCGAAGCCTCTTACCGATCTCCTCAAGAAAGGCAAGAAATACCTTTGGACTCCTGCATGTCAAGCAAGCTTTGAGACACTCAAAGATAAGCTCACTTCCACGCCAGTCTTGGTTCCTCCGGACACATCTAAGCCTTTCCAGATATTCCGTGACGCCTCTTTGCAAGGATTGGGTGCGGTCCTTATGCAAGAAAAACAAGTTGTTGCTTATGCCTCTCGACAGTTGAAGACGCATGAGATCAACTATCCTACACATGACCTCGAGCTCGCAACAGTTGTCTTTGCTTTGAAGCTATGGAGGCACTACTTGCTTGGCAACCGTTGTGAAATCTTTTCTGATCACAAGAGTCTGAAGTATATCTTCACTCAGCCTGATCTCAACCTTCGGCAGAGGAGATGGATTGAAGCAATCAATGATTTTGATTTGACCATCAACTACACTCCGGGCAAAGCTAATGTCATGGCCGATGCTCTCAGCCGCAAAGCTTATGTCAATAACCTCATGATGGAAGAACAACAACCTCTCTTGTGCGAGGAATTCCGTCAGCTCAACCTTGAAATTGTGGAACAAGGGTATCTCCTGAACCTTCTGGCTACCCCTCTCTTGGAAGAAAAGGTTCGCTCTCGTCAGCTTGGTGATCCGCACACCAAAAAGATCATCTCCAAACTTCAGCTTCCGAAGTATGAGTCCTTCCACGTCGATGATCAAGGCACGCTTTTCTTTGAACACCGGATGGTTGTTCCGAACTACCCAGGTTTGAGAGAGCAAGTTCTCAAGGAGGCGCATGAATCTGTTCTTTCTATCCACCCTGGAAGCACGAAGATGTACATGAACTTGAAAACACAATATTGGTGGCCGGGTTTGAAACGATATTGTGCCAAGTATGTCTCGGAGTGTGATGTCTGCCGCAGAGTGAAAGCTGTCCATCAGAAACCTTTTGGTCTTCTACAGCCATTGAAACCCCCGGAATGGAAATGGGAGAAAGTAGAGATGGACTTCATCACTGGTTTTCCAAGGTCGCAGAAGGGCAATAATGCAATCTTTGTTGTCATTGACAGGCTTTCTAAAGTGGCTCACTTCTTCCCCGTCAAGGAAACAATTTCTGGAATTCAGTTGGCTGAGCTCTATATCAACAGAATTGTCTCTCTGTATGGGGTTCCGCTTGAGATCAGTTCAGACCGTGGAAGCATCTTACTTCCAAGTTCTGGGAAAGTTTCCAAAATGCTTTGGGGACAAAATTGAACTTCAGCACAGCTTACCACCCTCAGTCGCAAGGACAAGTTGAAAGGATCAATCAGATTCTGGAGGATATGCTTCGTGCTTGCGTCATCTCTTTTGGCATGAAGTGGGAGGAATGTCTTCCTTATGCTGAATTCTCTTACAACAACAGCTTCCAGAAAAGTCTGAAGATGGCACCATTTGAGGCTCTCTATGGCCGCAAATGCAGAACTCCGATTGGTTGGTCAGGTGCAGGAGAAAGAATATGGTTTGGCCCTGACATTGTAACTCAAGCGGAGGAGAAGGTGCACATCATTCTTGAAAATCTGAAGATTGCTCAAAGTCGCCAGAAGAGCAATTATGACAGAAAGCACACGGACATGGTGTATGTCCCTAGTGATCTCGTTTACCTTCGTGTCACTCCCATGAAAGGCACGCACCGTTTTGGTATCAAAGGAAAGCTGGCTCCTAGATACATCGGTCCTTTCAAAATTCGTGGAAGAAGAGGAGAAGTTGCTTATGCTCTTGAGCTCCCGGAAAAACTCAAGGTTCATGATGTTTTCCACATCTCTCAACTCAAGAAGTGCTTCAAGGATCCCGGCAGGACCGTGGATCATGAGCTAATCAATCTCCAAGAAGATATGTCTTATCAAGAACACCCCACAAAAATCCTTGAAATTGCAGAAAGAAGGACTCGCAACAAGTCCATCAAGTTCTCCAAGGTGCAGTGGTCGCACCATTCTGTTGATGAAGCCACTTGGGAGCGTGAAGACGAGCTCCGTGCCAACTATCCTACCCTCTTTGAGTCTTCTTCTTCTTCCTAGAATCTCGGGGCGAGATTCCTGTTTAGTGGGGGAGAGTTATAGCATCCCATTTGTCTAACAATTGTAATGCTACTTGGTATAGTAATATAATGACTACTTCCTAGACATAATTTTTGCATCATCATTATATCATGCTCATGTCATCATGCCACCTTGCATTTGAGCATCATATAAAACCCTTTTTGTGTTGGTTCTTCTCTCATATGCATTATCAATTGTATTTGTCTCTTGATATTGTATTTGGATATTGATATATTGTTTAAATGCCCAAGTTGAGTTGGGGGCATATCTTTTATTCCACTCCACCACCTTTCTTTCACCACCTTATAATTCCACCATTCCATTATCCATGAGCTTGCATTTGATTTTCTTTTGGTATTTAAGCTAGCTCATGGAAGATAGGATGGATCTACTTCTATAAATTCTTTTGCTTGGCTTTATTCCACTTTTGGGAATGCATAAGAATAATGCCATGTAAATATTATTGTTTTCACAAGAATAAACATGGCATTAATTATTTTGCATGGGCCATGCAAGTATCACCACATTTAAGTCTTTTGGACTTTATTTGAATTCTTGAGTGGATCATCTCTCATCTCATCTCCCTCCCTCTTTGTATACCTATCTTGTTTTATACAATCAAGGGCCATTGTTAGGGTCCAATATTTTGGAAAAAGAGTTTTGTTCTTTTACTAAAACCCTAATCTGGTAAAATGCCAAAATGGCACATACTACTTTTATGTATGTGGGCATCACTCATCTCCACTTCTATTTTTCCCTCCTTTCTATCTTTGGCGTTCCCAAAATTCTCTGTTCAAAACTATCTGCAAGGTTCAAAAGGATTTGAAATAAAATGCTTGCTTGAATTTGAAACAAACAAAAAGAAATATTAAAAAATTAAAAGAATTAGGACAGAGAGAGAAGAAGCCCAGGAACCTCCCCTTCTCCCTCTTGGGCCGGCCCGTATCATGCCACCAGTGACTCGTACCCGTTCTTTCCCCCTTTGTCCGTACCGCTTCGACGGAAGAAGCGTTCCGTCCCTGTTCCTCCCCCTCCGTCGGCCTTCCCCTCTCTGCAGCTCTAACGGCGAGAGGCAGGTAGCCGTCTGCCTCGTCACCCGCTCGCGCAGTCCGCGCCTTTTATCCCCATCGAGAGGATCCCCAGGAACCCTAGTCCCTCCCCTCTTCCAACCTCACGCCGCCACCTCCTTATCCTATAGCTTGCTGTGAGAGCCAAGAGGAATCGCCGGTGCATCTTCCTAGTATCATCGCCATGATCTACGTCGAGGCCACCTGATGGCGGGGATCACGTCTCCGCGCTTGGGCCGTCCTCTAGCAAGCAGCAGAGGGACCGCCGCTCCCTGGAGCCACCCCCCCGAAGACATCTCTGTTCGTGTCAAAAGGTCCTCACCGCCGACTACTTCCTGGACTCCTTCCCGGAGCTTCTGGCCATCATCGGCACCACTCCCGGTTTTGGACATTTCAACATTCCACCACACTTTAATACACATGCTAGGGTCCATTGCAAGGTTTTGGAGGTATTCCGATGCCCCGAAGAGCTTCTTCCTACGAAACCCTGATCGGTGGGCCCGGATTATCTACCCCCTAGATGTTCTTTTAACAGGGGTAGCCCGGTGGACTTTTCTATTGGTTCGTACTTGGTTGGGTCATAGTATAATTCCAAACCATGTTTGGGCACAAGTTGTGACAAGATAGAACGCGGTTTCACCGAAATAGGGAGTTCCCGGCCCCCTAACAATTAAATTCCAGAACACCTTCGTTTTTAGGTACTAGTGCAGGTCTGAGAAGAGGGTGACACTTGTGAACCAGGTTTTTGACATTTTCAACATTCCACCACACTTTAATACACATTCTAGGGTCCAATGCAAGCGATTGGATGAATTCCAATGATCCGAAGCGATTCCTCCTATGAAATCTTGATCTATGGGCCCTGCGTCTTCTACCCCCTCGATGTTCTTATGACAGGGGTAGACTGGTGGATTTTTCTCTTGGTTTGTGCTTGGTTGGGTTATAGGATAATTCCAAACCGTCTTTCGGCACAAGTTGTGACAATATCCAACCCGGTTTCACCGAAACTGGAAGTTCCCCTCAAACAATTAAATTCCAGCACATCTTTGTTTTTAGGTGATAGCGCATGTCTGCGAAGAGGGTGACACTTGGGTACCAGGATTTGGACATTCAGAATTCCACCACACTCTAATACACATGCTAGCGGTCCATTGCAAGGTTCGGAGGTAATTCGATGCCCCGAAGCAGTTCTTCCTACAAAACGCTGATCCATGGGCCCAGATCGTCTACCCCCTAAATGTTCTTTTGAGAGAGGTAGCACAGTGGACTTATCTATTGGTTTGTGCTTGGTTGGTTCATATGATAAATCCAAACCATGTTTGGGCACAAGTTGTGACAAGAACCAACCCGGTTTCACCAAAACAGGGACTTACCGGCCCCATAATAATTAAATCCCATAACACCTTCGTTTTTAGTTGACATCGCATGTTTGAGAAGGGGTCGCACCTGGGAACCAGGTTTTGGACATTTCAACATTCCACCACACTTTAATACACATGCTTGGGTCCATTGCAAGGTTTGGATGTATTCTGATGTCCCGAAGAGCTTCTTCCTACAAAATCGATCAGTGGGCCTGGATTGTCTACCCCCTAGAAGTTCTTATGGAAGGTGTAGCCCGGTGGATTTTCCTCCTGGTTTCTGCTTGGTTGGCTCATAGGATAATTCCAAACCATGTTTGGGCACAGGTTGTGACAAGATCCTACCCGGTTTCACCGTAACGGGGAGTTCCCGGCCCCCTAACAATTAAGTTTCAGGATCTTCGGTTTTAGGTGACATCGCATGTCTGCGAAGGGGTTACACTTGGGAACCAGGTATGGAACATTTAATAATTCTACCACACTTTAATACACATTGTAGGGTCCATTGCAAGGTTTCGAGGTATTCCAATGCCCCGAAGAGCTTCTTCCTACAAAACCATGATCCGTGGACCTAGATCGTCTACCCCTAGATGTTCTGATGAAAGGGGTAGCCCGGTGGATTTTCCTCTTGGTTTGTGCTTGGTTGGGTCATAGGATAATTCCAAACCATGTTTGGGCTCAAGTTGTGACAAGATCCAACCCGGTTTCACTGAAATAGGGAGTTCCCGGCCAATTAAGTTTCAATATCTTTGTTTTTAGGTGATAGCGCATGTCTACGATGGGGGTGACACAAGGGTACCAGGTTTTGGACATTTCAGCATTCCACCGCACTTTAATACACAAGCTAGTGTCCATTACAAGGTTTGGAGGTATTCTGATGCTCTGAGCTTCTTCTATCGAAACCCTTATTTGTGGCCCCCTGATTTTCTACCCCCTAGATGTTCTTCTCTGACAGGGGTAGCCCGCTGGATTTTCTCTTGGTTTGTGCTTGGTTGAATCATAGTATAGTTCCAAACCATGTTTGGACACAAGTTGTGACAAGATCCAACCCGGTTTCACCGAAATGGGGAGTTCCCGGCCCCCTAATAATTAAATTTAGAGAACACCTTCGTTTTTAGGTAACATCGCATGTCTGCGAAGGTGTCACACTTGGGAACTAGGTTTTGGACATTTCAACATTCCACCACACTTTAATACACATGCTAGTGTCCATTGAAAAGGTTTTGGAGGTATTTTGATGCCCCGGAGAGCTTCTTCCTACGAAACCCTGATCGGTGGGCCCTACCCCCTAGATGTTCTTTTGACAGGGGTAGCCCGGTGGACTTTTCTATTGGTTCTTACTTGGTTGGGTCATAGGATAATTCCAAACCATATTTGGGCACAAGTTGTGACAAGATACAATGCGGTTTCACCGAAATAGGGAGTTCCCGGCCCCCTAACAATTAAATTCCAGAACACCTTCATTTTTAGGTACTAGTGCATGTCTGAGAAGAGGGTGACACTTGTGAACCAGGTTTTTGAAATTTTCAACATTCCACCACACTTTAATACACATGCTAGGGTCCAATGCAAGGGATTGGATGAATTCCGATGATCCGAAGCGATTCCTCCTATGAAATCCTGATCTATGGGCCCTGCGTCGTCTACCCCCTAGATGTTCTTATGACAGGGTTATATGATTATTCCAAACCATCTTTGGGTACAAGTTGTGACAATATCCAACCCGGTTTCACCGAAACTGGAAGTTCCCCTCAAACAATTAAATTCCAGAACATCTTTGTTTTTAGGTGATAGCGCATGTCTGCGAAGAGGGTGACACTTGGGAACCAGGATTTGGACATTCAGAATTCCACCACACTCTAATACACATTCTAGAGGTCCATTGCAAGGTTCGGAGGTAATTCGATGCCCCGAAGCGCTTCTTCCTACAAAACCCTGATCCGTGGGCCCAGATCGTCTACCCCCTAGATGTTCTTCTGATAGAGGTAGCCCAGTGGACTTTTCTATTGGTTTGTGCTTGGTTGGGTCATATGATAAATCCAAACCATGTTTGGGCACAAGTTGTGACAAGAACCAACCCGGTTTCACCAAAACAGGGACTTACCGGCCCGATAATAACTAAATCCCATAACACCTTCGTTTTTAGTTGACATCGCATGTCTGAGAAGGGGTCGCACCTGGGAACCAGGTTTTGGAAATTTCAACATTCCACCACACTTTAATACACATGCTAGGGTCCAATGCAAGGTTTGGATGTATTCCGATGTCCCGAAGAGCTTCTTCCTACAAAATCCATCAGTGGGCCTGTTTTGTCTACCCCCTAGAAGTTCTTATGGAAGGTGTATCCCGGTGGATTTTCCTCTTGGTTTATGCTTGGTTGGCTCATAGGATAGTTCCAAACCATGTTTGGGCACAGGTTCTGACAAGATCCTACCCTGTTTCACCATAACCGGGAGTTCCTGGCCCCCTAACAATTAAGTTTCAGGATCTTCGGTTTTAGGTGACATCGCATGTCTGCGAAGGGGTCACACTTGGGAACCAGGTTTTGGACATTTCAACATTCCACAACACTTTAATATACATTCTTGGGTCCATTGCAAGGTTTGGAGGTATTCCGATGCCCCGAAGAGCTTCTTCCTACAAAACCCTGATCCGTGGGCCTAGATCGTCTACACCTAGTTGTTGTTATGAAAGGGGTAGCCCGGTGGATCTTTCTCTTGTTTTGTGCTTGGTTGGGTTATAGGATAATTCCAAACCATGTTTGGGCACAAGTTGTGACATGATACAACCCGGTTTCACCGAAAAGGGGAATTCGCGGCCCGTTAACAATTAAGTTTTATGATCTTCGTTTTTAGGTAATAACGCATGTCTACGGAGGGGGTGACACTTGGGTACTAGGTTTGGGACATTTCAGCATTCCACCATACTTTAATACACATGCAAGGGTCCATTGCAAGGGTTTGGAGGTATTCCGATGCTCCAAAGAGCTTCTTCCTATGAAACCCTGATCTGTGGGCCCCAGATCGCCTACCCCCTAGATGTTCTTATGAAAGGGGTAGCCCAGTGGATTTTTCTCTTGTTTTATTCTTGGTTGGGTTATAGGATAATTCCAAACCATGTTTGGGCATATGTTGTGACAAGATCCAACCCGGTTTCACCGAAATGGGGAGTTCCTGCCCCCTAACAATTAAATTCCAGAACACCTTCGTTTTTAGGTGACATCGCATGTCCGAGAAGGGGTCACACTTGGGAAATAGGTTTTGTACATTTCGACATTCCACCACACTTTAATACACATCCTAGGGTCCATTGAAAGGTTTGGAGGTATTTCGATGTCCCGAAGAGCTTCTTCCTATAAAACCCTGATCCGTGGGCGTAGATCGTCTACCCCCTAGATGTTTTTATGAAAGGGGTAGCCTACTGGATTTTCCTCTTGGTTTGTGCTTGGATTTGTTATAGGATAATTCCGAACCATGTTTGGGCACAAGTTGTGACAATATCCAACCCGGTTTCACCGAAACGGGGAGTTCCCGGCCAATTAAATTCCAGGATCTTTGTTTTTTCGGTGATAGTGCATGACTACGAAGTGGGTTACACTTGGGTACCATGATTTGGACATTTCATCGTTCCACCACACTTTAATACACATGCTAGGGTCCATTGCAATGGTTTGGAGGTATTCCGATGCTCCGACGCGTTACTTCCTATGTAACCCTGATGTGTGGACCTAGAATCGTCTACCCCCTAGACTTATGAAAGGGGTATCCCGGTGGATCTTTTTGTTGGTATGTGCTTGGTTGGGTTATAGGACAATTGCAAACCAAGTTTGGCTCAATTTGTGACAAGATCCAACCCGGTTTCACCAAAACTAGGAGTTCTCGTCCCCCTAAATTTAAATTTCTAGAACACCTTCGGTTTTAGGTGACATCGCATGTCTGCGAAGGGGCCACACTTGGGAAACATTTTTTGGACATTTCAGCATTCTACCACACTTTAATTCACATTCTAGGGTCCATTGCATGGGTTTGGAGGTATTCCTATGCTCCGAGGCGCTTTTTCCTATGAAACCCTCCTCTGTGGGCCCAGAATCGTCTACCCCCTAGATGTTCTTATGAAAGGGGTATCCCCGTGGATTTTTCACTTGGTTTGTGCTTGTTTGGGTTATAGTATAATTTCAAACCATGTTTGGGCACAATTTGTGACAACATCCAACTCGGTTTCACCGAAACGGTGAGTTCTCGGCCCCCTTATAATTAAATTCCAGAACACCTTCGGTTTTAGGTGACATCGCATGTCTGCAAAGGTGTCACACTTGGGAACCAGGTTTTGGACATCTCAAAATTCCAGCACACTTTAATACACATACTAGGGTCCATTGCAAGGTTTGGAGGTATTCTGATGCCCCGAATAGCTTCTTCCTACAAAACCCTGATCCGTGGGCCTGGATCATCTACCCCCCTAGATGTTCTTATGACAAGGGTAGCCTGGTGGATTTTTCTCTTGGTTTGTGCTTGGATGGGTTATAGGGTAATTCCAAACCATGTTTCGGCACAAGTTTGACATGATCCAACCCGGTTTCACCGAAACGGGGAGTTCCTGGCCCCCTGACAGGTAAGTTTCAGGATCTTCGTTTTTAGGTAATTGCGCATGTCTACAAAGCGGGTGACACTTGGGTACTAGTTTTTGGACATTTCAGCATTCCACCATAGTTTAATACACATGCTAGGTCCATTGCAAGGGTTTGGAGGTATTCCGATGCTCCGAGGCGCTTCTTCCTATGAAACTCGGATCTGTGGGCCCTAGATCGTCTACCCCTAGATGTTCTTATGAAAGGGGTATACCGGTGGATTTTTCTCTTGGTTTGTCCCTGGTTGGGTTATAGGATAATTCCAAACCATGTTTGGGCATAAGTTGTGAAAATATCCAACCCGATTTCACCGAAATGGGGAGTTCCCACCCCCTAACAATTAAGTTCCAAAACACCTTGGTTTTTAGGTGACATTGCATGTCCGAGAAGGGGTCACACTTGGGAACCAAGTTTTGGACATTTCAACATTCCACCACACTATAATGCACATTCTAGGGTCCATTCCAAGGTTTGCAGGTATTCCGATGTCCCGAAGAGCTCCTTCCTACAAAACCCTGATCCATGGGCCTGGATCGTCTACCCTCCTAGATGTTCTTATTAAATGGGTAGCCCGGTGGATTTTTCTCTTGGTTTGTGCTTGCTTGCGTTATAGGATAATTCCAAACAATGTTTGGGCACAAGTTGTGACAAGATCCAACCCGGTTTCACCAAAACGGGGAGTTTTCGGCCCCCTAATTAAGAATTAAGTTTCAGGATCTTCGTTTTTTAGGTGATATCGCATGTCTACGAAGGGGGTGACACTTGGGTACTAGGTTTTGGACATTTCAGCATTCCACCACCGCAATTTAATACACATGCTAGGGTCCATCGCAAAGGTTTTTAGGTATTCTGATGCTCCGAAGAGCTTCTTCTAACGAAACCCTGATTTGTGGGCCCCAGATCGTCTACCCCCTAGATGTTCTTATGAAAGGGGTAGCCCGGTGGAATTTCCTCCTGATTTGTGCTTGTTTGGGTCATAGGATAATTGAAAACCATGTTTGTGCACAACATGTGACAAGATCCAACCCGGTTTCATCGAAACGGGGAGTTCCCGCCCAATTAATTTCTAGGATCTTAATTTTTTGGTGATAGTGCATGCCTACGAAGAGGGTTACACTTGGGTACCATGTTTTGGAAATTTCAGCATTGCACCACACGTTAATACACATGCTAGGTTCCATTGTAAGGGTTTAGAAGTATTCCGATGCTCCGAGGCGCTTCTTCCTATGAAACCCTGATTTGTGGGCCCAGAATCATCTACCCCCTAGATGTTCTTATGAAAGGGGTAGCCCGGTGTATTTTTCTTTTGTTTTGTGCATGGTTAGGTTATAGGACAATTGCAAATCATATTTGGGCACAATTTGTGACAATATCCAACCCGGTTTCACAAAAACTTTGAGTTCTCGGCCCCCTAATAATTAAATTTCCAGAACACCTTCGTTTCTATGTGACATCGCATGTTTGCGAAGGGGTCACAATTGGGAACCACGTTTTGGATATGCCAGCATTCCAACACACTTTAATACACATTATAGGGTCCATTGCAAGGTTTGGATGTATTCCGATGCCCCGAATAGCTTCTTCCTACAAAACCCTGATCCGTGGGCCTGGATCGTCTACCCCCTTAGATGTTCTTATGAAAGGGGTAGCCCGGTGGATTTTCCTCTTGGTTTGTGCTTGGTTGGGTCATAGGATAATTCCGAACCATGTTTGGGCACAAGTTGTGACAAGATCCAACCCGGTTTTTCACCAAAATGGAGAGTTCCCGGTAAATTAGATTCCAGGATCTTTGTTTTTTCGGTGATAGTGCATGCCTACGAAGTGGGTTACACTTGGGTACCATGTTTTGGACATTTCAGCATTCAACCACACTTTAGTACACACTCTAGGGTCCATTGCCATGGTTTGGAGGTATTCCGATGCTCCGAGGCGTTTCTTCCTATGAAACCCTGATGTGTGGGCCCATAATCGTCTACCCCTAGATATTCTTATGAAAGGGGTATCCCGGTGGATTTTTCTCTTAGTTTGTTCTTGGTTGGGTTATAGGACAATTTCAAACCAAGTTTGGGCACAATTTGTGACAAGATCCAACCCGGTTTCACCAAAACTAGGAGTTCTCGTCCCCGTAATATTTAAATTTCTAGAACACCTTCGTTTTTAGGTGACATCGCATGTTCGAGAAGGGGTCACACTTGGGAACCAGATTTTGTACATCTCAACATTCCACCACACTTTAATACACATGGTAGGGACCATTGCAAGGTTTGGAGGCATTCCGATGCTCTGAGGCGCTTCTTCCTATCAAACCCAGATCTATGGGCCCAGAATGGTCTACCCCCTAGATGTTCTTATGAAAGGGGTATCCCGGTGGATTTTTCTCTTGGTTTGTTCTTGGTTGGGTTATAGGACAATTTCAAACCAAGTTTGGGCACAATTTGTGACAAGATCCAACCCGGTTTCACCAAAACTAGGAGTTCTCGTCCCCGTAATATTTAAATTTCTAGAACACCTTCGTTTTTAGGTGACATCGCATGTTCGAGAAGGGGTCACACTTGTGAACCAGATTTTGTACATCTCAACATTCCACCACACTTTAATACACATGGTAGGGACCATTGCAAGGTTTGGAGGCATTCCGATGCTCCGAGGCGCTTTTTCCTATGAAACCCTGATTTGTGGGCCCAGAATCGTCTACCCCCTAGATGTTCTTATGAAAGGGGTAGCCCGGTGGATTTTTCACTTGGTTTGTGATTGGTTGGGTTATAGAATAATTGCAAACCATGTTTGGGCACAATTTCTGAGAAGATCCAACCAGGTTTCACCGAAACTGGGAGTTCTCGGCCCCCTAATAATTGAATTTCTAGAACACCTTCGTTTTTAGGTGACATCGCATGTCTGCAAAGGGTTCACACTTGGGAACCATTTTTTGGACATTTTAGCATTCCACCAAACTTTAATACACATGCTAGGGTCCATTGCAAGGTTTGGAGGAATTTCGATGCTCCAAAGAGCTTCTTCATATAAAACCCTGATCCGTGGGCCTAGATCGTCTACCCCCCTAGATGTTCTCATGAAAGGGGTAGCCCGGTGGATTTTCCTCTTGGTTTGTGCATGATTTGCTCATAAGATAATTCCAAACCATGTTTTGGCGCATGTTGTGACAAGATTCAACCCGGTTTCACCGAAACGGGGAGTTCCCGGCCAATTAAATTCCAGGATATTCATTTTTTGGTGATAGGGGATGCCTACAAAGCGGGTTACACTTGGGTACCATGTTTTGGACATTTAGTCATTCCACCACACTTTAATACACATGCTAGGGTCCATTGCAACGGTTTGGAGGTATTCCTATGCTCTGAGGCGCTTCTTCCTATCAAACCCAGATCTATGGGCCCAGAATGGTCTACCCCCTAGATGTTCTTATGAAAGGGGTATCCCGGTGGAATTTTCTCTTGGTTTGTTCTTGGTTGGGTTATAGGACAATTTCAAACCAAGTTTGGGCACAATTTGTGACAAGATCCAACCCGGTTTCACCAAAACTAGGAGTTCTCGTCCCCGTAATATTTAAATTTCTAGAACACCTTCGTTTTTAGGTGACATCGCATGTTCGAGAAGGGGTCACACTTGTGAACCAGATTTTGTACATCTCAACATTCCACCACACTTTAATACACATGGTAGGGACCATTGCAAGGTTTGGAGGCATTCCGATGCTCCGAGGCGCTTTTTCCTATGAAACCCTGATTTGTGGGCCCAGAATCGTCTACCCCCTAGATGTTCTTATGAAAGGGGTAGCCCGGTGGATTTTTCACTTGGTTTGTGATTGGTTGGGTTATAGAATAATTGCAAACCATGTTTGGGCACAATTTCTGAGAAGATCCAACCAGGTTTCACCGAAACTGGGAGTTCTCGGCCCCCTAATAATTGAATTTCTAGAACACCTTCGTTTTTAGGTGACATCGCATGTCTGCAAAGGGTTCACACTTGGGAACCATTTTTTGGACATTTTAGCATTCCACCAAACTTTAATACACATGCTAGGGTCCATTGCAAGGTTTGGAGGAATTTCGATGCTCCAAAGAGCTTCTTCATATAAAACCCTGATCCGTGGGCCTAGATCGTCTACCCCCCTAGATGTTCTCATGAAAGGGGTAGCCCGGTGGATTTTCCTCTTGGTTTGTGCATGATTTGCTCATAAGATAATTCCAAACCATGTTTTGGCGCATGTTGTGACAAGATTCAACCCGGTTTCACCGAAACGGGGAGTTCCCGGCCAATTAAATTCCAGGATATTCATTTTTTGGTGATAGGGGATGCCTACAAAGCGGGTTACACTTGGGTACCATGTTTTGGACATTTAGTCATTCCACCACACTTTAATACACATGCTAGGGTCCATTGCAACGGTTTGGAGGTATTCCTATGCTCTGAGGCGCTTCTTCCTATCAAACCCAGATCTATGGGCCCAGAATGGTCTACCCCCTAGATGTTCTTATGAAAGGGGTATCCCGGTGGAATTTTCTCTTGGTTTGTGCTTGGTTGGGTTATAGGATAATTGCAAACAATTTTTGGGCACAATTTGTGACAAGATCCAACCCGGTTTCACCAAAACCGGGAGTTCTCGACCCCCTAATAATTAAATTTCCATAATACCTTCCTTTTTAGGTGACAACGCATGTCTGCGAACGGGTCACACTTGGGAACCAGGTTTTGGACATTTCAGCATTCCACCACACTTTAATACACATGATAGTGTCCATTGCAAGGTTTGGAGGTATTCCGATGTCCCGGAGAGCTTCTTACTACAAAACGCCGATACGTGGGCCTGGATCGTCTACCCCCTTAGATGTTCTTATGAAAGGGGTAGCACGGTGGATTTTCCTATTTGTTTATGTTTGGTTGGGTCATAGGATAATTCCAAACCATGTTTGAGCACAAGTTGTGACAAGATCCAACCTGGTTTCACCAAAACGGGGAGTTCCTGACCAATTAAAGTCCACGATCTTCGTTTTTTTGGTGACAGCGCATGTCTAGGAAGGAGGTGACACTTGCGTACCAGGTTTTGGACATTTTATCATTCCACCACCACACTCTAATACACATGCGAGGGTCCATTGCAAAGGTTTGTAGGTATTCCGATGCTCTGAAGAGCTTCTTCTAACGAAACCCAGATTTGTGGGCCCCAGATCGTCTACCCCCTAGATGTTCTTCAGACAGGGGTAGCCCGTTGGATTTTCCTCTTAATTTGTGCTTGGTTGGGTCATAGGGTAATTCAAAACCATGTTTGGGCACAAGTTGTGAAAAGATCCAACCCGGTTTCACCGAAACGGGTTGTTCCCGGCCAATTAAATTCGAGGATCTTAATTTTTGGTGATAGTGCATGCCTACGATGCTGTAGGGTTCGCAGCATAGAAAACAAAAAATTTCCTACGATGGGAACATCTATGTACCAAGATCTATCTACTAGATACAAACAACGGGCGGATGTATATCCGTAGAGAACATACCCTTGAAGACCGACAAAGCTTAACGAGTCCAAACTCGTGGTTGATGTAGACGATCTCTTGCCGATCTCAAGATCGAGAGGAAGTCCTAGCGCCGCAAAACAACAGAGCATCCGTGCTCGCACACACGTTCGAGGCACCGAGAAACCTCCGACTCCTCGCTCCAGCGATGCAGCGGAAGCACAACTCTTTCTTGCCTAAAAGCCACCGGGAACATGTATCTCGCTAGTCCGAGACCATGGGAATAAATACTAGAGGGGGAGAGAGATCCTTCACGAGGAGGTGTGAGTGAGAGAGAGGGAGGGGGCTCCTTTTATAGGGAGAGGGGGGCACCCAAGGGGCCATGCGCCCAGCCATGGGGCTGCCCCCACCTCTTCCACATTCATGTGGGTGGACACTCCACTCACTCAAATGCCTTTCAATTCCCTCCACTAAAAAACCCACTCAAATTCCCATTAAATTTCCACCAAATTTTTTGCAAACTCTCATTAAACAAAACTCCTTTTATTTATTCAGAATTTTTTCAATTACTTTAATGATAAACATTCTCATATAACCCCTTGCTAGTATTTCATTGCACATGCAGAAACACTTTCTGCAATTTCACCCGAAAACCCGTTTCGGTATCTAGTGAAATAAATTCCTGCGCTTGTTATTCTTTTCGGCATGAAACTTTTGCTCCAAATGGATGTCGGTATCTCTTAAGTGTGTCACCCTACGGTTCGCGAATAATGCGGACATGATCGAGACCCCTCTCGGATCAATAATCAGAAGCGGGATCTGGAGACCCATACTGACTCCCACACATTCAACGATGACTTTCTTGTGATCGTCGGAACCTTTTACGCTAGTATCTTAATCCCTTTGTTTCACGATATATTACATGTCCGAGATTAGATCATCGGTATCTCCATACCTAGTTTGATCTCGTTACTGACATGCACTCTTTTCTCGTTCCCGTGATATAACATTCTAGTGATCAAATCACTTGCTTGCAAGCTAATCAATGTGATATCACCGAGAGGGCCCAGAGCATATCTATCCTTCATCGGGATGAACAAATTCCACTCTCGATCCATGGGCCTCAACATAACACTTTATGAGTTCTGAATCCATCTTTATAATCACCCTGTTACGGTGTGACGTTTGATGTTATCAAGAAACTCTTCCGGTGTTAGTGATTGACATGATCTCATGGTCTAAGGATTAGGATCACTTCGTAAGTTGTTATAGCAATATAAACTCAATGACTTTGATCGTAATGCTATACTTCGGATGAATGTTCATCACACCATTACAGTAATGTTGTGATCCCGTTATTAACAACATCCAATGTCCATGATCAGGAAACCTTGATCATCTTGTTAATCAACGAGCTGTTTATAAGAGAGGCATAACTAGGAACTTTCTGTTTGTTTATTAAACACACATGTATTAACGTTTCCGTATTAATACAATTATAGCATGCAAAATAAACATTTATCTTAAACAAGGAATACGATAATAACCACTTTATTATTGCCTCTCGGGCATATTCCCTTCAGTCTCCCACTTGCACTAGAGACAATAATCTAGTTTGAAAACTTTGTGTATTGAACACCTATGGCTTTCTGGTGTTCCAAATACGCAACTGCAAGTGGTTAACATAATCTACGGATTTGACACTTTCAGGTCCGTGTGTATTTGCATGTCTTTGTGTCTTCATGCATCACTCATTCTCCAATGAGATGGCATGATATAAATTTGGTCTTTCGGTGAGACCTTTAGTTCGTTGGGGTTAAAACACGTCGATACTATTGTCATACAATATATCTTTAGTGTTAGCCCGTTGCGAACCACACCTTCGTTTGATAACAAACTACTTGACACAAATTCTCTCCTTTGCTGCTACTATAGCAGTCATATACTTAGCCTTTTGTTGTAGTATCCGTCACAATGTCTTAACTTTGGAATTCATCCAAATCCATCATGGAAACTTTCTTTCCATTTCATTGTGCCACCCATAGTTTAAATTGAGATAAACTTAATTTGTATCTTGTGACAAAACTAGTATCAATGTAACGCTTTACAATGAACTATTTCTAATTGTTTTGTCACCTCTACACAAATATATTCTTATTTCTTCCAAAGATCATAAGAATTTCCTTACTATTGTCCAATGATCATTTTATGATTCATTCTGGTATATGCTCATAACACTTAGAGCATAGGACATATCTGGATGTGTACATATCATGGTATGATTGAGCAAATCATTCTTGTGATTTTACTCATCAAGTGTCAAAGCACTTGAATCTTGTTTCACTTACCAAGTGTCGATACACTTGAATCTTGATTCAATTCCTTTCCATGCGAGAAGAACCGTTTCTTGTTGTTTCTATATTGAAGTCCTTCAATATCTCATATATGTACATTTGGCACAACCATATTAGCATCACAGTCTATCCACTATAGACATTCATGCTAAATATTCGGGTTTTGCCTAAGTTTTTCATCGAAATGAAATTCTTAACCTTTGTCAATAAAAGATACATCATTTCTAATCAACAAAATGTCCTCCACATAATTTATTAGAAATATGTCTTAGTGGTCCCACTTAATTTCTTGCAAATGCAAGTATCTTCATCGTCTCCTGATGAAAAACTCCTTTTTCATCATGGTGAAGATTCCAACTCCGCGATGCTTACTTCAACCATTGAAGTTTGCATGCCCCTTTTAGCATCCTTTGAATTAACAGAACCCTTTAGATTGTGTCATGTACACGTCCTAGGTAACCATTCTATTAGAAGAACTTTGTTTTGTTTATTCATCTACCATATAACAAATTATCTGTAGTGGTTGCTACTTTAATCCGTCCAGACTAAATATCGCTATGAAAGATCAAATCTTGTCATAGTCAACTCCTTGAACATTGTCGTAAAATACTTTACCGATATGTCGACTATTTCATAGATGTAAAACATCCATGTCTGTTTCTTTATAGATCCAAATACGACCGATAGGTTTTTACACCTTTCCGGAGGATCTTCCAAGTTCAAAACTTGATTTCTCGTGTATGGAACGATCACGGATTTTATGGCTTCAAGCCATTTGACAGAGTCAGGGCCCATCATCGCTTCTTTTCATGTAGTCGGTTCATCATTGTCAAACAATAATGATTTACTCTCAAATCTCGGTATTTGATTGTTTATCCGACCGACTTGGTTCAATCAGAACTTAGACCTTTGTGACCACAACCTTTGAGGAACGTGAGCCATGAGCATTTAGTCTGCCTCCGGAACATTTTCCGGCGCTGTGCAACTCAGCACATATAGCTAAGGTTCGTTAACCTTATCAAAGTTCTATTGTCCTCCCACTTAACATTTATGAAAATTCCTTCTTCAAGAAATTTCATGTTTCAAGCGACAAACCCTTTTGTCCTTGGTGTTATGGAGGAATAACCAATTGTTATTCGAAATAACCTAGAAAGACATGCTCATCTGACTTCGGTTGTAAACATCTTACTTATGTTTAGCATACCAAAATTTAAGAAATGACAACTTGGGTTTTACCCAAACCATAACTTCCATGGTGTCATTTCAACGGATCAAGATGGAGCTCTTTTCAGTGTAAAAAGCGGAAGTCTCTAAAGCTTCAATCTTTTAAAACATAATGGCAGTTTTATAAATAACACCTTTGATCCAACCATGTCAAACAAGGTTTCATTACAAATCTCAAACACTCCATACTCCTATGGTGTTTCGGGAGATGTAAATCTAGGTGTTTTGCTAAACTTGCAACTCAAATAAATCCCTTTATGATAAAATCATAATTCATTTATTTTTATTGTTACAATTGTAACTCAAATAAATCCCTTATGATAAAATCATAAACCATTTATTTTCTTGTTACAATGATTTTCACTTCATCTTGAAAGTCTTTGAACGTCTTCAAATATTTCATACTTCTTTATCATTAAGTGAACATTCACTCAAATTTCCGAAGAAAGCATATGAAGTTGAAATCCATCGCTTACGACTATACATAATGGACTACACACATCGTTATGTATAAATTCCAATAATTTAGTCGTTCGTTCTTCTTTGGCCTTTGAACGAAGTTTTAATTATCACGTGGAAAGTCTCACAAGCGTCACTTGATCAAATCAAAGACTCCAAAAATCCATGAATATGGAGATTCTTCATGTTTTCTTTCCAATATAATTTAAACAGCGATGTCACTTCGTAAGTGATCTTTCAATCATTTGTCTTGCGACATTTTAGCATTAGGTTTTATGGATGTGATTTCTCCAAGGTTTTATGGATGTGATTTCTCCAACTAGATTTGTAAATCATCCATCTTATATGGAATACGGTAATTATTTGAACAACCTTTGTTCTCATAATACCTGATTCAAATAACAATTATTAAAACAAATCTTGAAGTCAAGCTTTGATGTCAACGAGAAATACAAACAACGGTTTGTTTGTTTTCGATGAACATCATCACATATTCTCTTGCTAGTTACTTAGGCCATTGTGGTTCATGAATTGCGTCGTTCTGTATGAAATTTCATACCAACCAATTCGGTATACAATACCCAAGAACCACATTGTTTAACAAGCAAAGAATACAACCATAACATGTATATCATATATATACCTAAATTGGATATTTCCAATCTTTTCTTTTCTGCCAAATATATTTTATAGATTCTCTTTCAGCATTTCCTTTTCCTTTTTAAAAGAATCTATCAACATCAAAAGTGGCTCCATATACATGACACATAGTCCAAAGCGTGTATATTCAAATAATAATACCTTTGGACTTGCACTTTGAATTAGATCACCAACATCAAAATGATCGCTATTCTTTCAAAATCCATTCTTTAGTAATATTTTAGTGTAGTAAAATTTTTACATACATATTCTATTCACCCTTATCATGACGACTTTCATGATCAAGCTACTTTAGCTTATAAAGGCAAATCGTGAGTATAACATTACTTTCCAAAACCCCTTTGGATGATTAGGATGTCTAGCATCTCCAACCTTTGTAAATTCTCATCCAATATGAGAATGTATATTATACTCTATCATATTGCAACCAAAACATTGTTTCAGATATCGATATATCTGCCACACATGATGGTTTCTGAAACAATTCTTTCAGCTCCTAGATAATCTCGATATTTAAATCAAGAATCATGGAGGCAAACATGATACTTAAGATACTAACACTGGAATTGTTACTCTCGATTTAATACAAACTATTAAATTTCACGGAGTAAATAGAGTTTGCTGAAAGTTTGCAATAGGACTTTAAACTTTAGATTGACACTCAACACAATATGATACCAGTTTGTAAAGTAAATATCCAGAATTCTATAGTTCAATTATCTCAATTACAACTAAGCATAAAGTGGTGAACGATTGCCAGTGACTACAACAAATTATGCAAATTCACTTTGATTTAATTTATGATAAACTGAGTTCTACTAATCCAAATTAGAAATGAACTCCCACTCAAAAACGACATCCCTCGTGTCTTTTTGGTGATTACATGAACCAAATCCACTACACCAAGTCCGATCATCACGTGAGTCGGTGTAGCTTCAAAGGCGAGCATCCATATGGTCATCATATCAAAAACATATGACTCATGCTTAACCTTTCGGTCCGTGTTCCGAGGCCATGTCTGTACATGCTAGGCTCGCCAAGTAAGAACCTTAGTATTCGCGTGTGTAACTGTCTTACATCCGAGATATGCTCGTGGATTCAAGTACACCCGATCATCACGTGATGTCTTGAAGCGACAAAACATTGTCAGTGCATACTTAAGGAAGAACACATTCTTATCTTGATATCTAAATAAGGGATCATCTTATTATGCTAATAAAACGCCAAACAAGCAATATAAGATGCTATCAAACATCACATGTTTATTAGTGGAATGATATGGTTCCCGCATATGATCTCCATCATGTGCACCGTGGTATGATCTCTATCATACCTTTATGTGTAAGGCCAAGGTCTATGGAACTTACACGCTATGTGTGTTGTAAGAGTATCATCTCATACTTCTACTTACAACATCACCATATCATATCACTAGCCCAGCAACAGTCTAAACTAGACGCCTCTAATTTAGGGCTTTCAAAGATAGAACCGTTCTTACCTACGAACATGAACCACAACGAGGATAACCAAATTGTTGACAACTCGTTGCAAATTAGATATTGAGTATAGTAGGAGAGACAGACACCCGCTAGCCACTTATGCAAAACTAGTTGCATGTCAAGCGTGGAACAGGTCTCATGTGCGAGGACATGTAAAGTTTGTCCGGGCCGCTTCATCCCACTATGCCACCAATATCCAAAGTACAACTAAGAAGCAATAAAATGATCATCATCGCCCACATACTCATATGTTTACTACCCGTGCAAAGTATCTACGCATAGATCCGGCTCTGATACCACTTAGGGTTCGCAGCATAGAAAACAAAATTTTTCCTACGATGGGAACAACTATGTACCAAGATCTATCTACTAGATACAAACAACGGGCGTATGTATATCCATAGAGAACATACCCTTGAAGACCGACAAAGCTTAACGAGTCCAAACTCGTGGTTGATGTAGACGATCTCTTGCCGATCTCAAGATCGAGAGGAAGTCCTAGCGCCGCAAAACAACAGCGCATCCGTGCTCGCACACACGTTCGAGGCACCGAGCAACCTCCGCCTCCTCGCTCCAGCGATGCAGCGGAAGCACAACTCTTTCTTGCTGAAAAGCCACCGGGAACATGTATCTCGCTAGTCCGAGACCATGGGAATAAATACTAGAGGGGGAGAGAGATCCTTCATGAGGAGGTGTGAGTGAGAGAGAGGAAGGGGGGATCCTTTTATAGGGAGAGGGGGGGCACCCAAGGGGCCATGCGCCCAGCCATGGGGCTGCCCCCACCTCTTCCACATTCATGTGGGTGGACACTCCACTCACTCAAATGCCTTTCAATTCCCTCCACTCAAAAACCCACTCAAATTCCCATTAAATTTCCACCAAATTTAATGCAAACTCTCATTAAATAAAACTCCTTTTATTTATTCAGAATTTTGTCAATTAATTTAATGACAAAAATTCTCATATAACCCCTTGCTAGTATTTGATTTCACATGCAGAAACACTTTCTGCAATTTCACCCGAAAACCCGTTTCGGTATATAGTGAAATAAATTCCTGCGCTTGTTATTCTTTTCGGCATGAAACTTTTGCTCCAAATGGATGTCGGTGTCTCTTAAGTGTGTCACCGTACGGTTCGCGAATAATGCGGACATGATCTAGACCCCTCTCGGATCAATAATCAGAAGCGGGATCTGGAGACCCATACTGACTCCCACACATTCAACGATGACTTTCTTGTGATCGTCGGAACCTTTTACGCTAGTATCTTAATCCCTTTGTTTCACGATATATTACATGTCCGAGATACGATCATCGGTATCTCCATACCTAGTTTGATCTCTTTACTGACATGCACCCTTTTCTCGTTCCCGTGATATAACATTCTAGTGATTAAATCACTTGCTTGCAAGCTAATCAATGTGATATCACCGAAAGGGCCCAGAGCATATCTATCCATCATCGGGATGAACAAATTCAACTCTTGATCCATGGGCCTCAACATAACACTTTACTAGTTCTGAATCCATCTTTATAATCATCCTGTTACGGTGTGACGTTTGATGTTATCAAGAAACTCTTCCGGTGTTAGTGATTGACATGATCTCATGGTCTAAGGATTAGGATCACTTCGTAAGTTGTTATAGCAATATAAACTCAATGACTTTTATCGTAATGCTATACTTCGGATGAATGTTCATCACACCATTACACTAATGTTGTGATCCCGTTACTAACAACATCCAATGTCCATGATCAGGAAACCTTGATCATCTTGTTAATCAACGAGCTAGTTTACAAGAGAGGCATAACCAGGAACTTTCTGTTTCTTTATTAAACACACATGTATTAACGTTTCCGTATTAATACAATTATAGCATGCAAAATAAACATTTACCATAAACAAGGAATACGATAATAACCACTTTATTATTGCCTCTCGGGCATATTTCCTTCAGAAGCAGGTTACACTTGGGTACCATGTTTTGGACATTTCAGCATTCCACCACACGTTAATACACATGATAGGGTCCATTGCAAGGGTTTGGAAGTATTCCAATGCTCTGAGGCGCTTCTTCCTATGAAACCCTGATCTGTGGGCCCAAAATCGTCTACCCCCTAGATGTTCTTATGAAAGGGGTAGCCGGTGGATTTTTCTTTTGTTTTGTGCTTGGTTGGGTTATAGGACAATTGCAAAGCATATTTGTGCACAATTTGTGACAAGATCCATCCCGGTTTCACCAAAATTGGGAGTTCTTCGCCCCCTAATAATTAAATTTCCAAAACACCTTCGTTTTTAGGTGACATCGCATGTCTGCGAAGGGGTCACAATTGGGAACAACATTTTGGATATTTTAGCATTCCAACACACTTTAATACACATTTTAGGGTCCATTGCAAGGATTGGAGGTATTCCTATGCCCCGAAGAGCTTCTTCCTACAAAACCCTGATCCGTGGGCCTGGATCGTCTACCCCCTAGATGTTCTTATGAAAGGGTTAGCCTGGTGGATTTTCCTATTGGTTTGTGCTTGGTTGGGTCATAGGATAATTCCAAACCATGTTTGGGCACAAGTTGTGACAAGATCCAACCCGGTTTCACCAAAACGGAGAGTTCCCGGCCAATTAAATTCCAGAATCTTCGTTTTTCGGTGATAGTGCATGCCTACGAAGCGGGTTACACTTGGGTCCCATGTTTTGGACATTTCAGCATTCCACCACACTTTAATACAGATGCTAGGGTCTATTTCAAGGGTATGGAGGTATTCCGATGCTTCGAGGCACTTCTTCCTATTAAACCCTGATCTATGGGCCCAGAATCGTCTACCCCCTAGATGTTCTTATGAAAGTGGTAGCACGGTGTATTTGTCACTTGGTTTGTGCTTTGTTGCATTATAGGATAACTGAAACCATGTTTGGCCACAATTTGTGGCAAGATCCAACCCGGTTTCACCTAAACTGGGAGTTTTTGACCCCCTGATAATTAAATTTCTAGAACACCTTGGTTAATAGGTGACATCGCATGTCTGCGAAGGGGTCACACTTGGGAACCAGGTTTTGGACATTTCAACATTCCACCACATGTTAATACACATGCTAGGGTCCATTGCAAGGTTTGGAGGTATTCTGATGTCCCGAAGACCTTCTGCCTACAAAACCCTGATCCGTGGTCCTGGATCGTCTACCCCCTAGATGTTATTATGAAAGGGGTATCCCTGTGGATTTTCCTCTTGGTTTGTGCTTGGTTGGGCCATAGGATACTTCCAAACCATGTATGGGCACAAGTTGTGACAAGATCGAACCCGTTTTCACCGAAACAGGGAGTTCCCACCCCCTAACAATTAAGTTTCAGGATCTTTGGTTTTAGGTGACATCGCATGTTTGCAAAGGGGTCACACTTGGGAACCAGGTTGTGGACATTTCAAAATTACACCACACTTTAATACACATGCTAGGGTCCATTACAAGGTATGGAGGTATTCCAATCCCCGAAGAGCTTCTTCCTACAAAACCATGATCCGTGGGCATCGATCGTCTACCCCCCTGTATGTTCTTATGAAAGGTGTAGCCTGGTGGATTTTTCTCTTGGTTTCTGCTTGTTTGTGTTATAGGATAATTCCAAACCATGTTTGGGCACAAGTTGTGACTTGATTCAACCCGGTGTCACCAAAATGGGGAGTTCCCGGCCCCCTAACAATTAAGTTTCAAGATTTTTGTTTTTAGGTAATAGTGCATGTCTACGAAGGGGTGACACTTGGGTACTAGGTTTTGGACATTTCAGAATTCCACCATACTTTAATACACATGCTAGGGTCCATTGCAAAGGTTTGGAGGTATGCCGATGCTCCGAGGCGCTTCTTCCTATGAAACTAGATCTGTGGACCCTAGATCGTCTACCCCCTAGATGTTCTTGTCAAAGGGGTAGCCCAGTGGATTTTTCTCTTGGTTGGGTTATAGGATAATTCCAAACCATTTTTGGGCATATGTTGTGACAAGATCCAACCCGGTTTCACCGAAATGGGGAGTTCCCGGCCCCCTAACAATTAAATTCCAGAACAACCTTGATTTTATGTGACATCGCATGTCCGAGAAGGGGTCACGCTTGGGAACCAGGTTTTGGACATTTCAACATTCCACCACACTTCAATACACATGGTAGGGTCAATTGCAAGGTTTGGAGGTATTCCGATGCTCCAAGGCGCTTCTTCCTATGAAACCCTGATATGTGGGCCCAGAATCATCTACCCCTAGATGTTCTTATGAAATGGGTAGAGCGGTGGATTTTTATCTTGTTTTGTGCTTGGTTGGGTTATAGGATAATTGGAAACCATGATTAGGCACAATTTGTGACAATATCCAACCCGGTTTCACCGAAACTAGAGTTCTTGACCACCTAATAATTAAATTTCCAGAACACCTTCGTTTTTAGGTGACGTGGCATGTCTGTGAAGGGGTCACACTTGGGAACCAGGTTTTGGACATTTCAGAATTCCACCACACATTAATACACATGATATGGTCTATTCCAAGGTTTGGAGGTATTCTGATGCCCTGAAGAGCTTCTTCCTACATAACCCTGATCCGTGGGCCCATATCGTCTGTCCCTAGATGTTCTTATGAAAGGGGTAGCCCGGTGGATTGTCCTCTTGGTTTGTGCTTGGTTGGGTCATAGGATAATTCCAAACCATGTTTGGGCACAAGTTGTGACAAGATCCAACCCGGTTTCACCGAACCGGGGAGTTCCCGGACCCCTAACAATTAAGTTTCAGGATCTAAGTTTTTAGGTGATAGCGCATGCCTATGAAGGGGTGACACTTGGGTACCCGGTTTTGGACATTTCAGCATTCCACCTTACTTTAATACACATGCTAGGTTCCATTGCAAGGTTTGGAGGTATTTTGATGTGCTCCGAAGAGCTTCTTCTAACGAAACCCTGATTTGTGGGCCCCGAATCTTCTACCCCCTAGATGTTCTTCTGACAAGGGTAGCCCGGTGGATTTTCCTCTTGGTTTATGATTGGTTGGGTCAGAGGATAATTCAAAACCATATTTTGGCACAAGTTGTGACAAGATCCAACCCGGTTTCGCCAAAACGGGGAGTTCCCAGCCAATTAAATTCTAGTATATTCGTTTTTTCGGTGATAGTGCATGCCTACGAAGCGGGTTACACTTGGGTACCATGTTTTAAACATTTCAGGATTCCACCACACTTTAATACACATGCTAGGGTACATTACAAGGGTTTGAAGGTTTTCCGATGCTCTGAGGCGCTTCTTCCTATGAAATCCTAATCCGTGGGCCCACAATCGTGTACCCCCTAGCTGTTCTTATGAAAGGGGTTGCCCGGTAGATTTTTATCTTGGTTTGTGCTTGGTTGGGTTATAGGATAATTGCAAACCATATTTGGGCACAATTTGTGACAAGATCCAACCCGGTTTCACAAAAACTGGGAGTTCTCGGCCCCCTAATAATTAAATTTCTAGAACACCTTCGTTTTTAGGTGACATCGCATGTCTGCGAAGGGGTCACACTTGGGAACCATGTTTTGTACATTTCAGCATTCCACCACACTTTAATACACATGCTAGTGTCCATTGCAAGGTTTCGAGGTTTTCCGATGTCCCGGGGAGGTTCTTACTACAAAACCCTGATACGTGGGCCTCGATCATCTACCCCCTTAGATGTTCTTATGAAAGGGGTATCCCGGTGGATTTTCCTATTTGTTTGTGCTTGGTTGGGTCATAGGATAATTCCAAACCATGTTTGGGCACAAGTTGTGACAAGATCCAACCCGGTTTCACCGAAACGGGAAGTTCCCGGCCCCCTAACCATTAAGTTTCAACATCTAAGTTTTTAGGTGATAGCGCATGTCTACGAAGGGGGTGACACTTGGGTACCAGGTTTTGGACATTTCAGCATTCCATCGCACTTTAATACACATGCTAGGGTCCATTGCATGGTTTGGAGGTATTCCGATGCGCTCCGAAGAGCTTCTTCTAACGAAACCATGATTTGTGGGCCCCGGATCATCTACCCCCTTGATGTTCTTCTGACATGGGTAGCCCGGTGGATTTTCCTCTTGGTTTTTGCTTGGTTGGGTCATAGGATAATTCGAGACCATGTTTGTGCACAAGTTGTGACAAGATCCAACCCGGTTTCACCGAAACGGGGAGTTCACGGCCAATTAAATTCCACGATCTTCGTTTTTTCGGTGATAGTGCATGCCTACAAAGCGGGTTACACTTGGGTACCATGTTTTGGACATTTCAGCATTCCACCACAGTTTAATACACATGCTAGAGTCCATTGGCAAGGTTTGGAGGTATTCTGATCCCCCGAAGAGCTTCTTCCTATAAAACACTGATACGTGGGCCTGGATCGTCTACCCCCTAGATGTTCTTATGAAAGGGGTAGCCTGGTGGATTTTCCTCTTGGTTTGTGCTTGGTTGGGGCATAGGATAATACCAAACCATGTTTGGGCACAAGTTTTGACAAGATCCAACCCGGTTTCACCAAAACGGAGAGTTCCCGGCCAATTAAATTCCAGGATCTTCGTTTTTCGATGATAGTGCATGCCTACAAAGCGGGTTACACTTGGGTCCCATGTTTTGGACATTTCAGCATTCCACCACACTTTAATACAGATGCTAGGGTCCATTTCAAGGGTATGGAGGTATTCCTATGCTCCGAGGCACTTCTTCCTATTAAACCCTGATCTATGGGCCCAGAATCGTCTACCCCCTAGATGTTCTTATTAAAGTGGTAGCACGGTGTATTTTTCACTTGGTTTGTGCTTTGTTGGGTTATAGGATAACTGAAACCATGTTTGGCCACAATTTGTGGCAAGATCCAACCCGGTTTCACCAAAACTGGGAGTTTTCGACCCCCTGATAATTAAATTTCTAGAACACCTTGGTTAATAGGTGACATCGCATGTCTGCGAAGGGGTCACACATGGGAACCAGGTTTTGGACATTTCAACATTCCACCACACGTTAATACACATGCTAGGCTCCATTGCAAGGTTTGGAGGTATTCTGATGTCCCCAAGACCTTCTGCCTACAAAACCCTGATCTGTGGTCCTGGATCGTCTACCCCCCTAGATGTTATTATGAAAGGGGTATCCCTGTGGATTTTCCTCTTGGTTTGTTCTTGGTTGGGTCATAGGATACTTCCAAACCATGTATGGGCTCAAGTTGTGACAAGATCAAACCCGTTTTCACTGAAACAGGGAGTTCCCACCCCCTAACAATTAAGTTTCAGGATCTTCGGTTTTAGGTGACATCGCATGTTTGCAAAGGGGTCACACTTGGGAACCAGTTTGTGGACATTTCAAAATTACACCACACTTTAATACACATGCTAGGGTCCATTGCAAGGTATGGAGGTATTCCAATGCCCGAAGAGCTTCTTCCTACAAAACCCTGATCCGTGGGCATCGATCGTCTACCCTCCTGTATGTTCTTATGAAAGGTGTAGCCCGGTGGATTTTTCTCTTGGTTTCTGCTTGTTTATGTTATAGGATAATTCCAAACCATGTTTGGGCACAAGTTGTGACATGATTCAACCCGGTTTCACCGAAATGGGGAGTTCCCGCCCCCCTAACAATTAAGTTTCAAGATTTTCGTTTTTAGGTAATAGTGCATGTCTACGAAGGGGGTGACACTTGGGTACTAGGTTTTGGACATTTCATAATTCCACCGTAATTTAATACACATAATAGGGTCCATTGCAACGGTTTGGAGGTATTCCGATGCTCTGAGGCGCTTCTTCCTATGAAACCCAGATCTGTGGGCCCTAGATCGTCTACCCCCAAGATGTTCTTATCAAAGGGGTAGCCCGGTGGATTTTTCTCTTGGTTGGGTTATAGGATAATTCCAAACCATGTTTGGGCATATGTTGTGACAAGATCCAACCCGGTTTCACCGAAATGGGGAGTTCCCGGCCCCCTAACAATTAAATTCCAGAACAACCTTGATTTTATGTGACATCGCATGTCCGAGAAGGGGTCACGCTTGGGAACCAGGTTTTGGACATTTCAACATTCCACCACACTTCAATACACATGGTAGGGTCAATTGCAAAGTTTGGAGGAATTCCGATGCTCCGAGGCGCTTCTTCCTATGAAACCCTGATCTGTGGGCCCAGAATCTTCTACCCCCTAGATTTTCTTATGAAATGGGTAGAGCGGTGGATTTTTATCTTGGTTTGTGCTTGGTTGGTTTATAGGATAATTGCAAACCATTTTTGGGCACAATTTGTGACAATATCCAACCCGGTTTCACCAAAACTAGAGTTCTTGACCACCTAATAATTAAATTTCCAGAACACCTTCGTTTTTAGGTGACGTGGCATGTCTGTGAAGGGGTCACACTTGGGAACCAGGTTTTGGACATTTCAGAATTCCACCACACGTTAATACACATGCTATGGTCCATTGCAAGGTTTGGAGGTATTCTAATGCCCTGAAGAGCTTCTTCCTACAAAACCCTGATCCGTGGGCCCAGATCGTCTGTCCCTAGATGTTCTTATGAAAGGGATAGCCCGGTGGATTTACCTCTTGGTTTGTGCTTGGTTGGGTCATAGGATAATTCCAAACCATGTTTGGGCACAAGTTGTGACAAGATCCAACCCGGTTTCACCGAAACGGGGAGTTCCCGGACCCCTAACAATTAAGTTTCAGGATCTAAGTTTTTAGGTGATAGCGCATGTCTACGAAGGGGTGACACTTGGGTACCAGGTTTTGGACATTTCAGCATTCCACCTTACTTTAATACACATGCTAGGTTCAATTGCAAGGTTTGGAGGTATTTTGATGTGCTCCGAAGAGCTTCTTCTAACAAAACCCTGATTTGTGGGCCCCGAATCTTCTACCCCCTAGATGTTCTTCTGACAAGGGTAGCCCGGTGGATTTTCCTCTTGGTTTATGATTGGTTGGGTCATAGGATAATTCAAAACCATATTTTGGCACAAGTTGTGACAAGATCCAACCCGGTTTCGCCAAAATGGGGAGTTCCCAGGCAATTAAATTCCAGTATCTTCGTTTTTTTGGTGATAGTGCGTGCCTATGAAGCGGGTTACACTTGGGTAACATGTTTTAAACATTTCAGCATTTCAAGACACTTAAATACACATGCTAGGGTACATTACAAGGGTTTGGAGGTTTTCCGATGCTCTGAGGCGCTTCTTCCTATGAAATCCTAATCCGTGGACCAGAATCGTGTACCCCCTAGATGTTCTTATGAAAGGGGTAGCCCGGTGGATTTTTCTCTTGGTTTGTGCTTGGTTGGGTATAGGATAATTGCAAACCATATTTGGGCACAATTTGTGACAAGATCCAACCCGGTTTCACCAAAACTGGGAGTTCTCGGCCCCCTAATAATTAAATTTCTAGAACACCTTCATTTTTAGGTGACATCGCATGTCTGCGAAGGGGTCACACTTGGGAACCATGTTTTGGACATTTCAGCATTCCACCACACTTTAATACACATGCTAGTGTCCATTGCATGGTTTCGAGGTATTCCGATGTCCCGGAGAGCATCTAAGTTTTTAGGTGATAGCGCATGTCTACGAAGGGGGTGACACTTGGGTACCAGGTTTTGGACATTTCAGCATTCCATCGCACTTTAATACACATGCTAGGGTCTATTGCATGGTTTGGAGGTATTCCGATGCGCTCCGAAGAGCTTCTTCTAACGAAACCATGATTTGTGGGCCCCGGATCATCTACCCCCTAGATGTTCTTCTCACATGGGTAGCCCGGTGGATTTTCCTCTTGGTTTTTGCTTGGTTGGGTCATAGGATAATTCGAGACCAAAATGGGGAGTTCACGGCCAATTAAATTCCAGGATCTTCGTTTTTTCGGTGATAGTGCATGCCTACAAAGCGGGTTACACTTGGGTACCATGTTTTGGACATTTCAGCATTCCACCACACTTTAATACACATGCTAGAGTCCATTGCAAGGTTTGGAGGTATTCTGATGCCTCGAAGAGCTTCTTCCTATAAAACACTGATCCGTGGGCCTGGATCATCTAACCCCTAGATGTTTTTATGAAATGGGTAGCCCGGTGTATTTTACTCTTGGTTTGTGCTTGGTTGGGTCATAGGATAATTCCAAACCATGTTTGGGCACAAGTTGCGACAAGATCCAACCTGGTTTCACCGAAACGGGGAATTCTCGGCCAATTAAATTCCAGGATCTTTGTTTTTTCGGTGATAGTGCATGCCTATGAAGCCGGATACACTTGGGTACCATCTTTTGCACATTTCATCATTCCACCAAACTTTAATACACATTCTAGGGTCCATTGCAAGGGTTTCGAGGTATTCTGATGCTCCAAGGCACTTCTTCCTATGAAACCCTTATATGTGGGCCCATAATGGTCTACCCCCTAGATGTTCTTATGAAAGGGGTAACCCGGTGGATTTTTCTCTTGGTTTGTGCATGGTTGGGTTATAGTATAATTGCAAACCATGTTTGGACACAATTTGTGACAAGATCCAACCCGGTTTCACCGAAACTAGGAGTTCTCGCCCCCCCCCTAATATGTAAATTACAAGAACACCTTCGTTTTAGGTGACATCGCTTGTCTCCGAAGGGGTCACACTTGGGAACCAGGTTTGGGACATTTCAGCATTCCAACACACTTTAATACACATTCCAGGGTCCATTGCAAGGTTTGGAGGTATTCCGATGCCCCGAAGAGCTTCTTCCTACAAAACCCTGATCTATGGGCTTGGATCGTCTACCCCTAGATTTTCTTATGAAAGGGGTAGTTTGGTGTATTTTCCTCTTGGTTTGTGCTTGGTTGGGTCATAGGATAATTCCAAACCACGTTTGGGCACAAGTTGGGACAAGATCCAACCCGGTTTCACCAAGACGGGGAGTTCCCGGCCAATTAAATTCCATGATCTTCGTTTTTTGGGTGATAGTGCATGTCTACAAAGCGGGTTACACTTGGGTACCATGTTTTGGACATTTCAGAATTCCACTACACTTTAATACACATGCTAGGGTCCATTGCAAGGGTTTGGAGGTATTCCGATGCTCCGAGGCGATTCTTCCTATGAAACCCTGATTTGTGGGCCCGGAATGGTCAACCCCCTAGATGTTCGTATGAAAGGGGTAACCCGGAGGATTCTTATCTTGGTTTGTGATTGGTTTCACCGGAATAGGGAGTTCCTGGCCCCCTAACAATTAAATTCCAGAACACCTTCGTGTTTAGGTACTAGTGCATGTCTGCAAAGAGGGTGACACTTGTGAACCAGGTTTTGTACATTTTCAACATTCCACCACACTTTAATACACATGCTAGGGTCCATTGCAAGGGATTGGAAATATTCTGCTGATCCGAAGCGATTCCTCCTATGAAACCCTGATCTATGGGCCCTGCATCGTCTACCCCCTAGATTTTCTTATGAAAGGGGTAGCCCGGTGGATCTTTCTCTTGGTTTGTGCTTGGTTGGGTTATAGGATAATTCCAAACCATGATTGGGCACAAGTTGTGACATGATCCAACCCATTTTCACCGAAACGGGGAATTCTCGGCCTGTTAACAATTAAGTTTCAGGATCTTCGTTTTTAGGTAATAGCGCATGTCTACGAAGGGGGTGACACTTGGGTACTAGGTTTTGGACATTTCAGCATTCCACCATACTTTAATACACATGCTAGGGTCCAATGCAAGGGTTTGGAGATATCCCGATGCTCCGAGACGCTTCTTCCTATGAAACCCTGATCTGTGGGCCCCAAATCGCTTACCCCCTAGATGTTCTTATGAAAAGGGTAGCCCGGTGGATTTTTCTCTTGGTTTGTGCTTGGTTGGGTTATAGGATAATTAAAAACCATGTTTGGGCATCAGTTGTGACAAGATCCAACCCGGTTTCACCGAAATGGGGAGTTCCCGTCCACTAACAATTAAATTCCAGAACACCTTCGTTTTTAGGTGACATCGCATGTCTGTGAAGGGGTCACACTAGGGAACCTGGTTTTGGACATTTCAGCATTCCACCACACTTTAATACACATGCTAGGGTCCATTGCAAGGTTTGGCGGTATTCCGATGTCCGGAGAGCTTCTTACTACAAAACCTTGATCTGTGGGCCTAGATCGTCTACCCCCTAGATATTCTTATGAAAGGGGTAACCCGATGGATTTTCCTATTTGTTTGTGCTTGGTTGGGTCATAGGATAATTCCAAACCATGTTTGGGCACAAGTTGTGACAAGATCCAACCCGGTTTCACTGAAACGTTAAGTTCCCGGCCCCCGAACCATTAAGTTTCAGGATGTCTACGAAGGGGGTGACACTTGGGTACCAGGTTTTGGACATTTCAGTATTCCACCACACTTTAATCCACATGCGAGGGTCCATTTCAAGGTTTGGAGGTATACCGATGCGCTCCGATGAGTTTCTTCTAACGAAACCGTGATTGGTGATTACACTTGGGTACCATGTTTTGGACATTTCAGCATTCCACCACACTTTAATACACATACTAGGGTCCATTGCAAGGGTTTGGAGGTATTCCGATGCTCCGAGGCGGTTCTTCCTATCAAACCCTGATTTGTGGGCCCGGAATGGTCTACCCCTAGATGTTCTTATGAAAGGGGTTGCCCGGAGGATTTTTTTCTCTTGGTTTGTGATTGGTTGGGTTATAGCATAATTGAAAACCATGTTTGGGCACAATTTGTGACAAGATCCAACCCGGTTTCATCGAGACTGGGGGCTCTCGACCCCCTAATAATTAAATTTCCTGAACTCCTTAGGTTTTAGGTGACATGGCATGTCTGCGAAGGGGTCACGCTTGGGAACCAGGTTTTGCACATTTCAGCATTCCACCACACTTTAATACACACGCTAGGGTCCATTGCAAGATTTGTAGGTATTCCGATGTCCCGAAGAGCTTCTTCCTACAAAACCCTGCTCCGTGGGCCTGGATCGAGTACCCCCTAGATGTTCTTAAGAAAGGGGTAGCCCGGTGGATTTTCCTCTTGGTTTGTTCTTGGTTGGGTCATAGGATAATTCCAAACCATGTTTGGGCACAAGTTGTGACATGATCCAACCCGGTTTCACCGAAACGGGGACTTCCCGGACCCCTAACAATTAAGTTTTAGGATCTAAGTTTTTACGTGATAGCGCATGTCTACGAAGGGGGTGACACTTGGGTACCAGGTTTTGGACATTTCAGCATTCCACCTTACTTTAATACACATGCTATGTTCCATTGCAAGGCTTGGAGGTATTTCGATGTGCTCCGAAGAGCTTCTTCTAACGAAACCCTGATGTGTGGGCCCCGGATCATCTACCCCCTAGATGTTCTTCTGAGAGGGGTAGCCCGGTGGATTTTCCTCTTGGTTTGTGCTTGGTTGGGTTATAGGATAATTCGAAACCATGTTTGGGCACAAGTTCTAACAAGATCCAACCCAGTTTCACCGAAACGGGGAGTTCATGGCCAATTAAAATCCAGGATCTTCCTTTTTTCGGTGATAGTGCATGCCTGCGAAGCTGGTTACATTTGGGTACCATGTTTTGGACATTTCAGCATTCTGCCAAACTTTAGTACACATGCTAGGGTCCATTTCAAGGGTTTGTAGGTATTCCGATGCTCGGAGGCGCTTCTTCCTACAAAATCCTGATCTGTGGGGCCAGAATCATCTACCCCCTAGATGTTCTTATGAAAGGGGTAGCCCGGTGGATTTTTCTCTTGGTTTGTGCTTGGTTGGGTTATAGGATAATTACAAACCATGTTTTGGCACAATTTGTGACAAGATCCAACCTGGTTTCATCGAAACTGGCAGTTCTCGGCCCCCTAATAATTAAATTTCTAGAACGCCTTCGTTTGTAGGTCACATCGCATGTCTGCGAAGCGGTCAAACCTGGGACCCAGGTTTTGGAAATTTCATCATTCCACCCTTTAATACACATTCTGGCATCCCGCAAAACCGCTACTAGAAAATCGCGTTGTTTTTGTGCATTGCATTTGAGCATCGTCATCATCATGCATTTGTTTGTCTGAAACTATTTTCAATAAGCCTATTTTTGTTTTCTAAAAATACCTCTTCTCTTATTTCAAAACAAGTCTTATAATTATCTGATAAATTAATTGCCTAAAAATTATTTGCTAAAAGATTTAAAACAAAACAACACCATAAATATTTTACAAAATAATAAAACCCAAAACCCAGACCTTTTCCTACCCAATCCTAGTCTACCCACACCCCCTCCACCTCACCCCACCCAATCCTCTCTCGCCACCTCACCTTTCCCTCCACCTCATCACACCCACCGCCACCTTACCAATCCACACCCCTAACCCAATCACTCAATGACACCTCACCCCACCCCCTCTCTCTCTCTTCCTCACAGCCAACCCCACGCCACTTCCTCTCTCAACCGCCTGTCCCCACTCCCCTGGACCCACCACCCGACCCAGCACACACACGCCACACCCCCACCTACCCCGTGTCCACCGACAACCGGGCCCCACCGCGTGCTCCTGGCCCACCCCGACCGAACCGCCCCCCCACCACTCCACCCCGCGCCGTCCCACCTCTCTCGTCTCCCCCGCAACCTCCCTCTCCTCAGCTCGTTTTCCCACCGCCACCGCCGCTCGTCCTTGCGCCCCCTCCTGCGCCGCCCTCTCCTTTCCTCCCGGCCCCGGCCCCTCCCGCGTCCTCCTGCGTGCGGCTGCATCCGGCCAGAGCCCCGCCCCCGCTCGAGCCGCCGGACCCCTCTGCTCCAACCACCGCGGGCCGCCGCCGCCGCGCCCGGCGCCTCCCGTCGCGGGCTCCTCCGCTCCTCCAGGCGCCGCCGCCCCGCCCTCTACCTTCCCCGACGCCCCTCCTCGCCTCTCTGCGCTTCGCCGCCTCTCCTGTGGCCGGCCTCGCCACACGCGAGCACGCAACGAGCGAGCGCCGCCTCCAGCCGTCCTCGCCTCCGCGCTCGCCAGCGCCTCCGGAGCCCCCCTCTCCGCGCCCGCAGCGAGCAGCGCCTGCGGCCGCCGCCTCCGTCCGGTCCCGCATCGTCGTCCTCGCTGGCCCTCCCCGTCAGCGCCCCGCGGCCCCCTCCTCCGTTTCGTCCCCGCCGCCTCTGGCCGGTCCCGCGTCGTCGCCCTCGCCGGTCCTCCCCGTCAGCGCCCTGCGACCTCCTCCTGGCAGCGCGAGCCCGGGCGTGCCCCTACCGATGCCACGACCGCCTCCCTGTTCCAGAAGCTCGCTGCTACGCGCGCGTGTTTGAGTGCCTGACATCTGGGCCGTGCTTGCTGCGTGCCTGGATCCTTTGCGCCCGGGCCTCACTCGAATCAGTGTCGTTTTAGCAACCTTGCCAAGACTCATGTACCCTGTTTAGCCGACGCCAAGAGCTACAACGACATCGAACCGTCAAGTCAAGTTCGTCCGCAGGCAAGACCGACAATTGTACATGATAACCCAAGACCGACATGAGACCCCCGACAAGATCTCCTTCGCGGATCCGAAGGCCCTGATCCTAGCGTCCGAAGACCGTTCCGAAGGCCGAACCCCTCGGAACTCCATGTTCTCCCACCCGGAGACCCCGATGCCTTCGACACGGAGCACCGAGGATGCCTTCATGGGACGCCAAGCCACCCGTAGAACCCCGAAGACCGAACCCCGTGGACCGACATGATCTTCTTCACGGACACGACAAGTACTTCCTCGAGGATGCCAAGTTCGTCACCCCGAATGCCAAGACCGACTTGATGACGCAGACCCGACAAGATCTTCGCAACGACAAGATCGACACCGACGCAGAGCGCCCAGTCCTTCTTCCCGGAACGTCAAGCTCGTCATCTTGTATCCGACCTTCGAAGGCCGATCCCGTCGAACCCTGAACCCTGAGACCGAGCCCCAAACCACATCGAACCCCAAGATCGCCGAACCCTAATGTGTGACCCTAAGCCCCTATTTTTATAAATGATATATCTTGTTGCATATTAAATTGTTCATGCATGCATACTTGTCTGTGGTTTGGGGGCATTATGCCGATTCACCTCATAATTAAATATGGAGTATATATGCGGGATATCTTTGTCTTATTCCGGACTCCATTTAAATTTGTGTAGCGAACCGGTGCTATCTTTTGTCTTGATAATGCAACATTTAAAATGCGGGGTATCTAAACAACTAGAACCTATTAATTAATTGCCCGGACCCCGGTTCCGCTTAATCTTGCCTAATTGCATGGCACCTTTGTCATGTCGTACATCATACATGCATCATGCCCGATCTTTTACCGTAGTATTAAATAGTGCATCCGGTGTTTCTTCTAGTGTTTTGGTTCTTCGCGGATAAGGCTGTTGAGTTGATGCGAGTGTCGACCTGATCTTCGGTTGAACCTTCGGCAATGTTTTCAGGCGAGCATCCCTTCCCCTTCTACCTATTTGGCATTTATAGTCTTTATTCCCTCCTGTTGATCTATTGCTATCTGTGTTGCGTTGCTCTAGTTTTCGTACCCGTGATATCCCTTGCAGCCTTATATTGCCTTGGACACCTCCTATTACCTGTTGTTTGGTAGATAGTTGGACCTGCGCGTCGTAGTCGCTTCCTCAAGTGCTGTTGCGTGTCGTCAAGTACCACAGTTGTTGGAGTGTTGCCGTATGTTAAATGTTGGAGTTGATCATGGCTTTAATTACCGTTTACTTTAATTACTGTTTAACAACTAAAATTGAAGTAGGTAAGTAGAGGCACAGGTGGGCAATAGATGTTATTTGGTTGTTAACCATCCACTTGTGTCCCGTAGGACCCCGAGTACTTGATACCTGTTCCTTGAATATTCGCGCTATCCACATCCGGGAGGCTTATGGGACCCCCCTGAGCCAGAGCTTGATTCAGTCTTATTTCTTGGGGCCACAAACTAGTTTGAGGTTTTATTTACTATCCTGTACTTATGCCATCCTTTACTGCTTTATTACGATTGTGCGAGGAGCACCTGTACTGTTTAGGTAAGCAGAGTGTTTTCGCGGTATCAACAAGCCCAGTTTTGGGTTCCCAGTCGTTTACAGCCACTGGCGCAAACCTTGAGTCCGTCTCGGAGTCAGCTAACTTCGTTGCGGGTGTACTCAATGGGGTGGCCCCCTGAAATATTTCTGAATCCTGTGATTGCTTTGTCGTGAAAGCCTCGTTGGGTTTTGATTTGGTTTTTCCAAGGTTGATCGAGTGTGTGTTGCTATTTGTGCACCCCTGCAGGGTAAAACTTTCTGAAAGCCGTGTCCGCGGTTATGGACGACTTGGAGCACAGTATCTCGATCATAGACAACTATAACTAAAGTAGTGCTATAAATTTGAATTTATAATGACTAGTAATCAGCTTCACTATAATGGAATGGCTAAATAAAATTGCCAACAATTGCCTGTTTGGGTTGTCGCTTGCTACCATTGTACCTGACTAGTAAGTATTGCAACTACAACGGAATGGTTAATTAAACTGTCCACTGCTTATTTTATCAGGATGACTATCTATATTTGACTAGTAATTGCCGCAACTATAACGAATGAATAAAACTGCCAACGGTGTGAGTGCCTCGGTTGACTTTCTCGGTTGGTATCGAGGGGGAATACCAGGATGGGTATGTTTGGTGTTAGAATCAGGTTGGATCCGAATAGGTCTTTCTTGTCCCTATCTAATAGCCGCCAGTTGTATTGAGTCTCTCTATAGGTTGTTTAGTGCATGCTGCCGCTGCCGCTTCAGTCCACCATACCTATGTAGGCGAGGACCGCTGAATTCTAGCCTCGCCGTGTACTGGCCTCAGTACTGACGCTCCTCTTTTCCTTTGCCCTTTGTCGGCACCCCTTTTGTTTTAGCAGGTTTCGACGTCGTTAGCAGGGTTACCCTTCCGGCTTGGCCTGGGCAGGGTTATGGACGCCATTGGTTATTCTTCAGGGCTCTTAGCCCCATTTGCATCTTGTCCGTAGTCGGACGCTCTATCATTTTCAAGGTGATTTGGATCTTTGTATATTATATCTGTATTCTTGACTCATTGAGTCGTTGTTGTATATATATATATGTTCTGTGGGTCCCATCGAGGACTGTTGTGTAATGTTATTACTTCGTTTTCCACCCGCACGAACGTGCCTGGTGGGCACCTTTGAATCGTTTCTATGCGGGTTTGGCGGAAATCGCTGAAACTTGCATAGGGTCGATTCTGAGGGTGTTACAGAGTGGTATCAGAGCTCAGCAGTTGCGATACCCCACAAGTCCAGCCTGTAGGATAACCTAGCTAACGGCCGAAGTAGAGTGTCAAAACTATTTTTGAAAAATCGGTTGGATAGTTCTGATTAAGTCTGATTTTACTCCTTACCCCTCTGCTATTCTCCTCTTACCTCTACGCGTTTTGAATCCACCTCTTATCTTTTCTTCGAGTCCAGGATTTCTCGTGGTTGGGTTTCTTTCGTACCTTTAGGGTTTCGCTTCTTTCCTATTATAACGATGGCGCTACAAACATCTTATCTGCATCTCGTTTGGTGTACCCTTCATCCAATCTTTTTGTTCTTGAACTCTTAATCTATATGTGTACCTTGCTGTATATCCGTATCGTTGAAAAACATATGAGAAGGACGAGCATTGGTGAAGTTGGAGTATACCTTGAGCATGTGTTGTTCATGCCAATGGAACCATCGCGGAACCTAATCATTGTGTCTTTCATACGATTCCTTTGGTATCTTCTGGTGTTTTCCGATGTGATGACCTCATCTACATCAGATCCAATGCAGAGCCGGCATCAACCCTTTGTTCCGAATACCGCTTATGAAGATCTTCATTCTAAATTTCGAGAGTTGAGTTGCCTGATTTTCCTATTCATGTATAGAGTTGATAGTTTGGGTACGGGATGGACTGATCACCCTACCCGACTCTTACTGTTCACTCTTGTACATCGAACTGGTGGATCAATGTAACTTTTCCTCTTCTCATCGAAGTTAGAGGTGGCCTTATCTTTTGAGACCTCTACCTTCGTCCTTTGTTTCTCCGGAGTGTTCTCTTGACGAAAGTGAGCACCGACCATTGTTGGTGGTGTCGCCGATTTCAAGATGGAGAAGGAATCATTGTTAGTGGTGTCGCGATGATCTACCCGAAGCAAGAAGATTCAGACCGTCGGCTTTCTTCCCCGTACCATGAGGCGGATCTCGAGGGCGAGATCCATTGTTAGTGGTGTTGAATTGTGGCATCCCGCAAAACCGCTAATAGAAAATCGCGTTGTTTTTGTGCATTGCATTTGAGCATCGTCATCATCATGCATTTGTTTGTCTGAAACTATTTTCAATAAGCCTATTTTTGTTTTATAAAAATACCTCTTCTCTTATTTCAAAACAAGTCTTATAATTATCTGATAAATTAATTGCCTAAAAATTATTTGCTAAAAGATTTAAAACAAAACAACGCCATAAATATTTTACAAAATAATAAAACCCAAAACCCAGACCTTTTCCTACCCAATCCTAGTCTACCCTCACCCCCTCCACCTCACCCCACCCAATCCTCTCTCGCCACCTCACCTTTCCCTCCACCTCATCACACCCACCGCCACCTCACCAATCCACACCCCTAACCCAATCACTCAATGACACCTCACCCCACCCCCTCTCTCTCTTCCTCACAGCCAACCCCACCCCACTTCCTCTCTCAACCGCCTGTCCCCACTCCCCTGGACCCACCACCCGACCCAGCACACACACACCACACGCCACACCCCCACCTACCCCAAAGAGCTTCTTCCTACAAAACCCTGCTCCGTGGGCCTGGATCGACTACCCCCCTAGATGTTCTTACGAAAGGGGTAGCCCAGTGGATTGTCCTTTTGGATTGTGCTTGGTAGGGTCATAGGATAATTCCAAACCATGTTTGGGCACAAGTTGTGACAATATCCAACCCGGTTTCACCGAAACGGGGAGTTCTCTCACAATTAAATTCCAGGAACTTTGTTTTTTGTTGATAGTGCATGCCCACGAAGCGGGTTTAAACTTGGGTACCATGTTTTGGACATTTCAGCATAACACCACACTTTAATACACATGCTAGGGTCCAATGCAAGGGTTTGGAGGTATTCCGATGCTCCGAGGCGCTTCTTCCTATGAAACCCTGATCTTTGGGCCCAGAATGTTCTACCCCCTAGATGTTCTTATGAAAGGGGTATCCCGATTGATTTTTCTCTTGGTTTGTGTTTGATTGGGATATATGATAATTGCAAAACATGTTTGGGCACAATTTGTGACAATATATAACCCGGTTTCACCGAAACTGGGAGTTCTCGATGCCCTAATAATTAAATTTCCAGAACACCTTCGTTTTTAGGTGACATCGCATGTCTGCGAACGAGTCACACATGGGATCCAGGTTTTGGACAGTTCAACATTCCACCACACTTTAATACATATAATAGGGTCCATTGCAAGGTTTGGAGGTATTCTGATGTCCCGAAAAGCTTCTTCCTACAAAACCCTGATCCGTGGGCCTGGATCGTCCACCCCCTAGATGTTCTTATGAAAGGGGCATCCCGGTGGATTTTCCTCTTGGTTTGTGATTGGTTGGGTCATAGGATAATTCCAAACCATGTTTTCGCACAAGTTGTGACAAGACCCAACCTGGATCTCCAAAATGGGGAGTCCTTGGCCCGCTGACAATTAAGTTTCAGGATCTAAGTTTTTAGGTGATAGCGCATTCTATGAAGGGGGTGACACTTGGGTACCAGGTTTAGGACATTTCAGCATTCCCCCGTACTTTAATACACATGCTAGGGTCCATTGCAAGGTTTTGAGGTATTCCGATGCACTCCGAAGAGCTTCTTCTGACAATACCCAGATTTTTGAGCCTCAGATCATCTACCCCCTAGATGTTCTTCTGACAGGGGTAGCTCGGTGGATTTTCCTCTTGGATTGTGCTTGGTTGGGTCATAGGATAATTCCAAACCATGTTTGGGCAAAAGTTATGACAAGATCCAACCCGGTTTCACCGAAATTGGGAGTTTCCGACCCCCTAACAATTATGTTTCAGGATCTATGTTTTTAGGTGATAGCGCATGTCTACGAAGGGGGTGACACTTAGTTACCAGGTTTTGGACACTTCAGCATTCCACCGCACTTCAATACACATGCTAGGGTCCATTGCAAGGTTTTGAGGCATTCTGATGTGCTCCGAAGAGCTTCTTCTAACGAAACCCTGATTTGTGGGCCTCGGATCAACTACCCCCTACATGTTCTTTTGACAGGGGTAGCCCAGTGGATTTCCTCTTGGTTTGTGCTTGGTTCGGTCATAGGATGATTCCAAACCATGTTTGGGAACAAGTTTTGACAAGATCCAACCCGGTTTCACCGTATCGGGGAGTTCCCGGTCCCCTAATAATAAAGTTTCAGTATCTTTGGGTTTAGGTGACATCGCATGTCTGTGAAGGGGTCACATTTGGGAACCAGGTTTTGGACATTTCAGAATTCTACCACACTCATGCTAGGGTCTATTGCAAGGTTTGGAGGTATTTTGTTGCCCCAAAGAGCTTCTTCCTACAAAACCCTGATCCATGGACCTAGATCATCGGACCCCTAGATGTTCTTATGAAAGGGGTATCCCGGTGGATTTTTCTCTTGGTTTGTGCTTGGTTGGGTTATAGTATAATTCCAATCCATTTTTGGGCACAATTTGTGAAAAGATCCAACCCGGTTTCACTGAAACTTGGAGTTCTCGACCCCCTAATAATTAAATTTCTAGAACACCTTCGTTTTTAGGTGACATCGCATGTCTGCGAAGGGGTCACATTTGGGAACCTTGTTTTGGACATTTCAGAATTCCTCCACAATTTAATACACATGCTACGGTCCATTGCAAGGTTTGGAGGTACTCCGATGTCCCGGAGAGCTTCTTACTACAAAACTCTGATCCGTGGGCCTTGATCGTCTACCCCCCTAGATGTTCTTATGAAAGGGGTAACCTGGTGGATTTTCCTATTTGTTTGTTCTTGGTTGGGTCATAGGATAATTCCAAACCATGTTTGGGCACAAGTTATGACAAGATCCAACCCGGTTTCACCGAAACGAGGAGTTTTCAGGCCCCTGATAATTAAGTTTCAGTATCTAAGTTTTTAGGTGATAGCGCATGTCTACGAAGGTGGTGACACTTGGTTACGAGGTTTTGGACATTTTAGTATTCCACCGCACTTTAATACACATGCTAGGGTCCATTGCAAGGTTTGGAGGTATTCCGATGCGCTCCGAAGAGCTTCTTCTAACAAAACCCTGATTTGTGGGCCCCTCGGATCATCTACCCCCTAGATGTTCTTCTAACAGGGGTAGCCCAGTGGATTTTCCTTTTGGATTGTGCTTGGTTGGGTCATAGGATAATTCCAAACCATGTTTGGGCACAAGTTGTGACAAGATCCAACCCGGTTTCACCAAGACGGGGAGTTCTTGGCCAATTAAATTCCAGGATCTTTGTTTTTTCGGTGATAGTGCATGCCCACTAAGCGAGTTTACACTTGGGTACCATGTTTTGGAAATTTCAGCATAAAACCACACTTTAATACACATTCTAGGGTCCATTGCAAGGGTTTGGAGGTATTCCGATGCTCCGAGGCGCTTCTTCCTATGAAACCCTGATATGTGGGCCCAGAATGTTTTACCCCCTAGATGTTCTTATGAAAGGGGTAGCCCGGTTGATTTTTTTTTGTGCTTGGTTGGGTTATAGGATAATTGCAAACCATGTTTGGGCACAATTTGTGACAAGATCGAGCCCGGTTTCACCAAAACTGGGAGTTCTCGACGCCCTAATAATTAAATTTTCAGAACACCTTCGTTTTTAGGTGACATCACATGTCTGCGAAGGAGTAACACTTGGGATCCAGGTTTTGGACATTTCATCATTCCAACACACTTTAATACATATACTAGGGTCCATTGCAAGGTTTGGAGGTATTCCGATGTCCCGAAAAGCTTCTTCCTACAAAACCTGATCCGTGGGCCTGGATCGTCCACCCCCCTAGATATTCTTATGAAAGGGGCAGCCCGGTGGATTTTCCTCTTGGTTTGTGCTTGGTTGGGTCATAGGATAATTCCAAACCATGTTTTCGCACAAGTTGTCACAAGACCCAACCCGGTTCACCAAAATGGGGAGTCCTCGGCCCCCTGACAATTAAGTTTCAGGATCTAAGTTTTTAGGTGATAGTGCATTCTATGAAGGGGGTGACACTTGGGTACCAGGTTTTGGACATTTCGGCATTCCCCCGTACTTTAATACACATGCTAGGGTCCATTGCAAGGTTTTGAGGTATTCCGATGCGCTCCGAAGAGATTCTTCTATAAAAACCCTGATTTGTGGGCCTCAGATCATCTACCCCCTAGATGTTCTTCTGACTGGGGTAGCTCGGTGGATTTTCCTCTTGGATTGTGCTTGGTTGGGTCATAGGATAATTCCAAACCATGTTTGGGCACAATTTATGACAAGATCCAACCCGGTTTCACCAAAACTGGGAGTTCCCGACCCCCTAACAATTGTATTTCAGGATCTAAGTTTTTAGGTGATAGCGCATGTCTACGAAGGGGGTGGCACTTGGTTACCAGGTTTTGGACATTTCAGCATTCCACCGCACTTCAATACGCACGCTAGGGTCCATTGCAAGGTTTTGAGGTATTCCGATGCGCTCCGAAGAGCTTCTTCTAACGAAACCCTGATTTGCGGGCCTCGGATCATCTACCCCCTACATGTTCTTTTGAAAGGGGTAGCCCGGTGGATTTTCCTCTTGGTTTTTGCTTGGTTGGGTCATAGGATAATTCCAAACCATGTTTGGGCACAAGTTGTGACAAGATCCAACCCGGTTTCACCGTATCGGGGAGTTCCCGGTCCCCTAATAATAAAGTTTCAGTATCTTCGGGTTTAGGTGACATCGCATGTCTGTGAAGGGGTCACATTTCAGCATTCCACCAGACTTTAATACACATGCTACGGTCCATTGCAAGGATTGGAGTTATTCCGATGTCCCGGAGAGGTTCTTACTACAAAACTCTGATCCGTGGTCCTGGATCGTCTACCCCCCTAGATGTTCTTATGAAAGGGGTAACCTGGTGGATTTTCCTATTTGTTTCTTCTTGGTTGGTTCATAGGATAATTCCAAACCATGTTTGGGCACAAGTTGTGATAAGATCCAACCCGGTTTCACCGAAACGGGGAGTTCCCAGCCCCCTGATAATTAAGTTTCAGGATCTAAGTTTTTAGGTGATAGCGCATGTCTACGAAGATGGTCACACTTGGGTACGAGGTTTTGGACATTTTTGTATTCCACTGCACTTTAATACACATGCTAGGGTCCATTGCAAGGTTTGGAGGTATTCCGATGCGCTCCGAAGAGCTTCTTCTAAAGAAACCCTGATTTGTGGGCCTCGGATCATCTACCCCCTAGATGTTCTTCTGACAGTGGTAGCCCAGTGGATTTTCCTTTTGGATTGTCCTTGGTTGGGTCATAGGATAATTCCAAACCATGTTTGGGCACAAGTTGTGACAAGATCAAACCTGGTTTCTCCGAGACGGGGAGTTCTCGGCCAATTAAATTCCAGGATCTTTGTTTTTTCGGTGATAGTGCATGCCCACGAAGCGGGTTTACACTTGGGTACCATGTTTTGGACATTTCAGCATAACACCACACTTTAATACACATGCTAGGGTCCATTGCAAATGTTTGGAGGTATTCCGATGCTCTGAGGCGCTTCTTCCGATGAAACCCTGATCTGTGGGCCAGAATGTTCTACCCCCTAGATGTTCTTGTGAAAGGGGTAGCCCGATTGATTCTTCTCTTGGTTTGTGCTTGGTTGGGTTATAGGATAATTGCAAACCATGTTTGGGCACAATTTGTGACAAGATCCAACCCGGTTTCACCAAAACGGGGAGTTCCCAGCCCCTGATAATTAAGTTTCAGTATCTAAGTTTTTAGCTGATAGCGCATGTCTACGAAGGTGGTGACACTTGGGTACGAGGTTTTGGACATTTTAGTATTCCACCGCACTTTAATACACATGCTAGGGTCCATTGCAAGGTTTGGAGGTATTCCGATGCGCTCCGAAGAGCTTCTTCTAACAAAACCCTGATTTGTGGGCCTTGGATCATCTACCCCCTAGATGTTCTTCTGACATGGGTAGCCCAGTGGATTTTCCTTTTGGATTGTGCTTGGTTGGGTCATAGGATAATTCCAAACCATGTTTGGGCACAAGTTGTGACAAGATCCAACCCGGTTTCACCAAGACGGGGTGTTCTTGGCCAATTAAATTCCAGGATCTTTGTTTTTTCGGTGATAGTGCATGCCCACGAAGCGGGTTTACACTTGGGTACCATGTTTTGGAAATTTCAGCATAACACCACACATTAATACACATGCTAGGGTCCATTGCAAGGGTTTGGAGGTATTCCGATGCTCCGAGGCGGTTCTTCCTATGAAACCCTGATATGTGGGCCCAGAATGTTCTACCCCCTAGATGTTCTTATGAAAGGGGTAGCCCGGTTGATTTTTCTCTTGGTTTGTGCTTGTTTGGGTTATAGGATAATTTCAAACCCTATTTGGGCACAATTTGTGACAAGATCCAACCTGGTTTCACCAAAACTAGGAGTTCTCGACGCCCTAATAATTAAATTTTCGGAACACCTTTGTTTTTAGGTGACATCACATGTCTGCAAAGGAGTCACACTTGGGATCCAGGTTTTGGACATTTCAGCATTCCACCACACTTTAATACATATACTAGGGTCCATTGCAAGGTTTGGAGGTATTCCGATGTCCCGAAAAGCTTCTTCCTACAAAACCTGATCCGTGGGCCTAGATCGTCCACCCCCCTAGATGTTCTTATGAAAGGGGCAGCCCGGTGGATTTTCCTCTTGGTTTGTGCTTGGTTGGGTCATAGGATAATTCCAAACCATGTTTTCGCACAAGTTGTCACAAGACCCAACCCGGTTCACCAAAATGGGGAGTCCTCGGCCCCCTGACAATTAAGTTTCAGGATCTAAGTTTTTAGGTGATAGCGCATTCTATGAAGGGGGTGACACTTGGGGACCAGGTTTTGGACATTTCAGCTTTCCCCTGTACTTTAACACACATGCTAGGGTCCATTGCAAGGTTTTGATGTCTTCTGATGCGCTCCGAAGAGTTTCTTCTAACAAAACCCAGATTTGTGGGCCTCGGATCATCTACCCCCTAGATGTTCTTCTGACAAGAGTAGCTCGGTGGATTTTACTCTTGGATTGTGCTTGGTTGGGTCATAGGATAATTCCAAACCATGTTTGGGCACAAGTTATGACAAGATCCAACCCGGTTTCACCGAAACTGGGAGTTCCCGACCCCCTAACAATTATGTTTCAGGATCTAAGTTTTTAGGTGATAGCGCATGTCTACGAAGGGGGTGACACTTGGGTACCAGGTTTTGGACATTTCAGCATTCCACCGCACTTTAATACACATGCTAGGGTCCATTGCAAGGTTTTGAGGTATTCCGATGCGCTCCGAAGAGCTTCTTCTAATGAAATCCAGATTTGTGGGCCTCGGATCATCTACCCCCTACATGTTCTTTTGACAGGGGTAGCCCGGTGGATTTTCCTCTTGCTTTGTGCTTGGTTGGGTCATAGGATAATTCCAAACCATTTTTGGGCACAAGTTGTGACAAGATCCAACCCGGTTTCACCGTATCGGGGAGTTCCCGGTCCCCTAATAATAAAGTTTCAGGATCTCCGAGTTTAGGTGACATCGCATGTCTGTGAAGGGGTCACATTTGGGAACCAGGTTTTGGACATTTCAGAATTCTACCACACTCATGCTAGGGTCTATTGCAAGGTTTGGAGGTATTCCGATGCCCCGAAGAGCTTCTTCCTACAAAACCCTGATCCGTGGACCGAGATCGTCTACCCCCTAGATGTTCTGATGAAAGGGGTATCCCGGTGGATTTTACTCTTGTTTTGTGCTTGGTTGGGTTATAGGATAATTCCAAACCATTTTTGGGCACAATTTGTGACAATATCCAACCCGGTTTCACCGAAACTGGGAGTTCCCGACCCCCTAATAATTAAATTTCGAGAACACCTTCGTTTTTAGGTGACATCGCATGTCTGCGAACGGGTCACATTTGGGAACCTGGTTTTGGACATTTCAGCATTCCACCACACTTAATACACATGCTATGGTCCATTGCAAGGTTTGGAGGTATTCCGGTGTGCCAGAGAGCTTCTTACTACAAAACACTGATCTGTGGGCCTAGATCGTCTACCCCCGTAGATGTTCTTATGAAAGGGGTAACCCGGTGGATTTTCCTATTGTTTTGTTCTTGGTTGGGTCATAGGATAATTCCAAACCATGTTTGGGCACAAGTTGTGACAAGATCCAACGCGGTTTCACCAAAACAGGGAGTTCCCAGCCCCCTGATAATTAAGTTTCAGGATCTAAGTTTTTAGGTGATAGCGCATGTCTACGAAGGTGGTGACACTTGGGTACGAGGTTTTGGACATTTTAGTATTCCACCGCACTTTAATACACATGCTAGGGTCCATTGCAAGGTTTGGAGGTATTCCGATGCGCTCCGAAGAGCTTCTTCTCACAAAACCCTGATTTGTGGGCCTCGGATCATCTACCCCCTAGATGTTCTTCTGACAGGGGTAGCCAAGTGGATTTTCCTTTTGGATTGTTCTTGGTTGGGTCATAGGATAATTCCAAACCATGTTTGGGCACAAGTTGTGACAAGATCCAACCCGGTTTCACCGAGACGGGGAGTTCTTGGCCAATTAAATTCCAGGATCTTTGTTTTTTCGGTGATAGTGCATGCCCACGAAGCGGGTTTACACTTGGGTACCATGTTTTGGAAATTTCAGCATAACACCAAACTTTAATACAGATGCTAGGGTCCATTTCAAGGGTTTGGAGGTATTCCGATGCTCCGAGGCGCTTCTTCCTATGAAACCCTGATATGTGGGCCTCGGATCATCTACACCCTAGATGTTCTTCTGACAGGGGTAGCTCGGTGGATTTTCCTCTTGGATTGTGCTTAGTTGGGTCATAGGATAATTCCAAACCATGTTTGGGCACAAGTTGTGACAAGATCCAACCCGGTTTCGTCGAAACGGGGAGTTCTCAGCCCCCTAACAATTATGTTTCAGGATCTAAGTTTTTAGATGATGGCGAGTGTCTACGAAGGGGGTGACACTTGGTTACCAGGTTTTGGATATTTCAGCATTCCACCGCACTTCAATACACATGCTAGGGTCCATTGCAAGGTTTTGAGGTATTCCGATGCGCTCCGAAGAGCTTCTTCAAACGAAACCCTAATTTGTGGGCCTCAGATCATCTACCCCCTACACGTTCTTTTGACAGGGGTAGCCCGGTAGATTTTCCTCTTAGTTTGAGCTTGGTTGGGTCATAGGATAATTCCAAACCATGTTTGGGCACAAGTTGTGACAAGATCCAACACGGTTTCACCGAATCGGGGAGTTCCCGGTCCCCTAATAATAAAGTTTCAGTATCTTTGGGTTTAGGTGACATCGCATGTCTGTGAAGGGGTCACATTTGGGAACCAGGTTTTGGACATTTCAGAATTCTACCACACTCATGCTAGGTTCTATTGCAAGGTTTGGAGGTATTCCGATGCCCCGAAGAGCTTCTTCCTACAAAACCCTGATCCGTGGACCTAGATCGTCTACCCCCTAGATGTTCTTATGAAATGGGTATCCCGGTGGATTTTTCTCTTGGTTTGTGCTTGGTTGGGTTATAGGATAATTCCAAACCATTTCTGGGCACAATTTGTGACAAGATCCAACCTGATTTCACCGAAACTGGGAGTTCTCGACCCCCTAATAATTAAATTTCCAGAACACCTTCGTTTTTAGGTGACATCGCATGTGTGAGAAGGGGTCACATTTGGGAACCTGGTTTTGGACATTTCAGCATTCCACCACACTTTAATACACATGCTACGGTCCATTGCAAGGTTTGGAGGTATTCCGATGTCCTAGAGAGCTTCTTACTACAAAACTTTGTTCCGTGGGCCTGGATCGTCTACCCCCCTAGATGTTCTTATGAAAGGGGTAACCCGGTGGATTTTCCTATTTGTTTGTTCTTGGTTGGGTCATAGGATAATTCCAAACCATGTTTGGGCTCAAGTTGTGACAAGATCCAACCCGGTTTCACCGAAACGGGTAGTTCCCAGCCCCCTGATAATTAAGTTTCAGGATCTAAGTTTTTAGGTGGTAGCGCATGTCTACGAAGGTGGTCACACTTGGGTACGAGGTTTTGGACATTTTAGTATTCCACCGCACTTTAATACACATGCTAGGGTCCATTGCAAGGTTTGGAGGTATTCTGATGCGCTCCGAAGAGCTTCTTCTAACAAAACCTTGATTTGTGGGCCTCGGATCATCTACCCCCTAGATGTTCTTCTGACAGGGGTAGCCCAGTGGATTTTCCTTTTGGATTGCGCTTGGTTGGGTCATAGGATAATTCCAAACCATGTTTTGGCACAAGTTGTGACAAGATCCAACCCGGTTTCACCGAGACAGGGAGTTCTTGGGCAATTAAATTCCAGGATCTTTGTTTTTTCGGTGATAGTGCATGCCCACGAAGCGGGTTTACACTTTGGTACCATGTTTTGGAAATTTCAGCATAACGCCACACTTTAATACACATGCTAGGGTCCATTGCAAGCGTTTGGAGCTATTCCAATGCTCCGAGGCGCTTCTTCCTATGAAACCCTGATATGTGGGCCCAGAATGTTCTTATGAAAGGGGTAGCCCGGTTGACTTTTCTCTTGGTTTGTGCTTGGTTGGGTTATAGGATAATTGCAAACCATGTTTGGGCACAATTTGTGACAAGATCCAACCCGGTTTCACCAAAACTGGTAGTTCTCGACGCCCTAATAATTAAATTTTCAGAACCACTTCGTTTTTAGGTGACATCACATGTCTGCGAAGGAGTCACACTTGGGATCCAGGTTTTGGACATTTCAGCATTCCACCACACTTTAATACATATACTAGGGTCCATTGCAAGGTTTGGAGGTATTCCGATATCCCGAAAAGCTTCTTCCTACAAAACCTGATCCGTGGGCCTAGATCGTCCACTCCCCTAGATGTTCTTATGAAAGGGGCAGCCCGGTGGATTTTCCTCTTGGTTTGTGCTTGGTTGGGTCATAGGATAATTTCAAACCATGTTTTCGCACAAGTTGTGACAAGACCCAACCCGGTTCACCGAAATGGGGAGTCCTCGGCCCCCTGACAATTAAGTTTTAGGATCTAAGTTTTTAGGTGATAGCGCATTCTATGAAGGGGTTGACACTTGGGTACCAGGTTTTAGACATTTCAGCATTCCCCCGTACTTTAATACACATGCTAGGGTCCATTGCATGGTTTTGAGGTATTCCGATGCGCTTCGAAGAGCTTCTTCTAACAAAACCCTGATTTGTGGGCCTCGGATCATCTACCCCCTAGATGTTCTTCTGACAGGGGTAGCTCGGTGGATTTTCCTCTTGGATTGTGCTTGGTTGGGTCATAGGATAATTCCAAACCATGTTTGGGCACAAGTTGTGACAAGATTCAACCCGGTTTCACCGAAACTGGGAGTTCCCGGCCCCCTAACAATTATGTTTCAGGATCTAAGTTTTTAGGTGATAGCGTATGTCAACGAAGGGGGGTGACACTTGGTTACCAGGTTTTGGACATTCCAGCATTCCACCGCACTTCAATATGCATGCTAGGGTCCATTGCAAGGTTTTGAGGTATTCTGATGCGCTCCGAAGAGATTCTTCTAACAAAACCCTGATTTGTGGGCCTCGGATCATATACCCCCTACATGTTCTTTTGACAGGGGTTGCCCTGTGTATTTTCCTCTTGGTTTGTGCTTGGTTGGGTCATAGGATAATTCCAAACCATGTTTGGTCACAAGTTGTGACAACATCCAACCCGGTTTTATCGAAACGGGGAGTTCCCGGTCCCCTAATAATAAAGTTTCAGGATCTTCAGGTTTAGGTGACATCGCATGTCTGTGAAGGGGTCACATTTGGGAACCAGGTTTTGGACATTTCAGAATTCTACCACACTCATGCTAGGGTCTATTGAAGGGTTTGGAGGTATTCCGATGCCCCGAAGAGCTTCCTACAAAACCCTGATCCGTGGACCTAGATTGTCTACCCCCTAGATGTTCTTATGAAAGAGGTAGCCCGGTGTATTTTCCTCTTGGTTTGTTCTTGGTTAGGTCATAGGATAATTCCAAACCATGTTTGGGCTCAAGATGTGACAAGATGCAACCTGGTTTCACCGAAACAGGGAGTTCCCGGCCAATTAAGTTTCAGTATCTTCGTTTTTAGGTGATAGTGTATGTCTATGTGGGGGTGAAACCTGGGTACCAGGTTTTCAGCATTTCAGCATTCCACTGCACTTTAATACAGATTCTAGGGTCCATTACAAGGTTTGGAGGTATTCTAATGCTCCGAGCTTCTTCTAACGAAACCCTGATTTGTGGGCCCTTGGTCGTCTACCCCCTAGATGTTCTTCTCTGATAGGGGTAGCCCGGTGGATTTTCCTCTTGGTTTGTGCTAGGTTGAGTCATAGTATAATTCCAAACCATGTTTGGGCACAAGTTGTGACAATATCCAACCTGGTTTCACCGAAATGGGGAGTTCCCGGCACCCTAATAATTAAATTTCGAGAACACCTTCATTTTTAGGTGACATCGCATGTCTGTGAAGGTGTCACACTTGGGAACCAGGTTTTGGACATTTCAACATTCCACCACACTTTAATACACATGCTAGGGTCCATTGCAAGGTTTTGGAGGTATTTCGATGCCCCGAAGAGCTTCTTCCTACAAAAACCTGATCGGTGGGTCCGGATCGTCTACCCCTAGATGTTCTTTTGACAGGGGTAGCCCGGTGGACTTTTCTATTGGTTCGTACTTGGTTGGGTCATTGGATAATTCCAAACCATGTTTGGGCACAAGTTCTGACAATATCCAATGCGAATTCACAGAAATAGGGTGTTCCTGGCTGCCTAACAATTAAATTCCAGAACACCTTCGTTTTTAGGTACTAGTGCATGTCTGCGAAGAGGGTGACATTTGTGAACCTGGTTTTGGACATTTTAAACATTCCACCACACTATAATACACATGATAGGGTCCATTGCACGGGATTGGATGTATTCCGATGATCCGAAGCGATTCCTCCTATGAAACCCTGATCTATGGGCCCTGCATCGTCTACCCCCTAGATGTTCTTATGAAAGGGGTAGACCGGTGGATTTTTCTCTTGGTTTTTGCTTGGTTGGGTTATAGGATAATTCCAAACCATATTTTGGCACATATTGTCACAATATCCAACCCGGTTTCACCGAAACAGGAAGTTCCCCTCAAACAATTAAATTCCAGAACATCTTTGTTTTTAGGTGATAGCGCATGTCTGCGAAGAGGATGACACTTGGGTACCAGGATTTGGACATTCAGAATTCCACCACACTCTAATACACATGCTAGGGGTCCATTGCAAGGTTTCGAGGTAATTCGATGCCCCGAAGCGCTTCTTCCTGCAAAATCCTAATCCGTGGGCCCAGATCGTCTACCCCGTAGATGTTCTTCTGACAGAGGTAGCCCAGTTGACTTTTCTATTGGTTTGTGCTTGGTTGGGTCATCTGATAAATCCAAACCATATTTGGGCACAAGTTGTGACAAGAACCAACCCGGTTTCACCGAAACAGGGACTTCTCGTCCCCATAATACTTAAATCCCATAACACCTTCGTTTTTAGTTGACATCACATGTCTGAGAAGGGGTCCCACTTGGGAACCAGGTTTTGTACATTTCAACATTACACCACACTTTAATGCACATGCTAGGTTCCATTGAAAGGTTTGGATGTATTCCGATGTCCCGAAGAGCTTTTTCCTACAAAATCGATCTGTGGGCATGGATCATCTACTCCCCTAGAAGTTCTGATGAAAGGGGTAGCCCGGTGGATTTTTCTCTTGGTTTGTTATTGGTTTGGTCATAGGATAATTCCAAACCATGTTTGGGCACAGCTTGTGACAAGATCCTTCCCGGTTTCACCGAAATGGGGAGTTCCCGGCCCCCTAACAATTAAGTTTCAGGATCTTCGGTTTTAGGTGACATCGCATGTCTGTGAAGGGGTCACACTTGGGAACCAGGTTTTGGACATTTCAGCATTCCACAACACTTTAATACACATGCTAGGGTCCATTGCATGGTTTGGAGGTATTCTGATGCCCCGAAGAGCTTCTTCCTATAAAACCCTAATCCCTGGGCCTGAATCGTCTACCCCCTAGATGTTCTTATGAAAGGGGTAGCCCGGTGTACTTTCCTCATGGGTTGTGCCTGGATGGGTCAGAGGATAATTCCAAACCATGTTTGGGCAAAAGTTGTGACAAGTTCCAACCCGGTTTCACCGAAACGGGAAGTTCCCGGCCAATTAAATTCCAGGATGTTTGTTTTTTCGGTGATAGTGCATGCCTACGAAGCGGGTTACACTTGGGTACCATATTTTGGACATTTCATCATTCCACTACACTTTAATACACATTCTGGGGTCCATTGCAAGGGTTTGGAGGTATTCCGATGCTCCGAGGCGCTTCTTCCTTTGAAACCCTTATCCGTGGGCCCAGAATGGTCTACCCCCTAGATGTTCTTTTGAAAGGGGTAACCCGGTGGATTTTTATCTTGGTTTGTGCTTGGTTGGGTTATAGGATAATTTCAAACAATGTTTGGGCACAATTTGTGACAAGATCCAACCTGGTTTCCCCGAAACTGGGAGTTCTCGGCCCCCTAATAATTAAATTTCAAGAACACGTTCGTTTTTAGGTGACATCACTTATGTCCGAAGGGGTCACACTTGGGAACCAGGTTTTGGACATTTCAGCATTCCACCGCACTTTAATACACATGCTAGGGTCCATTTCAAGGTTTGGAGGTATTCCGATGCCCCGAAGAGCTTCTTCCTACAAAACCCTGATTCGTGGGCTTGGATCGTCTACCCCACTAGATGTTCTTATGAAAGGGGTAGCCCGATGTATTTTCCTCTTGGTTTGTGCTTGGTTGGGTCATAGGATAATTCCAAACTATGTTTGGGCACATGTTGTGACAAGATCCAACCCGGTTTCACCAAAACGGGGAGTTCCCGGCCAATTAAATTCCACGATCTTGGTTTTTTGGTGATAGTGCATGTCTACGAAGCGGGTTACACTCGGGTATCATGTTTTGGACATTTCAGCATTCCACTACACTTTAATACACATTCTAGGGTCCATTGCAAGGGTTTGGAGGTATTCCGATGCTCCGAGGTGATTCTTCCTATGAAACCCTGATTTGTGGGCCCATAATAGTCACCCCCCTAGATGTTCTTATGAAAGGGGTAGCCCAGAGTATTTTTTTTCTCTTGTTTTGTGATTGTTTGGGTTATAGGATAATTGCAAACCATGTTTGGGAACAATTTGTGACAAGATCCAACCCGGTTTCATCGAAACTGGGAGTTCTCGACCCCCTAATAATTAAATTTCCTGAACACCTTATTTTTTAGGTGACATCGCATGTTTGCGAAGGGGTCACACTTGGGAACCAGGTTTTGCACATTTCAGAATTCCACCACACTTTAATACACAGATAGGGTCCATTGCAAGGTTTGGAGGTATTTCGATGTCCCGAAGAGCTTCTTCCTATAAAACCCTGGTCCATGGGCCTGGATCGACTACCCCCCTAGATGTTCTTACAAAAGGGGTATCCCGGTGAATATTCCTCTTGGTTTGTTCTTGGTTGGGTCATAGGATAATTCCAAACCATGTTTAGGCACAAGTTGTGACAATATCCAACCCGGTTTCAATGAAACGGGGAGTTCCCGGACCCCTAACAATTAAGTTTCAGGATCAAAGTTTTTACGTGATAGCGCATATCTACGAAGGGGGTGACACTTGGGTACCAGGTTTTGGACATTTCAGCATTCCACCTTACTTTAATACACATGATATGTTCCATTGCAAGGTTTGGAGGTATTTCGATGTGCTCTGAAGTGCTTCTTCTAACGAAACCCTGATTTTGGTGCCCCGGATCATCTACCCCTAGATGATCTTCTGATAGGGGTACCCCGGTGGATTTTCCTCTTTGTTTGTGCTTGGTTGGGTCATAGGATAATTCGAAACCATGTTTGGGCACAATTTCTGTCAAGATCCAACCCGGTTTCACCGAAACGGGGAGTTCCCAACCAATTAAATTCCAGTAGCTTCGTTTTTTCGGTGATAGTGCATGCCTACGAAGTGGGTTACACTTGGGTACCATGTTTTGGTTATTTCAGCATTCCAGCACACTTTAATACACATACTAGGGCCCATTGCAAGGGTTTGTAGGTATTCCGATGCTCGGAGGCGCTTCTTTCTATAAAATCTTAATCTGTGGGCCCAGAATCATCTACCCCCTAGATGTTGTTATGAAAGGGGTAGCCCGGTGGATTTTTATCCTGGTTTGTGCTTGCTGGGTTATAGGATAATTGCAAACCATGTTGGGGCACAAATTATGACAAGATCCAACCCGGTTTCATCGAAACTAGGAGTTCTCGGCCCCCTAATAATTAAATTTCTAGAACACCTTCGTTTTTGGGTGACATCGCATGTCTGCGAAGGGGTCACACTTGGGAACCAGGTTTTGGACATTTCATCATTCCACCACACTTTAATACACATGCTAGGGTCCATTTCAAGGTTTGGAGGAATTCCGATGCCCCGATGAGCTTCTTCCTACAAAACCCTGATCCATGGGCCTAGATCGTCTACCACCCTAGATGTTCTTATGAAAGGGGTAGCCCGGTGGATTTTCCTCTTGGTTTGTGCTTGGTTTGGTCATAGGATAATTCCAAACCATGTTTTGGCACATGTTGTGACAAGATCCAACCCGGTTTCACCGAAACGGGGAGTTCCCGGCCAATTAAATTCCAGGATCTTCATTTTTTCGGTGATAGGGCATGCCTACGAAGCGGGTTACACTTGGGTACCATTTTTTGGACATTTCAGCTTTCCACCACACTTTAATACCATGTTAGCGACAGGGACAGGCTCATCGCGGCCAGTCCTATCCCTTTCCAGGATGTGCATGTCTCTTTCATTAAGCACAAGGAGGGGGAAAATTGGAGGAGGACTCATTTCAACAGCGAGTGTTGGGTGATGCTAGTTGGCCCCCCTTGGACCACTGGCACACTAAAGATCTGAATGATGTCTTTGCTGATATTGGGAAGGTTCTTCTTTGGGAGCGGGACCAGGATCATAAGGGAAGGATTCTAGCAAAAATTCATGTTACTGACCTGGTGGAAATCTCCAAGAGTGTCAGGTTCACTATTGTTGACTTGGTGGAGACTGAATCTTGGACCTTTTCTATTGAAGTTCTACAGAGTGACTTGCTTGGGGGGGCCACCTGAGGAGGACCCACTGCCTGCTGACAATGAGGACCCACATCCCCTTCCTGTCTTTGGGCCCCATATCCCCCCTCCTCCACCTCCCCCACCTGCTCCTGTTGGCGAGGCTGGTGGTTGGGGTCAATGGTTGGCGCCAGTGCAAGACCCTGCTCCTGGTGGTGCTAACAATGAGGGATGGGATCCATGGGAAGCTGCTGCTGCCCCAGTTCAGGGCCCTGTGGTTGCTCATGGTGAGGATATGCCTGTGGATGATCATAATCTCCCCCCAGAATGTTAACAGTGCAGTTACTAGTGCTATTCTTGTCAATGATTGGGAGTCAGATGATGAAGACTCTGTGAATGCTGATCCTGCAGGTTTTGAGGGGCATGCAGCTATTGAGGAGCCTCAGGGAGTTGGTATTGGGGAAGGCCTGCAGAACATCCTTCAAAATTACTTGGAGGAGGATGAAGCTAATTCTGATGAAGATGGGATGGTGGAGAGTCCAATGGACACTGGTGCTGAGGCTGGATAAAACAATGATTGGATGTTGGAAGATCAGCACCTCATATCCCCTAATGAAGCTCATCTCTAGGTTGGCATGGTCAGAACTTTTGTTTCCATCCCTGATGTTCATGCTGCAAAGCAGGGCTTTTCCTAACAAGGTTTGGATCTCTGGGAAAGTTACTTTCCCCCCATATTCAAAAGGATTCTTCTTCAAAGGGCTCACTCATGTGTGAAATTCCTTTAAGTTGGTTTAATTTTATTACTACCATGCTTGCTACACTGAGAAGTTCAATTGGGTCAAGAGCTTTCTTACTTTTCCCTTATGAGAAATTATTAAAGAACCTATTGCTGAGGAGAATTCAACATCTTTCATCATCCCTAATGAAAGCATTTCACAGATGGCACCTCCTTGTCTGGGCATTGAGGCCAAGCAGTCCTCCTGCTCTCCTTCCACTCCTTCCAGAAAGAGAAAGGGCAAGGAACCTCTAGTTGAATCTGAGGTGAGAAGAAGTCCTAGAATTGTTGAATTAAATGGGGGTTTCAAAAGTCATATAAACTGATCAATTTCAGACTGTCTGACATGCAATGCTGCTCCACCATGTTTAAATCCTAAAGTTGTTAAAAATCTTGCTTCTTCTTTCTGCAAGGTAAAGGATGGTGACCTTCATAAGAGGCTGCTCAAGAAAGGGAAAGCCATTGAAGTTGCAATCAAGGCTCCTCAATCTTGAACCTTGGAGGCAAGAAGAAAACTAGGGCTGCTGGTACCTGTGGTCAGCAAGCCAAGAAGAAGCCCTCTACTTAGGTGTTTAATGTATCACAAGCTGTCTTTTGCTGGAACCTTGTTGGTTCCCTGTCCTGAAACTTGTAATAGTGGTCACCTGATGTGTTTGCTACCTAGTGTGGTTATGGATGTTGAATCTGTCAGTGGGATTAGGCTGTGGAATGCATTTTGCTTATTTGGATGTGATCTCTTCAGTAGGGTGATGACATTGGTTGTATCATCCCTTAATCTAACTCCCAATATGGTTTTTAATGGATAATAAAAGAATATGGAATATTTTGAATTGGAACATCTGGGGCATTAATTCTGATAAAAAATGGGTTGCCCTCAGAAACAAGATTGATGAATCTGGTTGTGACATTATTTGTCTCCAAGAAACTAAGAGGGAAGATTTTGATATCTCTTACATCAGAAAATTTTGTCCCTCCAAATTTGACAAATCTTAATTCCTTCCCTCCAGGGGGGCTTCTGGGGGTTTGATTATCATTTGGAATAGCACTCTGTTTTTTGGGCAACTTTCTTTTCAAAATGAGTTCTCCATCTCCATTACCTTGACCTCTCTCTTGTCCAATGAAACCTGGATTCTCAACAATATTTATGGGCCCTGCTTAACTGAAAAAAGCAGAATTCTAAGAATGGTTTGGAAATATTGATATGCCTGATGATATGGATTGGCTCATTGTGGGTGATTTCAATTTTATTAGAAAACCCTCTGAAAGAAATAGGCAGGGGGTGATGTGAATAACATGCTCCTTTTTAATGAATCCATTAGCAACCTGGGGCTCATAGAGTTACCCCTTAAAGGTAGAAAGTTCACTTGGCACAACATGCAAAAGGAACCTCTCCTGGATAGATTGGACTGGTTTTTTACATCTGCTTCCTGGACTCAGAGCTATCCTTCAACTTTTGTTGTCCCTCTTACCAAGCCAACCTCTGATCATCTTCCTTGTGTCATCTCTATTGGCACAATGATTCCAAAATCCCAGGTTTTCAGATTTGAGAATTACTGGATGCATCACAGTGATTTTAAAGAAATTTTTCAAAATGTCTGGAACATCCCAGTTCGTTTCCCTGACTCTGCTAAAAATATTAATGCTAAATTCAAAAATGTCAGTAGAGGGCCAAAGATCTGGGAAAAATTTTTACCTTGTTTGAAAGCTCAAATTAGTAATGTCAATGCAACTATTGATCTCTTGGATGTCTTGGAGGAAATGAGAACTCTTACTGTACTGGAATGGAATCTTAGGGACTTGCTGAAAAATCTTGTAATCTCACTTCTACAAGATCAAAATGCTTATTGGAAGCAAAGAGGAAAAGTCAAATGCGTCAAGTTTGGTGTTGAGAACACAAAAAAATTCATTCAAAAGCTACCGTCAGTTTCAGGCATAATTACATCTCCATGCTCAAAGATGATTCCAATGAGGAGATTCATGTTCATTCTGGTAAAGCTGACCTCCTTTGGCATGCTTTCAAAGATAGAATGGGCACTTCTGATAAGCCTGAAATTCATTTTAACCTTAGTGAGTTGGCAGGGGATTGCCTGAGTCAGAAGGAAAGATATGTTTTAGAAGAGCCATTCTCTAGTATTGAAATTGAATATGTAATTAAAGAACTTCCTAATGACAAGTCCCCTGGCCCTGATGGTTTTAATAATGAATTCATTAAGCAATGTTGGCCTATTATTAAGGAGGATGTCAAACAACTCCTTTTGCATTTCTATGAAGGCAAGACTTCTTTGGAAATCATTAATGCTTCTTTTATCACCCTCATTCCAAAAAATGAGGCCGCTTTGACACCTGCTGATTTCAGGCCTATTTCACTGCTTAACAGTGTCTTCAAGATTATAACCGAGCTCCTGGCCAACAGACTTCAAAAAAGTATTCTTAAGCTTGTCCACAAAAACCAATATGGATTCCTAAAACAAAGATCTATTCAGGACTGCTTAGGATGGGCCTTTGAATTCCTTTATCAATGTCAGAAGTCCAAGGAGGAAATTTTAATTTTGAAGCTTGACTTTGAAAAGGCTTTTGATAAAATTGAGCATTCCACCTTCATCAATATTCTCAAAGCAAAAGGTTTTGGTGAGAAATGGATTAATTGGATTCAGTTGATTTTTGGATCTGCTTCATCTGCTGTATTGTTAAATGGAGTGCCTGGGAAAAAATTCTATTGTAGAAGAGGTGTAAGGCAAGGGGATCCTTTATCCCCCCTCCTGTTTTTCCTTGCTGCTGATCTTCTCCAATGCATTCTCAACAAAGAAATGTGCCTTGGGCTTCTTTCCCTTCCCCTAGAAGGTCTTTTCTGTCCAGATTTCCCTGTAATCCAGTATGCAGATGACACCTTATTGGTCCTTAAGGCTGACTCAAAACAATTGATGTGCCTTAAAGCTCTACTTCATACTTTTGCTATTTCCACTGGACTCAAGGTTAATTATTCTAAATCTAGTATGATGCCAATCAACATGGATTCTGATAGGCTAAGACATTTTGCTAGTACAATCTCCCGCCTCACTAGATCACTACCCTTTACTTATCTTGGATTGCCTTTAAGCATCAACAAGCCTGCAGTGGAACATTTTCTACCTATTGTTTAGAGAGTGGAGAGAAGATTATGTGGGATTGCTGATATCTTAAACTATGGGGGAATGCTACAATTGGTTAAATCTGTCTTATCCTCTCTTTCCATTTATTATATGAGCTTCTTTTAGCTTCCTGTCTCTATTAAATATCAGCTGATCAAGTATATGAGGCAATGCTTGTGGAGGAAAAAACCACTGATGTACAAGCTAGAGGACAAGCTCTAGTGGCCTGGAGTAAAGTTTGTAGACCAAATAATCATGGAGGTTTGGGTGTTCTTGATCTTAACATTCAAAACTCAGCTCTTCTTTTGAAGAATTTGGATAAATTCTATAATCACAAAGATATTCCCTGGGTTCATCTTGTCTGGAACACTTACTATTGCAATGGAAAATTGCCTGGAAGAAGTTTTGAGGGGTCCTTTTGGTGGAAGGCTCACCTGAAATTAGTTGACATATTTAAAGGAATTGCAAAGTGCTCGGTGGGAGATGGCAAATCCACCCTCCTCTAGACTGATATGTGGAAAGATGAATGCTTTCAGCATAAGTTTCCTCATTTACTGTCTTATGAAAAAAATCCACATATCCCTGTCAGTGAGTTCATGCAGGCACCCAACATGCAAGATCATTTCTTTCTTCCTCTGTCTCAGCAATCTTACTTTGAATATCAATGCCTTGAGCAAATTATCAGTGAAGGGATACATGGAGAAACAGACAGCTGGAGCTACATTTGGGGAAGTGTTTTTTTCTCAATCAAAAAGGCCTATTCTTCATTATCTGGGTATCAGACAGCTCAACCTCATTTTTCCTGGTTATGGAAGTCTTCTTGCCAGCAAAACCAGAAGTTCTTCTTCTGGGTTTTGCTCCTTGATAGACTAAACACCATAAACCTTCTGAAGAGGAAAAGGTTATCTCTGGTCACATACGATTGTGTGTTCTATGGATGCACCAGTGAGGAAACGTTACTTCATTTATTTTGGGACTATTCTTTTGCAAAAGCATGCTAGGATGAAATTTTACCTGCCCGAGACAATGACTTAAATCTCTTTGAGGCGTTGGCTAATATAAAACGCAGACTAAAAGTCCCCTTTGCAATGGAGATTATTATTATAGGAGCTTGCGGCATATGGATGTGTAGAAACAATGAAATCTTTAACAACAAGCGAGCTTCCCTTGATGAATGGATACTATTGTTTCTCAAGAATTGAGATGGGTCCTGTGTAGAATTAAGAAAAAGTATTACCAGGATCTCAAAGCCTGGATCAACAACAATTTAGATAGGAGATAATTAGCCATGTCGTTTTTCCCTCAATGAGGTGGCCTTGAATTTGTAAATATCTACTGATTGTAACTCATTATGATTTATAAAAATTACAGTGGGGTTTTTTACCCTACTATTTTACCCTAAAAAAAGATCAAAGAGAGTAATGCAACAGATAGGACACTCTATCTATCGATAAAAGACCACATTAGAATCATATGCATCATGGAAAGAATTGAAATGCTTTCGAAATCATAGGATTATATCATGGTGGGGCTATGCTTGCCTTTGACTGTTGATAGCCGAAAGTAGAGCTTCAGGATCCTTGTGATTGACTTGATATCGTATTCTACCAGAAGAACCAAACACCGGAAACAAAGGGAAACAATCAACACATGGCATCGATGCAATTCTCAAGCAATTATGATGATATGACAAGTTGAATTGCATTGAAATGTAACCCTAAAGCATGCTCGGCAATTAATCGGGGTTCCGAGGGGTGAAAACCCTAACTCGGAGAAACTCCGGAATCACCTGTGAGGGGTTACTATGTTCTTATAATTAAACTTGTTATGAAAGTTGTTGGAAAATGCATGATTATAGCTTAAATAGATAGTTCTCATTTTTCTAAACATTTTGATATATTATACATATTTTTCTGAGTTATAATGAATTACTTATTGAATTTACAAGATTATTACATTTTCTGGAATTGTTTAATCAATTTAAATGGAATTATTGCATCACTGTGACATCAGCACAGGGGTGAGGTCATTTTTCACCAGGGCAGAGGCTACCCCCAGCCACTGACGACTGGGCCCCATGGGATATTATTCTTATTCTAGAAAAGAATTACAGAAAATATTTTAATAAAAAGAAAAGAGGTTATATTACCTCATGCTGATGTCGGCATGACATCAGCAATGGGGATCCTCGGGTGGGCGATGCCAGTGTCGATTGCGGGCACGCGAGCGAGCGAGACTGGGCTTGTTCGATGCGGCTCATCGAGGGGGACCACAAATTGACGGTGCTGGACCATTTGGTCGAGGGACTCACCGGCGACGAGCACAACTGCGGCGGCAGGGTGAGCCGCACGACGCGGGCTCGATACAGAGAGCAAGGAGGAGAACGGAGGGTTGCCTGAGCACCAGCAGCGGGTCGGGAAGGCTTGGCGTGGTCCGAGGGCAGCCGAATCTACGTCAGCGAACATGAACTGCGGCGGCGGAAAGCGACGCTCGACACGGGCTCGAAACAGAGCGATAGGGAGGACGGGAGAGGGTCCAGGAGGACGGGAGAGGGCGGCGAGCTCGGGCAGCCTGCCGGCGTCGGGGGCGGTTCCTGTGCGCGCGTCGGTGAGAAGCAGAGAAGTGAGATGGGGAAGAAGAAGAGGAGGCGCGCAGTTATAAACGAAGGGCCTTTTATCCCGGTTGTTGGCACCAACCGGGACTAAAGGGTCATACGTCCTAGTTAGAGCCACCAAACGGGACGTATACTCCACTTTTTTTCATCAGCCCAAGGGGCGCACGCAGGGTTCTTTAGTCCCAGTTTGTGGCTCCAACCGGGAAGTATGACTCTGTTTTCAATTTTTTTTAGGAATTTTCTCTCTGTTCCTGCCTTATTTTTTTGGGGGTTTAAATTTGTAATGTTTTTTAAATAATAATTACTTTGGAATTTAGAAAAACTTTAAACATAAAATGTGTTTGAATTTGAATAACTAATTCAAAACCATTTTCTGTTTTTTTAAAAATAATTAATGTAACCATTTAAACTATGAACCATTTAAAATTAAAAATGAATTAACTTATATTTTTTAAATATTAATTTGGAATTTAGAAAAACTTTAAACATAAAAAGTGTTTGGATTTGAATAACTAATTCAAAACCATTTTCTGTTTTTAAAAATAATTAAAGTAAACATTTAAAATTAAAATGAATTAACTTATATTTTTGAATATTAATTTGGAATTTAGAAAAACTTTAAACATAAAAAGTGTTTGGATTTGAATAACTAATTCAAAACTATTTTCTGTTTTAAAAAATAATTAAAGTAAACATTTAAAATTAAAAATGAATTAACTTATATTTTTTGAATATTAATTTGGAATTTAGAAAATCTTTAAACATAAAAAGTGTTTGGATTTGAATAACTAATTCAAAACCATTTTTTGTTTTTAGAAATAATTAATGTAACCATTTAAAATTAAAAATGAATTAACTTATAATTTTGAATATTAATTTGGAATTTAGAAAAACTTTAAACATAAAAAGTGTTTGTATTTGAATATCTAATTCAAAACCATTTTCTGTTTTTAATTTGGATTTGAATTAACTTATATTTTTACATATTAATGGGCGGGAAAAAAAGGACGGGAAATAATGTGCGGGAAGAAAATTTTATTACGATAGAACTAGAATGAAAGTACATAACGCAACTAACACTAAGTTACATAAAGCACGACTGAAGATCAATATACATAGAAGAACTGAAAATTAAGATATATGGCCAGATTAAGTCACAATCGGCCAAACTTGTTTTGCAATGTTGGAGTGATTCATTCATGCTCCTGCCTACACCTGTAATACTCGCCACTATAGACTCGCCGCGGCCATCGTCGCTGTCGTCGTCGGGGTCGCCGTAGTTGAACCTTTAAGGCTGAGTACGAGTGGGCTGGACTTGAGGGTAGCACAGGCGGGGGTTAGAGTCGGCGGCCATGTCGTAGGCCATGACGCTCTGGAGAGTCCGGTCCGCCACCACAGCCGACGGACGGCCGGCATGAGGTGGGTCGTCCTCCTCATGCCTGGCGATCGCCCTCTCACGCCGATCGCCGAAGAAGGCTTCCCAAGTCGGGAAATAGTCGGGATGCCAGTTGGGATTCCTCCGCTGCTCCGGCGTGAGCTCGAAGTAGTAGTGGTTCGTGATGGCCATCCGGCGCACTACACCTACAGGGACAGGAGGAACCGGCATGCCTCTGGCGCTCAGCATCCAGCCGACGGGGACACAGTAGCCCGGCGGACAGGGGTAGTTTGAGGCGCAAAGCGCCTCCGCCTCCTTGGGGGTTAGTCGTATGGTGGAAGCCATGGAAAAGAGTGATGAGGTTGCAGATATGAGTCTAGAGATGTGCAATGACAATGGACGCCAATACTACATATATGTACTAAGAAATGGCGGGAAGAAATATGGCGGGAGGAAATGGCGGGAAGAAACTTGGGTTTAGGTTTTAGGGTTTTGTGAAGGTTTTTTCGAGCATCGTTATAACTTGCATTGGATCTCTAAATAAACCACATACTGCGAGTCTAAAAATGATTTTTTCAAAAATCACGGGCGTTAGATCATGTACCTGTAGTACAAACAGGACCCACTTCCTACCGATTCGGCAGACATTTGTCCTTTTTACCCGGGATGGAAGAAAAGGTTTGAGATGTCCTGGTTGGGAGATATTCCATGTAAGGTGGTATAGTATTTTAGAAAAATGGGACGGTAGCATTCTGAAACAGCATTTTGGTGGTTACTTCACAAAACGACCCGTTTTTTGCGCTCGGAAAATGGAAAATGGATTTTTCGTGCGACGAAAAGGAAAACTTCCTCCTGCAACATTGTTCTCCATACCAATGTCCACATGCATGCATAATATGGGCACAGCATCACAAACTATGCCGTGATTCAGCATATAACATCGGTCATTTTGACCGAAAGCCATGAAACCTCGAACATGATAGGTCATTTTGTGAAGGTTTTTTCGAGACATGATCAATATACCAAGCATGGTATTTTTCCTTGTAACTATGTCACATAATATGACACCACGCGAAGGATTTACATTGTTCGGATTTTTTTTGAATTTCTTATGCCCGTTTTGAATTTTTTGAATTTCTAACTATGGTCGAACGGGCGTGCATGAATATAGGGGACGAGCATCGTTAAAACTTGCATTGGAACTCTAAAGAAACCACATATTGCGAGTCTAAAAATGATTTTTTAAAAAAATCACGGGCGTTATATCATGTACATGTAGTATAAACCGGACCCACTTCCTACCGATTCGGCAGACATTTGTCCTTTTTACCCGGGATGGACAAAAAGGTTTGAGATGTCCCGGTTGGGAGATAGTCCATGTAAGGTGGTCTAGTATTTTAGAGAAATGGGACGCTAGCATTCTGAAACAGCATTTTTGTGGTTACTTCACAAAACGACCCGTTTTTTGCGCTCGGAAAATGGAAAATGGCTTTTACGTGCGACGAAAAGGAAAACTTCCTCCTGCAACATTGTTCTCCATACCAATTTCCACATGCATGCATCATATGGGCACAGCATCACAAACTATGCCGTGATTCAGCACATAACATCGGTCATTTGGACCGAAAGCCATGAAACCTTGAACATGATAGGTCATTTTATGAAGGTTTTTTTGAGACATGATCAATATACCAAGTCTGGTATTTTTCCTTGCAACTATGTCACATAATATGACACCACGCGAAGGATTTACATTGTTCGGATTTTTTTTTGAATTTCTTATGCCCGTTTTGAATTTTTTGAATTTCTAACTATGGTCGAACCAGCGTGTGCATGAAGATAGGGGACGAGCATCGTTGGAACTTGCATTGGATCTCTAAATAAACCACATATTGCTAGTTTAAAAATGATTTTTTCAAAAAATCACGGGCGTTAGATCATGTACCTATAGTACAAACCGGACCCACTTCCTACCGATTCGGCAGACATTTGTCCTTTTTACCCGGGATGGACGAAAAGGTTTGAGATATCCCGGTTGGGAGATAGTCCATGTAAGGTGGTATAGTATTTTAGAAAAATGGGATGGTCGCATTATGAAACAGCATTTTGGTGGTTACTTCACAAAACAACCCTTTTTTGCTCTTGAAAAATGGAAAATGGCTTGATCATTTGGACCGAAAGCCATGAAACCTCGAACATGATAGGTTCATCTTTAGTACCGGTTGGAAGGATTTCGGCAGGCTGGGCCAAGCAGCCCTAATGATAGGGGTGAGTGTCGACATTATGTCGTGCGGCGTGTACCTTGTCCCGGATGGTGTCACCAACCGCGACTAAAGATGAACCTTTAGTCCCGGTTGGAGACACCAACTGGGACAAAACACGAGTCAGCACTAATAATAGGGGTGAGTGTCGACATTATGTCGTAAGTGTCGACACTATGCCGAGCTGCTTGTACTATAAATAGGCATCCTTGTGAGTCTAGTCCTCCAGCCAGATTGAGGCATCTCCAATATGGTTTTCGAGAGCAGGGACACCACTACGACCAGTTTCAGGGAGATGCCGCCGGATCCCAGTCCTCCGTCATCTCCAAGAAACTGGTCATAGAGGCACTCCCTAATATGTGAAATTAGTTAGCTCCCAGGTGTATTGATCTAGTTAGAGAAGTTACAAGCTGCAAGATGGTGTGTGAGAGCAGGGACACCACTACGACCAGTTTCAGGGAGATGCCGCCGGATCCCAGTCCTCCGGCATCTCCAAGAAACTGGTCATAGAGGCACTCCCTAATATGTCAAATTAGTTAGCTCCCAGGTGTATTGATTTAGTTAGAGAAGTTACAAGCTGCAAGATGGTGTGCGAGAGCTGGGACACCACTACGACCAGTTTCAGGGAGATGCCACCGGATCCCAGTCCTCGGCATCTCCAACAAACTGGTCATAGAGGCACTCCCTAATATGTGACCACACGCGTTTGGAGATGAGATCTTAATGGTAAGTACGAATCGTGACAACTTCTTCATAGTTCGGAAAAGTAGTTCTACGAATCGGGACTAAAGGCCCCCTTTAGTCCCAGTCCAACCACAAAACGGGACTAACACTCAAGACATTTATTAATATTAAAAACCGAGACTACAAAACCGCGACTAAAGGCCCCCCTATATATAGTCCCGGTCAAGCCACAAACCGGGACTAACACTCAATACAATTATTAAACTTGGAAAATTAGAAACATCATAAGATATCCTTCACAAAATGAGCTATCATGTCTCAAGACATTTAGGTTCACAATATGCAGCCGATCGGCAAGACATGAACTAGGGGTACACGATATGAGCATGAACTTCTTGGCATATATCCTTCCTCATGATATCTTCAGACGTAACCATGTAGCATCTTCTTTACTTAACGGAATGCTTGGGTCAGCTTTCACTGTGAAGGGCGGAATTTCATCAAACTTATTATAATCCTATGCCATGTCTGTCTTGTCCTCGATTCCCATGATGTTTCTTTTCCCTGAAAGAACTATGTGACGCTTTGGCTCATCATATGATGTATTCGTTTGCATATTTTTTCTTTTTTTCAGTCTGGAGGACATGTCCTTCACATAGAAAACCTGACACACATCATTGGCTAGGACGAATGGTTCATCTCTATAACCAAGATTGTTGAGATCCACTGTTGTCATTCCATACAACTGGTCTATCTTTACCCCTTCCCCATTCAAGTTGACCCATTTGCAGCGAAACAAAGGGACCTTAAAAAAGACTCCATAGTCTAGTTCCCATATCAACTCTATGTAACCATAGTATGTGTCCTTTTGCCCATTCCCATCTATTGCATCAAAGCGGACACCACTGTTTTGGTTGGTGCTCTTTTTATCTTGGGCGATTGTGTAGAATGTATTCCCATTTATTTCGTACCCTTGTAAATTCAATATAGTAGAAGATGGTGATGCGGCCAACAAGTATAGCTGATCTCCAACAGTGGTGTCATTCAAGATATGTGTCCGCATCCAACCACCGAAAGACTTCATGTGTTCATCTATAATAGATGAGTCAGGCTTCCCCGGGTTTTTGGAGCGTACAATATTCTTGTGTTCCTCGATATACGGAGCTGCCAAGGTGGAATTATGTAGAACTGTGTAGTGTGCTTTAGTGAAAGAATCCTCGTCCCTACATATCATTGCTTTCTTTCCCAGCATGCCTTTTCCACTTAGTCTTCCCTCATGCCGCGAGTCAGAAACACCAATCGGCTTAAGGTCAGGAATAAAGTCAACACAAAACTCAATGACCTCCTCCGTTCCATATCCCTTGGAGATGCTTCCTTCTGGTCTAGCATGGTTATGAACATATTTATTTAAGACTCCCATGAACCTCTCAAAGGGGAACATATTGTGCAGAAATATAGGACCGAGAATGGCAATCTCTTCCACTAGGTGAACCAGGAGATGCGTCATCATATTGAATAAGGATGGTGGGAACACCAACTCAAAACTAACAAGACATTGTACCACATCCTTCTGTAACCTTGGCAAAATATCTGGATTCATTACCTTCTGAGATATTGCATTGAGGAATGCACACAACTTCACAATGGGTACTCAAACATTTTCCGGTAGAAGCCCCCTCAATGCAATCGGAAGAAACTGCGTCATAATCACGTGACAGTCATGAGACTTCAGGTTTTGGAACTTTTTCTCGGCCATATTTATTACCCCCTTTGTATTAGACGAGAAGCCAGACAGGACCTTGTACTGTAAAGGACTTCAAAAAATATTTCCTTTTCTACTTTGGTAAGAGCATAGCTGGCATGACCTTGAAACCATTCTGGATGCAGGCCATCTGGGTCTTTCATACGTTGATGGTCCTTTCATGCTTCCGGTGTATCTTTTGTCTTCCCATACACGCCCAAGAAGCCTAGCAGGTTCACGCAAAGATTCTTCGTCACATGCATCACATCGATTGCAGAGCGGACCTCTAAGAATTTCCAATATGGTAGCTCCCAAAATATAGATTTCTTCTTCCACATGGGTGCGTGTTCTTCAGCGTCTTTTGGAACAGATTTTCCTCCAGGAACCTTTCCAAAGGTTACCAGTTGATCCAAATCTTTGACCATATCAAATATATCAGCACCAGTATGCTCCTTAGGCTTCTTCGGCTATGCCAGACCATTGAAATGCTTGCCTTTCTTTCTTAAGGGATGCTTGGACAAAAGAAATCGACGATGCTCATTGTATACATTCTTCTTACAATGTTCCAAATATATACTTTCAGTCTCATCTAAACAGTGTGTGCATGCATTGTATCCCTTGTTTGACTGTCTTGAAAGGTTACTAAGAGAAAGCCAATCATTGACTGTTACGAAAAGCAATGCTCGAAGGTTAAATTCTTCCTGCTTGTGTTCATCCCACACGCGTATCCCGGGTTCGTGCCACAACTGTAAAAGTTCTTCCACTAATGGCCTTAGGTACACATCAATGTCGTTGCCGGGTTGCTTCAGACCTTGGATCAACACTGGCATCATAATGAACTTCCGCTTCATGCACAACCAAGGAGGAAGGTTATAGATGCATAGAGTCACGGGCCAGGTGCTGTGACTAGAGCTCTGCTCCCCAAAGGGATTCATGCCATCTGTACTTAGACCAAAACTTAAACTCTTTGCGTCATCTGCAAAGTCTGGTACTTTCTATCGATTTTTCTCCATTGCGACCCATCAGCGGGGTGTCTCAACATCCCTTCTGACTTACGTTCCACTTTATGCCATCGTAGCAACTTGGCATGCTCTTTGTTTCTGAATAAGCGTTTCAACCGTGGTATTATATGAGCATACCACATCACCTTCGCAGGAACCCTCTTCCGGGGGGCTCCCCTCAACGTCACCAGGGTCATCTCGTCTAATCTTATACCGAAGTGAAGTGCATACCGGGCATGCATCCAAATTCTCATACTCCTCACCGCGGTAGAGGATGCAGTCATTAGGGCATGCATGTAGCTTCTGAACCTCTAAACCTAGAGGGAAGACAACCTTATTTGCTTCGTACGTACTGGCGGGCAATACGTTATCTTTTGGAAGTATATTCTTCATCATTTTCAGCAACTTTTCAAATGAGGAGTCAGGTATAGCACACTCAGCCTTCCATCGCAGCAATTCCAGTGTGCTGCCCAGCTTTTTCAGACCATTTTCGCAATTTGGGTAGAACAACTTTTTGTGATCCTCTAGCATGTGATTGAACTTCTCCCTATCATTTTCAGTTTCACAATCTCTTCGTGCATCGACAATGGTCCGACCAAGATCATCAGCGGGTTCATCATGTGTCTCTTCTTCATCCTCCCCTTCAGCATCCCCCATGGAAGTATCTCCTTACTCAGGGAAACCATGATAGTTGTCATGCTCCTCCTCTTCTTCATTGTCTTCCATTATAACCCCTCTCTCTCTGTGCTTGGTCCAACAATTATAACTGGGCATGAAGACAGACTTCAACAGGTGGCTGTGAAGGGTTTTAGAGTCAGAGTAATCCTTCTGATTCCTACATCCATTACATGGACAGAATACAAAACCATTGCGCTTGTTTGCATCAGCAACACAGATGAATTCATGCACGCCATTAATGAACTCGCTAGAGTGTCGGTCAGTACCGTACATCCATTCCCGAACCATCTGCATTATAGTAAAAGTATATCAAAAACCATTACACAACATGATAAAATTATTACAAGTTATATTGTGAGCTTCTAGAGCATTAATTTTGAATTTTTAAAAATTTACATGCACCAATTTGTGAATTGGAGAAAACAATCAACATGATAAATGTGGAGTTTTTTTATTATTGTTCTATCAGTGAAAACCTCATTTCATTCTAAGCTCTGAAACTCTAAAATTACACATTTCAATTTTCAGTAACTATGTGCCTAATCAAAATTTGTTACACATATATATCAAAATCCTTCTAGCTACTTCTAGAGCATGCATGCATTTGATCCATATCTCTATACTTCTAGAGCATTATAGAGCTAAAGTAGCAATAAGAGATGAAAGAATGAAGTTCTAACCTTTTAAAGCTTTGGATTTAGGTGTTGCAAACTAAATCTTGACAAATCTTGAGAAAAAAATGTCATGAACTCTCTTGCTTCTTTAAGAAAAATGGCCACCATATGCTTTAGGGCAGGTGGACAGGAAGCTGTATATATACTGATGGACAACTAGTCCCGGGCCGTGATACGACCCGGGACTAATAGTCCCCGAAAAGAGCAGTTGGCCCGCTCCAGGTTATTAGTCCCGGCCCGTATTACGTACCGGGACTAATGACCTGGTCCGGCCCGGGACTAGTCACTACGGCCGTTTCTAGCCGTTATAGGCCTCACGGCCCGCAACTAGTGCTCCCACTAGTCGCGGGCTGTTACAGGACGGGACTGCTGGGCTTGTTTTGATCGAACCGAAGATGGTTTTTCCAGTAGTGAAGGGTAAACAAATTACAGCGGGCAATTGACAGGAACTGAGCAAGGCATAAGAATGCAATTACTAGCCAGAAAGATACTATGAGGTTGATTGGGCAATACAACAATATACATAGACCGCCATCCAGCTGCATCTATGACTAGAAGTCCACCTTCAGGTTATCATTCGAACCCCCTCCATTATTAAGTTGCAAGCAACTGACAACTGCTTTAAGCAAAGTGTGTAAGGTAAACACTCCACGTGTTCCATGAACAAGATACCGTTGTTTTCTCCATAGTAGCAACAGCACATCTACAACCGCATAGATTATTGTCACTTCCCTTGGAAACTAGAGGCATGAACCCACTATCGAGCATAAATACCCCCTCTTGGAGTCACTAGCAACTACTTGGCCAAGACAACCACTAGCAACGGGGAGCATGCAAGATCACAAACAACACAAACATGATAGAATCATAAAGATAAAACCATTAATCAAACCAACCTAATAATCTCAATATCCATCGTATCCCCGCAAATACAACATGCATGATTACAAATAGATTAGATCTTGATCATGAACGGAGCTCACAAGATCTATACATGAAAGCACAATGGAGGAGACACAACCATCTAGCTACTACATGGACCCATAGTCCAAGGTGGAACTACTCACGAATCATACCGGAGAGAAGGCCTCCGGGATGATCTCCCCTCCGGCAGGGTGCCGGGAAGAACTTCAGACCCCCCGATCTAGGGACGATGGTGGCGGCGCCTACAGACGTTTTCGTGGATTTCTGATCGGGTCCTCAGGGTTTCTGCATCGGGGGCTTCTTATAGGCGAAGGGGGAGACCGAGGCGGCCGCCAGGGCAGGCAAACCCTAGTCAGGCATGTGCTAGGGCCCACCCGTTCCTAGGGTGGGTCTGGCCCCCCTGGCCGGCCTCTTCGGCTCTCCTCTGGACTTCTTGTTCCCCACGGAGAGTAATTGACTTTGTCCTTTGTCCCGTCCAATTCCGAGAATATTTCTTTACTAACTTTTCTGAAACCAAAAACAGAAGAAAACAGGCATCTGACACTGTTGCAACTTGTTAGTAGGTTAATACTAGAAAACATGTAAAAAGCACCTCAAAGTGTGGACATGTAAAGAAAAGTAGATACAAAAAAAGCATGGAGCATCAAAAATTATAGATACATTTCCAACGTATCAACATCCCCAAGCTTAACTCCTGCTCGTCCTCGAGTAGGTAAGTGATAAACAGAATAATTTTTGAGGTGACATATACCCTCACAATAAAGATCCAACCATTTGCAAGCATTGAAAGCTGGGATCGAAGAACTCTAAACATGTGCATGAAATATGGAGTTCTAACAATAGGACATAGTAACTATGCATGCAACATGACAAGCTACAAACAAAGATCATGAATAACATGCATTGAAAAACTTTTGTTTGTTTCACATGCAATAAACATAGCATAGTGGCAATCAGCTTGTCCCTCATAGAGTAGCAATATAATGCATTGGACACCTACAAAGTTCACAAGGGTGACTAGAAACAAGTAACAAAAGAGCAAGTAATAACACAATATGCATCAATTAATAAGCTTTGGAACACTACACACATAATGAAAACTATGCTCTCTTAATGGTGCCTAAAGGTAGAAGGTGGAGACTCAATAGTGGTGGAAGAAAGGCCTTTTTGTAAAGGAAGCAGGGATTACGAGTTTCAAAAAGAGCTTCCAACAATTATGGTACTTGTTAGCTTTCAGCCATAATTGCCCCTCTCATAAGAATCTTGAAGTGGTTAAGGTTAAAGTGGCAAAGATGGAGTATATGCTTGACGAAGTATAAGTTGGCAATCTCATGCCCCTTGAGTACGAGGGCCACACCTCATGCATACTCAACTTTGGGTCTAGGTAAGTTCTTGTCACTGTAAGTATTTGCATATCATTGAGAACCGCCAACGGGGTACCCCTTGCACATGGTACATGAGCTTTCCCATAACCAAAATGACAAGGGAAGCAGACAATGAGCATCTCAGCAATCTTCTTATGTACCATGGGAATATGGTGTTTTTTTCTCTCTTTCCTCTTTTCTCAATGTGTCTCTTTTTTTATAAGAAGAATGCTTCATAGATGTCACTATGGTGATGCTGCAAGTTTTCACCATGATTAGTCATGGCTTAGGCTAGAGGCCCAGACGTTTCTCTAACACAGGATACAAACTCCATGGACTTACAAGTTCCCTCTTTATTTAACACCGTGACATCCATAGACAAAAGAACATGATATCAGCTGAGTACAACAAGGTACAAGTGCAATGTTGAAAACGTTCCCCATGACATCACGGTTCTGCTAATTCCAACTTATAAGTGCAAGCATATACAACAAATTTGTCACGATGGTTCAAGTTTATTAGGGGCAAAGAATAAAATGTGCCATCAAGTTTGTGAGGGCTTTAATCACTAAGTTTTCACATAACAAAATAGTTTTTAATTGGAAGATAGTTGAAAACAAGAATATACTTGGAATGGTGTAACACACCATGCATAGGAGTTTATAGTGGACACTTTGGAATAACTTGGTTTCTGGGAGTTGGAAGCATGAGTAGAACTTACTTATACAAGTGGAGGCTATCAAAAGACTGGGAGCAACCAACTAAGAGATCAATAATGGCCATAATTATGCAATGCAACAAAGAAAAGTAATCAAAGCAAAGAGTGGTACTACAAGTCAAGGACTAAATGATCATAGAGGCTAATGGTGACTTGTCATAGTCATAACATGGTGTGAGCATGTGCCAAGTCAACCCAAGCAAAACATCAAAGGAGAATACCACAATATTATGCTTTTGCATGCTAAAACAACACATAATTTCTTCAAGGCACACTAAGCAATCCCAATTGTTTGGAAGAAGACATGCTACAGCAATAATCACTAAGCATAATGCTAAAACAACACCTAGCATGTCATGCTAAAGTCTAAGTCACAGTCAATGCAAGCTCCTCTTGCACTTACAAGCAAGAACTTACTACTCCTTTCCAAATAACAAGCAACTTATTTGCAGAACAACACAGCGAGAACGGGGGTACAAACTACTTTATAAAACTAAACAAACTAATCAAACCAAAAGAAAACTAAGACGCTCCAAGAACAACACAACTGTGCATAAAACAATAAAAACGAAGTGTCTAGACATACCTAAGCTTTTTATTGATGAAGAAGGGGATGCCTTGGGCATCCCCAAGCTTCGATTCTTGTACCTCTTGGATATTTCTTGGGGTGACACCATGGTGGAATCCCCAAGCTTGAGCTTTTGTCCATTCTTCATCTCATTGCATCATTCTCTCTCTACACCTAAAATTTTTCCTTCATACAAAACTTCACACAATCTTTATTAGCAACATTAGCTTATTGAAAAGATATTAGACCACTGGCAAAGCTTTGGAACATCAAGATATTCACTAAAAACACAATCTACTGTAGTAACTCCTTCAAAAAGCTCAATTTACCTGAAGAGAACTAAAAAAGGAATCAATAAGAAGCAAATGTAAATAATGGAAGAAATCTGTCAAAACAGACCAGCAGGTAGAAACCGATTTTTTCGAACATTTTCTGTTGCTCAAATCAAAAAGTGTTGAACTAAAGGAAGTTAGATAACATACTTTGGGATTTATTCGTAAATTTTGAGCTCAATCTGAGTTACAGAGCGTCATGATTTTTTTGGTGGAGGACAGAAATCTGTTTCGGGACAGCAACTCTCCAAATCTTACTTCCCTCTCACTAGAGATCATTCTTGGCACAAAAAGCAAACAAAAATGACAAGGAGAGGTCATTACTGAAGTAATAACTTCCAAGACTCAAGGAAACTCTTGGGTTATCTCCCAACAAGTACTTTTCTTTAACGCCTTTAAGTTAGGCACAGAAAGTTTGAGAAGATGCTCTCATAAGAACTATGATTTGAAGTAAAAGAGAGCATCAAGAAGCAAATTCAAAAAACATTTAAGTCTAACCCACTTCCTATGCATATGAATCTTGTATGCAAATAAATTCACAAAGAACAAAATGACCTGCATAGGAAGATAAGACAATAGTAACTTCAAAACATTCAGCTCAAAGAGAGGTGTTTCAATACCATGAAAAATTCTACAACCATACTTTCCTCTCTCGTAATAATTTTTAGTAGCATCATGAATAAACTCAACAATATAGCTATCACATAAATCATGCTTTTCATGATCTACAAACACATAATTTTTATCAAGCTCAAAAATAGTGGGATTAAAACCTTCACAGGTTTTAACCAAAGTAGATAATTCAAAAGGATCAACATGAACATAACATTCATCCTCCTTTGGTAAGCATGGAGGACAATCAAATAATGTAAGAGGTAATTAGTTACTATCATTAGAAGGTATACATGGGTAGATCCATTATTCCTCCCTTTGTTCATCACTCTCCTCCTCTTTTTCATCTAATGAGCTTCCAGTTTCAGCAATTTCTTCTTCCATAGGCTCCTGCAAAGCATTAGTCTCTTCCATGTGTGGAAAGCATCTATTAAAATATTCAAGGATATAGACATTTGCTTCCTTGTAATTATCAAAGCAAAATTTAAGAATCTCATAAACCTCATATTCATAAGGTGCATCAAAGTAATAAGTAACATTATAAGTGGAGCACACCTCTCTAGCAATAGTATTCAACTTATCAATTTGTTCCCATAAGTGTTTCCCTTTTTGTGACAAATGGTGTTCCTTATAAAAATACTTTTGTTCTTCCGCGAACCCACACTACTAGGAAACAGGCCGTTAGTGGCGCACCAGAAATGCCCATCCGTGGCGCACTAGCAGTGCGCCACGGGCCTTGTGCTACGGCTATCTCTCAGCCATGGCGCACTGCCTAGTGCGCCAAGGTTGTGTAGAGATAGGCGTAGCGCACCTCCTAGTGCGCCACAGAAGTTTGGCGTGGTGCGCTACCCCTGGGATCTTCTGTGGCGCACTACCTAGTGCGCCACTAAACTTCCATAGTGCGCTTTAGGTGTAGTGCGCCACAGAAGGTAGACCATGTGCGCCACAAATGTATTTTTTGTTTTTGTTTAATTTCCGAGACAGATTATATGCAATACAGATTATATACAATATTACAGCAGATATACACACACAGATACAAGATATACAATTATATATATAAATACTCAATATGAAAAACAAGATTGAAACAAATACATATAGATAAGTCTCATACATGAATACATAGTCTAAGTTACATTGTTTCGATCAGGTTACAAAGTAGTAGTTGGTGACATGCTAATACATGTGTCGATTGAACAAGTTAGAGCTCGGAAGCTCGCCTAGACATCTAAACTAGCTAGCTAGACACAAACGCGGGATAAATAACCAAAGAAGATAAGCATGATCACCGCCGCGACGAAGGTGTAGGTCTTTATCCGGTTCCTTGTCCTAACTCCCGCTATATAGCGCGTGTATCTAGTTTCCGCCTCCGCCATAGTGTTGTACCCTTTGTAGCTATTGCCGCTGAAACGGTGCACCTGTCTCCGGCAGTCTTCCCAATCATCGTAGACTCCGGGAACCCGTCCCTTGTACACGACGTACCACGTCATCTATAAGTTGACAATAATAATTAACCGACTATTGAAAAAAACATATATAATTAAAGTCGCATATGAAGATACACTTATAGAAAGTACTCCTAAATCAAAAAGACCAAACTCAGAAAGCATGCCTCATATATAACTAGGTTGTTCGACACAGGAATATGCTACGATGGAACTGTTCGCCAAGTAGGATGCACAACACCTGGACCTGTGCATAGCACAAGGCGAACAATCCCATCGCAGCACATTCACATATAGTGTGCCACGACATTTCAATCATCGGCATTATTCTCGAAAAAGACCAAAGTAACTCAAAAAGCATGCCTCATATATATACATAGGTCGTTGGACACAGGAATATGCTACGATGGAACCGTACGCCAAGTAGGATGCACAACACCTGGACTTGTGCATAGCACAAGGCGTACAATCCCATCGTAGCACATTCACATATATAGTGTGCTACGACATTTCAATCATCAGCATTATTCTCGAAAAAGACCAAAGTAGCTCGAAAAGAATGCCTCATATATAACTAGCTAGGTCGTTGGACACAGGAATATGCTATGACGGAACAGTTAGCCAAGTAGGATGCACAATTCCTGGACTTGTGCATATCACAAGGCTAACTATCCCGTCATAGCACATTCACATATATATTGTGCCATGACATTTCAATCATCGGCATATTCTCGAAAAAGACAAAAATAACTCGAAAAGAATGCCTCATATATATACATAGGTCGTTGGACACAGGAATATGCTACGATGGAACGGTGAGCCAAGTAGGATGCACAAGACCTGGACTTGTGCATATCACAAGGCTCACAGTCCCATCGTAGCACATTCACATATATAGTGTGCCACGACTTTCAATCATCGGCATTATTCTCGAAAAAAGAGTAAAGAAAAAAAGAAGGACAAAATTGAGCAAAGGACCAAAGAGTAAGCAAAAAAACCAAGCATTGATTGATATATAATAATAATAAGCAAAATAAGTTCACTTGTCGTCCACACACACACACAAAGGTCATCTATAGTTTGTAACTATAACTAGGCCAACATCAAGCCTTCTGGCTCGGCTTAGGGAACGGGAGGACGCCTTGTCTCGTCATGAACTTCCTATAGTCACCCTGCATCTCTAGGCGATCTTCTATGTCACGGTTATTCGGGATATTTCCTCCATAGAAGATCCGCCCCGAAGTCATGACATCACGAAAGATGATTGCCCCAAACTGCTGCTGGATGCGATACATCTCTTGTCTAATATCCGAATCACTGATCTTGGCCTTTGCTTCGGCCCACTGTTTGAGATGATCTGGCAGCGTAGAATTCTGCTGGTCAAGTAGGAACGCCCTCATGTGATGGAGTGCGTAGTAGGCTTCCTTCTTACTGTTTTCCGGCTGCTTCACGCAGGGGAACTCCGTTACGTGGTTGAAGACGTGCCTGCCGAACTTGACCTTCTTACGCACGAAGCTGGTGCCTTCCGTCGAGGCAAAGCCAGTGAGAGCATCATCCAGAACTTCCTTGATCTTGTCGTAGTTTTTCTTCTTTTCTAGACTCCCCGAGTCGAAATACGTGGCGTGGGAATGCTTCGGTGATAAGGAGATGAGCGTGCAGTGTTCATCTCTGCGCAAAAAATTCAAATGGAATGTGTTGGAAAAAGAATGATGATGATCTAATAAAGCCAATCGACGGTGGCGAGTGAATAACGACTTACTCGGGAAAGTAAGGCATGAGAATGTATTCCTTTGTCTTGTTCGCCACGAGGATTCTTTTTAGGTACGAGGCCACGATACGTCGTTCGGTGGGGGAACCCAAGCAGCCGTCACGCATGTAGTAGGGGTCCACTATAGCGATGCCCGGTGTGTTCTCTCTAATGATCTGCATGGCCAGGCTGAGAGAAAAGAGACGGACCATGGTATAGTGCAGCGGGTATAGGTGGAACATATTGAAGATGTCCTCAAAACGCAGGAAGAACAGATCCGCGGCGGCAGTGTTGATGAAGCCCAAGCCTGGTGGCACCTTAACCACGAATACCGGGTGCGAGGGATCTTTCTCCGATAGAAGGCGTCTCTCTATCGTCAGCACGCCGTCATGCACACTCTGCAGTTCCGAACTGGCGAGCTTCCGCAAATTCTTAGGTAGCATGGGCTCACCCGCCACATGAATCCTCCACATAATAACCTCGGGTCTTGGTGGCCCGTCCCAAAACCTGATCGGATTCGCAGTTGTTGACGCCACCGGCTGGCTCGAGCTGCTAGATTTTCTTTTCCTGCCCTTTTTTCCTTTTGGAGAGCGGGCAGGCACCGCAATCTGAGCACCGGCCGCCCTATGTAGTGTGTCAGGGCTTAGAATAAAGGGCCGGTTGGTTGTATCAGCTGGCTCTGTAAAGGCGCAAGCTGGAGGCGTCTCCTGAGAACCAAACAGACGCTTGGTGATAGTGGCTTTCTCTGTGGGGCCACCAGCTAGGTCTTCTTCGTTGCCAAACTGAGTGCTGAAGAAGTGATCATTCCAGTCTTCGTCGTCCTCGGCCGGATCCTGCGCCATGTGCATATCATCAACATGATCATCCGACCCACCGCGTGGAGGTGACGGCGAGGGCGGTAAGGGGGCCTTGCCACCGCTTGTCGCTGGCACGACAGGCGGTGCTATTGTCTGTGGCGTGATGGCCCCCGCCCTCCCCAAACGGATCATGCTCTTTGGCCATAGCAAGAATAAGCCGAAGCAACTTCTGAGGACAGACGGCTCTTCTTCATCCGCTCCTGGGGGTTGAATGGGAGGTTCCAGGTCGTCGCAGCCCCTTAGCACCCGACTAATTTGAACCCTGTGCACGCTATCTGGCATCGGCTTTGAGTGGAACGTGCACTGCAAGGGTTGAACGATGGTACCCTTGGCAACATCCATCAGCTCGTTGTTCACGTAGCATAAGAGAGTGCAAGTAACATCCGTCTGCGGAAAACATGTACGGCGTCGTCAGAGCGAGATGCCATAAGAGTAATATATAGATGGCATGAAAGGCGGTAATTAAAGCAATTTGTTTACCGTGATGGCGTCGAGATCGGCTAATGTCGACGCACCGCATACAGCGACAGGCGTGCAAGAGACGGAAGGGCTGCTTGATGGCGCGGTGCTGGCCGCCGGTGTATTCTCCCTACCGACGGGTGCTTGGAGCTCCGGTGCCGCTGCGACGATGGCAGGGGGGCACCAACATGTACTCCGGCGCCGCGGTGATGGCAGGGGGAGTCACCAACACTTGCGGGCGGAGTCACGAACACGTAGTTCGCCTGATTCGTCGGCGCCGCGTTGTTCGAGTGGCTGCTGACCATGCTTGGAATCGGGCACGGCCCTACTCGACCACCCACACTCCAGTTCGCTATTGACTCCACCAAGGTATGCAGGAAGGACGTGAGGGTGATTGCCAGGTTGTCTTGGACGATCTGCGGGATCCGCGCCACTTGTGCCTTAAGTTCTTGAACCTCTCGGTTTTCCTCCTCGCTCCTTCCCGACGGCACCACATGCGTCCTCGGCGGTGGACCAAAATGATCCACCCAATTCTTACCCCCGAGGCCGGCCAGACGGCCAGCCGACGACGGCTTCTTCGTAACCGGCTCTATTTTCTTGGCCCGGTTCATCGCCCTGTTAAAAGGGTTATCCCACCGGGTGGCCGCCGTCGACCCCTGGGATGAGGAACCCTGGGATCCATGACTAGCAACAATTTCCTCCTCCTACAGAAGAAGTAACAGTGAATCATTTAGATCATCGATTAGATTGCAATCGTGTTGATCCGCGGTAATTAGATTATACTTACCACAATTTCCTCGAATTCCTTCACCGCAGGATCCGCGGTGAGTTGTTTGGTTTTTGGGTCCACATGGTAATGGGCCCTGATGAAGTTTCGAACCTGCCCGGGTTCGAATTTAGCAAAGGGGTTTTCTATCCCCTTGGATCTATACTCTTCGTCCTCCTTATTCCATTTGGCCTCCGCGGTTCTGTATCCACCAGACCCGAGATGGTGATGACCTATATTCATCGCCTGCAGCACCTTTCCCCGATTACTATTGGCCAGGGCTCTTTCGGATTCACACCTCTCCTTGAACTCCCGGAACTGATCTTCGGTGATCGGCGGGTCAATCTTCTGGATCTCCTCGAGACTTTTGCCTTCTTTATAGATCTTCTTCTTTATCCGGGTTCTCCAGCTGGCCAGGGCGGTGCTCATCTTTGTGAGGGCGGATTTGTTTACTTCGTTCCCATGATAATTTGTGTTATGATACTGTGCGGGGAACTTGTATCTGGCGTGCAGCTTCTCGAAGAGGAGTGTGCGCAAGTGGCCATTATCTTTATGCCGGAGATTCTCGGTGTTGATCGAGATGGTTGTCCGGGTGATCGCCGCCACTTGCCCACCGTACCCTTTGACGACAAGGGCGGGCTCCAAAGGAACCCCTGATGGGCTCACTTCGGTAATTTCCTCCCTGACCGTGCCGACCGTGTTCGGGCGCCGGTCCTTCGGCTTCTTCTTCTTCTTAGGAGGGTTTCTACCACTCCCTGTTCCCTCGCCGCCATCAGTGGTTTCATCGCCTGCCGTTCCTTCGGCTTCTTCCTCCGCGTCTTCCATCTCATCATCCTCGCTCTCCGAAGGATGGTATTCTTCATCGTCTTCTAGCCGCTGGGCCGCCTCCCAGAATGTCAATTGTTTATTCGGAGGTCTGAGTTCTCCTTCAGCACTGATGCGCTTAGAACATCCAGCCTCCTCGTTGTCACACATCTTTGCACTAATAAAAAACAAATAATTGGTTAAATGCACGGAAAAATCCGGCATGACCTTTGCTAATTTTCTTAAACTAGGAGTGCCCGATTTCTGCCGAAACGGAAGTTAATCAACATTCCGGAAAAAATCGAGACTCATTTCATACAAGAACCTGCATATATATCGCCAGCATAGCTAGCACACAATAAATGGCCATCATAGCCAGCACAACCAGCACACAATAAATGGCCAACACAGCCAGCACATAATCTGGTCACATAGGATAATCTGGCCAACACAGCCAACACATAAATGCCCAACACAACCAGTACATCAAGCAGATTCAGTTTCAGGAAAAAATGGAGCAACCAGAATAAATGGCCAACACACAACAGTACATCAAGCATAAATGGCCAGGTTTTAGGTTTGGACTTAGCAGTTTCAGGTTTCAGGTTTGGACTTAGCAGTTTCAGGTTTGGACTTAGCAGTTTCAGGTTTCAGCAAGCATAAAATGGCTAACTATAATGCTGAATAAGAAGTTTCACATAGGATAAACAACAGTTTCAGGTTTGGACTTAGCAGCACATAAGAAGTCCTAAACTGATGTTCAGGTTTGGACAAGATACAAGCTAACTGCTACAAGCTACAAGCTACAAGCTACCAAATCTTAAGCAACTGAAACAAAATACAAAATACTAGGAATATGAACTAGTAATTTGCTTAGCTTTAGTGGTCTTAAGGCACCACTAAGAACCACCTAGATTGCAGAAATTTGCACATTGGAATTGACTATATAGTCATAGAACACCCGTAGAGACTTCAAGTTAGATCTGTCGCAATGGCCTTGTAAATGCAATGGAGTTCAGATGTTTAGGTTTTTATCTTATTTATAAAGCAATAAAAATCAGTACATTGAGTGATTCATAAAAACTCACCACAAAAACATCTAGGTAGAAAACACATTGGTTAAGAAAACATCAACATGCCCAGCCACATCAAGCAATGGGCATTTACAGTTATCATCTGGATTCACCAGGCACCAATCTAGTTTTTTTTGGGCAAAACAGTGGGAGAGTTTCCAATTGAAATGTTTATTAGCACCTTAATTCAGCTAGTTGTTGAATCAAATTGCTACTGATCTGAACCTTGCTACTCTGAACCTTGCTACTGATCTGAACCCTAAGCTTACTCTGAACCCTTGCTACTCTGAACCCTAAGCTATCTACCAAGCTTACTCTGAACCCTAAGCTATGAACCACGCTTACTCTGGACCTTGCTATCAACCAAGCTACACTAAATTTTCTATCAACCAAGCTACACTAAACCTTGATATCATCATATCATATGTGAATATGACCAACATATTCTTGTACAGACACAGTGGATTGAAACTACTTTTCATATCAACATATGACTAACATATGACCAACATATTCTCTGAACATATTGTTGTACAGACACAGAAGATGACCATCATATCATATGTTCGGGTTCAAAGTAAACCAGGTTTCCTCCTGCTGATGTACAGCTCGAGTTGGCCATTGCTGCAATTTTTTAAAGCTTTTATGGTGAGATTGTTACAGAGAATTGCTACTACTACTACTAGTTGATGACTGCATCCACAACAATGATCAAGCCCATGATTGATGCAATCTCTACCAGTTTCTACATTCAACACAGTAGTGTTTCTCTATGTGAGTAGGTAGCTGAATCTGAGGCTGGTACTATAGAAGCAGAAGCAGTTATGCAGTTGCTCTAGGGTTCATCACTCAGAGAGGGAGAGAGGGAGAGAGGGGAGGGGCTAACCTCTAAGATGAGGCTGACGTTGGCGAGCGAATGACGACGTGCGAACGGCGGCCTTCTCCTCCTCTCGGACACGGGCGGCCTCCTCCTCCTCCTCGAGTGCGGCGGCGGCTGGCGGGGATCCTCCTCCAGTGCGGCGCGCGGCGGATGGCGATGGCTGCTGGGGGGATCCTCCCCGGCCTCCTCCTCGACTGCGGCGGCGGCGACTGGCGGTGGCTGCTGGGGGGATCGAGTGCGGCGGCGGCTGGCAGATCGAGCACAGCGGTGGCGGGAGAGAGATGGGGATCGATGAGTGTGTGAGATGGGGAGAGTTGGGAATGTTGACGTGGATACAACCCAGATAGGCGTAGCGCACTATGCCAGAGTGCGCTACGGATATCTGTAGCGCACTCGGGCTAGTGCGCTATGCCTATCTGGGATCTAACCACTCTATAACAAGAGTCCAATGCTCCTTTTAGCAACAACTCTTGTCTATCCCACTGGTTCTGCCCACTACTCTATTCTAAACTATGAGCACCCAGGTTCGAATCCTGGTGCCCCACTTTTTTATTTTTATTTTAAAAATACTTTTAAATGTTCCAAAAAATGCCCAAAAGTGGTGATATATGCCATACAAGTTTTTTTTGTTTTTAAAATACTTTTAAATATTCCAAAAATGCCCAAAAGTGATAATATATGTCATAAAAGTGTTACAAATATGATTTAAAGTATAACTAAATTTCATAATAATTTGTCCATGAATATTACAATCTTTTTTGACCACGCGTTTTACAATATTTTTTGAGCTAGCGTTTTACAATCTTTTTTCCCTTCTTTGTCGCGGTTGAATAATTTAGCCCCGGCACTTTAATGTTTCTTCTTTCAAACGGGCTACCTTTTTTGGGTAGGGTTGTCCTTTTTCTTCTTGTGATGTATGTTGCTGCATCGTAGTCGTCGTCATCTTCAATCTTTGGATCGCCGTACTGGTCGAAGTCTTGCTCGTTGGCGACTCCATCCATTCCGATGATGTTTCTTTTTCCTCTCCTCACGACAACACGGCTAGGCTTTGTCGGGTCAGTAATGAAAAAACATTGGTCCACTTTGGTAGCCAGTACCCACGGTTCATTTTTCGCGGCCACGTTTGCACCGGCGGCCTTGGATTTGGCTGCTTCGGGTATAACCATGGTTGTGAAATACCGGTCTTCTCTTTCGACGCTCTTTGCCCATCTGACACGGAACATCGGCACCTTTTCTCCACAGTAGTCGAGCTCCCAGATCTCCTCGATTCTTCCGTAGAATCTTTCCTTCACGTTGTCATCGGTGTAGAATTCCGACGTTACGCCTGAGTTCTGATAATCACACTTGTTGTCCTTTTCCTCCGTGTAGAATGTGTAGCCGTTGATATCATACGCCTGATAGGTCACCAGGTTTTGCATCGGTCCCTGCGACAAGGTGAATATGATCTTTTCCGTGTCAGAAGAATGCGAGCGCGGGGGATTATCATGGAGCGTCTGCCAAAACCAACGCGTGAAATCTGAGTTGTGCTCTTTGATTATTTCTCCCTGCGTCCTCTGTATGCCCCGGTCACTGTACTTCTTCTCGATTAACCTTTTGTGCTTCTGTACCCAAGGATCGACCAGTTCTAAATGTTGTAGCGCGACGAGGTTTGCTCGATCAAAGTCTGCGCGTCGAAAATCGAAGTCTGCATGCAGTATGCGACGACCCTCTCGGTGACCAGATCCGTCGAGCTTGCCAAGGTGTCTGTTGACGGGAAGACCGACAGGGTTCTCGATGTCTAGATAATTCGTGCAGAAAGAGATGCACTCTTCGGCCAGAAAGCCCTTGGCTATGCTTCCATCTTGACGGGACCTGTTGCGAACGTATCCTTTGATGTGTCCGTTCATCCTTTCGAACGCCATCATGCTGCGGAGGAACATCGGCCCGAGTTGTACTATGTCCTCCACTACATGGACCAGCAGATGCACCATAATGTCGAAGAATGCGGGTGGGAAGTAGACCTCAAGCTCACATAGTATCACCACGATCTCCTCCTGTAGCCTTCCGAGCTGATTCAAGCCAATCGACTTCCTAGAGATGACGTCGGAAAACTTTCATAGGCCAAATAACGTTTCACGGACGTGCTCGTCCATTATCCCTCTTAGTGCGACCGGAAGTATCTGCGTCATTAGCACGGCACAGTCGTGAGACTTCATGCCACTGAACCTCTGCTTCGCCTCGTCTAGGTATCTGCTTATCTTGCCCGCATAGCCGTAAGGAAATTTGACTCCTAGAAGGCACTTGAAAAACTGTTTGATCTCATCCTGGCTTAGAGTGAAGCAAGAAGGAGGGCAGTAATATTCGTTCTTCTTGAACTTTTTACCCTTCCGACGACCTTGTGTCGTCTCCGACTCATGATCATCGTCATCTTCCTGATCATCAGGAGTAGTGCGTCCTCCGTGAAGCTCCTTCCGGATACCCAAGCATATCAGGTCGTGCGTTGCTTTCGGACCATCTTTCGTCCTATCTGGCATGTTGATTATGGTGGCGACCAGACTCTCGCACACGTTTTTCGTGATATGCATGATGTCGAGGCTATGAGGCGTGCGGAGAAACTTCCAGTATGGCAACTCCCAGAAAACAGACCTTGTTTTCCATACCTTCATCAGCGGCATGTCTTGTTGCTGCCTCTTTCGCTTCTTTCCTGGCTTAGGACAATCTTTCCAGTTTTTCAGCAACTCTTCCACTTCTTCGCTGCTCCTACGCTCTGGGATTCCTCGGGTCTCTGATTTGCCATCGAACAGGTCTCCACGTTTTCTCCATGGATCATTCTTGCCGAGCCACCTCCGGTGCGCCATGAACACGGTTTTCGATGACCCTGGATCTTTCTCTAGTTGGAGATAGCTTGTGTTATCCATGCACCTAACACATGCGCAGAATCCTTGGATAACCTGCCCCGAGATATACCCGCAACCTGGATAGTCTTGCACCGTAGTGACCAACGCGGCTCTCATAGTGAAATAATCTTGTGCGACGGCGTCGTAAGTATTGGCTCCAGATTCCCATAACGTGGCTAGCTCCTCTTTCAACAGCCCGAGATACAGTTTGATGTCGGTACCAGGTTGTTTCGGCCCTTGAATTAGCATACTCATTTGTATGTACTTCTTCTTCATGCACAACCATGGAGGTAGGTTGTACATCCATACAAACACGGGCCAAGTGCTGTGCGTGCTGCTCTGGCTACCGAACGGATTGAGTCCATCGGTGCTCACACCAAGCCTGATGTTCCTCGAATCTCCACCGAATTCTGGGAATTCGAGGTCCAATGCTTTCCACTGGCTAGCATATGAAGGGTGCGTCAGCAGCTCATCCTTTTCGGGGTCATCATCATCTCCTGGCTTCTTCCTTTCCGCATCCCATCGCATGAGCTTCGCTTCCTTAGGGTCCGCGAAATAGCGCTGCAGACGAGGAGTGATAGGAAAGTACCATACCACTTTTCGAGGTGCTTTCTTCCCTTTCTTGTATCGACTCACGCCGCACACCGGACATGTGTTTTTCTCCGCGTCCTCGCCCCGATAAATGATGCAATCATTGATGCATACGTGATATCTAATGTGCGGTAGATCGAGAGGACAGACGATTTTCTTGGCATCCTCGATACTAGTTGGCCATGTGTTCCCCTCCAGGAGACGATCGTGCCAGAATGCCATCATATCGTCGAAGCTTGCGTCACTCAATTTGTGCTTTGCCTTCATCTCCATAGCCTTGAGCGTTACATTCAACCGGGTATCATCGGGCCTGCATCCTTCATACAATGGAGTAACCGCGTCTTTCTCAAGTTGCGCAAGCTTGGCTTTCTCTCTAGCGGCAGCCCTGGCGTTACTCGTCTGCTTGAGAAGCAGCTCTTGCACATAAGGGTCCTGGACCCAGCCTGATGTTGTTCCATCGTCGTCTGCTCCTCCGGCATCTAGATCATCATCATCCCGGTCTGCTTCCGCACCTTCACCATCTCCAGGAGACTCTTCATCATCTCGCCCGTTCTCGCCGTGATGATGATCATCGTCATGTTGGCCACCTTCACCGTCTCCATCATCTACATCATCGCTTATCCAACGAGTGTATCCATCCATGAAACCATGGCGGAGCAGGTGCGCCTGCAGTTTCCCGGAATCTGGGTCGATCACCCAGTTGAGTTTGCATCTTTTGCACGGACATCTTATATCCGTCTTGTTATTTCGTATCATGTCGGTCGTCGCACATTTCAAAAATCTAGCCACAATGCCTTCGCTCATTATGCGGACCATTTTTGCCTGCACGGTGTACACGGTACAATTTTGAAGTCTATTAGAACCACATAATGAATGCATGCATGCAATGGTCGATAGAAAATTTCGGCATGACCTATCCTAAAATTAGGACCTTTGCAAAATGCCAAAATCTTGCCAAAATGGAAATGAATCAACATTTTGGCAAAAAAATGGCAACTTGTTCACATACAAACACAAGAGAGAGAGATCGAGACCGATCCATACACACATGAACATATCATTATCCTCTCCATACACACATGCATGAGCATCATCGATACTATCCATATACACACACACATATGACCATCCTCTCCACATACACACATCATGAGCATCGATCATCTACATACATATGAGCACATCATCCATATACAGATGAACACATCCTTACATGGACAACTTACCGAGATGAGAGACCGATCGCGAGAAAATATGGAAAGGAGAGGTGCGCGCGTCGACCGGAGAAGGAGATGAGTGACCGGAGACCTCCTCTATTACTTATGTAACATCCAAAGCAAGTTTTACATGATAAAAATGGTGAATGGGTGGACAAATTGAGGTGGGAAGGAGAAGATCCCGACTAGATCTAAGGAGGAAGAAGAAGGGGAAAGTGTGGGGTGGTGGATGTGTGGGCACACATGTGCACATAAAGTGCTGTCCTAAAAAAATCGACACATCCGTGGCGCACACGGCCCTAGTGCGCCACAGGGAGTACAAACATCTGTGGCGCACCATGCCATGTGCGCCACAGATGATCCTACTCCCTGTGGCGCACTAGGCCGAGTGCGCCACAGATGTTTGTGGCCGTTTCACAGCAGAGGGGGGCATGCGCTTAGGCGTAGCGCACCCACCCCATGTGCGCCACAGATGACACTAACAACCGTGGCGCACATGACTGTAGTGCGCTACAGATGTTTGGTGTGCGGCCAACAGGGCCCTGGCCCACACACATCTGTGGCGCACTATAGTCATGTGCGCCACGGTTGTTCTAGTTACTAGTAGGGCACTGCCCACAGGTGAGCCACACCTGTTTTAGCCGTGGGGTACTTCAACCATGTGAGCCACGGATGTGCTGATTACCTATAGCCGTTTTCCTAGTAGTGCCACCTTGCCAATAAGAACTAGTTTCAAAGAAACCATCCATTGATAGAAAGCATGACCAAGCAAGGCAATAATAGACAACCAATTAGAGTAGGAACTAACTTTTGTGTGTTTTTGAATAAAGAAAGCAAACCAAACTAGACTAATTTTTTGGGTTTTTGAAAATAGGCAAACAAAACCAAGCAAAAGAAACATAGAAAAATAAAAACAAAGTAAAGAGAAAGGAAGTGAAGGATTCACCTTGTGAAGACGGCCTTAGCCTCCCCGGCAACGGCGCCAGAAAACTTGTTGATGACTCCTTGGTGGCGCCAGAGAACTTGGTGCTTGATGTGGAGTCTTGTTGGGAACCCCAAGAGAAAGGTGTGAAGAGCACAACATCAAGTCTTCCCTCATTTGATACCGAGGTTATCGAACCATAAGGAGGAAGGAAATGTCACACAGGTGTTGCAAGCAACGCGGAGACCTACACAACACAAAATCAAGACTTTGCCCCAATGAATCAGTGAGGTTGTCAAGATCACCGATTTGCTGTAACAAAGGATTAAACGTATGGTGTGGAAGGTAATGGTTTGCAGCAAATAAACAAGTAACAGTGGAAGATGTATCAATGGTAAAGATTGGACCGGGGTCCATAGTTCACTAGAGGTTCTCTCCTTAGATAAACAACATGGCATGAAGGGTATACAAATTACAACTGTGCAATTGACAGGAACTGAGCAAGGCATAACAATGCAATTAGTATACAGAAAGATCCTATGAGGTTGATTGGGCAATACAACAATATACATAGACCGCCATCCAGCTGCATCTATGACTAGAAGTCCACCTTTAGGTTATCATCCGAACACCCTCCAGTATTAAGTTGCAAGCAACAGACAACTGCTTTAAGAAAAGTGTGTAAGGTAAATAGTCCACATGTTCCATGAACAAGAGACTGTTGTTTTCTCCCTAGTAGCAACAACACATCTACAACCAAAGAGATTATTTTCACTTCCCTTGGAAACTAGAGGCATGAACCCACTATCGATCATAAATACCCCCTCTTGGAGTCACTAGCAACTACTTGGCCAAGATAACCACTAGCAACTGAGAGCATGCAAGATCACAAACAACACAGACATGATAGAATCATAAAGATAAAACCATTAATAAAACCAACATAATAATCTCAATATCCATCGGATCCCCGCAAACACAACATGCATGACTACAAATAGATTATATCTTGATCATGAATGGAGCTCACAAGATCTATACATGAAAGCACAAAGGAGGAGATACAGCCATCTAGCTACTACATGGACCCATAGTCCAAGGTGGAACTACTCACGAATCATACCGGAGAGAAGGCCTCCGGTATGATCTCCCCTCCGGCAGGGCACCGGGAAGAACTTAAAATCCCCCCGATCTAGGAACAATGGTAGCGGCGGCTACAGACGGTTTCGTGGATTTCTGATCAGGTCCTCAGGGTTTCTGCATTGGTGGATTCTTATAGGCAAAGGGGGAGACCGAGGCGGCCTCCAGGGCAGGCAAACCCTAGCCAGGCGTGGGCTAGGGCGCACCCGCGCCTAGGGTGGGTCTGGCCCCCTAGCCGGCCCTTCCGGCTCTCCTCTGGACTTCTTGTTCCCCACTGAATGTAATTGACTTTGTCCTTTGTCCCGTCCAATTCTGAGAATATTTCTTTACTAAGTTTTCTGAAACCAAAAACAGCAGAAAACAGGCATATGGATCTTTTGCAACTAGTTAGTAGGTTAGTACCAGAAAACATGTAAAAAGCACCTCAAAGTGTGGACAAGTAAAGCAAAGTAGATACAAAACAAGCATGGAGCATAAAAAATTATAGATACGTTTCCAACATATCACCCCCCTAGATGTTCTTATGAAAGGGGTAGCCCGGTGGATTTTCCTCATGGTTTGTGCTTGGTTGGGTCATAGGGTAATTCCAAACCATGTTTGGGCACAAGTTGTGATAAGATCTAACCCGGTTTCACCGAAACGAGGAGTTCCCGCCAATTAAATTCCAGGATCTTTGTTTTTCGGTGATAGTGCATGCCTACGAATCGGGTAACACTTTGGAACCAGGTTTTGGACATTTCAACATTCCACCACACTTTAATACACATGCTACGGTCGATTTCAATGTTTGGAAGTATTATGATGCTCCGGGGCGCTTCTTCCTATAAAACCCTGATATGTGGGCCCAGAATCGTCTACCCCCTAGATGTTCATATGAAAGGGGTAGAGCGGTGGATTTTTCTCTTGGTTTGTCCCTAGTTGGTTATAGGATAATTTCAAACCATGTTTGGGCACAATTTGTGATAAGATCCAACTCAGTTTTTAGGTGAGGTCGCATGTCTGCGAAGGGGTCACACTTGGGAACCAGGTTTTGGACATTTCAGCATTCCACCATAGTTTCATACACATGCTATGGTCCATTGCAAGGTTTGGAGGTATTCCGATGTCTCGAAGAGCTTCTTCCTACAAAACCCTCATCCATGGGCCTGGATCGTCTACCCCCTTAGATGTTCTTATGAAAGGGGTAGCCCGGTGGATTTTCCTCTTGGTTTCTGCTTGGTTGGGTCATAGGATAATTCCAAACCATGTTTGGGCACAAGTTGTGACAAGATCCAACCCGGTTTCACCGAAACGGGGAGTTCCCGGCCCCCTAACAATTAAGTTTCAAGATCTAAGTTTTTAGCTGATAGCGCTTGTCTACGAAGGGGGTGACACTTGGGTACCAGGTTTTGGACATTTCAGCATTCCACCACACTTTAATACACATGCTAGGTTCCATTGCAAGGTTTGGAGGTATTCCGATGCGCTCAAAAGAGCTTCTTCTAACGAAACCCTGATTTGTGGTCCCCGGATCATCTACCCCCTAGATGTTCTTCTGACAGGGGTATCCCGGTGGATTTTCCTCTTCGTTTATGCTTGGTTGGGTCATAGGATAATTCCAAACCATGTTTGGGCACAAGTTGTGACAAGATCCAACCTGGTTTCACCGAAATGGGGAGTTCTCACCCCCAACAATTAAGTTTCAGGATCTTCGATTTTAGGTGACATCGCATCTCTACGAAGGAGTCACACCTGGGAACCAGGTTTTGGACGTTTCAAAATTACACCACACTTTAATACACATGCTAGGGTTCATTTCATGGTTTGGAGGTATGCCCATCCTCGAAGAGCTTCTTCCTACAAAACCCTGATCTGTGGGCCTGTATCGTCTACCCCCCTAGATGTTCTTATGAAAGGGGTAGCCTAATGGATTTTTCTCTTGGTGTGTGGTTGGGTTATAGGATATTTCCAAACCATGTTTGGGCACAAGTTGTGACATGATCGAACCAGGTTTCACCGAAACGGGTAGTTCCCGTGCCCCTAACAATTAAGTTTCAGGATCTTCGTGTTTAGGTAATAGCGTATGTCTACGAAGGGGGTGACACTTTGGTACCGGGTTTTGGGTATTTCGGCATTCCACCGCACTTTAACACACATGGTAGGGTCGAATGCAAGGTTTGGAGATATTCCGATGCGCTCCGAAGAGCTTCTTCTAACGAAACCCAAATTTGTGGGCTCCAGATCATCTACCCCCTAGATGTTCTTCTGACAGGGGTAGCCTGGTGTATTTTCGTCTTGTTTTGTGCTTGGTTGGGTCATAGGATAATTACAAACCATGTTTGGGCACAAGTTGTGACAAGATCCAACCCGGTTTCACCGAAACGGGGAGTACCCGGCCCCCTAACAATTAAGTTTCAGGATCTTCGATTTTAGGTGACATCGCATGTCTGCGAAGGGGTCACACTTGGGAACCAGGTTTTGGACATTTCAAAATTATACCACACTTTAATACACATGCTAGGGTCCATTGCAAGGTTTGGAGGTATTCCGATGCCTCGAAGAGCTTCTTCCTACAAAACCCTGATCCGTGGGCCTGTTTTGTCTATCCCCCTAGATGTTCTTATGAAAGGGGTAGCCCGGTGGATTTTTCTCTTGGTTTGTGCTTGGTTGCGTTATATGATAATTCCAAACGATGTTTGGGCACAAGTTATGACATGATCCAACCCGGTTTCACCGAAACGGGGAGTTCCCAGCCCACTAACAATTAAGTTTCAAGATATTCGTTTTTAGGTAATAGCGCATGTCTACAAAGGGGGTGACACTTGGGTACTAGGTTTTGGACATTTCAGCATTCCACCATACTTTACTACACATGCTAGGTCCATTGCAAGGGTTTGCAGGTATTCCGATGCTCCGAGGCGCTTCTTCCCATGAAACCACGATCTGTGGGCCCCAGATCATCTACCCCGTAGATGTTCTTATGAAAGTGGTAGCCCGGTGGATTTTTCTCTTGGTTTGTGCTTGGTTCGATTATAGGATAATTCCAAACCATGTTTGGGCATAAGTTGTGACAAGATCCAACCCGGTTTCACTGAAATGGGGAGTTACCGCCCCCTAACGATTAAATTCTAGAACACCTTCGTTTTTATGTGACATCGCATGTCCGAGAAGGGTTCACACTTGGGAACTAGGTTTTGGACATTTCAGCATTCCACCACACTTTAATACACATGCTAGGGTCCATTGCAATGTTTGGATGTATTCCTATGTCCCAAAGAGCTTCTTCCTACAAAACCCTGATCCGTGGGCCTGGATCGTCTACCCTCCTAGATGTTCTTATGAAAGGGGTAGCCCAGTGGTTTTTTATCCTGGTTTGTGCTTGGTTGGGTTATAGGATAATTCCAAACCATGTTTGGGCAAAATTTGTTACAATATCTAACCCGGTTTCGCCGAAACTGTGAGTTCTCGACCCCCTAATAATTAAATTTCCAGAACACCTTCGTTTATAGGTAAGATCGCATGTTTGCGATTGGGTCGCACTTGGGAACCAGGTTTTGGAAATTTAAGCATTGCACCACACTTGAATACACATGTTAGGGTCCATTGCAAGGTTTGGAGGTATTTTGATGCCCCGAAGAGCTTCTTCCTACAAAACCCTGATTCGTGGGCCTGGATCGTCTACCCCTCTAGATGTTCTTATGAAAGGGGTAGCCCGGTGGATTTTCCTCTTGGTTTGTGCTTGGTTGGGTCATACGAAAATTCGAAACCATGTTTTGGCACAAGTTGTGACAAGATCAAACCTGGTTTCACCGAAACAGGGAGTTCCCGACCAATTAAATTCCAGGATCTTCGTTTTTTCGGTGATAGTGCATGCCTACGAAGCGGTTACACTTGGGTACCATTTTTGGACATTTCAGCATTCCGCCACACTTTAATACACATGCTAGGGTCCATTGCAAGGATGTAGCACCCCGGGTAAATCCACTACTAGAAAATCGCCTGCATTTACATTTGTGCATCATCATGATATCTGCATGCATGTTTTAATCTAAAACTATTTTGCTAAAATACCTACTTTGTTTTCTATATTTATATCCTCCCCTCTTTGTTCAAACCAAAACCGTTGGTCTAGTCGAATCTTTTATTTATCTAAAACTATTCACAAAAGTTTATTTTAAAACAAAAGAAATATCAAAACTATTTTTTTTGGGGCCCAAAGACCCAACCGGCCAGACCACCTACTACCCCCACTATACCCAACCCTATCTAACCGATCAAACCCTAGCTTCACCAAACCCTAATCCACCTACCTTCCCCCACATTCCCTCCCTGTCGCCGCCACTTCGCCTGCCTGGTCAATGCACGCACTCGCTGGCCACTCCCCCCGCAAGCCAGCCCCTGCCGCGTACTCGGCCCCACCCACGAGCCGCTCCTCTCCTCGCACGATCATGAACCACCCTCATCCCCGACGCTCCCTCCCTCTCTTTACGCGATCCCCGTGACACCTTCCTTCTCTAGCCGATCCCGCCGCCAGGAGCCCTGCCACCGTGGCCCTTCCTCCTCCCGGCTCATCGACGACCCTAGCGCCGCCTCCTCTGCATACCCTCACGCGACCACCGCCTCTTCCCTCTGCTCTACCCCCGCCAGCAGAGAAGCCTCCGGCGCCTCTTCCCCGTGCAAGCCGCCTCCCCACGCGTGGCCCTTCCTTCGCCGCCGACAAGCACCTTCCGACTGCACGTTGCCTTCCGTGCCGTCGGTCTCTGCCACCAGCAGCCGTCGCAGCGCCGCCCGACGTCCTCCTGGAGCTCCCCGTTGGACGATCTCTGCTCCGTGGTCCACCTGCAGCAAGCCCCACGCCGTGGCCATGCTCAATCCCGGCGTCGACCTCGTGCCCTGCCTCCCACGCGCGTGTGTGCGCTGCCGTCGTCTCCTTTCTCTGCAATCCCGCCGTGCCTGCACCTCATTTTTTTGGCAGGTCGACCATCGTGTGTTCCTGCATCCCGCTCTAAGCATGTTCAGTGTTTTGCTCCTTCCAGTCAACAAGCCTCTGGGCCTTGGTTACTCTAGTTAATCCTCTCTAACGTGGTGCCTGTTGTCCCTGTTTCTATAGCGGCTCTGTTGCCCACTCTGTTTTTGGGTGGTGATTTGCCGATGGACGCGGTGTGGTGATGGTAGATGACGTGGAGATGTGCCAGCCCGGTTTTTCCGTTTGATAAGATGGTGGTGTTGTTGTTTGTGATGATTCCATGATGATGTTGATGATCGAGACCCTTCCGAGCATCCAGATCTTCTTTGCCGACAAGACCGACTCGATGCCGATGACTCCAAGGGATGCCATAGTGCCACTCAAGACCCCTTCTCGGACGCCAAGTCCTCCAATCCGAAGACCCTCTTCCCAGACGACCTGAACCCGAACCCTCCGGAACCCAAGATCGTCGAACTCTGATGTGTGACCCCTTTTTCTTGAAGCCCTATTTTATAAATGATATACGTAGTTATTGCATTTAAATTTAGCATTCTCGCATGCATATTGTTTGGTTTGGGGGCATTATGCCGATTCACCTCATAATTAAATATGGAGGCCATATGCGGGCGGATCTAGTCTAATATTGGCCCCATCTAAATTTCTGTAGCGAACCGGTGATATATTTTGCCATGTTAAGACAACATTTAAATTGCGGGGTATCTAAACAACTTGAACCACTTAATATTTGTCGGGACCCTGGTTTCGCTTAATATTGCCTAATTGCATCGCATCCTTGTCATGCCATACATCATACATGCATCATGCCCGATCTTTTGGCGTAGTATTAAATAGTGCATCCGGTATTTCTTCCAGTGCTTTGCTTCTTCACGGATTAGGCCGATGAATTGATGCGAGAGTCGATCTGATCTTCGGATGAACCTTCAACAATGTTTTCAGGCGAGCATTCTCCCACTTTCTACCTATTTTTACCTTTCTAGTCTTTATTTCCTCCTGTTGATCTATTGCTATCTGTGTTGCGATGCTCTAGTTTTCGTACCCGTGATATCCCTTGCAGCCTTATATTGCCTTGGACACATCCTATTACCTGTTGTTTGGTAGATAGTTGGCCTTGCGTGTCGTAGTTGCTTGCTCAAGTGCTGTTGCGTGTCGTCAAGTACCACAGTTGTTGGAAGACTGCCATATGCTTTATATTAGAGTTGATCATGACTTTAATTACCGTTTAATAACTAAAATTGAAGTAGGTAAATAATGCAAAGGCACAGGTGGGCAATAGATGTTATTTGGTTTTTAACCGTCCACTTGTGTCCCGTAGGACCCCGAGTACTTGATACCTGTTCTTTGAATATTCGCACTATCCGCATGTGGGACCATGAATCCTCCTAGCCAGAGCTTGAGTCATATTTATTTCTTGGGACCACAAAGTAGTTTGGGGCTTTATTACTATCCTGTACTTATGCCATGCTTTACTGCTTTAATTATGATTGCGCGTGGAGCGCCTGTACTGTTTAGGAACAAATGTGGAATGTTTTCGCGGTATCGACAAGCCCAGTCACACTTTCGGGTTCCCAGTCGTTTACAGCCATTGGCACAAACCTCTGGGTCCATCTCGGAGCCGGCCAACTTCGTCGCGGGTAGCTTGGTGGGGTGGCCCCTGAAATTTATATGAATCTTGCAATTGCTCTGTCGTGATGCCTCGTTGGGTTTTTATTTGGTTTTTCCCGAGGTTGATCGTGCGTGTGTTGCTATTTGTGCCCCCTTGCAGGGTAAAACTATCTGAAAGCCGTGTCCACGGTTATGGACGACTTGGAGCACAGTATCTCGATCATAGACAACTATAACTAAAGTAGTGCTATAAATTTGACTTTATAATGACTAGTAATCAGCTTCACTATAACGGAATGGCTAAATAAAATGCCAACAATTGCTGGTTTGGATTGTCACCTGTTACCATTGTATCTGACTAGTAAGTATTGCAACTACAATGGAATGGCTAAATAAAAGTACCAACGACTGCTGGGTTTTGGGATGCCTCATGCTATATGTACCTGACTAGTAAGTACTACAACTACAACGGAATGGTTAACTAAAACTGCCCACTGCTTATTATATCAGGATGACTCATGCTATCTATATCTGACTAGTAATTTCCGTAACTATAACAGAATGAATAAAACTGCCCACTGTGTGAGTTCCTCGGTTGACTTCCTCGTTTGGTCTCGAGGGGTAAATACCATGATGGGTATGCTTGGTGATACTTTCAGGTTGGATCCGAATAGGTCTTTCTTATCCCTATCTGATAGTCGCTAGTTGTATTGAGTCTCTATAGGTTGTTCAGTGCATGCTGCGCTGCCGCTTCAGTCCACCATACCTATGTAGGCGAGGACCGCCGAATTCTAGCCTCGCCGTGTACTGGCCTCAGTACTGACCGCTCTTTTTTTTTTCCTTTGCCCTTTGTCGGCACCCCTTTTGTTTAAGCGGGTTTTGAGATCAACGTCGTTAGCAGGGTTACCCTTCCGGCTTGGCCTGGGCAGGGTTATGGACGCCATTGGTTATTCTTCAGGGCTCTTAGCTCAATTTGCATCTTGTCCGTACTCGGACGCTGTATCATTTTCAAGGTGATTTGGATCTCTGTACTGTATATCTGTATTATTGACTCATGGAGTCGTTGTCGTATATATCTGTTCTGTGGGTTCCATCGTGGACTATTGTGTAATGGTATTACTTCGTTTGCCACCCGCACGAAAGTGCCTGGTGGGCACCTTTGAATCGTTTCTATGCGGGTTTGGCGGGAATCGCTGAAACTTGCATAGGATCGATTCTGAGGGTGTTACAGAGTGGTATCAGATCCCAGCAGTTACGATACCCCACTGGTCCAGCCTGTAGGATAACCTAGCTAACGGCCGCTGTAGAGTGTCAAAACTATTTTGAAAAATCGGTTGGATAGATCTGATTAGGTCTGCTTTTACTTCTTACCCCTTTGCTATTCTCCTCTTATCTCGACGTGTTTTGAATCTGCTCTCTTATCTTTTCTTCGAGTCCAGGATTTCTCGTGGTTGGGTTTCCGTCGTACCTTCAGGGTTTCGCTCCCATCCTCTTGTAACGGTTCTTCAACATCCGACATTCATGCTAACTGATGAATCTTTCATTCGTTGTACCTTTCAATGGACCGAAAATTCACTAATTTTTTTTCTTTCTATCATGCGGTGTTTTTCGATACGACGAATTCATCTACATCAGGTCTGATGAGAATCTCCATCCCTCCTTAGTTTCTGAACCTCGCTTGGCGAGATCTTCAGTCTGAATTCTGAGAGTGGTTGCATAATTCTCCTATTCATGTGCAGAGTAATGCTTTGGGTGCGCGATGGACTGATCACCATCCGACTACTCTTAACATTCGCTCTTGTGCATTGAATCGCTGGATCAAGCAATTCTACTCCGTTCGCCGAAGTTAGAGGTGGCCTTAACTTTTGATACCTCTACCTTCGACCTTTATTTATCCGGAGTGTTCTCTCGACGAATGGGAGCATCAATCCTTATTAGTGGTGTCGTGAGGATCTACACGAAGCGAGAAGATTCAGACCGTCGGTCTTCCTCCCTATACCATGAGGCGGATCTCGAGGGCGAGATCCATTGTTAGTGGTGTCGAATTGTAGCACCCCGGGAAAATCCACTACTAGAAAATAGCCTGCATTTACATTTGTGCATCATCATGATATCTGCATGCATGTTTTAATCTAAAACTATTTTGCTAAAAGACCTACTTTGTTTTCTATATTTATATCCTCCCCTCTTTGTTCAAACCAAAACTGTCGGTCCAGTCGAATCTTTTATTTATCTAAAACTATTCACAAAAGTTTATTTTAAAACAAAAGAAATATCAAAACTATTTTTTTTTGGGGAGGCAGTCCAGCCGGCCGGCCCAAAGGCCCAACCGGCCAGACCACCTACTACCCCCACTATACCCAACCCTATCTAACCGATCAAACCCTAGCTTCACCAAACCCTAATCCACCTACCTTCCCCCACATTCCCTCCCTGTCGCCGCCACTTCGCCTGCCTGGTCAATGCACGCACTCGCTGGCCACTCCCCCCGCAAGCCAGCCCCTGCCGCGTTCTCGGCCCCACCCACGAGCCGCTCCTCTCCTCGCACGATCATGAACCACCCGCATCCCCGACGCTCCCTCCCTCTCTTCCCGCGATCCCCGTGAGACCTTCCTTCTCTAGCCGATCCCGCCGCCAGGAGCCCTGCCACCGTGGCCCTTCCTCCTCCCGGCTCATCGACGACCCTAGCGCCGCCTCCTCTGCATACCCTCACGCGACCACCGCCTCTTCCCTCTGCTCTACCCCCGCCAGCAGAGCAGCCTCCGGCGCCTCTTCCCCACGCAAGCCGCCTCCCCGAGCGCGGCCCTTCCTTCGCCGCCGACAAGCACCTTCCGACCGCACGTTGCCTTCTGTGCCGTCAGTCTCTGCCACCAGCAGCCGTCGCAGCGCCGCCCGACGTCCTCCTGGAGCTTCCCGTTGGACGATCTCTTCTCCGTGGTCCGCCTGCAGCAAGCCCCACGCCATGGCCATGCTCAATCCCGGCGTCGACCTCGTACCCTGCCTCCCACGCGCGTGTGTGCGCTGCCGTCGTCTCCTTTCTCTGCAATCCCACCGTGCCTGCACCTCATTTTTTTTGGCAGGTCGACCATCGTGTGTTCCTGCATCCCGCTCTAAGCATGTTCGGCGTTTTGCTCCTTCCAGTCAACAAGCCTCTGGGCCTTGGTTACTCTAGTTAATCCTCTCTAACGTGGTGCATGTTGTCCCTGTTTCTATAGCGGCTCTATTGCCCACTCTATTTTTGGGTGGTGATTTGCCGATAGACGCGGTGTGGTGATGGTAGATGACGTGGAGATGTGCCAGCCCGGTGGTTCCGTTTGATAAGATGGTGGTGTTGTTGTTTGTGATGACTCCATGATGATGTTGATGATCGAGACCCTTCCGAGCATCCAGATCTTCTTTACCGACAAGACCGACTCGATGCCGATGACTCCAAGGGATGCCATAGTGCCACTCAAGACCCCTTCTCGGACGCCAAGTCCTCCAATCCGAAGACCCTCTTCCCAGACGACCTGAACCCGAACCCGAACCCTCCGGAACCCAAGATCGTCGAACTCCGATGTGTGACCCCTTTTTCTTGAAGCCCTATTTTATAAATGATATATGTAGTTATTGCATTTAAATTGATCATTCTCGCATGCATATTGTTTGGTTTGGGGGCATTATGCCAATTCACCTCATAATTAAATATGGAGGCCATATGCGGGCGGATCTAGTCTAATATTGGCCCCATCTAAATTTGTGTAGCGAACCGATGATATATTTTTCCATGTTAAGACAACATTTAAATTGCGGGGTATCTAAACAACTTGAACCACTTAATATTTGTCGGGACCCTGGTTTCGCTTAATATTGCCTAATTGCATCGCATCCTTGTCATGCCATACATCATACATGCATCATGCCCGATCTTTTGGCGTAGTATTAAATAGTGCATCCGGTATTTCTTCCAGTGCTTTGCTTCTTCACGGATTAGGCCGATGAGTTGATGCGAGAGTTAATCCGATCTTCGGATGAACCTTCGACAATGTTTTCAGGCGAGCATTCTCCCACTTTCTACCTATTTTTACCTTTCTAGTCTTTATTTCCTCTTGTTGAACTATTGCTATCTGTGTTGCGATGCTCTAGTTTTCGTACCCGTGATATCCCTTCCAGCCTTATATTGCCTTGGACACATCCTATTACATGTTGTTTGGTAGATAGTCGTCCTTGCGTGTCGTAGTTGCTTGCTCAAGTGCTGTTGCGTGTCGTCAAGTACCACAGTTGTTGGAAGACTGCCATATGCTTTATATTAGAGTTGATCATGACTTTAATTACCATTTAATAACTAAAATTGAAGTAGGTAAATAATGCAGAGGCACAGGTGGACAATAGATGTTATTTGGTTTTTAACCGTCCACTTGTGTCCCGTAGGACCCCGAGTACTTGATACCTGTTCTTTGAATATTCGCACTATCCGCATGTGGGACCATACATCCCCCAAGCCAGAGCTTGAGTCATATTTATTTCTTGGGGCCACAAAGTAGTTTGGGGCTTTATTACTATCCTGTACTTATGCCATTCTTTACTACTTTATTTACGATTGCGCGTGGAGCGCCTGTACTGTTTAGAACAAATGTGGAATGTTTTCGTGGTATCGACAAGCCCAGCCACACTTTCGGGTTCCCAGTCGTTTACAGCCATTGGCACAAACCTCTGGGTCCGTCTCGGAGCCGGCCAACTTCATCGCGGGTAGCTTGGTGGGGTGGCCCCCTGAAATTTATATGAATCTTGCAATTGCTCCGTCGTGATGCCTCGTTGGGTTTTTATTTGGTTTTTCCCGAGGTTGATCGTGCGTGTGTTGCTATTTGTGCCCCCCTGCAGAGTAAAACTTTCTGAAAGCCGTGTCCGCGGTTATGGACGACTTGGAGCACAGTATCTCGATCATAGTCAACTATAACTAAAGTAGTGCTATAAATTTGAATTTATAATGACTAGTAATCAGCTTCACTATAAAGGAATGGCTAAATAAAAGTGGCAACAATTGCTGGTTTGGATTGTCACCTGTTACCATTGTATCTGACTAGTAAGTATTGCAACTACAACGGAATGGCTAAATAAAAGTACCAACAACTGCTGGGTTTTGGGATGCCTCATGCTATATGTACCTGAATAGTAAGTACTACAACTACAACGGAATGGTTAACTAAAACTGCCCACTGCTTATTATATCAGGATGACTCATTCTATCTATATCTACCTAGTAATTGCCGTAACTATAACAGAATGAATAAAACTGCCCACTGTGTGAGTTCCTCGGTTGACTTCCTCGTTTGGTCTCGAGGGGGAAATACCAGGATGGGTATGCTTGGTGATAGTTTCAGGTTGGATCCGAATAGGTCTTTCTTATCCCTATCTGATAGTCGCTAGTTGTATTGAGTCTCTATAGGTTGTTTAGTGCATGCTGCGCTGCCGCTTCAGTCCACCATACCTATGTAAGCGAGGACCGCCGAATTCTAGCCTCGCCGTGTACTGGCCTCAGTACTGACCGCTCTCTTTTTTTTTCCTTTGCCCTTTGTCGGCACCCCTTTTGTTTAAGCAAGTTTTGAGATCAACGTCGTTAGCAGGGTTACCCTTCCGGCTTGGCCTGGGCAGGGTTATGGACGCCATTGGTTATTCTTCAGGGCTCTTAGCTCAATTTGCATCTTGTCCGTACTCGGACGCTGTATCATTTTCAAGGTGATTTGGATCTTTGTACTGTATATCTGTATTCTTGACTCATGGAGTCGTTGTCGTATATATCTGTTCTGTGGGTTCCATCGTGGACTATTGTGTAATGGTATTACTTCGTTTTCCACCCGCACGAAAGTGCCTGGTGGGCACCTTTGAATCGTTTCTATGTGGGTTTGGCGGGAATCGCTGAAACTTGCATAGGATCGATTCAGAGGGTGTTACAAAGGATTAGGAGGTATTCTGATGCTCCTAGGCGCTTCTTCCTATGAAACCCTGATCTATGGGCCCAGAATGGTCTACCCCCTAGATGTTCTTATGAAAGGGGTAGCCAGGTTGATTTTTCTCTTGGTTTGTGCTTGGTTGGGTTATAGGATAATTGCAAACCATGTTTATGCACAATTTGTGACAAGATTCAACCCGATTTCACCGAAACTGGGAGTTCTCGACCCCCTAATAATTAAATTTCTAGAACACCTTCGTTTTTAGGTGACATCGCATGTATACAAAGAGGGTGACACTTGGAAACCATCTTTTGGACATTTCAGCATTCCACCGCACTTCAATACACATGCTAGGGTCCATTTCAAGGTTTGTAGGTATTATGATGCGCTCAGAAGAGCTTCTTCCAACGAAACCCTGATTTGTGGGCCCCAGATCATCTACCACCTAGATGTTCTTCTAACAGGGGTAGCCCGGCGGATTTTCCTTTTGCTTTGTGCTTGGTTGGGTCATAGGATAATTCCAAACCATGTTTGGGCACAAGTTGTGATAAGATCCAACCCGGTTTCACCGAAACGGGGAGTTCCGCCCCCTAACTATTAAGTTTCAAGATCTTCGTTTTTAGGTAATAGCGCATGTCTACGAAGGGTGTGACACTTGGGTACTAGGTTTTGCACATTTAATAATTCCACCATACTTTAATACACATGATAGGGTCCATGGCAAGGGTTTGGAGGTATTCCGATGCTCCTAGGCGCTTCTTCCTATGAAACCCTGATATGTGGGCCCCAGATCGTCTACCCCCTAGATGTTCTTATGAAAGGGGTAACCCTGTGGATTTTCCTCTTGGCTTGTGCTTGGTTGGGTTATAGGATAATTCCATACCATGTTTGGGCATAAGTTGTGACAAGATCCAACCCGGTTTCACTGAAATGGGGAGTTCCCGCCCCCTAACAATTAAATTCCAGAACACCTTCGTTTTTATGTGACATCGCATGTCCGAGAAGGGTTCACACTTGGGAACTAGGTTTTGGACATTTCAACATTCCACCACACTTTAATACATATGCGAGGGTCCATTGCATTGTTTGGAGGTATTCCGATGTCCCAAAGAGCTTCTTCCTACAAAACAATGATCTGTGGGCCTGGATCGTCTACCCTCCTAGATGTTCTTATGAAAGGGGTAGCCCGGTCGATTTTTTTTCTTTGTTTGTGCTTGGTTGCGTTATAGGATAATTCCAAACCATGTTTGGGCACAAGTTGTGACAAGATCCAACCCGGTTTCACCGAAATGGGGAGTTCTCGCCCCCCTAATTACCAATTAATTTCAGGATCTTCGTTTTTTAGGTGATAGCGCATGTCTACGAAGGGGGTAACACTTGGGTAGCAGGTTTTGGACATTTCAGCATTCCACCACCACACTTTAATACACATTCTAGGGTCCATTGCAAAGGTTTGTAGGTATTCCGATGCTCCGAAAAGCTTCTTCTAACAAAACGCTGATTTGAGGACCCAAATCGTCTACCCCCTAGATGTTCTTCTGACAGGGGTAGCCTGGTGTATTTTCCTCTTAGTTTGTGCTTGGTTGGGTCATAGGATAAGTTGAAACCATGTTTCGGCACAAGTTGTGACAAGATCCAACCCGATTTCACCAAAACGGGGAGTTCCCGGCCAATTAAATTCCAGGATCTTAGTTTTTCGGTGATAGTGCATGCCTACGTAGTGGGTTACACTTGGGTTCCATTTTTTTGGACATTTCAGCATACCAGCACACTTTATTACACATCCTAGGGTCCATTGCAAGTGTTTGGAGGTATTCTGATTCTCCGAGGCGCTTCTTCCTATGAAACCCTGATCTGTGGGCTTAGAATCGTCTACCCCCTAGATGTTCTTATGAAAGGGGTAGCCCGGTGGATTTTCTCTTGGTTTCTTCTTGGTTGGATTATAGGATAATTTCAAACCATGTTTGGGCACAAGTTGTGACATGATCCAACCCGGTTTCACCGAAATGGGGAGTTCCCGGTCCTCTAACAATTAAGTTTTAGGATGTTTGTTTTTAGGTAATAGCGCATGTCTACGAAGGGGGTGACACTTGGGTACTAGGTTTTTAATTTTTCAGCATTCCACAACACTTTAATACACATGCTAGGTCTATTGCAAAGGTTTGGAGGTATTCCAATGCTCTGAGGCGCTTCTTCCTATGAAACACTGATCTATGGGCCTAGAAACGTCTACCCCCTAGATGTTCTTATGAAAGGGGTAGCCCGGTGGCTTTTTCTCTTGGTTTGTGCTTGGTTGGGTTATAGGATAATTGCGAACCATGTTTGTGAACAATTTGTGACAAGATCCAACCCGATTTCACCAAAACTGGGAGTTCTCGACCCCCTAATAGTTAAATTTCCAGAACACCTTCGTTTTAAGGTGACATCGCATGTCTACGAAGAGGGTGACACTTGGGTACCATCTTTTGGACATTTTAGCGTTCCACCTCACTTCAATACACATTCTAGGGTCCATTGCAAGGTTTGTAGGTATTCCGATGTGCTCAGAAGATCTTCTTCCAATGAAACCCTGATTTGTGGGCCCCGGATCATCTATCCCCTAGATGTTCTTCTAACAGGGGTAGCCCGGTGGATTTTCCTCTTGGTTTGTGCTTGGTTGGGTCATAGGATAGTTCCAAACCATGTTAGGGCACAATTTGTGACAAGATCCAACCCGGTTTCACCGAAACGGGCAGTTTTCTGCCCCGTAACAATTAAGTTTCAAGATCTTTGTTTTTAGGTAATAGCGCATGTCTACGAAGGGAGTGACACTTGGGTGCTAGGTTTTTGACATTTAAGCATTCCACCATACTTTAACACACATGCTAGGGTGCATTGCAAGGGTTTGGAGGTATTCCGATGCTCCGAGGCGCTTCTTCCTATGAAACCCTAATCTGTGGGCCCAATATCGTCTACCCCCGAGATGTTCTTCTGACAGGGGTATCCTGGGGTATTTTCCTCTTGGTTTGTGCTTGGTTGGGTCATAGGATAATTACAAACCATGTTTGGGCACAAGTTGTCACAAGATCCAACCCGGTTTCACTAAAACGGGGAGTATCCAGCCCCCTAACAATTAAGTTTCAGGATCTTCGATTTTAGGTGACATCGCATGTCTGCGAAGGGGTCACACTTGGGAACCAGGTTTTGGACATTTCAAAATTACACCACACTTTAATACTCATGCTAGGGTCCATTGGAAGGTTTGGAGGTATTCCGATGCCTCGAAGAGCTTCTTCGTACAAAACCCTGATACGTGGGCCTGTTTCGTCTATCCCCCTAGATGTTCTTATGAAAGGGGTAGCCCGGTGGATTTTTCTCTTGGTTTGTGCTTGGTTGGTATGCACTCGTGTTGGATCCGACATTATCAGAAGTACTCATTCGTTGCACGGTAGCCCTGTGGATTTTCCTCTTGGCTTGTGCTTGGTTGGGTTATAGGATAATTCCATACCATGTTTGGGCATAAGTTGTGACAAGATCCAACCCGGTTTCACTGAAATGGGGAGTTCCCGCCCCCTAACAATTAAATTCCAGAACACCTTCGTTTTTATGTGACATCGCATGTCCGAGAAGGGTTCACACTTGGGAACTAGGTTTTGGACATTTCAACATTCCACCACACTTTAATACATATGCGAGGGTCCATTGCATTGTTTGGAGGTATTCCGATGTCCCAAAGAGCTTCTTCCTACAAAACAATGATCTGTGGGCCTGGATCGTCTACCCTCCTAGATGTTCTTATGAAAGGGGTAGCCCGGTCGATTTTTTTTTCTTGGTTTGTGCTTGGTTGCGTTATAGGATAATTCCAAACCATGTTTGGGCACAAGTTGTGACAAGATCCAACCCGGTTTCACCGAAATGGGGAGTTCTCGCCCCCCTAATTAACAATTAAATTTCAGGATCTTCGTTTTTTAGGTGATAGCGCATGTCTACGAAGGGGGTAATACTTGGGTAGCATGTTTTGGACATTTCAGCATTCCACCACCGCACTTTAATACACATTCTAGGGTCCATTGCAAAGGTTTGTAGGTATTCCGATGCTCCGAAAAGCTTCTTCTAATAAAACGCTGATTTGAGGACCCAAATTGTCTAGCCCCTAGATGTTCTTCTGACAGGGGTAGCTTGGTGGATTTTCCTCTTGGTTTGTGCTTGGTTGGGTCATAGGATAAGTTGAAACCATGTTTCGACACAAGTTGTGACAAGATCCAACCCGATTTCACCGAAACAGGGAGTTCCCGGCCAATTAAATTCTAGGATCTTAGTTTTTCGGTGATAGTGCATGCCTACGTAGTGGGTTACACTTGGGTACCATTTTTTTGGACATTTCAGCATACCAGCACACTTTATTACACATCCTAGGGTCCATTGCAAGTGTTTGGAGGTATTCTGATTCTCCGAGGCGCTTCTTCCTATGAAACCCTGATATGTGGGCCTAGAATCGTCTACCCCCTAGATGTTCTTATGAAAGGGGTAGCCCGGTGGATTTTTCTCTTGGTTTCTTCTTGGTTGGATTATAGGATAATTTCAAACCATGTTTGGGCACAAGTTGTGACATGATCCAACCCGGTTTCACCGAAATGGGGAGTTCCCAGTCCTCTAACAATTAAGTTTTAGGATGTTTGTTTTTAGGTAATAGCGCATGTCTACGAAGGGGGTGACACTTGGGTACTAGGTTTTTAATTTTTCAGCATTCCACAACACTTTAATACACATGATAGGTCTATTGCAAAGGTTTGGAGGTAGTCTAATGCTCTGAGGCGCTTCTTCCTATGAAACACTGATCTATGGGCCTAGAAACGTCTACCCCCTAGATGTTCTTATGAAAGGGGTAGCCCGGTGGATTTTTCTCTTGGTTTGTGCTTGGTTGGGTTATAGGATAATTGCAAACCATGTTTGTGAACAATTTGTGACAAGATCCAACCCGATTTCACCAAAACTGGGAGTTCTCGACCCCCTAATAATTAAATTTCCAGAACACCTTCGTTTTAAGGTGACATCGCATGTCTACGAAGAGGGTGACACTTGGGTACCATCTTTTGGACATTTTAGCGTTCCACCTCACTTCAATACACATTCTAGGGTCCATTGCAAGGTTTGTAGGTATTCCGATGTGCTCAGAAGATCTTCTTCCAATGAAACCCTGATTTGTGGGCCCCGGATCATCTATCCCCTAGATGTTCTTCTAACAGGGGTAGCCCGGTGGATTTTCCTCTTGGTTTGTGCTTGGTTGGGTCATAGGATAATTCCAAACCATGTTAGGGCACAATTTGTGACAAGATCCAACCCGGTTTCACCGAAACGGGCAGTTTTCTGCCCCGTAACAATTAAGTTTCAAGATCTTTGTTTTTAGGTAATAGCGCATGTCTACGAAGGGAGTGACACTTGGGTGCTAGGTTTTTGACATTTAAGCATTCCACCATACTTTAACACACATGCTAGGGTGCATTGCAAGGGTTTGGAGGTATTCAGATGCTCCGAGGCGCTTCTTCCTATGAAACCCTAATCTGTGGGCCCCATATCGTCTATCCCCGAGATGTTCTTCTGACAGGGGTATCCCGGGGTATTTTCCTCTTGGTTTGTGCTTGGTTGGGTCATAGGATAATTACAAACCATGTTTGAGCACAAGTTGTCACAAGATCCAACCCGGTTTCACTAAAACGGGGAGTATCCGGCCCCCTAACAATTAAGTTTTAGGATCTTCGATTTTAGGTGACATCGCATGTCTGCGAAGGGGTCACACTTGGGAACCAGGTTTTGGACATTTCAAAATTACACCACACTTTAATACTCATGCTAGGGTCCATTGCAAGGTTTGGAGGTATTCCGATGCCTCGAAGAGCTTCTTCGTACAAAACCCTGATCCGTGGGCCTGTTTCGTCTATCCCCCTAGATGTTCTTATGAAAGGGGTAGCCCGGTGGATTTTTCTCTTGGTTTGTGCTTGGTTGGTATGCACTCGTGTTGGATCCGACATTATCAGAAGCTCTTCTTCCGTCAATCTCTTCCGCCGCCATCTCCCTCTAGAATCCAGGGTCGTATGCACTCGTGTTGGATCCGACATTCGTTGGACCAAGCATCAATGTGAAATTTTCAAAAGTACTCATTGACAATGGAAGCAGTATCAACATCATGTACAAAGATACCATGCATAAACTCGGAATATCGCAGAACATGCTGCAGTCCACGAGGACCACTTTCCATGGGATAGTGCCAGGGCTTTCATGCGAACCCATTGGTAAAATCCGAGTGGATGTGTTGTTCGGCACAAGAGATAACTGCAGAGCAGAAAACTTAGAATTTGAAGTGGTGGACCTAGAAAGTTGTTATCATGCTCTACTCGGATGGCCTGCGCTGGCCAAATTCATGGGCAGCTGTCATGTAAGTTATCTGAAGATGAAACTACCCGGACCACAAGGAGTGATAACAGTTGCAGGGGATTACAAGAAGTCAATGGAGTGTGCTTCAGCCGGGTCAAATTTGGCCGAATCATTGGTTATAGCAAGAGAAAAGAGAAGGATTCAAGAGGTAGCAGCCCTCGCTCAGTCGGCACAGCTGAACATGCCGGCGCTAGCCAACCCGCATGCCAGTGTCTCTTTTCAGCCGACTAAAGAAACGAAGAAATTTCAGATCAATGAGCAATTCCCGGAGCGTACTGTTACTATTGGTGCAGGCCTGGACGCTAAATAGGAAAGCGAGCTCACCAATTTCCTCCGTGAGAATCGGGATATATTTGCATGGTCAACTCAGGATCTGCAAGGTGTTCAGAGGGAGTTGGCTAAGCACTCTTTGAACGTGAGGCCAGGAGCAAGGCCGGTGAAGCAACCTCTCCGCCGCTTCGCCGAAGACAGGAGAAAAATAATAGGAGATGAAATAGCTCGGCTCCTCGCGGCCGGGTTCATCATGGAAGTGATGTACCCGGATTGGTTGTAGAATCCGGTGCTAGTAGAAAAGAAGAAAGATGATCCCAATGTAGCCATTGTATGGCGAATGTGTATCAATTACACCAACCTGAACAAGGCGTGTCCAAAAGATCCTTTTCCATTGCCTAGAATAGACCAAGTCATTGATTCGATCGCTGGTTGTGAGTTATTGTCATTTGTAGACACGTATTCTGGTTTCCACCAGATACCGTTAAATCCGGCCGATCAAATAAAGACCGCGTTTATTACCCCGTACGGGGCTTATTGCTATCGCACAATGCCATTCGGCCTGCGAAATGCAGGAGCGACATACCAGAGGTGCATGCAAAAATGTCTACACGATCAGATAGGAAAAAGTGTACAAGTATATGTAGATGACGTGGTCATCAAAACCAAGGAAAGCAAAACATTACTGGAGGATACACGGCAGACTTTCGTGAACCTGAGAAGGTTCCGAATGAAGCTTAATCCAGAAAAATGCACGTTTGGCGTACCGGCAGGAAAATTACTCGGTTTTCTTGTTTCTAGCCGAGGTATAGAGGACAACCCAACAAAGATAAAGACAGTAGAAAGAATGGAATTGCCAAAATGTTTAAATGATGTACAAAAATTCACGGGGTGTCTGGCCTCGCTTAGCCGGTTTGTATGTCGGCTAGGAGAGAAGGCGCTACCACTCTATCAGCTGATGAAGAAATCAGATAAATTCATTTGGACTCCACAAGCGGACATTGCATTTCATGAGTTGAAAAATATGTTAGTCACAGCACCCATTTTGGCCTCTCCATTATTAAAAGAGCCTATGTTACTGTATGTAGCAGCTACCAACAGAGTAGTGAGTGCTGTAGTCGTAGTGGAACGACTTGAAGATGGTAAGTCGGTTCAGAGGCCGGTGTACTATTTAAGTGAGGTGTTATCTACTTCAAAGCAGAACTACCCACATTATCAGAAGATGGCCTATGGTGTATATATGTCGGTGAAAAAGCTTAAACATTACTTCGAAGAGCATCCCATCAAAGTGATCTGTGAGGCGCCCATAGCCGACATATTGAGCAACAAAGATGCGAGTGGCCGAATAGCAAAATGGGCAATCGAGTTGTCGCCATACGCTCCACAATTTGATAGGAGAGATGCAATCAAATCTCAGGCGGTCGCCGAATTTTTCGTAGACTAGGCCGAGGTGCAGTATGAACCGCCATTGCCAGATCCAAGTTATTGGACTATGCATTTCGATGGTTCCAAAATAAGGAATGGTTTGGGGGCAGGAATAGTGTTAACCTCGCCTAAAAGAGACCAACTGAAGTATGTGCTACAAATACATTTTGCTGCGTCCAACAACGTAGCCGAATATGAAGCACTGGTCCATGGATTGAAAGTAGCAAAAGAAATTGGCATACGCCAAATCTTGTGCTATGGCGACTCGGATCTAGTAGTACAGCAAGTCTCAGGCAGTTGGGACGCATTAGATGCTAATATGGCTTTATACAGATTTCACGTACAAAAGATCAGTGGATACTTTGAAGGATGTGAATTTCACCACATACCTCGGGCAGAAAATGATGCCGCAGACACGTTGTCAAAACTAGGGTCAACCCGGCAATCAATTCCTCCGGGTATTGCCCTGGAACACGTCAGGAAACCATCAATAATCCCATCACCAGAATCCGAATCTATCTTTATCCCGGCAAATTCAGCAGAAGGTAACGCGCCAATGGAAGTAGATCAGCAATATAACTCGGAACCCCCCGAGAGGAGGACAGCCGAAGTAAGCACAATCATGGGGAAAGCCGAGATAGATATGTCGGCAGAGAACATGGAAATAGACAGTGAGATCACACCAGAAAAAGTCACACCGCTATGGGCGCAACCCATATTTTCTTACCTAAAAGACTCGATGTTGCCGAGTAATGAGGTATTAGCTAGACAAACTGTAAGGAGAGCAAAAGCTTATACAATCATAAACAATGAGCTATATAAAAGAAGCGTCACAAGCGTGTTGCAGAAGTGTGTGAGTTCGGCAGAAGGTCAGGAGATCCTCCTAGATATACACCAAGGAGAATGTGGGCACCATGCCTCATCTCGTGCCTTGGTAGCCAAAGCATTCAGGCATGGATTTTATTGGCCGAAGGCATTGAAAGAAGCAAAAGAATTAGTTAGAAAATGCAATGGGTGTCAGAGATACGCAACCAAAATACACATGCCATCGGCCGAGTTAAAAACAATACCCATCACTTGGCCATTTTCTGTATGGGGTTTAGATATGGTAGGACCATTTAAGCCGGCGCAAGGAGGAATGACCCACATATTGGTTATGGTGGACAAGTTCACAAAATGGATTGAAGTGAAACCAATAAAAAAATGCGATGGGTCCACAGCAGTGAAATTTCTTAAAGATATTATTTTAAGATATGGGTATCCGCACAGTATTATTACAGATAATGGCACAAACTTTGCAGAAGGATCCTTCGCCAGATTTTGCAGAGAGAAACACATAAGACTAGATATTGCCTCTCTGGCTCACCCAGCATCCAATGGGCAAGTGGAAAGGTCTAATGGGCTGGTGCTATCAGGAATAAAACCACGACTTGTCGAACCATTGCAAAGGTCGGCAGGATGTTGGATTGAGGAACTCCCAGCCGTATTATGGAGCCTCAGGACTACTCCGAATAGATCAACAGGTTATACACCATTCTTTCTGGTATACGGGGCAGAGGCCGTACTTCCAGCCGACATAATATATGACTCGCCAAGAGTTACTCAGTATACAACCTCGGAGATACACGAGATAGCTCGGCAAGATGCTGTAGACCTGCTAGAAGAAGCCAGAGAACTGACACTATCACGATCAGCTATTTATCAGCAGAACCTGCGACGATATCACAGCAAAAAGGTGAATCCAAGAGTATTCAAAGAAGGAGATTTAGTCCTCCGACTGGTGCAACGTACGGCCGGCATGCACAAGTTGTCACCTCCATGGGAGGGACCATTCATTGTGAGCAAAGCATTGCATAACGATGCCTATTATCTAATCGACGCTCATCCCCCCGGAGAGAACAAGGCAGACAAAGCCGGCAAAGAAACGAAGCGTCCATGGAATGTAGGTTTGCTTCGACCGTTTTACTCGTAGCATTGTATCTCAAGGTCAAGAACCAATGATGTATTGAACCTCGGCACCCAGAGCAGCGACTCGGGGACTGCCATATGTTATTTCAACTTCATGTTATGTATTTGAACCTCGGTACCCAGAGCTGTGACTCGGGGACTGCCAAATATTATCTCAATTTCATGTTATGTATTTGAACCTCGGCACCCAGAGCTGTGACTTGGGGACTGCCAAATGTTATCTCAATTTCATGTTATGTATTTGAACCTCGGCACCCAGAGCTGTGACTCGGGGACTGCCAAATGTTATCTCAATTTCATGTTAGGTATCTAATTCTCGGCACCCAGAGCAGTGACTCGGGAACTGCCATATATTATTTCCATTTCATACTAAATATTTCAACCTCGGCATCCAAAGCAGCGACTCGGGGACTGCCATATGCTGCCCTAGTTTTATGTTAAGAACTACCTTGAGCAACGCCTCGGTATTTGTCTTATATTATTTCTGAAATTTGGTTTACATATTGAAATTCGGCGCGATAAACAGTAACTCAGGGATTGCCATATACTGTTCCAAGGAGGTAGTCAACCTCTGTTCAGAAAAGATCAATATTGTATGATATTCAGAGCTCACGCCTAGACAACTCCTCTAAACCACGGGAAAACGAAGGCAAGGACACATCCTAAAATCGGGAAATTGCGGGCCACCAAAGAAAGATCTGGGACGAACACCCACTTAAACAAAATGATAACAACTACAAGCGTATCTGTCACAGCAGTACACGGCAAAAGAAATTCAAGTCATACAGAGAGCGGACAAATGTTTCGCGTACATCATAAGCCCGGCATGCCAGGGATAAGAAATCACTTAAGCGTTGTTCGCTGGAGAGGAAGCAACTTGGTCAGGCGCCGGGCACTCCGACGTAGGAGGAACTTCGACTGAGGTTGCCTCGCCTTCCATAGACCCAGGTGCATCTTCAGCGGAAGCCCGAGGCTGCTCAGGAGCATCGGTCTGTGCAGTGGAATGACCAGTACCTTTGGAGGAGGACCGCGCATCGCCGTCGCTGTCCGAGCTCGAAAAGGAGCTGCCAGATGTGGCCGAGTCATCCTCACCCTCCCCTTGCTCAGCCGAATTGTTATCCGAGGCATCCTCAACTACAACCTCCTCATCCGGGTTTGGAAGAAAACTCGGCCCTTCATTCCAGGTATGCACGTCGGCATACTCGACGAGTTGGAATGTGCGAGCTTGCCGAAGAGCGACGAAAGTGGGGTCTTCAACCCAACGAGAACCAGTGCGCAGATTTCTCAGGATATCAAGAGAGATGTCTTCGTACCATGACATAATAACGGTCAGAGCCATATCAGTGCCAGCTCGCCCGGCTGATTCCCTCCAGAGACTTAGTTGCCTCTCGGATGCCATCAGTCTCTTCACCAGTAATCCAACCTCATCGATATCAGGGGTCCCAGAAGTGTTCAGCCAGAGAACATGATAAGCTCGAATAGCCGCCTTCACCAAATCCCGGCCCATAATCTTCATTGGACCAACCTCAGCACCAACAGCCACCAGAAAATCCTCCATCGAATACTCCGAATCAGCGGTAACAGGGACACCTCGGCGTACACGAGCCGCAAGAACTGCTTTAGAACTCACAGGTTTAGCTTCGGGAAAATGATCTGCGTAAAACACGAACGTGTCACGTGGCAGCAAGGACAAAGAGAAAAAGATAATTCGGCCCTGCCAAGAAGCTTACGATGAATGTAACTCATCATAATCTGGAGGTCTTTGGCCCAATCAATCTTGCTCTTCTCAAAGCGAGCGATTTCCTCGCTCATTCCCTGAGTTTTCAGTTCGGCAGCCTCGAGGAGTTCCTTATTCTTCTGCAGCTCCAAAGCTAGCCGATTCTTCTCCTCGGAGAATTCCTGGTCGATCTTTTCTAGTTCGGATTTCTGAGAGTGCTGAAGGGTATTCACCTCGGCTCGAAGGCGGGCTATTTCATCATCCTTTTCTTGTAACTGTGCCGAGTGAGCAACGCTTTGTTCTAAAAAATGCAGCATCACGTCAGGGATGGGCGTGCAATCTTGGTGAGATGCTGCAAAGGTTTGCAACTCGGCTTCACCAGAGCCAAACGAAATAAACAAGCTCAGCATACATGTTAAAGGAGAAAAGGTCTAAGATAAAAGGGAAACTAACCTTCCAAGCTCTTCACTTTCTTCTCAAGACGAATGTTGAGGTTATTAATATTGCCTGTTCACCAAAAGAGTGAGCCGGAATCTATCGGACAAATCAATAAGACCGCCGAGAGTAACGAAAAGGAACTATCGACTTACCAGCCTTTTTTACCACAGGAAGGATTTTCTCATATTTTTCCTCCAGCTTGCGGTGCGAAAAAAGCAACCTCTGAAATTCGGCAGTCCACCGGTCATGTGCAACCTGAGCAATGGGGCAAAACGATAAATGGATATTCAAAGCTAAAACAGATCCGAGTCAAGCAAAACTTAACTCGGATCTAGGTGGCTGGATATTCAAAGCTAAATCAGATCCGAATCAAGCAAAACTTAACTCAGATCTAGGTGGCTGGATATTCAAAGCTAAAACAGATCCGAGTCAAGCAAAACTTAACTCGGATCTAGGTGGCTGGATATTCAAAGCTAAATCAGATCCGAATCAAGCAAAACTTAACTTGGATCTAGGTGGCTGGATATTCAAAGCTAAGTCAGATCCAAGTCAAGAAAAACTTAACTCGGATCTAGGTGGCTGGATATTCAAAGCTAAAAATCAGATCCGAGTCAAGCAAAACATAACTCGGATCTAGATGGTTGGATATTCAAAGGCTAAATCAGATCCGAGTCAAGAAAAATTTAACTCGGATCTAGATGGCCGGATATTCGAACCCTAGAAATAAACTTAAATTAAGTCAAAAATCATTAAACTTCCAAGCATATAACAAGTTATTTCCTTGCAAGTTTCGGGGACTAGAGCATATAGTAACATCTGGGGAACTAATCTAAACTCAGAGAAACAGCAATTACCTCATTCATCTTGTTAGTATCAAGGATGAACTTGGCAGCTTGGTCGAAATGGCCGCTGATGTCGGAAAGCTGAAAGGGCTGGTTGATGGGATTACCCTCAAACTGATCAGCAGCATTCCAATTATTGGCGTACTCCACCAGCGTGTCGAGGCTGTTCCCACTAGCTGTCCGAGTTAAGACCTTACCCCGGACATGTTGTGTAACCACTGCGCCCGCAGGGCTCTTATGAAGAGCAAGCTGGGTGCTGGCAGCCGAGGCAACGGAGGCTTTGGTAGGCGCAGTTCCCTTGCGCAGCATGTTGGCGATACTCGGCTGAGAAGAGCCGACAAGACCTTTCTGAGAAGAGGACGCCTTGGTGGCAACAACTTTTCTCGCCTTAGAAGAGACATCAGCAGGAAGTGATACCTCGGTAGTGGGGACGGCGTCTTCAGGAGCAGCAGGAGTCATGGTCGCAGAAGGCGCCGAGATAACGACCTCTTCGCCGAGGCTGGAGTGGCTGTAGAAACTGCCGGGGTAGATAGAGGCTCAGTAGCGGCGCTGGGACCCACAGAAGGGGCAACGGGTTCGACAAAAACCTCGGAGGGCCGATTAGAATCAGTGTCGACAAAAGGGGTTTCAGGCACGTCGCGACGAGGAGGCGACGGATTCGGAGCTGGAGGAGAGGCAGCACGAGCAGGACTGGGAATCCTAGTATCATCGACGGGCGGAGGAGACGGCTGCCGAATCGGGCGGCTGGTCATGCTAGGACCGCCGGGCTTAACAGAAAGCGGAGCACTGCAAAAATAAGAAAGAAAAAAAGAGTGTTAGTATGAAAAACAGAGAGAGAAACAAGAAATACGAGCAAAAGGAACTTACCCGGCGACCCCAGGCATAATCTTACGCCTGGGAGGATTCGAAGCGGATTTCTTCGTTCGTTTCTTGGGGACCGCCTCCGAGGCACTGGCAAGAGCCCCGCGTTTCCCCGAGGTAACAGGGGGTCGAGAAGCAATAGGCTCGGCGTCGTGAACCTGACCGGCCGGATTAGCTGGGAAAGTAGAAGCCGGAAATGCATAATAAATAGGCATTGCGGCAACTACCTCAAGAATTTGGACCTCGTCTGAATCACCTTCCTCCTCGTGCGCCGAGGTCTTGCCACGAGCTCGAGCCGGGCAGGATCCGACTTAGGAATGAACTCCTCCGAGTCCGGCTCACCAGTATCCAGGGTGCTCCGGTCCGCGGGCCACGGAAGCAACAAAACTTCGGCATCCTCATTCTTCTGCTCGGCGAATCTCTGCAAGACGAGGAAAAAGAAAGTTAGCGGAATCCGTTACGAAAACGATGGAATAGCAGAGCGTTATTGATTAAGCTTACTTCGGGAGGCGGATGATTGCGGGTGAACGGTTTCAATCCCTAAGACCAATCCTCAGGCATCTCCGTCTTAAAGATAGCTCGGACACGCTTGTAGATAAGGTAATTGTCCAGCTCCACGGTCGAGACTCGGTTAGGGTCAAGAGGACCACTCATGTAGCACAGCTTGTGGGTCCGCTTCTGGAATGGGCAGATCCGGCTACTAATAAAGGTAGCCATCAGGTCTTCGCCGCATAACCCGGCACGGATCAGCTCTTTAAGCCGAATCTCAAAAGCCTCGGCCAAGGCATGACTTTTCCTCGGATTGTAAAGCCAATTCACCTTAGAAGGCGGACCAATTGAGAAGGCAGGGAGCCGAATCTTGTCCTCTGTCCCTCTGTTCTTGACGTAAAAGAAGGATTTGTGCCACTTCTTGCACGACTCCAACCCGGTGACACGAGGAAATACGGATTTCCTCCGAGGTGTGATGGACGCTGCCCCACATTGAGTAAGCAATTTCTCAGAAGGGTGCAGAGATTAGTCAGGAACTACATTAGAACGAATCTGGAAGAACTTCGACCAGACGTGCACAGACGGCCATAGGCCAAAGTATCCCTCTAAGGCGGAGATAAAAGCAGAAAGAGAAGCGATGGCATTCGCAGGAAGATGATGCGGCTGAAGGCCGAAGTAGTCGAGAAACTCTCTAGCAAAATCGCTAAGAGGGAGACCAAAGCCTCGCGCGAAGTGCGACATAAAAACCACATACTTGCCCTCCCTAACGTCCGGAGAGGACTCGCTGCCGGGTAAGCGACAGGAAACCTCGGCGGGAATCCTCCGAGTTCGGATAAGCCACTCAATCTCGCGGCGTGTAACAGAGGAACCTTGCCACGAGCCTCGCTCGGGCCCAGAGGCAGCGTCATCATCTTCTACCAGAGCACCACTAAAGGAGCTCGACATGGGTGGTTCGCCGGAGAGATCGACGGAAGAAGAGCTGGCGGCGGAGGGAAGTTTAGAGCTACGAGGCCCCGTCATGATTTTGCACGGAAGCGGCGGCGGAGGAGCAGAGGAACCGCCGCCCAAATACAAGATCGAAACGGAGAAATCTAGGATAAAACCTAGGCAATGCGGTCGGAGAGAACTCACCGGCGACGGTGCAGGAGCTGACGAGCGCAGGCGAGGCGGACGGAACAACACGGCGGAGTCCTCGTCGTCGGAAGTACTGATGAGCGCGCGGCGGCAGAGCTGCAAGAGGACGCGGAAGCGAGAGGAAGAAGAAGGGCACAGGCGAGCGAGAAGGGGAAAAGTGAATTCCCAGGCGCCGCGCCCCTCTTTATAATCAAGCCACAAACAAGGTAGTGGGATCGTGGGTGCAGCAGTTGACCGTGTAGATCGTGGGTGCGGCACGAACGCACGACGATAAGTGGAACCGCACCAACGGCCACACAGGAGCGAAGAAGGTTGCGATCCCCCAGGGAAACGGCACACGAGGCGTCGCAGCGACGGCGCAGCAGGTACAGTGTTAACTGTAACCTGTCAGTAAATACTGTAGAGGAACAAAAAACTAGAAGAACAATGATGGGAGTGACACGTAGGACGAGGCGTACGAGAGAAGGAACATGGGTACCTTGGACGAGAAAAAGATAACTCGGAAACAATACAGAAAAGTGTGATGAAGCTGATACGACCCGGCCAAAGTTATCGGCAGGACCACACCAGCTTCGGGGACTAATGTTGGGGGGGTGACCCCGGATAGGTTAAAGACGGGGAAAGACGAAGGTACGACCCCCGTCTGGTTTCCGAGTTACAGTCTAAGTCGGCCGAATCCTGTAGAAGTCGGCCGACATATGGAGGCGAGAGGCCCGTATATGTATATCAAGACATTACCTGGCCGAGGTATTACGTAAGTCGGCCGGGTTAGCCTGAGTGATCTTGATGCAGGTGAAGGACGATCCGAGCTATGCAAGGAAGGGCCGAATGATATGAGGCTTGCAGGAGAAGGAGAAGCCTGAAGTCAAACCCTAGCTGCAAGCTAGGGAGAATCTAAGCAGAGCCAAGCGCTACAGACAAAGGCGCAGAGCGACAGAGAGGCAGGAGGAGGTCACGGAGTTGACAGTCCAGAAGACCGAGGCGCACAGGAGGGGCCCTCTGGAACCTTGCCGTCGTTAGAGGGGCGACAGGGGAAGGGGGGCGCCGAACCGCTATATTGGGACAAGCATATTCCTCGAATATGCTTGCCACGTCAGCCCTAAAGGAACCCAGGGCTCTCCTTTATAAGGAGAGGCTTGGACTCAGAAGGGGGCATCGACTAGAGTTAGAGCCGTTAGGCTGGTAAAGTTCTTCTCTTCTCCCTGTATACAGCTCAAGGAGCACTTGTAGCCCAAGGAAGAAGAAATAAAGACCTTTGCCTTAATCTTCTGTGTGTAGAAACAACTACATCTTCCCTCCCCAAATCCCTCTAGCATCCATTGGCCCCATACTTTAGCCTACCCATGGCATCTGCCGTGAGACAACCACAACAGTTGGGTTATAGGATAATTCCAAACCATAGTTGGGCACAAGTTATGACATGATCCAACCCGGCTTCACCGAAACGGGGAGTTCCCGGCCCCCTAACAATTAAGTTTGAAGATCTTCGTTTTTAGGTAATAGCGCATGTCTACGAAGGGGGTGACACTTGGGTACTAGGTTTTGGACGTTTCAGCATTCCACCATACTTTACTACACATGCTAGGTCTACACACTTGGGTCCATTGCAAGGGTTTGCAGGTATTCCGATGCTCTGAGGCGTTTCTTCCTATGAAACCCCGATCTGTGGGCCCCAGATCATATACCCCGTAGATGTTCTTATGAAAGTGGTAGCCCGGTAGATTTTTCTCTTGGTTTGTGCTTGGTTCCGTTATAGGATAATTCCAAACCATGGTTGGGCATAAGTTGTGACAAGATCCATCCCGGTTTCACTGAAATGGGGAGTTCCCGCCGCCTAACAATTAAATTCCAGAACACCTTCGTTTTTATGTGACATCGCATGTCCGAGAAGGGTTCACACTTGGGAACTAGGTTTTGGACATTTCAACATTCCACCACACTTTAATACACATGCGAGGGTCCATTGCAATGTTTGGAGTTATTCCGATGTCCCAAAGAGCTTCTTCCTACAAAACAATGATCAGTGGGCCTAGATCGTCTACCCTCCTAGATGTTCTTATGAAAGGGGTAGCCCGGTCGATTTTTCTCTTGGTTTGTGCTTCGTTTCGTTATAGGATAATTCCAAACCATGTTTGGGCACAAGTTGTGACAAGATCCAACCCGGTTTCACCGAAATGGGGAGTTCTCGCCCCCCTAATTAACAATTAAATTTCAGGATCTTCGTTTTTAGGTGATAGCGCATGTCTACGAAGGGGGTGACACTAGGGTACCGGGTTTTGGACATTTCAGCATTCCACCACCGCACTTTAATACACATTCTAGGGTCCATTGCAAAGGTTTGTAGGTATTCCGATGCTCCGAAAAGCTTCTTCTAACGAAACGCTGATTTGAGGACCCAAATCGTGTACCCCCTAGATGTTCTTCTGACAGGGGTAGCCCGGTGGATTTTCCTCTTGGTTTTTGCATGGTGGGGTCATAGGATAATTTTAAACCATGTTTCGGCACAAGTTGTGACAAGATCCAACCCGATTTCACCGAAACGGGGAGTTCCCGGCCAATTAAATTCCAGGATCTTCGTTTTTCGGTGATAGTGCATGCCTACGTAGCGGGTTACACTTGGGTACCATGTTTTGGACATTTCAGCATACCAGCACACTTTAATACACATCCTAGGGTCGATTTCAAGGGTTTGGAGGTATTCCGATTCTCCGAGGCGCTTCTTCCTATGAAACCCTGATCTGTGGGCCTAGAATCGTCTACCCCCTAGATGTTCTTATGAAAGGGGTAGGCCGGTGGATTTTTCTCTTGGTTTTTTCTTGGTTGGATTATAAGATAATTTCAAACCATGTTTGGGCACAAGTTGTGACATGACCCAACCCGGTTTCACCGAAACGGGGAGTTCCCGGTCCTCTAACAATTAAGTTTTAGGATGTTTGTTTTTAGGTAATAGCGCATGTCTACGAAGGGGGTGACACTTGGGTACTAGGGCTTTAATATTTCAGCATTCAACCACACTTTAATACACATGCTAGGTCTATTGCAAGGGTTTGGAGGTATTCCGATGCTCTGAGGCGCTTCTTCCTATGAAACACTGATCTATGGGCCTAGAATCGTCTACCCCCTAGATGTTCTTATGAAAGGGGTAGCCCGGTGGATTTTTCTCTTGTTTTGTGCTTGGTTGGGTTATAGGATAATTTCAAACCATGTTTGTGCACAATTGGTGACAAGATCCAACCCGATTTCACCAAAACTGGGAGTTCTCGACCCCCTAATAATTAAATTTCCAGAACACCATCGTTTCAAGGTGACATCGCATGTCTACGAAGAGGGTGACACTTGGGTACCATCTTTTGGACATTTTAGAATTCCACCTCACTTCAATACACATGCTAGGCTCCATTTCAAGGTTTGTAGGTATTCCAATGTGCTCAGAAGATCTTCTTCCAACGAAACCCTGATTTGTTTGCCCCGGATCATCTACCCCCTAGATGTTCTTCTAACAGGGGTAGCTCCGGTGGATTTCCTCTTGGTTTGTGCTTGGTTGGGTCATAGGATAATTTCAAACCATGTTAGGGCACAATTTGTGACAAGATCCAACCCGGTTTCACCGAAACGGGGAGTTTCCGGCCCCGTAACAATTAAGTTTCAAGATCTTTGTTTTTAGGTAATAGCGCATGTCTACGAAGGGAGTGACACTTGGGTACTAGGTTTTTGACATTTAAGTATTCCACCATACTTTAATACACATGCTAGGGTGCATTGAAAGGGTTTGGAGGTATTTCGATGCTCCGTGGCGCTTCTTCCTATGAAACCCTCTTCCGTGGGCCTGTTTCGTCTATCCCCTAGATGTTCTTATGAAAGGGGTAGCCCGGTGGATTTTTCTCTTGGTTTGTGCTTGGTTGGGTTATAGCATAATTACAAACCATGTTTGGGCACAAGTTATGACATGATCCAACCCGGTTTCACTGAAACGGGGAGTTCCCGGCCCCCTAACAATTAAGTTTTAAGATCTTCGTTTTTAGGTAATAGCGCATGTCTACGAAGGGGGTGACACTTGGATACTAGTTTTTGGACGTTTCAGCATTCCACCATACTTTACTACACATGCTAGGTCTCCACACTTGGGTCCATTGCAAGGGTTTGCAGGTATTCCGATGCTCCGAGGCGCTTCTTCCTTTGAAACCCCGATCTGTGGGCCCAGATCATATACCCCGTAGATGTTCTTATGAAAGTGGTAGCCCGGTAGATTTTTCTCTTGGTTTGTGCTTGGTTCGGTTATAGGATAATTCCAAACCATGTTTGGGCATAAGTTGTGACAAGATCCAACCCGGTTTCACTGAAATGGGGAGTTCTCGCCCCCTAACAATTAAATTCCAGAACAGCTTCGTTTTTATGTGACATCGCATGTCCGAGAAGGGTTCACACTTGGGAACTAGGTTTTGGACATTTCACAATTCCACCACACTTTAATACACATGCGAGGGTCCATTGCAATGTTTGGAGGTATTCCGATGTCCCAAAGAGCTTGTTCCTACAAAACAATGATCCATGGGCCTGGATCGTCTACCCTCCTAGATGTTCTTATGAAAGGGGTAGCCCGGTTGATTTTTCTCTTGGTTTGTGCTTGGTTTCGTTATAGGATAATTCCAAACCATGTTTGGGCACAAGTTGTGACAAGATCCAACCCGGTTTCACCGAAATGGGGAGTTCTCGCCCCCCTAATTAACAATTAAATTTCAGGATCTTCGTTTTTAGGTGATAGCGCATGTCTACGAAGGGGGTGACACTTGGGTACCAGGTTTTGGACATTTCAGCATTCCACCACCGCACTTTAATACACATTCTAGGGTCCATTGCAAAGGTTTGTAGGTATTCCAATGCTCCGAAAAGCTTCTTCTAACGAAACGCTGATTTGAGGACCCAAATCATGTACCCCCTAGATGTTCTTCTGACAGGGGTAGCCCGGTGGATTTTCCTCTTGGTTTGTGCTTGGTTGGGTCATAGGATAATTTGAAACCATGTTTCGGCACAAGTTGTGACAAGATCCAACCCGATTTCACAGAAACGGGGAGTTCTCGGCCAATTAAATTCCAGGATCTTCGTTTTTCGGTGATAGTGCATGCCTACGTAGCGGGTTACACTTGGGTACCATTATTTAGACATTTCAGCATACCAGCACACTTTAATACACATCCTAGGGTCCATTTCAAGGGTTTGGAGGTATTCTGATTCTCCGAGGCGCTTCTTCCTATGAAACCCTGATCTGTGGGACTAGAATCGTCTACCCCCTAGATGTTCTTATGGAATGGGTAGGCCGGTGGATTTTTCTCTTGGTTTTTTCTTGGTTGGATTATAAGATAATTTCAAACCATGTTTGGGCACAAGTTGTGACATGACCCAACCCGGTTTCACCGAAACGGGGAGTTCCCGGTCCTCTAACAATTAAGTTTTAGGATGTTTGTTTTTAGGTAATAGCGCATGTCTACGAAGGGGGTGACATGGGTACTAGGTTTTTAATATTTCAGCATTCCACCACACTTTAATACACATGCTAGGTCTATTGCAAGGGTTTGGAGGTATTCTGATGCTCTGAGGCGCTTCTTCCTATGAAACACTGATCTATGGGCCTAGAATTGTCTACCCCCTAGATGTTCTTATGAAAGGGGTAGCCCGGTGGATTTTTCTCTTGGTTTGTGCTTGGTTGGGTTATAGGATAATTTCAAACCATGTTTGTGCACAATTTGTGACAAGATCCAACCCGATTTCACCAAAACTGGGAGTTCTCGACCCCCTAATAATTAAATTTCCAGAACACCTTCGTTTTAAGGTGACATCGCATGTCTACGAAGAGGGTGACACTTGGGTACCATCTTTTGGACATTTTAGCATTCCACCTCACTTCAATACACATGCTAGGGTCCATTTCAAGGTTTGTAGGTATTCCGATGAGCTCAGAAGATCTTCTTCCAACGAAACCCTGATTTGTGGGCCCCGGATCATCTACCCCCTAGATGTTCTTCTAACAGGGGTAGCTCTGGTGGATTTCCTCTTGGTTTGTTCTTGGTTGGGTCATAGGATAATTACAAACCATGTCAGGGCACAATTTGTGACAAGATCCAACCCGGTTTCACCGAAACAGGGAGTTTCCGGCCCCGTAACAATTAAGTTTCAAGATCTTTGTTTTTAGGTAATAGCGCATGTCTGCGAAGGGGTCACACTTGGGAACCAGGTTATGGAAATTTCAAAATTACACCACACTTTAATACACATGCTAGGGTCCATTGCAAGGTTTGGAGGTATTCCGATGCCTCGAAGAGCTTCTTCCTACAAAACCCTGATCCGTGGGCCTGTTTCGTCAATCCCCTAGATGTTATTATGAAAGGGGTAGCCCGGTGGATTTTTCTCTTGGTTTGTGCTTGGTTGGGTTATAGGATAATTCCAAACCATGTTTGGGCACAAGTTACGACATGATCCAACCCGGTTTCACCGAAACGGGGAGTTCCCGGCCCCCTAACAATTAAGTTTCAAGATCTTCGTTTTTAGGTGATATCGCATGTCTATGAAGGGTGTGACACTTGGGTACTAGGTTTTGGACGTTTCAGCATTCCACCATACTTTACTACACATGCTAGGTCTACACACTTGGGTCCATTGCAAGGGTTTGCAGGTATTCCGATGCTCCGAGGCGCTTCTTCCTATGAAACCCCGATCTGTGGGCCCCAGATCATCTACCCCGTAGATGTTCTTATGAAAGTGGTAGCCCGGTAGATTTTTCTCTTGGTTTGTGCTTGGTTCAGTTATAGGATAATTCCAAACCATGTTTGGGCATAAGTTGTGACAAGATCCAACCCGGTTTCACTGAAATGGGGAGTTCCCGCCCCCTAACGATTAAATTCCAGAACACCTTCGTTTTTATGTGACATCGCATGTCCGAGAAGGGTTCACACTTGGGAACTAGGTTTTGGACATTTCAACATTCCACCACACTTTAATACACATGTGAGGGTCCATTGCAATGTTTGGAGGTATTCCGATGTCCCAAAGAGCTTCTTCCTACAAAACAATGATCCGTGGGCCTGGATCGTCTACCCTCCTAGATGTTCTTATGAAAGGGGTAGCCCGGTCGATTTTTCTCTTGGTTTGAGCTTGGTTGCGTTATAGGATAATTCCAAACCATGTTTTGGCACAAGTTGTGACAAGATCCAACCCGGTTTCACCGAAATGGGGAGTTCTCGCCCCCCTAATTAACAATTAAATTTCAGGATCTTCGTTTTTTAGGTGATAGCGCATGTCTACGAAGGGGGTGACACTTGGGTACCAGGTTTTGGACATTTCAGCATTCCACCATCGCACTTTAATACACATTCTACGGTCCATTGCAAAGGTTTGTAGGTATTCCGATGCTCCGAAAAGCTTCTTTTAACGAAACGCTTATTTGAGGACCCAAATCGTCTACCCCCTAGATGTTCTTCTCACAGGGGTAGCCTGGTGGATTTTCCTCTTAGTTTGTCCTTGGTTGGGTCATCGGATAATTTGAAACCATGTTTCGGCACAACTTGTGACAAGATCCAACCCGATTTCACCGAAACGGGGAGTTCCCGGCCAATTAAATTCCAGGATCTTTGTTTTTCGGTGATAGTGCATGCCTACGTAGTGGGTTACACTTGGGTACCATGTTTTGGAGATTTCAGCATACCACCACACTTTAATACACATCCTAGGGTCCATTTCAAGGGTTTGGAGGTATTCCGATTCTCCGAGGCGCTTCTTCCTATGAAACCCTGATCTGTGGGCCTAGAATCGTCTACCCCCTAGATGTTCTTATGAAAGGGGTAGCCCGGTGGATTTTTCTCTTGGTTTTTACATGGTTGGATTATAGGATAATTTCAAACCATGTTTGGACACAAGTTGAGACATGATCCAACCCGGTTTCACCGAAACGGGGAGTTCCCGGTCCCCTAACAATTAAGTTTTAGGTTGTTTGTTTTTAGGTAATAGCGCATGTCTACGAAGGGGGTGACACTTGGGTACTATGTTTTTAATATTTCAGCATTCCACCACACTTTAATACACATACTAGGTTTATTGCAAGGGTTTGGAGGTATTCCGATTCTCCGAGGCGCTTCTTCCTATGAAACCCTGATATGTGGGCCTGGAATCGTCTACCCCCTAGATGTTCTTATGAAAGGGGTAGACCGGTGGATTTTCTCTTGGATTGTACTTGGTTGGATTATAGGATAATTTCAAACCATGTTTGGACACAAGTTGAGACATGATCCAACCCGGTTTCACCGAAACGGGGAGTTCCCGGTCCCCTAACAATTAAGTTTTAGGATGTTTGTTTTTAGGTAATAGCGCATGTCTACGAAGGGGGTGACACTTGGGTACAAGGTTTTTAATATTTTAGTATTTCACCCCACTTTAATAGACATTATAGGTCCATTGCAAGGGTTTGGAGGTATTCTGATACTCCGAGGCGCTTCTTCCTATGAAACCCTGATCTGTGGGCCCTAGATCGTCTACCCTCTAGATCTTCTTATGCTAGGGGTAGCCCGGTGGATTTTTATCTTGTTTTTTTCTTATTTGGGTTATAGGATAATTCAAAACCATGTTTGGGCACAATTTGTGACAAGATGCAACCCAGTTTCACCGAAACTGGGAGTTCTCGACCCCCTAATAATTAAATTTCTAGAACACCTTTGTTTTTAGGTGACATCACGTGTCTACGAAGGGTTCACACTTGGGAACCAGGTTTTGGACATTTCAGCATTCCACCACACTTTAATACACATTCTAGGGTCCATTGAAAGGTTTGGAAGTATTTCGATGCCCCCAAAGAGCTTCTTCCTACCAAACCCTGATCCGTGGGCCTGGATCGTCTACCCCCTAGACGTTCTTATGAAATGGGTAGCCAAGTGGATTTTCATCTTGGTTTGTGGTTGGTTGGGTCATATGATAATTCCAAACCAAGTTTGGGCTCAAGTTGTGACAAGATCCAACCCGGTTTCACAGAAACGGGGAGTTCCCGGCCCCCTAATTAACAATTAAGTTTCAGGATCTTCGTTTTTTAGGTGATAGCGCATGTCTACGAAGGGGGTGACACTTGGGTACTAGGTTTTGGACATTTCAGCATTCCACCACCACACTTTAATACACATGCTAGGGTCCATTGCAAGGTTTGGAGGTATGCCGATGCGCTCTGAAGAGCTTCTTCTAACGAAACCTTTATTTGTGGGCCTCGGATCATCTACCCCCTTGATGTTCTTCTGACAGGGGTAGCCCGGTGGATTTTCCACTTAGTTTGTGCTTGGTTGGGTCATATGATAATTCCAAACAATGTTTGGGCACAAGCTGTGACAAGATCCAACCCGGCTTCATCTAAACAGAGAGTTCCCGGCCCCCTAATTAACAATTAAGTTTTAGGATCTTCGTTTTTTTAGTGATAGCACATGTATACGAATGGGGTGACACTTGGGTACTAGGTTTTGGACATTTCAGCATTCCACCACCACACTTTAATACACATGCTAGGGTTCATTGCAAGGTTTGGAGGTATGCCGATGCGCTTTGAAGAGCTTCTTCTAACGAAACCTTTATTTGTGGGCCTCAGATCATCTACCCCCTAGATGTTCTTCTGATAGGGGTAGCCCGGTGGATTTTCCACTTGGTTTGTTCTTGGTTGGGTCATAGGATAATTCCAAACCATGTTTGGGAACAAGTTGTGACAAGATCCAACCCGGTTTCACCAAAATGGGGAGTTCCCGGCCCCCTAAAAATTAAGTTTCAGGATCTTCGGTTTTATGTGACATCGCATGTCTGCGAAGGGATAACACTTGGAAACCAGGTTTTGGACATTTCAAAATTACGCCACACTTTAATACACATGCTAGGGTCCATTGCAAGGTTTGGAGATATTCCGATGACCCGAAGAGCTTCTTCCTACAGAACCCTGATCCGTCCGCCCAACTGAATTTTTCACACCCAACACGGCCCTCAATCTGACAAACCAAATTCAGAGATGAACCAAATTTAGAGATGTAAACTGAACAAAATTCAGAGATATAACTTCAAATTAACCGAGCGTATCCTGCAGTTCTGGTATCTTTGGTCGGGGTTGTCGAAAGGGACTTGGCGAGAGCATAGTCGAAAGGGAGTTGGTGGTAGGTGATGGGCCGGCGGCGGCGACGCGACGAAGCTGCGCCCCTAGAAGAACTGCCGGAGCTGACGACAGGGGATGGACCCATGCTCGTCAGATGCGTGTCCTAGCTAGCTGGTGATGGCGGTAGGGGATGAACTCGAACCCTAGATGGAGATGGCGACACGAGATGAAATCGAACCTAGCTGGAACCCTAGATCCACCATGGCGGGCGGGGACTCGAACCCTAGCTGGTCTCCGCCGCCGCTCTTGGAGGAAAATAGACCAAGTCATGTGCCGGATTCAAGTCGCCCTTTCATAAGTTAGAGAAAGAGTAAATGTATATATAAATTTAGTTCTCCTACATAGACAACAACACTTCATTGTCCCAGCGGTTCGGCTCATACATAAAAGAGAGAGGTCGTGGGTTCGAGTCCCCGCGGCGCAACCTTTTTTTGACAATTTGATTCCCACCCCGCCCGATATGGGCCACCGGTTCCAGCCCATACGATGCAGATTCCCACCCCGCCCGTTATGAGCCACTAGTTCCAGCCCACAGGATGCAGACTGCCCGCCAGATATGGTCCACCGGCTCTAGCGCTCCAGCCCATAGGATGTATACCATTGGTATGTGCTTAAAAAAAATGTATAAGAGCGGGACCCACCTGTCAGATCCATCCCGCGTGTCGATTTTGGGGACCCACATGTTGAGCTGGTTGCCTAGTCATTTTAATTCAACCCAGGTTAAGATATTATGACAATCTAAATTGGTCGTAGTTTGCCAAATAAAAGTCTCTGCACCCATGCCATTAATTTATGACCATTTCTTGTAAGCAAACTATGACCTTTTGGACTAAATTGGTCGTTATTTTTTCAAGGTTTGGACCCATTCGAATTCCCTACGACCAATTGGTTCAGAATGGTCATAGATCTATGACCAAAAAATTCATGGTCGTTAAAAAAGGTCACTAGTGAGCAGATTTCTTGTAGTGTTAGGGTTTTAGGGTTTAGGGTATTTTCAATAATGTTCGAGCTATAATTAAATAAAATTAGTTAGTAGTAATTTAATGAAAGTATCTCAAAATTTTGATCTATAACTACATAATACCAGCTTGGTCAGTGTTTAGCGGTTGAGTGTTTACGGTTTACGATTCTAGGGTTTAAGGATTTAGGGTTTACTATTCTAGGTTTAGGGTTTTAGGGTTTAGGTTTTGCATGATTTTCAATAATGTTCAAGATTTAGGATTAAATCCGTGGAATAGAATGGCGTTGTTGTAATTTAATGAAAGTATATCTCAAATGTTGATCTAAAATAGGATGATACCCATTCCTGGTCATGGCATTTAGGGTTTAGGGTTCAAGGGTTTAGGGAATTTCAAGCTTTATGCTTATGATGATACCCCTGCCTGGTCAGGGTTGTTTAGGGTTTTAGGGTTTAGGGGTTTTAGTGTTTCGGGTTTTAGGGTTTAGGTGTTAGGTATTTAGGGGTTTAGAGTATAGGGCTTCGAGAATTTTCAATATAGATCAAGCTTTATGCATATATTCATGGAATAGAATGACTTAGCAACAATTTAATAATGAAATTATCTAAAATTTTGATCTATAAGTGTATGATACCTAGTTGGTTAGGGTTTATGGGTTGAGGATTTAGGGTTCTAGTATTTAGGGTTTAGGGTTTTTGTTTTTTAGGTGTAGTTTAGCACTTAGGGTTATGTCCGAGTTTAGGGTTAGGGGTTATGGTTTAGGGTTTTTAGGGGTATATGTCTTAGTGTTTAGGCATTAGGGGGTTAGGGTTTAAGGTATTGTCAATAATTCTTGACCTTTCGTGCATTAGAATGGCGTTAGCGCATTTTAATGAAAGTATCTCAAATTTTGATTTTTAAGCGCATGATACCTACTTGGTCAGGGTTTAGGGTTTATAGGGTTTAGGGTTTATAGGGTTTAAGGTTTAGGTTTTATGTCATTTTCAATAATATTGTTCAAGCTTTATGCTTAGATTCGTGGATTGGAATGGCGTTAGCATAATTTAATGAAAGTATATATCAAATGTTGGATCTATGATTCGTGGATGGGAATTCGTGGATAATATACCTCCTTAACTGGTCAGGGACGTTTAAATAGGGGGTTAGGGTCTAGGGAATTTTAAATAATGTTCAATATTTATGCATATATTTGTGGAAAAAAATGGTTTTACCGCAATTTAATGAAAGTATCTCGAATTTGAATCTATGAGTGCATGATACCTACTTGGTTAGTGTGTAATTATGGGTTGAGGGGTTTAGGGTTTAGGGTTTTAGTATTTAGGGGTCGAGGGTTTAGGTTTTAGGGGTTGTTTAGGGTTTAGAGAATTTAGGGGTTAAGGGTTTAGGATTTAGGGGTTTAAGGAATTGTCAATAATTCTTGACCTTTCGTGCATTAGAATGGCGTTAGCGCATTTTAATGAAAGTATCTCAAATTTTGATTTTTAAGCGCATGATACCTACTTGGTCAGGGTTTAGGGTTTATAGGGTTTAGGGTTTATAGGGTTTAAGGTTTAGGTTTTATGTCATTTTCAATAATATTGTTCAAGCTTTATGCTTAGATTCGTGGATTGGAATGGCGTTAGCATAATTTAATGAAAGTATATATCAAATGTTGGATCTATGATTCGTGGATGGGAATTCGTGGATAATATACCTCCTTAACTGGTCAGGGACGTTTAAATAGGGGGTTAGGGTCTAGGGAATTTTAAATAATGTTCAATATTTATGCTTATATTTGTGGAACAAAATGGTTTTACCGCAATTTAATGAAAGTATCTCGAATTTGGATCTATGAGTGCATGATACCTACTTGGTTAGTGTGTAATTATGGGTTGAGGGGTTTAGGGTTTAGGGTTTTAGTATTTAGGGGTCGAGGGTTTAGGTTTTAGGGGTTGTTTAGGGTTTAGAGAATTTAGGGGTTAAGGGTTTAGGATTTAGGGGTTTAAGGAATTGTCAATAATTCTTGACCTTTCGTGCATTAGAATGGCGTTAGCGCATTTTAATGAAAGTATCTCAAATTTTGATTTTTAAGCGCATGATACCTACTTGGTCAGGGTTTAGGGTTTATAGGGTTTAGGGTTTATAGGGTTTAAGGTTTAGGTTTTATGTCATTTTCAATAATATTTTTCAAGCTTTATGCTTAGATTCGTGGATTGGAATGGCGTTAGCATAATTTAATGAAAGTATATATCAAATGTTGGATCTATGATTCGTGGATGGGAATTCGTGGATAATATACCTCCTTAACTGGTCAGGGACGTTTAAATAGGGGGTTAGGGTCTAGGGAATTTTAAATAATGTTCAATATTTATGCTTATATTTGTGGAACAAAATGGTTTTACCGCAATTTAATGAAAGTATCTCGAATTTGGATCTATGAGTGCATGATACCTACTTGGTTAGTGTGTAATTATGGGTTGAGGGGTTTAGGGTTTAGGGTTTTAGTATTTAGGGGTCGAGGGTTTAGGTTTTAGGGGTTGTTTAGGGTTTAGAGAATTTAGGGGTTAAGGGTTTAGGATTTAGGGGTTTAAGGAATTGTCAATAATTCTTGACCTTTCGTGCATTAGAATGGCGTTAGCGCATTTTAATGAAAGTATCTCAAATTTTGATTTTTAAGCGCATGATACCTACTTGGTCAGGGTTTAGGATTTATAGGGTTTAGGGTTTATAGGGTTTAAGGTTTAGGTTTTATGTCATTTTCAATAATATTGTTCAAGCTTTATGCTTAGATTCGTGGATTGGAATGGCGTTAGCATAATTTAATGAAAGTATATATCAAATGTTGGATCTATGATTCGTGGATGGGAATTCGTGGATAATATACCTCCTTAACTGGTCAGGGACGTTTAAATAGGGGGTTAGGGTCTAGGGAATTTTAAATAATGTTCAATATTTATGCTTATATTTGTGGAACAAAATGGTTTTACCGCAATTTAATGAAAGTATCTCGAATTTGGATCTATGAGTGCATGATACCTACTTGGTTAGTGTGTAATTATGGGTTGAGGGGTTTAGGGTTTTAGTATTTAGGGGTCGAGGGTTTAGGTTTTAGGGGTTGTTTAGGGTTTAGAGAATTTAGGGGTTAAGGGTTTAGGATTTAGGGGTTTAAGGAATTGTCAATAATTCTTGACCTTTCGTGCATTAGAATGGCGTTAGCGCATTTTAATGAAAGTATCTCAAATTTTGATTTTTAAGCGCATGATACCTACTTGGTCAGGGTTTAGGATTTATAGGGTTTAGGGTTTATAGGGTTTAAGGTTTAGGTTTTATGTCATTTTCAATAATATTGTTCAAGCTTTATGCTTAGATTCGTGGATTGGAATGGCGTTAGCATAATTTAATGAAAGTATATATCAAATGTTGGATCTATGATTCGTGGATGGGAATTTGTGGATAATATACCTCCTTAACTGGTCAGGGACGTTTAAATAGGGGGTTAGGGTCTAGGGAATTTTAAATAATGTTCAATATTTATGCTTATATTTGTGGAACAAAATGGTTTTACCGCAATTTAATGAAAGTATCTCGAATTTGGATCTATGAGTGCATGATACCTACTTGGTTAGTGTATAATTATGGGTTGAGGGGTTTAGGGTTTAGGGTTTTAGTATTTAGGGGTCGAGGGTTTAGGTTTTAGGGGTTGTTTAGGGTTTAGAGAATTTAGGGGTTAAGGGTTTAGCTTTTCGGGGTTATTTAGGGTTTCGGGAATTTTCAATAAAGTTCGAGATTTATGCTTATATTCATGGAATAGAATGACTTAGCAACAATTTAATTATGAAAGTATCTCAAATTTATTAATGACTACTTTTAGTGAATTTTCAATAATGTTCGAGGTATATGCCTATATTCGTGAAATAGACAGGCGTTAGCACAATTTAATGAAAGTATCTCAAGTTTTGATCTATAAGTGCATGATACCTAGCCTGCTTTGTCAAGGTTTAGGGTTAAAGGGTTTAGGGGTTTAAGGTTTAGTTTTTATGGCATTTTCAATAATATTCATGATTTATGCTTGTATTCATGGAAAGAAATGTCTTTAACATAATTTCATAAAAGTATATCTCAAATGTTGATCTATAAGTGGATGATATATACTGGCTTGGTCACGGTCGTTTAGGGGTTTAACGTTTACGGTTATAGGGTTTAAGGTTTAGTTTATAGGACATTTTCAATAATGTTCAAGCATTATGCTTACATTCATGGAATGGAATGGCGTTAGCGTAATTTAATGAAAGTATATCTCAAATGTTGATCTATAAAAGGATGATATACCTGCTTAGTTAGGGTGATTTAAGGGGTTAGGGTTTGGGGTTTTAGGGGGTTTAGTGTTTAGGGAATTTTCAATAATGTTCAAGCTTTATGTTTATATTTGTGTAAAAAAATGTTGTTACCGCAATTTAATAAAAGTATCTCCAATTTTGATCTATGAGTGCATGATACCTACTTGGTTAGGGTTTAATTATGGGTTTAGGGGTTTAGGGTTTAGTGTTTTAGTATTTTGGGGTTGAGGGTTTAGGGTTTAGGGGTTGTTTAGTGTCTAGGGAATTTAGGGGTTGAGGGTTTAGGTTTTTGGGGTTGTTTAGATTTTTGGGAATTTTCAATAAAGTTCGAGCTTTATGCTTATATTCGTGGAATAGAATGACAGCGACAATTTAATAATGAAAGTGTCTCAAATATTGTTCAAATTTTGCTATTGTTGCTTATGCCTTTCCTGATTGGGAAGTAATAACTAAACAAATAAGCAGGCATGTAATGTTATATGGATGCTGCTATGTTACAACAGTAACTATTGTTGCTTATGCCAAACCAAGAACATCAGAATAAATAATTTAGGATGTCATTAGCAAGCAACCAAGTAACTATAATGTAGGAAACATCTCTAGTTGTTACAGCAAGCAAGCAATCAACTGTAGTACTACTGCTGTCATGAGCAGTAACTTCAAGCAAGCAAGCAACTATAGTACTACTACTGTCATGTTACGGGAAGCAAGTAAATATACTACTACTGTTGTTGCTTATGCCAAAGCAAGCTAGGAAATAGCAAGCAAGCAGCATGAGGAGTAACTTTACTACTATGTTACAACAACCAAGTAACTATAGTACTAGTACTATTGTTGCTTATGCCAAAGCAAGCAAACAAGCAAGCAGCAAGCAACAGTTGCAACATACCCTGTTCAGTTGTTCAGTACTATTGTGTTGGCGAGCTCCGTTTTGATTTTTTCTTGCTCCAATTCAACTATCTTCTTTCTATCCTTTAAAAAAATAAATGTATGAAAGCTCTGTTTCAGGATACACTCGAGCTCCACATATATGAGCACACTCTAGCTACACGTGAATTTAGTTAGCATGCCTCTATAATAGAATACAACAGCATGTTCCTTTAAAAAAGTCTAACAACATGAACTCTAGGCTTGTTCCTTTCAGAAAATGGACCCGCTAAATCCCATGACAATGAAACCCCCTAAGTCCCATGGCAATGAAACCCTAACAGCATGAACAATAGGCATGTGAAGAAACCCTAACCCGAACCCTAGGCATGGCAAGAAACCCTAACCCAAACCTTAGGCATGGAAAGAAACCCTAACCCTATGCATGGAACGAAATCCTAACGGCATAACCCTAGTCATGGAATGACATAAAATAGGAGTATCTGAGGAGAACAACAGATGAACTCTCCTGAACAGATCGGTGGCCGTCGTAGCTCACAGCAACCCACCCGTGGCCGTCGTCGGCACGCGCGTGGCCGTCATCTTCCCGAGCGCACGCCTGGTCATCGACTTCGCGAGCGCACGCCTGTCTCTCGTCTTCTTGGGTGGGGCTGGATGGGGAATGGAGAAGGAGGGGGAGGGGAATGGAGAAGTGGGGGTCGAATGGATGGGGATTTGAGGGATTTGGGTGGATGGCCGTCTCCTCATGTGGTTTGTCCGAATTTCCCTTCTCTTTTCTCATTTGGTGGGCGTTTATGTCATTGTGTTGTCGAGGCAGGAGTTCTGGCGGAAGTTTCCAGTGGGAAGTTTTTGGTGAAGTGGAGAGAAATTTGGTGAAGATGGAAAATTTTGGGCATTTGGAAGCACCTTTCATTTTATGTGCCCTAGTATTAGGAGTACAAAAAAATAGTTTTTTGAGAGAAAGTACAAATAAAATGTTGTGAAGAGGCATCATCTCATTTTTATAAAATATTAGACCACATTTTATGTAAAATTGAACAATCGTTAGAAACTACAATCTTCCTAGGCACTTCTTATGAAGTAGACAAGTTTCCACCGATTCGGCTGCAGCTCTGCCAAATTTGAACTAGAGGTGTGCTTTGTATATTGCTGATGAGTTTTCCTAAAAATCATTTTAGAGTTAGGGCATGTTATTCAAGTTGTAACAAGATCCAACCCGGTTTCACCGAAACGGGGAGTTCCCCTTAAAAATTAAGTTTCGGTATCTTTGTTTTTAGGTGATACTGCATGTCTACGATGGGGGTGACACCTGGGTACCAGGTTTTGGACATTTCAGCATTTCACCGCACTTTAATACACATGCTAGGGTCCATTGCAAGGTTTGGAGGTATTTCGATGCTCCGACCTTCTTCTAACGAAACCCTGATTTGTGGGCCCGGGATCGTCTACCCCCTAGATGTTTTTCTCTGACAAGGGTACCCGGTGGATTTTCCTCTTGGGTTGTGCTTGGTTGGGTCATATTATAATTCCAAACCATGTTTGGGCACGAGTTGTGACAAGATCCAACCCGGTTCGACCGAAATGGGGAGTTCCCGACCCCCTATTAATTAAATTTCAAGAACACCTTCGTTTTTAGGTGACATCGCATGTCTACGAAGGGGTCACATCTGGGAACCAGGTTTTGGACATATCAACATTCCACCAAACTTTAATACACATGCTAGGGTCCATTGCATGGTTTTGGAGGTATTCCGATGCCTCGAAGAGCTTCTTATTACGAAACCCTGATAAATGGGCCCGGATCGTCTACACCCTAGATGCTCTTCTGACAGGGGTAGCCCAGTGGAATTTTATATTGGTTCGTACTTGGTTGGGTCATAGGATAATTCCAAACCATTTTTGTGCGCAAGTTGTGACAAGATCCAATGGCTTTTCACCAAAACAGGGACTTCCCGGCCCCTAACAATTAAATTCTAGAACACCTTCGTTTTTAGGTACTAGTGCATGTCTGCGAAGAGGGTGACACTTGTGAACCAGGTTTTGCAAATATTCAACATTCCACGACAATTTAATACACATTCTAGGGTCCATTATAAGGGATTAGATGTATTCCGATGCTCTTAAGCGATTCCTCCGACGAAACCCTGATCTATGGGCCCTGGATCGTCTACCCCCTAGATGTTCTTCTGAAAGGTGTAGAGTGGTGGATTTTTCTCTTGGTTTGTGCTTGGTTGGTTATAGGATAATTCCAAACCATGTTTGGGCATATGTTGTGACAATATCCAACCCGGTTTCACTGAAATGGGGAGTCCCCCCCTAACAATTAAATTCTAGAACCATGTTTATATGAAAGGGGTAGCCCGGTGGAATTTTTATCATGTTTTGTGCTTAGTTGGGTTATAGGATAATTCCAAACCATGTTTGGGCACAATTTGTGACAAGATCCAACCCGGTTTCACCGAAACTGGAAGTTCTCGCCCCCCTAATAATTAAATTTCCAAAAAACCTTCGTTGTTAGGTGATATCGCATGTCCATGAAGGGGTCACACTTGGGAACCAGGTTTTGTACATTTGAGCATTCCAACACACTTTAATACACATGCTATGGTCCATTGCAAGGTTTGGAGGTATTTCGATGCCCCGAAGAGCTTCTTCCTGCGAAACCCTCATCCGTGGGCCTGGATCGTCTACCCCCTAGATGTTCTGATGAAATGGGTAGACCAGTGGATTTTCCTCTTGGTTTGTGCTTGGTTGGGTAATAGGATAATTCCAAACCATGTTTGGGCACATGTTGTGAAAAGATCCAACCCGGTTTCATCGAAACGGGGAGTTCCTGGCCCCCTTAATAACAATTAAGTTTTAGGTGATAGCGTATGTCTACGAAGGTGGTGACACTTGGTTACTAGGTTTTGGACATTTCAGCATTCCACCAACACACTTTAATACACATGGTAGGGTCCATTGCAAGGTTTGGAGTTATGTCGATGCGCTTTGAAGACCTTCTTCTAACGAAACCTTTATTTGTGGGCCTCAGATCATCTACCCCTAGATGTTCTTCTGACAGGGGTAGCCCAGTGGATTTTCCACCTGGTTTGTGCTTGGTTGGAGGAATTTTTCTCTTGTTCAGATGTTCAGATGAAAGGGGTAGCCTGGAGGAATTTTTCTCTTGTTCAGATGTTCAGATGAAATGGGTAGCACGAAACCTCGATCGTCTACAGCCCCTAGATGTTCAGATGAAAGGGGTAGCCTGGAGGAATTTTTCTCCTGTTTTATTCTTAGTTGGGTTATAGGATAATTCCAAACCATGTTTGGGCACAATTTGTGAAAAGATCCAACCCGGTTTCACCGAAACTGGGATTTCTCGCCCCCCTAATAATTAAATTTCCAGAACACTTTCGTTGTTAGGTGATATCGCATGTCCGCGAAGGGGTCACACTTGGGAACCAGGTTTTGGACATTTCAGCATTCCAACACACTTTAATACACATGCTATAGTCCATTGCATGGTTTGGAGGTATTCCGATGCCCCGAAGAGCTTCTTCCTACGAAACCCTGATCTGTGGGCCTGGATCGTCTACCCGCCCTAGATGTACTTAATAAAGGGGTAGCCCGGTAGATTTTCCTCTTGGTTTGTGCTTGGTTGGGTCATCGGATAATTCCAAACCATCCTTGGGCACAAGTTGTGACAAGATCCAACCCGGTTTCACCGAAACAGGGAGTTCCCGGCCCCCTAATTATTAAGTTTCAGGATCTTAGTTTTTAGGTGATAGCGCATGTCTACGAAGGGGTGACACTTGGGTACCAGGTTTTGGACATTTCAGCATTCCACCACACTTTAATACACATTATAGGGTTCATTTTAAGGTTCGTAGGTATTCCGATGCGCTCCGAAGAGCTTCTTCTAACGAAAGCGTGATTTGTGGGACCCGGATCATCTAGCCCCTAGATGTTCTTCTGACAGGGGCAGCCCGGTGTATTTTCCTCTTGGTTTGTTCTTGGTTGGGTCATAGGATAATTCCAAACCATGTTTTGGGCACAAGTTGTGACAAGATCTAACCCGGTTTCACCGAAACGGGGAGTTCCCGGCCCCCTAACAATTAAGTTTCAGGATCTTTGGTTTTATGTTACATCACATGTCTGCGAAGGGGTCACACTTGGGATCCAGGTTTTGGACATTTCAAAATTCAACCACAGTCTAATACACATGCTAGGGTCCATTAAAAGGTTTAGAGGTATTCCGATGCCCCGAAGAGCTTCTTCCTACAAAACCCTGATCTGTGGGCCTGGATCGTCTACACCCCTAGATGTTCTTTTGAAAGGGGTAGCCCGGTGGATTTTTCTCTTGGTTTGTGCATGGTTGGGTTATAGGATAATTACAAATCATGTTTGGGCACAAGTTGTGACATGATCCAACCCGGTTTCACCGATACGGAGAGTTCCAGACCCCCTAACAATTAAGTTTTAGGATCTTTGTTTTTAGGTAAGAGCGCATGCCTACGAAGGGGGTGACACTTGGGTACTAGGTTTTTAATATTTCAGTATTCCACCACACTTTAATACACGTGCTAGGTCCTTTGCAAGGGTTTGGAGGTATTCCGATGCTCCCGGGCGCTTCTTCCTATGAAAACCTGATCTGTGGGCCCCATATCGTCTACCCCCTAGATGTTCTTATGAAAGGGGTAGCCCGGTGGATTTTTTTGCTTGGTTTGTGCTTGGTAGGGTTATAGGATAATTCCAAACCATCTTTGGGCACAATCTGTGAAAATATCCAACCCGGTTTCACCGAAACTGGGAGTTCTTGGCCCCCTAGTAATTAAATTTTCAGAACACCTTTGTTTTTAGGTGACATCGCATGTCTACGAATGGGTCACACATGGGAACCAGGCTTTGGACATTTCAGCATTCCACCACACTTTAATACACATGTTATGGTCCATTGCAAGGTTTGGAGGTATTTCGATGCCCCGAAGAGCTTCTTCCTATGAAACCCTCATCCGTGGGCCTGGATCGTCTACCCCCTAGATGTTCTTATGAAATGGGTAGACCAGTGGATTTTCCTCTTGGTTTGTGCTTGGTTGGGTCATAGGATATTCCAAACCATGTTTGGGCACAAGTTGTGAAAAGATCCTACCTGGTTTCATCGAAACGGGGAGTTCCCGTCCCCCTAATTAACAATTAAGTTTCAGGATCTCTGTTTTTAGGTGATAGCGCATGTCTACGAAAGTGGTGACACTTGGTTACTAGGTTTTGGACATTTCATCATTCCACCACCACACTTTAATACACATGTTAGGGTCCATTGCAAGGTTTGGAGTTATGCCGATGCGCTCTGAAGAGCTTCTTCTAATGAAACCTTTATTTGTGGGCCTCGGATCATCTACCCCCTATATGTTCTTCTGACAGGGGTAGCCCGGTGGATTTTACACCTGGTTTGTTCTTGGTTGGGTCATAGGATAATTCCAAACCATGTTTGTGCACAAGTTGTGATAAGATCCCACCCGATTTCACCGAAATGGGGAGTTCCCGGCCCCTAAAAAATAAGTTTCAGGTTCTTTGGTTTTAGGTGATATCGCATGTCTGCGAAGGGGTCACACTTGGGAACCAGGTTTTGGACATTTCCAAATTACACCACACTTTAATACACATGCTAGGGTCCATTGCAACGTTTGGAGGTATTTCGTTTCCCCGAAGAGCTTCTTCCTACAAAACCCTGATCTGTGGGCCTGGATCGTCGACCCGCCCTAGATGTACTTAAGAAAGGGTTAGCCCGATGGATTTTCCTCTTGGTTTGTGCTTGGTTTGGTCATAGGCTAATTCCAAACCATGTTGGGGCACAAGTTGTGACAAGATCCAACCCCGTTTCACCGAAACAGGGAGTTCCCGGCCCCCTAACAATTAAGTTTCAGGATCTAAGTTTGTAGGTGATAGCGCATGTCTACGAAGGGGTTGACACTTGGGTACCAGGTTTTGGACATTTCAGAATTCCACCACACTTTAATACACATTCTAGGGTCCATTGCAAGGTTTGGAGGTATTCCGATGCGCTCCGAAGAGCTTCTTCTAATGAAACCCTGATTTGTGGGCCCCGGATCATCTAGCCCCTAGATGTTCTTCTGACACGGGTAGCCCGGTGGATATTCCTCTTGGTTTGTTTTTGGTTGGGTCATAGGATAATTCCAAGCCATGTTTTCAACCCGGTTTCACCGAATCGGGGAGTTCTCGGCCCCCTAAAAATTAAGTTTCAGGATCTTCGGTTTTAGGTGACATCGCATTTCTGCGAAGGGGTCACACTTGGGAACCAGGTTTTGGACATTTCAAAATTACACCACAGTTTAATACACATGCTAGGGTCCATTGCAAGGTTTGGAGGTATTCCGATGCCCCGAAGAGCTTCTTCCTACAAAACCCTGATCCGTGGGCCTGGATCGTCTACACCCCTAGTTGTTCTTATGAAAGGGGTAGCCCGATGGATTTTTATCTTGGTTTGTGAATGGTTGGATTATAGGATAATTCCAAACCATGTTTGGGCACAAGTTGTGACATGATCCAACCCGGTTTCACCGAAACGGGGAGTTCCCGGCCCCCTAACAATTAAGTTTTAGGATCTTTGTTTTTAGGTAATAGCGCATGTCTACGAAGGGGGTGACACTTGGGTACTAGGTTTTTAATATTTCAGCATTCCACCACATTTTAATACACGTTCTAGGTCCATTTCAAGGGTTTGGAGGTATTTCGATGCTACGAGGCGCTTCTTCCTATGAAACCCTGGTATGTGGGCCCCAGACCGTCTACCCCCTAGATGTTCTTATGAAAGGGGTAGCCCGGTGGATGTTTCGTTTGGTTTGTGCTTGGTTGGGTTATAGGATAATTCCAAACCATGTTTGGGCCCAATTTTTTACAAGATCCAACCCTGTTTCACCGAAACTGGGAGACCTTGGCCCACTAGTAATTAAATTTCCAGAACACCTTTGTTTTTAGGTGACATCGCATGTCTACAAAGGGGTCACACTTGGGAACCAGGTTTTGGACATTTCAGAATTCCACCACACTTTAATACACATGTTAGGGTCCATTGCAAGGTTTGGATGTATTTCGATGCCCCGAAGAGCTTCTTCCTACGAAACCCTGATCCGTGGGTCTAGATCGTCTACCCCCAAGATGTTCTTATGAAATGGGTAGACAAGTGGATTTTCCTCTTGGTTTGTGCTTGGTTGGGTCATAGGATAATTCCAAACCATGTTTGGGCACAAGTTGTGAAAAGATCCAACCTGGTTTCATCGAAACGGGGAGTTCCCGGCCCCCTAATTCACAATTAAGTTTCAGGATCTTCGTTTTTTAGGTGATAGAGCATGTCTAAGAAGGGGGAGACACTTGGGTACTAGGTTTTGGACATTTCAGCATTCCACCACACTTTAATACACATGCTAGGGTCCACTGCAAGGTTTGGAGGCATTCCGATGCGCTCCGAAGAGCTTCTTCTAACGAAACCCTGATTTGTGGGCCCCGGATCATCTAGCCCCTAGATGTTCTTCTGACAGGAGTAGCCCGGTGGATTTTCCTCTTGGTTTGTTTTTTGTTGGGTCATAGGATAATTCCAAACCATGTTTTGGGCACAAGTTGTGACAAGATCCAACCCGGTTTCACCGAAACGGGGAGCTCCCGACCCCCTAACAATTAAGTTTTAGGATCTTCGGTTTTAGGTGATATAGCATGTCTGCGAAGGGTTCACACTTGGGAACCAGGTTTTGGACATTTAAAAATTTCACCACAGTTTAGAAAACATGCTATGGTCCATTGCAAGGTTTGGAGGTATTCTGAGGCCCCGAAGAGCTTCTTCCTGCAAAACTTTGATCCGTGGGCCTGGATCGTCTACACCCCTAGATGTTCTTATGAAAGGGGTAGACCGATGGATTTTTCTCTTAGTTTGTGCATGGTTGGGTTATAGGATAATTCCAAACCATGTTTGGGCACAAGTTGTGACATGATCCAACCCGGTTTCACCGAAACGGGGAGTTCCCGGCCCCCTAACAATTAAGTTTTAGGATCTTTGTTTTTAGGAAATAGCGAATGTCTACAAAAGGGGTGGCACTTGGGTACTATATTTTTAATATTTCAGGATTCCACCACATTTTAATACACGTGCTAGGTACATTGCAAGGGTTTGGAGGTATTTCGATGCTCCGAGACGCTTCTTCCTATGAAACCCTGCTATGTGGGCCCCAAACCGTCTACCCCCTAGATGTTCTTATGAAAGGGGTAGCCCGGTGGATGTTTCGCTTGGTTTGTAGGATAATTCCAAACCATGTTTGGGCCCAATTTTTTACAAGATCCAACCCGGTTTCACCAAAACTGGGAGTTCTTGGCCCCCTAGTAATTAAATTTCCAGAACACCTTTGTTTTTAGGTGACATCGCATGTCTACGAAGGGGTCACACTTGGGAACCAGGTTTTGGACATTTCAGCATTCCACCACACTTTAATACACATGTTAGGATCCATTGCAAGGTTTGGATGTATTTCGATGCCCCGAAGAGCTTCTTCCTACGAAACCCTGATCCGTGGGCCTGGATCGTCTACCCCCTAGATGTTCTTATGAAATGGGTAGACCAGTGGATTTTACTCTTGGTTTGTGCTTGGTTGGGTCATAGGATAATTACAAACCATGTTTTCTCACAAGTTGTGACAAGATCCAACCCGGTTTCATCGAAACGGGGAGTTCCCGGCCCCCTAATTAACAATTAAGTTTCAGGATCTCCGTTTTTTAGGAGATAACACATGTCTACGAAGGGGGTGACACTTGGGTACTAGGTTTTGGACATTTCAGCATTCCACCACACTTTAATACACATGCTAGGGTCCATTGCAAGGTTTGGAGGTATTCCGATGCGCTCCGAAGAGCTTCTTCTAATGAAACCCTGATTTGTGGGCCCCGGATCATCTAGGCCCTAGATGTTCCTCTTGGTTTGTTTTTGGTTGGTTCATAGGATAATTCCAAACCATGTTTTGGGCACAAGTTGTGATAAGATCCAACCCGGTTTCACCGAAACCGGGAGTTCTCGGCCCCCTAAAAATTAAGTTTCAGGATCTTCGGTTTTAGGTGACATCGCATGTCTGCGAAGGGGTCACACTTGGGAACCAGGTTTTGGACATTTCAAAATTACACCACAGTTTAATACAGATTCTAGAGTCCATTGCAAGGTTTGGAGGTATTCCGATGCCCCGAAGAGCTTCTTCCTACAAAACCTTGATCCGTGGGCCTGGATCGTCTACACCCCTAGATGTTCTTATGAAAGGGGTAGACCGGTGGATTTTTCTCTTGGTTTGTGCATGTTTGGGTTATAGGATAATTCCAAACCATGTTTGGGCACAAGTTGTGACATGATCTAACCCGGTTTCACCGAATTCGGGAGTTCCCGGCCCCCTAACAATTAAGTTTTAGGATCTTTGTTTTTAGGTAATAGCGAATGTCTACAAAGGGGGTGACACTTGGGTACTAGGTTTTTAATATTTCAGAATTCCACCACATTTTAATACATGTGCTAGGTCCATTGCAAGGGTTTGGAGTTATTCCGATGCTCCGAGTAGCTTCTTCCTATGAAACCCTGATATGTCGGCCCCAGACCGTCTACCCCCTAGATGTTCTTATGAAAGGGGTAGCCCGGTGGATTTTTTTTGCTTGGTTTGTGCTTGGTTGGGTTATAGGATAATTCCAAACCATCTTTGGGCACAATTGTGAAAAGATCCAACCCGGTTTCACCGAAACTGGGAGTTCTTGGCCCCCTAGTAATTAAATTTTCAGAACAACTTTGTTTTTAGGTGACATCGCATGTCTACGAATGGGTCACACATGGGAACCAGGCTTTGGACATTTCAGCATTCCACCACACTTTAATACACATGTTAGGGTCCATTGTATGGTTCGGAGGTATTTCGATGCCCCGAAGAGCTTCTTCCTACAAAACCCTGATCCGTGGGCCTGGATCGTCTACCCCCAAGATGTTCTTATGAAATGGGTAGACCAGTGGATTTTCCTCTTGGTTTGTGCTTGGTTGGGTCATAGGATAATTCCAAACCATGTTTGGGAACAATTTGTGACAAGATCCAACCCGGTTTCATCGAAACGGGGAGTTCCCGGCTCCCTAATTAACAATTAAGTTACAGGATCTCCGTTTTTTAGGTGATAGCGCATGTCTACGAAGGGGGTGACACTTGGGTACTAGGTTTTGGACATTTAAGCATTCCACCACACTTTAATACACATGCTAGGGTCCATTGCAAGGTTTGGAGGTATTCCGATGTGCTCCAAAGAGCTTCTTCTAACGAAACCCTGATTTTTGGGCCCCGGATCATCTAGCCCCTAGATGTTCTTCTGACAGGGGTAGCCCGGTGGATTTTATTCTTGGTTTGTTTTTTGTTGGGTCATAGGATAATTCCAAACCATGTTTTGGCCACAAGTTGTGACAAGATCCAACCCGGTTTCACCGAAACGGGGAGCTCCCGACCCCCTAATATTAAGTTTCAGGATCTTCGGTTTTCGGTGACATCGCATGTCTGCGAAGGGGTCACACTTGGGAACCAGGTTTTGGACATTTCAAAATTACACCACAGTTTAATACACATACTACGGTCCATTGCAAGGTTTGGAGGTATTCCGATGCCCCGAAGAGCTTCTTCCTATAAAACCCTGATCCGTGGGCCTGGATCGTCTACACCCCTAGATGTTCTTATGAAAGGGGTAGCCCGGTGGATTTTTCTCTTGGTTTGTGCATGGTTGGGTTATAGGATAATTCCAAACCATGTTTGGGCACAAGTTGTGACATGATCCAACCCGGTTTCACCGATACGGGGAGTTCCTGACTCCCTAACAATTAAGTTTTAGGATCTTTGTTTTTAGGTAATAGCGCATGTTTACGAAGGGGGTGACACTTGGGTACTAGGTTTTTAATATTTCAGAATTCCACCACATTTCAATACATGTGCTACGTCCATTGCAAGGGTTTGGAGGTATTCCGATGCTCCGAGGCGCTTCTTCCAATGAAACCGTGATATGTGGCCCCAGACCGTCTACCCCCTAAATGTTCTTATGAAAGGGGTAGCCCGGTGGATTTTTCGCTTGGTTTGTGCTTGGTTGGGTTATAGGATAATTCCAAACCATGTTTGGGGCCAATTTGTTACAAGATCCAACCCGGTTTCACCGAAACTAGGAGTTCTTGGCCCCCTAGTAATTAAATTTCCAGAACACCTTTGTTTTTAGGTGACATCGCATGTCCACGAAGGGGTTACACTTGGGAACCAGGTTTTGTACATTTCATCATTCCACCACACTTTAATACACATGTTAGGGTCCATTGCAAGGTTTGGATATATTTCGATGCCCCGAAGAGCTTCTTCCTACGAAACCATGATCCGTGGGCCTAGATCGTCTACCCCCAAGATGTTCTTATGAAATGGGTAGACAAGTGGATTTTCCTCTTGGTTTGTTCTTGGTTGGGTCATAGGATAAGTCCAAACCATGTTTGGGCACAAGTTGTGACAAGATCCAACCCGGTTTCATCGAAACGGGGAGTTCCCGGCCCCCTAATTAACAATTAAGTTTCAGGATCTTTGTTTTTTAGGTGATAGCGCATGTCTACGATGGGGGAGATACTTGGGTACTAGGTTTTGGACATTTCAGCATTCCACCACACTTTAATACACATGCTAGGGTCCATTGCAAGGTTTGGAGGCATTCTGATGCGCTCCGAAGAGCTTCTTCTAACGAAACCCTGATTTGTGGGCCCCGGATCATCTAGCCCCTAGATGTTCTTCTGACAGGGGTAGCCCGGTGGATTTTACTCTTGGTTTGTTTTTTGTTGGGTCATAGGATAATTCCAAACCATGTTTTCGGCACAAGTTGTGACAAGATCCAACCCGGTTTCACCGAAACGGGGAGCTCCCGACCCCCTAACAATTAAGTTTCAGGATCTTCGGTTTTAGGTGACGCATGTCTGCGAAGGGGTCACACTTGGGAACCAGGTTTTGGACATTTCAAAATTACGCCACAGTTTAATACACATGCTTTGGTCCATTGCAAGGTTTGGAGGTATTTCGATGACCCGAAGATCTTCTTCCTACAAAACGCTGATCCGTGGGCCTAGATCGTCTAGACCCCTAGATGTTCTTATGAAATGGGTAGACCAGTGGATTTTCTTCTTGGTTTGTGCATGGTTGGGTTATAGGATAATTCCAAACCATGTTTGGGCACAATTTGTGACATGATCCAACCCGGGTTCACCAAAACGGGGAGTTCCCGGCCCCCTATTAATAATTAATTTTCTGGATCTCCGTTTTTTAGGTGATAGCGCATGTCTACGAAGGGGGTGACACTTGGGTACTAGGTTTTGGACATTTCAGCATTCCACCACACTTTAATACAAATGCTAGGGTCCGTTGCAAGGTTTGGATGTATTCCGATGCGCTCCGAAGAGCTTCTTCTAATGAAACCCTGATTTTTGGGCCCCGGATCATCTAGCCCCTAGATGTTCTTCTGACAGGGGTAGCCCGGTGGATTTTATTCTTGGTTTGTTTTTGGTTGGGTCATAGGATAATTCCAAACCATGTTTTGGGCACAAGTTGTGACAATATCCAACCCGGTGTCACCGAAACGGGGAGTTCCCGGCCCCCTAACAATTAAGTTTCAGGATCTTTGGTTTTAGGTGACATCGCATGTCTGCGAAGGGGGCACACTTGGGAACCTGGTTTTGGAAATTTCAAAATTACACCACAGTTTAATACACATTCTAGGGTCCATTGCAAGGTTTGGAGGTATTCCGATGCCCCGAAGAGCTTCTTCCTACAAAACCCTGATCCGTGTGCCTAGATTGTCTACACCCCTAGATGTACTTATGGAAGGGGTAGCCCGGTGGATTTTTCTCTTGGTTTGTGCATGGTTGGGTTATAGGATAATTCAAAACCATGTTTGGGCACAAGTTGTGACATGATCCAACCCGGTTTTACCGAAACGGGGAGTTCCCGCCCCCCTAACAATTAAGTTTTAGGATCTTTGTTTTTAGGTAATAGCGAATGTCTACAAAGGGGGTGACACTTGGGTACTAGATTTTTAATATATCAGCATTCCACCACATTTGAATACACGTGCTAGGTCCATTTCAAGGGTTTGGATATATTATGTGGGCCCAGACCGTCTACCCCCTAGATGTTCTTATGAAAGGGGTAGCCCGATGGATTTTTCTATTGGTTTGTGCATGGTTGGGTTATAGGATAATTCCAAACCATGTTTTGGCACAAGTTGTGACATGATCCAACCCGGTTTCACCGAAACGGGGAGTTCCCGGCCCCCTAACAATTAAGTTTTAGGATCTTTGTTTTTAGGTAATAGCGCATGTCTACGCAGGGGGTGACACTTGGGTACTAGGTTTTTAATATTTCAGCATTCCACCACATTTTAATACACGTGCTAGGTACATTTCAAGGGTTTGGAGGTATTTCGATGCTCCAAGGCGCTTCTTCCTATGAAACCCTGGTATGTGGGCCCCAGACCGTCTACCCCCTAGATGTTCTTATGAAAGGGGTAGCCCGGTGGATGTTTCGCTTGGTTTGTGCTTGGTTGGGTTATAGGATAATTCCAAACCATGTTTGGGCCCAATTTTTTACAAGATCCAACCCTGTTTCACCGAAACTGGGAGTTCTTGGCCCACTAGTAATTAAATTTCCAGAACACCTTTGTTTTTAGGTGACATCGCATGTCTACGAAGGGGTCACACTTGGGAACCAGGTTTTGGACATTTCAGCATTCCACCACACTTTAATACACATGTTAGGGTCCATTGCAAGGTTTGGATGTATTTCGATGCCCCGAAAAGCTTCTTCCTACGAAACCCTGATCCGTGGGCCTGGATCGTCTACCCCCTAGATGTTCTTATGAAATGCATAGACCAGTGGATTTTCCTCTTGGTTTGTGCTTGGTTGGGTCATAGGATAATTCCAAACCATGTTTGGGAACAAGTTGTGATAAGATCCAACCCGATTTCATTGAAACGGGGAGTTCCTGGCCCCCTAATTAACAATTAAGTTTCAGGATCTTCGTTTTTTAGGTGATAGCGCATGTCTACGAAGGGGGAGACACTTGGGTACTAGGTTTTGGACATTTCAGCATTCCGCCACACTTTAATACACATGCTTGGGTCCATTGAAAGGTTTGGAGGCATTCCAATGCGCTCCGAAGATCTTCTTCTAACGAAACCCTGATTTGTGGGCCCCGGATCATCTAGCCCCTAGATGTTCTTCTGACAGGGGTAGCCCGGTGGATTTTCCTCTTGGTTTGTTTTTGGTTGGGTTATAGCATAATTCCAAACCATGTTTTGGGCACAAGTAGTGACAAGATCCAACCCGGTTTCACCGAAACGGGGAGTTCCCGACCCCCTAACAATTAAGTTTTAGGATCTTCTATTTTAGGTGACATCGCATGTCTGCGAAGGGGTCACACTTGGGAACCAGGTTTTGGACATTTCAAAATTACACCACAGTTTAATACACATGATAGGGTCCATTGCAAGGTTTGGAGGTACTCCGATGCCCCGAAGATCTTCTTCCTACAAAACCCTGATCCTTGGGCCTGGATCGTCTACACCCCTAGATGTTCTTATGAAAGGGGTAGCCCGGTGGATTTTTCTCTTGGTTTGTGCATGTTTGGGTTAAACGATAATTCCAAACCATGTTTGGGCACAATTTGTGACATGATCCAACCCGGTTTCACCGAATTGGGGAGTTCCCGGCCCCCTAACAATTAAGTTTTAGGATCTTTATTTTTAGGTAATAGCGAATGTCTACAAAGGGGGTGACACTTGGGTACTAGGTTTTTAATATTTCAGAATTCCACCACATTTTAATACACGTGCTAGGTCCATTGCAAGGGTTTGGAGGTATTCCGATGCTCCGAGGCGCTTCTTCCTATGAAACCCTGATCTGTGAGCCCAGACCGTCTACCCCCTAGATGTTCTTATGAAAGGGGTAGCCCGGTGTATTTTTCACTTGGTTTGTGCTTGGTTGGGTTATAGGATAATTCCAAACCATGTTTGGGCACAATTTGTGACAAGATACAACCCGGTTTCACCGAAACTGAGAGTTCTTGGCCCCCTAGTAATTAAATTTCCAGAACACCTTTGTTTTTAGGTGACATCGCATGTGTACGAATGGGACTCACATGGGAACCAGGTTTTGGACATTTCAGCATTCCACCACACTTTAATACACATTCTAGGGTCCATTGTATGGTTCGGAGGTATTTCGATGCCCCGAAGAGCTTCTTCCTACAAAACCCTCATCCGTGGGCCTGGATCGTCGACCCCCAAGATGTTCTTATGAAATAGGTAGATCAGTGGATTTTCCTCTTGGTTTGTGCTTGGTTGGGTGATAGGATAATTCCAAACCATGTTTGGGAACAATTTGTGACAAGATCCAACCCGGTTTCATCGAAACGGGGAGTTCCCGGCTCCCTAATTAACAATTAAGTTTCAGGATCTCCGTTTTTTGGGTGATAGCGCATGTCTACGAAGGGGGTGACACTTGGGTACTAGGTTTTGGACATTTAAGCATTCCACCACACTTTAATACACATGCTAGGGTCCATTGCAAGGTTTGGAGGTATTCCGATGCGCTCCGAAGAGCTTCTTCTAACGAAACCGTGATTTTTGGTCCCCGGATCATCTAGCCCCTAGATGTTCTTCTGACAGGGGTAGCCCGGTGGATTTTATTCTTGGTTTGTTTTTTGTTGGGTCATAGGATAATTCCAAACCATGTTTTGGCCACAAGTTGTGACAAGATCCAACCCGGTTTCACCGAAACAGGGAGCTCCCGACCCCTTAACAATTAAGTTCCAGGATCTTCTGTTTTAGGTGACATCGCATGTCTGCGAAGGGGTCACACTTGGGAACCAGGTTTTGGACATTTCAAAATTACACCACAGTTTAATACACATGCTATGGTCCATTTCAAGGTTTGGAGGTATTCCGATGCCCCGAAGAGCTTCTTCCTACAAAACCCTGATCCGTGGGCCTGGATCGTCCACACCCCTAGATGTTCTTATGAAAGGGGTAGCCCGGTGGATTTTTCTCTTGGTTTGTGCATGGTTGGGTTATAGGATAATTCCAAACCATGTTTGGGCACAAGTTGTGACATGATCCAACCCGGTTTCACCGATACGGGGAGTTCCCGACTCCCTAACAATTAAGTTTTAGGATCTTTGTTTTTAGGTAATAGCGCATGTTTACGAAGGGGGTGACACTTGGGTAGTAGGTTTTTAATATTTTAGCATTCCACCACATTTTAATACATGTTCTAGGTCCATTGCAAGGGTTTGGACGTATTCCGATGCTCCGAGGCGCTTCTTCCTCTGAAACCGTGATATGTGGCCCCAGACCGTCTACCCCCTAAATATTCTTATGAAAGGGGTAGCCCGGTGGATTTTTCGCTTGGTTTGTTCTTGGTTGGGTTATAGGATAATTCCAAACCATGTTTGGGACCAATGTGTTACAAGATCCAACCCGGTTTCACCGAAACTGGGAGTTCTTGGCCCCCTAGTAATTAAATTTCCAGAACACCTTTGTTTTTAGGTGACATCGCATGTCCACGAAGGGGTCACACTTGGGAACCAGGTTTTGGACATTTCAGCATTCCACCACACTTTAATACACATTTTAGGGTCCATTGCAAGGTTTCGATGTATTTCGATGCCCCGAAGAGCTTCTTCCTACGAAACCCTGATCCGTGGGCCTAGATCGTCTACCCCCAAGATGTTCTTATGAAATGGGTAGACAAGTGGATTTTCCTCTTGGTTTGTGCTTGGTTGGGTCATAGGATAAGTCCAAACCATGTTTGGGCACAAGTTGTGACAAGATCCAACCCGGTTTCATCAAAACGGGGAGTTCCCGGCCCCCTAATTAACAATTAAGTTTCAGGATCTTCATTTTTTAGGTGATAGCGCATGTCTACGATGGGGGAGATACTTGGGTACTAGGTTTTGGACATTTCAGCATTCCACCACACTTTAATACACATGCTAGGGTCCATTGCAAGGTTTGGAGGCATTCTGATGCGCTCCGAAGAGCTTCTTCTAACGAAACCCTTATTTGTGGGCCCCGGATCATCTAGCCCCTAGATGTTCTTCTGACAGGGGTAGCCCGGTGGATTTTACTCTTGGTTTGTTTTTTGTTGGTTCATAGGATAATTCCAAACCATGTTTTGGGCACAAGTTGTGACAAGATCCAACCCGGTTTCACCGAAACGGGGAGCTCCCGACCCCCTAACAATTAAGTTTCAGGATCTTCGGTTTTAGGTGACGCATGTCTGCGAAGGGGTCACACTTGGGAACCAGGTTTTGGACATTTCAAAATTACACCATAGTTTAATACACATGCTTTGGTCCATTGCAAGGTTTGGAGGTATTTCGATGACCCGAAGATCTTCTTCCTACAAAACGCTGATCCGTGGGCCTAGATCGTCTAGACCCCTAGATGTTCTTATGAAATGGGTAGACCAGTGGATTTTATTCTTGGTTTGTGCATGGTTGGGTTATAGGATAATCCCAAACCATGTTTGGGCACAATTTGTGACATGATCCAACCCGGGTTCACCAAAACGGGGAGTTCCCGGCCCCCTATTAATAATTAATTTTCTGGATCTCCGTTTTTTAGGTGATAGCGCATGTCTACGAAGGGGGTGACACTTGGGTACTAGGTTTTGGACATTTCAGCATTCCACCACACTTTAATACAAATGCTAGGGTCCGTTGAAAGGTTTGGATGTATTCCGATGCGCTCCGAAGAGCTTCTTCTAATGAAACCCTGATTTTTGGGCCCCGGATCATCTAGCCCCTATATGTTCTTCTGACAGGGGTAGCCCGGTGGATTTTATTCTTGGTTTGTTTTTGGTTGGGTCATAGGATAATTCCAAACCATGTTTTGGGCACAAGTTGTGACAATATCCAACCCGGTGTCACCGAAACGGGGAGTTCCCGGCCCCCTAACAATTAAGTTTCAGGATCTTTGGTTTTAGGTGACATCGCATGTCTGCGAAGGGGGCACACTTGGGAACCTGGTTTTGGAAATTTCAAAATTACACCACAGTTTAATACACATTCTAGGGTCCATTGCAAGGTTTGGAGGTATTCCGATGCCCCGAAGAGCTTCTTCCTACAAAACCCTGATCCGTGTGCCTAGATTGTCTACACCCCTAGATGTACTTATGAAAGGGGTAGCCCGGTGGATTTTTCTCTTGTTTTGTGCATGGTTGCGTTATAGGATAATTCAAAACCATGTTTGGTCACAAGTTGTGACATGATCCAACCCGGTTTTACCGAAACGGGGAGTTCCCGCCCCCCTAACAATTAAGTTTTAGGATCTTTGTTTTTAGGTAATAGCGAATGTCTACAAAGGGGGTGACACTTGGGTACTAGATTTTTAATATTTCAGCATTCCACCACATTTTAATACACGTGCTAGGTCCATTTCAAGGGTTTGGAGGTATTTCGATGCTCCGAGGCGCTTCTTCCTATGAAACCCTGGTATGTGGGCCCCAGACCGTCTACCCCCTATATGTTCTTATGAAAGGGGTAGCCCGGTGGATGTTTCGCTTGGTTTGTGCTTGGTTGGGTTATAGGATAATTCCACACCATGTTTTGGCCCAATTTGTTACAAGATCCAACCCGGTTTCACCAAAACTGGGAGTTCTTGGCCGCCTAGTAATTAAATTTCCAGAACACCTTTGTTTTTAGGTGACATCGCATGTCTACGAAGGGGTCACACTTGGGAACCAGGTTTTGGACATTTCTGCATTCCACCACACTTTAATACACATGTTAGGGTACATTGCAAGGTTTGGATGTATTTCGATGCCCCGAAGAGCTTCTTCCTACGAAACCCTGATCCGTGGGCCTGGATCGTCTACCCCCTAGATGTTCTTATGAAATGGGTAGACCGGTGGATTTTACTCTTGGTTTGTGCTTGGTTGCGTAATAGGATAATTCCAAACCATGTTTGGGCACAAGTTGTGACAATATCCAACCCGGTTTCATCAAAACGGGGAGTTCCCGGCCCCCTAATTAGCAATTAAGTTTCAGGATCTTCGTTTTTTAGGTGATAGCGCATGTCTACGAAGGGGGAGACACTTGGGTACTAGGTTTTGGACATTTCAGCATTCCGCCACACTTTAATACACATGCTACGGTCCATTGCAAGGTTTGGAGGCATTCCAATGCGCTCCGAAGAGCTTCTTCTAACGAAACCCTGATTTGTGGGCCCCGGATCATCTAGCCCCTAAATGTTCTTCTGACAGGGGTAGCCCGGTGGATTTTCCTCTTGGTTTGTTTTTGGTTGGGTCATAGCATAATTCCAAACCATGTTTTGGGCACAAGTTGTGACAAGATCCAACCCGGTTTCACCGAAACGGGGAGTTCCCGACCCCCTAACAATTAAGTTTTAGGATCTTCTATTTTAGGTGACATCGCATGTCTGCGAAGGGGTCACACTTGGGAACCAGGTTTTGGACATTTCAAAATTACACCACAGTTTAATACACATGATAGGGTCCATTGCAAGGTTTGGAGGTATTCCGATGCCCCGAAGATCTTCTTCCTACAAAACCCTCATCCGTGGGCCTGGATCGTCTACACCCCTAGATGTTCTTATGAAAGGGCTAGCCCGGTGTATTTTTCACTTGGTTTGTGCTTGGTTGGGTTATAGGATAATTCCAAACCATGTTTGGGCACAATTTGTGACAAGATACAACCCGGTTTCACCGAAACTGAGAGTTCTTGGCCCCCTAGTAATTAAATTTCCAGAACACCTTTGTTTTTAGGTGACATCGCATGTCTACGAAGGGGTCACACTTGGGAACCAGGTTTTGGACATTTCAGCATTCCACCACACTTTAATACACATGCTAGGGTCCATTTCAAGGTTTGGAGGTATTTCGATGCCCCGAAGAGCTTCTTCCTACAAAACCCTGATCTGTGGGCCTGGATCGTCGACCCGCCATAGATGTACTTAAGAAAGGGTTAGCCCGATGGATTTTCCTCTTGGTTTGTGCTTGGTTTGGTCATAGGCTAATTCCAAACCATGTTGGGGCACAAGTTGTGACAAGATCCAACCCCGTTTCACCTAAACAGGGAGTTCCCGGCCCCCTAACAATTAAGTTTCAGGATCTAAGTTTGTAGGTGATAGCGCATGTCTACGAAGGGGGTGACACTTGGGTACCAGGTTTTGGACATTTCAGAAGTCCACCACACTTTAATACACATTCTACGGTCCATTGCAAGGTTTGGAGGTATTCCGATGCGCTCCAAAGAGCTTCTTCTAATGAAACCCTGATTTGTGGGCCCCGGATCTTCTAGCCCCTAGATGTTCTTCTGACACGGGTAGCCCGGTGGATATTCCTCTTGGTTTTTTTTTGGTTGGGTCATAGGATAATTCCAAACCATGTTTCACCGAATCGGGGAGTTCTCGGCCCCCTAAAAATTAAGTTTTAGGATCTTCGGTTTTAGGTGACATCGCATGTCTGCGAAGGGGTCACACTTGGGAACCAGGTTTTGGACATTTCAAAATTACACCACAGTTTAATACAAATGCTAGGGTCCATTGCAAGGTTTGGAGGTATTCCGATGCCCCGAAGAGCTTCTTCCTACAAAACCCTGATCCGTGGGCCTGGATCGTCTACACCCCTAGATGTTCTTATGAAAGGGGTAGCCCGATGGATTTTTCTATTGGTTTGTGCATGGTTGGGTTATAGGATAATTCCAAACCATGTTTTGGCACAAGTTGTGACATGATCCAACCCGATTTCACCGAAACGAGGAGTTCCCGGCCCCCTAACAATTAAGTTTTAGGATCTTTGTTTTTAGGTAATAGCGCATGTCTAGGCAGGGGTGACACTTGGGTACTAGGTTTTTAATATTTCAGCATTCCACCACATTTTAATACACGTGCTAGGTCCATTTCAAGGGTTTGGAGGTATTTCGATGCTCCAAGGCGCTTCTTCCTATGAAACCCTGGTATGTGGGCCCCAGACCGTCTACCCCCTAGATGTTCTTATGAAAGGGGTAGCCCGGTAGATGTTTCGCTTGGTTTGTGCTTGGTTGGGTTATAGGATAATTCCAAACCATGTTTGGGCCCAATTTTTTACAAGATCCAACCCTGTTTCACTGAAACTGGGAGTTCTTGGCCCACTAGTAATTAAATTTCCAAAACACCTTTGTTTTTAGGTGACATCGCATGTCTACGAAGGGGTCACACTTGGGAACCAGGTTTTAGACATTTCAGCATTCCACCACACTTTAATACACATTTTAGGGTCCATTGCAAGGTTTGGATGTATTCCGATGCCCCGAAGAGCTTCTTCCTACGAAACCCTGATCCGTGGGCCTGGATCGTGTACCCCCTAGATGTTCTTATGAAATGCATAGACCAGTGGATTTTCCTCTTGGTTTGTGCTTGGTTGGGTCATAGGATAATTCCAAACCATGTTTGGGCACAAGTTGTGATAAGATCCAACCCGGTTTCATTGAAATGGGGAGTTCCTGGCCCCCTAATTAACAATTAAGTTTCAAGATCTTCGTTTTTTAGGTGATAGCGCATGTCTACGAAGGGGGAGACACTTGGGTACTAGGTTTTGGAAATTTCAGCATTACGCCACACTTTAATACACATGCAAGGGTCCATTGCAAGGTTTGGAGGCATTCCAATGCGCTCTGAAGAGCTTCTTCTAACGAAACCCTGATTTGTGGGCCCCGGATCATCTAGCCCCTAGATGTTCTTCTGACAGGGGTAACCCGGTGTATTTTCCTCTTGGTTTGTTTTTGGTTGGGTCATAGCATAATTCCAAACCATGTTTTGGGCACAAGTTGTGACAAGATCCAACCTGGTTTCACCGAAACGGGGAGTTCGCGACCCCCTAACAATTAAGTTTTAGGATCTTCTATTTTAGATGACATCGCATGTCTGCGAAGGGGTCACACTTGGGAACCAGGTTTTGGACATTTCAAAATTACACCACAGTTTAATACACATGATAGGGTCCATTGCAAGGTTTGGAGGTATTCCGATGCCCCGAAGATCTTCTTCCTACAAAACCCTGATCCTTAGGCCTGGATCGTCTACACCCCTAGATGTTCTTATGAAAGGGGTAGCCCGGTGGATTTTTCTATTGGTTTGTGCATGTTTGGGTTATACGATAATTCCAAACCATGTTTGGGCACAATTTGTGACATGATCCAACCCGGTTTCACCGAATTGGGGAGTTCCCGGCCCCCTAACAATTAAGTTTTAGGATCTTTATTTTTAGGTAATAGCGAATGTCTACAAAGGGGGTGACACTTGGGTACTAGGTTTTTAATATTTCGGAATTCCACCACATTTTAATACACGTGCTAGGTCCATTGCAAGGGTTTGGAGGTATTCCGATGCTCCGAGGCGCTTCTTCCTATGAAACCCTGATCTGTGAGCCCCAGACCGTCTACCCCCTAGATGTTCTTATGAAACGGGTAGCCCGGTGTATTTTTCACTTGGTTTGTGCTTGGTTGGGTTATAGGATAATTCCAAACCATGTTTGGGCACAATTTGTGACAAGATACAACCCGGTTTCACCGAAACTGAGAGTTCTTGGCCCCCTAGTAATTAAATTTCCAGAACACCTTTGTTTTTAGGTGACATCGCATGTGTACGAATGGGACTCACATGGGAACCAGGTTTTGGACATTTCAGCATTCCACCACACTTTAATACACATGCTAGGGTCCATTGTATGGTTCGGAGGTATTTCGATGCCCCGAAGAGCTTCTTCCTACAAAACCCTCATCCGTGGGCCTGGATCGTCGACCCCCAAGATGTTCTTATGAAATAGATAGATCAGTGGATTTTCCTCTTGGTTTGTGCTTGGTTGGGTCATAGGATAATTCCAAACCTTGTTTGGGAACAATTTGTGACAAGATCCAACCCGGTTTCATCGAAACGGGGAGTTCCCGGCTCCCTAATTAACAATTAAGTTTCAGGATCTCCGTTTTTTAGGTGATAGCGCATGTCTATGAAGGGGGTGACACTTGGGTACTAGGTTTTGGACATTTAAGCATTCCACCACACTTTAATACACATTCTAGGGTCCATTGCAAGGTTTGGAGGTATTCCGATGCGCTCCGAAGAGCTTCTTCTAACGAAACCGTGATTTTTGGGCCCCGGATCATCTAGCCCCTAGATGTTCTTCTGACAGGGGTAGCCCGGTGGATTTTATTCTTAGTTTTTTTTTGGGTCATAGGATAATTCCAAACCATGTTTTGGCCACAAGTTGTGACAAGATCCAACCCGGTTTCACCGAAACGGGGACTTCCCGACCCCCTAACAATTAAGTTTCAGGATCTTCGGTTTTTGGTGACATCGCATGTCTGCGAAGGGGTCACACTTGGGAACCAGGTTTTGGACATTTCAAAATTACACCACAGTTTAATACACATGATATGGTCCATTTCAAGGTTTGGAGGTATTCCGATGCCCCGAAGAGCTTCTTCCTACAAAACCCTGATCCGTGGGCCTGGATCGTCTACACCCCTAGATGTTCTTATGAAAGGGGTATCCCGGTGGATTTTTCTCTTGGTTTGTACATGGTTGGGTTATAGGATAATTGCAAACCATGTTTGGGCACAAGTTGTGACATGATCCAACCCGGTTTCACCGATACGCGGAGTTCCCGACTCCCTAACAATTAAGTTTTAGGATCTTTGTTTTTAGGTAATAGCGCATGTTTACGAAGGGGGTGACACTTGGGTAGTAGGTTTTTAATATTTCAGCATTCCACCACATTTTAATACATGTGCTAGGTCCATTGCAAGGGTTTGGATGTATTCCGATGCTCCGAGGCGCTTCTTCCTATGAAACCGTGATATGTGGCCCCAGGCCGTCTACCCCCTAAATGTTCTTATGAAAGGGGTAGCCCGGTGGATTTTTCGCTTGGTTTGTTCTTGGTAGGGTTATAGGATAATTCCAAACCATGTTTGGGACCAATGTGTTACATGATCCAACCCGGTTTCACCGAAACTGGGAGTTCTTGGCCCCCTAGTAATTAAATTTCCTGAACACCTTTGTTTTTAGGTGACATCGCATGTCCACGAAGGGGTCACACTTGGGAACCAGGTTTTGGACATTTCAGCATTCCACCACACTTTAATACACCTGTTAGGGTCCATTGCAAGGTTTGGATGTATTTCGATGCCCCGAAGAGCTTCTTCCTACGAAACCCTGATCCTTGGGCCTAGATCGTCTACCCCCAAGATGTTCTTATGAAATGGGTAGACAAGTGGATTTTCCTCTTAGTTTGTGCTTGGTTGGGTCATAGGATAAGTCCAAACCATGTTTGGGCACAAGTTGTGAGAAGATCCAACCCGGTTTCATCAAAACGGGGAGTTCCCGGCCCCCTAATTAACAATTAAGTTTCAGGATCTTCGTTTTTTAGGTGATAGCGCATGTCTACGATGGGGGAGATACTTGGGTACTAGGTTTTGGACATTTCATAATTCCACCACACTTTAATACACATGCTAGGGTTCATTGAAAGGTTTGGAGGCATTCTGATGCGCTCCGAAGAGCTTCTTCTAACGAAACCCTGATTTTTGGGCCCCGGATCATCTAGCCCCTAGATGTTCTTCTGACAGGGGTAGCCCGGTGGATTTTCCTCTTGGTTTGTTTTTTGTTGGGTCATAGGATAATTCCAAACCATGTTTTGGGCACAAGTTGTGACAAGATCCAACCCGGTTTCACCGAAACGGGGAGGTCCCGACCCCCTAACAATTAAGTTTCAGGATCTTCGGTTTTAGGTGACATCGCATGTCTGCGAAGGGGTCAAAATTACACCACAGTTTAATACACATTATAGGGTCCATTGCAAGGTTTGGAGGTATTCCGATGCCCCGAAGAGCTTCTTCCTACAAAACCCTGATCCGTGTGCCTGGATTGTCTACACCCCTAGCTGTTCTTATGAAAGGGGTAGCCTGGTGGATTTTTCTCTTGGTTTGTGCATGGTTGGGTTATAGGATAATTCCAAACCATGTTTGGGCACAAGTTGTGACAAGATCCAACCCGGTTTCATCGAAACGGGGAGTTCCCGGCCCCCTAATTAACAATTAATTTTCAGGATCTCCGTTTTTTAGGTGATAGCGCATGTCTACGAAGGGGGTGACACTTGGGTACTAGGTTTTGGACATTTCAGCATTCCACCACACTTTAATACACATGCTAGGGTCCATTGCAAGGTTTGGAGGTATTCCGATGCGCTCCGAAGAGCTTCTTCTAATGAAACCCTGATTTGTGGGCCCCGGATCATCTAGCCCCTAGATGTTCTTCTGACAGGGTAGCCCGGTGGATTTTCCTCTTGGTTGGGTCATAGGATAATTCCAAACCATGTTTTGGGCACAAGTTGTGACAAGATCCAACCCGGTTTCACCGAAACGGGGACTTCCCGGCCCCTAACAATTAAGTTTCAGGATCTTCGGTTTTAGGTGACATCGCATGTCTGCGAAGGGGTCACACTTGGGAACCAGGTTTTGGACATTTCAAAATTACACCACAGTTTAATACACATTCTAGGGTCCATTGCAAGGTTTGGAGGTATTCCGATGCCCCGAAGAGCTTCTTCCTACAAAACCCTGATCAGTGGGCCTGGATCGTCTACACCCCTAGATGTTCTTATGAAAGGGGTATCCCGGTGGATTTTTCTCTTGGTTTGTGCATGGTTGTGTTATAGGATAATTCCAAACCATGTTTGGGCACAAGTTGTGACATGATCCAACCCGGTTACACCGAAACGGGGAGTTCCCGGCCCCCTAACAATTAAGTTTTAGGATCTTTGTTTTTAGGTAATAGCGCATGTCTACGAAGGGGGTGACACTTGGGTACTAGGTTTTTAATATTTAGCATTCCACAACATTTTAATACATGTTCTAGGTCCATTGCAAGGGTTTGGAGGTATTCTGATGCTCCGAGGCGCTTCTTCCTATGAAACCCTGATATCTTGGCCCCAAATCGTCTACCCCCTAGATGTTCTTATGAAAGGGGTAGCCCGGTGGATTTTTCACTTGGTTTGTGCTTGGTTGGGTTATAGGATAATTCCAAACCATGTTTTGGCCCAATTTGTTACAAGATCCAACCCGGTTTCACCAAAATTGGGAGTTCTTGACCCCCTAGTAATTAAATTTCCAGAACACCTTTGTTTTTAGGTGACATCGCATGTCTACGAAGGGGTCACACTTGGGAACCAGGTTTTGGAAATTTCTGCATTCCACCACACTTTAATACACATGTTAGGGTCCATTGAAAGGTTTGGATGTATTTCGATGCCCCGAAGAGCTTCTTCCTACGAAACCCTGATCCGTGGGCCTGGATCATCTACCCCCTAGATGTTCTTATGAAATGGGTAGACAAGTGGATTTTCCTCTTGGTTTGTGCTTGGTTGCGTAATAGTATAATTCCAAACCATGTTTGGGCACAAGTTGTGACAAGATCCAACCCGGTTTCATCGAAACGGGGAGTTCCTGGCCCCCTAATTAGCAATTAAGTTTCAAGATCTTCGTTTTTTAGGTGATAGCGCATGTCTACGAAGGGGGAGACACTTGGGTACTAGGTTTTGGACATTTCAGCATTCCGCCACACTTTAATACACATGCTAGGGTCCATTGCAAGGTTTGGAGGCATTCCAATGCACTCCGAAGAGCTTCTTCTAACGAAACCCTGATTTGTGGGCCCCGGATCATCTAGCCCCTAGATGTTCTTCTGACTGGGGTAGCCCGGTGGATTTTCCTCTTGGTTTGTTTTTGGTTGGGTCATAGCATAATTCCAAACCATGTTTTGGTCACAAGTTGTGACAAGATCCAACCCGGTTTCACCGAAACGGGGAGTTCCCGACCCCCTAACAATTAAGTTTCAGGATCTTCTATTTTAGGTGACATCGCATGTCTGCGAAGGGGAAACACTTGGGAACCAGGTTTTGGACATTTCAAAATTACACCACAGTTTAATACACATGATAGGGTCCATTGCAAGGTTTGGAGGTATTCCGATGCCCCGAAGAGCTTCTTCCTACAAAACCCTGATCCGTGGGCCTCGATCGTCTACACCCCTAGATGTTCTTATGAAAGGGGTAGCCCGGTGGATTTTTCTCTTGGTTTCTGCATGGTTGTGTTATAGGATAATTCCAAACCATGTTTGGGCACAAGTTGTGACATGATCCAACCTGGTTACACCGAAACGGGGAGTTCCCGGCCCCCTAACAATTAAGTTTTAGGATCTTTGTTTTTAGGTAATAGCGCATGTCTATGAAGGGGGTGACACTTGGGTACTAGGTTTTTAATATTTTAGCATTCCACAACATTTTAATACATGTTCTAGGTCCATTGCAAGGGTTTGGAGGTATTTCGATGCTCCGAGGCGCTTCTTCCTATGAAACCCTGATATCTTGGCCCCAGATCGTCTACCCCCTAGATGTTCTTATGAAAGGGGTAGCCTGGTGGATTTTTTGCTTGGTTTGTGCTTGGTTGGGTTATTTGATAATTCCAAACCATGTTTTGGCCCAATTTGTTACAAGATCCAACCCGGTTTCACCAAAACTGGGAGTTCTTGACCCCCTAGTAATTAAATTTCCAGAACACCTTTGTTTTTAGGTGACATCGCATGTCTACGAAGGGGTCACACTTGGGAACCAGGTTTTGGACATTTCTGCATTCCACCACACTTTAATACACATGTTAGGGTCCATTGCAAGGTTTGGATGTATTTCGATGCCCCGAAGAGCTTCTTCCTACGAAACCCTGATCCGTGGGCCTGGATCGTCTACCCTCTTGATGTTCTTATGAAATGGGTAGACAAGTGGATTTTCCTCTTGGTTTGTTCTTGGTTGCGTAATAGGATAATTCCAAACCATGTTTGGGCACAAGTTGTGACAAGATCCAACCCGGTTTCATCGAAACGTGGAGTTCCGGCCCCCTAATTAGCAGTTAAGTTTCAGGATCTTCGTTTTTTAGGTGATAGCGCATGTCTACGAAGGGGGAGACACTTCGGTACTAGGTTTTGGACATTTCAGCATTCCGCCACACTTTAATACACATGCTAGGGTCCATTGCAAGGTTTGGAGGCATTCCAATGCGCTCCGAAGAGCTTCTTCTAACAAAACCCTGATTTGTGGGCCCCGGATCATCTAGCCCCTAGATGTTCTTCTGACAGGGGTAGCCCGGTGGATTTTCCTCTTGGTTTGTTTTTGGTTGGGTCATAGCATAATTCCAAACCATGTTTTGGGCACAAGTTGTGACAAGATCGAACCCGGTTTCACCGAAACGGGGAGTTCCCGGCCAATTAAATTCCAAGATCTTCGTTTTTTCGGTGATAGTGCATGCCTACGAAGCGGATTAAACTTTGGTACCATGTTTTGGACATTTCAGCATTCCACCACACGTTAATACACATGCTAGGGTCCATTGCAAGGGTTTGAAGGTATTCTGATGCTCTAAGGCGCTTCTTCCAATGAAAACCTGATTTGTGGGCCCAGAATCGTCTACTGCCTAGATGTTCTTATGGAAGGGGTAGCCTGGTGGATTTTTCACTTGGTTTGTACTAGGTTATAGGATAACTGCAAACCATGTTTGGGAAAATTTTGTGACAACATCCAACCCGGTTTTAGCGAAACTAGGAGTTCTTAGCCCCCTAATAATTAAATTTCTAGAACACCTTCGTTTTTAGGTGACATCGCATGTCTGAAAAGGGGCCACACTTGGGAACCAGGTTTTGGACATTTCAGCATTCCACCACAATTTACTACACGTGTTAGGGTCCATTTCAAGGGTTGGAGGTATTCTGATACCCCGAAGAGCTTCTTCCTACAAAACCCTGATGCGTGGGACTGGATCGTCTAGCCCCCCTAGATGTTCTTATGAAAGGGGTAGCCCGGTGGATTTTCCTCTTGGTTTGTGCTTGGTTGGGTCATAGGATAATTCCAAACCATTTTTGGGCACAAGTTGTGACAATATCTAACCCCGGTTTCACCGAAACGGGGAGTTCCTGGCCAATTAAATTCCAGGATCTTCATTTTTCGGTGATAGTGCATGCCTACGAAGCGGGTTAAACTTGGGTACCATGTTTTGGACATTTCAGCATTCCAACACACTTTAATACACATTCTAGGGTCCATTGCAAGGGTTTGGAGGTACACCGATGCCCCGAAGAGCTTCTTCCTACAAAACCCTGATCCGTGGGCCTGGATCGTCTACCCCCCTAGATGTTCTTATGAAAGGGGTAGCCCGGTGGATTTTTCTCTTGGTTTGTTCTTGGTTGGGTTATAAGATAATTACAAACCATGTTTGGGTACAAGTTGTGACATCATCCAACCCGGTTTCACCGAAACGGGCAGTTCCCGGCCTGTTAACAATTAAGTTTCAGGATATTCGTTTTTAGGTAATAGTGCATGTCTACGCAGGGGGTGACACTTGGGTACTAGGTTTTGGACATTTCAGCATTCCACCATACTTTAATACACATGCTAGGGTCCACTGCAAGGGTTTGGAGGTATTCCGATGCTCCGAGGCGCTTCTTCCTATGAACCCAGATCTGTGGGCCCTAGATTGGCTACCCCCTAGATGTTCTTATGAAAAGGGGTTGCCCGGTGGTTTTTTCTCTCGGTTTGTGCTTGGTTGGGTTATAGGATAATTACAACCATGTTTGGGCATAAGTTGTGACAAGATCCAACCCGGTTTCACCTAAATGGGTAGTTCCCGCCCCCTAACAATTAAATTCTAGAACACCTTCGTTTTTAGGTGACATCGCATGTCCGAGACGGGGTCACACTTGGAAACCAGGTTTTGGACATTTCAACATTGCACCATAGTTTAATACACATGCTACGATCCATTGCAAGGTTTGGAGGTATTCCGATGTCCTGAAGAGCTTCTTCCTATAAAACCCTGATCCTTGGGCCTAGATCGTCTACCCCCAAGATGTTCTTATGAAAGGGGTGACTAGTGGAAAACAGGCCTCTAGTCCCGGGCCATAACTGGCTCTAGTCCCGGTTTTGGGCCCGGGACTGCCAAAACGGGACTAGAGGCCCCCTCTAGTCCCGGCTCGCTACGGCCCGTGATTGATAACAGCAACGTGGTTGTTTCAGCGAGGCGGGGGGCGGAAACCCTCTAGTCCCGGGCCGTAACACCACCCGGGACTATACGGTTTCCTTCTGCGGCAGAGAATTGTGTGTTTCTCTGCCGCGACAGAGATTTGGGGTTTCCTTTTTTTTGCCATTTCGTTCCTTTTTTGTTTTGTGTTTCATTATAATTTCAAACATATATTTCAGTACACATATTCTACGGTACTACATACACACTACACGTTGACGCATCTATATAATTAGTCGAACCCTTGCAAGCATACATATAATCAATCATATCAAAAGCAAGAATTTTTTTGAAATTACATGGTCATTGATGATATATATATCATATCAACTACATGGAGATCACTAAGGCATATCGAGTTCCACGTCATCCGCATAATGTTCTCCGTGTACATCAAGGACCTCCTTCATCAGAAATCCCGCCAACTCCTCTTGAATTGCTCGTATGCGCTTCTCTGGCTCTAGTTTCTCCTGCAAATCATAAATATAAATAATGTGAATCTACTTTCCCCTCACTAGTCAATTCGCGGATGTACTCGTAGATGTAGTATCCACATAAATGAGTTCCCGGTGGCTACTGTAAACTCTTCACCATTTTATAAGTTAGCTCCTCTTTGAATGGACCATGTATTTTCTGTCTGAACCGTGTCCAACACCTGCTCGGCAAAGAAAATAAACAAAGGAGTTATTAGTTACTTGATATCAGGAAATGAACAAAAGAGGCCGATATAACGCGATAATGATTGAAATTACTTATGGAGCATTGGTGCCATGTCGCTCCACTTCTCTTGGTCCCAACTTAATGAGTCGTGGACTTCAACTAGGGACTTGTCAACTTGAATGTTTAGCAAGATCCAGTGGAATCTGCGGACGTTTACATAAGCATACATGCATAGCTCATCGAGTAAGCAAAAATAAAATGTGTATAAGATAGAAACACTCACTTGAAGTTGTAAGGAAATCGTATTTACTTAACAAAATTATTCTCGGTTAAGAACCTGCACAGGTCTTCCTCCATGTCCTTGGGGTGATTCTTTAATGTATATTCATTAATGATATATGGGTCAATGAACCCAACGTCATATCTTCTAGCTCTTTTGCATTCAAGCATATTCATTCTGCAGAATATAATATCATACAAAAGGATATATAGTTAGGATAATATATTAAATGCAATGAACAAGCTGAGCTACAAACTTAATTATAGAAATAAATCACTTACAAACAGTAGCAACCAATGATAGATTTGTCGAGGGCGCGCTGGTTGTATAACTGAAACAGTTCGGTCATTTGAACCTATATCGAGTATGGTTTGAAGTGATGCTCCTTTCTAACGTCCACCGCAAACCAATCTTTCTGATGCTTTTTTTCTATTTGCACTATGTACCATGTGTGCAGATGTCGCATATGTGTGGATAGACGTGCGAGCTCCTTATTACTGACTAGATCCTCCCCTTGGACATACTTCCGTACTATCTGACCCACTGGCGTATCTTCATAGCCAAAATATTGAGCAAGAGACATATTTTCTTCGTAGGCAAGTGCTTTGGCCTCCGATACAGTGATGCCCATTAGTGCAGCATTAGTAGTGGCTCTGGGGTCCATTATTTGCATGTCCCTATCCATTTCAGCTCTAAAGGCCTTGTCGAGGTCTGAAATTACTTTGAGCGGGGGGACCGATTGATTCTTCTATTGTCCGAGCTAGGCAACTTGCTTCTCGGCTTTTGTGCTTGTGCTTTTTTTTTTCTTTGCTTGCTTAATAATCTCCCGGTCATAGTTTGATTCTAGATTCATCGATATCTGGGATGGTTGCTCAAGAAAGGACTTAGCCCACTTTTTTGTTTTTTCATCATATACCGTCTTTGGCTCAGGATTTTTAGGTGCAAAATGCGCCTTAACTTGGGCAGCCATATCCGCGGCAGTTTCCTCATTGGTCTTGTCATAAGGTCTCTTTGGAAGAGCAGGCGGGATGTCGACTATCTTCGCCTTTTGACCTTTCTTCGATGTGGGGCATGGGGTAGTGTCGACCTTCCGTTTATTCGACGAGGTAGTAGTATTGCATGGAGGAAGAGGCGGAGATCGAGTATTGCACAAAGGCGGAGATCGAGTTGATGTACTCCTACTGCGGCGATCGTCAGCGGGGCGGGATGGACTTGGAGGTTGATGATAATCGGGTTGGGGTGGACTTGGAGGTTGACGATATTCGTTGCGGGGTAGACATGGAGGTTGGCGATCATCGGGTCAGGGTGGACTTGGATTCCTCAAAGTCGGTGGCCTTGGCGCTGAGTCTGCAACTTGATGTACTTTTTATTCCATAGAATGATATTGTCCTTGACATCTCCTAGTTTTGTAATGCCTTCAGGCGTAGCGATTTCAATCTCTAGGTCCGCAAAATCCTCCACTATGTCATCCACGGTGACACGAGCATAGCTAGGTGGAATCGGAAGTGAATGGTGGAGTGCTCCAGGTAGACAAGGTAAAGCAGTGACGATTGCCACCTTGAAGGCCAGGTTGTTCATTGGCTGATGTAGCTCACATTGCGCCATCTCTATAAAATCATCCACGGGGTAGCAAGGAGACGGTGCATCATCCAGCAGTGCTTGATCATTAGACCGGACCTCCGTGGAAGCCACACTGCTTCTCCGCTGGCTAAGATCACATGCATGATCATCAGCCCACGGGTGAGTTGATGACGGCCTTTGGCTAATTTCGGGTATGAGGTTCTTAAGATCAGGTAGGTCCTGCTCTACCTTGGAGATCCGGTCTGCCTCCCGGTCCTTCTTTCTCTGACGGCTTCTGTAACTGGCATCGTACTGAGGAAATCCTTTCTTCCACGAGACACCGACGCCTTTGCCTCGTGTTCGTCCACCCTTTTCAAGATTCCCGAGGGCGCGTGTTAGCTCGTCGTTCTCTCTCTCGGGATGGAGCAATCCCAATTGAGAATTGTTCATTGCTTGAACAAGGTCTTCGGAGGGTTTTAGAACTTTCTCATGAAATAATGTCTTCCCTGTTTCTGGGTCCAACGATCCCCCGTTCCCGTACCACCAGTGCTTTTACCTCTCGGGCCATCCATCTATACCAGGAGTGACGCCTCTAACCCTCATGTCCTTCTCCATAGTGTCCCACTTAGGGACGACACTCTTGTAGGCACCTGTCCCCATTTTATGATGGCATTTCTTTTGGGTATCCAAGTTTGGGCACAAGTTGTGACAAGATCCAACCCAGTTTCACCGAAATGGTGAGTTCGCGCTCCCTAACAATTAATTTTCGGAACACCTTCGTTTTTTTGTGACATCGCATGTCCGAGGAGAGGTCACACTTGCAAACTAGGTTTTGGACATTTCAACATCCAACCACAGTTTAATACACATTCTAGGGTCCATTGAAAGGTTTGGAGGTATTCCGATGTCCCGAAGAGCTTCTTCCTACAAAACCCTGATCCGTGGGCCCGGATCGTCTACCCCCTTGATGTTCTTATGAAAGGGGTAGCCCGGTGGATTTTTCTCTTGGTTTGTGCTTGGTTGGATAATTCTAAACCACGTTTGGGCATCAGTTGTCACAAGATCCAATCCGGTTTCACCGAAATGGGGAGTTCCCACTCCCTAACAATTAAATTCCGGAACACCTTCATTTTTAGCTGACATCGCATGTCCGAGCAGGGGTCACACTTGATAACCAGGTTTTGGACATTTCAACATCCCACCACAGTTTAATACACATGCTAGGGTCCATTGAAATGTTTGGAGGTATTCCGATGTCCCGAAGAGCTTCTTCCTACAAAACCCTGATCCGTGGGCCTGGATCGTCTACCCCCTTGATGTTCTTATGAAAGGCGTAGCCCGGTGGATTTTTCTCTTGGTTTGTGCTTGGTTGCGTTATAGGATAATTCCAAACCATGTTTGGGCACAAGTTGTGACAATATCCAACCAGGTTTCACCAAAACAGGGAGTTCTTGGCCCCCTAATTAACACTTAAGTTTCAGGATCTTCGTTTTTTAGGTGATCGCACATGTATACAAAAGGGTGAAACTTGGGTACCAGGTTTTGGACATTTCAGTATTCCACCACCGCACTTTAATACACATGCTAGGGTCCATTTCAAAGGTTTGTAGGTATTCCGATGCTCCGAATAGCTTCTTCTAACGAAACAATGATTTGTGGGCCTCAGATCGTCTACCCCCTAGATGTTCTTCTGACAGGGGTAGCCCGGTGGATTTTCCTCTTGGTTTGTGCTTGGTTGGGTTATAGGATAATTCCAAACCATGTTTGGGCACAAGTTGTGACATGATCCAACCCGGTCACCGAAACGGGGAGTTCCCGGCCCGTTAAAAATTAAGTTTTAGGATCTTCATTTTTATGTAATAGCGCATGTCTACAAAGGGGGCGACACTTGGGTACTAGGTTTTGGACATTTTAGCATTCCACCATAGTTTAATACACATTAGAGGGTCCACTGCAAGGGTTTGGAGGTATTCCGATGCTCCGAGGCGCTTCTTCCTATGAAACCCTGATCTGTGGGCCCCAGATCATCTACCACATAGATGTTTTTATGTAAGGGGTATCCCGGAGGTTTTTTCTCATGGTTTGTGCTTGGTTGGGTTATAGGATAATTCGAACCATGTTTGGGCATAAGTTGTGACAAGATCCAACCCGGTTTCACCAAAATGGAGAGTTCCCGCCCCCTAACAATTAAATTCCAGAACACCTTCGTTTTTAGGTGACATCGCATGTTTGAGAAGGTGTCACACTTGAAGGGAATATGCCCTGAGAGGCAATAATAAAGTGTTTATTATGTATATTCCAAGTATATGATAGATGTTTATTTTGCATGCTATAATTGTATTAATACGGAAACGTTAATACATGTGTGTTTAATAAACAAACAGAAAGTTCCTAGTTATGCCTCTCTCATAAACTAGCTCGTTTATTAACAAGATGATCAAGGTTTCCTGATCATGGACATTGGATGTTGTTAATAACGGGATCACAACATTAGTGTAATGGTGTGATGAACATTCATCCGAAGTATAGCATTACGATCAAAGTCATTGAGTTTATATTGCTATAACAACTTACGAAGTGATCCTAATCCTTAGACCATGAGATCATGTCAATCACTAACACCGGAAGAGTTTCTTGATAACATCAAACGTCACACCGTAACAGGGTGATTATAAAGATGGATTCAGAACTAATAAATTGTTATGTTGAGGCTCATGGATCGAGAGTGGAATTTGTTCATCCCGATGACGGATAGATATACTCTGGGCCCTCTCGGTGATATCACATTGATTAGCTTGCAAGCAAGTGATTTGATCACTAGAATGTTATATCACAGGAACGAGAAAAGAGTGCATGTCGGTAACGAGATCAAACTAGGTATGGAGATACCGATGATCGAATCTCGGACAGGTAATATATCGTGAAACAAAGGGATTAAGATACTAGCGTAAAAGGTTCCTACGATCACAAGAAAGTCATCGTTGAATGTGTGGGAGTCAGTATGGGTCTCCAGATCCCGCTTCTGATTATTGATCCGAGAGGGGTCTCGATCATGTCCGCATTATTCACGAACCGTAGGGTGACACACTTAAGAGACACCGACATACAATTGGAGCAAATGTTTCATGCCGAAAGAATGAACAAGCGCAGGAATTTATTTCACTAGATACCGAAACAGGTTTTCGGGTGAAATTGCATAAAGTGGTTATGCATGTGAAATAGAATTCTAGCAAGGGGTTATTTGTGAATGTTTGTCATTAAAGTAATTGACAAAATTCTGAATAAAATAAAAGAGTTTTATTTAATGAGAGTTTGCATTAAATTTGGTGGAAATTTAATGGGAATTTTGAGTGGACTTTTGAGTGGAGGGAATTTAAAGGAGATTTGTGAGTGGAGTGTCCACCCACATGAAGAGGGGAGGGCAAGGGGGCAACCCCCATGCGCCGGCCACCCCCTTGGGGTTCCCCCCCTCCTCCTATAAAAGGAGCCCCCCTCCTCACTTGTCTCTCACACCTCCTCGTGAAGGATCTCTCTCCCCCTCTAGAATTTATCCCCCATGGTCTCGGACTAGCGAGATACATGTTCCCAGTGGCTATTCGGTAAGGAAGAGTTGTGCTTCCGCTGCATCGCTGGAGCGAGGAGGCGGAGGTTGCTCGGTGCCTCAAACGTGTGTGCGAGCACGGATGCGCTGCTGATTTGCGGCGCTAGGACTTCCTCTCGATCTTGAGATCGGCAAGAGATCGTCTATATCAACCACGAGTTGAACTCGTTAAGCTTTGTCGGTCTTCAAGGGTTTGTTCTCTACGGATATACATCCGCCCGTTGTTTGTATCTAGTAGATAGATCTTGGTATATAGTTCACATCATAGGAAAAATTTTGTTTTCTATGCTGCGAACCCTACAGTGGTATCAGAGCCGGATCTATGCGTAGATACTTTACACGGGTAGTACACATATGAGTATGTGGGCGATGATGATCATGTTGTTGCTCCTTTGTTGTAATTTTGGATATTGGTGGCATAGTGGGATGAAGCGGCCCGGACAAACTTTACATGTCCTCGCACATGAGACCTGTTCAACGCTTGACATGCAACTAGTTTGCATAAGTGGCTAGCGGGTGTCTGTCTCTCCTACTATAGTCAATATCTATTTTGCATGCGAGTTGTCAACAATTTGATTATCCTCGTTGTGGTTCATGTTCGTAGGTAAGAATGGTTCTATCTCGAAATCCCTAAGCCACGTAAAACTTGCAATGGATAAATTAGAGGCGTCTAGTTTAGATTGTTGCTGGGCTAGTGTTATGATATGGTAGTGTTGTAAGTAGAAGTATGAGATGATACTCTTACAACACACATAGAGTGTAAAATCCATAGACCTTGGATTTACACATATAGGTATGATAGTGATCATACCACGATGCACATGATAGAGATCATCTGCGGGAACCATATCATTTCACTAATAAACATATGATGTTTTGATTGCATCTTATATTGCTTGTTTAGCGCTTCGTTAGCATAATAAGATGATCCCTCATTTAAATATCAAGATAAGAATGTGTTCTTCCTTTAGTATGCACCGATTATGTTTTCGTCGCTCCAAGACATCACGTGATGATCGGGTGTTCTTGGATCCACGACCATATTTCGGGTGTAAAACAGTTACACACGCGAATACTAAGGTTCTAACTTGGCGAGCCTAGCATGTACAGACATGGCCTCGGAACACGGACCGAAAGGTTAAGCATGAGTCATATAGTTGATATGATGCCCATTTGATGCTCGCCTTTGAAGCTATACCGACTCACGTGATGATCGGACTTGGTGTAGTGGATTTGGTTCATGTAATCACCAAAAAGGCATGAGGGATGTCGTTTTTGAGTGGGAGTTCATTCGTAATATAGATTAGTTGAACTCAATCTATCATACACTTAGTCTAAACTTTACAAATTCTGTTGTAGATGGCACCACCTGCTTTTAATTTCAATGTGTTCATGGAGAAAGAGAAACTAGCAACGAACGGTAGCAACTTTACCGAATGGGCCATGAATTTGAGGATTCTCCTCTCTGCTGCACAAAAGCAATATGTGCTAGAAGCACCGTTAGGCCCCCCCACCTTTTGATGATGCCCCTGACGAGGAGAAGAATGTCTATCAGACTCGTCAGGAGGACCACAACTTAGTTCATTGCGGCATATTGTATGGGCTAGAGCCGGAACTTCGAAAGCGTTTCGAAAACGGCAATGCATTTGATACAATGGGTGAGTTGAAAATGATTTTCGACACACATGCTGCTTTAGAGAGATACAACGCTTCAGAAAAGTTCTTTAGCTGCATGATGGAAGAGCACAACTCCGTTAGTGAGCATGTACTCAAGATGTCGGGTTACGCCGATAATCTTGTGTCCTTGGGAATATCGATTCCCATTGACTTAGGCATCCATCGTGTTCTGCAGTCTCTGCCACCTAGCTATAAGAGCTTCGTGATGAACTATAATATGCAAGGCATGAAGAAGTCTCTCCCCGAGGTTCTGTCAATGCTTAAAACTGCAGAAGTGGAGATCAAAAAGGAACATCAAGTGTTGATGATCAATAGGAACACTGGTTTCAAGAAAGACAAGAAGGGAAAACGGAAGGGAAGTAAGGGCAGCAAGCCTGTTGCCGCGCCTGAAAAGAAACCCCGAGTTGGACCTAAGTCTGATTCCGAGTGCTACTATTGTAAGGGGACTGGCCACTGGAAGCGCAACTGCCCCAAGTATCTGGCAGACAAGAAGGCCGGCAAGGCAAACAAAGGTATATATGATATACATGTTATTGATGTGTACTTGACTAGTGCTCGCAGTAGCACCTGGGTATTTGATACCGGTTCAGTTGCTAATATTTGTAACTCGAATCAGGGGTTGCGGAACAAGCGACCGCTAGCAAGGGGTGAGGTCAAGATGCGTGTCGGCAATGGATCAAGCGTTGATGTGATCGTCGTCGGAACGCTGCCTCTCCACTTGCCGTCGGGATTAGTTATAAACTTGAATAAATGTTATCTGGTGCCTGCACTGAGCATGAACATTGTATCTGGATCGTGTTTGATGCGAAGTGGTTATTCATTTAAATCCGAGAACAATGGTTGTTCCATTTATATGAATGAAATCTTTTATGGTCATGCACCGATGATGAATGGTTTATTTCTATTAGATCTCGATGATAATGTTACACATATTCATAATGTTGATGCTAAAAGGATTAAACTTAATGATGATATATCCGCATATATGTGGCACTGCCGTCTAGGTCATATTGGCGTTAAACGCATGAAGAAGCTCCATTCGGATGGACTTTTGGAATCACTTGATTATGAATCATTTGATACATGTGAGCCATGCCTTATGGGCAAAATGACTAGAACGCCGTTTTCCGGTTCAATGGAACGGGCGACAGATTTATTGGAAATCATACATTCTGATGTATGTGGTCCAATGAGTGTGTCGGCGCGAGGTGGATATCGTTATTTTGTTACTTTCTCGGATGATTTGAGTAGATACGGTTATATCTACTTGATGAAACACAAGTCTGAAACCTTTGAAAAGTTCAAGGAATTTCAGAATGAATTGGAAAATCATCGTAATAGAAAGATCAAATTTCTACGGTCCGACCGTGGAGGTGAGTATCTAAGTTACGAGTTTAGCACTCACATGAAAGAGTGTGGAATTGTTTCACAACTCACACCTGCCAGAACACCACAGCGAAATGGTGTGTCGGAACGTCGTAATCGTACTTTATTAGATATGGTTCGATCTATGATGTCTCTGACGGACTTGCCGTTGTCTTTTTGGGGTTATGCACTAGAAACTGCTGCATTCACTTTAAATCGGGCACCATCTAAATCCGTTGAAAAGACACCGTATGAATTGTGGTTTGGAAACAAACCTCAGCTGTCATTTCTTAAAGTTTGGGGATGCGATGTTTATGTGAAGAAACTTCAACCGGATAAACTCGAACCCAAAGCGGAAAAATGCGTCTTCATAGGATACCCTAAAGAAACTATTGGGTATTCCTTCTATCACAGATCCGAGGGCAAGGTTTTTGTTGCCAAGAATGGATCCTGTCTAGAGAAAGAGTTTCTCGCGAAAGGTGTGAGTAGTCGGAAGGTAGAACTCAAAGAGGTTGTGGAACCTTCTCTTCAAAGTATGGCGAGTAGCGCAGCGCCGGAAGTTGTTCCGGAGTTGGCTCCACCTGTTGAAGAGGGAACTAATGATAATGATCATGAAACTCCGAAAGAGAGTACTACCGAACCTCGCAGGTCAAACAGGACGCGTGCAGCTCCCGAGCTGTACGGAAATCCTGTCATGAATTTCATGGTTGATGAAAATGATGACCCTGCGACGTATGAAGAAGCGATGATGAGCCCGGATTCCAACAAATGGTTAGAAGCCATGAAATCCGAGATGGAATCCATGTATGAAAATCAAGTTTGGAACTTGGTGGAATTACCTCACGACCGAAAGGCCGTGGAGAACAAATGTATTTTCAAAAGGAAAACTGATGCTGATGGTAATGTGACCGTCTATAAAGCTCGACTTGTCGCAAAGGGGTTTCGACAAATTCAAGGAGTTGACTACGATGAGACTTTCTCTCCCGTAGCGATGCTAAAGTCAGTTAGGATTATGTTAGCAATTGCTGCATATTTCGATTATGAGATATGGCAGATGGATGTCAAAACCGCGTTTCTCAATGGTAATATTGAAGAAGAGTTGTATATGATACAACCAAAGGGTTTTGTCGATCCTAAGGATGCTAACAAGGTGTGCAAGCTTCAGCGATCCATCTATGGATTGAAGCAAGCATCACGAAGTTGGAATCTCCGCTTTGATGAGGTGATCAAAGAGTTTGGATTTGTCCAAACTTATGGAGAATCTTGTATTTACAAGAAAGTGAGTGGGAGCAATGTGGCATTTCTGATATTATATGTGGATGACATATTATTGATTGGAAATGATATAGAACTTTTAAACAGTGTTAAAAGTTATCTAAACAGCAAATTTTCAATGAAGGACCTAGGTGAAGCGTCATACATATTAGGCATAAAGATCTATAGAGATAGATCTAGGCGCCTAATAGGGCTATCGCAAAGTACATACCTTGATAAGATTTTAAAGAAGTTTAAAATGGACGGAAGTAAGAAGGGGTTCTTACCTATGTTGCAAGGCAAGACATTGAGTAAGACTCAAAGTCCGGCTTCGGTGGAAGAAAGAGAGATAATGGACAAAGTCCCCTATGCTTCAGCCATAGGCTCTATAATGTACGCCATGCTATGTACAAGACCGGATGTGGCACATGCTATTAGTTTGACTAGTAGGTACCAATCGGATCCAGGTTCGGAACACTGGATAGCGGTCAAGAATATCCTTAAGTACTTACGAAGAACTAAGGATATGTTTCTTGTATACGGAGGTGAAGAAGAGCTCGTCGCTAAGTGTTATGTCGACGCTAGCTTTGACACTGATCCGGATGACTCTAAGTCTCAATCCGGATACGTATTTCTCATGAATGGCGGAGCGGTTAGTTGGAGGAGCTCCAAACAACCTGTGGTAGCTGGATCAACAACGGAGGCCGAATATGTTGCTGCTTCAGAAGCGGCTCAGGAATCAGTTTGGATCAAGGAGTTCATATCCGAACTAGGAGTTGTGCCAAACGCGTTGGACCCAATGGTGATCTATTGTGACAACAATGGTGCCATTGCCAATGCCAAAGAGCCAAGGTCTCACAAGCATTCCAAGCATATTAAGCGCCGATTTCACTCCATCCGCGAGCATGTCAAGGATGGAGATATAAAGATTTGTAAAGTACATACGGATCTCAATGTAGCAGATCCGTTGACTAAAACTCTCCCTAGAGCAAAACATGATCAACACCAGAACTCAATGGGTGCTAGATTTATCACTATGTAACTAGATTATTGTCTCTAGTGCAAGTGGGAGACTGAAGGGAATATGCCCTGAGAGGCAATAATAAAGTGTTTATTATGTATATTCCAAGTATATGATAGATGTTTATTTTGCATTCTATAATTGTATTAATACGGAAACGTTAATACATGTGTGTTTAATAAACAAACAGAAAGTTCCTAGTTATGCCTCTCTCATAAACTAGCTCGTTGATTAACAAGATGATCAAGGTTTCCTGATCATGGACATTGGATGTTGTTAATAACGGGATCACAACATTAGTGTAATGGTGTGATGAACATTCATCCGAAGTATAGCATTACGATCAAAGTCATTGAGTTTATATTGCTATAACAACTTACGAAGTGATCCTAATCCTTAGACCATGAGATCATGTCAATCACTAACACCGGAAGAGTTTCTTGATAACATCAAACGTCACACCGTAACAGGGTGATTATAAAGATGGATTCAGAACTAATAAAGTGTTATGTTGAGGCTCATGGATCGAGAGTGGAATTTGTTCATCCCGATGACGGATAGATATACTCTGGGCCCTCTCGGTGATATCACATTGATTAGCTTGCAAGCAAGTGATTTGATCACTAGAATGTTATATCACAGGAACGAGAAAAGAGTGCATGTCGGTAACGAGATCAAACTAGGTATGGAGATACCGATAATCGAATCTCGGACATGTAATATATCGTGAAACAAAGGGATTAAGATACTAGCGTAAAAGGTTCCGACGATCACAAGAAAGTCATCGTTGAATGTGTGGGAGTCAGTATGGGTCTCCAGATCCCGCTTCTAATTATTGATCCGAGAGGGGTCTCGATCATGTCCGCATTATTCACGAACCGTAGGGTGACACACTTAAGAGACATCGACATCCAATTAGAGCAAATGTTTCATGCCGAAAGAATGAACAAGCGCAGGAATTTATTTCACTAGATACCGAAACAGGTTTTCGGGTGAAATTGCATAAAGTGGTTATGCATGTGAAATAGAATTCTAGCAAGGGGTTATTTGTGAATTTTTGTCATTAAAGTAATTGACAAAATTCTGAATAAAATAAAAGAGTTTTATTTAATGAGAGTTTGCATTAAATTTGGTGGAAATTTAATGGGAATTTTGAGTGGAGTTTTGAGTGGAGAGAATTTAAAGGAGATTTGTGAGTGGAGTGTCCACCCACATGAAGAGGGGAGGGCAAGGGGGAAGCCCCCATGCGCCGGCCACCCCCTTGGGGTTCCCCCCTCCTCCTATAAAAGGAGCCCCCTCCTCACTTGTCTCTCACACCTCCTCATGAAGGATCTCTCTCCCCCTCTAGAATTTATCCCCCATGGTCTCGTACTAGCGAGATACATGTTCCCGGTGGCTATTCGGTAAGGAAGAGTTGTGCTTCCGCTGCATCGCTGGAGCGAGGAAGCGGAGGTTGCTCGGTGCCTCGAACGTGTGTGCGAGCACGGATGCGCTGCTGATTTGCGGCGCTAGGACTTCCTCTCGATCTTGAGATCGGCAAGAGATCGTCTACATCAACCACGAGTTGAACTCGTTAAGCTTTGTCGGTCTTCAAGGGTATGTTCTCTACGGATATACATCCGCCCGTTGTTTGTATCTAGTAGATAGATCTTGGTATATAGTTCACATCGTAGGAAATTTTTTGTTTTCTATGCTGCGAACCCTACAGTGGTATCAGAGCCGGATCTATGCGTAGATACTTTACACGGGTAGTACACATATGAGTATGTGGGCGATGATGATCATGTTGTTGCTCCTTTGTTGTAATTTTGGATATTGGTGGCATAGTGGGATGAAGCGGCCCGGACAAACTTTACATGTCCTCGCACATGAGACCTGTTCCACGCTTGACATGCAACTAGTTTGCATAAGTGGCTAGCGGGTGTCTGTCTCTCCTACTATAGTCAATATCTATTTTGCATGCGAGTTGTCAACAATTTGATTATCCTCGTTGTGGTTCATGTTCGTAGGTAAGAACGGTTCTATCTCGAAAGCCCTAAGCCACGTAAAACTTGCAATGGATAAATTAGAGGCGTCTAGTTTAGATTGTTGCTGGGCTAGTGTTATGATATGGTAGAGTTGTAAGTAGAAGTATGAGATGATACTCTTACAACACACATAGCATGTAAAATCCATAGACCTTGTAGGTATTCTGATGCTCCGAAGAGCTTCTTCTAACAAAGCCCTGATTTGTGGGCCCCGGATCGTCTACCCCCTAGATGTTCTTCTGACAGGGGTAGCCCGATGAATTTTCCTCTTGGTTTGTGCTTGGTTGGGTCATAGGATAATTCCTAACCATGTTTAGGAACAAGTTTTGATAAGATCCAACCCGGTTTTACAAAAACGGGGAGTTCCCGGCCAATTAAATTCCAGGATCTTCTTTTTTCTCGGTGATAGTGTATGCATACGAAGCGGGTTACACTTGGGTACCATGTTTTGGGCATTTCAGCATTCCACCACACTTTAATACATATGCTAGCGTCCACTTCTAGGGTTTGGAGGTATTCTGATGCTCCGAGGCGCTTCTTCCTATGAAACCCTGATCTGTGGGCCCCAGATCGTCTACCCCCTAGATGTTCTTATGAAAGGGGTAGCCCGGTGAATTTTTCTCTTGGTTTGTGCTTGGTTGGGTTATAGGATAATTCCAACCATGTTTGGTCATAAATTGTGACAAGATCCAACCCGGTTTCACCGAAATGGGGAGTTCTCGCTCCCTAACTATTAAATTCCAGAACACCTTCGTTTTTAGGTGACATTGCATGTACGAGGAGGGGTCACACTTGGGAACCAGGTTTTGGACATTTCAACATTCCACCACTGTTTAATACACATGCTAGGGTCCATTGCAAGGTTTGGAGGTATTCCGATGTCCTGAAGAGCTTCTTCCTACCAAACCCTAATCTGTGAGCCTGGATCGTATACCCCCCCTAGATGTTCTTATGAAAGGGGTAGCCCGGTGGATTTTTCTCTTGGTTTGTGCTTAGTCGTGTTATAGGATAATTCCAAACCATGTTTGGGCACAAGTTGTGACAAGATCCAACCCGGTTTCACCGAAATGGGGAGTTCTTGGCCCCCTAATTAACAATTATGTTTCAGGATCTTCGTTTTTTAGTTGATAGCGCATGTCTACAAAGGGGGTGAAACTTGGGTACCAGGTTTTAGACATTTCCGCATTCCACCACCGCACTTTAATACACATGCTAGGGTCCATTTCAAAGGTTTGTAGGTATTCCGATGCTCCGAAGAGCTTCTTTTAAAGAAACCCTGATTTGTGGGCCCCGGATCGTCTACCCCCTAGATGTTCTTCTGGTAGGGGTATCCCGGTGGATTTTCCTCTTGGTTTGTCCTTGGTTGGGTTATAGGATAATTGGAAACCATGTTTGGGCACAATTTGTGACAAGATCCAAGTTTCACCGAAACTAGGAGTTCTCGGCCCCCTAATAATTAAATTTCTAGAACTCCTTCATTTTTAGGTGACATCACATCTCTGTGAAGGGGTCACACTTGGGAACCAGGTTTTGGACATTTCAGCATTCCACCACACTTTAATACACATGCTAGGGTCCATTGCAAGGTTTGTAGGTATTCCGATCCCCCGAAGAGCTTCTTCCTACAAAACCTGATTTGTGCGCCTGGATCGTCTACCCCCTAGATGTTCTTATGAAAGGGGTAGCCCAGTGGATTTTCCTCTTGGTTTGTGCTTGGTTGGGTCATAGGATAATTCCAAACCATGTTTGGGCACAAGTTGTGACAAGATCCAACCCTGTTTCACCGAAACGGGGAGTTCCCGGCCAATTAAATTCCAGGATCTTCGTTTTTGGTGATAGTGCATGCCTACAAAGCGGGTTACACTTGGGTACCATGTTTTGGACATTTCATCATTCCACCACACTTTAATACACATGCTAGGGTCCATTTTAAGGGTTTGGAGGTATTCTGATGCTCTGAGGCGCTTCTTCCTATGAAACCCTGATCCGTGGGCCTAGAATCGTATACCCCTAGATGTTCTTATGAAAGGGGTAGCCTGATGGATTTTCCTCTTGGTTTGTTCTTGGTTGGGTGATAGGATAATTCCAAACCATGTTTGGGCACAAGTTGTGACAATATCCGACCCGGTTTCACCGAAACGGGGAGTTCCCGTCCCCCTACCAATTAAGTTTCAGGATCTTCGGTTTGAGGTGACATCGCATGTCTATGAAGGGGTCACACTTGGTAACCAGGTTTTGGACATTTCAAAATTCCACCACATTTTGATACTCATGCTAGGGTCCATTGCAAGGTTTGGAAGTACTTCGATGCCCCGAAGAGGTTCTTCCTACAAAACCCTGCACTACTAGGAAAACGCCTGTTCGTGGCGCACCTGAAAAGGCCATCCGTGGCGCACTAGCAGTGCGCCACGGGCCTCGCGCTACGGCTATCTCCTAGCCGTGGCGCACTGCCTGGTGCGCCTATAAATTTCAAAATTCAAAAAAAAGGGGCAGATCTGGATCTCGTCGTCAGTGCCGTCGCTCGTAGGTGCAGGTCGTCATTGTCGCCTCGTCGTCGTCGTCGCCTCGTCGTCGTCACCTTGTCGTCATCGTCGGAACTGCAAGGAGGAGGAGGAGGAGAAGAAGAGGAGGAAGAGGAGGAGGAGGAGGAGAAGAAGAAGAAGAGGAGGAAGAGGAGGAGAAGAAGAGGAGGAGGAGGAGAAGAAGAAGAAGAGGAGGAAGAGCAGGAGAAGAAGATGAGGAGAAGAAGAAGAAGAAGAAGAAGAAGAGGAGGAAGAGGAGGAGAAGAAGAGGAGGCCTCGTTGTCGTCGGAACTACAAGGAGGAGGAGGAAGAGGAGGAGGAGAAGAAGAAGAAGGAGCCCGCCGCGTCGTCGTCGGAACTGCAAGGAGGAGGCCGCCCTCACCATCTTTACTGCAAGGAGGAGGAAGAGGAGGAGAAGGAGAAGGAGGAGAAGGAAAATAAGAAGGAGGAGAAGAAGGAAAGGAGAAGGGAGGACAAGGAAAATGAGAGAAGGGGAGGGAAAAGAAAAGGGGTAGGTGGGCGGGGTGGGGATTCAAATTTTGCATCCCGCCCAACTTACTCGTAGCGCACTAGGTAGTGGTGCGCTACGGGTAAGTTGCCTCTTTTTTTCTGCAGGAAAAAACAGTCTTTTGACCATAACTTTTTACTCTTTTCGAATTTTGAAAATCTAAATAATCGCTAAACGACCGTTCTCGTCATTTTGGTATATTATACGAATTTTTTCGATATCGTATGCAAAAGTTACGGCCTTTTTACCGTGGCATGAATTTTTTTTGCAAATAAAGTCAAAATTATTGTTTGTTAATTTTCCTACAAACTAGACCACATTACCTACCTAAATATGAAATTATTTTATTTTTGGAAGTGTTTATCATTTTCTTTTATTTTTTGCAAAACCTAAAAAGGCCATCCACGGGGGGGGGGGGGGGGTGGAGTTGGTGCAGGCCACTTAGCCGTAGGGCACTAGCGCAGAGTGCCCTACGGCTAAGTTGACCCAGCTGCTGCAGCACACATGCCCGTAGCGCCCTAGGTCAAGGTGCGCTACGGCTAAGTGACACATCCGTAGCACACCTTGACCTACTGCGCTACGGGTATGTGTGTTACAGCCACCCGTGTCCTGGCCGTTAGCCGTAGGGCACCTGTGGGCAGTGCGCCATGCTTATTTTACCCTTGGGGCACTACTAGCAAGTGCGCCACAGAAGTGTGGATTACCTATAGCCGTTTTCCTAGTAATGCTGATCCGTGGTCCTGGATCGTCTACCCCTAGATGTTCTTATGAAAGGGGTAGCATGGTGGATTTTTCTCTTGGTTTGTGCTTGGTTGGGTTATAGGACAATCCCAAACCATGTATGGGCACAAGTTTTTACATGATCCAACCCGGTTTCACCGAAACGGGGAGTTCCCGACCCGTTAACAATTAAGTTTCAGGATCTTCATTTTTAGGTAATAGCGCATATCTACGAAGGGGGTGACATTTGGGTACTAGTTTTGGACATTCAGCATTCCACCATACTTTTATACGCATGCTAGGGTCCACTTCAAGGGTTTGGAGGTATTTCGATGCTCCGAGGCGCTTCTTCCTATGAAATCTTGATCTGTGGGCCCCAGATCATCTACCCCCTAGATGTTCTTATGAAAGGGGTAGCCCGGTGGATTTTTCTCTTGGTTTGTGCTTGGTTGGGTCGTAGGATAATTCCAAATCATGTTTGGGCACAAGTTGTGACAAGATCCAACCCAGTTACACCGAAATGGGGAGTTCTCGGCCCCTAACAAATAAGTTTCAGGATCTTCGGTTTTACGTGACATCGCATGTCGGCGAAGGGGTCACACTTGGGAACCAGGTTTTGGACATTTCAAAATTCCATCACACTTTAATACACATGCTAGGGTCCATTGCAAGGTTTGGAGGTACTCCGATGCCCCGATGAGATTCTTCCTACAAAGCCCATACCTGGATCGTGTACCCCCTAGATGTTCTTATGAAAGGGGTAGCATGGTGGATTTTTCTCTTAGTTTGTGATTGGTTTGGTTATAGGATAATTCAAAAACCATGTATGGGCACAATTTGTGACATGATCCAACCCGGTTTCACGGAAACGGGGAGTTCCCGGCCCGTTAACAATTAAGTTTCAGGATCTTCGTTTTTAGGTAATAGCGCATGTTTACGAAGGGGGTGACACTTGGGTACTAGGTTTTGGACATTTCAGCATTCCAGCATACTTTAATACACATGTTACTGTCCACTGCAAGGGTTTGGAGGTATTCCGATACTCCGAGGCGCTTCTTCCTATGAAACCCTGATCTGTGGGCCCCAGATCGTCTACCCCCTAAATGTTCTTATGAAAGGGGTACCCCGGTGGATTTTTCTCTTGGTTTGTTCTTGGTTGGGTTACAGGATAATTGCAAACCATTTTTGGGCACAATCTGTGACAAGAACCACCCAGTTTCATCGAAACTGGGAGTTGTCGGCCCCCTAATAATTAAATTTCCAGAACACCTTCGTTTTTAGGTGACATTGCATGTCTGCGAAGGGGTCACACTTGGGAACCAGGTTTTGGACATTTCAACATTCCACCACACTTTATTACACATTCTAGGTTCTATTGCAAGGTTTGGAGGTATTCTGATCCCCCGAAGAGCTTCTTCCTACAAAACCGTGAGACGTGGGCCTGGAGCGTCTACCCACCTAGATGTTCTTATGAAAGCGGTATCCTGGTGGATTTTCCTCTTGGTTTGTGCTTGGTTGGTTCATAGGATAATTCCAAACCATGTTTGGGCACAAGTTGTTACAAGATCCAACCTGGTTTCACCGAAATGGGGAGTTTCGGGCCCCCTAACAATTAAGTTTCAGGATCTTCGGTTTTAGGTCACATCACATGTCTGCGAAGGGGTCACACATGGGAACCAGGTTTTGGACATTTCGAAATTCCACCACGCTTTAATACACATGCTAGGGTCCATTGCAAGGTTTGGAGGTACTCCGATGCCCCGAAGAACTTCTTCCTACAAAACCCTGATCCGTGGGCCTAAATCGTCTACCCTCCTAGATGTTCTTATGAAAGGGGTAGCCTGGTGCATTTTTCTCTTGGTTTGTGCTCGATTGGGCTATAGGATAATTCCAAACAATGTCTAGGCACAAGTTGTGATATGATCCAACTCGATTTCACCAAAACAGGGAGTTCCTGGCCCGTTTACAATTAAGTTCCAGGACCTTTGTTTTTAGGTAATCCGATGCTCTGAGGTGCTTCTTCCTATGAAATCCTGATCTGTGGGCCCTAGATCGTCTACCCCCTAGATGTTCTTATGAAAGGGGTATCTCGGTGGTTTTTTCTCTTGGTTTGTGCTTGGTTGGGTTATAGGATAATTCCAACCATTTTTGGGCATAAGTTGTGACAAGATCCAACCCGGTTTCACCAAAATGGGGAATTCCCGCCCCCTAATAATTAAATTCCAAAACACCTTCGTTTTTAGGTGACATCGCATCTCCGAGAAGGGTTCACACTTGGGAACCAGGTTTTGGACATTTCAACATTCCACCACAGTTTAATACACATGCTAGGGTCCATTGCAATGTTTGGAGGTATTCCGATGTCCCTAAGAGCTTCTTCCTACAAAACCCTGATCCGCGGGCCTGGATCATCTACCCCACTAGATGTTATGATGAAAGGGGTAGCCCGGTGGATTTTTCTCATGGTTTGTGCTTGGTTGGGTCATAGGATAATTCTAAACCATGTTTGGGCACAAGTTGTTACAAGATCCAACCCTGTTTCACCGAAACAGGGAGTTCTTGGCCCCCTAATTAACAATTAAGTTTCAGGATCTTCGTTTTTTAGGTGATAGCGCAGGTCTACGAAGGGGGTGAAACTTGGGTACTAGGTTTCGGACATTTAAGAATTCCACCACCGCACTTTAATACACATGCTAGGGTCCATTGCAAGGTTTGTAGGTATTCTGATGCTCCGAACATCTTCTTCTACCGAAACCCTGATTTGTGGGCCCTGGATTGTCTACCCCCTAGATGTTCTTGTGACAGGGGTAGCCCGCTGGATTTTTCTCTTGGTTTGTGCTTGGTTGGGTCATACGATAATTGCAAACCATGTTTGGGCACAAGCTGGGACAAGATCCAACCCTGTTTCACCAAAACGGGGAGTTCCCGGCCAATTAAATTGCAGGATCTTCTTTTTTTTGTGATAGTGCATGCCTACAAAGCGGGCTACACTTGGGTACCATATTTTGGACATTTCAGCATTCCACCACACTTTAATACACATGCTAGGGTCCATTGCAATGGTTTGGAGGTATTCTGATGCTTCGAGGTGCTTCTTCCTATGAATCATCTACCACATAGATGTTCTGATGAAAGGGGAATACCGGTGTATTTTTCTCTTGGTTTGTGCTTTGTTGGGTTATAGGATAAATGCAAACCATGTTTGGGCACAATTTGTGACAAGATCCAACTGGGTTTCACTAAAACTGGGAGTTGTCGGCCCCCTAATAATTAAATTTCTAGAAAACCTTCGTTTTTAGGTGACATCGCATGTCTGCGAAGGGCTGACACTTGGGAACCAGGTTTTGGACATTTCAGCATTCCACCACACTTTAATACACATGCTAGGGTCCATTGAAAGGTTTGAAGTTATTCCGATCCCCCGAAGAGCTTCTTCCTACAAAATTGTGATCCATGGGCCTGAAGCGTCTACCCCCTAGATGTTCTTATGAAAGGGGTATCCCGGTGGATTTTCCTCTTGTTTTGTGCTTGGTTGGGTCATATTATAATTCCAAACCATATTTGGGCACAAGTTGTGACAAGATCCAACCGGGTTTCATCAAAATAGGGAGTTCCCGGCCAATTAAATTCCAGGATCTTTGTTTTTTCGGTGATAGTGCATGCCTACGAAGCGGGTTACACTTGGGTACCATGTTTTCGACATTTCAGCATTCCACCACACTTTAATAGACATGATAGCGTCCATTGCAAGGGTTTGGTGGTATTTTGATGCTCCGAGGCGCTTCTTCCTGAAACCCTGATCTGTCGGCGCAGAATAGTCTACCCCTAGATGTTCTTATGAAAGGGGTAGCCCGGTGGATTTTTCTCTTGGTTTGTGCTTGGTTGGGTTATAACATAATTGCCAACCATGTTTGGGAACAATTTGTGACAAGATCCAACCCGGTTTCACCGAAACTGGTAGTTGTCGGCCCCCTAATAATTAAATTTCCAGAACACCTTCGTTTTTAGGTGACATTGCATGTCTGCGAAGGGGTCACACTTGGGAACCAGGTTTTGGACATTTCAACATTCCACCACACTTTATTACACATTCTAGGTTCCATTGCAAGGTTTGGAGGTATTCTGATCCCCCGAAGAGCTTCTTCCTACAAAACCGTGAGACGTGGGCCTGGAGCGTCTACCCACCTAGATGTTCTTATGAAAGCGGTATCCTGGTGGATTTTCCTCTTGGTTTGTGCTTGGTTGGTTCATAGGATAATTCCAAACCATGTTTGGGCACAAGTTGTTACAAGATCCAACCTGGTTTCACCGAAATGGGGAGTTTCGGGCCCCCTAACAATTAAGTTTCAGGATCTTCGGTTTTAGGTCACATCACATGTCTGCGAAGGGGTCACACATGGGAACCAGGTTTTGGACATTTCGAAATTCCACCACGCTTTAATACACATGCTAGGGTCCATTGCAAGGTTTGGAGGTACTCCGATGCCCCGAAGAACTTCTTCCTACAAAACCCTCATCCGTGGGCCTGAATCGTCTACCCTCCTAGATGTTCTTATGAAAGGGGTAGCCTGGTGCATTTTTCTCTTGGTTTGTGCTCGATTGGGCTATAGGATAATTCCAAACAATGTCTAGGCACAAGTTGTGATATGATCCAACTCGATTTCACCAAAACAGGGAGTTCCTGGCCCGTTTACAATTAAGTTCCAGGACCTTTGTTTTTAGGTAATCCGATGCTCTGAGGTGCTTCTTCCTATGAAATCCTGATCTGTGGGCCCTAGATCGTCTACCCCCTAGATGTTCTTATGAAAGGGGTATCTCGGTGGTTTTTTCTCTTGGTTTGTGCTTGGTTGGGTTATAGGATAATTCCAACCATTTTTGGGCATAAGTTGTGACAAGATCCAACCCGGTTTCACCAAAATGGGGAATTCCCGCCCCCTAATAATTAAATTCCAAAACACCTTCGTTTTTAGGTGACATCGCATCTCCGAGAAGGGTTCACACTTGGGAACCAGGTTTTGGACATTTCAACATTCCACCACAGTTTAATACACATGCTAGGGTCCATTGCAATGTTTGGAGGTATTCCGATGTCCCTAAGAGCTTCTTCCTACAAAACCCTGATCCGCGGGCCTGGATCATCTACCCCACTAGATGTTATGATGAAAGGGGTAGCCCGGTGGATTTTTCTCATGGTTTGTGCTTGGTTGGGTCATAGGATAATTCTAAACCATGTTTGGGCACAAGTTGTTACAAGATCCAACCCTGTTTCACCGAAACAGGGAGTTCTTGGCCCCCTAATTAACAATTAAGTTTCAGGATCTTCGTTTTTTAGGTGATAGCGCAGGTCTACGAAGGGGGTGAAACTTGGGTACTAGGTTTCGGACATTTAAGAATTCCACCACCGCACTTTAATACACATGCTAGGGTCCATTGCAAGGTTTGTAGGTATTCTGATGCTCCGAACATCTTCTTCTACCGAAACCCTGATTTGTGGGCCCTGGATTGTCTACCCCCTAGATGTTCTTGTGACAGGGGTAGCCCGCTGGATTTTTCTCTTGGTTTGTGCTTGGTTGGGTCATACGATAATTGCAAACCATGTTTGGGCACAAGCTGGGACAAGATCCAACCCTGTTTCACCAAAACGGGGAGTTCCCGGCCAATTAAATTCCAGGATCTTCTTTTTTTGTGATAGTGCATGCCTACAAAGCGGGCTACACTTGGGTACCATATTTTGGACATTTCAGCATTCCACCACACTTTAATACACATGCTAGGGTCCATTGCAATGGTTTGGAGGTATTCTGATGCTTCGAGGTGCTTCTTCCTATGAATCATCTACCACATAGATGTTCTGATGAAAGGGGAATACCGGTGTATTTTTCTCTTGGTTTGTGCTTTGTTGGGTTATAGGATAAATGCAAACCATGTTTGGGCATAATTTGTGACAAGATCCAACTGGGTTTCACTAAAACTGGGAGTTGTCGGCCCCCTAATAATTAAATTTCTAGAAAACCTTCGTTTTTAGGTGACATCGCATGTCTGCGAAGGGCTGACACTTGGGAACCAGGTTTTGGACATTTCAGCATTCCACCACACTTTAATACACATGCTAGGGTCCATTGAAAGGTTTGAAGTTATTCCGATCCCCCGAAGAGCTTCTTCCTACAAAATTGTGATCCATGGGCCTGAAGCGTCTACCCCCTAGATGTTCTTATGAAAGGGGTATCCCGGTGGATTTTCCTCTTGTTTTGTGCTTGGTTGGGTCATATTATAATTCCAAACCATATTTGGGCACAAGTTGTGACAAGATCCAACCGGGTTTCATCAAAATAGGGAGTTCCCGGCCAATTAAATTCCAGGATCTTTGTTTTTTCGGTGATAGTGCATGCCTACGAAGCGGGTTACACTTGGGTACCATGTTTTCGACATTTCAGCATTCCACCACACTTTAATAGACATGATAGCGTCCATTGCAAGGGTTTGGTGGTATTTTGATGCTCCGAGGCGCTTCTTCCTGAAACCCTGATCTGTCGGCGCAGAATAGTCTACCCCTAGATGTTCTTATGAAAGGGGTAGCCCGGTGGATTTTTCTCTTGGTTTGTGCTTGGTTGGGTTATAACATAATTGCCAACCATGTTTGGGAACAATTTGTGACAAGATCCAACCCGGTTTCACCGAAACTGGTAGTTGTCGGCCCCCTAATAATTAAATTCCCAGAACACCTTCGATTTTAGGTGACATTGCATGTCTGCGAAGGGGACACACTTGGGAACCAGGTTTTGGACATTTCAACATTCCACCACACTTTAATACACATTCTAGGGTCCATTGCAAGGTTTGGAGGTATTCTGATCCCCCGAAGAGCTTCTTCCTACAAAATCATGATCCGTGGGCCTGGAGCGTCTACCCCCTAGATGTTCTTATGAAAGGGGTAGCCCTGTGGATTTTCCTCTTGGTTTGTCCTTGGTTGGTTCATAGGATAATTCCAAACCATGTTTGGGCACAATTTGTTACAAGATCCAACCCGGTTTCACCGAAACGGGGAGTTCCCTGCCCCCTAACAATTAAGTTTCAGGATCTTCAGTTTTAGGTCACATCGCATGTCTGCGAAGGGGTCACACATGGGAACCAGGTTTTGGACATTTAAAAATTCCACATACCTTTAATACACATGCTAGGTTCCATTGCAAGGTTTGGAGGTCCTCCGATGCCCCGCAGAGCTTCTTCCTACAAAACCTTGATCCGTGGGCCTAGATCGTCTACCCCCTAGATGTTCTTATGAAAGGGGTAGCCCGGTGGATTTTTCTCTCCGTTTGTGCTTGGTTGGGTTATACGATAATTGCAATACGTTTTTGGCCACAAGTGGTGACATGATCCAAACCGGTTTCACCGAAACAGGGAGTTCCCGGCCCGTTAACAATTAAGTTTCAAGATCTTTGTTTTTAGGTAATAGCGCATGTCTACTAGGTTTTGGACATTTTAGCATTCCACCATACTTTAATACACATTATAGGGTCCACTACCAAGGTTTGGAGGTATTCCGATGCTCCGAGGCGCTTCTTCCAATGAAACCCTGATCTATGGGCCCCAGATCGTCTACCCCTTAGATGTTCTTATGAAAGGGGCAGCCCAGTGGTTTGTTCTTTTGGTTTGTGCTTGGTTGGGTTATAGGATAATTCCAACCATGTTTGGGCATAAGTTGTGACAAGATCCAACCCGGTTTCACCGAAATAGGGTGTTCCGGCCCCTAACAATTAAATTCCAAAACACCTTCGTTTTTAGGTCACATCGCATGTCTAAGAAGGGGTCACGCTTGGGGACCAGGTTTTTGACATTTCAGCATTCCACCACACTTTAATACAAATTCTAGGGTCTATTGCAAGGTTTGGAGGTATTCCGATCCCCCGAAGAGATTCTTCCTACAAAAACCTGATTCGTGGGCCTGTATCGTCTACCCCCTAGATGTTCTTATGAAAGGGGTAGCCCGGTGCATTTTCCTCTTGGTTTGTGCATGGTTGGGTCATAGGATAATTCCAAACCATGTTTGGGCACAAGTTGTGACAAGATCCAACCCGGTTTCACCGAAACGGGTAGTTCCCGGCCAATTAAATTCCAGGTGCTTGGTTGGGTTATAGAATCGTCTACCATGTTTGGGCAAGTTTTAGGATCTTCGGTTTGAGGTGACATTGCATGTCTGAGAAGGGGTCACACTTGGGAACCAGGTTTTGGACATTTCAACATTCCACCACACTTTAATTCACATTGTAGGGTCCATTCCAAGGTTTGGAGGTATTCCGATGTCCCGAAGAGCTTCTTCCCACAAAACCGATCCGTGGGCCTGGATCATCTACCCTCCTAGATGTTCTTATGAAAGGGGTAGCCCGATGGATTTTACTCTTGGTTTGTGCTTGGTTGGGTCATAGGATAATTCCAAACCATGTTCGGGCACAAGTTGTGACAAGATCCAACTCGGTTTCACCGAAACAGGGAGTTCCCGGCCCCTAACAATTAAGTTTCATGATCACTAGTGCAAACCGCCCTATGTGTCCCGGTTGGTAAGGGGCTTTCGTCCCGGTTCCCCAACCGGGACGGGGCAATCGGGACTAAAGCCCTAACATTTAGTCCCGGTTGCCCCACCAACCGGGACAAAAGAGCGTACACGTGGCAGCTGCTCAGTGCGAGGGGGGAGGAGCAGCCCTCCCGGTTCGTAACACGAACCAGGACAAATAACTCTCTACCATGGCAGAGAATTCATTTTGGCAACCTTTTTTTGCCGCGACAGCATTTTGGCCACTTTTTTTGCCGCGACAGAGAATTCATTTATGTTGTTTTATTTTTTTTTTAGTGTTTTGCACTCATCAATGAAGGAACCATTATATTACACAAGATCATCATGACAATATAGATCCAAGTGTCGAACATATTACATTCGATACACGGAGTTCATGCACTACATACAAAATAATCTATTTTTACAATCCCTATTGGATATACACACCCGAATAGTATTCTCCTTTCGGGTCTAGGACTTCTGCATCCAAGAATCCCGCCAATTCCTCCTGAATTGCTTGTACGCGATGCTTTGGCAGAATACCGTCCCGTAGACGTTCGATCTGATTTATAAAAGGAGTCAACCTATATGAATGAAACTAAACACAATTTGATGGTAATTAAAAACTATAGAAATTGTTTACGTACGTTAAGTTGCTCTAAATTTCTCCCCTTCTACAGCACGTTTGATGGATGAACTAGTAAACATAGTATCCACATAAATTGTTCCCTGGTCCCTGCGTCAGGCACTTTACGAGAACATAGTTCAATCAAAATAGTAATCAAGCATGATAATAACGGTATCAAAACTAGAATCAAAGAGATGCGCAGATATAGCTAGTGGTGCTTACATATAGTGGTTTAAATGTAAGCTCCTCTTTCTAAACACCCCTAGCCTTCTTGGTGAACCGTTTCCAAGCGCTGCCCGGCGAAGAAAACGAATAAAAAAAGTTATTAATTACTTGATATCATAAAATTCACGAACATTGCCGATATAGTGTCATAATGATTAGAATTACCGCTGGAGAAGCATCTGCATGTCCTTCTACGTCTCAAGGGGTTTATGTTTCGAGTCCATGAGTAGTACACGCCCTTTGTCAGGTTGAATGATTAACATAATATAGTGCAAGATGCACATGCATAACTAATCAATTATGTACTTACCCTCGAGTAAGCGAAATACAAATTGTATACAAGACAATAACACTCACTCGAAGTTGTAAGGAAATAATATTTCCCTTCTGGTTTCTTGAAACCTTAACACGTGTACGATATTATCCTCCGTATCCTAGGGGTTTGTTTTGAGATTAGCTTGATGAACTCAATATGGGTCAATGAACCCAATGTCATAGATTTGTCCTCTACTGCATTCGAGAATCTTCATTCTGCATATTATAGTATGATTATATACATGCAATAAACGAGGTGAGATAGCTAGAGACTAAATCAATTACAGAATTAGTACTTACAAACAATAGGCACTGATGATCGATTTGTCCAAGGCGTCTTGATTGAATAATTGAAATAGTTCAACAAATTCAATGGATATCATGTCATCAATTTATTTCCCATAATGCTTTTTGTAACCCTCAGCATTATCCAGTTAGCCCCGGCCTTTGTGGCATGCATGTACCAGTTATGCAATCTTCGCATTTTTGTTGGAAGATTATTTACCTCCTCAGGTTTGACGAGATGTTTGCCGTACTGGTATTTGTATGCTACTTCACCCATGGGGAAGTACCGTAACTGGGATAAGTAGTGGGCAATACTCATACCTTTAGCAGCGGCAGCTTTTCTCCTTATTGTGCAACTACATCTGCATCATACTGCTCTTCAGCCGCATATTTGCTCGACCCCACATTGGTATGGGAAACCACCTTGAGAGGGGCGCAAGATTGTTTTGCTTGTTCTCCGAGCTGGGAAACAGATTTAACGCTTGCATCAGTACTGCTCTTCGACAATTGTTGTGCCGCATGTGACTTGAGAATAGAGCGCTCATAGTCTGATGATAGCTTTGGCTTGGGTTGGTGAAGGGCCTTTAGCATTTTGAACACTTGGGCCTTTTCTTCTTTGGTGCTGGGGAACTCTGGATCTTTCAGCCGCCTCATCTTAGCGAAAAACACTGTCGTTTCTGCCTCAACGATCACCGTAGTCTCCTCTTCAGTATAGTCATAAGCTCTCATGGGAGGAACCTTTGGTACTTTTGGAAGAGGCTCTTGTTTACGTGTCGGCGATCGCTTACCACTCCACAGAGTAGCGGTGGTACGCTTACGCTTTTTTCATGAGGCGCCGGCGATGGCTGCCGCGGCGATGGCTGCGGCGGAGACTGGTGAGGCGACAGAGACGGGTGAGGCGACGAAGCCGGGTGAGGCGACGAAGACGGCTGCCGCGGCAGCGACGACCGCGCTAGAGACTGGTGAGGCGGCGGCGAAGATGGCCTTGTCGTGTGATTTTGAAGCATGATACATTCCTTTGACCATAGAATGGTGACGTTTGTTGCTTATCCCAGTTCAGTCACATCCCCTTCACCTGCAGGGTAGTCAAGCTTCAAACCTTGAAAGGTGGGCATGATTTCATCCACCCCGACAACAGTGTAGACCTGTTGAACCGGACGACAATGGTAAGTTGGTGTGGGTCCAATTGGTAAGGCATAGCCCACCGCCACCTTCATTGATATGTTCACAACTTTGACATGTAGCTCACAGTGTGTCATCTGTGTGATATCATCCACTGGATAACTAACACGAGCCATCGTCGGTGCACCATCGTCATCGTCATTGTCATCACTCGGGACCTCGGTGGAAGCACATGGATCAATAGTGGGATTTGTCCATCCATATGATGAATAGATATACTCTGGGCCCTCTCAGTGGAATGTCATCCAATTGGCTTGCAAGCATGTGACTAGCTCACAAGGGATCACATATAACGGGAACAAGAAAAGAGTACTTATCGGTAACGAGGTTGAACTAGGTATGTAGAGATACCGACGATCAAAACCTCGGATAAGTAAACTATCGTGAGACAAAGGGAAATTGGTATGGTATGTAAGTGGTTCATTCGATCGCAAAGTAATCATAGAAATATGTGGGAGCCATATGAATTTCCAGATTCCTCTATTGGTTATTGATCGGAGAAGTGTCTCGGTCATGTCTGCATAATTCACGAACCGTACGGAGACACACTTAAGTATTCGATGTTGTTTAGTAGATATGGAATGTTAGTAGGGATACCGAATTTTGTTTGGAGTTTCGAATGGGATCCGGGATATCTAAAGGAGATCCGGAATGGTCCGTAGAATAAGATTCATATAAGGAAAGTCCAATTCCTGAGTTCGGGAAAGATTCCGATGTTTTCATCGGAGAGGTTCTTGAAGGTTCTAGAAGGTTCACAGGACCGAAAGGGGAAAGGTCCATGAATATGTCATTGGTAAGTGGAGTGATTGGATCATATCCTAGGTCACTTGGTTTGGGCATTTGTAAGAGAGAATTAAAGATCTAAATTGAAAGTAAAATGGGAGGTTTGAAAAGTCAAACTGGAACAATGGTTTCCTAGTGGAAGAAGGAAAGAATCCTTCCTTAAATCCAACTTGGGTTTGGGTTTGGATTCAAACCCTCCCCTCCAAAGGCTGCCCCCCTCTCATAAATAGAGGGGGAGGGCTGCCACAAACACACAAGAGCCAGCCCTCCACTCCATGCCGCGCCACCGCCGGCACCTCCTCCTCCTCCCGGCCTTCTAACCCTAGATCGCTGGGAAACCCTTGATCCACCATAACTCACACCGGCTTAGGCGAAGCCCTGCAGGATCTTCCTTCTACTTCCGACACCACGCCGTCTGCCTGCTGGAACAAGGGAGGAGAATGTCTTCATCCAGTACCGAATGTGTGACCGACTGCGGAAGCGCTGCAGGAACGCAGCGCCGGAAGGATCGTCTACGCGGTCTTGAGATCGGCAAGTGTACGACTACATCACCCACGAGAATCTGCTCTCGTTAACCGCTTTGAAATCTTCGAGGGTGAGTACTCGAATAAACTCGTTGCTACAATCTAGTAGATAGATCTTGGCTTGTTTGTGTGCATGCGGTAGAAATTTTTTGTTTTCCATGCTAGGAACCCCTTCAACACTTGGGAACCAGGTTTTGAACATTTCACAATTACACCACACTTTAATACACATGCTAGGATCCATTGCAAGGTTTGGAGGTACTCCGATGCTCCGAGGTTCTTCTTCCGATGAAACCATGATCTGTGGGCCCAGAATCATCTACCACTTAGATGTTCTTATAAAAGGGGTAGCCCGGTGTATTTTACTCTTGGTTTGTGCTTGGTTGGGTTATAGGATAATTATAAACCATGTTTGGGAACAATTTGTGACAAGATACAACACAGTTTCACCAAAACTGCAAGTTCTCGGCCCCCTAATAATTAAATTTCTGGAACATCTTCGTTTTTAGGTGACATCGCATGTCCCGAAGATCTTCTTCCTACAAAACCGATCCGTGGGCCTGGATCGTCTACCCCCTAGATGTTCTTATGAAACGGTTAGCCCGGTGGATTTTCCTCTTGCTTGTGCTTAGTTGGGTCATAGGATAATTCCAAACCATGTTTAGGCACAAGTTGTGACAAGATCCAACCCGGTTTCATTGAAACCGGGAGTTCCCGGCCCCCTATCAATTAAGTTTCAGGATCTTCGGTTTTAGGTGACATCACATGTCTGCGAAGGGGTCACACATGGCAACGAGGTTTTGGACATTTCAAAATTCCACCACACTTTAATAAACATGCTAGGGTCCATTGCAAGGTTTGGAGGTACTCCGATGCCCCGAAGAGCTTCTTCCTACAAAACCCTGATCCATGGGCCTAGATCGTCTACCCTCCTAGATGTTCTTATGAAGGGGGTATCCCGGTGGATTTTTCTCTTGGTTGGGTTATAGGATGTATCCAAACCATGTTTGGGAACAAGTTATGACATGATCCAACCTAGTTTCACCGAAACGGGGAGTTCCCGGCCCGTTAATAATTATGTTTCAGGATCTTCGTCTTTAGGTAATAGCGCATGTCTATGAAGGTGTTGACACTTGGGTACTAGGTTTTGGATATTTAAGCATTCCACCATACTTTAATACACATTCTAGGGTCCACTTGAACGGTTTGGAGGTATTTCGAAGCTCCGAGGCGCTTCTTCCTATGAAACCTTGATCTATGGGCCCTAGATCGTTTACCCCCTAGATGTTGTTATGTAAGGGGCAACCCGATGGTTTTTTCTCCTGGTTTGTGCTTGGTTGGGTTATAGGATGATTCAAACCATGTTTGGGCATAAGTTGTGACAAGATCCATCCCGGTTTCACCAAAATGGGGAGTTCCCGACCCCTAACAATTAAATTCCAGAACACCTTCGTTTTTAGGTGACATCGCAAGTTCGAGAAGGGGTCACACTTGGGAACCAGGTTTTGGACATTTGAACATTCCATTTCAAGGTTTGGAGGTATTCCGATGTCCCGAAGAGCTTCTTGCTACAAAACCCTGATCCGTGGGACTGGATCGTCTACCCCCCTAGATGTTCTTATGAAAGGGGTATCCTGGTGGACTTTTCTCTTGGTTTGTCCTTGGTTGCATTATAGGATAATTCCAAACCATGTTTGGGCACAAGTTGTGACAAAATCCAACCCGGTTTCACCAAAACAGGGAGTTCTTGGCCACCTAATTAACAATTAATTTCAGGATCTTCGTTTTTTGGGTGAAAGCGCATGTCTACAAAGGGGGTTAAACTAGGGTACCAGGTTTTGGACATTTCAGCATTCCACCACCGCACTTTAATACACATGCTAGGGTCCATTGCAAAGGTTTGTAGGTATTCTGATGCTCCGAAGAGCTTCTTCTAACGAAGCCCTGATTTGTCCGCCCCGGATCGTCTACCCCCTAGATGTTCTTCTGACAGGGGTAGCCCGATGAATTTTCCTCTTGGTTTGTGCTTGGTTGGGTCATAGGATAATTCCAAACCATGTTTAGGAACAAGTTTTGACAAGATCTAACCCGGTTTTACAGAAACGGGGAGTTCCCGACCAATTAAATTCCAGGGTCTTATTTTTTTTGGTGATAGTGCATGCCTACGAAGCGGGTTACACTTGGGTACCATGTTTTGTACATTACACCACACTTTAATACACATGCTAGGGTCCACTTTGAGGGTTTTGAGGTATTCCGATGGTCCGAGGTGCTTCTTCCTATGAAATCCTGATATGTGGGCCCCAGATCGTCTACCTCTAGATGTTCTTAGGAAAGGGGTAGACCGGTGCATTTTTCTCTTGGTTTTTTCTTGGTTGGGTTATAGGAAAATTCCAAACCAAGTTTGGGCACAAGTTGTTACAAGATCCAGCCCGGTTTCACCGAAATGGGGAGTTCTCGCTCCCTAACAATTAAATTCCGGAACACCTTCATTTTTTGGTGACATCGCATGTCCTAGGAGGGGTCACACTTGGGAACCAGGTTTTGTACATTTCAACATCCCACCACAGTTTAATACACATGCTAGGGTCCGTTGAAAGGTTTGGAGGTATTCCGATGTCCCCAAGAGCTTCTTCCTACAAAACCCTGATCTGTGGGCCTGGATCTACTACCCCCTAGATATTCTTATGAAAGGGTTAGCCCGGTGGATTTTTCTCTTAGTTTTTGCTTGGTTGGATAATTCCAAACCAAGTTTGGGCAAAATTTGTGACAAGATCCAACCTGGTTTCACCGAAATGGGGAGTTCCCGCTCCCTAACAATTAAATTCCGGAACACCTTCATTTTTAGGTGACATCGCATGTCCGAGGAGGGGTCACACTTGATAACCAGGTTTGGGACATTTCAAAATCCCACCATAGTTTAATACACATGCTAGGGTCCATTGAAAGGTTTGGAGGTATTCCGATGTCCCGAAGAGCTTCTTCCTACAAAACTCTGATCCGTGGGCCTAGATCGTGTACCCCCCTTGATGTTCTTATGAAAGGGGTAGCCCGGTGGATTTTTCTCTTGGTTTGTGCTTAGTTGCGTTATAGGATAATAACAAACCATTTTTGGGCACAAGTTGTGACAAGATCCAACCCGGTTTCACCGAAACGGGGAGTTCTTGGCCCCCTAATTTAACAATTAAGTTTCAGGTTCTTCGTTTTTTAGGTGATAGCGCATGTCTACAAAAGGGTGAAACTTGGTTACCAGGTTTTGGACATTTCAGCATTCCACCACCGCACTTTAATACACATGCTAGGGTCCATTTCAAAGGATTGTAGGTATTCCGATGCTCCGAATAGCTTCTTCTAACGGAACACTGATTTGTGGGCCTCAGATCGTCTAACCCCTAGATGTTCTTCTAACAGGGGTAGCCCAGTGAATTTTGCTCTTGGTTTGTGCTTGGGTGGGTTATACGATAATTCAAAACCATGTTTGGGCACAAGTTGTGACATGATCCAACCCGGTCACCGAAACGGGGAGTTCCCGGCCCATTAAAAATGAAGTTTCAGGATCTTCATTTTTAGGTAATAGTGCATGCCTACGAAGCGGGTTACACTTGGATACCATGTTTTGGACATTTCAGCATTCCACCACACTTTAATACACATGCTAGGGTCCACTTCGAGGGTTTGGAGGTATTCCGATGCTCCGAGGCAGTTCTTCCTATGAAACCCTAAATCTATGGGCCCCAGATCGTCTACCCCCTAGATGTTTTAGGAAAGGGGTAGCCCGGTCGATTTTTCTCTTGGTTTGATCTTGGTTGGGTTATAGGATAACTCGAAACCAAGTTTGGGCACAAGTTGTGACAAGATCCAACCCGGTTTCACCGAAATGGTGAGTTCCCGCTCCCTAACAATTAATTTGCGGAACACCTTCGTTTTTTGGTGACATCGCATGTCCGAGGAGGGGTCACACTTGGGAACTAGGTTTTGGACATTTCAACATCCAACCACAGTTTAACACACATGCTAGGGTCCATTGAAAGGTTTGGAGGTATTCTGATGTCCCGAAGAGCTTCTTCCTACAAAACCCTGATCCGTGGGCCTGGATCGTCTACCCCCTAGATGTTCTTATGAAAGGGGTAGCCCGGTGGATTTTTATCTTGGTTTGTGCTTGGTTGGATAATTCTAAACCACGTTTGGGCATAAGTTGTGACAAGATCCAATCCGGTTTCACCGAAATGGGGAGTTCCCACTGCCTAACAATTACATTCCGGAACACCTTCGTTTTTAGCTGACATCGCATGTCCGAGGAGGGGTCACACTTGATAACCAGGTTTTGGACATTTCAACATCCCACCACAGTTTAATACACATTCTAGGGTCCATTGAAAGGTTTGGAGGTATTCCGATGTCCCGAAGAGCTTCTTCCTACAAAACCCTGATCCGTGGGCCTGGATCGTCTACCCCCTTGATGTTCCTATGAAAGGGGTAGCCCGGTGGATTTTTCTCTTGGTTTGTTCTTGGTTGCGTTATAGGATAATTCCAAACCATGTTTGGGCACAAGTTGTGACAAGATCCAACCAGGTTTCACCGAAACGGGGAGTTCTTGGCCCCCTAATTAACAATTATGTTTCAGGATCTTCGTTTTTTAGGTTATCGCGCATGTCTACAAAAGTGTAAAACTTGGGTACCAGGTTTTGGACATTTCAGCATTCCACCACCGCACTTTAATACACATGCTAGGGTCCATTTCAAAGGTTTGTAGGTATTCCGATGCTCCGAATAGCTTCTTCTAACGAAACATTGATTTGTGGGCCTCAGATCGTCTACCCCCTAGATGTTCTTCTGACAGGGGTAGCTCGGCGGATTTTCCTCTTGGTTTGTGCTTGGTTGGGTAATAGGATAATTCCAAACCATGTTTGGGCACAAGTTGTGACATGATCCAACCCGGTCACCGAAACGGGGAGTTCTCGGCCCGTTAAAAATTAAGTTTCAGGATCTTCATTTTTATGTAATAGCGCATGTCTACGAAGGGGGTGACACTTGGGTACTAGGTTTTCGACATTTTAGCATTCCACCATACTTTAATACACATTATGGGGTCAACTGCAAGGGTTTGGAGGTATTTCGATGCTCCGAGGCGCTTCTTCCTATGAAACCCTGATCTGTGGGCCCCAGATCATCTACCACATAGATGTTTTTATGTAAGGGGTAGCCCGGAGGTTTTTTCTCTTGGTTTGTGCTTGGTTGGGTTATAGGATAATTCGAACCATGTTTGGGCATAAGTTGTGACAAGATCCAACCCTGTTTCACCGAAATGGGAAGTCCCTGCCCCCTAAGAATTAAATTCCAGAACACCTTCGTTTTTAGGTGACATCGCATGTACGAGAAGGTGTCACACTTGGGAACCAGGTTTTGGACATTTCAACATTCCACCACAGTTTAATACACATGCCAGGGTCCATTGCAAGGTTTGGACGTATTCCGATGTCCCGAAGAGCTTCTTCCTACAAAACCCTGATCCGTGGGACTGGAACGTCTACCCCCCTAGATGTTCTTATGAAAGGGGTATCCCGGTGGATTTTTCTCTTGGTTTGTGCTTGGTTGCGTTATAGGATAATTCCAAACCATGTTTGGGCACAAGTTGTGACAAGATCCAACTCGGTTTCACCAAAACGGGAGTTCTTGGCCCCCTAATTAACAATTGAGTTTCAAGATCTTTGTTTTTTAGGTGATAGCGCATGTCTACAAAGGGGGTGAAACTTGGGTACTGGGTTTTGGACATTTCAGCATTCCACCACCGCACTTTAATACACATGCTAGGGTCCATAGCAAAGGTTTGTAGGTATTCTGATGTCCGAAGAGCTTCTTCTAACAAAGCCCTGATTTGTGGGCCCCGGATAGGCTACCCCCTAGATGTTCTTCTCACAGGGTAGCCTGATGGATTTTCCTCTTGGTTTGTGCTTGGTTGGGTCATAGGATAATTCCAAACCATGTTTGGGCACAAGTTGTGAAAAGATCCAACCCGGTCACCGAAACGGGGAGTTCCGGTCCGTTAAAAATTAAGTTTTAGGATCTTCATTTTTAGGTAATAAACATGTCTACGAAGGGGGTGACACTTGGGTACTAGGTTTTGGACATTTCAGCATTCCTCCACACTTTAATACACATTATAGGGTCCACTGCAAGGGTTTGGAGTTATTCCGATGCTCCGAGGCGCTTCTTCCTATGATATGTGGGCCGCCAGATCATCTACCCCATAGATGTTTTTATGTAAGGGGTAGCCCGGTATTTTTTCTCTTGGTTTGTGCTTGGTTGGGTTATAGGATAATTCAAACCATGTTTGGGCATAAGTAGTGACAAGATCCAACCCGGTTTCACCGAAATGGGGAGTTCCCGCCCCCTAACAACTAAATTCCAGAACACCATCGTTTTTAGGTGACATCGCATGTCCGAGAAGGTGTCACACTTGGGAACCAGGTTTTGGACATTTCAACATTCCACCACAGTTTAATACACATGCTAGGGTCCATTGCAATGTTTGGAGGTATTCCGATGTCCCGAAGTGCTTCTTCCTACAAAACCCTGATCCGTGGGACTGGATCGTCTACCCCCCTAGATGTTCTTATGAAAGGGGTATCCCGGTTGATTTCTCTCTTGGCTTGTGCTTGGTTGCGTTATAGGATAATTTCAAACCATGTTTGGGCAAAAGTTGTGACAAGATACAACCCGGTTTCACCGAAACGGGGAGTTCTTGGCCCCTAATTAACAATTAATTTCAGGATCTTCGTTTTTTGGGTGAAAGCGCATGTCTACAAAGGGGGTGAAACTTGGGTACTAGGTTTTGGACATTTCAGCATTCCACCACCGCACTTCAATACACATGCTAGGTTCCATTGCAAAGGTTTGTAGGTATTCTGATGCTCCAAAGAGCTTCTTCTAACGAAGCCCTAATTTGTGCGCCCCGGATCGTCTACCCCCTAGATGTTCTTCTGACAGGGGTAGCCCGATGAATTTTCCTCTTCGTTTGTGCTTGGTTGGGTCATAGTATAATTCCAAACCATGTTTAGGAACAAGTTTTGACAAGATCCAACCCGGTTTTACAGAAACGGGGAGTTCCCAGCCAATTAAATGCCAGAGTCTTATTTTTTCGGTGATAGTGCATGCCTACAAAGCGTATTACACTTGGGAACCATGTTTTGGACATTTCAGCATTCCACCGCACTTTAATATAATGCTAGGGTCCACTTTGAGGGTTTCAAGGTATTCCGATGCTCCGAGGCGCTTCTTCCTATGAAACCCTGATCTGTGGGCCCCAAATCGTCTACCCCCTAGATGTTCTTAGGAAAGGGGTAGCCCGGTGCATTTTTCTCTTGGTTTGTGCTTGTTTGGGTTACAGGATAATTCCAAAACAAGTTTGGGCACAAGTTGTTACAAGATCCAACCCGGTTTCACCGAAATGGGGAGTTCCCGCTCCCTAACAATTAAATTCCGGAACACCTTCGTTTTTTGGTGACATCGCATGTCCTAGGAGGGGTCACACTTGGGAACTAGGTTTTGGACATTTCAACATCCAACCACATTTTAGCACACATGCTAGGGTCCATTGAAAGGTTTGGAGGTATTCTGATGTCCCGAAGAGCTTCTTCCTACAAAACCCTGATCCGTGGGCCTGGATCGTCTACCCCCTAGATATTCTTATGAAAGGGGTAGCCCGGTGGATTTTTCTCTTGTTTTGTGCTTGGTTGGGTTATAGGAAAATTCCAAACCAAGTTTGGGCAAAAGCTGTAACAAGATCCAACCCGGTTTCACCGAAATGGGGAGTTCCCGCTCCCTAACAATTAAATTCCGGAACACCTTCATTTTTAGGTGACATCGCATGTCCGAGGAGGGGTCACACTTGATAACCAGGTTTTGGACATTTCAACATCCCACCACAGTTTAATACACATGCTATGGTCCATTGAAACGTTTGGAGGTATTCCGATGTCCCGAAGAGCTTCTTCCTACAAAACATTGATCCGTGGGCATGGATCATCTACCCCCCTTGATGTTCTTATGAAAGGGGTAGCCCGGTGGATTTTTCTCTTGGTTTGTGCTTGGTTACGTTATAGGATAATTCCAAACCATGTTTGGGCAAAAGTTGTGACAAGATCCAACCCGGTTTCACCGAAACGGGGAATTCTTGGCCCCCTAATTAACAATTAAGTTTCAGGATCTTCATTTTTTAGGTGATAGCGCATGTCTACAAAAGGGTGAAACTTGGGTACCAGGTTTTGGACATTTCAGCATTCCACCACCGCACTTTAATACACATGCTAGGGTCCATTTCAAAGGATTGTAGGTATTCCGATGCTCTGAATAGCTTCTTCTAACGGAACACTGATTTGTGGGCCTCAGATCGTCTACCCCCTAGATGTTCTTCTAACAGGGGTAGCCCGGTGGATTTTCCTCTTGGTTTGTGCTTGGTTGGGTTATAGGATAATTCCAAACCATGTTTGGGCACAAGTTGTGACATGATCCAACCCGGTCACCGAAACGGGGAGTTCCCAGCCCGTTAAAAATTAAGTTTCAGGATCTTCATTTTTAGGTAATAGTGCATGCCTACAAAGCGGGTTACACTTGGATACCATGTTTTGGACATTTCAGCATTCCACCACACGTTAATACACATGCTAGGTCCACTTCGAGGTTTGGAGGTATTCCGATGCTCCGAGGCGATTCTTCCTATGAAACCCTAAATCTATGGGACCCAGATCGTCTACCCCCTAGATGTTCTTAGAAAAGGGGTAGCCCGGTGGATTTTTCTCTTGGTTTGTTCTTGGTTGGGTTATAGGATAATTCGAAACCAAGTTTGGGCACAAGTTGTGACAAGACCCAACCCGGTTTCACCGAAATGGTGAGTTCCCGCTCCCTAACAATTCATTTTCGGAACACCTTCGTTTTTTGGTGACATCGCATGTCCGAGGAGGGGTCACACTTGGTAACTAGGTTTTGGACATTTCAACATCCAACCACAGTTTAATACACATGCTAGGGTCCATTGAAAGGTTTGGAGGTATTCCGATGTCCGGAAGAGCTTCTTCCTACAAAACCCTGATTCGTGGGCCTGGATCGTCTACCCCCTAGATGTTCTTATGAAAGGGGTAGCCCGGTGGATTTTTCTCTTGGTTTGTGCTTGGTTGGATAATTCTAAACCACGTTTGGGCATAAGTTGTGACAAGATCCAATCCGGTTTCACCGAAATGGGGAGTTCCCACTCCCTAACAATTAAATTCCGGAACACCTTCGTTTTTAGCTGACATCGCATGTCCGAGGAGGGGTCACACTTGATAACCAGGTTTTGGACATTTCAACATCCCACCATAGTTTAATACACATTCTAGGGTCCATTGAAAGGTTTGGAGGTATTCCGTTGTCCCGAAGAGCTTCTTCCTACAAAACCCTGATCCGTGGGCCTGGATCGTCTACCCCCTTGATGTTCTTATGAAACGGGTAGCCCGGTGGATTTTTCTCTTGGTTTGTGCTTGGTTGCATTATAGGATAATTTCAAACCATGATTGGGCACAAGTTGTGACAAGATCCAACCAGGTTTCACCAAAACGGGGAGTTCTTGGCCCCCTATTTAACAATTAAGTTTCAGGATCTTCGTTTTTTAGGTGATCGCGCTTGTCTACAAAAAAGTGAAACTTGGGTACCAGGTTTTGGACATTTCAGCATTCCACCACCGCACTTTAATACACATGCTAGGGTCCATTTCAAAGGTTTGTAGGTATTCCGATGCTCCGAATAGCTTCTTCTAACGAAATAATGATTTGTGGGCCTTGGATCGTCTACCCCCTAGATGTTCTTCTGACAGGGGTAGCCCGGTGGATTTTCATCTTGGTTTGTGCTTGGTTGGGTTATAGGATAATTCCAAACCATGTTTGGGCACAAGTTGTGACATGATCCAACCCGGTCACCGAAACGGGGAGTTCCCGGCCCGTTAAAAATTAAGTTTCAGGATCTTCATTTTTATGTAATAGCGCATGTCTACGAAGGGGGTGACACTTGGGTACTAGGTTTTCGACATTTAGCATTCCACCATACTTTAATACACATTATAGGGTCCACTGCAAGGGTTTAGAGGTATTCCGATGCTCCGAGGCGCTTCTTCCTATGAAACCCTGATCTATGGGCCCCAGATCATCTACCACGTAGATGTTTTTATGTAAGGGGTAGCCCGGAGGTTTTTTCTATTGGTTTGTGCTTGGTTGGGTTATAGGATAATTCGAACCATGTTTGGGCATAAGTTGTGACAAGATCCAACCCTGTTTCACCGAAATGGGGAGTTCCCGCCCCCTAACAATTAAATTCCAGAACACCTTCGTTTTTAGGTGACATCGCATGTACGAGAAGGTGTCACACTTGGGAACCAGGTTTTGGACATTTCAACATTCCACCACAGTTTAATACACATGCCAGGGTCCATTGCAAGGTTTGGACGTATTCCGATGTCCCGAAGAGCTTCTTCTACAAAACCCTGATCCGTGGGACTGGATCGTCTACCCCCTAGATGTTCTTATTTAAGGGGTATCCTGGTGGATTTTTCTCTTGGTTTGTGCTTGGTTGCGTTATAGGATAATTCCAAACCATGTTTGGGCACAAGTTGTGACAAGATCCAACTCGGTTTCACCAAAACGGGAGTTCTTGGCCCCCTAATTAACAATTGAGTTTCAAGATCTTTGTTTTTTAGGTGATAGATCATGTCTACAAAGGAGGTGAAACTTGGGTACCGGGTTTTGGACATTTCAGCATTCCACCACCGCACTTTAATACACATGCTAGGGTCCATTGCAAACGTTTGTAGGTATTTTGATGCTCCGAAGAGCTTCTTCTAACAAAGCCCTGATTTGTGGGCCCCGGATCGGCTACCCCCTAGATGTTCTTCTGACAGGGTAGCCTGATGGATTTTCCTCTTGGTTTTTGCTTGGTTGGGTCATAGGATAATTCCAAACCATGTTTGGGCACAAGTTGTGACAAGATCCAACCCGGTTTCACCGAAACGGGGAGTTCCCGGCCAATTAAATTCTAGGATCTTCTTTTTTCTCGGTGATAGTGCATGCATACGAAGCGGGTTACACTTGGGTACCATGTTTTGGGCATTTCAGCATTCCACCACACTTTAATACATATGCTAGCTTCCACTTCTAGAGTTTGGAGGTATTCTGATGCTCTGAGGCGCTTCTTCCTATGAAACCCTGATCTGTGGGCCCTAGATCGTCTACCCCCTAGATGTTCTTATGAAAGGGGTAGCCCGGTGAATTTTTCTCTTGGTTTGTGCTTGGTTGGGTTATAGGATAATTCCAACCATGTTTGGGTATAAACTGTGACTAGATCCAACCCGGTTTCACCGAAATGGGGAGTTCCCGCTCCCTAACTATTAAATTCTAGAACACTTTCGTTTTTAGGTGACATCGCATGTCCGAGGAGGGGTCACACTTGGGAACCAGGTTTTGGACATTTCAACATTCCACCACTGTTTAATACACATGCTAGGGTTCCATTTCAAGGTTTGGAGGTATTCCGATGTCCCAAAGAGCTTCTTCCTACAAAACCCTAATCCGTGAGCCTGGATCGTCTACCCCCCCTAGATGTTCTTATGAAAGGGGTAGCCCGGTGGATCTTTCTATTGGTTTCTGCTTAGTTGTGTTATAGGATTATTCCAAACCATGTTCGGGAACAAGTTGTGACAAGATCCAACCCGGTTTCACCGAAACGGGGAGTTCTTGGCCCCCTAATTAACAATTAAGTTTCATGATCTTTGTTTTTTAGTTGATAGCGCATGTCTACAAAGGGGGTGAAACTTGGGTACCAGGTTTTGGACATTTGCACATTCCACCACCGCACTTTAATACACATGCTAGGGTCCATTTCAAAGGTTTGTAGGTATTCCGATGCTCCGAAGAGCTTCTTTTAATGAAACCCTGATTTGTGGGCCCTGGATCGTCTACCCATAGATGTTCTTCTGACAGGGGTAGCCCGGTGGATTTTCCTCTTGGTTTGTCCTTGGTTGGGTTATAGGATAATTTCAAACCATGTTTGGGCACAATTTGCGACAAGATCCAAGTTTCACCGAAACTAGGAGTTCTCGGCCCCCTAATAAGTAAATTTCTAGAACTCCTTCATTTTTAGGTGACATCACATGTCTGTGAAGGGGTCACACTTGGGAACCAGTTTTTGGACATTTCAGCATTCCACCACACTTTATTACACATGCTAGGTTCCATTGCATGGTTTGTAGGTATTCCGATCCCCCGAAAAGCTTCTTCCTACAAAACCTGATTTGTGCGCCTCGATCGTCTACCCCCCTAGATTTTCTTATGAAAGGGGTAGCCCGGTGGATTTTCCTCTTGGTTTGTGCTTGGTTGGGTCATAGGATAATTCCAAACCATGTTTGGGAACAAGTTGTGACAAGATCCAACCCTGTTTCACCGAAACGGGGAGTTCCCGTCTAATTAAATTCCAGGATCTTCGTTTTTTGGTGATAGTGCATGCCTACAAAGCGGGTTACACTTGGGTACCATGTTTTGGACATTTCAGCATTCCACCACACTTTACACATGCTAGGGTCCATTTTAAGGGTTTGGAGGTATTTCGATGCTCTGAGGCGCTTCTTCCTATGAAACCCTGATCTGTGGGCCTAGAATCGTCTACCCCTAGATTTTCTTATGAAAGGGGTAGCCTGATGGATTTTCCTCTTGGTTTGTTCTTGGTTGGGTCATAGGATAATTCCAAACCATGATTGGGCACAAGTTGTGACAATATCCAACCCGGTTTCACCAAAACTGGGAGTTCCCGGCCCCCTATCAATTAAGTTTCAGGATCTTCGGTTTGAGGTGACATCGCATGGCTATGAAGGGGTCACACTTGGTAACCAGGTTTTTGACATTTCAAAATTCCACCACATTTTAATACTCATGCTAGGGTCCATTGCAAGGTTTGGAGGTACTTCGATGCCCTGAAGAGGTTCTTACTAGAAAACCCTGATCCGTGGTCCTGGATCGTCTACCCCTAGATGTTCTTATGAAAGGGGTAGCATGGTGGATTTTTCTCTTGGTTTGTTCTTGGTTGGGTTATAGGATAATCCCAAACCATGTATGGGCACAAGTTTTTACATGATGCAACACGGTTTCACCAAAACGGGGAGTTCCCGATCCGTTAACAATTAAGTTTCAGGATCTTCGTTTTTAGGTAATAGCGCATGTCTATGAAGGGGGTGACATTTGGGTACTAGTTTTTGGACATTTTAGAATTCCACCATACTTTAATACGCATGCTAGGGTCCACTGCAAGGGTTTGGAGGTATTTCGATGCTCCGAGGCGCTTCTTCTTATGAAACCTTGATCTGTGGGCCCCAGATCGTCTACCCCCTAGATGTTCTTATGAAAGGGGTATCCCGGTGGTTTTTTCTCTTGGTTTGTGCTTGGTTGGGTTATAGGATAATTCGAACCATGTTTTGGCATAAGTGGTGACAAGATCCAACCCGGTTTCACCGAAATGGGGAGTTCTCGCCCCCTAACAATTAAATTCCAGAACACATTCGTTTTTAGGTGACATCGCATGTCTGAGAAGGGGTCACACTTGGGAACCAGGTTTTTGACATTTCAACATTCCACCACAGTTTAATACACATGATAGGGTCCATTGCAAGGTTTGGAGGTATTCCGATGTCGCGAAGACCTTCTTCCTACAAAACCCTGATCCGTGGGCCTGGATCGTCTACCCCCTAGATGTTCTTCTGAAAGGGGTAGCCCGGTGGATTTTTCTCTTGGTTTATGCTTGGTTGCGTTATAGGATAATTCCAAACCATGTTTGGGCACAAGTTATGATAATATCCAACCCGGTTTCACCGAACGGGGAGTTCTTGGCCCCCTAATTAACAATTAAGTTTCAGGATCTTCGTTTTTTAGGTGATAGCGCATGTCTACAAAGGGGTCAAACTTGGGTACCAGGTTTTGGACATTTCAGCATTCCACCAACGCACTTTAATACACATTCTAGGGTCCATTGCAAAGGTTTGTAGGTATTCCGATGCTCCGAAGAGCTTCTTCTAACGAAACCCAGATTTGTGGGCCCCAGATCGTCTACCCCCTAGATGTTCTTCTGACAGGGGTAGCCCGGTGGATTTTCCTCTTGGTTTGTGCTTGGTTGGGTCATAGGATTATTCCAAACCATGTTTGGGCACAAGTTGTGACAATATCCAACCCGGTTTCACCGAAACGGGGAATTCCGAGCCAATTAAATTCTAGCATCTTATTTGTTTGGTGATAGTGCATGCCTACGAAGCGGGTTACACTTGGGTAACATGCTTTGGACATTTCAGCATTACACCACACTTTAATACACATTCTAGGGTCCATTGCAAGGGTTTGGAGGTATTCCAATGCTCCGAGGAGCTTCTTCCTATGAAACCCTGATCTGTGGGCCCAGAATTGTCTACCACCTAGATGTTCTTATGAAAGAGGTAGCCCGGTGGATTTTTCTCTTGTTTGTGCTTGGTTGGGTTCTAGGATAATTGCAAACCATTTTGGGCACAATTTGTGACAAGATCCAACTCGGTTTCACCGAAACTGGAGTTCTCGGCCTCTAATAATTAAATTTCTAGAACACCTTTGTTTTTAGGTGACATCACATGTCTGCGAAGGGGTCACACTTGGGAACCAGTTTTTGTTCATTTCAGCATTCCACCACACTTTAATACACCTGCTAGCGTCCATTGCGAGGTTTGTAGTTATTCCGATCCCTGAAGAGCTTCTTCCTACAAAACCCTGATCCGGGGGCCTTGATTGTCTACCCCCCTAGATTTTCTTATGAAAGGGGTAGCCCGGTGGATTTTCCACTTGGTTTGTGCTTGGTTGGGTCATAGGATAATTCCAAACCATGATTGGGCACAAGTTGTGACAAGATCCAACCCGTTTTCACCGAAACGGGGAGTTCCTGGCCAATTAAATTCCAGGATCTTCGTTTTTTCGGTGATAGTGCATGCCTACGAAGCAGGTTACACTTGAGTACCATGTTTTGGACATTTCAGCATTCCACCACAGTTTAATACACATGCTAGTGTCCGTTTCAAGGGTTTGGAGGTATTTCGATGCTCCGAGGCGCTTCTTCCTATGAAATCCTAATCTATGGGCCCATAATCGTCTACCCCTAGACGTTCTTATGAAAGGGATAGCCCGTTGGATTTTTATCTTGGTTTGTTCTTGGTTGGGTTATAGGATAATTGCAAACCATGTATGGGAACAATTTGTGACAAGATCCAACCCAGTTTCACCGAAACGGGGAGTTCTCGGCCCCCTAATAATTAAATTCCAGAACTCCTTTGTTTTTAGGTGACTTCACATGTCTGAGAAAGGGTCACACTTGGGAACTAGGTTTTCGACATTTCAACATTCCACTACAATTTAATACATATTCTAGGGTCCATTGCAAGGTTTGTAGGTATTCCGATCGCCCGAAGAGCTTCTTCCTACAAAACTGATCTATGGGCCTCGATCGTCTACCCCCTAGATGTTCTTATGAAAGGGGTAGCCCGGTGGATTTTCCTCTTGGTTTGTTATTGGTTCGGTCATAGGATAATTCCAAACCATGTTTAGGCACAAGTTGTGAAAAGATCCAACCTGGTTTCACCGACACGGGGACTTCCCGGCCAATTAAATTACAGGATCTTCGTTTTTTCGGTGATAGTGCATGCCTACGAGTCGGGTTACACTTGGGTACCATGTTTTGGACATTTCAGCTTTCCACCACACTTTTATACACATGCTAGAGTCCATTGAAAGGGTTTGGAGGTATTCCCATGCTCCGAGGAGCTTCTTCCTATGAAATCCTGATCTCTGGGCCCAGAATCGTCTACCCCTAGATGTTCTTATGAAAGGGGTAGCCCGGAGGATTTTTCTCTTGGTTTGTTCCTGGTGAGTTATAGGATAATTGCAAACCATGTATGGGCACAATTTGTGACAAGATCCAACCCAGTTTCACCGAAATGGGGAGTTCCCGACTCCCTAATAATTAAATTCCAGAACACCTTCGTTTTTAGGTGACTTCGCATGTCTGAGAAGGGGTCACACTTGGGAACCAGTTTTTGGACATTTCAACATTCCAGTACACTTTAATGCACACTCTAGGGTCCATTGCAAGGTTTGGAGGTACTCCGATGTCCCGAAGAGCTTCTTCCTACAAAACCGATCTGTAGGCCGGGATCGTCTACCCCCTAGATATTCTTATGAAAGGGGTAGCCCGGTGGATTTTCCTCTTGGTTTTTGCTTGGTTGGGTCGTAGGATAATTCGAAACCATGTTTGGGCACAAGTTGTGACCAGATCCAACCCGGTTTCACCGAAATGGGGAGTTCTCGGCCCCTAACAATTAAGTTTCAGGATCTTCGGTTTTAGGTGACATCGCATGTCGGCGAAGGGGTCACACTTGGGAACCAGGTTTTGGACATATCAAAATTCCATCACACTTTAATACACATGCTAGGGTCCATTGCAAGGTTTGGAGGTACTCCGATGCCCCGAAGAGATTCTTCCTACAAAGCCCATACCTGGATCGTGTACCCCCTAGATGTTCTTATGAAAGGGGTAGCATGGTGGATTTTTCTCTTAGTTTGTGATTGGTTTGGTTATAGGTTAATTCAAAAACCATGTATGGGCACAATTTGTGACATGATCCAACCCAGTTTCACGGAAACGGGGGAGTTCCCGGCCCGTTAACAATTAAGTTTCCGGATCTTCTATTTTAGGTAATAGCGCATGTCTACGAAGGGGGTCACACTTGGGTACTAGGTTTTGGACATTTCAGCATTCCACCATACTTTAATACACATGTTAGTGTCCACTTCAAGGGTTTGGAGCTATTCCGATACTCCGAGGCGCTTCTTCCTATGAAACACTAATATGTGGGCCCCAGATCGTCTACCCCCTAGATGTTCTTATGAAAGGGGTACCCCGGTGGATTTTTATCTTGGTGTGTTCTTGGTTGGGTTACAGGATAATTGCAAACCATTTTTGGGCACAATCTGTGACAAGATCCACCCAGTTTCACCGAAACTGGGAGTTGTCGGCGCCCTAATAATTAAATTTCCAGAACACCTTCGTTTTTAGGTGACATTGCATGTCTGCGAAGGGGTCACACTTGGGAACCAGATTTTGTACATTTCAACATTCCACCACACTTTATTACACATGCTAGGTTCCATTGCATGGTTTGGAGGTATTCTGATCCCCCGAAGAGCTTCTTCCTACAAAACCGTGATCCGTGGCCTAGAGCGTCTACCCCCCTAGATGTTCTTATGGAAGTGGTAGCCTGGTGGATTTTCCTCTTGGTTTGTGCTTGGTTGGTTCATAGGATAATTCTAAACCATGTTTGGGCACAAGTTGTTACAAGATCCAACCCGGTTTCACCGAATCGGGGAGTTCCAGGCCCCCTAACAATTAAGTTTCAGGATCTTCGGTTTTAGGTCACATCACATGTCTGCGAAGGGGTCACACAATGGAACAAGGTTTTGGACATTTCAAAATTCCCCCACACTTTAATACACATGCTAGGGTCCATTGCAAGGTTTGGAGGTACTCCGATGTCCCGAAGAGCTTCTTCCTACAAAACCCTGATCCGTGGGCCTGAATCGTCTACCCTCCTAGATGTTCTTATGAAAGGGGTAGCCTGGTGCATTTTTCTCTTGGTTTGTGCTTGGTTGGGCTATAGTATAATTCCAAACAATGTCTAGGAACAAGTTGTGATATGATCCAACCCGATTTCACCGAAACGGGGAGTTCCTGGCCCGTTAACAATTAAGTTTCAGGATCTTCATTTTTAGGTAATAGCGCATGTCTACTAGGTTTTGTACATTTTAGCATTCCACTATACTTTAATACACATTCTAGGGTCCACTTCCAGGGTTTGGAGGTATTCCGATGATCCGAGGCGCTTCTTCCTATGAAACCCTGATCTGTGGGCCCCAGATCGTCTACCCCTTAGATGTTCTTATGAAAGGGGTAGCCCGGTGGTTTGTTCTCTTGGTTTGTGCTTGGTTGGGTTATAGGATAATTCCAACCATGTTTGGGCATAAGTTGTGACAAGATCCAACCCAGCTTCACCGAAATAGGGAGTTCCGGCCCCCTAACAATTAAATTCCAGAACACCTTCGTTTTTAGGTCACATCGCATGTCTGAGAAGGGGCCACACTTGGGGACCAGGTTTTGGACATTTCATCATTCCACCACACTTTAATACACATTCTAGGGTCCATTGCAAGGTTTGGAGGTATTCCGATCCCCCGAAGAGCTTCTTCCTACAAAAACCTTATTCGTGGGCCTGTATCGTCTACCCCCTACATGTTCATATGAAAGGGGTAGCCCGGTGCATATTCCTCTTGGTTTGTTTATGGTTGGGTCATAGCATATTCCCGGCCAATTAAATTCCAGGTGCTTGGTTGGGTTATAGAATCGTCTACCATGTTTGGGCAAGTTTCAGGATCTTCGGTTTGAGGTGACATTGCATGTCTGAGAAGGGGTCAAACTTGGGAACCAGGTTTTGGACATTTCAACATTCCACCACACTTTAATTCACATTGTAGGGTCCATTGCAAGGTTTGGAGGTATTCCGATGTCCCGAAGAGCTTCTTCCGACAAAACCGATGTTCTTATCAAAGGGGTAGCCCGGTGGATTTTCCTCTTGGTTTGTGCTTGGTTGGGTCATAGGATAATTCCAAACCATGTTCGGGCACAAGTTGTGACAAGATCCAACTCGGTTTCACCGAAACGGGGAGTTCCCGGCCCCCTAACAATTAAGTTTCAGGATCACTAATGCAAACCGCCCTATGTGTCCCAGTTGGTAAGGGGCTTTGGTCCCGGTTCCCCAACCGGGACGGGGCAATCGGGACTAAAGCCCTAACATTTGGTCCCGGTTGCCCCACCAACCAGGACAAAAGAGCGTACACGTGGCCGCTGCTCAGTGCGAGGGGGAGGAGCAACCGTCCCGGTTAGTAACACGAACCGGGAAAAATAACTCTCTGCCGTGGCAGAGAATTCATTTTGGCAACCTTTTTTGCCGTGGAAGTATTTTGGCAACTTTTTTGCCGCGTCAAGAATTCATTTATGTTATTTTATTTTTTATTTAGTGTTTTGCACTCATCAATGAAGGAACCATTATATTACACAAGATCATCATGACAATATAGATCCAAGTGTCGAACATATTACATTCGATACACGGAGTTCATGCACTACATAAAAAATAAGCTATTTGTACAATCCCTATTGGATATACACACCCGAATAGTATTCTCCTTTCGGGTCTAGGACTTCTGCATCCAAGAATCCTGCCAATTCCTCCTGAATTGCTCGTATGCGATCCTTTGGCAGAATACCGTCCCGTAGACGTTCGATCTGATTTATAAAAGGAGTCAACCTATATGAATGAAACTAAACACAATTTGATGGTAATTAAAAACTATAGAAATTGTTTACGTACGTTAAGTTGCTCTAAATTTCTCCCCTTCTCACAGCACGTTTGACGGATGAACTCGCAAACATAGTATCCACATAAATTGTTCCCTCGTCCCTGCGTCAGGCACTTTACAAGAACATAGTTCAATCAAAATAGTAATCAAGCATGATAATAACGGTATCAAAACTAGAATCAAAGAGATGCGCAGATATAGCTAGTGGTGCTTACATATAGTGGTTTAAATGTAAGCTCCTCTTTCTAAACAACCCTAGCCTTCTTAGTGAACCGTTTCCAACCGCTGCCCGGCGAAGAAAACGAATAAAAGAAGTTATTAATTACTTGATATCATAAAATTCACGAACGTTGCTGATATAGTGTCATAATGTTTAGAATTACCGCTGGAGAAGCATTTGCATGTCCTTCCACGTCTCAAGGGGTTTATGTTTCGAGTCCATGACTAGTACACGCCCTTTGTCAGGTTGAATGATTAACAGAATATAGTGCAAGATGCACATGCGTAACTAATCAATTATGTACTTAATGTCGAGTAAGCGAAATAGAAATTGTATACAAGACAATAACACTCACTCGAAGTTGTAAGGAAATAGTATTTCCCTTATAGTTTCTTGAAACCTTAACACATGTACGATATTATCCTCCGTACCCTGGGGGTTTGTTTTGAGTTTAGCTTGATGAGCCCAATATGGGTCAATGAACCCAATGTCATAGATTTGTCCTCTACTGCATTCGAGGATCTTCATTCTGCATATTACACTATGATTATATTCATGCAATAAACAAGGTGAGATAGCTAGAGACTAAATTAATTACAGAATTAGTACTTACAAACAATAGGCACTGATGATCGATTTGTCCAGGGCGTCTTGATTGAATAATTGAAATAGTTCAACAAATTCAATGGATATCATGTCATCTATTTCTTTCCCATAATGCTTTTTTGTAACCCTCAGCATTATCCAGTTAGCCCCGGCCTTTGTGGCATGCATGTACCAGTTATGCAATCTTCGCATTTTTGTTGGAAGATTATTTACCTCCTCAGGTTTGACGAGAGGTTTGCCGTACTGGTATTTGTATGCTACTTCACCCACGGGGAAGTATTATAACTGGGATAAGTAGTGGGCAATACTCATACCTTCAGCAGCGGCAGCTTTTCTCCATATTGTGCAACTACATCTAGATCATACTACTCTTCAGCCGCATATTTGCTTGACCCCACATTGGTATGGGAAACCACCTTGAGAGGGGCGCAAGATTGTTTTGCTTGTTCTCCGAGCTGGGCAACAGATTTCACGCTTGCATCAGTACTGCTCTTCGACAGTTGTTGTGCCGCATGTGACTTGAGAATAGAGCGCTCATAGTCTGATGACAGCTTTGGCTCGGGTTGGTGAAGGGCCTTTAGCATTTTGAACACTCGGGCCTTTTCTTCTTTGGTGCTGGGGAACTCTGGATCTTTCAGCCGCCTCAGCTTAGCGAAAAACACTGTCGTTTCCGCCTCAACGATCACCGTAGTCTCCTCTTCAGTATAGTCATAAGCTCTCTTGGAAGGAACCGTTGGTACTTTTGGAAGAGGCTCTTGTTTACGTGTCGGCAATCGCTTACCACTCCGTAGAGTAGCGGTGTTACGCTTACGCTTTTTTCATGAGGCGCCGGCGATGGCTGCCGCGGCGATGGCTGCGCCGGAGACTGGTGAGGCGACGGAGACGGGTGAGGCAACGAAGCTGGGTGAGGCGACGAAGACGGCTGCCATGGCAGCGACGACCGCGCTGGAGACGGGTGTGGCGACGGAGAAGATGGCCTTGACGTGTGATTTTGAAGCACGATACATTCCTTTGGCCATAGAATTGTGACGTTTGTTGCTTCTCCCAGTTCAGTCACATCCCCTTCACCTGCAGGGTAGTCAAGCTTCAAACCTTGAAAGGTGGGCATGATTTCATCCACCCCGACAACAGCGTAGCCCTGTGGAACCGGACGACAATGGTAAGTTCGTGTGGGTCCAATTGGTAAGGCATAGCCGACCGCCACCTTCATTGATATGTTCACAACTTTGACATGTAGCTCGCAGTGTGTCATCTGTGTGATATCATCCATTGTATAACAAAAACGAGCCATCGTCGGTGCACCATCGTCATTGTCATCACTCGGGACCTCGGTGGAAGCCACACTGCTTTTTCGATTATTCGATAGGCCGGTAGCATCGAATGCAGGTTCTACCACCATGTGCTGCTGAGATGGGCCAAGTGTGTTAATTTGATCTTAATGTTGCTTTATTCGTTCTTCAATTATACGCATTCGCTATTTCTGAATATCTGCTTCAACTTCCACCTTGTCCTTTCTCCTCTTACGGCCTCTATCAGGATATTTCTTCCTCTCTTCGGGAAACCCAGTCCTCCATTGTTGGGAGCCCATTGTGCCTCGTGTTCGTCCATCATGTTCCTTATTTCCAAGGGAGAGCGTGACCTCATCATTCTCTCTATCGGGAATGAAGTCCCCATCTTTAACAGCCTTTACTGCGTTTCTCATCTTCTCGATTGGCAAGGGGTCTTCTTTATGTCGTATGTTATATATACACTTCCCTTCCGAGTTCAACATGCCCCCATGCCCGTAAAACCAATTCTTTGCACGTTCGATCCAATCGTCTGTCTCTGGGATGATCTTTTTAGCACGCAGTTCATCCTCAAGTTTCTTCCACTTAGGAATGTCAGCCTTGTAACCACCTTTCCCCATAGTATGGTGATACTTCTTGATAGCAGCATTCAACTTATTCGTTGCAGACATTTTCTTAGCTTTTTCTGATGTCTTGTAATTCATAAACTCAGCCCAGAATGGTTTTATCTTCTGAAACTGAATCTTCTCAAAATCCGGAGTCTTCTCTTTCACGACATAATCAAGGTGCAATCTTTTATTCCAGTTGGTGAAACACTGGGCCATCTTCTTCATATCCCACTCCCTGACCTTCATCTCCATGGATTTCGCATGTTCTAAGGCGTCCTCAACTGGATCCTCCGCATTCGGATCCAACTCTATCTTCGGTAGTTTGAAATTAAGCATGAGCCTATTCCACAGTAAATCTTTGGCCATGTTAGGGAGATATAAACATGTTCCCTCTTCTTCCGCATCAGCATGCCTATTCCAATTTCGAATGGTGATCGGGATGAAGTCCCTAACGATTACTCCGCATTGTTCCACAAATTTGTTTGCGACCACAAGGCGAGCCGTCGGTTTGCCGTCTTCACCGATATCTTCGATCCTGAACCTCTCATGGTCTTCCAACTTTTTGGTTGTACCTCGTCCGCTCTTTTCAATAGATTTGTTCGATCTGGAGGGCTAAAAGAAGAAAGATCATCGTTACTATTTCTATATAGATAGCAGATGATTAATTAATGAATTAATTATATTACATGCATCTCGCCGGAGCGGTCGTCTCTCGATCATACAAGGCATCGCCTTCTCCCTCGCGTAAGGCATCACCTTCAACCAAAAACAAGTCGTCTCTTCCGGCAAAAAGAGGATCACCCTCACCGGAGTTGTTCAGAAACGTCAATACATCTAAATTTTCTTCCCCGCGGATCACACCTTGGATCAACTCTTCCTTTTCTTCTTCTCTGTCGTGTGGGTTCATATTTGCTGCATAGGTGGAAAAATGGATAAGTCAAAGAGGCTAAGGGAGAATGTTATGTAGGGTGTTGAGAGATATAAACCCTAATTCGGAGAAACCCTAATATATACATACACAATAATAAAAATGAAGAGAAACCCTAAACCCTAACCCTAGCTGCAAAAGGGAAACTATGTAGTAGACAGGTAACACTAGCTACTGACAAAAGACCACATTGGAATCATATGCATCATAGCGAGAAAATAGATAGTTTGTAATAGGTTCAGAATGAGAGGCTACGCTTGCCTTGTCCTTTAGTAGACAGGTATGGATCTTCGTTGTCGTTGACTTTGGCCTCGGGCTTGGATCCTATCGCGAAGAACCAATACTGGATAGGAAGGCAACAATCAAGACATGGCATAATATAATGCACAATCAATATGTACGACATGTCAAAATTAGAGATTCTACACTAACCCTACGTGCAACATCGATTTAAGAATGTTCGTGATGCCCTGGTAAAGGTACACCGTCGAACCCACATGTACTTAAGAGGGTTCGATGTTTCTTTAGATAAACTAGGGTTTTGCATTACTTGAAAATGTATGATGACATCTTAAATAGGTAGAACTCATTTTTCTAAAAAAAATGACATATTATTCATATTTTTCTGATTAAATATGAATTAGTTATGAATTTTCCAAGTTTATAACAATTTTTGCCATTTTATAACTCATCCTGACGTCATCGTCTTGGTTAAATACTTTTATTACCGCACCCTAATCTACCCACAAACGCTGACGGGTGGGACCTGGGCCATGTCGGCTTGCCATCGTCGCAAGGCATGCCACATCGACGCCCACGCGGCAGCCCACGTCTGCCTCCAAGTCGGACTCGCCGGCGGGAGCGGAAGAAAGTCATCTCGCGCCGCCACCGCACATCTCGTGCCGCCGCACATCTCGTGCCGCCGCACATCCCGCGCCACCGCTGCACCCACCCAGGATTTTCCCATCGGTGCCTGACCGCGTCGGCAGGGGGAGGGGGAGGAGGGTGAGGACGGAGGCAGGATGGAGAGGGGGAGGACAGATGCAGGCCGTACCTTCTGGTGGCCGGTGACGACGCGCAACGGCAGTCGTTGGAGGTGGTGGCACTGCTGGCCGAAGAGGAGGACGACAACGCACAGGCAGCCTGACGGCGGGGCGGCGGCACGGGCAGCTTGACGAAGCGGCGGCGCTGATGACCACGGACAGCCTGACGGTGGGGCGGCGGTGCGGGCTGCCTGGCGGTGGGGCGGAGGCATCCTTGTGCTCTGTGTGCGCGCGTCGGAGTTGCAGAGATTGGAGATGGGAAGAAAAGGAAGAGGCACGTCGTGTATAAAGGGGAGGGAGAATACGTCCCGGTTGGAGCCCTAAAGGATCATACGTCCCGCTTAGAGCCACCAACCGGGACGTATACTCCAGTTTTTTTTTCATATTTTGGGCTGATTCCAAGCAGCATACACACAGGCCTTTAGTCCCGGTTGGTGGCTCCAACCGTGACGTATGACCCTGTTTTCAAAAAAATTCACGAATTATCTCTTTGTTCCCGCCTTATTTTTTATTTTGGGGTTTAAATTTCTAATGTTTTTTAAATGATAATTAATTTGGAATTTAGAAAAACTTTAAACATAAAAAGTGTTTGAATTTGAATAACCAATTCAAAAACATTTTGTGTTTTTAAAAATAATTAATGTAACATTTTAAACTATGAACCATTTAAAATTAAAAATGAATTAACTTATATTTTTTATATATTAATTTGGAATTTAGAAAAACTTTAAACATAAAAAGTGTTTGGATTTGAATAACTAATTAAAAACCATTTTTTGAATTTAGAAAAATAATTAATGTAACCATTTAAACTATGAACCATTTAAAATTAAAATGAATTAACTTATATTTTTTGAATATTAATTGGGAATTTAGAAAAACTTTAAATATAAAAAGTGTTTGGATTTGAATAACTAATTCAAAACTATTTTCTGTTTTTAAAAATAATTAATGTAATCATTTAAAATTAAAAATGAATTAACTTATATTTTTAGAATATTAATTTGGAATTTAGAAATACTTTAAACATAAAAAGTGTTTGGATTTGAATAACTAATTCAAAACCATTTTCTATTTTTAAAAATAATTAATGTAACCATTTAAAATTAAAAATTAATTAACTTATTTTTTTATATTAATGGGCGGGAAGAAAATTTTATTATGTTAGAACTGGAATTAAACTACATAACGCAACTAACACTAAGTTACATAAAGCACGACTGAAGATTAAGATACATAGAAGAACTAAAAATTAAGATACATGGCCAGATTAAGTCACAATCGGCCGAACTTGTTTTGCAATATTGGAGTGATTCAGTCATGCTCCTTCCTACACATGTAATACTCGCCACTTTAGTCGTCATACTCGCCGCGGCCATCGTCGGGGTCACCATAGTTGATCCTTGAAGGCTGAGTACGGGTGGACTGGACTTGAGGATAGCACAGGCGGGGGTTAGAGTCGGCGGTCGTGTCGTAGGCCATGACACTCTAGAGAGTCCAGCCGCGCCACCACAGCCGACGGCCGGCCTCATTGAAGTTCGGAGGAGGTGGGCCGTCCTCCTCATGCCTGGCGAGAGCCCTCTCACGCTGATCCCCGAAGAAAGCATCCCAAGTCGGGAAATAGTCGGATGCCAATTGGGATTCCTCCGCTGCTCCGGCGTGAGCTCGAAGTAGTAGTGGTTCGTGATGGCCATCCGGCGCGCCACACCTAGAGGGACAAGAGAAACCGGCACGCCTTTGGTGCTCAGCATCCAGCCGACGGGGATGCAGTAGCCCGGCGGGCAGGGGTAGTTCGAGGCGCAAAGCGCCTCTGCCTCCCTTAGTCGTATGGTGGAAGCCATGGGAAAGAGTGATGAGGTTGCAGATATGAGTCTAGAGATGTGCAATGACAATGGAGGCCAATCCTACATATATGTAGTGATAAATGGCGGGAAGAAAACTGCGGGAAGAAATGGCGGGAAGAGAAATAGCAGGAAGAGAAATGGCGGGAAAAAACTGCGGGAAGAAATCACGGGAAGAAATGGCGGGAAGAAACTTGGGTTTAGGGTTTATGGTTTAGGGTTTAGGGTTTAGGGCTAGATATGTCCCGGTTGGGAGATAGTCCATGTAAGGTGGTCTAGTATTTTCGAAAAATAGGACGGTCGCATTCTGAAACAGCATTTTGGTGGTTACTTCACAAAACGACCCGTTTTTTGCGCTCGGAAAATAGAAAATGGCTTTTCTGTGCGACGAAAAGGAAAACTTCCTCTTGCAACATTGTTCTCCATACCAATTTCCACATGCATGCATAATATGGGCACAACATCACAAACTATGCCGTGATTCAGCACATAACATCGGTCATTTGGACCGAAAGCCGTGAAACCTCGAACATGATAGGTCATTTTGTGAAGGTTTTTTCGAGACATGATCCATATACCAAGTCTGGTATTTTGGCTTGCAACTATGTCACATAATATGACACCGCACGGAGGATTTACATTATTCGGACTTTTTTGAATTTCTTATGCCCGTTTTGAATTTTTTGAATTTCTAACTATGGTCGAACCGGCGTGCATGAAGATAGGAGACGAGCATCGTTAGAAATTGCATTGGATCTCTGAATAAACCACATATTGCGAGTCTAAAAATGATTTTTTCAAAAAATCTCGGGCGTTAGATCATGTACCTGTAGTACAAACTAGACCCACTTCCGGCAGATTCGGCAGACATTTGTCCTTTTTACCCGGGATGGACGAAAAGGTTTGAGATGTCCCGGTTGGGAGATAGTCCATGTAAGGTGGTCTAGTATTTTAGAAAAATGGGACGGTAGCATTCCGAAACAACATTTTGGTGGTTACTTCACAAAACGACCCGTTTTTTGCGCTCGGAAAATGGAAAATGGCATTTCCGTGCGACGAAAAGGAAAACTTCCTCCTGCAACATTGTTCTCCATACCAATGTACACATGCATGCATAATATGGGCACAACATCACAAACTATGCCATGATTCAGCACATAACATCGGTCATTTGGACCGAAAGCCATGAAACCTCGAACATGATAGGTTCATCTTTAGTCCCGGTTGGAGGGATTTCGACAGGCTGGGCCAGGCAGCACTAATGATAGGGATGAGTGTGGACATTATGTCAGGCGGCTTGTACCTTGTCCCGGATGGTGTCACCAACCGGGACTAAAGATGAACCTTTAGTCCCGGTTGGAGACACCAACCGGGACAAAACTTGAGTCAGCACTAATAATAGGAGTGAGTGTCGACATTATGCCGAGCTTCTTATACTATAAATAGGAATCCTTGTGAGTCCAGTCCTCTAGCCAGATTGAGGCATCTCCAATATGGTTTTCGAGAGTAGGGACACCACTACGACCAGGTTTAGGTAGATTCCGCCGGATCCCAGTCCTTCGGCATCTCCAAGAAACTGGTCATAGAGGCACTCCCTAATATGTGAAATTAGTTAGCTCCTAGGTGTGTTGATCTAGTTAGAGAAGTTACAAGCTGCAAGATGGTGTGCGAGAGCAGGGACACCACTACGGCTAGTTTGAGGGAGATGCCATCGGAGCTCAATCCTCCAGCATCTCCAACAAACTGGTCATAGAGGCACTCCCTAATATGTGACCACGCGCATTTGGAGATCAGATCTTAATGGTAAGTACGAATCGGGACAACTTCTTCATGGTTCGGGAAAGTATTTCTACAAATTGGGACTAAAGGCCCCCTTTAGTCCCGGTCCAGCCACAAAACGGGACTAAAACTCAAGACATTTATTAATATTAAAAACTGAGACTAAAAAACCGGGACTAAAGGACCCCCTATATATAGTCTCGGTCAAGCCACAAACCGGGACTAACATTGAATACATTTATTCAACTTGGAAAATTGCAAACATCATAAAATATCCTTCACAAAATGAGCTATCATGTCTCATGGCATTTAGGTTCACAATATGCAGCCGACTGGCCAGACATGAACTAGAGGTAAACAATATGAGCATGAACTTCTTGGCGTATGTCCTTCCTTATGATCGCTTCAGACGTAACCATGGAGCATCTTCTTTACTTAACGGAATGCTTGGGTCAGTTTTCACTGTGAAGGGCGGAATTTCATCAAACTTATTATAATCTTCTGACATGTCTATCTTGTCCTTGATTCCCACGATTTTTATTTTCCCTGAAAGAACTATGTGACGCTTTGGCTCATCAGATGTATTCGTTTGCATATTTTTCTTTTTTCGGTCTGGAGGACATGTCCTTCACATAGAAAACCTGAGACACATCATTGGCTAAGACGAATGGTTCATCTCTATAACCAAGATTGTTGAGATCCACTGTTGTCATTCCATACAGTTGGTCTATTTTTACCCCTTCCCCATTCAGGTTTACCCATTTGCAGTGAAACAAAGGGACCTTAAAAGACACTCCATAGTCTAGTTCCCATATCTCCTTTATGGAACCATAGTATGTGTTCTTTTGCCCATTCTCGTCCATTGCATCAAAGCGGACACCACAATTTTGGTTGGTGCTCTTTTTATCTTGGGCGATCGTGTAGAATGTATTCCCATTTATTTCATACCCTTGGAAATTCAATATAGTAGAACATGGTGACGCGGCCAACAAGTATAGTTGATCTCCAACAGTGGTGTCATTCAAGAGATGTGTCCGCATCCAACCACCAAAAGACTTCATGTGTTCATCTTTAATCCACGAGTCAGGCTTCCCTGGGTTTTTGGAGCGTACAATATTCTTGTGTTCCTCGATATATGGAGCTGCCAAGGTGAAATTATGTAGAACTATGTAGTGTGCTTTAGTGAAAGAATCCCCGTCCCTACATATCATTGCTTTCTTTCCCAGCGCGCCTTTTCCACTTAGTCTTCCCTCATGTCGCGAGTCAGAAACATCAATCGGATTAAGGTCAGGAATAAAGTCAACACAAAACCCAATGACCTCCTTTGTTCCATATCCCTTGGAGATGCTTCCATGGTTATGAACATATTTCTTTAAGACTGCCATGAACCTCTCAAAGTGGAACATATTGTGCAGAAATACAGGACCGAGAATGGCAATCTCTTCCACTAGGTGAACCAGGATATGCGTCATAATATTGAACAAGGATGGTAAGAACACCAACTCAAAACTAACAAGACATTGTACCACATCCTTCTGTAACCTTGGCATAATATCTAGATTGATTACCTTATCAGATATTGCATTGAGGAATGCACATAGCATCACAATGAATACTTGAACATTTTCCGGTAGAAGCCCCCTCAATGCAATCGGAAGCAACTGTGTCATAATCACGTGACAGTCATGAGACTTCAGTTTTTGGAAAAAAAATTCTGCCATATTTATTATCCCCTTTATATTAGATGAGAATCCAGACAGCACCTTGAAGAGAGGACACGTAGGACTTTTGGTGGTCCTCCCGTGCTTCTGGTGTATCTTTTGTCTTCCCAGACACGCCTAGGAATCCTAGCAGGTACACGCAATGATTCTTCTTCACGTGCATCACGTCGATTGAAGAGAGGACACGTAGGACTTTCCAATATGGCAGCTCCCAAAATATAGATTTCTTCTTCCACATGGGTGCGTGTCCTGTAGCGACATCGTTCGTAACTGATTGACCGCCGGGACCCTTTCCAAAGATTACTTCTATGTCCTTGACCATACCAAATACATCATCACCAGCAGGGAGTTCAGACTTCTTCCGGTGATCTGCCTCACCTTTGAAACGCTTGCCTTTCTTTCTTACGGGATGATTGGTCGGAAGAAATCGTCGATTCGCCAGGTACACAACCTTCTTGCATTTATGCAAATATGTACCTTCAATCTTATCTAAACAGTGAGTGCATGCCTTATATCCGTTGTTTGTCTGTCCTGAAAGGTTACTAAGAGCAGGCCAATCATTGATGGTTACGAAAAGAAACCCTCGTAGGTCAAATGGCTCCTGTTTGTTCTCATCCCACGCATGTACACCTGGTTTGCCCCATAGCTGTAAGAGTTCTTCAACTAATGGCCTAAGGTATACATAAATGTCGTTGCCCGGTTGCTTCGGGCCTTGGATGAGCACTGGCATCATAATGACCTTACGCTTCATGGACAACCAAGGAGGAAGGTTGTAGATACATAGAGTCACGGGACAGGTGCTACGACTGCAGCTCTGCTCCCCAAAAGGATTCATGCCATCCGTACTTAGACCAAACCATAAGTTCCTTGCGTCACCTGCAAAGTCCGGGAAGTCTCTCTCGATTTTTCTCCACTGTGACCCATCAGCATGGTGTCTCAACTTCCCGTCTTTCTTATGGTCTTCTTTGTGACATCGCATCAACCTGGCATGCTCTTTGTTTCTAAACATGCATTTCAACCTTGGTATTATAGGAGCATACCACATAACCTTAGCAGGATCCCTCTTCCGGAGGGGCTCTCCCTCAACATCACCAAGGTCATCTCGTCTGATCTTATACCGCAATACATTGCATACGAGCATTTATCTAAATTCTCATACTCCTTACCACGGTAGAGGATGAAGTCATTAATGTATGCATGTATCTTCTGCACATCTAATCCTAGAGGACAGAGAGTCTTCTTTGCTTCATATGTACTCTCGGGAAGTTCGTTATGTTTTGGAAATTTCGGCTTCATTATTTTCAGCATCTTTTCAAATGAAGAATCAGTTAGACCACACTCTTCCTTCCATCGCAGCAATTCCAGTGTGGTACCGAGCTTTGTTCTGCCATCTTCGCAATTTGGGTACAACAATTTCTTGTGATCTTCTAACATGCCCTCTAACTTCAACTTCTCCTTTTCTGTTTCATAGTCTCGCTTTGCATCATAAATAACCCTACCAAGTTCATCAGCGGGCTCATCTGATGCCCGTTCTTCACCTCCTTCCTCTTCATTGTCTTCCATTGCAGTATCACTGTATTCAGGAAACATATGATGATAGTTGTTATCATCATCTTCTTCTTCACTGTCTTACATCATAACCCCTCTTTCCCCGTGCTTGGTCCAGCAATTATAGTTGGGCATGAAACCTTTCATAACCAGGTGGCCGCGAATGATTTTCGAGGAAGAGTACTCGTTGTTGTTCCGACATTGAACACATGGACAACGTATAAAACCATTCTCTTTGTTTGCCGTAGCCACATCGATAAATTTATCCACGCCTTTAATGTACCCGGGTACACGCCGGTCACCGTACATCCAGTCCCAACCGTTCATCTGCATCATATAATTAAGTTTATCAAATACGGGACATCATAAATAGTGAAATGACCAATTCACATCGACACATGCATTGTATCAATGACAGAGAAAAGATAAGATTGCTAACCTCGATCGAGGGAAATAAAGAGGAGAAACCTCAAGTGCGTCTCGGACACCTTCTATATTTTTTTCTGTGAGAAATTGAACAGGATCATTCACTCAAACATTTCATCAAACACCTTGAATGAATGCATAGGAAAAAAATAAACTAGCACACCTCTCACACCTTCCACCAATAAAAAACAGAGGGGAGGCAGACGGCTGGGGCGTCGTATTTATAGAGGGCGGGATCATACGTCCCGGTTTGTAACACAAACAGGGACTAAAGGTGTGTGTCAGGCCACGTGGCTAGCGCCCAACCTTTAGTCCCAGTTTGTGTTAAAAACCGGGACGCAGGCACCCCTACCAACCGAGACGCATGCCTCCGGCCACCGTGCCCGCTCGAACCGGGACGCGTGCTAGCATTAGTCCCGGTTCGTGGTGCAACCGGGACTAATGCTGTTAGGGGCGCATTAGTCCCGGTTCGTGGTGCAACCTAGATGTTCTTATGAAAGGGGTAGCCCGGTGGATTTTTCTCTTTGTTTTTGCTTGGTTGGGTTATAGGATAATTGCAAACCATGTTTGGGCACAATTTGTGACAAGATCCAACCCGATTTAACCAAAACTGGGAGTTCTCGCCCCCCTCATAATTAAATTTTGAGAACACATTCGTTTTTAGGTGACATCACATGTCTGCGAAGGGGTCACACTTGGGAACTAGGTTTTCGAAATTTCAGAATTCCAACACACTTTAATACACATGCTAGGGTCCATTGCAAGGTTTGGAGGTATTCCGATGCCCTGAAGAGCTTCTTCCTATGAAACCCTGATCCGTTGGCCTGATCGTCTAACCCCCTAGATGTTCTTATGAAAGGGGTAGCCCGGTGGATTTTCCTCTTGGTTTGTGCTAGGTTGGCTCATAGGATAATTCCAAACCATGTTTGGGCACAAGTTGTGACAAGATCCAACCCGGTTTCACCGAAACAGGGAGTTACCGGCCCCCTGACAATTAAGTTTTAGGTGATAGCGCATGTCTGCAAAGTGGGTGCCACTTGGGTACCAGGTTTTGGACATTTCACCATTCCACCGTACTTTAATACACATTCTATGGTCCATTGAAATGTTTGGAGGTATTCTGATGCGCTCCGAAGAGCTTCTTCTAACGAAACCCTGATTTGTGGGACCCGGATCATCTACCCCTAGATGTTCTTCTAACAGGGGTAGCGCGGTGGATTTTCCTCTTGGTTGATGCTTCGTTGGGTCATAGGATAATTCCAAACCATGTTTGGGTGCAAGTTGTGACAAGATCCAACCCGATTTCACCGAAACGGGGAGTTCCCTCCCCCCTAACAATTAAGTTTCAGGATCTTCGGTTTTAGGTGACATCGCATGTCTGTGAAGGGGTCACACTTGGAAACCAGGTTTTGGACATTTCAAAATTACACCACAGTTTAATACACATGCTAGGGTCCATTGCAAGGTTTGGAGGTATTCCGATGCCCCGAAGAGTTTCTTCCTACAAAACCCTGATCCGTGGGCCTGGATCGTCTACCCCCCTATATGTTCTTATGAAAAGGGTAGCCCGGTGTAATTTTCTCTTGGTTTGTGCTTGGTTGGGTTATAGGATAATTCCAAACCATGTTTGGGCACAAGTTGTGACATGATCCAACCTGGTTTTACCAAAACTGGGAGTTCCCGGCCCCCTAACAATTAAGTTTTAGGATCCTTGTTTTTAGGTAATAGAGCATGTCTACAATGGGGGTGAGACTTGGGTACTAGGTTTTGGACATTTCAGCATTCCACCATACTTTAATACACATTCTAGGGTCCATTGCAAGGTTTGGAGGTATTCCGATGCGCTCCGAAGAGTTTCTTCTAACGTGAACCCTGATTTGTGGGACCCGGATCATGTACCCCCAAGATGTTCTTCTGGCAGGTGTAGCCCGGTGGATTTTTCTCTTGGTTTGTGCTTGGTTGGGTCATATGATAAATCCAAACCATGTTTGGGAACAAGTTGTGACAAGATCAAAACTGGTTTCACCGAAACAGGGAGTTCCTGCCCCCCTAACAATTAAGTTTCAGGATCTTCGGTTTTAGGTGATATCGCATGTCTGCGAAGGGGTCACACTTGGGAACCAGGTTTTGGACATTTCAAAATTACGCCATAGTTTAATACACATGCTAGGGTCCATTGCAAAGTTTGGAGGTATTCTGATGCTCCAAAGAGTTTCTTCCTACAAAACACTTACCCGTGGGCCTGGATCGTGTACCCCCTAGATGTTCTTATGAAAGGGGTGGCCTAGTGGATTTTTCTCTTGGTTTGTGCTTGGTTGAGTTATAGGATAATTCCAAACCATGTTTGGGCACAAGTTGTGACATAATCCAACCCGGTTTCACCGAAACAGGTAGTTCCTGCCCCCTCACAATTAAGTTTTAGGATCTTCATTTTTAGGTAATAACGCATGTCTACGAAGGGGGTGACACTTGGGTACTAGGTTTTAGACATTTCAGCATTCCAACATACTTTAATACACATGCTAGGTTCATTGCAAGGTTTTGGAGGTATTCCGATGCTCCGAGGCGCTTCTTCCTATGAAACCCTGATCTGTGGGCCCCAGATCGTCTACCCCCTAACTGTTCTTATGAAAGCGGTAGCCCGGTGGATTTTTCTATTGGTTTGTTCTTGGTTGAGTTATAGGATTATTCCAAACCATGTTTGGGCACAATTTGTGACAGGATCCAACCCGGTTTCACCAAAACTAGGAGTTCTCGGCCCCCTAATAATTAAATTTCCAGAACACCTTCGTTTTTAGGTGACATCGGATGTCTGCGAAGGGGTCACAGTTGGGAACCAAGCTTTGGACATTTCAGCATTCCAACACACTTTAATACACATGCTAGGGTCCATTGCAAGGTTTGGAGGTATTCCGATGCCTCGAAGAGCTTCTTCCTACACAACCCTGATCCGTGGGCCTCTATCGTGTACCCCCTAGATATTCTTATGAAAGGGGTAGCCTGGTGGATTTTCCTCTTGGTTTGGGCTTGGTTGGGTAATAGGATAATTCGAAACTATATTTGGGCACAAGTCGTGACAAGATCCAACCTGGTTTCACCGAAACGGGGAGTTCACGGCCAATTAATTTCAAGGATCTTCGTTTTTCGGTGATAGTGCATGCCTAAGAAGCGGATTTCGTCTTGGTTTGTGCTTGGTTGGGTCATAGTATAATTCCAAACCATGTTTGGGCACAAGATGTGACAAGATCCAACCCGGTTTCTCTGAAACGGGGAGTTCCGGCGAATTAAATTCTAGGATCTCTGTTTTTTCGTTGATAGTGCATGCCTAGAAGCGGGTTGCACTTGGTTACCATGTTTTGGATATTTCAGCATTACACCACACTTTAATACACAAGCTAGGGTCCATTGCAAGGGTTTGGAGGTATTCCAATGCTCCGAGGCGCTTCTTCCTATGAAACCCTGATCTGTGGGCCCAGAATGGTCTACCCCTAGATGTTCTTATGAAAGGGGTAGCCCGGTGGATTTTTCTCTTGGTTTGTGCTTGGTTGGTTTATAGGATAATTGCAAACCATGTTTGGGCAAAATTTGTGACAGGATCCAAGCCGGTTTCACCAAAACTGGGAGTTCTTGACCCCCTAATAATTAAATTTCAAGAACACGTTCGTTTTTAGGTGACACCGCATGTCTGCAAAGGGGTCACACTTGAGAACCAGGTTTTGGACATTTCAGCATTGAAACACACTTTAATACACATGCTAGGGTCCATTGCAAGGTTTGGAGGTATTCCGATGTCCCGAAGACCTTCTTCCTACAAAACCCTGATCCGTGGGCCTGGATTGTCTATCCCCCTAGATGTTCTTATGAAAGGGATAGCCCGGTGGATTTTCCTCTTGGTTTGTTCTTGGTTGTCTCATAGGATAATTCCAAACCATGTTTAGGCACAAGTTGTGATAAGATCCCACACGGTTTCACCGAAACGGGGAGTTCCCGACCAATTAAATTCTAGGATCTTTGTTTTTTGGTGATAGTGCATGCCTACGAGGCGGGTTACAGTTGGGTACCATGTTTTCAAAATATTAGCTTTCCACCACACTTTAATACACATGATAGGGTCTATTTCAAGGGTTTGGAGGTATTCCGATGCTCTGAGGCGCTTCTTCCTATGAAACCCTGATCTGTGGGCCTAGAATGGTCTACCCCCTAGATGTTCTTATGAAAGGGGTAGCCCGGTAGATTTTTCTCTTGGTTTGTGCTTGGTTGGGTTATAGGATAATTTAAAACCATGTTTGGGCACAATTTGTGACAGGATCCTACCCGGTCTCACCAAAACTGGGAGCTCTCGACCCCCTAATAATTAAATTTCCAGAACACCTTCGTTTTTAGGTGACATCACATGTCTGCGAAGGGGTCACACTTGGGCACCAGGTTTTGGACATTTCAGCATTCCACCAAACTTCAATACACATGATATGGTCCATTGCAAGGTTTGGAGGTATTCCAATGTCCCGAAGAGCTTCTTCCTACAAAACCCTGCTCCGTGGTCCTGGATCGTCTACCCCCCCCCCTAGATGTTCTTATGAAAGGTGTAGCCCGGTGGATTTTCCTCTTGGTTTCTGCTTGGTTGGGTCATAGGATAATTCCAAACCATGTTTGGTCACAAGTTGTGAAAAGATCCAACCCGGTTTCATCGATGCGGGGAGTTCCCGGCCCCCTAACAATTAAGTTTCAGGAACTAAGTTTTTAGGTGATAGCGCATGTCTAGAAACAAGGTGACACTTGGGCACCAGGTTTTGGACATTTCACCGTTCCACCAAACTTTAATACACATGCTAGGGTCCATTGAAAGGTTTGGAGGTATTCCGATGCGCTCTAAAGAGCTTCTTCTAACGAAACCCTGATTTGTGGGACCCGGATCATCTACCCCTAGATGTTCTTCTGACAAGGGTAGCGTGGTGGATTTTCTGTTGGAGATATGCCCTAGAGGCAATAATAAATATAGTTATTATTATATCTTTGTGTTTATGATAAATGTTTACATTCATGCTATAATAGTATTAACAAGGAAACATTAATACTTGAGTGATTTATAAACTAAATTAGAGTCCCTAGTAAAGCCTCGTTATAATACTAGCTTGTTGGTTAATAAATGATTGTGGTTTCCCAATCATGAACATTGAGATGTTATTAACAACAAGATCATATCGTTAGGAGAATGATATGGTGGACATACTCCTATAGATAAGCGTAGCATAAAGATCAAGTCATTTTAATAGTTCAATTGCTATATGCTTTCTGATACATAGTAACCTAATTCCTTCGACCATGAGATCATGCATATCACCTTTACCGGATGGATGCTTTGATGACATCAAACACCACACCGTAACTGGGTGGCTATAAAGGTGGCATTGAGTGTTCGGAAAGTATTGGTTGAGACACATGGATCAAGAGTGGGATTTGTCCATCCATATGACGGATAGATATACTCTGGGCCCTCTCGGTGTAATGTCATCCAATTAGCTTGCAAGCATGTGACTGGCTCACAAGGGATCACATATCACGGGAACGAGAAAAGAGTACTTATCGGTAACGTGGTTGAACTAGGTATGCAGAGATACCGACGATCATAACCTCGGATAAGTAAACTATCGTGAGACAAAGGGAAATTGGTATCGTATGTCAGTGGTTCATGCGATCGCAAAGTAATCGTAGAAATATGTGGGAGCCATATGAATTTCCAGATTCCTCTATTGGTTGTTGTTCAGAGAAGAGTCTCGATCATGTCCGCATAATTCACGAACCGTAGGGAGACACACTTAAGGATTCGACGTTGTTTGAGTAGTTATGGAATGATGAGAAAGAGTACGAATGTTGTTCGGAGTCTCGAATGGGATTCAGGATATCACGAGGAGATCCGGAATGGTCCGGAGAATAAGATTCATATAAGGAAAGTCCTGTTTTGGAGTTGGAGAATGGTTCCGGTGTTTTCATCGAGAATGTTCTAGAAGGTTCCGGAATGTCCGGCACCCCGGAGAGGAAGGGTACATGAATGTGTTATATCAAGTTGGTATGATTGCATCATGTACTAGGTGTCATCGCTGAACAAAATAAAGGGTTTAATCAAATCCTAGTTTGAAAAAGTCAAAGGCCAATTTGAAAGTCAAACGGCTATTTTGGGAAGTGGAGGGGAGGTGGAATCCGAGTTGGGGAGGAGTTCCTCCCCTCCACCGCCGGCCCACCTTGGAGTCCGAGTTGGGGAGGGACTCCCCTCCCCTGGCGCGCCCCCTCCACCTATAAAAGGAGGGGCAGGGCTCCCCTCCTAGACACACAACTCCTCCACCTCTAAACCCTAGCCGCCGGCGCCGCCACCTCCAGCTGCCGCCGCCGCCCTAGGGCAAACCGCCGCTGCCGCCTAGCAACCCTAGCCGCCGGCAAAGCCTCCTCCTCGGCGTGTCTAAACCCTAGATCGTCGAGGGCTCTCTCATAGTCCACCATACTCGCTCCGGCTTAAGGCGAAGCCCTGCGAGATCTCCCCTCTACTTCCGGTACCACGCCGTTGTGCTGCCGGAATCGCGAGGAGAGTGCTACAACCTCCGCTGCCTGCTGGAACAAGGGAGAGGAAGGTCTTCGTCGAGTACCGAATGTGTGACCGACTGCGGGAGCGCTGCCGGAACGCAGCGCCGGAAGGATCGTCTACGCGATCTTGAGATCGGGAAGAGTACGACTACATCACCCACGAGAATCCGCTCTCGTTAAACACTTTGGAATCTTCGAGGGTGAGTTATTCCATCGACTCGTTGCTACAATCTAGTAGATAGATCTTGGCTTATTTGTTTGTATGCTATAGAAATTTTTTGTTTTCCATGCTACGAAACCCTACAGTGGTATCAGAGCCGTGTCTATATGTAGATCTATTGCACGAGTAGAACACAATTGTCATTGTGGGCATTGGTGCTTTTATTGTCGATTACTTCTTGTGTACTTTGCATCTTGCGGGATGTTAGGATGAAGCGGCCCAGGCTAACCTTACATGACATCGTTCATGAGACTTGCTCCACGCTTGACATGCAACTTGTATTGCATAAGTGGCTTTGCGGGTGCTGTTTCTCCTAGCATAGTTAAGATTCAATTTACAACGGGTGATTGTCAATACTAGTATCAATGTTGTGGTTCATGTTCGTAAGTTAGAACGACACTTATTGAAAGCCCCAAACCACGTAAAACATGCAAAGAAAGTAGAGGCGTCTAACTTTGTTTTGCAGGGGTGTGCAGTGATGTGATATGGCCATGATTGTGATTATATTTGATGTATGCAATGTTCCTTATTGTAAGTCGGGAACCGGCAGGAGCCATATGGTTGTCTTTAATTTTGTTAAGACCCGCGTGTCTATTCAAAGTATTTGTAATAGTTGAAGCCGGTGGACGACAACCATGGAGAAGTGTCATTGACCTGATGCAATGCCGGTGATGATGGAGATCATGTTCGTGCTTGAAGATGGAGATCGGAAGCACAAAGAAGAAAGGCCATATCATATCACATATTATGAATTGCATGTGATGTTAATCCTTTATGCATCTTGTATTGCTTAGTTAACGACGGTAGCATTATAAGATGATCCCTCATGCACATGAATTTCAAGTCATAAAGTGTTCACCCTTAGTTAGAACCGTTGCTAAAGCTTGTTGTTTCGAAGCACCACGTGATGATCGGGTGTGTTAGATTCCGCAAGTGTATACAACGTGAGCAAGACAGATTTGCTCATGCGGAAGCTAAGGTTTGATCTTGAGGAGCCTAGCATGTACAGACATGGTCTCGGAACACGGATCACCGAAAGGTAAAGCATGAATCATATAGTAGATATGATGAACATGTCGATTGTTCGCCATTGAAACTATATCAACTCTCGTGATGATCGGTGTTGATGTGGTGGATTTGGTTCGTGTGATCACTAAAACAATGTGAGGGATATTGTTTTGAGTGGGAGTTCACCTAGATTAATTTAACTATTAATTAGAACTCAATTTGTCATAAAATTAGTCTAAACTATTGCAAATATGTTGTAGATCAATGGCGGCCCCTACCATCAATTTTAATGCGTTCCTAGAGAAAGAAAAGTTGAAAAACAATGGAAGCAACTTCGCGGATTGGTTCCGCAATTTGAGGATTGTCCTCACAGCTGGTAATTTGACCTATGTGCTGGATCCACCGCTGGGTGACCCGCCTGCAGCTGATGCTGCCGATGAAGTAAAGAATGTTTACCTCACTCGAAAGACTCAGTACTCCACAGTTCAGTGTGCTATCTTGTATGGTTTAGAATCGGAGCTTCAGAAAAGGTTTGAGAATTCAGACCCACATGATATTGTCCGTGATCTCAAATTGATCTTTGAGACTCACGCGCCAATTGAGAGCTATGAGGCTTCTGAAAAGTTCTTTAACTGCAAGATGGAAGAGGGCAGCTCCGTCAGTGAGCATGTGCTTAAGATGTCTGGGCACGCAAACAAACTTCAAAGCTTGGGTATAGTGATTCCTAATGCTTTGGGGATTTACCGTGTCCTCCAATCACTACCACCAAGTTACAAGAACTTTGTGATGAACTACAATATGCAAAACATGAACAAGCAGTTGCCAGAACTGTTTGCTATGTTGAAATCTGCAGAAGTGGAGATCAAGAAAGAGCACCAAGTGTTGATGGTCAATAAGACCACCAAATTCAAGAAAGGCAAGTCTAAGCAAAAGGGACACTTCAAGAAGGGTGGTAAGAAAGTTACCGCGCCGACGAAGAAGACCAGGGCTGGACCTAAGCCTGATACTGAGTGCTTTTACTGCAAGGGAGAAGGTCACTGGAAGCGGAATTGCCCAAAGTACTTGGCGGATTTGAAGAACGGCAACATCAAGAAGAAAGGTATATCCGATATACATGTTATTGATGTGTATCTCACTAGTACTCGTAGTAGTGCCTGGGTATTTGATACTGGTTCGGTTGCTCATATTTGTAACTCGAAACAGGTGCTGCAGAATAAACGGAAGCTAGCGAAGAACGAGGTGACGATGCGCGTGGGAAACGGATCAAAGGTTGATGTGATCGCGGTCGGCACGCTACCCCTTCATCCACCATCGGGATTAGTTTTATACTTAAATAATTGTTATTTGGTGCCTGCGTTAAGCATGAAAATTATATCGGGATCTTGTTTATTGCGAGACGGTTACTTGTTTAAGTCCGAGAATAATGGTTGTTCGATTTATATGAGTAATATGTTTTATGCACATGCACCTTTGATAGATGGTCTATTCTTATTGAATCTCGATAGTGGAAATACACATATTAATAACATTGAGGCTGAACGTTTGAAATCGAGCGATAACTCGACCTATATGTGGTACTGTCGTCTTGGTCACATTGGAGTGAAGCGTATGAAGAAACTCCATTCCGATGGACTTCTTGAATCACTTTATTTCTAATCACTTGAAAGATGCGAAGCATGTCTGATGGGTAAAATGAATAAGACTCCATTTTCTGGTATGATGGAGCGAGCTACGGACTTATTGGAAATCATACATACCGATGTGTGTGGTCCAATGAGTGTAGCATCGCGCGGTGGTTATCGTTATGTTCTTACCTTCATGGATGACTTGAGTAGATATGGGTATATCTATTTCATGAAACATAAGTCCGAAACTTTCGAGAAGTTTAAGGAATTTCAAAGTGAGGTAGAGAATCAACATAACGAGAAGATTAAATTTCTACGTTCTGATCGTGGAGGTGAATATCTAAGTTACGAGTTTGGCGAGCATTTGAAGAAATGCGGAATACTTTCACAATTGACACCTCCAGGAACACCACAGCGTAATGGTGTGTACGAACGTCGTAATCGAACTCTCTTAGATATGGTTCGTTCTATGATGTCACTTACAGATTTACCGCTATCATTTTGGGGTTATGCATTAGAAACAGCCGCATTCACTTTAAATAGGGCACCATCTAAATCCGTTGAAACGACACCGTATGAATTATGGTTTGGGAAGAAACCTAGATTGTCGTTCCTTAAAGTTTGGGGTTGCGAAGCCTATGTAAAGAAGTTACAGCTGGACAAGCTTGAACCCAAAGCGGAAAATGCGTCTTCATAGGATACCCGAAGGAAACTATTGGGTATACCTTCTATAATAGATCCGAAGGCAAAATCTTCGTTGCCAAGAATGGATCCTTTCTAGAGAAGGAATTTCTCTCGAAAGAAGTGACTGGAAGGAAAGTAGAACTCGACGAGGTTGTCGAACCTTCTCTCGAAATTGAGAGTAGCGCAACACCGGAAGAAGTTCCTGTGGTGCCTGCACCAATAAGAGAGGAAGCTAATGATGATGATCATGAAACTTCAGTTGTAGTTGCTACAGATCCTCGCAGGTCAACGAGAACTCGTATCACTCCAGATTGGTATGATCCCGTTATGAGTGTCATGTTGGTGGACAACACCGATGACCCTGCGACATATGAGGAAGCGATGATGAGCCCAGATTCCAACAAATGGCAAGAAGCCATGAAATCCGAGATTGGATCCATGTACGAAAACCAAGTATGGACTTTGGTGGACTTACCGGATGGCCGGAAGGCTGTCGAGAACAAATGGATTTTCAAGAAGAAAACAGATGCTGATGGTAATGTTACTATCTATAAAGCTCGACTTGTCGCAAAAGGGTTTCGACAAATTCAAGGAGTTGACTACGATGAGACTTTCTCACATGTAGCGAAGCTAAAGTCTGTGAGGATTATGTTAGCAATCGATGCATATTATGATTATGAGATATGGCAGATGGATGTCAAAACAGCATTCCTCAATGGAGACATTGATGAAGAGTTGTATATGATGCAACCCAAAGGTTTTGTCGATCCTAAAGATGCTAACAAGGTATGCAAACTTCAACGGTCCATCTATGGATTGAAGCAAGCATCCCGAAGTTGGAATCAACATTTTGATAAGGTGATCAAAAGTTTTGGTTTTATACAAACTTATGGAGAAGCTTGTATTTACAAGAAAGTGAGTGGGAGCTCTGTAGCATTCTTAATACTATATGTGGATGACATATTGTTGATTGGGAATGATGTAGACCTTCTTAATAGTGTCAAGGAATATTTGAATAATGGTTTTTCAATGAAGGATCTTGGCGAAGCGGCTTACATATTAGGCATAAAGATTTATAGAGATAGATCGAGACGCCAAATATCATTATCACAAAGTACATATTTGGACAAAGTTCTAATGAGGTTTGGAATGGAAGATAGCAAGAAAGGGTTCTTGACCATGTTGCCCAATACGACCTTGAGTAAAACTCAAAGTCCGACATCGGCAGAAGATAGAGAAAGGATGAGTAAGACTCCCTATGCCTCAGCCATAGGATCTCTAATGTATGCCATGCTATGTACTAGACCCGACATTGCATATGCTGTTAGTTTAACTAGCAGATATCAAAGTGATCCAGGAGTGGATCATTGGACAGCGGTCAAAAACATCCTTAAGTACTTGAGAAGAACTAAGTATATGGTTCTTTCTTATGGAGGTGATGAACAGATCGTTGTTAATGGTTACACCGATGCTAGTTGGAACACCGATCCGGATGATTCTAAATCACAATCTGGATACGTATTTATTTTGAATGGTGCAGCAGTTAGCTGGAGGAGTGCAAAGCAAAGCGTTGTGGCGAGATCTACAACTGAATCGGAATACATGGCTGCTTCGGAGGCTTCACAAGAAGCGATATGGATGAAAGAGTTCATTACAGAGCTGGGTGTGGTTCCTAGTGCGCTGGACCCAATGTCTATCTACTGTGATAACATGGGCGCCATAGCCAATGCGCAAGAACCAAGGTCACACAAGAAGCTGAATCACATCAAGCTACATTTTCACGCTATTCGAGAACATGTCCAAGATGGGGACATAAAGATTTGCAAAGTACACACAGATCTGAATGTGGCGGATCCGTTGACTAAACCTCTCCCGAGGGCAAAACATGACCAGCACCAAACTGCCATGGGTGTTCGGTATATTACCATGTAATCTAGATTAGATGACTCTAGTGCAAGTGGGAGACTGTTGGAGATATGCCCTAGAGGCAATAATAAATATAGTTATTATTATATCTTTGTGTTTATGATAAATGTTTACATTCATGCTATAATAGTATTAACAAGGAAACATTAATACTTGTGTGATTTGTAAACTAAATTAGAATCCCTAGTAAAGCCTCTTTATAATACTAGCTTGTTGGTTAATAAATGATTGTGGTTTCCCAATCATGAACATTGAGATGTTATTAACAACAAGATCATATCGTTAGGAGAATGATATGGTGGACATACTCCTATAGATAAGCGTAGCATAAAGATAAAGTCATTTTAATAGTTCAATTGCTATATGCTTTCTGATACATAGTAACCTAATTCCGTCGACCATGAGATCATGCATATCACCTTTACCGGATGGATGCTTTGATGACATCAAACACCACACCGTAACTGGGTGGCTATAAAGGTGGCATTGAGTGTTCGGAAAGTATTGGTTGAGACACATGGATCAAGAGTGGGATTTGTCCATCCATATGACGGATAGATATACTCTGGGCCCTCTCGGTGTCCAATTAGCTTGCAAGCATGTGACTGGCCCACAAGGGATCACATATCACGGGAACGAGAAAAGAGTACTTATCGGTAACGAGGTTGAACTAGGTATGCAGAGATACCGACGATCATAACCTCGGATAAGTAAACTATCGTGAGACAAAGGGAAATTGGTATCGTATGTAAGTGGTTCATTCGATCGCAAAGTAATCGTAGAAATATGTGGGAGCCATATGAATTTCCAGATTCCTCTATTGGTTATTGTTCGGAGAAGAGTCTCGATCATGTCCGCATAAATCACGAACCGTAGGGAGACACACTTAAGGATTTGACGTTGTTTGAGTAGTTATGGAATGATGAGAAAGAGTCCGAATGTTTTTCGGAGTCTCGAATGGGATTCGGGATATCACGAGGAGATCCGGAATGGTCCGGAGAATAAGATTCATATAAGGAAAGTCCTGTTTCGGAGTTGGAGAATGGTTCCGGTGTTTTCATCGAGAATGTTCTAGAAGGTTCCAGAATGTCCGGCACTCCGGAGAGGAAGGGTGCATGAATGTGTTATATCAAGTTGGTATGATTGCATCATGTACTAGGTGTCATCGCTGGACAAAATAAAGGGTTTAATCAAATCCTAGTTTGAAAAAGTCAAAGGCCAATTTGAAAGTCAAACGACTATTTTGGGAAGTGGAGGGGAGGTGGAATCCGAGTTGGGGAGGAGTTCCTCCCCTCCACCGCTGGCCCACCTTGGAGGCCGAGTTGGGGAGGGACTCCCCTCCCCTGGCACGCCCCCTCCACCTATAAAAAGAGGGGCAGGGCTCCCCTCCTAGACACACAACTCCTCCACCTCTAAACCCTAGCCGCCGGCGCCGCCACCTCCAGCTGCCGCCGCCCTAGGGCAAACCGCCGCCGCCGCCTAGCAACCCTAGCCGCTGGCCAAGCCTCCTCCTCAGCGTGTCTAAACCCTAGATCGTCGAGGGCTCTCTCATAGTCCACCATACTCGCTCCGGCTTAAGGTGAAGCCCTGCGAGATCTCCCCTCTACTTCCGGTACCACGCCGTTGTGCTGCCGGAGTCGCGAGGAGAGTGCTACAACCTCCGCTGCCTGCTGGAACAAGGGAGAGGAAGGTCTTCGTCGAGTACCGAACGTGTGACCGACTGCAGGAGCGCTGCCGGAACGCAGCGCCGGAAGGATCGTCTACGCGATCTTGAGATCGGGAAGAGTACGACTACATCACCCACGAGAATCCGCTCTCGTTAAACACTTTGGAATCTTCGAGGGTGAATTATTCCATCGACTCGTTGCTACAATCTAGTAGATAGATCTTGGCTTGTTTGTTTGTATGCGATAGAAATTTTTTGTTTTCCATGCTACGAAACCCTACATTTTCCTCTTGGTTTGTGCTTGGTTGGATCATAGGATAATTCCAAACCATGTTTGGGTACAAGTTGTGACAAGATCCAACCCAGTTTCACCGAAATGGGGAGTTCCTGGCCCCCTAACAATTAAGTTTCAGGATCTTCGGTTTTAGGTGACATCGCATGTCTATGAAGGGGTCACACTTGGGAACCAGGTTTTGGACATTTCAAAATTACACCATAGTTTAATACACATGCTATGGTCCATTGCAATGTTTGGAGGTATTCCGATGCCTCGAAGAGTTTTCTACAAAACCCTGATCCGTGGGCCTGGATCGTCTACCCCCCTAGTGTTCTTAAGAAAGCGGTAGCCCGGTGTATTTTTCTCTTGGTTTGTGCTTGGTTGAGTTATAGGATAATTCAAAACCATGTTTGGCCACAAGTTGTGACATGATCCCACCCGGTTTCACCGAAACGGGGAGTTCCCGGCCCCCTAACATTTAAGTTTTAGGATCTTCGTTTTTAGGAAATATCACGTGTCTACAAAGGGGTGACACTTGGGTACTAGGTTTTAGACATTTCAGAAGTCCAACATACTTTAATACACATGCTAGGGTCCATTTTAAGGTTTGGAGGAATTCCGATGCGCTCCGAAGAGTTTCTTCTAACGAAACACTGATTTGTGGGACCCGGATCATCTACCCCCTAGATGTTCTTCTAACAGGGGTAGCCCGGTGGATTTTCCTATTGGTTTGTGCTTGGTTGGGTCACATGATAAATCCAAACCATGTTTGGGCACAAGTTGTGACAAGATCCAACCTGGTTTCACCGAAACAGGGAGTTCCTGGCCCCCTAACAATTAAGTTTCAGGATCTTCGGTTTTAGGTGATATCGCATGTCTGCGAAGGGGTCACACTTGGGAACCAGGTTTTGGACATTTCAAAATTACGCCATAGTTTAATACAAATGCTAGGGTCCATTGCAAGGTTTGGAGGTATTCCAATGCCCCGAAGAGCTTCTTCCTACAAAACCCTTATCCGTGGGCCTGGATCGTCTACCCCCTAGATGTTCTTATGAAAGGGGTGGCCCAGTGGATTTTTCTCTTGGTTTGTGCTTGGTTGGGTTATAGGATAATTCCAAACCATGTTTGGGCACAAGTTGTGACATAAGCCAACCTGATTTTACCGAAACAGGTAGTTCTCGCCCCCCTAACAATTAAGTTTTAGGATCTTCGTTTTTAGGTAATAGCGCATGTCTGCGAAGGGGGTGACACTTGGGTACTAGGTTTTGCACATTTCAGCATTCCACCATACTTTAATACACATGCCAGGTCCATTGCAAGGGTTTGGAGGTATTCCGATGCTCTGAGGCGCTTCTTCCTATGAAACCCTGATCTGTGGGGCCCAGATCATCTACCCCCTAGATGTTCTTATGAAAGGTGTAGCCCGGTGGATTTTTCTCTTGGTTTGTGCTTGGTTGGGTCATAGGATAATTGCAAACTAGGAGTTCTGGGCCTCCTAATAATTAAATTTCCTAAACACCTTCGTTTTTAGGTGACATGGTTTGTCTGTGAAGGGTTCACACTTGGGAAGAAGGTTTTGGACATTTTAGCATTCCAACACACTTTAATACATATGCTAGGGTCCATTGCAAGGTTTGGAGGAATTTCGATGCCCCGAAGAGCTTCTTGCTACACAACCCTGATCCGTCGGCCTGGATCGTCTACCCCCCTAGATATTCTTATGAAAGGGGTAGCCCGGTGGATTTTCCTCTTGGTTTGTGCTTGGTTGGGTCATACGATAATTGCAAACCATGTTTGGGCACAATTTGTGACAGGATCCAACCCCGTTTCACCAAAACTGGGAGTTCGCGGCCAATTAATTTCTAGGATCTTCGTTTGCGGTGATAGTGCATGCCTAAGAAGCGGGTTACAGTTGGGTACCATGTTTTGGACATTTCAGCATTCCACCACACTTTAATACACAAGCTAGGGTCCAATGCAATGGTTTGGAGGTATTTCGATGCTCCGAGGCGCTTCTTCCTATAAAACCCTGATCTGTGGGCCCAGAATGGTCTACCCTTAGATGTTCTTGTGAAAGGGGTAGCCCGGTGGATTTTTCTCTTGGTTTGTGCTTTGTTGGTTTATAGGATAATTGCAAACCATGTTTGGGCACAATTTGTGACAGGATCCAAGCCGGTTTCACCAAAACTAGGAGTTCTTGACCCCCTAATAATTAAATTTCAAGAACACGTTCGATTTTAGGTGACACCGCATGTCTGCGAAGGGGTCACACTTGAGAACCAGGTTTTGGACATTTCAGCATTTAAACATACTTTAATACACATGCTAGGGTCCATTGCAAGGTTTGGAGGTATTCCGATGTCCTAAAGAGCTTCTTCCTACAAAACCCTGATCTGTGGGCCTGGTTCGTCTATACCCTAGATGTTCTTATGGAAGGGATAGCCCGGTGGATTTTCCTCTTGGTTTGTGCTTGGTTGGCTCATAGGATAATTCCAAACCATGTTTGGGCACAAGTTGTGGCAAGATCCAATTCGGTTTCACCGAAACGGGGAGTTCCCGACCAATTAAATTCTAGGATCTTCGTTTTTAGGTGATAGTGCATGCCTACGAGGTGGGTTACACTTGGGTACCATGTTTTGGAAATTTTAGATTTCCACCACACTTTAATACACATTATAGGGTCCATTTCAAGGGTTTGGAGGTATTCCGATGCTCCGAGGCGCTTCTTCCTATGAAACCCTGATCTGTGGGCCTAGAATGGTCTACCCCTAGATGTTCTTATGAAAGGGGTAGCCCGGTAGATTTTTCTCTTGGTTTGTTCTTGGTTGGGTTATAGGATAATTTCAAACCATTTTTGGGCACAATTTGTGACAGGGTCCAACTATGTTTCACCAAAACTGGGAGTTCTCGACCCCCTAATAATTAAATTTCCAGAACCCTTCGTTTTTAGGTGACATCGCATGTCTTCGAAGGGGTCACACTTGGGCACCAGGTTTTGGACATTTCATCATTCCACCACAATTCAATACACATGCTAGGGTCCATTGCATGGTTTGGAGGTACTCTAATGTCCTGAAGAGCTTCTTCCTACAAAACCCTGCTCCGTGGTCATGGTTCGTCTACCCCCCTAGATGTTCTTATGAAAGGTGTAGCCCGGTGGATTTTCCTCTTGGTTTCTGCTTGAATGGTTTATAGGATAATTCCAAACCATGTTTGGTCACAAGTTGTGACAAGATCCAACCCGGTTTCACCAAAACGGGGAGTTCCCGGCCCCCTAACAATTGAGTTTCAGGATCTAAGTTTTTAGGTGATAGCGCATGTCTACAAAGGGGGTGACACCTGGGTACCAGGTTTTGGATATTTCACCGTTCCACCACACTTTAGTACACATGCTAGGGTCCATTTAAAGGTTTGGAGGTATTCCGATGCGCTCCGAAGAGGTTCTTCTAACGAAACCCTGATTTGTGCGACCCGAATCATCTACCCCTAGATGTTCTTTTGACAGGGGTAGCGCGGTGGATTTTCCTCTTAGTTTGTGCTTGGTTGGGTCATCGGATAATTCCAAACCATGTTTGGGTACAAGTTGTGACAAGATCCAACCCGGTTTCACCCAAATGGGGAGTTCCCGGCCCCCTAACAATTAAGTTTCAGGATCTTCGGTTTTAGGTGACATCGCATGTCTGTGAAGGGGTCACACTTGGGTACCAGGTTTTAGACATTTAAAAATTACACCACAGTTTAATACACATGCTATGGTCCATAGCAAGGTTTGGAGGTATTCTGATGCCCTGAAGAGTTTCTTCCTACAAAACCCTGATCCATGGGCCTAGATCGTCTACCCCCTAGTGTTCTTATGAAAGGGGTAGCCCGGTGTATTTTTCTCTTGGTGTGTGCTTGGTTGGGTTATAGGATAATTCCAAACCATGTTTGGGCACAAGTTGTGACATGATCCAACCCGGTTTCACCGAAACGGGGAGTTCCCGGCCCCCTAACAATTAAGTTTTAGGATCTTCGTTTTTACGTAATAGCACATGTCTAAAAAGGGGAGACACTTGGGTACTAAGTTTTGTACATTTTAGCATTCCACCGTACTTTAATACACATGCTAGGGTCCATTGCAAGGTTTGGAGGAATTCCGATGCGCTCCAAAGAGTTTCTTCTAACGAAACCCTGATTTGTGGGACCCGGATCATCTACCCCTACATATTCTTTTGACAGGGGCAGCCCGGTGGATTTTCCTCTTGGTTTGTGATTTTTTGGGTCATATGATAAATCCAAACCATGTTTGGGCACAAGTTTTGACAAGATCCAACCCGGTTTCACCGAAACGGGGAGTTCCTGGCCCCCTAACAATTAAGTTTCAGGATCTTCAGTTTTAGGTGATATCACATGTCTGCGAAGGGGTGAAACTTGGGAACCAGGTTTTGGACATTTAAAAATTATGCCATAGTTTAGTACACATGCTAGGGTCCATTGCAAGGTTTGGAGGTATTATGATGCCCCGAAGAGCTTCTTCCTACAAAACCCTTATCCGTGGGTCTGGATCGTCTACCCCCTAGATGTTCTTATGAAAGGGGTGGCCTAGTGGATTTTTCTCTTGGTTTGTGCTTGGTTGGGTTATAGGATAATTCCAAACCATGTTTGGGCACAAGTTGTGACATAATCCAACCCGGTTTCACCGAATAGGGTAGTCCCCGCCCCCCTAACAATTAACTTTTAGGATCATCGTTTTTAGGTAATAGCGCATGTCTACAAAGGGGGTGACACTTGGGTACTAGGTTTTTGACATTTCAGCATTCCACCATACTTTAATACACATGTTAGGGTCCATTGCAAGGTTTGGAGGTATTCTGCTGCGCTCCGAAGAGTTTCTTCTAACGAAACCCTGATTTATGGGACCCCGATCATCTACCCCCTAGATGTTCTTCTGACAGGGGTAGCCCGGTGGATTTTCCTCTTGGTTTGTTCTTGGTTGGGTCATATGATAAATCCAAACCATGTTTGGGCACAAGTTGTGACAAGATCCAACCTGGTTTCACCGAAACGGGGAGTTCCTGGCCCCCTAACAATTAAGTTTTAGGATCTTCGGTTTTAGGTGATATCGCATGTCTGCGAAGGGGTCACACTTGGGAACCAGGTTTTGGACATTTCAAAATTAATCCATAGTTTAATACACATGCTAGGGTCCATTTCAAGGTTTGGAGGTATTCTGATGCCCCGAAGAGCTTCTTCCTACAAAACCCTTATCCGTGGGCCTAGATCGTCTACCCCCTAGATGTTCTTATGAAAGGGGTGGCCCAGTGGATTTTTCTCTAGGTTTGTGCTTGGTTGGGTTATAGGATAATTCCAAACTATGTTTGGGCACAAGTTGTGACATAATCCAACCTGGTTTTACCAAAACGGGTAGTTCCCGCCCCCCTAACAATTAAGTTTTAGGATCTTCATTTTTAGGTAATAGCGCATGTCTATGAAGGGGGTGACACTTGGGTACTAGGTTTTGGACATTTCAGCATTCCACCATACTTAAATACACATGCTAGGTCTATTGCAAGGGTTTCGAGGTATTCCGATGCTCCGAGGCGCTTCTTCCTATGAAACCCTGATCTGTGGGCCCCAGATCGTGTACCCCGTACATGTTCTTATGAAAGGGGTATCCCGGTGGATTTTTCTCTTGGTTTGTTCTTGGTTGGGTTATAGGATTATTCCAAACCATGTTTGGGCACAATTTGTGACAAGATCCAACCCGGTTTCACCGAAACTAGGAGTTCTCGCCCCCCTAATAATTAAATTTCCAGAACACCTTCGTTTTTAGGTGACATCGGATGTCTGCGAAGGGGTCACACTTGGGAACTAGGTTTTGGACATTTCAGCATTCCAACACACTTTAATACACATGCTAGGGTCCATTGCAAGGTTTGGAGGTATTTCTATGCCCCAAAGAACTTCTTCCTACACAACCCTGATCCGTGGGACTGGATCGTCTACCCCCTAGATATTCTTATGAAAGGGGTAGCCCAGTGGATTTTAATCTTGGTTTGTGCGTGGTTGGGTCGTAGGATAATTGCAAACCATGTTTGGGCACAATTTGTGACAGGATCCAACCCGGTTTCACCAAAACTGGGAGTTCTCGACCACCTAATAATTAAATTTCCAGAACACCTTCGTTTTTAGGTGTGCGAAGCGGTCACACTTGGGCACCAGGTTTTGGACATTTCAGCATTCCACCACACTTCAGTACACATGCTAGGGTCCATTGCAAGGTTTGGAGGTATTCCAATGTCCCGAAGAGCTTCTTCCTATAAAACCCTGCTCCGTGGGCCTGGATCGTCTACCCCCTAGATGTTTTTATGAAATGTGTAGCCCGGTGGATTTTCCTCCTGGTTTGTGCTTGGTTGGGTCATAGGATAATTCCAAACCATGTTTGGGCACCAGTTGTGACAAGATCCAACCCGGTTTCACCGAAACGGGGAGTTCCCGGCCCCCTAACAATTAAGTTTCAGGATCTATGTTTTTAGGTGATAGCGCATGTCTACAAAGGGGGTGACACTTGCGTACCAGGTTTTGGACATTTCCCCGTTCCACCGCACTTTAGTACACATGCTAGGGTCCATTGAAAGGTTTGGAGGTATTTTGATGCGCTTCGAAGAGCTTCTTCTAATGAAACCCTGATTTGTGGGACCCGGATCATCTACCCCTAGATGTTCTTCTGACAGGGGTAGCGCGGCGGATTTTCCTCTTGGTTTGTGCTTGGTTGGGTCATAGGATAATTCCAAACCATGTTTGGGCACAAGTTGTGACAAGATCCAACCCGGTTTCACCAAAACGGGGAGTTCCCGGCCCCCTAACAATTAAGTTTCAGGATCTTCGGTTTTAGGTGACATCGCATGTCTGTGAAGGGGTCACACTTGGGAACCAGGTTTTGGACATTTCAAAATTACACCACAGTTTAATACACATGCTAGGGTCCATTGCAAGGTTTGGAGGTATTCCGATGCCCCGAAGAGTTTCTTCCTACAAAACCCTGATCTATGGGCCTAGATCGTCTACCACCCTAGATGTTCTTATGAAAGGGGTAGCCCGGTATATTTTTCTCTTGGTTTGTGCTTGGTTGGGTTATAGGATAATTCCAAACCATGTTTGGGAATAAGTTGTGACATGATCCAACCCGGTTTCACCGAAACGGGGAGTTCCCGGCCCATAACAATTAAGTTTTAGGATCTTCGTTTTTAGGTAATAGCGCATGTCTACAAAGGGGGTGACACTTGGGTACTAGGTTTTGGAAATTTCAGCATTCCACCATACTTTAATACACATGCTAGGGTCCATTGCAAGGTTTCGAGGTATTCTGATGCGCTCCGAAGAGTTTCTTCTAACGAAACCCTGATTTGTGGGACTCGGATCATCTACCCCGTAGATGTTCTTCTGACAGGGTAGCCCGGTGGATTTTCCTCTTGGTTTGTTCTTGGTTGGGTCATATGATAAATCCAAACCATGTTTGGGCACAAGTTGTGACAAGATCCAACCTGGTTTCACCGAAACGGGGAGTTCCTGGACCCCTAACAATTAAGTTTTAGGATCTTCGGTTTTAGGTGATATCGCATGTCTGTGAAGGGGTCACACTTGGGAACCAGGTTTTGGACATTTCAAAATTACTCCATAGTTTAATACACATGCTAGGGTCCATTGCAAGGTTTGGAGGTATTCCGATGCCCCGAAGAGCTTCTTCCTACAAAACCCTTATCCGTGGGCCTAGATCGTCTACCCCCTAGATGTTCTTATGAAAGGGGTGGCCCAGTGGATTTTTCTCTAGGTTTGTGATTGGTTGGGTTATAGGATAATTCCAAACTATGTTTGGGCACAAGTTGTGACATAATCCAACCTGGTTTTACCAAAACGGGTAGTTCCCGCCCCCCTAACAATTAAGTTTTAGGATCTTCATTTTTAGGTAATAGCGCATGTCTATGAAGGGGGTGACACTTGGGTACTAGGTTTTGGACATTTCAGCATTCCACCATACTTAAATACACATGCTAGGTCTATTGCAAGGGTTTCGAGGTATTCCGATGCTCCGAGGCGCTTCTTCCTATGAAACCCTCATATGTGGGCCCTAGATTGTCTACCCCCTAGATGTTCTTATGAAAGGGGTAGGCCGGTGGATTTTTCTCTTGGTTTGTGCTTGGTTGGGTTATAGTATTATTCAAAACCATGTTTGGGCACAAGTTGTTACAAGATCCAACCCGGTTTCACCGAAACTAGGAGTTCTCGGCCCCCTAATAATTAAATTTCCAGAACACCTTCGTTTTTAGGTGACATCGGATGTCTGCGAAGGGGTCACATTGGGGAACCAGGTTTTGGACATTTCAGCATTCCAACACACTTTAATACACATGCTAGGGAACATTGCAAGGTTTGGAGGTATTTCGATGCCCCGAAGAGCTTCTTCCTACACAACCCTAATCCGTGGGCCTGGATCGTCCACCCCCCTAGATATTCTTATGAAAGGGGTAGCCCGGTGGATTTTCCTCCTGGTTTGTGCTTGGTTGGCTCATAGTATAATTCCAAACCATGTTTGGGCATAAGTTGTGACAAGATCCAACCCGTTTTCACCGAAACGGGGAGTTCGCGGCCAATTAATTTCCACGATCTTTGTTTTTCGGTGATAGTGCATGCCTGAGAAGCGAGTTACACTTGGGTACCATGTTTTGGACATTTCAGCATTCCACCACACTTTAATACATAATGTAGGGTCCATTTCAAGGGTTTGTAGGTATTCCGATGCTCCGAGGCGCTTCTTCCTATGAAACCCTGATCTGTGGGTCCAGAATGGTCTACCCCTAGATGGTCTTATGAAAGGGGTAGCCCGGTGGATTTTTCTCTTGGTTTCTGCTTGGTTGGTTTATAGGATAATTGCAAACCATGTTTGGGCACAATTTGTGATAGGATCCAAGCCCGTTTCACCAAAATTGGGAGTTCTTGACCCCCTAATAATTAAATTTCTAGAACACCTTCGTTTTTAGGTGACATCGCATGTCTGCGAAGGGGTCACACTTGGGAACCAGGTTTTTGACATTTCATCATTGCAACACACTTTAATACACATGCTAGGTTCCATTGCAAGGTTTGGAGGTATTCCGATGTCCCGAAGAGCTTCTTCCTACAAAACCCTGATCCGTGGGCCTGGATCTTCCTACAAAACCCTGATCCGTGGGGCTGGATTGTCTACCCCCCTAGATGTTCTTATGAAAGGGGTAGCCTGGTGGATTTTATTCTTGGTTTCTTCTTGGTTGGCTCATAGGATAATTCCAAACCATTTTTGGGCACAAGTTGTGACAAGATCCAACCCGGTTTCACCGAAACGGGGAGTTCCCGGCCCCCTAACAATTAAGTTTCCAGATCTAAGTTTTTAGGTGATAGCGCATGTCTACAAAGGGGGTGACACTTGGGTACCACGTTTTGGATATTTCACCATTCCACCGCACTTTAATACACATGCTAGGATCCATTGAAAGGTTTGGAGGTATTACGATGCGCGCCGAAGAGCTTCTTCTAACGAAACCATGATTTGTGGGACCCGGATCATCTACACCTAAATGTTCTTCTGACAGGGGTAGCGCGGTGGATTTTCCTCTTGGTTTGTGGTTGGTTGGGTCATAGGATAATTCCAAACCATGTTTGGGTACAATTTGTGACAAGATCCAACCCGGTTTCACCGAAATGGGGAGTTCCCGGCCCCCTAACAATTAAGTTTCAGGATCTTCGGTTTTAGGTGACATCGCATGTCTGTGAAGGGGTCACACTTGGGAACCAGGTTTTGGACATTTAAAAATAACACCACAGTTTAATACACATGCTAGGGTCCATTGCAAGGTTTGGAGGTATTCCGATGCCCCGAAGAGTTTCTTCCTACAAAACCCTAATCCGTGGGCCTCGAAAGTCTACCCCCCTAGATGTTCTTATGAAGGGGGTAGCCCGGTGTATTTTTCTCTTGGTTTGTGCTTGATTGGGTTATAGGATAATTCCAAACCATGTTTGGGCACAAGTTGTGACAGGATCCAACCCGTTTTCACCGAAACGGGGAGTTCCCGGCCCCCTAACAATTAAGTTTTAGGATCTTCCTTTTTAGGTAATAGCGCATGTCTACAAATGGGGTGACACTTGGGTACTAGGTTTTGGACATTTCAGCATTCCACCATACTTTAATACACATGCTAGGGTCCATTGCAAGGTTTGGAGGTATTCCGATGCGCTCCGAAGAGTTTCTTTTAACGAAACCCTAATTTGTGGGACCCGGATCATCTACCCCCTTGATGTTCTTCTGATAGGGGTAGCCCGGTGGATTTTCCTCTTGGTTTGTGCTTGGTTGGGTAACATGATAAATCCAAACCATGGTTGGGCACAAGTTGTGACAAGATCCAACCTGGTTTCACCGAAACGGGAGTTCCTGGCCCCCTAACAATTAAGTTTCAAGATCTTCGGTTTTAGGTGATATCGCATGTCTGCGAAGGGGTCACACTTGGGAACCAGGTTTTTGACATTTTAGCATTCCAACACACTTTAATACATATGCTAGGGTCCATTGCAAGGTTTGGAGGAATTTCGATGCCCGAAGAGCTTCTTGCTACACAACCCTGATCCGTCGGCTGGATCGTCTACCCCCCTAGATATTCTTCTGACAGGGGTAGTGCGGTGGATTTTCCTCTTGGTTTGTGCTTGGTTGGGTCATAGGATAATTCCAAACCATGTTTGGGAAAAAGTTTAGACAAGATCCAACCCGGTTTCACCAAAACTGGGAGTTCACGGCCAATTAATTCCCATGATCTTCGTTTTTCGGTGATAGTGCATGCCTAAGAAGCGGGTTATAGTTGGGTTCCATGTTTTGGACATTTCAGCATTCCACCACACTTTAATACACAAGCTAGGGTCCATTACAAGGGTTTGGAGGTATTTCGATGCTCCGAGGCGATTCTTCCTATAAAACCCTGATCTGTGGCCCTAGAATGGTCTACCCTTAGATGTTCTTGTGAAAGGGGTAGCCCGGTGGATTTTTCTCTTGGTTTGTGCTTGGTTGGTTTACAGGATAATTGCAAACCATGTTTGGGCGCAGTTTGTGACAAGATCCAAGCCGGTTTCACCAAAACTGGGAGTTCTTGACCCCCTAATAATTAAATTTCAAGAACACGTTCGTTTTTAGGTGACATCGCATGTCTGCGAAGGGGTCACACTTGAGAACCAGGTTTTGGACATTTCAGCATTTAAACACACTCTAATACACATGCTAGGGTCCATTGCAAGGTTTGGAGGTATTCCGATGTCCTGAAGAGCTTCTTCCTACAAAACCCTGATCCGTGGGACTGGAACGTCTACCCCCCTAGATGTTCTTATGAAAGGGGTATCCCGGTGGATTTTCCTCTTGGTTTGTGCTTGGTTGGCTCATAGTATAATTCCAAACCATGTTTGGGCACAAGTTGTGACAAGATCCAACCCGGTTTCACCGAAACGGGGAGTTCCCAACCAATTAAATTTTAGGATCTTCGTTTTTAGGTGATAGTGCATGCCTACGAGGCGGTTTACACTTGGGTACCATGTTTTGGACATTTTAGCTTTCCACCACACTTTAATACACATGATAGGGTCCATTTCAAGGGTTTGGATGTATTCCGATGCTCTGAGGCGCTTCTTCCTATGAAACCCTGATCTGTGGGCCTAGAATGGTCTATCCCTAGATATTCTTATGAAAGGGGTAGCCCGGTATATTTTTCTCTTGGTTTGTTCTTGGTTGGGTTATAGGATAATTTCAAACCATTTGTGGGCACAATTTGTGACAGGATCCAACTAGGTTTCACCAAAACTGGGAGTTCTCGACCCCATAATAATTAAATTTCTAGAACACCTTCGTTTTTAGGTGACATCGCATGTCTTCTAAGGGGTCACACTTGGGCACCAGGTTTTGGACATTTGAGTATTCCACCACACTTAAATACACATGCTAGGTTCCATTTCAAGGTTTGGAGGTATTCCAATGTCCCAAAGAGCTTCTTCCTACAAAACCCTGCTCCGTGGTCCTGGATCGTCTACCCCCTAGATGTTCTTATGAAAGGTGTAGCCCGGTGGATTTTCTTGGTTGGGTCATAGGATAATTCCAAACCATGTTTGGGCACAAGTTGTGACAAGATCCAACCCGGTTTCACCGACACGGGGAGTTCCCGGCCCCCTAACAATTAAGTTTCCGGATCTAAGTTTTTAGGTGATAGCGCATGTCTACAAAGGGGGTGACACTTGGGTACCAGGTTTTGGATATTTCACCGTTCCACCCCACTTTAATACACATGCTAGGGTCCATTGAAAGGTTTGGAGTTATTCTAATGCGCTCCGAAGAGCTTCTTCTAACGAAACCATGATTTGTTGGACCCGGATGATCTACCCCTAGATGTTCTTCTGACAGGGGTAGTGCGGTGGATTTTCCTCTTGGTTTGTGCTTGGTTGGGTCATAGGATAATTCCAAACCATGTTTGGGTACAGGTTGTGACAAGATCCAAACCTGTTTCACCGAAATGGGGAGTTCCCGGCCCCCTAACAATTAAGTTTCAGGATCTTAAGTTTTAGGTGACATCGCATGTCTGTGAAGCGGTCATACTTGGGAAACAGGTTTTGGACATTTCAAAATTACACCACAGTTTAATACACATGATATTGTCCATTGCAAGGTTTGGAGGTATTCTGATGCCCCGAAGAGTTTCTTCCTACAAAACCCTTATCCGTGGGCCTGGATCATCTACCCCCCTAGATGTTCTTATGAAAGGGGTAGCCCGGTGTATTTTTCTCTTCGTTTGTGCTTGTTTTGGTTATAGGATAATTCCAAACCATGTTTGGTCACAAGTTGTGACATGATCCAACCCGGTTTCACCGAAACGGCGAGTTCCCGCCCCCCTAACAATTAAGTTTTAGGATCTTCGTTTTTAGGTAATAGCGCATGTCTACAAAGGTGGTGACACTTGGGTACTAGGTTTTGGACATTTCAGCGTTCCACCATACTTTAATACACATGCTAGGGTCCATTTCAAGGTTTGGACGTATTCTGATGCTCTCCGAAGAGTTTCTTCTAAAGAAACCCTGATTTGTGGGACTCGGATCATCTACCCCCTAGATGTTCTTCTGATAGGGGTAGCCCGGTGGATTTTCCTCTTGGTTTGTGCTTGGTTGGGTCACATGATAAATCCAAACCATGTTTGGGCACAGGTTGTGACAAGATCCAACCTGGTTTCACCGAAACGGGGAGTCCCTCGCCCCCTAAGAATTAAGTTTCAGGATCTTCGGTTTTAGGTGATATCGCATGTCTGCGAAGGGGTCACACTTGGGAACCAGGTTTTGGACATATCAAAATTACGCCATATTTTAATACACATGCTAGGTTCCATTGCAAGGTTTGGAGGTATTCCGATGCCCCGAAGAGCTTCTTCCTACAAAACCCTTATCCGTGGGCCTGGATCGTCTACCTCCTAGATGTTCTTATGAAAGGGGTGGGCCAGTGGATGTTTCTTTTGGTTTGTTCTTGGTTGGGTTATAGGATAATTCCAAACCATTTTTGGGCACAAGTTGTGACATAATCCAACACGGTTTCACCAAAACGGTTAGTTCCCGCCCCCCTAACAATTAAGTTTTAGGATCTTCATTTTTTGGTAATAGCGCATGTCTACAAAGGGGATGACACTTGGGTACTAGGTTCTGGACATTTCAGCATTCCACCATACTTTAATACACATTCTAGGGTCCATTGCAAGGTTTGGAGGTATTCCGATGCGCTACGAAGAGTTTCGTCTAACGAAACCCTGATTTATGGGACCCGGATCATCTACGCCCTAGATGTTCTTCTGACAGGGGTAGCCCGGTGGATTTTCCTCTTGTTTTGTGCTTGGTTCGGTCATATAATAAATCCAAACCATGTTTGGGCTCAATTTGTTACAAGATCCAACCTGGTTTCACCAAAACGGGGTGTTCCTGGCCCCCTAAGAATTAAGATTCAGGATCTTTGATTTTAGGTGATATCGCATGTCTGCGAAGGGGTCACACTTGGGAACCAGGTTTTGGACATTTCAAAATTACACCATAGTTTAATACACATGCTAGGGTCCATTGCAAGGTTTGGAGGTATTCCGATGCCCGAAGATCTTCTTCCTACAAAACCCTTATCCGTGGGCCTCGATCGTCTACCCCTAGATGTTCTTATGAAAGGGGTGGCCTAGTGGATTTTTCTCTTGGTTTGTGCTCGGTTGGGTTATAGGATAATTCCAAACCATGTTTGGGCACAAGTTGTGACATAATCCAACCAGTTTCACCGAAACGGGTAGTTCCCGCCTCCCTAACAATTAAGTTTTAGGATCTTCGTTTTTAGGTAATAGCGCATGTCTACGAAGGGGGTGACACTTGGGTACTAGGTTTTGGACATTTAAGCATTCCACCATACTTTAATACACATTCTAGGTCCATTACAAGGGTTTAGAGATATTCCGATGCTCCGAGGCGCTTCTTCCTATGAAACCCTGATCTGTGGGCCCCAGATCGTCTACCCCCTAGATGTTCTTATGAAAGGGGTAGCCCAGTGGATTTTTCTCTTGGTTTGTGCTTGGTTGGGTTATAGGAGTATTTAAAACCATGTTTGGGAACAATTTGTGACAAGATCCAACCCGGTTTCACCAAAACTAGGAGTTCTCGCCCCCCTAATAATTAAATTTCCAGAACACCTTCGTTTTTAGGTGACATCGGATGTCTGCAAAGGGGTCACAGTTGGGAACCAGGTTTTCGACATTTCAGCATTTCAACACACTTTAATACACATGCTAGGGTCCACTGCAAGGTTTGGAGGTATTCCGATGCCTCGAAGAGCTTCTTCCTACACAACCCTCATCTATGGTCCTAGATCGTCTACCCCCCAAGATATTCTTATGAAAGGGGTAGCCCGGTGGATTTTCCTCTTGGTTTGTGCTTGGTTGGGTCATAGGATAATTCCAAACCATGTTTGGGCACAAGTTGTGACAATATCCAACCGGTTTCACCGAAACGGGGAGTTCTCGGCCCCCTAATTAATAATTAAGTTTAAGGATCTTCGTATTTAGGTGATAGCGCATGTCTTTGAAGGGGGTGACACTTGGGTACCATGTTTTGGACATTTCAGCATTCCACCACACTTTAATACACAAGCTAGGGTCCATTGCAAGGGTTTGGAGGTATTCCGATGCTCCGAGGCGCTTCTTCCTATGAAACCCTGATCTATGGGCCTAGAATGGTCTACCCCTAGATGTTCTTATGAAAGGGGTAGCCCGGTAGATTTTTCTCTTGGGTTGTGCTTGGTTAGTTTATAGGATAATTGCAAACCATGTTTGGTCATAATTTGTGACATGATGCAAGCCGGTTTCACCAAAACTGGGAGTTCTTGACCCCCTAATAATTAAATTTCTTGAACACCTTTGTTTTTAGGTGACACCGCATGTCTGAGAAGGGGTCACACTTGGGAACCAGGTTTTGGACATTTCAGCATTGCAACACACTTTAATACACATGCTAGGGTCCATTGCAAGTTTTGGAGGTATTCCGATGTCCCGAAGATCTTCTTCCTACAAAACCCTGATCCGTGGGCCTGGATCGTCTACCCCCCTTGATGTTCTTATGAAAGGGGTAGCCCGGTGGATATTCCTCTTGGTTTGTGCTTGGTTGGGTCATAGTATAATTGAAAACCATGTTTGGGCACACGTTGTGACAAGATCCAACCCAGTTTCACCGAAACAGGGAGTTTCCGGCCCCCTAACAATTATGTTTTAGGTTTAAGTTTTTAGGTGATAGAGCATGTCTATGAAGGTGGTGACACTTGGGTACCAGGTTTTAGACATTTAAGCATTCCACCGCACTTTAATACACATGCTAGGGTCCATTGCGAGGTTTGCACGTATTCTGATGCCCTCTAAAGAGCTTCTTCTAATGACACCCTGATTTGTGGACCCCGGATCATCTACCCCCTAGATGTTCTTCTGACAAGGGTAGCCCGATGGATTTTACTCTTGGTTTGTTCTTGGTTGGGTCATAGGATAATTCCAAACCATGTTTGGGAACAAGTTGTGACAAGTTCCAACACGGTTTCACCGAAACGGGGAGTTCCCGACCCCCTAACAATTAAGTTTTAGGATCTTCAGTTTTAGGTGATATCGCATGCCTGTGAAGAGCTCACAGTTGGGAACCAGGTTTTGGACATTTCAAAATTACACCACAATTTAATACACATGCTAGGGTCCATTGCAAGGTTTAGAGGTAGTCCGTTACCCCGAAGAGCTTCTTCCTAGAAAACCCTGTTCCGTGTTCCTGGATCGTCTACCCCCCTAGATGTTCTTATGAAAGGGGTAGCCCGGTGTAACACCCCAGTTTTAGTAAATCATTATTTATGGTTTGATTGTGCATTCATTAGCATCATCTCTTAAAAATGCATGCAAATAAAATAAAATGCAAACCCTAAAACCCTAGTTTCCCTTTTCTATTTAAAACCTTATAAAATGGTTTTGTATTTTGAAATCACAAAATTAAAGGAGGCCAAATTGATTAAAGGGGTCCCTGCAGTATTTTATATATTCTATAAAATCTTTGTAATTTTGAAATTACCCAAAACAAATTTTAACTGAAAATACAAAAGGTAAATGAAAAACTGAAATTGAAAAAGGTTTTGACAAAAAATATAGCAGCAGCCAACTTATCCAGTCCGGCCCAGCTAGCCCACCTCCCTCTCCTTCCTCTCCCTGCCGCTCAGCGCGTCATAGCCGGGCCATCCTCGGCCCAGTCAGCCCGCCAGCAGCCCATACCAGTTCGGCCCTTTCTCCTATCGTCTTCCCCATCGACGGCAAGCACCTGCGTGTTCGACACACCACCATCGATCTCCTCTGCACCATGATGCCCACTGCCGCCCACTGAGTGGAGGATAAGAACGTCGACGCTCCCCTCTCTCTCCCCGTACCAATCTCACTCTCTCTCGTGCTCCCTCGCGTTTTCCCCTCTTTGGCCTGAAACCCTAGCCGACGTCGCCGCCTCGCGCCACCGCTGGAGGCCTCACCGAAGCCAGATGAGCATGCCCCGAGCTTACTCGTCTCTTCCTCGTCCTCCACAGCGAAGGAATCGCGCCCAAGAGCCCTGAATCGTCACCGCCAAGCTCGTCTTCCCCGTCCCTGGCCACTGCTCGCCGTCGATGTTGAGCTTGCCACCGACCTCCCCTGTCCTTCCTGAGCCCTGCATAGCGTTCATAGTGAGCTACCGGTGCTCTAGCACCTCTCCGTTGCCTTCCTCTCTCCCTCTGTCGAGCCCGTGTCGTGCAGTTGCCGTTGCCGCTGCTGTCCGCCGTCGCCGGGCATGCTCTGGTGGCCAATAAATGGCGGCGGCACCATGTTTAGGTAGCCCGCGTCGCCCTCTCTCTAACACCCCCATCCACGCAAGCGTGCATGCCCTCCTCCACCTTCTGCCACAGCCGTCTGGCCCATTGACCGGCGAGCCGACGTGGTTCCTCCGTGGCGTCCACGTGGTGCCTGCGTGGCCCAGGCCCCACCTGTCAGCCACTGTGTCTAAGGCCATCCCCGGTGCAAAAGTAATTAAGCCATACGCTGACGTCAGTCTTGTGCATTAATTCAATTTAATTGGTTTAATAATTTTAGAATTTAAATAAAACTTGTAAAATCCATAACTAATTATCTATAAGTCGGATAAATACAAAGAATATATCAATATGTTCAGAGAAATGAGATCTAACTATCTAATTTACAATCATGCATTGTTCAATAACTTTCATGAAAAGTTTAATTAGAAGAACATAGTAACCCCTCAAGGTGATTCCGGAGTTTTCCCGAATTAGGGTTTGTACCCCTCGGAACCCCGTTTAAATTGTCGAGCATGCCTTAGGGTTACTTTTCAATACAATTTAACTTGTCATATCATCATATTTTCTTGAGAATTGCATCGATGCCATGTGTTTATTGTTTCCCTTTCTTTCTGGTGTTTGGTTCTTCCTGATAGAATACGATATCGAGATTGAAACCCGAGATCAACACCGTCAAAGTTGGAAGATCGACGAACAATACTTGACCAACTATAACCAACTCAAGTACAAGGCTTCCGAAGATCTGCTTATGGGTTATCAACCGGCAAAGGCAAGCATAGCCCCACCATGATATAATCCTATGATTTCGAGAGCATTTCAGTTCCTGTCATGATGCATGCGATTCTACTATGGTGTTTTATCGATAGATAGAGTATCCTATCAGTTGCATTAATCCCTTGAGCTTATATTACCTGATCCACTGCTCCTAGCATAACTAGGTTTGGCTTGTGTGCATTGCTAGAGATTATACCTGTGTCCTGCTTAGCCATGCATAGCTGTTGAGCCTGGTCCATCTAGATGATGTATCAGCTGTAGAGAATCTAGTATGACAGGAGAACGTGATGAGATGATATCGGAGATGATATGAGGTTAAACATGCTAAGGCTTATATGAGAGGCCACGGTGGGATGTGGTTTTTCTAGTCCCATGCTCGCCACCATTAGGACCCGAGTTCTTGCCTGTGGAACCTATACGATCGTACAACCACACGGGGCCTGAACAACCTCATGACTAACTAAGTTGCCTAGTAGATTCCATGAGTCACATAGTTCGGGCGTTCCATTCAACATGCATTCTGGATCTTCTCGAAGGTGGTGAAGGAGGTGCATTTATAACAGGTAGGTAAGCGTGTCCAGGGTTGCTTGAGGTCGATGGATCCCCTGGTGAACCAACCTCGCCTCACATCTCTAGGGACTGGCTTCGGGACTTGACCCGTTACAGCGGAACCATCCTTAGGGCGTGACTCATGGTCTCGGTGAAAGCAAGTTAAAGTTCGTGTCTAACCACCCTCTGCCGGCCTTCCAAGGAAGAGGGATAATCTTAAGTGGCATTAAGAGAAGGTTAGTATGTGTGGGTAAAGTTGTACACCCCTATAGGGTTAAATCTTTTCTAAAATCCGTGTTCACGGTTATGAACGACTTGGCGACCGGACTCAAGATCATAGATAACTTTAACCACTATAAAACTTGTTGATCAACGTGTGCTTAAGGATGCTTCCTCATGGGTACGAGGGGGTGATCCTAGTTCAGGTGATGATGATGATTTGGTGGATATCAAAAGATGATGATCAATATATTTCAGAGATTTTGCTCTCTTATCCCCTTTTAAAATATTCTGATTAGACGAGCTTCTTCTCTCTCTTGTTTTATAAACAAAGATGGCTTTATGCAAAACAACTCCACCAGCCATAAGTCCTGCGGAGTACACCATGTACTCATCATTGCTTTGTTGGTACTTTTGGTAGAGTAAGTGTTCCCCTTGAAGATGAGATTGGTACTACATCGACACCGACGAGTAGCTTGGGGTTCCCGTCCGACAGCCTGGAATCTATGGGCTGGGACGTCATCGTTATGCTGCAGGCCTCTTAGGACATTTGTTATGTTTGCTATACTTAATAGCATAATTTGCCTTCCGTTGTTTGATGTTTGTGGTCAGTGACCTCTTCTTTTAATAATTTGGTTCTCTGCTCAGTCAAAGCTTGGTATAATAAATTTTGTGTTGTAGGGTCACTGTTGCATTATTGATTCTTCACTGGATATCCTGGAGCTCATGGTTAAGATTATGTCAGCCGGAGGTCTGGGATTTGTTTAGCCCTGATCCCGGGGGTGTCACAGGTTTTGGTATCAGAGCAGTACCGACCGTAGGAAAACCTTGCTATTGGTCGATGTTGATTCTAGTGTTTGTGAAAACTATTTTAAAGTTGAAAAGTATTTGCGAAAACTCTACTATGCTTCTTTTACTTCTTATCCAGTTTCGCTCATACTCTGGGTCATCTTACCTTGTGTTGACTTTGAAAAATTTGATATCTCCTCTAGTGTTTCAAAGCTTAGGTGCCTTCGGGGCATGTCGTTTATTAACCTGCTGACCTAGTGTTAAGTTCTCTATAGCTGTGTGTGTATTGTGAACCCCTTGTTTCCTTTTCTCTTGTTCATCTGAGAGACTCCTTTCTTTCATGATCTCTCTGCCTTTTGGACCCACAATATTATATTGTTGGGTCCACAGTGTTCTATTCTAGGCTTCGAGGTTTCCTTTTGCCTCATGTGCCTCCTTTTTATTTGTTTGGGTACTTCAGAAGTTGTTTCTTCTTTTGGAAGTTACCTTGTGATTACTATCTTGTAGTGTACGTTGTGTCACTCAAGCAGTATTTACTCCTTTCATTGGGTTTTAACCCTTGGATTTGAAGCAAAGATCCCTGATTGTGCTGGATTCTGGTGTTGTTAATCTTGTACATGAAGCTGACCTTTAACCCAAGATCCACTCCTTTGACCCCTATTGCTAATGTTCAAGCATTACTTCAGTATGGCTTGTATTACAATTCTAGCCTTCAAGCTTGTGGTCTTTGTCAGATTGAATTGTGACAATTAAGGACTTCCCCTACCACATGCTATGGCCGATATTCTTTAATGGAACAAAATAGATCACGACAATAGTACTCCTAGAGAGTCTTGTACCTATACTTGTGACTCTTCCACACCTTACCCTTCTCTGCATTGGTTTTCGGAAGATTGTTGACTTATGGATCCACATGTCGGGATTCCATCCTGAGCATGTTCTTTTTCCCTTGTTGTTTCCGACCTTTGTCTACCAGTTGGTAGCCAAGTAGTAAATGTGCACCTGTGTCTTCCGATGCAAGATACTCTTGTGGTCCGTCATGACAAACCATTTCGGGATGTCGGGAGAAACAAACTCCAGTACCTCGTCATATCAAGGACCGGGTCAAAGTGTTGTAATCCGCAGATTAAGAAGCATTGATTATCTTCTGTCTGATCTACCTTAAAGTATCACACTCTTCTATACTAAGAGATCGTGCTGAGTTTTATGACCCCTTAATGAAGTGATACTTCCACACATGTTTACCCATCCTTCCTCGAGCCTTCGCGCTCGTAAATGATGTGTGTGCATAATGATGTGGTTATTCGAGATTCTTAGCAATTCTTATTGTTTTGAACTGCAAGGACATTTGTGTCATTCTTAGTGTGATTGGTTAACCCTGTCACTAAGCAAAGGATGATTGTGCTACCAAGTTCGTCATTCTGGTGCACCTCTTAGGTCAAAGAGTTAGGCTATTGCTGAATCTCTAAGACTGTGTCCTCTTTCCTTGTAAAGCAAGTTTCCTCTCGAACTATGTGACATATCGGTGGTTCGTGATATTCTAGACGTCTACTAGAAGTATCGCCATGTTGCCACATGACCATATTGTCCAGTTCTTGAGCAAGCAAGTTCTCTGAACTGCTCCTTTCTCCAAGGATTTGTACTGGATACCCCTGAACTAGTTTGTTGAGCTTAAACAACAACTTGGAGATTTGTAAGACAAAAGTTTCATCCGCTCTGTTCCTTCGTCGAGGGATGTCTAGTTTTGTCCTTGCTGAAGGAAGATAGTATTTCCTTTGTGTATATGTTATCTTACCCCACCTTTGGTTTGATTTGGGCTATTTTCAAGTCAAACTCAGTTCCAAGGACTATCTTGATGGTATTTTTACTTGTGATGTTTCACTTGAGTACATCTTCATATTCTTTGGTCTGATCAATATTCTTTCCTTGATCATACCACACATGAGTCCATCTTCTTGGAGTGTCTTAATAAGTTTGTTGTTGAGCCCATCGATGACATCCTTTTCTTCTCCATGAAAGATTAAATTCATATGGAACAATTGGCAATAATGTTGGAAACTTTTGAGAAACGTCTCCAAGTCATCTCGAAGCATGTGCTCTGGATGTTAGAAGTGACCTTCTCTGGTTCACGTGCAAATGTTGAAAGATGTCGCCGTGGATTTGAGTAGAGTTATCTCCTTCCTTAAGGATACATGTGCGTTTTATTGTTAGGACATTATGTGTGTGCAGTTGTCTTTCGACAAGTTGCTAATACATGGGTATAGCAATCTAGCTCGTCTTTTGGAGCTTTACACTGTAGTCCATATCTTGAGAATTTAGTAACTTTACCTTTGCGCTAAATGTTGCAAACTTGCTATTCGGACATGCTGAGTCTAAAGTATCATACCGACTAACCAAAGCTGAATCTCAAGCAGCAATGATGGTTGGTGTTCTTCTAGGTTTTTACATATGTCTCTTTATAAGTCTGGAAAGATTGGTGTAATGGTTGACACACTTAGTCGAAAGGATCTTTTGTTATATCCTCTTGATTCAGCAATAACAACCACACTTCATGAGGCTTCCTCTATAATTTGATTTTAGGAGTTATGCTCATGGTTTCCTTTGTCTATGAAGTCCGACCTTTACTTGATGTCTCGTACCCCGAACATCAAGGAGAATATTTAAGGTAGTGTTGCTAAATGTCTCTCGGTCGACCCTCCAGACCCTTTTATGTTGGCAATTGTTTTTGTTGTGCCAAGTAATTGAAGTCTGAGAATGAAGTTTCTTTCTTCTTGTGTCATCAGGAATATTCTTAACCATCCATCTTAGTGGAGTAAAGTGATATCATGATCTTGGCAAAGATTTTGATAAATCTGGATGAATAAAGAGTTTCCTTCCTCTTATGAACCATGTTTTAAGAGTGACTATGATTTTGGTAATCAATAGTTTCTTATGATACATGTTCCTTGTGAATCTTATGAGTCCTCGCCATAAAACACCTTTCTGTCTTAGCCTTCTGTTGAATGAAATAGTGACCTTTCTATTTGAAAAGTAGTTCAACAACTTGGTTTTGTTGATTCCATATCTCTCCAACCTGAAATCTATATTTAAGTCATTTAGTAGAGGTTTCTTATCGAAGTCTGTGGTCATGTTCTTTCTGTTGGAAGCTTTCTTCTTCATAAGCTTCAAACCCTCCTATAAGTTCCATGGTCTCAATCCTTTTGAAGACCATATATCTAACAACTTGAAACCTTCTTCTTTTTTTCCTCTGTTACCTTGAAGTATTTCATGTTCATCATCTCAGAATTGTTTTCGAAAATTCCCTGATGAGTTGACCATGAGATACTCTATGAGTTGGTTAGTGTGTTTCCCTCTTATCTTTAGAGTGACCCCGTCTCTTTCTCTCTCTGTATCTTTTCCTACCTTTGGAATCTCGGGTCGAGATTCTCGTAAGGGGGATAGAGCTATAACAACCCAGTTTTTGTAAATCATTATTTATGGTTTGATTGTGCATTCATTAGCATCATCTCTTAAAAATGCATGCAAAGAAAATAAAATGCGAACCCTAAAACCCTAGTTTCCCCTCTCTCTTTAAAACCTTCTAAAATGGTTTTGTATTTTGAAATAACAAAATTAAAGAAGCCCAAATTGATTAAAGGGGTCCCTGCAGTATTTTATATATTCTATAAAATCTTTTTTGTAATTTTGAAATTACCCAAAACAAATTTGAACTGAAAATACAAAAGGGAAATGAAAAACAGAAATTGAAAAAGGTTTTGATGAAAAATATAGCAGCAGCCAACCTATCCAGGCCAGCCCAGCGAGCCCACCTCCCTCTCCTTCCTCTCCCTGCCGCTCAGCGCGCCGCAGCCGGCCCATCCTCGGCCCAGTCAGCCCGCTAGCAACCCGTACCGGTTCGGCCCTTTCCCCTGTCATCTTCCCCATCGGCGGCAAGAACCTGTGTGTCTGATGCGCCGCTGTCGACCTCCTCTACGCCACGATGCCCACTGCCGCGCGCTGAGTAGAGGATAAGAACGCCGACGCTCCCCTCTCTCTCCCCGTACCCATCCCTCTCTCTCTCGTGCTCCCTCGCATTTTCCCCTCTTTGGCCCAAAACCGTAGCCGACGTCGCCGCCTCGCGCCGCCGCTAGAGGCCTCCCCGAAGCCAGATGAACACGCCCTGAGCTTCCCTGTCTCTTCCTCGTCCTCCCCAACGAAGGAATCACTCCTAGGAGCCCAGAATCGCCACCGCCAAGCTTGTATTCCCCGCCTCTGGCCACTGCTCGCCGTCGATGTTGAGCTTTCCTCCGACCTCCCATGTCCTCCCTGAGCCCTGCATAACATTCACGGTGAGCTACCGGTGCTCTGGCACCTCTCCGTTGCCTTCCTCTCTCCCTCTGTCGAGCCCGCGTCGTGTAGTTGCTGTCGCCGCTGATGTTCACCGTCGCAGGCCATGCTCCGGTGGGCAATAAATGGCGGCGCCACCATCTTTAGGTAGCCCGTGTGGCCCTCTCTCTAACGCCCCCATCTACGCAAGAGCACACACCCTCCTCCGCCGTCTGGCCCGTTGGCCGGCGAGCCGACCTGGTTCCTGCGTGGCGTCCACGTGGTGCCTGCGTGGCTCAGGCCCCACCTGTCAGCCACTGTGGCTAAGGCCAGCCCCGGTGCAAAAGTAATTAAGCCATACGCTGACGTCAGTCTTGTGCAGTAATTCAATTTAATTGGTTTAATAATTTCAGAATTTGAATAAAACTTGTAAAATTCATAAATAATTTTTATAAGTCATAAAAATAGAAATAATATCACAAAATTTTCAGAGAAATGAGATCTAACTATCTAAGCCATAATCATGCATTGTTCAACAACTTTCATGACAAGTTTAATTAGAAGAACATAGTAACCCCTCACAGGTGATTTCGGAGTTTTCCCGAATTAGGGTTTGTACGCCTCGGAACCCCGTTTAAATTGTCGAGCATGCCTTAGGGTTACTTTTCAATACAATTTAACTTTTCATATCATCATACTTTCTTGAGCATTGCATCGATGCCATGTGTTGATTGTTTACTTTCTTTCCGGTGTTTGGTTCTTCCCGGTAGAATACGATATCGAGATCGAAGCCCGAGATCAACACCGTCGAAGTTCGAAGATCGACGAACAATACTTGACCAACTATAACCAAGTCAAGTACAAGGCTTCCGAAGATTTTCTTATGGGTTATCAACCGGCAAAGGCAAGCATAGCCCCACCATGATATAATCCTATGATTTCGAAAGCATTTCAATTCCTCTCATGATGCATACGATTCTACTATGATCTTTTATCGATAATAGAGTATCCTATATGTTGCATTACTCCCTTGAGATTATATTACCTGATCCACTGGTCCTAGCATAACTAGGTTTGGCTTGTGTGCATTGCTAGAGCTTATATCTGTGTCCTGCTTAGCCATGCATAGCTGTTGAGCCTGGTCCATCCAGATGATGTATCAGCTGCAGAGAATCTAGTGTGACAGGAGAACATGATAAGATGATATCAGAGATGATATGAGATTAAACATGCTAAGGCTTGTATGGAAGGCCACAGTGGGATGTGGTTTTTATAGTCCCATGCTCGCCACCATTAGGACCCGAGTTCTTTCCTTTGGAACCAAGACGAGCGTACAGCCACACGGGGCCTGGACAACCTCATGACTAACTAACTTGCCTAGTAGATTCCATGAGCCACATAGTTCGGGCGTTCCATTCGACATGCATTCTGGATCTTCTCGAAGGTGGTGAAGGAGGTGCATTCATAATAGGTAGGTAAGTGTGGCCGGGGTTGCTTGAGGTCGATGGAGCCCCTGGTGAACCAACCTCGCCTCACATCTCTAGGGACCGGTTCCGGGACTTGACCTGTTACGGTGGAACCATCCTTAGGGCGTGACTCATGGTCTCGGTGAAAGCAAGGTAAAGGTCGTGTCTAACCACCAAATACCGGCCTTCCAAGGAAGAGGGCTAATCTTAAGTGGCATTAAGAGAAGGTTAGTACATGTGGGTAAAGTTGTACACCCCTAAAGGGTTAAATATTTTTGAAAAGCCGTGTTCACGGTTAAGAATGACTTGGCGACCGGACTCAAGATCATTGATAACTTTAACCACTATAAAACTTGTTGATCAACGTGTGCTTAAGGATGCTTTCTCATGGGTACGAGGGGGTGATCCTATTTCAAGTGATGATGATGATTTGGTGTATATCAAAAGATGATGATAAATATATTTCGGAGATGTCGCTCTCTTATCCCCTTCTAAAATATTCTGATTAGATGAGCTTCTTCTCTCTCTTGTTTTATAAACAAAGATGGCTTTATGCAAAACAACTCCACCAGCCATAAGTCTTGCAGAGTACACCCTGTACTCACCCTTGCTTTGTTAATACTTTTGGCAGAGTAAGTGTTCCCCTTGAAGATGAGATTGGTACTACATCGACACCGACGAGTAACTTGGGGTTCCTGGCCGGTAGCCTAGAATCTACGGGCTGGGACGTCATCGTTATGCTTCAGGCCTCTTAGAACATCTGTTAAGTTTTCTATACTTAATAGCATAATTTGCCTTCCGTTGTTTGATGTTTGCGGTCAGTGACCTCTTCTTTTAATAATTTGGTTCTCTGCTCAGTTATGAGCTTGTTGTAATAAATTTTGTGTCATAGGGTCACTGTTGTGTTATCAATTCTTCACTGGATATCCTCGAGCTCAAGGTTAAGCCTATGTCAGACGGATGTCTGGGATTTGTTTAGCCCTGATCCCGGGGGTGTCTGCGGTGACCCATCATACCACTGCATGTGTAGTACACTATAGTCATTGACATGACATCCACAGAACACCGTTCCGTAAATATCACATCCCTCAGAGTGGTACAACAGAAACATTACGGTCCATATTACAAAAGTACACACATTATTATTATTACAATACCGAAAGTTCAAGACTTCCAAAATATCCAACTTACAAACCAAAATATAAAGTGTTCAGCGGAAATTTAAAGTAACAACTCCGACTAGGAGTGGGGCTCAACAGCTTATTCAATAGAGTTCATGCTGCTCGACTCTGTTAGTTACTACTAACTAGATACTTAAGTGGACTCGTTCTCATTGACACCGTAGCGGATCTCGTAGTCCACTCCTTCAACTCCTCCGGATAGATCAGGTTCCTCGTAGAACACATCTTCTTGACATTCAGCTGCATACGTTGGCACGTCTTCGGAATCCTCAGAGTCTAAGCAAGGGATCAAAGGAAAGAATGAGTAACAGCGTTACCCAACAAGTTCATTATATGCAAGGTGGGAAGTTTGATGCTCTAACTACCACCTCAGATTATAAATCCTTGGCACTATGCAGTTTTTGTAAATCTTTCTTCAAAGATTGATTTTATTCCGAAAAAAACTATGACAATCAGCCTTCACAGGTTGACCAGAACTTTCATGGAGTTCCTTTCCTGCCGCATTCATAGCTCCTTCCCGGAACAGGGAGTAACAAGTTACAATTCTTACACTCTGCAGAGGTGCGTTACTTTATCCATGAGAGATCAACTCCTTGCTGCACAACCGGGCATACTTTCCCGTCCACAATTCCATGATGTGGGGCCCAGTAGTTGGTCCAAGCCAATCACTACCCCCTTCGCGACCCCGCATGCCTCCTTGGTGTACACCATGCCCACATAATGAATTAAGGCAATGGTTTGTACAAACCATAAGATGCCAGAACTATCGTGGGACGATGAGGGTTCCCACCCATATGTTGCATATCCTCTACGAATTACCAATTAATATGCACGCTACGAGGATAACAGCCACGACCTGCACATCCAGCTTCATGCGAGAGGAAGAAGATACAGCTGACTTCTCTGTCCCATTCCAAATCTCATGGCTAACGCGTAATATACGGCGCTAGAATCACTAATGTCAGGGGTTATTAAGTCCCTACTTGATCATCATTGTTGCAAACAGAACCCTAAGTTCTATTGCTCCATTATATCACCATGATATCTATGATTTCTTTATTTATGAAAATATTATTTTCTTTTTTATAGCATAAATGATAACACACAATTTGCAAATACTTTGATAAAGACTCTTCAAAGGACATGAGCAAGTGATGAACTTGCCTTGTGATGGCAAGGTAGTGAAGTCTGATGCTTGCACTGGACCTTGAGCTTCTAGTTCTACAAAAACATCACTATTGCCCGGTAAGGACAATATTTAAAGAAGCAAAATGATTATGCAAGTAATGTAATGCATTATTTAATTCTATATGCATTTTCCCTATATAAGGTGCCTTCTAAAAAAGCATTTATAAATATTAATATTTTTTTATATTTATTGCATATATTGAATTATTCTATTTTATTTCCCTTTTTATTTGACTTCTATTGATTAATTAATTCTTTTAGGAATTATTAATTTTACATTAAATTTATTACTAAATATTTATTTAGTATTTTTCAAAAATACTATAATATTAATAAATAATGAAAGCGATTTTTATTTATTTTTATCACCTTTCAATAATTTTGTAAAATTCTATAAGGAATATATAAATTACAAAATTCTTATGAAAATTTAAATGTCCAAAATTTTATATATTATTTTATTTGGACAGAGTGGATTATTGTGAATCCAAAAATATTTTATTTATAATTTTTGGACTTTTATTTTATTTTCTATAATTTTATTGAGGTCGGGGGCATTTTGGTCTTTTCCAATTGATCAAAAAATTTATTAAACAACTTGGGCTGGCCTTTTGGGCTTATTGGGCCAGTGTGCCCTAATAGGGAAAGGTCAAGATACCACCCCGAAGGGTTTTGGCCCACCCAGCACATTCTCTCTCTCGACCTTATCCTCTCCACCTCTGACCCGACCCTGTGGCCGGCGATGCCGCCACCATCTATTCCCGTCGTCGTCGGCCGTTCTGGTCGCCGTCGTGGTGCGAGTTGGGGTTGCCGACGATGCTCATTCGTTCTATCCACTTGGATTTGACTCCGGGGCTTCCCCGTGGCCAGGTCCACCCTGTTCCTGAACCCTAGGGTTAAGGAAAGGTGCTGTCGCCACCACCGCGGTCCCGTCTGCGGTGGCGTGCTGGGCTCGTGTGCTGCTGCGGCCGCCGCCGTGGCAGGTGCAGGTTGCAGCGCCCCCTGGGTGCTCCATGTGCCGCCGTGGTTCATCGGCCAATCTGCTTCCTCTTCGATTCGTCAGCGAGGACCCCGAGTAAGTTTGCTTCTATGGTTCTTGTTCCTGCTACTACCATGATCCTCTGTGTGTGTATCTAGTGGCTTCTCATGCCTAGTGACTATGTGCTGATTGGGTTCATCTCTGGATTAGGGTTCTTGCTCTGATTAGGGTACATAACCCCCTATTGATTATATCCATGATGCTTTAGATTTAGTGATGATCATGCTTGAGCATGAAGAATGATTGTCTGATGTGGTTAATGATTTGTAGTGGCTTTGATGATGCTAGTTGCCTGTCAGATTTATTCTAGTGACGATTCACTCTGATCCTATGCTAGTATTTCTATGAAATCCCTGATTGGATTATGTTGTTGATCTGATAATTTACTCTACTGTCAGAATGCTTGTACTGACAGTAGTTTTCTCTCAGTAGTTGCGTACTGCAATTATAATAGTAAGCTTGTATGAGATTATACACACTAAATCAAATCATTACATGTAATAATTTTCTGTGGATGTATAGATTGATTTAAGGTTGATTCCTGGCACTTGGCTTTAGGAAAATGATATTTATTGGTTGCCCCTTTTATATGTGCAAACCAAGCAAAGATTGGTTTTAGTTCATATAAAACTTGTCCTTGTGATACCATTATGAACTGGCACACATGTGATGGAGTTTTATTTCTGGCTTACCTTGAGAATGCTTGTGATTAATACTGGCAGGTTGATATGAAAGCTTTTATTAACTTTCCTGCCTATGATGTTGGTCCGAGGCTCTAGGATTTAATTCCTAGTTAGTTGAGCAAATAGTTTATTTGAATCTTGTAAGATTAGAGGTGTTACTCTCTCTGAGAGATGTGCCCTGATCTGATAAGATCAAATGAAGAATGATTTAATTTGCAAAAGTAACACTGAACTCAGTGATGCTGGTCTGAGAGTTTAGTGCTTGTGGTTGAGCTTGATTTCTTATCCTTATACTTGAAATCTCTAGGATAGATTCACCTCTCTTGGGTGAATATTTAGAGATCATTTCATAAAGCAACACATGATTTTGTTTAGATAATATGATGAAATCATGTGATGGTTTTATGAGGCTCACCACAAAATTTGATGTTGGTGTAATAGATTGATGATGATCTTGATCTTGATCTGCTTTTGCTGGGCTCCTGAGATTGCTCTTGAGCTTGCCTGCTCCTCCTAGCTTATGGCTTGACCTTTCTGTCCACCAGATTCATCCCCCTCCTTATGTTACCATCCTGGTGATGTTTGGGTTGATCTGGGTGGTTTGGTTTGGCTGTTGTTCTTGGTTTTGCTGCTGTCTACACTAGTTGTTCTAGCGTGATGTGTAGTGGAGTGATGCACTAGTGCTTCCCCCACGGCTGTGCTGTGGTTTTGTGTGATTTGGCTGTGCTTTTGAGGTCGACAACACACCCTTTGCATGCTGGTGTGTGTCCAACTTGTGTGCCTGCTATGCACATGTGGATAGGTTCAGAATTTTTGAACTTACCATTACCAAATTAGTCTCACCTGGCTAGTGAATTGGTCCCTCTTGGCTGTCATTTGAATTCTGACTTTGAATTTTTGAAAGATGAAATCTTTCATATTGGTGAAACTTGCCCATTTTATAACATTTCTCAATGATGAGTCTGTCAAGTGCACTTCACTGACATAACTGAGAGAAACATACTAACACTAATCTTATTTTGTTTTTATTTAGTTTTTGTTTTGCAGGTGCAAACATAAAGATGAAGATTTAGTGTAGATTTAGATATAGGATAGTTAGTAGATATACAAATGTAATTTTCTTATTCTTTTGTAACTTTTCTTTTATAATTCTTGTAATATTTATTTTATTCAATTGTAATAAAGATTATATTATTATTAATAAAGAATATTTTTATTCTTTACTCTTTTGTGAATTGTGAAGTTTTTAATGACTTCAGTAGGTTACATTCTTTGTAACTTGTTTATGTAATCATAATATGAAATGAATTTCACATTAAATATGGTTTTTAGATAAGATTTAAGTTATAATACTTATCTCTTAATTAATTCAAGATTCAAATATTATGTTTAAATTATTTAAATTATTATCAAACACTTAAGTTTTAAAATTCAAACTCATTTCAAAACACACATAATTCCTTTAAGATCATATCAAAGTTTATAGGAATCCAACTTCAAGACTAAACCTAATCTCAAAGTAAGGAAAGAAACATTGATCACTCAAGGTTTTATTAGGCGAAAATTTTACCTCATTTTCACAAATGAATGCATGCAACAATTCATATTCCTAAATCTACCCTTCATTAGGTCCTAAATACTGGGATGTTATAGACTTCCCCCCTTAAATTAAACTTCATCCCAAAGTTTGTGGAGATGTACCTGAATAGTTCTGGATAAGCTTTTCTTAAATCCTCTTCCTTTTCCCATGTGGCTTCCCTCTCAGGGTAATGTTCCTACTGTACCTTGCAATATTTGATTGCTCTGTTCCTCAATCTTTTCCAGTTTTCTTCTAGAATTTTATAGGGCTTTTCAATATAAGTTAGGTCTGCTTGTAGTTCTATCTCTTGATGTGTTATTGCATCATCTGGAACTTTCAAACATTTGCGAAGTTGTGACACATGGAAAACATTATGCACTTCAGCCAATCTTGATGGTAACACTAAAGCATAAGCTATAGTTATGTTTTGACTCAGTATCTTGAATGGTTCGATATATCTTGGACTCAATTTCCCTTTAACTCCGAATCTTTTTACTCCTTTCATAGGACTTACTTTCAAATAGACCATATCTCCCACTTCTGGATGCCATGATCTTTGGCTTTGATCCGCATAACTCTTCTGCCTGCTCTGGGCTATTTTCAGTCTATCCCTGATCTTATCAGTGTTGTCTTGTCTCTCCTTGATATAATATGGTGCAAATTCTTCCATATAGAATCTCATATGGAGCTGCCTTCAGACTACTCTGATAGCTATTGTTATAAGAAAATTCTGCCAATGGTAGGTGATCTTCCCATGTTCCTCCAAAATCCAGTGCACAAGCTCTCAACATGTCTTCTAGTATTTTATTTGTTCTTTCAGTTTGACCTCCTGTCTCAGGATGATATGCCGTGCTGAAATCTAACTTTGAATCAAGTGCCTCATGCAATTGCTTCCAAAATGCTGAAGTAAACACTGATCCCCTATCAGTTATGATATTTTTGGGTACTCCATGCTTACTTACTATATCTTTAACATATAGTTCAACTAACTTCTCGGCATTATCCTTCTGATTCACTAGAATAAAATGTGCACTCTTAGTGAGTATGTACACAATTACCCATACCATATCCTTCCTTTTTGGTGTGATAGGTAATCCTGTGATGAAGTCCATACCTATTCCCTCCCACTTACATTCAGGAATTTCTAAGGGTTGTAATGGTCCTGCTGGACTTTGATGTTCAACTTTCACCCTTTGACAAGTATGGCATTCAGATACATATTTAGCAATATCTCTTTTCATGTTATTCCACCAGAATAGTTCTTTCAAATCCATATACATCTTAGTACTCCCTGGATGTATAGAATATGGTGTATCATGTGCTTCTTTGAGTATGACATATCTGATCTCAGTCACATCTGGAACACATAGACGATCTTGGAACCATAAAGATCCATAATCTCCAAGGTGAAAAACTGATTTTTGCCCTTGAGATATCCTTCGAATTTCCTCAGCAATGAAAGGATCTTCTTCTTAATGTCTGACAATTTCTTGCTTAAGATCACTTTCCTGCTCTGCAACTACCTGCACAGTCGCTAATCCTCCAAGAACCTCTGTTCTGATGAATTGAAGTTCTAATCTTTCCAAGTCCATTTGTAACTCTTTTGATAACTTCCTATTTCTTGGCTGAATATCTGCACTCTTTCTGCTTAAATCATCTGCTACAACATTTGCTTTCCCCGGAGTGTAATTGATTGTTAAGTCATAATCCTTGATTAATTCCAACCAACGCTTCTGTCTCATATTCAATTCCCTTTGAGTGAAGAAGTACTTGATACTTTTATGGTCAGCGTATAACTCACATCTGGCTCCATAAAGAAAATGTCTCCATCCTTTCAGCGCAAAGACCACTTCTGCTAACTCTAAATCATGAGTTGGATAGTTGACTTCATGTGGTTTCAATTGTCTTGAACCATAAGAAATCACTTTCCGATCTTGCATTAATACACAACCCAAACCTTCTTTAGATGCATCACAATATACAGTGAAATCCTTCCCTCTTTCAAGAACTGCTAAGATTGGAGATGTGGTTAATCTAGTCTTCAACTCTAGGAAACTTGCTTCACACTTCTCATCCCACTTGAATGGTGTATTCTTCCTTAATAATTTGGTCATTGGTCCGGCTATTTTGGAGAAACCTTCAACGAATCTCCGATAATAACCAGTCATTCCTAAGAAACCTCGAATTTGTTTCACATTGGTCGGTGCGGTCCACTCTAGTACCGACTGAACTTTAGATGGATTCACAGCAATCCCATCCTTACTGAACTTTAGATGGATCACATGAACGAGGAATTCTACCTCATCTAACCAGAACTCACACTTACTGAACTTAGCATAAATCTTATGTTCTCTTAAAGTCTGCAATGCTATTCTCAAATGGTCAGCATGCTTTTCCATATCCTTGGAATATATCAGAATATCATCAATAAAGACGATGACGAACTTGTCCAAATATGACATGAAGATCTTGTTCATCATATTCATGAATATTGCCGGTGCATTGGTCAAACCAAATGGTACTACCAGATACTCATGGTGTCCATATCTTGAGACAAATGTTGTTTTTGGAACATCTTCCGGCTTGATTTTTATTTGATAGTATCCAGATCTTAAATCGATCTTTGGAAATAATCCAGCTCCTCTCACTTGATCAAACAAATCTTGAATTCTTGGTAAAGGATACTTATTCTTGATAGTCACATTGTTCAGATTTCTATAATCACCACACATCCGTCTTCCACCATCTCTCTTATCCACAAAGATTACTGGTGTTCCCCATGGAGATACACTTTCCTGTATAAATCCTTTTCCCGCTAACTCATCAATTTGTTCCTTGAGTTATTTCAACTCTTTGGGTCCCATTTTATATGTTGCTTGAGCTATTGGTGCTGTACCAGGTATTAGGTCAATGGTGAACTCTATCTCTCGGTCTAGTGGCATTCCTGGTAACTCTTTTGGAAAAACATCTTGGAATTCATTAACTATTGGAATCTCTTCTAATTTAACTTCCTTCATTGAATTCAACTGCAGATCCACCATGATATGACTGTGTTTATCTGCTTGGTAAACTATCCTTGCTCCACTTGGAGTTTTGATTGAGACAATTTTCTCCTCACAATTAATCTGAGATCCGTGTTCCATCATCCAATCCATCCCCAGCACTACTGCAATTCCCTTCAAAGGAATCACATAAAGGTCTGCGAAATATGTACAACCACAGATCGAGATAACCTGATCTTGTTTTATGTGGCGTACAATCACATTCCCTCCTGCCGTAACTACGGTCATAGGACTTTCTAACGTTGCCCTTCTAATCCCGAACTTATCAAAAAATTCTTCAGAAATGAATGAAGTAGTTGCACCAGTATCAAATAGAACTTTGACGGGATTGGTAAGGATATTGAGCGTACCTATCACTGCATCCTCCGAATTATCCACCTCCTCAAGGGTTGCACAATTCAGTTTTCCGGTAGGTCGGTTTCTCTTGCCATTGTTGTTCTTGCCATTGTTTCCTCCTTTATTGGGCTGTCAATTTCCCCCACTCGCTTGTCCTCCTCCCTTGGTAGGCCATCCCCCCGGTGGTTTGCTTGGACAATCTGACTTGATATGCCCCTTCTGGCCACAACCGTAACAGATCACTACAGGCTTTTTGCACTCCCTCTGGAAATGCCCTGGAATTCCACAGTTGTTACAGATAATATTCCTTCTCGGATTAGATTGATTTCCACCACTACCCTTGTTATTGTTGTTGTTGCGATAATTCCTATTCCGAGGTTTGAACTCCAAGTTAGGTTTAGGTTTGCTTGCCTGAATTCTCTTGGTTTCCTTCTTGGCTCTCTTCCTCCGATCCTCTTGGACATTCTTGTAGTCATCCTCAAAAGTAATGGCTGCATCCAACAACTGCTGATAAGTTTTCTTATTGGGCAACCTTAGCTGTATCTTCACAAACGGATTTAATCCATGCAAGAAACGCTTCTTCCTCTTCTCTTCAGTGTTAACATCCTCCTCAGCATAACGAGACAACTGGCTGAACTCCCGGATGTACTTCATGACACTAGTATATCCTTGCTGAAGCTCCTCAAATTCTCTCCGCTTCAACTCCATGACGCTTTCCAGAACATGATATTCACGGAATCTCTGCTTGAACTCCTCCCAGGTAAACTCCCTTCCTGGTTGTTGCATGGCTAACTGATTTTCCCACCATGATGCTGCAGGTCCAGTCAGCAGATGAGTTACATACCTCAATTTTTCCTCATCATTGCAACCCACAATTTTCAGATTCCTTTCTGTATCTGCTAGCCAGTCTTCTACATCCATTGGTTCAGGAGCTGATGCAAAAGGTAACGGTCTTGCATTCTAAAAATCAGATAAACTCACTCCTCCACCTTCAGGCGCCCTCTGATTTGCTCGCCCCAGCAACTCTTCCATGAACTTGTTCTGGGTCTCTTGCATCATTTGCATGCATTGCATAAAGTTCTACTCCATTAACGGCCTCATTGGTGGTGGTGGTAATGCTTCTTGATTTTCTGCATCTGCATCGGCCTTTTCCTTGGCCTCTCGGTCCATCCGCTGCTGCTCAGTTTCCATTTCTACACCCGTATCCATGACCCCCTAGTCCTGCAACATAAAGCGAATACTCATAATTACATCATGCACATGTGTTCTGAGCTCGACTTTACGCACAGAACTAGTCACGCAATGAAGATCCAAAGAAAATCCAAATATACATTTCACATATTATACATAATATCCTAATGATACAAAGTTCTTACAACATATACCATATAGGTATAATCACAAAACTACCGTATTTATCTCACTACCTTATTACTTGGCGTACAATACACAGTGCTTGATACTGTTGACTACTTGTCTCCTTCTAGTAGTAACTACGCTCATCATACATGCCTGATATCCAACCGTGATGACGTGTTGTCCGTCGCACAGTTTGTGGAACAAATGGCCTTCCAGAAGGAACATACTCTGTATCTGAAGTGTCAGGACTTGAGTCATTACTCAACCTGAGCGCTTCGACTCCCTCCAGCTCAGCTGAAAAGTCCTCAGAAACATATTCAACATTATCTCCAACCTGCATCTACTGAGCTTCAATTCTTGAATTGTCATCAGGATACACAGATCCTGCTGCTCCCCAGGTGCTCTCGTGGGCAAGATAGTTAAATACTGGATAATGTATATTCCCTGGGCTTTGAGAAGATGTTGATAATTCAAACACTCTTTCTTCATGATCTTCTTCTTCATCCTGATCATCTATTGACATGGTATTTCTACTACTATTATTAGGGTTAATTCTTGCACCCATCCAACTAGATTGTCCAACATTTCTGTCAGAACCATCTGTGGACATCTGGTGTTCATGAGATCCATTATATGATCCCATCCTCCAACCATCTGAATTCTCAATAGGAATTTCTGAGTCAGAACCATCCTCTGAGCCCTGTGGTACTGCATACCGCATATCCATAGTAGGACCAGGTCTTGGTGAGTAAGGATATGGTATAAAAGTTTCTGGATCTATAGGTATATCCTTAAAGATACTTGTTGCACTACTTCCTGCTTCTTTCTCTAATTGGAATGCTAACTTCTTCCTCCTTTCCGGATCAGTTAGATCCTCTAACATGTCATTTTTATCTTCGACAATCACTTGATGAGTCTTATAAAAAGACGCAACTAGTGTTCGGTATCTATCCATAAACTTGGAAGCTAACTTAGTATGCTTCTTAACCAAATTAAGATGATCCGGTATAGGCTCCGAGTCTATAGAATCATGAGGTATCACAAAGAATGTGCTACCTTCCAACTCCTTGGTTTTCTGCTCCCGGATATTAGCTATCGCCTAAATGACTCCTACCTTCTCCTATGGGTAGATCTGTAGGGGTTCATAGCATGGAAAACAAAAAAATTCTACCGCATGAACACACAATCAAGATCTAATCTATGATCAAGCCAAGATCTATCTACTAGATTGTAGCAATGAGTCGATAGAATACTAACCCTCGAAGATCCAAAGCGGTTAACGAGAGCATATTCTCGTGGGTGATGTAGTCATACACTTGCCGATCTCAAGATCGCGTAGACGATCCTTCCAGTGCTGCGTTCCGGCAGCGCTTCCGCAGTCGGTCACACGTTCGGTACTCGATGAAGACCTTCCTCTCCCTTGTTCCAATAGGCAGCGGAGGTTGTAGCACTCTCCTCGCGATTCCGGCAGCACGACGGCGTGGTATCGGAAGTAGAGGGGAGATCTCGTAGGGCTTCGCCTTAAGCCGGAGCGAGTATGGTGGAGTATGAGAGAGGCCTTGGTGATCTACGGTTTAGAGGGCACCAAGGGGAGGGCTTGGTCGGCGGCTAGGGTTTGGGGAAACCCTAACTCACCGAGTTTAGAGAAGGCCCTAGGCGGCGGCTTGGAGGTGGCCGACGACTTAGAGGCTAGGGTTTAGGTGTAGGGAGAGGGGGCGCCCTACCCCTCCTTATATAGGAGGGGAGAGGCGGTTTGGGGAGGAGGGAGTCCTCCTCCAACTCCTCCTCATGTTTGGCGGGTGGGAGGGAGTGGGACTTCCTCCCCAAGTAGGTTTCGTACTCTCCCTTCACCAAGCAAACTTCAAATTTGACTTTTTCAAATTGGCGTTTGACTTTCAAACTTCGATTTGATTTCTTCTCTTTATTTTGCCCAGCCAAGTGACCTAGTACATGATGCAACCATTCCACATTGTCATGACACATCTATGTACCCTTCCCCTCCGGAGTGCCGGACCTTCCAGACCCTTCTAGAACATTCCTGGTGAAAACACCGGAATCATTCCCAAACTTCGAAACAGGACTTTCCTTGTATGAATCTTATTCTCCGAACCATTCCGGATCTCCTCGTGATATCCCGGATCCCATTCGAGACTCCGAACAACATTCGGTCTCTTACTCATCATTCCATAACTACTCAACAACATCGAATCCTTAAGTGTGTCTCCCTACGGTTCGTAAATTATGCGGACATGAATGAGACACTTCTCCGATCAATAAACAATAGAGGAATCTGGAAATTCATATGGCTCCCACATATTTTTACGATTACTTTGCGATCAAATGAACCACTTACATACGATACCAATTTCCCTTTGTCTCACGATAGTTTACTTATCCGAGGTTTTGATCGTCGGTATCTCTGCATACCTAGTTTAACCTCGTTACCGATAAGTACTCTTTTCTCGTTCCCATGATATGTGATCCCTTTTGATCCAGTTACATGCTTGCAAGCTAATTGGATGACATTCCACCGAGAGGGACCAGAGTATATCTATCGGTCATATGGATGGACAAATCCCACTCTTGATCCATGTGCCTCAACACATACTTTCTGAACACTCAATGCCACCTTTATAGCCACCCAGTTATGGTGTGGTGTTTGATGTCATCAAAGCATCCTTTCGGTGATGGTGATTAGCATGATCTCATGGTCGAAGGAATAGGTTACTATGTATCAGAAAGCTTATGGCAAATGAACTATATTAAATGACTTGATCTTTATGCTACGCTTAACTATAGGAGTATGTCCATCACATCATTCTCCTAATGATATGACCCTGTTGTTAATAACATCTCTATGTTCATGATCAGGAAACCATGATCATATATTAACCAACAAGCTAGTTTAACAAGATGCTTTACTAGGGACTCTTTTATGTTTACAAATCACACAAGTATTAATTTTTCCGATTAATACAATTATAGCATGGTATGTAAACATTTATAATAAGTATGAAGATATGATAATAACCACTTTATTATTGCCTCTTGGGCATATCTCCAACAGTCTGCCACTTGCACTAGAGTCAATAATCTAGTTTCAAACCTTTGTGTATTCAACACCTATGGCTTTCTGGTGTCGTATGTACACGATTGCTAGTGGTCAACTGATCTCCGGATCTGACACTTCCAGGTCCGTGTGTAATTGCATGTCTTTGCGTCTCTACGCATCACTCATTCTCTAATGAGATGGCTTTGTACAAATTTGGTCCTTTGGTGAGACCTTTAGTTCCTTGTGGTTAAAACATGTCGATAATATTGTCATACAATATATCTTCATATTACTATCCCGCTGTGAACTACACCTAGTTTGATAACAAACTACTTGACACAAATGCCCTCTTTTGCTGCTATAACAGCAGTCATATACTTAGCCTTTTGTTGTAGTATCTGTCACAATGTCCTAACTTTGGAACTCATCCAAATTCATTACGGAACTTACTTTCCATTATATTGTGCCACCCTTAGTTTAGATTGAGAAAAACTTAATTTGTACTTTGTGACAAAAACTAGTATCAATGTAGTACTTCTAGAATGAACTAACCATCTATTTGCCACTTCTACAAAATAATATACTCTTAGTTCTTCCAAAAGATCATAAGAATATCCTTACTATCGTCCAATGATCATCTTATGAATCATTCTGGTATATTCTCATAACATTTAGAGCATAGGACATATCTGGATTTGTACATATCACAGTATGATTGATATAAATACTCTTTGTGATTTCATGCATCAAGTATCAATCTATACTTGAATCTTTGTTTCACTTACCAAGTGTCAATACACTTGAATATATCATCAATATTGAACTCATTCAATCCTTTTCTGTGTGACAAGAACCTTTCTTGTAGTTTCTATATTAAACTCATTCAATATATCATCTATGTACTTTTGGCACAACCATATTAGCGTCTAATGATGCCAAATATTTGGGTTTTGCCTAAGTCTTTCATCGGGATGAAATTATTAATATGTGTTAATAAAAGATACATCATTTCCAATCAACAATATGTCTTCCACATAATGTTTTAGATACATGTCTTAGCGCTCCCACTTAATTCTTGCAAATGCAAGCATCTTCATCGTCTCGACGAATTTAAACTCCTTTAACAGTTTCATCATAGCGAAGTTTCCAACTCCGTGATGCTTACTTCAACCATTGAAGTTTGCATATGCTTTTAGCATCCTTTGAATTAACAAAACCCTATGGACCGCGTTATGCACATGTCCTAGGTAACAATTCTATTAGAAGAACTTGTTTTGTTTATTCAACTACCACATAACAAAATTATATGTATTGGTTGCTACATTAATCCGTCTAGACTAAATATCGCTATGAAAGATCAAATCTTGTCATATACAACCTTTGAACATTGTTGTGAACTCTTTCCCAACATGTCGACTATTTCATAGATGTGAAACATCCATGTCTATTTCTTTATAGATCCAAACACGACTGTAAGGTCTTACACCTTTCTCGTGTATGGAACTATCACGGATTTTATGGCTTCAAGCCATTTTACAGAGTCAAGGACCATCATCGCTTCTTTGCATGTAGTCGGATCATTATTGTCAAATAATGATTTAACTCTCAAATCTTGGTATTTGATTGTTTACCCGACCTATTTTTTTCAATAGGAACTTAGATCTCCGTGACCACAACCTTTGAGGCACGTGAGCCATGAGCATTGTTGCTGCCTCCGGAACACTTTTTGGCGCTACGCAACTTTGCACATATAGCTAAGGTTCTTTTAACCTTATCAAAGTTCTATTGTCCTCCCACTTATCTTTTCACAAAAAATTCTTTCTCAAAGAAACTTGACGTTCTAAGCGACAAACACTTTTGTCTCCGATGTTATGGAGGAATAGTTATTCGAAATAACATACAAAGACAGGTTCATCCGACTTTGGTTGCAAACATCTTTCTTATGCATAGCATATCAATGTTTACAAAAGGACAACTTGGGTTTTATCCCAAACCATAACTTTATATGGTGTAATTTCAACGGATTATGATGGAGCTCTTTTCAGTGGAAAAAACGGTAGTCTCTAAAGCTTTTAATCTTTAAAATATAATGACAGTTTTATGAATTACACCTTTGATCTTACCATGTCAAACAAGGTTTAATTACATGTCTCGAATGCTCCATACTCTTATTGTGTTTCAGGAAATGCAAATCCATGGAACGATTCCTTAAATCTTAGGTATTATGCTAAACTTGTAACTCAAATATCTTCCTTTATGATCTTATCATAAACTATTTATATTCTTGTTAAAATGATTTTGCACTTCATCTTGAAAATCTTTGAACTTTTCAAATCTTTCATACTTCATCCTTATTAAGTATATATTCATATATTCACTCAAATTTCCGGAGAAAGCATATGAAGTTGAAATCCATCGCTCTTGAGTACACATAATGGACTTCAGACAACAATATGTACAAGTTCCAATAAGCTAGTCATTCGTTCCCTTTTGGCCTATGAACGAAGTCCTAATTATCTCTAGGAAAGTTTCACAAGCGTCATTTGATCAAAAATCAAAAAGACTCCAAAATTCCATCCACATGGAGTTTCTTCATGTTTTCTTTCCAATATAATTTAAACGACGATGTCACTTCCTATGTGATCTTTCAATCAATTTGTCTTTCGACATTTTTAGCACTAGTTTTATTGATGTGATTTCTCCAACGAGATTTGTTAATCATCCATCTTTTATGTATTACGGCAATTATTTGAACAACCCTTTTGTTCTCATAATACCTGATAAAACAAATCTTCAAGGCAAGCTTTGATGTTTTAACAAGCAGCACAACAATCCTTTATTTATTCTCGATGAATATCATCACATATTCTTTTGCTAGTTACTTAGGCCATTGTAGTTCATGAATTGTGTTGTTTCGTATGACAATTCACACCAACAAATTCTGTATCAAATACTTAAGAACCACATTGTTTAATAAGCAAAGAATATAGCCATAACATGTATATCATCTATATACTTAATCTGAACAATTCTAGTCTTTTCTTTTCTGCCATATATTTATGAGATTCTCTTTCAGTATTTCCTTTTCTGTTTGAAAGAATCTGTCAACATCAATAGTGGAGCCATATACATGACACATAGTCCAAAGCATGTATAGTAAAATACCAATGTCTTTGGACTTACACCATCATCAAATTTTTGGTGTTCTTTCAAATTCCTTTCTTTGGTAATCTCTTTGTGTAGTAAACATTTTACCTACATCAAATATTCACCCTTATAACGGAATTATCCATGATCAAGATACTTTTATCTTATAACGATGAATCGCGAGTATAATGTTGCTTTCCAAAACCTTTTGGAGGATTAGGACAACTAGTGTCTCCAACCTTTTGCAAATTCTCATCAAATATGAAAAAATGACTTTTGCCATATTATACTCTATCATGTTGCAACATGATAGAGTATAATATCTTCCACGCATCATGGTTTCTGAAACAACTCTTTCAGATCCTAGATAATCTTGATATTAAGACAATCCTTTGAATATCAAGAATAATGGAGAAAAACATGATACTCATACACTAACACTTGGAATTGTCACTCTTGATTTAATACCAATTATTAAACTTCATGGAGTAACTGGAACTTACTGAAAGTTTGCAATGGGACTTTTAAACTTTAGATTAACACTTCAAAAAAATACGATACCAGTTCGTAAAGTAACTAACCAGAATTCTATAGTTCCATCATCTCAATTATAACTAAGCGCAAGGTGGTAAACGGATGCCAATAACTACAACAATTATGCAAATTCACTTTGATTTAATTTATGATAAATAGTGTTCAACTTTTAATCATATTGCCATTGAACTCCCACTCAAAACAATATCCCTCACATTGTTTTAGTGATCACACGAACCAAATCCACCACATCAAAACCGATCATCACGAGAGTTGATGTAGCTTCAATGGCGAACAATCAACATGTTCATCAGATCTACTATATGACTCATGCTTTACCTTTCGGTGATCCGTGTTCCGAGACCATGCCTGTACATGCTAGGCTCGTCAAGATCAAACCTTAGCTTCCGCATGAGCAAATCTGGCTTGCTCACGTTGTATACACTCGCAGAATCTAACACACCCGATCATCACGTGATGCTTCGAACAACGAGCTTTAGCAACGGTGCTTACTAAGGATGAACACTTTAAAACTTGAAATTGTGTGCTTGAGGGATCATCTTATAATGCTACCGTCGTGAACTAAGCAGTACAAGATGCATAAAAGGATTAACATCACATGCAATTCATAATATGTGATATGATATGGCCTTTCTTCTTGTGCTTCGGATCTCCATCTTCAAGCATGGACATGATCTCCATCATCACCGGTGTGGCGTCAAGGTCAATGGCGCCGCTTCATGGTTGTCTTCCACCAGCATAAACTATTACAACTACTTTGAATAATAGACACGCGGGACTAAACGGAAACAACCATATGGCTCCTGCCGGTTGCCAACTTACAATAAGGAACATTGCATACATCATATATAATCACAATCATGGCCATATCACATCACAACACACCCCTGCAAAACAAAGTTAGACGCCTCTAATTTTCTTTGAATATTTTACGTGGTTTGGGGCTTTCAATGTGTCGTTCTAACTTACGAACAAGAACCACAACATTGATACTAGTATTGTCAATCACCCATTGTAAATTGAATATTAACTATGTTGGGAGAAACAGGCACCCGCAAAGCCACTTATGCAATACAAGTTGCATGTCAAGCGTGGAGCAAGTCTCATGAACGATGTCATGTAAGGTTAGCCCGGGCCGCTTCGTCCCACCATCCCGCAAGATGCAAAGTACACAAGAAGCAATCGACAACAAAAGCATCAACGCCCATAGTGACCATTGTGTTCTACTCGTGTAACAGATCTACATATAGACACGGCTCTGATACCACTGTAGGGGTTCGTAGCATAGAAAACAAAAAATTTCTAGGGCATGAACACACAATCGAGATCTAATCTATGATCAAGCCAAGATCTATCTACTATATAGTAGCAACGAGTTGATAGAATACTAACCCTCGAAGATCCAAAGCGGTTAACGAGAGAAGATTCTCGTGGGTGATGTAGTCGTACACTTGCCGATCTCAAGATCGCGTAGACGATCCTTCCGGCGCTGCGTTCCGGCAGCGCTTCCGCAGTCGGTCACACGTTCGGCACTCGATGAAGACCTTCCTCTCCCTTGTTCCAGCAGGCAGCGGAGGTTGTAGCACTCTCCTCGCGATTCCGGCAGCACGACGTCGTGGTACCGGAAGTAGAGGGGAGATCTCGCAGGGCTTCACCTTAAGCCGGAGCGAGTATGGTGGAGTATGAGAGAGGCCTTGGAGATCTACGGTTTAGAGGGCACCAAGGGGAGGGCTTGGTCGGCGTCTAGGGTTTGGCGAAACCCTAACTCGCCGAGTTTAGAGAAGGCCCTAGGTGGCGGCGGCTTGGAGGTGGCCGGCGACTTAGAGTCTAGGGTTTAGGTGTAGGGAGAGGGGGCGCCCTAACCCTCCTTATATAGGAGGGGAGAGGCGGTTTGGGGAGGAGGAAGTCCTCCTCCAACTCCTCCTAATGGCCGGCGGGTGGGAGGGAGTGGGACTTCCTCCACAAGTAGGTTTCCTACTCTCCCTCCACCAAGCAAAATTGAGATTTGACTTTTTCAAATTGGCGTTTGACTTTCAAACTTCGATTTGATTTCTTCTCTTTATTTTTCCCCGCCAAGTGACCTAGTACATGATGCAACCATTCCACATTGTCATGACACATCTATGTACCCTTCCCCTCCGGAGTGCCGGACCTTCCAGAGCCTTCTAGAACATTCCTGGTGAAAACACCGGAATCATTCCCAAACTCCGAGACAAGACTTTCCTTATATGAAGCTTATTCTCCTGAACATTTCGGATCTCCTCGTGATATCCCGGATCCCATTCGAGACTCCGAACAACATTCGGTCTCTTACTCATCATTCCATAACTACTCAACAACATCGAATCCTTAAGTGTGTCTCCCTACGGTTCGTGAATTATGCGGACATGACCGAGACACTTCTCCGATCAATAACCAATAGAGGAATCTGGAAATTCATATGGCTCCCACATATTTCTACGATTACTTTGCGATCGAATGAACCACTTACATACGATACCAATATCCCTTTGTCTCACGATAGTTTACTTATCCGAGGTTTTGATCGTCGGTATCTCTGCATACCTAGTTCAACTTCGTTACCGATAAGTACTCTTTTCTCGTTCCCGTGATATGTGATCCCTTGTGAGCCAGTCACATGATTGCAAGCTAATTGGATGACATTCCACCGAGAGGGCCCACAGTATATCTATCCTTCATATGGATGGACAAATCCCACTCTTGATCCATGTGCCTCAACACATACTTTCCGAACACTCAATGCCACCTTTATAGCCACCCAGTTACGGTGTGGTGTTTGATGTCATCAAAGCATCCTTTTGGTGATGGTGATTAGCATGATCTCATGGTCGAAGGAATTAGGTTACTATGTATCAGAAAGCTTATAGCAAATGAACTATATTAAATGACTTGATCTTTATGCTACGCTTAACTATAGGAGTATGTCCATCACATCATTCTCCTAATGATATGACCCTGTTGTTAATAACATCTCTATGTTCATGATCAGGAAACCATGATCATATATTAACCAACAAGCTAGTTTAACAAGAGGATTTACTAGGGAGTCTTTTATGTTTACAAATCACACAAGTATTAATGTTTCCGATTAATACAATTATAGCATGGTATGTAAACATTTATCATAAGTATGAAGATATGATAATAACCACTTTATTATTGCCTCTTGGGCATATCTCCAACAAGATCGTGATATAATCCAAGCTTCTCTGGAAGTTGGATACTCACACGATACTTGGATAACATCCGGCCATCAAGGTAAGTGACAGTGTTCACTGGAATTCTAGTTGGACAATTAAAGAGCTTTAAAAGTTGGCGAAGTTGGTCTGTAAATTATCCTTGATAATCATCAAGAGTCTCCTCTTTCCTTACCAAAGTCTGTTTTGGAAACTTTGGTGCCATAACTCTGTATATCAGAAAAATAATTTTGATTAGTATCCAATGATATATTGCATCATAACAAAGAATTATTGCACTAAAATATATAACGGAATATTCTCATTTGAATACCCATTATATTACTTTTAGAAAATTCTTTATCGTTGCTAATTCTCCTACAGGTAATACCCTTTACTAGGTTTCCAATCTAAGGTCAAAGCAATTTGCTTTGATACCAACTGCGGTGACCCAGCATACCACTGCATGTGTAGTACACTATAGTCGTTGACATGACATCCACAGAACACCATTCCTTAAATATCACATCCCTCAGAGTGGTACAACAGAAACATTGCGGGTGCATATTACAAAAGTACACACATTATTATTATTACAATACCGAAAGTTCAAGACTTCCAAAAGATCCAACTTACAAACCAAAATATAAAGTGTTCCGCAGAAATTTGAAAGTAACAACTCCGACTAGGAGTGGGGCTCAACAGCTTATTCTATAGAGTTCATGCTACTCGGCTCCGTTAGTTACTACTAACTAGATACTTAAGTGGACTCATTCTCATCGACACTGTAGCGGGTCTTGTAGTCCACTCCTTCAACTCCTCCGGGTAGATCAGGTTCCTCGTAGAACACATCTTCTTGACATTCAGCTGCATACATTGGCACGTCTTTGGAATCCTCAGAGTCTAAGAAAGGGATCAAAGGAAAGAATGAGTAACAGCGTTACCCAATAAGTTCATTATATGCAAGGTGGGAAGTTTGATGCTCTAACTACCACCTCGGATTATAAATCCTTGGCACTATGAAGTTTTTGTAAATCTTTCTTCAAAGATTGATTTTATTCCGAAAAAAACTATGACAATCAGCCTTCACAGGTTGACCAGAACTTTCATGGAGTTCCTTTCCTGCCGCGTTCATAGGTCCTTCCTGGAACAGGGAGTAACAAGTTACAGTTCTTACACTCTACAGAGGTGCGTTACATTACCCATGAGAGATCAACTCCTTGTTGCACAACCGGGCGTACTTTCCCGTCCACGATTCCATGATGTGGGGCCCAGTAGTTGGTCCAAGACAATCACTGCCCCCTTCGCGACCCCGCATGCCTCCTTGGTGTACACCATGCCCACATAATGAATTACGGCAATGGTTTGTACAAACCGTTAGATGCCAGAACTATCGTGGGATGATGAGGGTTCCCACCCATATGCTACATATCCTCTACGAATTACCAATTAATATGCACACTACGAGGATAACAGCCACGACCTGCACATCCAACTTCATATGAGAGGAAGAAGATACAGCTGACTTCTCTGTCCCATTCCAAATCTCATGGCCGACGCATAATATACGTCGCTAGAATCACTGATGTCAGGGGTTATTAATTCCCCACTTGATCATCATTGTTGCAAATAGAACCCTAAGTTCAATTGCTCCATTATATCACCACATAGGATGATATCTATGATTTCTTTATTTATGAAAATATTATTTTCTTTTTATAGCATAAATGATAACACACAATTTGCAAATACTTTGATAAAGACTCTTCAAAGGACATGAGCAAGTGATGAACTTGCCTTGTGATGGCAAGGTAGTGAAGTCTGATGCTTGCACTGGACCTTGAGCTTCTAGTTCTACAAAACCATCATTATTGCCCGGTAAGGACAATATTTAAAGAAGCAAAATGATTATGCAAGTAATGTAATGCATTATTTAATTCTATATGCATTTTACCTATATAAGGTGCCTTCTAATAAAGCATTTATAAATATTAATAATTTTTATATATATTTATTGCATATATTGAATTATTCTATTTTATTTCCCTTTTTATTTGACTTCTATTGATTAATTAATTCTTTTAGGAATTATTAATTATACATTAAATTTATTACTAAATATTTATTTGTATTTTTCAAAAATAATATAATATTAATAAATATTTAAAGTGATTTTTATTTATTTTTATCACCTTTCAATAATTTTGTAAAATTCCATAAGGAATATATAAATTACAAAATTCTTATGAAAATTTAAATGTCCAAAATTTTATATCTTATTTTATTTGGACAGAGTGGATTATTGTGAATCCAAAAATATTTTATTTATAATTTGTGGACTTTTATTTTATTTTCTATAATTTTATTGAAGTCAGGGGCATTTTGGTCTTTTCCAATTGATCAAAAATTTATTAAACAACTTGGGCTGGCCTTTTGGGCTTATTGGGCCAGTGTGCCCCAATGGGGCAAGGTCAAAATACCACCCCGAAGGGTTTTGGCCCACCCAGCCCATTCTCTCGGCCTCATTCTCTCTCGACCTTATCCTCTCCTCCTTTGACCCGACCCTGTGGCCGGCGATGCCGCCACCGTCGATTCCCGCCGCCGTCGTCCGTTCTGGTCGCCGTCGTGGCGCGAGTTGGGGTTGTCGACGATGCTCGTTCGTTCTATCCACTTGGATTTGACTCCGGGGCTTCCCCGTGGCCAGGTCCACCCCGTTCCCAAACCCTAGGGTTAAGGAAAGGTGCTGTCGCCACCGCCGCGGTCCCGTCTGCGTGGTGTGCTGGGCTCTTGTGCTGCTGTGGCTGCCGCCGTAGCAGGTGCTGGTTGCAGCGCCCCCCTGGGTGCTCCCTGTGCCGCCGCGGTTTGTCGGCCAATCTGCTTCCTCTTTGATTCGTCAGCGAGGACCCCGGGTAAGTTTGCTTCTATGGTTCTTGTTCCTGCTACTACCATGATCCTCTCTGTGTATCTAGTGGCTTCTCATGCCTAGTGACTATGTGCTGATTGGGTTCATCTCTGGATTAGGGTTCTTGCTCTGATTAGGGTTCATAACCCCATGTTGATCATATCCATGATGCTTTAGATTTAGTGATGATCATGCTTGAGCATGAAGAATGATTCTCTGCTATGGTTTATTATTTGTAGTTGCTTTGATGATGCTAGTTGCCTGTCAGATTTATTCTAGTGATGATTCACTCTGATCCTATGCTAGTGTTTCTATGAAATCTCTGATTGGATTATGTTGTTGATATGAGAATTTACTATACTGTCAGAATGCTTATACTGACAGTACTTTTCTCTCAGTAGTTGCTTACTACAATTATAATAGTAAGCTTGTATGAGATTCTACACACTGAATCAAATCATAACATGTAATGATTTTCTATGGATGTATAGATTGATTTAAGGTTGATTCCTCGCACTTGGCTTCAGGAAAATGATATTTATTGGTTGTCCCTTTTATATGTGGAAACTAAGCAAAGATTGGTTTTACTTGATATAAAACCAGTCCTTGTGATACCATTATGAACTGGCACACAAGTGATGGAGTTTTATTTCTGGGCTTAGCTTGATAATGCTTGTGATTAATACTGGCAAGTTAATATGAAAGCTTTTATTAACTTTCCTGCCAATGATGTTGGTCTGAGGCTCTAGGATTTAATTCCTAGTTAGTTGAGCAAATAGTTTATTTGAAACTTGTAAGATTAGAGGTGTTACTCTCTGTAGCACCCCGGGTGAAACCACTACCAGAAAATTGCTGTTGTTTAGACTTTGAGCATCATCATGACATCAGCATGCATCTTTTTGCCTAAAACTATTTTGCTAAAAGCCCTATTTTTTTGTTTTCTACAAATACCCCTTCTCTAATTCAAATATAAAACCATGTTCCTCTCGGATCCTTATTTTTGCCTAAAAACACATTTGTAAATGTTTTGTTTTAAATAAAATAAAAGAAAATAAATAATTTAAATATTTTGTTAGGGGGAGGCAGTCCATCCAGTCAGGCCCAAAGGCCCAACTAGACAGACCATCTACTACCCCATATAAAACCCTAACCCTAATATAAACCTAACCCTAAGCCCCAGCTATCCTACCTACCCCACCCCTTTTTCCCTCCACCCCGCCGCCGACCAGACCGCCCCTGGGCGCGCCTCCCAATCCCGTTCTCCTGCCCACCTCGCCAAAACTCCTGCCCAACACCCACACCACACGCACGCAACCCCACACCACCTGGTCTGCTCGCCGCTCCCGCTTGGACCCACCCCACACGCCAGCCCCACCCCTGGCCCACCTATCCCCGCAGCCTCTCTCTCCTCCCCACCTCCCTGTCGCCTTCTCCCTCTCCCGGGGACGAGCGCCGCCCCCCTGAACCGATCCCCGCCGCCAGTACCCCTCTCCTCCTTGCCCCGCCGCCGCTCCTCCCCTCTGCCGGCGCGGCCCCGACTCCTTCCGCCTCTGCTTCGCCCCCAACCGCCGCCGCCCCCCCTGTGCCTCGCCTCCGCGCTGGCCTTCAGTGTTGGCCGTCTCTGTCCAGCGGCCCCGCGTCCCGGTGAGCTTGCTCGCCGCCCTCTCCTCGCGTCTGGTCTCACCTCCCCGACCTCCTCGCCTCGCCGCCAGCAACCCCTGCTGCCATGGCGCCACCACTTCGTCTCTGCACCGACGCCTCCAGGGGCGCCCTCGCCTCCTCTGCCCCGTACCGCGCCCGGCTACGTGACCTCGTCTCCGACGCCACCGCAGGGCCTGACCTCCCCGAGCCTCCGCTAGCCTCGCCCGTTCTTCTTGCGTACCGCGAGCTCCGCCGCCGGCGTCGTCCTTGCTAGCCAACGCCCTCCTCCTGCCGCTGCAGGGGATCCTCCCCGAGCCCGCTTCGTCCGCGAGCCGCGAGCGCCCCGCCGCTCGTCTCCCCCGCGGCCGTGCCTCCCTCATCCGTCGCTGTCGGTTCTCCTCTGCAGCGTCGTGTGCCTCGCACTCGCCTCCCCTGGTGTTCATCGCCGCCAACCACCATGCTTCGGGCTGCCGCTCGAGCCACGCCTCTCGAGCTCGCCTCGGTCGCGCCCGCCTTGGCGCCTCCATCCAGCAAGCCGCGTCCCCGGCCTCCGCCCCCGTTAGCGAGCTCCTCCATCCCGGCCGGGCCTCACCGTCGCCATGCCCTGCTCTGCCTCGGCGTCTCCCTCGTGCTCTACTTCCCGCATGTCTCGCCCTACACCTGTTCGCCATTTTTCTCCTAGTCAACAAGGTCCCGACCATGGTGGTGACGCTGTTCGGAACCCCGATGACCAGGAGCAATAGTTGGCCCCGAAGACTGTTCCAGAACAATTTCTTCTTCCTCTCCGATCCGGACTCGAACACCTCCAAACCAACAAGATCTCCTTCTCGGACCCCGATGACGCTAAGCTCTTCGTCGCAGATCAACAAGGCCTTCGACAAGACAAGGAACACCAAGATCTTCAATCGGATTCGAGGACACCGAGACCCCGGTGCGACAAGTACTCCTTCCCGGACGCCGAGCTCGCCGAGAACCCGGATGCCAAGGTCACCGACACGGAACGGAAAGACCTCCTTCCCGCACCGATGCCGACGACGTCGCACGCCAAGTTCTGCATCCCGAACGCCAAGACCGACCCGATACACAGACCCGACAAGATCTTCGCGACGGCAAGATCGACCGCTGGGACCCAAGTTCTCCGTCACGACACAACAAGTTCTCCATCTTGTATCTGAACCTGATCCCCGTCGAACCCTGAGACCGGACCCCGACCCCTCTAAACACCAAGATCGCCATTCGATGTGTGACCCCTTTCTCGAGCCCTATTTTATAAATGTAATATCAAATTGTTGCATATTAAATTGTTTATCTCGCATGCATATTTGTGTGGTTTGGGGGCATTAAGTCGATTCACCTTATAAATAAATATGGGACCCATATGCGGGCCAATCTAGTCTAAATATTGGTCCCATTTAAATTTGTGTAGCGAACCGGTGATATATTTTGCCATGTTAAGACAACATTTAAATTGCGGGGTACTTAAATAACTTGAACCATCGGATTAATTGTCGGGACCTCGGTTCCGCTTAATAAGGCCTAAATGCATCGCACCTTTGCCATGTCATACATCATACATGCATCATGCCCGATCTTTTGCCGTAGTATTAAATAGTGCATCCGGTGGTTCTTCTAGTGTTTTGCTTCTTCGCGGATAAGGCCGTTGAGTTGATGCGAGTGTCGACCCGATCTTCGGATGAACCCTCGGCAATGTTTTCAGGCGAGCATCTCCCCCTTTCTACCTATCTTACTTTTATAGTATTTATTCCCTCCTGTTGATCTATTGCTATCGGTGTTGCGATGCTCTAGTTTTCGTACCCGTGATATCCCTTGCAGCCTTATATTGCCTTGGACACCTCCTATTACCGGTTGTTTGGTAGATAGTTGGACCTGCGCGTCGTAGTCGCTTGCTCAAGTGCTGTTGCGTGTCGTCAAGTACCACAGTTGTTGGAGTATTGCCATGTGTTTATTGTTGGAGATGATCAAGACTTTAATTACTGTTTAACAACTAAAATTGAAGTAGGTAAATGCAGAGGCACAGGTGGGCAATAGATGTTATTTGGTTGTTAACCGTCCACTTGTGTCTCGTAGGACCCCGAGTACTTGATACCTGTTCCTTGAATATTCGCGCCATCCACATCCGGGAGGATTATGGGACCCCCCTGAGCCAGAGCTTGATTCATTCTTATCTCTTGGGGCCACAAACTAGTTTGAGGTTTTATTTTACTATCCTGTACTTATGCCATGCTTTACTGCTTTATTTACGATTGTGCGAGGAGCACCTGTACTGTTTAGGATCGGGACACGTTTTCGCGGTATCGACAAGCCCAGTCACACTTTCAGGTTCCCAGTCGTTTACAGCCGTCCACCCAAACCTTGAGTCCGTCTCGGAGTCAGCTAACTTCGTTGCGGGTCGCTTAATGGGGTGGCCCCCTGAAATATTTCTGAATCTGGTGATTGCTTTGTCGTGAAGGCCTCGTTGGGTTTTGATTTGGTTTTTCCGAGGTTGATCGAGTGTGTGTTGCTATTTGTGCACCCCTGCAGGGTAAAACTTTCTGAAAGCCGTGTCCGCGGTTATGGACGACTTGGAGCACAATATCTCGATCATAGACAACTATAACTAAAGTAGTGCTATAAAGTTGACTTTATAATGACTACTAATCAGCTTCACTATAATGGAATGGCTAAATAAAATTGCCAACAATTGCTTGTTTGGGTTGTCGCTTGCTACCATTGTACCTGACTAGTAAGTATTGCGACTATAACGGAATGGCTAAATAAAAGTGCCAACAACTGCTGGGTTTTGGGATATCTCATGCTATTTGTATCTGACTAGTAAGTGTTGCAACTACAACGGAATGGTTAACTAAAATTGCCCACTGCTTATTATATCATGATGATTATCTATACCTGACTAGTAATTGCTGCAACGATAACTGTATAAATAAAACTGCCAACTGTGTGAGTTCCTCGGTTGACTTCCTCGTTTGGTCTCGAGGGGGAAATACCAGGATGGGTATGTTTGGTGGTAGTATCAGGTTGGTTCCGAATAGGTCTTTCTTACCCCTCTCTGATAGCCGCTAGTTGTATCGAGTCTCTATAGGTTGTTTAGTGCATGATGCGCTGCCGCTTCAGTCCACCATACCTATGTAGGCGAGGACCGCCGAATTCTAGCCTCGCCGTGTACTGGCCTTAGTACTGACCGCTCTCTCCTTTTTCCTTTGCCCTTTGTCGGCACCCCTTTTGTTTAAGCAGGTTTTGAGATCGACGTCGTTAGCAGGGTTACCCTTCCGGCTTGGCCTGGGCAGGGTTATGGACGCCATTGGTTATTCTTCAGGGCTCTTAGCTCAATTTGCATCTTGTCCGTACTCGGACGCTATATCGTTTTAAAGGTGATTTGGATCTTTGTATTGTACATCTGTATTCTTGACTCTTTGAGCCGCCGTTGTATATATCTGTTCTGTGGGTCCCATCGTGGACTATTGTGTAATGATATTACTTCGTTTTCCACCCGCACGAAAGTGCCTGGTGGGCACCTTTGAATCGTTTCTATGCGGGTTTGGCGGGTTTCGCTAAAACTTGCATAGGGCCGATTCTGAGGGTGTTACACTCTCTCTGAGAGATGTGCCCTAATCTGATAAGATCAAATGAAGAATGATTTAAGTTGCAAAAGTAACACTGAACTCAGTGATGCTGGTCTGAGAGTTTAGTGCTTGTGGTTGAGCTTGATTTCTTATCCTTATACTTGAAATCTCTAGGATAGATTCACCTCTCTTGGGTGATTATTGAGAGATCATTTCATAAAGAAACACATGCTTTTGTTTAGATAATATGATGAAATCATGTGATGGTTTTATGAGGGTCACCACAAAATTTGATGTTGGTGTAGTAGATTGATGATGATCTTGATCTTGATCTGCTTTTGCTGGGCTCCTGAGCTTGCTCTTGAGCTTGCTCTTGAGCTTGCCTGCTCCTCCTAGCTTCTGGCTTGACCTTGTTGTCCACCAGATTCATCCCCCTCCTTATGTCACCATCCTGGTGATGTTTTGGTTGATCTGGGTGGTTTGGTTTGGCTGTTGTTCTTGGTTTGGCTGCTGTCTACACTGGCTATTCTAGTGTGATGTGTAGTGGAGTAATGCACTAGTGCTTCCCCAACGGCTGTGCTATGGTTTTGTGTGATTTGGCAGTGCTTGTGAGGTCGACAGCACACCCTTTGCATGTTGGTGTGTGTCCAGCTTATGTGCCTGCTATGCACATGTGGATAGGTTCAAATTTTTTGAACTTACCATTACCAAATTACTCTCACCTGGCTGGTGAATTGGTCCCTCTTGGATGTCATTTGAATTCATTTGAATTTGACTAAACCTAATCTCAAAGTAAGGAAAAACATTGATCACTCAAGGTTTTATTAGGCGAAAATTTTACCCTAATTTTCACAAATGAATGCATGCAAAAATTCATATTCCTAAATCTACCCTTCGTTAGGTCCTAAATACTTGGATGTTACAGTGTCACACCCGGTGGATTTTTCTCTTGGTTTGTGCATGGTTGGGTTATAGGATAATTCCAAACCATGTTTGGGCACAAGTTCTGACATGATCCAAGTCGGTATCATCGAAACGGGGAGTTCCCGCCCCCCTAACAATTAAGTTTTAGGATCTTCGTTTTTAGGTAATAGCGCATGTCTACGAAGGGGGTGACACTTGGATACTAGTTTTTGTACATTTCCGCATTCCACCATACTTTAATACACATGCTAGGTCCATTGCAAGGGTTTGGATGTATTCCGATGCTCCGAGGCGCTTCTTCCTATGAAACTCTTGGTTTGTGCTTGGTTGGGTTATAGGATAATTCCAACCCATGTTTGGGCATAATTTCTTACAAGATCCAACCTGTTTTCACCGGAACTGGGAGTTCTCGGCCACCTAATAATTAAATTTCCAGAACACCTTTGTTTTTAGGTGACATCGCATGTCTACGAAGGGGGTGACACTTGGGTACTAGGTTTTGGACATTTCAGCATTCGACCACACTTCAATACACATGCTAGGGTCCATTGCAAGGTTTGGAGGTATTCTGATGTCCCGAACAGATTCTTCCTACAAAACCTTGATCCGTGGGCCTGGATCGTCTACCCCCTATATGTTCTTATGAAAGGGGTAGACCGGTGGATTTTTCTCTTGGTTTGTGCTTGGTTGGTTTATAGGATAATTTCAAACCATGTTTGGGCACAATTTGTGACAAGATCCAACCCGGTTTCACCGAAACTGGGAGTTCTCGGCCCCCAAATGTAGCACCCCGGTAAAATCACTACTAGAAAATCGCTTGTCTTTATCCTTATGCATCATCCTGACATCATCATGCATGCCTTGTCATAAAAGTATAATACAAAAGCCTATTTTGTTTCCTATAATACTCCCTTCTTTATTTCAAAATACAAACCTCCCGGGGCCACCTGGATATTCTATTTGTCTAAAACCTAATTACAAACGTCTTTTAAATATTAAATAGAAAGTTTATATTATTTTTGGGAGGCAGCCAACTAGGCCCAAAAGCCCAGCCGACCACCTCCAACCAAACCCAAACCCTAACCCTAGTAAAACCCTAGATCTAATCCCCTACATCAGACCCTCTCTCCCTCCACCCCATCCGCCACCCCCAATTCCCATCCCCACCGCCAGAACCCCACCTGCCCGCTCACCAGCCCCACCACCCCACGCCCACACAGGGACGCACACGCTGCACGGGACACACCCGACCCGGTCAAACAACGTGACACGGGCCACACAACACGTTCAGAAGACACCGACCCACACCACACAGCGTTCCCGGCCCCACCCTGGCGCGCTCGCCCACGACCCCCGCTCCTATCGCTCCTCACGCGACCCTTCCTCCTCTAGACAACCGCTGCCAGGCTCCCTCACCTTCCCGTCCGCGGCCTTCGCCGCCCTGGCATCGCAGGCCGCTCGCCTTCTCCCCTCTGCCCTAAGCGCAGCGTCTGCCGCCCTCCTCCCCGCAGAACCACCGTTGTCGCCCTCCACGTCGAACATCATCGCCGTATGCTCGAGCCTCCGCCGGCTACACCCTTCCCCGACCCCAGCCGCGTCCTCCCTGGGCCTCGTCCCCGAGAACCTGTCGCGGCTGCGCCCGTCACCGTTGACCCTGCGAGCTTTGGCGCCGCCCCTGACTGGCACCTCTCCTCCGAGCCACCGGCCTGTGAGCCCTTCCTCGCCGCCCATGGTCCTGCAAGCTCCGCCACCGTCTGGGCCCCTCCCCTCCGCCACTGCGTCGTCCACCCCGCTAGCGCTGCATCCTGCGGGACCCTCTCCGCTACGGCCCTACCTCCTCCTCTTCGGCCGTCCTCTGGCCGCATCGCCGCGCCCCGTGTCACCTCCATCTCCCGAGCCGCCGCCGGCCGTCATCCACAGCAGCGCAGTACCACTGCCCTGAGCGCCTCTGCCTCGCCGGCACAGCGCCAGCCGCCGCCGCCGCAGCGTTGTCTCCCGTGCTGGCCTCGACCTCCTGTTGTTCGCCCTGTCTCCAAGCGTGCCCCGCGCACGGACGCCCCTGCTGCTCGAGCTCGACCTCACCTAGCGTGGCCACCCGTTTCGAGCATGACCACACCTTGCCCAGTTCGGCCTGTTTTTTGCGCTGCAACCAAGGGTGTGAGGTGCTGTCGTTGCCCAGATGATGTTGGTGTGGGGATGTTGGTAGATAAATCAACCAGTGACAAGGAACCCCAGATCCTCTACATGGAACTCTAAGTTAAAGAGACGCATCCCAATGTCATCGACATGGCTCCGACGTACCTGAAGATCCTCGAATCCAAAGGCCTTCGACACGGAAACCCCAAGATCTCTTTCATGGAATTCGAGAAGACTGTTCTGGTGCCTGAAGACCGAACCCCGTCGAACCCTAACCAAGATCGTCGAGCCCTATGTGTGACCCCTATCTTGAGACCCTATTTTTATAATATGATATCTACTCGTTACATTAAAATGTTCATGTTTGCATGCATATTGTGGGTGTTTGGGGCTATTTCGAAGATTTATCTAAATTAAATATGGAGACCATATGTGGGAGAATCTAGCCTTATTTTGGTCCCATTTAAATTTGTGCATCGAATCGGTGATATAATTTTGCCTTGTTAAGACAACATTTAAATTGCGGGGTATCTAAACAACATGAACCTAATAATTAATTGTCGGGACTCTGGTTTAGCTTAATATTGCCTAATTGCATCACATCCTTGCCATGTCATACATCATAAATGCATCATGCCCGATCTTCTGCCGTAGTATTAAATAGTGCATCCAGTGTTTCTTCTAGTGCTTTGCTTCTTCACGGATTAGGCCGATGAGTTTACGCGAGAGTCGACCCGATCTTCGGATGAATCTTCGGCAATGTTTTCAGTCGAGCATTCTCCCCCTTTCTACCTATTTTACATTTCTAGTCTTTATTTCCTCCTGTTGATCTATTGCTATCTATGTTGTGATGCTTTAGTTTTCGTACCGGTGGTATCCCTTGCATCCTTATATTGCCTTGGACACATCCTATTACGTGTTGTTTGGTAGATAGTTGGACTTGCGTGTCGTAGTCGCTTGCTTAGGTGCTGTTGCGTGTTGTCAAGAACCATAGTTGTTGGAGAAATGCCTTATGCTTTATGTTGGAGATGATCATGGCTTTAATTATCGTTTAATAACTAAAATTGAAGTAGAAAAATAATGCAGAGGCACAGGTGGGCAATAGATGTTATTTGGTTTTTAACTGTCCACTCGTTTCCTGTAGGAGCCCGAGTACTTGTTACCTGTTCTTTGAATATTCGCACTATCCGCATGTGGGACCATGAATCCCCTAGCCAGAGCTTGAGTCATATATTATTTCTTGGGGCCACAAAGTAGTTTGGGGCTTTATTACTATCTTGTACTTATTCCATGCTTTACTGCTTTATTTACGATTGCGCGTGGAGCGCCTGTACTATTTAGGAACAAATGTGGAATGTTTTCGCGGTATCGACAAGCCCAGTCACACTTTCGGGTTCCCAGTCGTTTACAGCCATTGGCACAAACCTCTGGGTCCGTCTCGGAGCCGGCCAACTTCGTCGCGGGTAGCTTGGTGGGGTGGCTCCCTGAAATTTATATGAATCTTGCAATTGCTCTGTCGTGATGCCTCGTTGGGTTTTTATTTGGTTTTTCCCGAGGTTGATCATGCGTGTGTTGCTATTTGTGCCCCCTGCAGGGTAAAACTTTCTGAAATCCGTGTCCGCGGTTATGGACGACTTGGAGCACAGTATCTCGATCATAGACAACTATAACTAAAGTAGTGCTATAAATTTGACTTTATAATGACTAGTAATTAGCTTTACTATAATGAAATGGCTAAATAAAAGTGCCAACAATTTCTGGTTTGGGTTGTCACCTGTTACCATTGTATTTGGATAGTAAGTATTGCAACTACAACGGAATGGCTAAATAAAAGTGCCAACAACTGCTAGGTTTTGGGATGCCTCATACTATATGTATCTGACTAGTAAGTACTACAACTACAACGGAATGGTTAATTAAAACTGCCCACTGCTTATTATATCAGGATGACTCATGCTATCTATATCTGACTAGTAATTGCCGCAACTATAACGAAATGAATAAAACTGCCAACTGTGTGAGTTCCTCGGTTGACTTCCTCGTTTGGTCTCGAGGGAGAAATACCAGGATGGGTATGCTTGATGATAGTTTCAGGTTGGATCCGAATAGGTATTTCTTATCCCTATCTGATATCCGCCAGTTGTATTGAGTCTCTATAGGTTGTTTAGTGCATGCTGCGCTGCCGCTTCAGTCCACCATACCTATGTAGGCGAGGACCGCCGAAATCTAGTCTCGCCGTGTACTGGCCTCAGTACTGACCGCTCTCTTTTTCATTTTCCCTTTTTCGGCACCCCTTTATTTTTGACAGGTTTTGGGTTAGATGTCGTTAACAGGGTTACCCTTCCGGCTTGGCCTAGGCAGGGTTGTGGACGCCATCGGTTATTCTTCAGGGCTCTTAGCCCCATTTGCATCTTGTTTGTAGTCGGATGCCGTATCATTTTCAAGTTGATTTGGATCTTGTATTGTATATCTGTATTCTTGACTCATGGAGTCGTTGTTGTATATATATGTTCTGTGGGTTCCATCATGGACTATTGTGTAATGATATTACTTCGTTTTCCACCCGCACGGAAGTGCCTGGTGGGCACCTTTGAATCATTTCTATGCGGGTTTGGCGGGGATTGCTAAAACTTGCATATGGCCGATTCTGAGGGTGTTACACCAAATAATTAAATTTCCCTAACACCTTCGTTTTTAAGTGACATCGCATGTCTGTGAAGGGGTCACACTTGGGAACCAGGATTTGGACATTTCAGCATTCCAACACACTTTAATACACATGCTAGGGTCCATTGCAAGGTTTAATTTGGAGGTATTCTGATGCCCCGAAGATCTTCTTCCTACAAAACCCTGATCTGTGGGCTTGGATCCTGTACCCCCTAGATGTTCTTATGAAATGGGCATCCCGGTGGATTTTCCTCATGGTTTGTTCTTGGTTGGGTTATAGGATAATTCCAAACAATGTTTGGGCATAATTTGTGACAAGATACAACCCGGTTTCACCAAAATGGGGAGTTCCCGCCCCCCTAACAATTAAATTCCAGAACACCTTCGTTTTGAGGTGACATCGCATGTCCGAGAAGGGGTCACACTTAGGAACCAGTTTTTTACATTTCAACATTCCAGCACACTTTAATACACATGCTAGGGTTTATTGCAAGGTTTGAAGGTATTTCGATGTCCCGAAGAGCTTCTTCCTATAAAACCTTGATCTGTGGGCCTGTACCCTCCTAGATGTTCTTATGAAAGGGGTAGCCCGGTGGTTTTTTCTCTTGTTTTTTGCTCGGTTGTGTTATAGGATAATTCCAAACCATGTTTGGGCACAAGTTGTGACAAGATCCAACCTGGTTTCACCGAAACGGAGAGTTCTCGGCCCCCTATTTAACAATTAAGTTTTAGGATCTTTGTTTTTTAGGTGATAGGGCATGTCTACAAAGGGGGTGACACTCTGGTACCAGGTTTTGGAAATTTTAGCATTCCACCACCGCACTTTAAATACACATGCTAGGGTCCATTGCAATGGTTTGTAGGTATTCCGATGCTCCGAAGAGCTTCTCCTAACGAAACCCTGATTTATGGGCCCCGGATTGTCTACCCCCTAGATGTTCTTCTGATAGCGGTAGCCCGGTGGATTTTCCTCTTGTTTTGTGCTTGGTTGGGTCATAGGATAATTCTAAACCATGTTTTGGCACAAGTTATGACAAGATCCAACCCGGTTTCACCGAAACGGGGAGTTTCTAGCCAATTAAATTCCAGGATCTTTTTTTTGTTGATAGTGCATGCCTACGAAGCGGGTTACACTGGGGTACCATATTTTGGACATTTCAGAATTCCACCACACTTTAATACACATGCTAGGGTCCATTGCAAGGGTTTGTAGGTATTCCGATGCTCCGAGGCACCTCTTCCTATGAAACCCTGATCTGTGTGCCCAGAATCGTCTACCCCCTAGATGTTCTTATGAAAGGGGTAGCCCGATGGATTTTTTCTCTTGGTTTCTGCTTGGCTGTGTTATAAGATAATTTCAAACCATGTTTGGGCACAATTTGTGACAAGATCCAACCCGGTTTCACGAAACTGGGAGTTCTCGGCCCCCTAATAATTAAATTTCCAGAACACCTTCGTTTTTCGGCGTCATCGCATGTCTGTGAAGGGGTCATACTTGGGAACCAGATTTTAGACATTTCATCATACTACCACACTTTAATACACATGCTAGGTTCCATTGCAAGGTTTGGAGGTATTCTGATGCCCCGAAGAGCTTCTTCCTTCAAAACCCTGATTTGTGGGCCTGGATCGTCTACCCCCCTAGATGTTCTTCTGACAGGGGTAGCCCTGTGGATTTTCCTCTCTGTTTGTTCTTGGTTGGGTCATAGGATAATTCCAAACCATGTTTGGGCAAAAGTTGTGACAAGATCCAACCTGGTTTCACCGAAAAGGGGAGTTCCCGGCCCCATAACAATTAAGTTTCAAGATCTTTAGTTTTAGGTGACATCGCATGTCTTCGAAGGGGTCACACTTGGGAACCAGGTTTTGGACATTTCAAAATTACACCACAGTTTAATACACATGCTAGGGTCCATTCCAAGGTTTGGAGATATTCCGATGCCTTCGAAGAGCTTCTTCCTACAAAACCTTGATCCGAGGGCCTGGATCGTCTACCCCCTAGATGTAAATTTCCAGAACAGCTTTGTTTTTAGGTGACATCGCATGTCTGCGAAGGGGTCACACTTGGGAACCAGGTTTTGGACATTTCATCTTACCACCACACTTTAATACACATGCTAGGGTCCATTTCAAGGTTTGGAGGTATTCAGATGTCCCGAAGAGCTTCTTCCTACAAAACCCTGATTCCGTGGGCCTGGATCGTCTACCCCCTAGATGTTCTGATGAAAGGGGTAGCCCGGTGGATTTTTCTCTTGGTTTGTGCATGGTTGGGTTATAGGATAATTCCAAACCATGTTTGGGCACAAGTTGTGACATGATCCAACCCGGTATCACCGAAATGGGGAGTTCCCGGCCCACTAACAATTATGTTTTAGGATCTTCCCTTTTAGGTAATAGCGCATGTCTATGAAGGGGGTGACACTTGGGTACTAGTTTTTGGACATTTCAGCATTCCACCATACTTTAATACACATGCTAGGTCCATTTCAAGGGTAAGGAGGTATTCCGATGCTCCGAGGCGCTTCTTCCTATGAAACCCTGATCTATGGGCCCCAGATCATCTACCCCCTAGATGTTCTTATGAAAAGGGTAGCCTGATGTATTTTTCTCTTGGTTTCTGCTTGGTTGGGTTATAGGATAATTCCAAATCATGTTTGGGCACAATTTGTGACAAGATCCAACCCAGTTTCACCAAAACTAGGAGTTCTCGGCCCCCAAATAATTAAATTTCCAAAACACCTTTGTTTTAGGTGACATCGCATATCTATGAAGGGGGTGACACTTGGGTACTAGGTTTCGTACAATTCAGCATTCTACCATACTTTAATACACATTCTAGGTCCATTGCAAGGGTTTGGAAGTATTCTGATGCTCCGAGGCACTTCTTCCTAAGAAACCCTGATATGTGGGCCCCATATCGTCTACCCCATAGATGTTCTTATGAAAGGGGTAGCCCGGTGGATTTTTATCTTGGTTTGTGCTTGCTTGGGTTATAGGATAATTCCAAACCATGTTTGGGCATATGTTGTGACAAGATCCAAACCGGTTTCACCAAAACTAGGAGTTCTCGGCCCCCTAATAATTAAACTTCCAGAACACCTTCGTTTTTAGGTGACATCTCATGTCTGCAAAGGGGTCACAGATGGGAACCATGTTTTGGACATTTAAGCATTCCACCACACTTTAATACACATGCTAGGGTCCATTGCAAGGTTTGGAGGTAAGCCGATGCCCCAAAGAGCTTCTTCTAACGAAACACTCATCCGTGGGTCTGGATTGTCTACCCCTAGATGTTCTTATGGAAGGGGTAGCCAGGTGGATTTTCCTCTTGGTTTGTGTTGGATGGGTAATAGGATAATTCGAAACCATTGATGGGCATAAGTTGTTACAAGATCCAACCCGGTTTCACCGAAACGGGGAGTTCCCGGCCAATTAAATTGCAGGATCTTTGTTTTTCGGTGATAGTGCATGCCTACGAAGCGGCTTACACTTGGGTACCATGTTTTGGACATTTCAGCATTCCACCACACTTTAATACACATGCTAGGGCCCACTGCAAGGTATTGGAGGTATTCCGATGCTCTGAGACGCTTCTTCCAATGAAACCCTGATCTATGGGCTCAGAATCGTCTCCCCCTAGATGTTCTTATGACACGGGTAGCCCGGTGGATTTTTCTCTTTGTTTCTGCTTGTTTGGATTATAGGATAATTGCAAACCATGTTTGGGCACAATTTTGACAATATCCAACCCTGTTTCACCAAAACTGGGAGTTCTCGACCCGCTAATAATTAAATTTCCAGAACACCTTCATTTTTAGGTGACATCGCATGTCTGAGAAGGGGTCACAGTTGGGAACCAGGTTTTGGACATTTAAGAATTCCACCACACTTTAATACACAAGCTAGGGTCCATTGCAAGGTTTGGAGGTATTCCGATGTCCCGAAGAGCTTCTTCCTACAAAACCCTTATCCGTGTGCCTAGATCGTCTACCCCCTAGATGTTCTTATGAAATGGGTAGCCCGGTGGATTTTCCTCTTGGTTTGTTCTTTGTTGGGTCATAGTATAATTCCACACCATGTTTGGGCATAAGTTGTGACAAGATCCAACCCGGTTTCACCGAAACGGGGATTTCTCGGCCCCCTAACAATTAAGTTTCAGGATCTAAGTTTTTAGGCGATAGCGCATGTCTGCGAAGGGGTCACACTTGGGAACCAGGTTGTGGACATTTCAAAATTATACCATACTTTAATACACATGGTAGGGTCCATTGCATGGTTCGGAGGTATTCCGATTCCCCGAAGAGCTTCTTCCTACAAAACCCTGATCCGTGGGCCTAGATCGTCTACCCCCTAGATGTTCTTATGAAAGGGGTAGACCAGTGGATTTTTCTCTTGGTTAGTGCTTGGTTGGGTTATAGGATAATTCCAAACCATGTTTGGGCACAAGTTGTGACATGATCTAACCCGGTTTCACCGAAACAGGGAGTTCCCGGCCCCGTAACAATTAAGTTTCAAGTTCTTCGTTTTTACGTAATAGCGCATGTCTACGAAGGGGGTGACACTTGGGGACTAGGTTTTGGACATTTCAGAATTACACCATAATTTAATAAACATGCTATGGTCCATTTCAAGGGTTTGGAGGTATTCCGATGCTCCGAGGCGCTTCATCCTATGAAACCCTTATCTGTGGGCCCTAGATCGTCCACCACCTAGATGTTCTTATGAAAGGGGTAGCTCGATGGATTTTTCTATTGGTTTGTGCGTGGTTGGGTTATAGGATAATTCCAAACCATGTTTGGGCATATTTTGTGACAAGATCCAACCCGGTTTCTCCCAAAAGGGGAGTTCTCGGCCCATAACAATTAAATTCTAGAAGAACTTTGTTTTTAGGTGGCATCGCATGTCCGAGAAAGGGTCACACTTGGGAACCAGATTTTGGACATTTCAACATTCCACCACACTTTATTACACATTCTAGGGTCCATTGCAACGTTTGTAGGTATTCCGATTCTCCGAGGAGCTTATTCCTATGAAACCCTGACCTGTAGGCCTAGAATCGTCTACCCCTAGATGTTCTTATGAAAGGGGTAGCGCGGTGGATTTTTCTCTTGGTTTGTGCTTGGTTGGGTTATAGGATAATTGCAAACCATGTTTAGGAACAATTTGTGACAAGATCTAACCCAGTTTCACTGAAACTAGGATTTCTCGACCCCCTAATAATAGAGTTTCCAGAACACCTTCGTTTTTAAGTGACGTTGCATGTCTGCAAAGGGGTCACACTTGGGAACCAGGTTTTGTACATTTCAACATTCTGCCACACTTTAATACACATCTTAGGGTCCATTCCAAGGTTTGGAAGTATTCCGATCCCCCCAAGAGCTTCTTCCTACAAAACCGTGATCCGTGGGCATGGATCGTCTACCCCCCTAGATGTTCATATAAAAGGTGTAGCCCGGTGGATTTTCCTCTTGGTTGGTGCTTGGTTGGGTCATAGGATAATTCCAAACCATTATTTGGCACAAGTTGTGACAAGATCCAACCCGGTTTCACCGAAACGGGGAGTTCTCGGCCAATTAAATTCCTAGATCTTTGTTTTTTCGGTGATAGTGCAAACCTACGAAGCGGGTTACATTTGGGTACCATGTTTTGGAAATTTCATCATTCCACCACACATTAATACACATGCTAGGATCCATTGCAAGGGTTTTGGAGAAATTCCGATGCTCCGAGGCGCTTCTTCCTATGAAACCCTGATCTGTGGGCCCAGAATGGTCTACCCCTAGATGTTCTTCTAAAAGGGGTAACCCGGTGGATTTTTATCTTGGTTTGTTCTTGGTTGGGTGATAGGATAATTCCAAACCACGTTTGGGCACAAGTTGCACGAAACGGGGAGTTCCCGACCCCCTAACAATTATGTTTCAGGATCTTCGGTTTTAGGTGACATCGCATGTCTGCGAAGTGGTCACACTTCGGAACCAGGTTTTGTACATTTCAAAATTACACCACACTTTAATACACATGCTACGGTCCATTGCAAGGTTTGGATGTATTCCGATGCCCCGAAGAGCTTCTTCCTACAAAACCCAGATCCATGGGCCTGGATCGTCTACCCCCTAGATGTTCTTATGAAAGGGGTATCCCGGTGGATTTTACTCTTGGTTTGTGCATGGTTGGGTTATAGGATAATTCCAAACCATGTTTGGGCACAAGTTGTGACATGATCCAACCCGGTATCCCCGAAGTGGGGAGTTCCCGGCCCACTAACAATTATGTTTTAGGATCTTCGCTTTTAGGTAATAACGCATGTCTACGAAGGGGGTGACACTTGGGTACTAGGTTTTGGACATTTCAGCATTCTACCATACTTTAATACACATGCTAGGTCCATTGCAAGGGTTTGGTGTTGGAGATATGCCCTAGAGGCAATAATAAAAGTGGTTATTATTATATCTTTGTGTTTATGATAAATGTTTACATTCATGCTATAATAGTATTAACCGAAAACATTAATACTTGTGTGAGTAAACTAAATTAGAATCCCTGGTAAAGCCTCTTTATAATACTAGCTTCTTGTTTAATATATGATTGTGGTTTCTTGATCATGAACATTGAGATGTTATTAACAACAAAATCATATCATTAGGAGAATGGTATGATGGACATACTCCTATAAATAAGCGTAGCATAATGATCAAGTCATTTCAATAGTTCGTTGGCTATAAGCTTTCTGATACATAGTAACCTAATTCCTTCGACCATGAGATCATGCTAATCACCATCACCAGAAGGATATTTTGATGACATCAAACACCACACCGTAACTGGGTGGCTAAAAAGGTGACATTGAATGTTCGGAAAGTATGTTTTGAGGCACATGGATCAAGAGTGGGATTTTTCCATCCATATGACAGATAGATATACTCTGGTCCCTCTCGGTGGAATGTCATCCAATTAGCTTGCAAGCATGTGACTGCCTCACAAGGAATCACATATCATGGGAACAAGAAAAGAGTACTTATCGGTAACGAGGCTGAACTAGGTATGCAAAGATACTGACGATGAAACCTCGGATAAGTAAACTATCACGAGACAAAGGGGAATTGGTATCGTATGTAAGTGGTTCATTCGATCACAAAGTAATCGTAGAAATATGTGGGAGCCATATGAATTTCCAGATTCCTCTATTGGTTATTGATCGGAGAAGTGTCTCGGTCATGTCCGCATAATTCACGAACCGTAGGGAGACACACTTAAGGATTCGATGTTGTTTAGTAGATATGGAATTTAAGTAGGGAAACCGAATGTTGTTCGGAGTCTCGAATGGGATCCGAGATATCACGAGGAGATCCGGAATGGTCCGGATAATAAGATTCATATAAGGAAAGTCTAATTCCGGAGTTCGGGAATGATTTCGATGTTTTCATCGGAGGTTCTAGAAGGGTCTAGAAGGTTCAGCGGACCGGAAGGGGAATGGTTCATGAATGTGTCATGGTTAAGTGGAATGATTAGATCATGTCCTAGGTCGCTTGGTTGGGCAATTGCGAGAGAGAAATAAAGCTCTAAATTGAAAGTCAAAAGGGAAGTTTGAAAAGTCAAACTGGAACAATAGTTTCCTAGTCGAAGAAGGAAAGAGTCCTTCCTTCTCTCCAACTTGGGTTTGGGGAAGGATTCAAACTCCCCTCTCCCAAGCTGTCCTTCCACTCATAAATAGAGGGGAGGGGCTGCCCCAAAGCACCACAACCATCCCTCCCCACTCGTGCGCCGTCGCCGTTGGCCCGTCGCCGTTGCCTTAGCCGCCGCCGACACCACCTCCTCCTCTCCAGCCTTCTAAACCTAGATCGCCTGAAACCCTAGATCCACCATAACTCGCACAAGCTTAGGCGAAGCCCTGCGGGATCTTCCCTCTACTTCCGGCACCATGCCGTCGTGCTGCCGGAATTGCGAGGGGAGAACTACAACCTCCGCTGCCTGCTGGAACAAGGGAGATGAAGGTCTTCATCGAGTACCGAACGTGTGACCGACTGCGGAAGCACTGCTGGAACACAGCGCCGAAAGGATCGTCTACAAGATCTTGAGATCGGCAAGTGTACGACTACATCACCCACGAGAATCTGCTCTCGTTAACCGATTTGGAATCTTAGAGGGTGAGTACTCTAATCGACTCGTTGTTTTAATCTAGTAGATAGATCTTGGCTTTGTTTGTGTGCATCCGGTAGAAATTTTTTGTTTTCCATGCTACGAACCCCTATAGTGGCACCAGAGCCGTGTCTATATGTAGATCTGTTGCACGAGTAGAACACAATACTTGTATCGACGTTGTGGTTCTTCTTCGTAAGTTAGAATGACACTTATTGTAAGCCCCAAACCACGTAAAACATGCAAAGAAAATTAGAGGCGTCTTACTTTGTATTGAAGGGGTGTGCTGTGATGTGATATGGACATGATTGTGATTATATATGATGTATGCAATGTTCCTTATTGTAAGTCGGCAACCGGAAGGAGCCATATGGTTGTCTTTTAATTTCATTAAGACCTGCGTTTCTATTATTCAAAGTAGTTGTAATAGTTGATGTTGGTGGACGACAACCATGAAGAGGCGCCATTGACCTTGACGCCATGCCGTTGATGATGGAGATCATGTTCGTTCTTGAAGATGGAGATCGGAAGCACAAGAATAAAGGCCATATCATATCACATATTATGAATTGCATGTGATGTTAATACTTTTATGCATCTTGTATTGCTTAGTTAGAGATGGTAGCATTATAAGATGACCCCTCTCACAAAATTTCAAGTTATAAAGTCTTCATCCTTAGTAAGCACCGTTGTAAAGCTCATTGTTTCGAATCACCACGTGATGATCGGGTGTGTTAGATTCTGCGAGTGTATACAACGGGAGCAAGCCAGATTTTCTCATGCGAAAGCTAAGGTTTGATCTTGACGAGCCTAGCATGTACAGACATGGTCTCGGAACACGGATCACTGAAAGGTAAAGCATGAGTCATATACTGGATATGATTAACATGTTGATTGTTCGCCATTGAAGCTACATCAACATTCGTGATGACCGGTTTTGATGTGGTGGATTTGGTTCGTGTGATCACTAAAACAATGTGAGGGATATTGTTTTGAGTGGGAGTTCACCAAGAATAATTTAACTATTAATTAGAACTCAATTTGTCATAAACTTAGTCTAAACTATTGCAAATATGTTGTAGATCAATGACTGCCCCTACCATAAATTTTAATACGTTCCTAGAGAAAGAAAAGTTGAAAAACAATGGAAGCAACTTCGCAGATTGGCTCCGCAATTTGAGGATTGTTCTCAATGCTGGTAATTTGACCTATGTGCTCGATGCACCGCTGGGTGACCCACCTGCAGCTGATGCTACCTACGAGGTGAATAATGTTTTCCTCACTCGGAAGAATCAGTACTCCACAGTTCAGTGTGCTATCTTGTATGGTTTGGAATCGGAGCTTCAGAAAAGGTTTGAGAACCATGACTCACATGATATTGTCCGTGAACTCAAAATGATATTTGAGGATCACGCGGCAGTTGAGAGTTATGAGGCTTATGAAAATTTCTTTAACTACAAGATGGAAGAGGGCAGCTCCGTCAGTGAGCACGTGCTTAAAATGTCTGGGCACGCAAGCAAGCTTCAGAGCTTGCGTATAGTGATTCCTAATGCTTTGGTGATTCAACTTTGTGATGAACTACAATATGCAAAACATGGACAAGTCATTGCTCGAACTCTTCTGCATGTTAAAGTCTGTGGAAGTGGAGATCAAGAAAGAGCACCAAGTGTTGATGGTCAATAAGACCACCAAATTCAAGAAGCAACGCAAGTCTAAGAAAAATGGAAACTTCAAGAAGGGCGGTAAGAAAGTTGCCATGCCGACGAAGAAGACCAAGGCTTGGCCTAAGCCTGATACTGAGTGCTTTAACTACAAGGGAGAAGGTCAATGGAAGCGGAATTTCCCTAAGTACTTGGAGGATTTGAAGAATGGCAACATCAAGAAGAAAGGTATATCTGATATACATGTTATTGACGTGTATCTCACTAGTACTCGTAGTATTGCTTGGGTATTTGATACTGGTTTGGTTGCTCATATTTGTAACTCGAAACAGGTGCTGCAGAATAGACGGAAACTGGCGAAGAACAAGGTGACGATGCGCGTTAGAAATATATCAAAGGTTGATGTGATCGCGGTAGGCACGCTACCTCTTCATGTACCATCGGGATTAGTTTTATACTTAAATAATTGTTATTTGGTGCCTGCGTTGAGCATGAACATTATATCAGGATCATGTTTATTGCGAGACGGTTACTTGTTTATGTCCGAGAATAATGGTTGTTCGATTTATATGAGTAATATGTTTTATGCACATACACCTTTGATAGATGGTCTATTCTTGTTGAATCTCGATTGTAGTAATACACATATTAATAACATTGAAGCTAAATGTTTGAAATTGAGCGATAACTCGACCTATATGTGTCATTGTCGTGTTGGTCATATTGGATTGAAGCGTATGAAGAAACTCCATTCCGATGGACTTCTTGAATCACTTGATTTCGAATCACTTAAAAGATGTGAAGCATGTCTGATGGGTAAAATGACTAAGACTCCATTTTCTGGTATGATGGAGCGAGCTACGGACTTATTGGAAATCATACATACCGATGTGTGTGGTCCAATGAGTGTGGAATCGTGCGGTGGTTATCGTTACGTTCTTACCTTCACGGATGACTTGAGTAGATATGGGTATATCTATTTCATGAAACATAGGTCCGAAACTTTCGAGAAGTTTAAGGAATTTTGAAGTGAGGTAGAGATTCAACGTAACGAGAAGATTAAATTTCTATGATCTGATCGTGGAGGTGAATATCTAAGTTACGAGTTTGGCGAGCATTTGAAGAAATGCGGAATACTTTCACAATTGACACCGTCGGGGACACCACAACGTAATGGTGTGTCCGAACATTGTAATCGAACTCTTTTAGATATGGTTCGTTCTATGATATCACTTAAAGATTTACCGCTATCATTTTGGGGTTATGCATTAGAGACAGCCGCATTCACTTTAAATAGGTCCCATCTAAATCCGTTGAAACGACACTGTATGAATTATGGTTTGGGAAGAAATCTAAACTGTTGTTCCTTAAAGTTTGGGGTTGTGAAGCTTATGTAAAGAAGTTACGGCCCGACAAGCTTGAACCCAAAGCGGAAAAATGTGTCTTCATACCCGAAGGAAACTATTGGGTATACCTTCTATCATAGATCTGAGGGCAAAATCTTTGTTGCCAAGAATGCATCCTTTCTAGATAAGGAGTTTCTCTCGAAAGAAGTGACTGGAAGGAAAGTAGAACTCGACGAGGTTGTTGAACCTTCTCTCGGACTTGAGAGTAGCGCAGCACCGGAAGTAGTCCATGTGGCGCCTACAACAATAAGAGAGGAAACTAATGATGTTGATCATGAAACTTCGGTTGAAGTAACTACGAAACCTCGCAGGTCAACGATAAATCGTACCACTCCATATTGGTATGATCCCGTTATGAGTGTCATGTTGGTGGACAACATCAATGACCCTACGACATATGAGGAAGCAATGATGATCCCTGATTCCAATAAATCACAAGAAGCCATGAAATTCGAGATTGGATCGATGTACGAAAACCAAGTATGGACTTTGGTGGACTTACCGGATGGCCGGAAGGCTGTCGAGAACAAATGGATTTTCAAGAATAAAACATATGCTGATGGTAATGTTACTGTCTATAAAGGTCGACTTGTTGCAAAAGGGTTTCAACAAATTCAAGGAGTTCACTACGACGAGACTTTCTCACCGGTAGCGAAGCTAAAGTTTGTGAGGATTTTATTAGCAATCGCTGCATATTATAATTATGAGATATGGCAGATGGATGTCAAAACGGCATTCCTCAATGGAGACATTGATGAAGAGTTGTATATGGTACAAGCCAAAGGTTTTGTCGATCCTAAAGATGCTAAAAAGTTATGCAAACTTCAACGGTCCATATATGGATTGAAGCAAGCATCCCGGAGTTGGAATCAACGTTTTGATAAGGTGATCAAATTTTTTGGTTTTATACAAACTTATGGAGAATATTGTATTTACAAGAAAGTGAGTGGGAGCTCTGTAGCATTATTAATACTATATGTAGATGACATATTGTTGATTGGGAATGATGTAGACCTTCTTAATAGTGTCAAGGATTATTTTAATAATAGTTTTTCAATGAAAGATCTTGACGAAGCAGCTTACATATTAGGCATAAAGATTTATAGAGATAGATCGAGACGCCAAATATCATTGTCATAGAGTACATATTTGGACAAAGTTCTAAAGAGGTTTGGAATGTAAGATATCAAGAAAGGGTTCTTTCCCATGTTTCCCAATACGATCTTGAGTAAAATTCAAAGTCCTTCAACCGCAGAAGATAGAGAAAGGATGAGTAAAACTTCCTATGCCTCGGCCATATGAACTCTTATGTATGCCATGCTATGTACTAGACCCAACATTGCATATGCTGTTAGTTTGACTAGCAGATATCAAAGTTATCCAGGAGTGGATCATTGGACAGCGGTCAAAAACATCCTTAAGTACTTGAGAAGAACTAAGGATATGGTTCTGTCTTATGGAGGTGATGAACAACTCGTTGTTAATGGTTACACCGATGCTAGTTGGAACACCAATCCAGATGATTCTAAATCTCAATCTGGATACGTATTTACTTTGAATGGTGCATCAGTTAGTTGGAGGAGTGCAAAGCAAAGCGTTGTGGCAAGATATTCAACTGAATCGGAATACATAGCTGCTTCGGAGGCTTCACAAGAGGCGATATGGATGAAGGAGTTCATTACAGAGCTCGGTGTGGTTCTAATTGCGCTGGACCCAATGTCTATCTATTGTGATAACATGGGTGCCATAGCCAATGCGCGAGAACCAAGGTCACACAAGAAGCTGAAGCATATCAATCTGCGTTTTCACGCTATTCGAGAGCATGTCCAAGATAGTGAAATAAAGATTTGGAAAGTACACACAGACCTGAATGTGGCGGATCCATTGACTAAACCTCTCCCGACGGCAAAACATGACCAGCACCAAACCACCATGGGTGTTCGGTATATTACCATGTAATCTAGATTAGTTCAATCTAGTGCAAGTTGGAGACTGTTGGAGATATGCCCTAGAGGCAATAATAAAAGTGGTCATTAATATATCTTTGTGTTTATGACAAATGTTTACATTCATGCTATAATAGTATTAACTGGAAACATTAATACATGTGTGATTTGTAAACTAAATTAGAGTCCCTAGTAAAGCCTCTTAATAATACTAGCTTTTTGGTTAATAGATGATCATGGTTTCTCGATCATGAACATTGAGATGTTATTAACAACAAGATCATATCATTAGGAGAATGGTATGATGGACATACTCCTATAGATAAGCGTAGCATAAAGATCAAGTCATTTCAATAGTTCGTTGGCTATAAGATTTCTGATACATAGTAACCTAATTCCTTCGACCATGATATCATGCTAATAACCATCACCAGAAGGATATTTTGATGACATCAAACAACACACCGTAACTAGGTGGCTAAAAAGGTGACATTGAGTGTTCGGAAAGTATGTTTTGAGGCACATGGATCAAGAGTGGGATTTGTCCATCCATATGACGGATAGATATACTCTCGTCCCTCTAGGTGGAATGTCATCCAATTATCTTGCAAGCATGTGACTGGCTCACAAGGGATCACATATCATGGGAACGAGAAAAGAGTACTTATCGATAACGAGGTTGAACTAGGTACGCAGAGATACCGACGATCAATCCTCGGATAAGTAAACTATCGCGAGACAAAGAGAAATTGGTATCGTATGTAAGTGGTTCATTCGATTGCAATGTAATCGTAGAAATATGTGGGAGCCATATGAATTTCCAGATTTGTCTATTGGTTATTGATCGGAGAAGTGTCTCGGTCATGTCCGCATAATTCATGAACCGTAGGGAGACACACTTAAGGATTCGATGTTGTTTAGTAGATATGGAATGTAAGTAGGGAAACCGAATGTTGTGAAGTGTCTTGGATGGGATCTGGGATATCACGAGGAGATCCGAATGGTCCAGAGAATAAGATTCATATAAGGAGAGTTCGATTCCGGAGTTCGGGAATGATTTCGACGTTTTCATCGGAGTGGTTCTGGAAGGGTCTAGAAGGTTCACCGGACCGGAAGGGGAATGGTTTATGAATGTGTCATGGTTAAGTGGAATGATTAGATCATGTCCTAGGTCGCTTGGTTGGGCAATTGCGAGAGAGAAATAAAGCTCTAAATTGAAAGTCAAAAGAGATGTTTGAAAAGTCAAACTGGAACAATTCCTAGTGGAAGAAGGAAAGAGTCCTTCCTTCTGTCCAACGTGGGTTTGGGGAAGGATTCAAACTCCCCTCTCCCAAGCTGCCCTCCCTCTCATAAATAGAGGGGAGGGGCTGCCCCAAAGCACCACAACCATCCCTCCCCACCCGTGCGCCGCCGCTCCCAGCTGCCGCCACCGACACCACCTCCTCCTCTCCGGCCTTCTAAACCTAGATCGCCGGAAACCCTAGATCTACCATAACTCGCACCGGCTTAGGCGAAGCCCTGCGGGATCTTCCCTCTACTTCTAACACCACGCCATCGTGCTGCCGGAATTGCGAGAGGGGAACTACAACCTCCGCTGCCTGCTGGAACAAGGGAGAGGAAGGTCTTCATCGAGTACCGAACATTTGACCGACTGCGGTAGAGCTGCCGGAACGCAAGTGTACGACTACATCACCCACGAGAATCTTCTCTCATTAACCGCTTTGGATTCTTCGAGGGTGAGTACTCTAATCGACTCGTTGCTTCAATCTATTAGATAGATCTTGGCTTGTTTGTGTGCATGCGGTAGAATTTTTTTGTTTTCCATGCTTCGAAACACTACATTTTGATGTATGCCGATGCTCCGAGGCGCTTCTTCCTATGAAACCCTGATCTGTGGGCCCCAGATTGTCTACCCCCTAGATGTTCTTATGAAAGGGGTAGCCCGGTGGATTTTTCTCTTGGTTTGTCCTTGGTTGGGTTATAGGATAATTCCAAACCATGTTTGGGCACCATTTGTGACAAGATCCAACCCGGTTTCACCGAAACTGGGAGTTCTCGGCCCCCTAATAATTAAATTTCCAGAACACCTTCATTTTTAGGTGACATCTCATGTCTGCGAAGGGGTCACACTTGGGAACCAGGTTTTGGAAATTTCAGCATTCCACCACACTTTAATACACATGCTGGGGTCCATTTAAAGGTTTGGAGGTAAGCTGATGCCCCAAAGAGCTTCTTCTAACGAAACACTCATCCGTCGGCCAGGATTGTCTACCCCCTAGATGTTCTTATGGAAGGGGTAGCCCGGTGGATTTTCCTCTTGATTTGTGTTTGGTTGGGTCATAGGATAATTCGAAACCATTGATGGGCACAATTTGTGACAAGATCCAACCCGGTTTCACCAAATCGGGGAGTTCCCGGCCAATTAAATTCCTATATCTTTGTTTTTTCGGTGATAGTGCATGCCTACGAAGAGGGTTACACTTGGGTATCATGTTTTGGACATTTCAACATTCGACCACACTTTAATATACATCCTAGGGCTTAATTCAAGGGTTTGGAGGTATTCCGATGCTCTGAGGTGCTTCTTCCAATGAAACCCTAATCTGTGGGCCCAGAATCGTCTCCCCCTAGATGTTCTTATGAAAGGGGTATCCCGGTGGATTTTTCTCTTGGTTTGTGCTTGGTTGGATTATAGGATAATTTCAATCCATCTTTGGGAACAATTTGTGAGAATATCCAACCCGGTTTCACCGAAATTGGGAGTTCTCGACCCCCTAATAATTAAATTTCCACAACACCATCGTTTTTAGGTGACATCGCATGTCTGCGAAGGGGTCACACTTGGGAACCAGGTTTTTGACATTTCAGCATTCCACTACATTTAATACAAAAGCTAGGGTCCATTGCAAGGTTTGGAGGTATTCCAATGTCCCGAAGAGCTTCTTCCTACAAAACTCTGATCCGTGGGCCTGGATCGTCTACCCCCTAGATGTTCTTATGAAAGGGGTAGGCCGGTGGATTTTCCTCTTGGTTTGTGCTTGGTTCGGTCATAGTATAATTCCAAACCATGTTTGGGCACAAGTTGTGGCAAGATCCAACCCGGTTTCTCCAAAACGGGGAGTTCTCGGCACCCTAACAATTAAGTTTTAGGATCTAAGTATTTAGGCGATAGCGCATGTCTATGAATGGGATGACACTTGGCTACCATGTTTTGGACATTTAAGCATTCCATCGCACTTTAATACACATGTTATAGTCCATTGCAAGGTTTGGAGGTATTCCGATGCGCTCCGAAGAGCTTCTTCTAACGAAACCCTGATTTGTGGGCCCCGGATCATCTACCTCCTAGATGTTCTTCTAACAGGGGTAGCCTGGTGGATTTTCATCTTTGTTGGTGCTTGGTTGTGTCATAGGATAATCGAAACCATGTTTGGGCACAAGTTGTGACAAGATCCAACCCAGTTTCACCGAAACGCGGAGTTCCCGGCCCCCTAACAATTAAGTTTCAAGATCTTTGGTTTTAGGTGACATCACATGTCTGCGAAGGGAGCACACTTGGAAACCAGGTATTGGACATTTCAAAATTATACCATACTTTAAAACACATGCTAGGGTCCATTGCAAGGTTTGGAGGTATTCCGATGCCCCGAAGAGCTTCTTCCGACAAAACCCTGATCTGTGGGCCTGGATCGTCTACCCCCTAGATGTTCTTATAAAAGGGGTAGCCCGGTGGATTTTTCTCTTGGTTTGTTCTTGGTTGGGTTATAGGATACTTCCAAACCAAGTTTGGGCACAAGTTGTGACATGATCTAACCCGGTTTCACCGAAACAGGGAGTTCCCGGCCCCGTAACAATTAAGATTCAGGATCTTCGTTTTTAGCTAATAGCGCATGTCTACGAAGGGGGTGACACTTGGGCACTAGGTTTTGGACATTTCAGCATTCCACCATACCTTAATACACATGGTAGGGTCCATTGCAAGGGTTTGGAGGTATTCCGATGCTCCGAGGCGCTTCATCCTATGAAACCCTTATCTATGGGCCCCAGATCGTCTACCCCCTAGATGCTCTTATGAAAGGGGTAGCCCGATGGATTTTGCTCTTGGTTTGTGCTTGGTGGGGTTATGGGATAATTACAAACCACGTTTGGGCATATGTTGTGACAAGATCCAACCCGGTTTCACCAAAATGGGGAGTTCCCAGCCCCTAACAATTAAATTCCAGAACAACTTTGTTTTTAGGTGACATCGCATGTCCGAGAAAGGGGTCACACTTGGGAACCAGGTTTTGGACATTTAAACATTCCACCACACTTTAATACACATGCTAGGGTCCATTGAAAGGTTTGGAGGTATTCCGATGCTCCGAGGCGCTTGTTCCTATGAAACTCTTATATGTGGGCCCAGAATCGTCTACCCCCTAGATGTTCTTATGAAAGGGGTAGCGCGGTGGATTTTTCTCCTAGTGTGTGCTTGGTTGGGTTATATCATAATTCCAAACCAATCTTGGGCACAATTTGTGACAAGATCGAACCCGGTTTCACTGAAACTAGGAGTTCTCGACCCCCTAATAATAGAGTTTCTAGAACACCTGTGTTTTTAGATGATGTCGCTTGTCTCCGAAGGGGTCACACTTGGGAACCAGGTTTTGGACATTTCATCATTCCACCATACTTTAATACACATGTTAGGGTCCATTGCAAGGTTTGGAGGTATTCCGATGCCCCGAAGAGCTTCGTCCTACAAAACCCTGATCCGTGGGCCTGGATCGTCTACCCCCATAGATGGTCATATGAAAGGGGTAACCCGGTGGATTTTCCTCTTGGTTTGTGATTGTTTGGGTCATAGAATAATTCCAAACCATGTTTGGGCACAAGTTGTGACAAGATCCAACCCGGTTTCACAGAAACGGGGAGTTCCCGGACCCCTAACAATTAAGTTTCAGGATCTTCGGTTTTAGGTGACATCACATGTCTGCGAAGGGGTCACACTTGGGAATCAGGTTTTGGACATTTCAAAATTATACCATATTTTAATACGCATGCTAGGGTCCATTGCAAGGTTTGAAGGTATTCAGATGCCCCGAAGAGCTTCTTCCTACAAAACCCTGATTCGTGGGCTTGGATCGTCTACCCCCGTAGATGTTCTTATGAAATGGGTAACCCGGTAGATTTTTCTCTTGGTTTGTTCTTGGTTGGGTTATCGGATAATTCCAAACCATGTTTCCGCACAAGTTGTGACATGATCTAACCCGGTTTCACCGAAACGGGGAGTTCCTGGCCCCGTAACAATTAAGTTTTAGGATCTTCGTTTTTAGGTAATAGCGCATGTCTACGAAGGGGGTGACACTAGGGCACTAGGTTTTGGACATTTCAGCATTCCACCATAATTTAATAGACATGCTAGGGTCTATTGCAAGGGTTTGGAGGTATTCCGATGCTCCGAGGCGCTTCATTCTTTGAAACCCTTATCTGTGGGCCCCAAATCGTCTACCCCTAGATGTTCTTATGAAAGGGCTAGCCCGATGGATTTTTCTCTTGGTCTGTGCTTGGTCGGGTTATAGAATAATTCCAAACCATGTTTGGGAATATGTTGTGACAAGATCCAACCCGGTTTCCCCGAAATGGGGAGTTCCCGGCCCCCTAACAATTAAATTCCAGAACAACTTTATTTTTAGGTGACATCGCATGTGACATGGTTATACCCTACGGGTACACGACCTTAGCATACCTGGTCCAGTCCAAGGAAGGCCCAGAGGAATATACGCGGCCCATGAAGATTTTTGGTTGGCCCAAGCCCATGACGTCTTCAATTCCTTGGAGAACAAGACTAGAGTAGATAGAATATTCAAAGGGGAAAAACCCTAAAACCTGTAACCGACTCGATCTGTGCCCGGGACCTGCCTACCTATATATAAAGGGTAGGAGGGCACGACGATGAGGGAATTTCATACCACCGCATACACACCTCCACGCCAGATTGCATCTGCAGACCCCTGTAACTTCCGGTTTCGCCGTAATCAAGAGCAGACAAGAAGGAGTAGGGTTTTCCCTCTGGGGGCCTGAACCTGGGTAAACTTCGTGTCCTCGTGTTGCTTGTTTGCTAACCGTTCCGCGATCTCCAGCATGCCAATCTTCTCCAAAACCCAAGCTCATAACAATGGGCATTGATGAGATTAAACCTCGTCAACTGGCGCCATCTGTGGGAACTGGGGACGCTGATTGTGCGATCGCGACGGTCCCAACCAAAGCGATCTACAACTCCGCAGTGACGGAGAGTCATCTCCTCTTTGGCGCTTTCGACTTCACCGCCCACTCGCCAGCCACCTTGAAGGACTTCGAGCCTGTTGGCGACGGGCTCGAGATCCTGTCCGAGAGCTTCTGCTTCCAGGTGGGGCAGATCGGCACTCTCCGTCTCCCAGAGTGGGTGCCCCTGCCATCGATCAGGCCCGCTTCATGGGATCCACACCCCGTGCTACGCACATCGCCATCGACAGATGAGTACTATGACAGCAGCAGCTGCAACTCAGATCTGTGCAATCCACCATCGGAGGAAGGGACCTACGGTTCCGGATCCGAAAGCTGCGGCATCCAATCTATGAGCGCTACCAATGTGCCGCAGTCATCCAGAGCGACGTGGATCAGGAGCACAACCCGCCACCCAACCCACAGGGTAGAAACGGCGAGAACAGGAGAAACCAGTCCCCCCACCCAACGAGGAGGACACCGATCCCAATTGGGTCATCCACCTCAGCGAGGAAGGATGGGCTCAAGCACGCGAAGCCGTGGCAGGCAACAAGATCCTGCCTGTGGGTACCTCACGGGACCTACTGGTGGCGTACCACCTGCTCCTCGTCGAAGAACACAAGAAGCAGGTGAAGATGCAAGAAGTGCTTGACAAGCGCAAGCAAGCGGCCTCGAAGTCCAGTGCATGGTGAGCTGCGCTCTCCGCCATGGGCGGCTCCAGCTTGCACGGCAACCATGGCAACAAGCACCGTTCTCGCATGGAGAACATGGATCCCACCGCACGTCGTGAGGTGACTCGGACCCTTAACACATCCTTCATGGAGATGGATGCCGACGACAACGTCATCCCGAAGACATGCAAGTTGCGATCATGGCAGCCACCACATACCTCTCGTCCCATCCACCTCCGGTGGGGGACCCGAGAAGGGCCATGCACAAGTGCGCACTAACCGGACTCGGACTCATTGGAGCTGCACTCCACGGAGAGGCTCCTGTGAAGCCAAAAAAGAAGGCTGCAGTCAGGTTCAACCGCAGTCCCATGCCTTCATCCATGATGGTTTTGTAGTCAAGAAAATAATCTTTTCTGCAAATATGATCGTCTGGCCTACTTTGGAAGAAGCTCACATCTATATGCTACCACCCCTTGACCAAATATTTGCATGGTTATGATCTAATAATCATGTCCTATCAATACCCACTTCACTTGTTTCCATTTGGATCCTTGTGCTTCTTAAACCCACCTGGTTTACGAAGCTTCATGATGTATCTTTTATGGCAGCCTTATTTTCAACAAAGTTTGCCATCCCTTCTATACCACCTCAACTGCAACCAATCCCAACTCTTGCTTACTTGATCATATATATAACTTGATCTAGATATCCATCTATCCCTTGTACCAAGATGACCTATGATCTCCTTAATCCAACCATGTTTTGGTGGCATGAGAATAACAAAACCCTAGATTCCCTAAAATCTAGTTTCTTCCCATTTCACCCAAAACCATTCAGAAACCCAGTGGACAATGATGTATGAACCAAGTTTACATCATCTAGGGTTTTTTTTGGAACCTAATTTTTTTTAAATTATTATCTTGCAAAATTCTCAAAATCTCTTCTATAAATGCAAGATGCTTTTATCCAAATCACTTTGCCAACTCGATACATCATACCCCATATTCCCATCTAAAAAATAAATATTTTTGAGACTCTTTATTATTTCTTTTTGCCCTTTTTCTTAAATGGCAGAAACAAGAAATAATTCCTTAAAAATACTTTCCCATCTCAATAAATTCCAATAAAATTCTCCAATGTGTAATATGGTATTTAGGACCATATCACGTAAAAACAACCTTGTCCAATGTAAAAACATCACATGAGCTTCTAAAATCTACTTCAGCCCTTTTTGAATAAATGCATCTAAATGGGGTTATAATCATTAGAAAAATCCCAAATAAATCTAGAAGAGATGATTTGGCATCCTCTATCTACCTGTACCATTTTCCCACTTTCCCCAATGAAAATTTTCAAATTTCCTTCATAACCATCAATAAGGTCCAAAATTTTTTTATTTCAAAATCTTAAGCAAACCAATACCACCAGCCACCAACCCTCCTCTCCACTCTCTGGTCGTGTACCTGGCCCCCACTCTCCTCTCCACCACCCCTGCTGCCCAATGGAAGGACAACTCCCTCCTTAAACTCTCCATGGACCATGACCACCATACACCCATCCTCTTCGGTTTATAAGGCAAAAGCCACTCCAGCATCCCACTCTGCTGCTCATTTGCCTCATGCCCTCCTCACTCACTTCCCCGAGCTCCCCCATCCTCTCCCTTGATCTGCCCTGCCAGAGAGAGAGAGGAAGAGAGAGAGAGAAGTAGGGTTTCGGCCATTGTTAAGCTCAAGCTCGAGGTTCCCTCCCCCTTTCTCCTCTCCACCTGCATGTGACCTCCAGGCCACCCTCTACTCATGATCTAGCATCCCCAAGATCCCTAGCTCCTACCTACCCCTGCGTGCTCCTAGAAAGGAAGATTTATCCATCTCGGTCATTCCCATGAATCCGAGGAAACCCTTCTCTCCTGAGCTCCTCTTCCCAAGCATTTCATCCTGACATATTACCTTCATCTCCTTGCTGAATCCTGCCTTCGTTTGACCCAGGACAGCATCAGGACGTGTCCCCGACAAGCTCCCGAGCACCACCGTGGGCTCAGGCACGCGAATCACCTTCGGGCGCTAAACCAGACTGTGCCGCCCCTTGCCAAACTTCCCTCGACGCGCCGCGTCGACTCCACCACCCCTCATTCGCCGACGAGGCCCAAGGTGAGCTCCCCACGCGTCCCCACCCTCTGCTAGGGTTTCCACCCATTGGCGGTAGCGTGAGGTTGAAAACGGTCATGCGCCGTCCGATCCTCCTCGATCCGACGGACCGCATCGCCCCATACCCCTTTGTCCTGGACCTACTAACGGGCTGGCCCAACCAGGCCGGCAGCCTCTTACTCGCCATGTAGGGCACAGTTGGTACTGGTCCAGATCTGCTGGTTGCGGCCCAGCATCCCCTAGATCTGGCCCGCAAGGCTCTCCCTCCCCTTTTCTTTTTCTTAAATCATCATGTCCAGATTCTGCCCATAGGTTTAATTCAAAATAAAAATGGAAAACTACTGATTATGCCCAGATCTAATGTTTAATAGATGCACTCATGTTTTCCCTAACATGCAGAGGCACTGGTTAGCCCATTTGATGCTTATAATACATATGATAAATTAAATCCCTAGATGTACCCTTTTATCTATTGAAATCTTTCTATGAGTTTCACATCCCAAAATGATGTAAACCATGTTTTTAAAGAAAGGTATTAGTGAGGCCTTTCCTGTTCCCTTGGCCCCACCTACAGTGGTTTCCTAGTTTTCCAGTATTAAAAATAACAAAAACAGTCCCCGTTTGACTTTGGAAAATTCTCTAGGTCAAACCAATAGTGGTTTTGAGCTAATTCCAACTCCCTGCACACCTATATATCAATATCTTTTAAAACCCAGGAGACCAAAATTTATTGAGCTCTCTATGAGTTCTGGTGAATTAATCCTTTCTGTGCATGGGAAATCCACCAATAAATTCATATATGTAGTTATATAAACCCAAAAAGGGAGATTCCAATTTATACTGAAAGGTATTTTCACTACCTAATAAGTTTCCTTGGATCACATAGGAAGCTTCTATATATTAAAGATGATGAAAAAGACAAATCGCATCCAGTACTGTCTTTGGGAATTTCTCAAGGGCATTCTAGTAATTATTTTAAGTTGATTACAACTTCTATTGAATCAGTCCACTAAATACTACCTAATCACCCAAGGAAATAGTTTTTGGAGCTCCAGAATGTTGGTGGTGAATTATTTTCTAAAACTAGAGTTTTATTCACTATAAAAATCACTATAAATCTTTGGTAATTAATAAAAACCACTTTTGTTGGCTTCAATTTATCAATACCTTTCTGATGGCATCATTTGTGACCAATTTTTTCATGAAGAACTTGTCCTTTCTCTAAAACCCCTTATCTAGGTAGTTTTTGACTATAAATCTTAATTAGACAACCCATAAATGCCACCAAAGCTTTTCCTTTGTATCCCCAATCGAATCCTTAATCCTTACTCATCCATAAATTGTCTTATAAATTTAATGCTGTATGATTTGGTTTTGGGATGCATTGTATTGATTGTGGTGTTGTTTGCTTGCATGTTTCTTGATGATGACGATAGTTGCGATTATGTGACACCGAGAAGAAGGAATCATCGGGATATTCTTATTATTATTGTATTCGGTATTATGGTATTCTAAAGAAGTCACGGGACGTCTCTCTGGTCACAGGAAAGCCACCTTCTTTCTCATAAACCCCTGTCCTATTTTCTTACTTATGGATGTTATCCAAATGGTTTATTTAAATTGCATAGTTTATTTAATAATGATTTTATATGTGGGAATGTTTGGCTCCTCCAAACTACTAACCCCTTGGTACCATTAGGTACATACCCTTTTATGACACCTAGTCTTTCCCCTAGTAAGGTAGAACACCATGCCCCTTTGGAAACCCCGTTTTAGCCGAAGCAAAAACTATGGGATGGGAAGACCCCGGAAAAAGGCTTACAAAACTGTTTTAGGAGAAAACCTTGGTGAGTCTTGGTCTACCAAGTGATGTTGAAAATGAGAAAGGTTTGGTTTACAAAATGGTAGGACAAATGATGGAGGAAAAATGTTTACAAAAACACGTCGGGCTGGCCAGTTTTGAAGCTAGCGCAATTAACCTGTGAAACCACATTACTCTAGAATGGGATGAGGCTGGGTTGGAAGTTTGTCTAATCCGGTATAGGTGCCTCGAACTACTATGGGGGAGAACAAAATCCCCGGAGGCTGGGCCTTCACCTGTAAAGTCCCATGTGAAATATTAGTCTGGGAAGGTACATACTGTCTAAGGACGGCCAGACTATACTACGAGCCCCTCATTGAAAGAGCACAACCGACGAGGTAAAAAACTCGGTCTGGTTGGCTTGTGACTTTATAGGGCGTCCCCTTTTTTAGGGATTAACCTCATAGGGTAGGCACTTTTATCGAAGAGGGCATCCAGAAGGTCTTGACTGGTTATTCGAGCCACGATCGGTGTAGATCAGGGAAGTGTAATCGGATGGTATGGGTACAGTGAACAACCTCTGCTGAGTGTAAATCTATTCGAATAGCCGAGTCCTCGGTCATGGACGGTTGTGCTGGGGGCTGTATAGCGGTGATGGTTTTGATTTCAAAAAGGATTTCGGAAAAGTAATGGCTTGGAAATGTTTTGACCATGAGATGGTCGGGAAAAGGAGGAAGGAGTTTGGTCATGAGATGACCTGAAGGAAAAACAAATGGGTGACATAATCCTAGTGCTTTCTTAAAACTTTTCAAAAAGCTTTCCAAACAGTTTTAGAAAAGTTTTTCAACAAAGATATACAGACATGCTATATCTACAAGAGAAATTGATTTATAAAAGAACCTCTCATGGAGCCATCCTACTACAGCCATATTGCATATCCTTTATTATTGTTCTCTTAAGGTGGTTTGTGAGTGCATTCAAAGTACTCACCGACATTGTCCCTGGCTATTTACTTGGCCAGAATTTCAGAAGAAAGAGGAACGATGGACGTTGCTGACGTCGATGTGAGCTAGGCCGTCTTCCCAGTCAGTTGCCTGTAGGTTGAGGCATGACATGGGATATGTGCTTGAAGACTTCCGCTATTTGTGTTGTAATCGCCATAACGGCCACCTTGTAAGTTATGTAATCGTTACTTTGTGTATGTTGTAATGATACTGGTCGGTTATGCTCACGGCTCACGGATCATGGGAACATGAATTGTATGCATAACGGGAATTTCTCCGATTGTAAAATCCAGGGTGCCACAGACCTAGTATCAGATCCATTCTGACTGTAGGAGACCTTAGTTAGCAGGGACGTTAGACAGGACAACCCCTATTTCTGAAAACACCGGTTTTCACAAACTATTTTCCCAAAATGCTTTTTGAAAGATAGCTTAACTCAACTTCTCTGACTTAAACGATTTGAAAATGGATTACTCTATATCTCGCCTACTTTAAAGGTTCCGTTTTCAAAAACAAAGTCCGACTTGGAGACTATGAAGACGGAGATACCGGAATGAAGAGACGCCGAGACAAGCAAAATAAAGGAGCTATCGATGATGAAAGACACTAAAAGATCGCCCTACAAACGGAGTCCCCCATTGCCCCCAAATTTATCAAGTATGGCACCGACGACAACAAATGGCAAGACAAAAGTGAAGACCCCCGTAACATCCGTACTTAGAATTAGCATCCCTAATATAGGATTCCCCTTATGGAGTGTAGTCACCCCCCCTTAGTACATATGGTATGCCTTGTTTGCTTGCCATCTGCTTGTGTGATGCTTGAAATGTGTTGCTTATCTGCCTCGAATCACTCGATCCTGTTGTATGACCACCTTTTTGGTGTATCCTAACGGTAACCCTCGTAACCCCATAGCTGGAAACCTCTCCTCTACAGGATTTCCACATAAAGAAACCTCTAACAACCCCTATTCGTGCTTTATTCCTAATCACCCAAAGGAGCAGCGACCCTATCCGACCCTCTGACGAACCAACTAGAAGTCCTCTCCATACCACAAACACTCCCAAAATTTTCTTAATATAAGGATGCCGAAGACAACAAGTCTACTCCGTCATCGGTCCAAAGAAACACAAAGTATACAAGTGAAGACAACCACTCTAAAGCTAAATTGCCACCACCCTGATGAAGGACCAAGAAGAAGTGTGGCTAACCGCTAAAACTACCCCGAGATAACCCATACGGCTTCGTCACGTAACCACCATAGGAAGGTAGTCGCGATAAAGCATCACCCGAAGACCTCAATTCAAGTGTCACGCCAATGCTCCAAGACGAAGTATCTACCCCAACCTCGACGACCATAATAAAAGCTCTAAGGTGGAAAGACTACGTCTTTCCCACTCAAATCCAGAAGACCGCCTACGAGAAAATAATCCAGGAAGATCTCAAATCCAAAAAAATCTGTCCCACGCCCCACTTCGAGAGTCGTTAGAGGAAAACCAAGCAATACCTGCGCTTAGTACTAACCGTATACCCTGATAAATCTGTTTCTATCTGTCTAACCTCACCCCTAAACCAAAAACCCTCCTTTATGGAGATGGAACCCATTGACGAAGCATGGTTAAGCATAGGGTTCCCCGTGCTCCTCTAGGACTCCCTTTAGCTTTGCGGATACACTCAACCTCCCACTTTTACTCTTCACAAAGGATTGGAAATCGGGCTATATCTGGGACAAGTTACCATTCCTCCAAAGTATGGAGTACCAGGAGAACCCATCTATGCCACTGGACTGTGAATGCCAACCCCATTGGTGGCTCTAGATATGGCTGCAAGTGAAGCACTATTTCGCATTCGGGATGTCCTTCCTGACATGAGGCAACCCACAACCTTCTATCTACCCCTCAAAGGAAGAGTTGGCTCATCCGGACAATCCCAAGACCCTCACTTGACCTATCCAGCCCTGCAGCTACAAGCCCGATACAGCTATGCTGGAAATGAACTCCTCACCGCAGTTGCCGATGAGTACCGCCACACCCAAATGGAGCTTCATCGTGTGCAAGCCATCCTGAATCTCAAGGAAGCTCAAAAAGTCCAGCAAAGTAATCCAGCCATGATGAAGGGAACGGAAGAAGCCTCTAGAAGCCGCATCCTCAAAGGAAGAAAGAAGTGCGTCCCCGGTCGGCAGTATCTCAAGACGTTCAAGCCACCCCAAGATATACAAGGATCCTCCACCCGCATCCCTGAAGGCGAAGATGAAGCCAAAGAAGATTCCCCTGAGTCGTCCGCAGGCGGCTACTAGCCTAGGCTAGAACTATGTGGCGTCCCAGAACCTATTTTCTAAAACTCTAAGTGCTTCACCGCCCTACAACACATACCTGTTTTGTAACACCCTAAGCACCTCCGCCACCGACCGGCACGAAACTGCTAAATTTCTGGGTGATATGCAAGTGTGATATCCTTGTTTGCATGTTTTACCCACGACGTTGCATCATAATAAACCCGGAATGACCCCATTCCAAAGAACCTCGTTTCCTAGACCGCGAAACTCCAATGGCATCCTCTAAACCATCGGACCCCTAACTAGCTCAGAACTAACTACCCGAAAGCGACTAGACGCCCTTTTTGATAGACCTCCTAACTCATGCAGCAGTTCTTACGATGTCGACAGAAGGTAACCACCACGGACGAGAGCAGCGCCATCCCCCAGCATCAGCTTAAGACTCCAATCAAGAAAGTTGGCGACTCCACCAAAAGAAACCTAGTGTCGCCTAAGGGGGAAAGACTGCATATTTCCCGCCCAAACACCCGAAAGAACCCTGGAGTCGAACGCTAGTTATCATTAAGTGATGACCACCCTTTCAAATCCGAATCATCGACCCTACAAGAAGGAGGACAATCAACACTTCTCCAGAACCAAAAGGTACCTCAGGAAATCCTCCACTCCAAAGACTACCGCCCAGCCAACATCTTGGTGTATCAAGACCTTCAAGATAGAAAAGCTGACTACCGTGGCAAAGAAATAAAGAAGGCTCAACTTGGCGTCTCACCGCAAGAAGAAAGGACCCTATCAATGCTAAACATACCTAGACTCGTCCTAAGGGGAAAATACTGTGTCTTTTCCACTTGTTCTTCTAAACCACCCCCTCCGAGGCCCCCGTAGCTCCAATCCATAACTAACCACGTCGGGTATTTGTAAAAATTTCTAGCGCCTAATAATTTCCACCGTTGAAATTGTTAAGAGGATGTTTTCACCCAACCCTACTCCTGCCTAATCTTGGGACGAGATTATTTTAAGGAGGAAAGGTCTATAACATCCCAATTTCGGCAACCCCGATTTGATGTCCAAAAAGGCAAAAATCAGGGGGAACAAAAACTTATTCTTATTATATGTTGCAACGATTGCTTAATTGTTTGCTTGTATTCATGCAACTGAATGTGTACTAGGTGATATACTCTCATCTCAGCACTAGTTTACAAAAAGTTATTTTACAAAAGAGATGTCTTGGCTCATCCTTATATTCTCAAATGTTCTGGCATTCTAAAACCTGATCCAAGATGACTTTGACACAACAAAATACTCTAGTAGTTTCTATTGACAAAACTATGGAGACCTATATATAATCTCCTTATGTTTTCAAGACAGAACCTTCAACTATTCTTATCTCTAGGTTTTTCCAAAACCTTTTTCCTAAAAAACTCTTCATTCCAATCTTGGTAAAAACTCCAAGATGGTCCTTACCTTACTTCAAAGAATAACCCAATTGAAAATACCCATCCTTACCTCAAGCTAGGCTTGATGGTAACCCTAGTAATAGTTGGATAAGTCATAAGATCAATTACCTTGATCTGTTGATTGCCTTGGTTTCTTAGGAACTAGAGTGAGCTAATCTAGTATCTCATCCCTAGGACCCAATCTAGGTTTGTAATCATCAATCTTAGACCAAGCATCCAAACCTTGGATCTACCCTAAGCCACCAAAGTGGCTATCTCATCTTCTAATTAGATCCATCCAGGGATAATCCCCTTTGATGCTTTCCAAGCTAGTGAAGAACCAATCTAAGCATGGATCCTATATAATTAGTTAACCCTTAAACCTCATCCCCTTGATCATGAGTTTGGAACCTAGATCTCTCTCAGAATCATCTACACTTGTAATCTAGTCTAAAACCCTAAATCTGCCAAAATGGTCAAGTCTGGATTTCTTATCTACATTCAATCTTTGGAGCTCTACCTTTTCCAACCTATGTGCGTTCTTGAGAATGTACTTGAACCATATTTTAGTACATCTTTAGTAATACCAAATCCTACTCTTTTCCTTGGCTAAACCACTCTGGTTCCCACTCTTCCATGATGGTTTTGTAGTCAAGATAATAATCTTTTCTACAAATCTTATCATCTTGCCTACTTTGGCAGAAGCTCACATCTATATGCTACCTCTCCTTGACCAAATATTTGCATGGTTATGATCTACTAATCATGTCCTATCAATCCCCACTTAACTTGTTTCCATTTGGATCGTTGTGCTTCTTAAACCCACATGGTTTAGGAAGCTTCATGATGTATCTGTTATGGCAGCCTTATTTTCAACAAAGATTGCCATCCATTCTAGACCACCTCAACTACAACCAAGCCCAACTCTTGCTTACTTGATCATCTATATAACTTGATCTAGCTATCCATTTATCCCTTGTAGCAAGGTGAGCTATGAGCTCCCTAATCCAACCATGTTTTGGTGGCATGAGAATAAAACCCTAGATTCCCTAAAATCTAGTTTCTTCCCATTTCACCCAAAAACCTTCAGAAACCCAGTGGACAATGATGTATGAATCAAGTTTACATCATCTACCTTGAATATAACCATCCCCAAATAATTCTCATAATTATTTGGAACCTAAAACTTTTGAAATTTATTATCTTGCAAGATTCTCAAAATCTCTTCTATAAAGGCAAGTTTGCTTTTCTCCAAATCACTTTGCCAACTCAATGCATATTTGAGTTCTATACATCATACCCCATATCAAAAATAAATAGTTTTGAGACTCTTTATTATTTCTTTTTCCCTTTTTCTTAAATGGAAGAAAAAATAAATAATTCCTTAAAAATACTTTCCCATCTCAATAAATGAAAATAAAATTCTTCAATGTGTAATATGGTATTTAGGACCATATCACATCAAAAACAAACCTTGTCCAATGTAAAAATATCACATGAGCTTCTAGAATCTACTTCTGTCCTTTTTGAATAAATGCATCTAAATGGGGTTATAATCATTAGAAAATCCCAAATAAACCTTGAAGTGATGATTTGGCATCCTCTATCTATCAGTACCATTTCCCACTTTCCCCAATGCAAATTTTCAAATTTCCTTCATAACCATCAATAAGGGCCAAAATTGTTTTATTTCAAAATCTTAAGAAAACCAACACCACCAGCTACCAACCCTCTGCTCCACTCTCTGGTCGTGTACCTGGCCCCCACTCTCATATCCACCACCCCTACTACCCAATGGAAGGCCAGCGCCCTCCTCAAACTCTCCCATGGACCATGACCACCATCCACCCATCCTCTTCGGTTTATAACGCAAAAGCCACTCTGCTTCTCATTTGCCTCATTCCCTCCTCACTCACCTACCCGAGCTCCCCCATCCTCTCCCTTGCTCTGCCCTGCCCGAGAGAGAGAGAGACAGAGAGAGAGAGAGAGAGAGAAAAAAGTAGGGTTTCAGCCATTGTTAAGCTCAAGCTCGAGGTGCCATCCCCCTTTCTCCTCTCCACCTGCATGTGAACTCCAGGCCACCCTCTACCCATGATTTACCATCCCCAAGATCCCTAGCTCCTCCCTGCCCCTGCATGCTCGTAGAGAGGAATATTTATCCATCTAGGCCATTGCCATGAATCCAAGAAATCCCTCATCCCCCGAGCTCCTCTTCCCCTGCAATTCATCCTGGCATGCTCCCTTCCTCTCCCTGCTGCTAACCCTGCCTTTTGTTTGACCCAGGACCGCATCAGGACGCCTCCCCGACGAGCTCCCGAGCACCACCTTGGGCGCAGGCACGCGAATCACCTCCAGGCGCTGAACCAGACCGTGTCACCCCTTGTTGGACTGCCCTCGACGCGCCGCATCGCCTCCACCACCCCTCAGTCGCTGGCGAGGCCCAAGGTGAGCTCCACAGACATCCCCACCCTCTGCTAGGGTTTCTATCGGCTGGCGGCGGCGTGAGGTTGAAGAGGGTCCTGCGTCCTCTGATCCTCCTCTATCCGACGGACCACATTGCCCCAAACCCTTCGTCCTAGACCTACTAACGGGCCGACCCAGCCAGGCCGGCAGCCTCTTACTCACCACACAGGGCACAGCCGGTACTGGGTCGGATCTGCTGGCAGCGGCCCAGCATCCCCCAGATCTGGCCCGCAAGGCTCTCCCTCACTTTTTATTTTTATTAAATCATCTTTTCTAGATTCTGCCCATAGGTTTAATTCAAAATAAAAATGCAAAACTACTGATTATGCCCATCTAACTTTTAATAGATGCACTCATGTTTTCCCTAACATGCAGGGTTAGCCCTTTTCATGCTTAGAATAAATATGATAAATTAAATCCCTAGATGTACCCTTTTATCTATTGAAATATTTCTATGAGTTTCATATCCCAAAATGATGTAAACCATGTTTGTAAAGAATGGTATTAGTGAGTCCTTTCCTATTCCCTTGGCCCCGCCTATAGTGGCTTCCTAGTTTTCCAGTAGTGAAAATAACAAAAATAGTCCCCTTTTGACTTTGGAAAATTCTCTAGGAAAAAACAAATATGGTATTGAGCTAATTCCAACTCCCTACACACCTATATATCAACATATTTCAAAAACCAGGAGACCAAAATTTATTGAGCTCTCTTTGAGTTCTGGTGAATTAATCCTTTCTGTGCATGGGAAATCCACCAATAAATTCATATCTGTAGTTAACTACACCCAAACAGGTTGATTTCAATTTCTAATAAAAGGTATTTTCATTACCTAACATGTGTCCTTGGAATCACATACAATATTGTGTATATTAAACATGATGAAAAAGATAAATCCCATCTAGTACTGTTTTTTGGGAATTTCTCAAGGGCATTCTGGTAATTATTTTAAGTTGATTCCAACTCATATGGAATAATTACACTAAATACTATCTAATAAACCAAGGAAATAATTTGTGGAGCTCCAGAATTTGTTTGGTGAATTATTCCCTAGAGCTAGAGTTTTATTCAGTATAAAAATCACTATAAATCTTTGGTAATTGATAAAATAGTGAAACCACTTTTGTTGGCTTCAATTTATCAATAACTATATGATGGCATCATTTGTGACTAATTTTATCATGTAGAACTTATCCTTGCTCTAAAACCCCTCATCTTGGTAGTTTTTCACTATAAATCTTAATTAGACAACCCACAAATGCCAACAAAGCTTTTCCTTTGTATCCCCAATCAAATCCTTACTTATCTATAAACTTGTCTTGCCAATTTCTTGCTGTATGATTTGGTTTTGGGATGCATTGTATTGATCGTGGTGTTGTTTGCTTGCATGTTGCTCGAGGACGACGATAGTTGAGATTATGTGACACCGACAAGAAGGAAGCATCGATATATTCTTATTATTATTGTATTTGGTATTCTTGTATTCTAAAGAAGTCACGGGATGTCTCTCTCATCACAGGCAAGCCACCTTCTTTCTCATAAACCACTGTCCTATTTTTCTTACTTATGCATGTTATCCAAATGGTTTACTTAAATTGCATAATTTATTTAATTATGATTTTATATGTGGGAATGTTTGGCTCCTCCAAACTACTACCCCTTGGTACCATTAGGTACATACCCTTTGATGACACCTAGTCTTTCCCCTAGTAAGGTAGATGGTGTATAACACCATGCCCCTTTGGAAACACCGTTTTAGCCGTAGCAAAAACTATGGGATGGGAAGACCCCGGAAAAAGGCTTACAATAATGTTTTAGGAGAAAACCTTGGTGAGCCTTGGCCTAACAAGTGATGTTGAAAGTGAGAAAGGTTTTGGTTTACAAAATGTTCGGACAAATGATGGAGGAAAAATGTTTACGAAAACACGCCGGGCTGGCCAGTTTTGAAGCTAGCGCAATTAACCAGTGCAACCACATTACTCTGGAAAGTGACGGGGCTGGGCTGGAAGTTTGTCTAATCCGGTATAGGTGCCTCGAACTACTACGGGGGAGAACAAAATCCCCTAAGGCTAGGCCTTCACCTGTAAAGGCCCATGTGAAACATCGGTCTGGAGAAGGTACATACTGTCTAAGGGCGGACAGACGATACTATGAGCCTCTCATTGAAAGCGCACACCCTACAAGGTGCAAAACGCGCTCCAGTTGGCTTGTGACTATATAGGGCGTCCCGGTTTTGAGGAGATTAACCTCATAGGGTAGGCACTTGTATCGAAGAGGGCATCCGGAAGGTCCTGGCCGGTTGTTCGACCCACGATCGGTGTAGATCAGGGACGGGTAATCGGATGGTGTGGGTACAGTGTACAACCTCTGCAGAGTGTAAATCTATTCGAATAACCGAGTCCTCGGTCATGGACGGTTGTGCTGGAGGCTATACAGCGGTGATGGTTTTGATTTCAAAAAGGATTTCGCAAAAACAATGGCTTGGAAGTGTTTTGACCATGAGATGGTCAGGAAAAGGAGGAACGAGTTTAGTCATGAGATGACCGGAAGGAGAAAAACTAGGTGACCCAATCCTAGTGCTTTCTTAAAACTTTTCAAAAAGCTTTCCAAAATGTTTTACAAAAATATTTTCAACAAAGATATAGAGACATGCTATATCTACAAGAGAAACTAATTTATAAAAGAACCTATCATGGAGCCATCCTACCACATCCATATTGCATATCCTTTATTATTGTTCTCTTAAGGTGGTTTGCGAGTACATTCAAAGTACTCACTGGCATTGGCCCTGGCTATTTACTTGTCCAGACTTTCAGAAGCAAGAGGAACAATGGAGGTTGCTGACGTCGATGCGATCTAGGCCGTCTTCCAGTCAGTTGCCTATAGGGTCTATTGCCTATGAAGCGGGTTACACAATGGAGGTTGCTGACGTGGATTTTCTCTTGGTTTGTGCTTGGTTGGGTCATAGGAGAATGGCAAACCATGTTTGGGCACAAGTTGTGACAAGATCCAACCCGGTTTCACCGAAACAGGGAGTTCCCGGCCAATTAAATTCCACGATCTTCGTTTTTTCGGTGATAGTGCATGCCTATGAAGCGGGTTACACTTGTGTACCATGTTTTGGAAATTTCAACATTCCACCACACTTTAATACACATGCTTAGGTCTATTGCAAGGGTTTGGAGGTATTCCGATGCTCCGAGGCGCTTCTTCCTATGAAACCCTGATCTGTGGGCCCAGAATGGTCTACCCTCTAGACGTTCTTATGAAAGGGATATCCCAGTGGATTTTTCTCTTGGTTTGTGCTTGTTTTGGTTATAGGATAATTGCAACCCATGTTTGGACATAATTTGTGACAAGGTCAAACCCGGTTTCACCAAAACTGGGAGTTCTTGACCCCCTAATAATTAAATTTCCAGAACACCTTTGTTTTTAGGTGACATCGCATGTCCGCGAAGGGGTCACACTTGGGAACTAGGTTTTGGACATTTCAGCATTCCATTGCAAGGTTTGGAGGTATTCCGATGTCCCGAAGAGCTTCTTCCTACAAAACCCTGATCCGTGGGCCTGGATCATCTACCCCCTAGATGTTCTTATGAAAGGGGTAGCCCGGTGGATTTTCCTCTTGGTTTGTGCTTGGTTGGGTCATAGGATAATTCCAAACTATGTTTGGGCACAAGTTGTGACAAGATCCAACCCGGTTTCACCGAAATGGGGAGTTCCCGGCCCCCTAACAATTAAGTTTCGGGATCTAAGTTTTTAGGTGATAGCGCATATATACGAAGGGGTGACACTTGGGTATTAGGTTTTGGACATTTCAGCATTCCACTGCACTTTAATACAAATGCTAGGTTCCGCAAGGTTTGGAGGTTGATACATCGAAAACTTATCTGTAATTTTTGATGCTCCATGCTTGTTTAGTATCTACTTTGCTTTGCTTTGTCTACACTTTGAGGTGTTTTTATATCATTTCTAGAACTAACCGACTAACAAGTTGCCACAGTGCCAGTTGCCTATATTCTTCTATTTTTGGTTCCAAAAAGGCAGAAAATCAATATTCTCGGAATTGGACGGGACAAAAGCCAATGTCAATATTTTACCGTGGGCGACACGAAGTCCAGAGGAGAGACGGAGGGGCGAGACAGGACCGCCAAACCCCCCACACCCCCTAGGCGCAGGTGGGCCCACCCTGCGCCTGGGTAGAGTGTGGGCCCTCCGGCCGCCTCCCAGCCTCGCCTCTTCGCCTATAAGAAGCCCCAAATGAAGAAACCCTAGGCACCCGATAAAAACTCCACGAAACCTTCTATAGCCACCGCCACCATCGTCCCTAGATCAGGGGGGTCTGAAGTTCTTCCCAACACCCTGCCGGATGGGAAATCATCCTGGAGGCCTTCTTCTCCGGTATGAAGCGTGAGTAGTTCCACCTTGGACTACGTGCCCATGTAGTAGCTAGATAGTTGTATCTCCTCATTGTGCTTTCATGTATAGATCTTGTGAGCTCCGTTCATGATCAAGATCTAATCTATTTGTAATCATGCATGTTGTGTTTGCGGGGATCCAATGGATATTGAGATTACTATGTCAGATTGATTAATGGTTTTGTCTATTTGATACTATCATGTCTATGTTGTTTGTGATCTTGCATGCTCTCCATTGTTAGTATCTATCTTGGCCAAGTAGTTGCTAGTGACTCTAAAAGGGGGTATTTATGCTTGATAGTGGGTTCATGCCTCTAGTTTCCAAGGGAAGTGACAGAAATCTCTTCGGTTGTAGATGTGTTGTTGCCATTAGAGAGAAGACAATGGTCTCTTGTTCATAGAACAAGTGGATTGTTTACCATACACACTTTGCTTAAAGCAGTTGTCTGTTGCTTGCAACTTAATACTAGAGGGGGTTCAGATGATAACCTGAAGGTGGACTTCTAGTCATAGAGGCAATTGATGGCAGTCTATGTATATCTTTGTATTGCCCAATCGAATCCCATAGGATCTTTTTGTCTGGTATTGCATTGTTATGCCTTGCTCAGTTCCTATCAATTGCCCTACTGTAATTTGTTTACCCATCATGCCATGTTGTTTATCTAAGGAGAGCACCTCTAGTGAACTAAGGACCCCGGTCAAATCTTTACCATTGATACATCCTCCATTGTTACATGTTTACTTGCTGCAAACCATTACCTCCCACACCATACGTTTAATCCTTTGTTACACCAACCGGTGAAATTGACAACCTCATTGTTAGTTGGGGCAAAGTCTTGAGTTTGTGTTGTGCAGGTTTTCACGTTGCTTGCAACACCTGTGTGACGTTTCCTTCCTCCTACTGGTTCGATAACCTCGGTTTCTTACTGAGGGGAGACTTGCTGCTGTGCTGCTTCAAACCTTGCTCTTGGGGTTCCCAACAGGCTCCACATCAACTGAGCCATCAACAAGTTTTCTGGCGCCGTTCCCGGGGAGGCTAAGGACGTCTTCACAAGGGGAGTACTCCACTTCCTTTCTCTTTACTTTGTTTTTAGTTTGCTTAGTTTCTTTTGCTTGGCTTTGTTTGCCTCTTTTCAAAAACTCCAAAAAATTAGTTTAGTTTGGTTTGCCTTCCCTATTCAAAAACACAAAAAATTTAGTTCGCACTCTAGTTGCCACCTTGCCATTGCTCACCATGTTGCTCCCCAAGTTCACCCTGAAAAACCTTTCAATAGGTAGTGGCTCCATAATTGGGAAAAATAATATTAAAGAGTTCTTTAATTATGTTAGCAAGCATGAGGATATTGATGATAAATCTATAGAAGATCTTGCTCCTGATTATGAGATTGATGCAGCTTCTTTAGTTCATATGTTGGAGGCTAGGTTTGTTAGCCTTAACCCCATGATGCAAATTTTGTTCCTAAAACTAAAGAAAGAAAAGAATGATGAAAAGAGATAATTAATTCTTGAAACTTTACTAAAAGAGTTCCATGATGTTGCTAAGGAAGCCAAAAAGGTCATTGAGAGTTTTAACATGCTAGGATCAAGCGTAGATGTTGTGGGTACTTCAGATAAAACCAAGCCTATAGAGGAATTTAAGATACCCATACCTTTTAAGCTTGTTGGAATGCATGAAGCCTTTGAAAAGAATTTTGATTGGATTGTTCCTAAAAATCCTTTTGATGAAAGTAGTAAATCAAAGAGAGATGATAAGGGATCCCCCAAGACCCATTTGGATGAGATACCTCTCATAGTTGTAGACTTTGCAAGTATTGATCTCAATTCTTCATTCGAAAATACTTGATTTTTGCTTCTTATGCATAACTTAAAGGCGTTAAAGAAAAGTACTTGTTCGGAGATAACCCAAGAGTTTCCTTGATTCTTGGAAGTTATTACTTCAGTAATGACCTCTCCTTATCCTTTTTGTTGCTTTTTGTCCCAAGAATAACCTCTAATGAGAGGGAAGTAAGATTTGGGGAGTTGCTGTCCCGAAACAGATTTCTGTCCTCCACCATAAAAATTCGTGAGGAGTCTCTGTAAGTCAGATTGAGATGAAAATTTACGAATAAATCTCCCAGTATGTTAGCTAACTTTCGTTAGTTCAACACATTTTGATTCGAGCAAAAGCATATTCTCTAAAAAATCGGTTTCTACCTTTTTGTCTGTTTTGTCATATTTCTGCCATTATTTGCATTTGCTTCTTATTGATTCCTTTTTGAGTTCTCTTTTGGTGAATTGAGCTTTTTGAAGGAGTTTCTACATTAGCATGTGTTTTTAATGAAAAGTTTTGATGTTCCAAAGCTTAGCCCAAAGGTCTATTATCTTTTGAATACACTAACACTAGTAGAAAACAGGCCTTTCGTCCAGGCCATTAGTCCCGGCTGTGGCTAGGGCCGGGACTAATGGCCTGCGCCGGACGGCCCGAGCCACCCCAAACCATAGGTCCTGGCCTGTTAGACCCCATTAGTCCCGGTCTGAGACACAAAACAGGACTAAAGGGCCCTGGCCCTGCCGCTCGCTGCGGGCACCCCCTTTAGTCCCGGTTTGTATCTCAGACTGGGATTAGTGGTCTGGCCCTATATATATGCACAGCCCCTCCCCCTCTCAACTGTTTTTTTCCTAGTGGGAGAGGTGGTGTTGTTGTGCTATTTTTTTCTTGTTCATATGCACTAGAGGTGTTCGGTGAAATGTCCATTAGAGCGATGCGAGTTTAGGTCACATAAGACATACATGATATGAGGTGCCCGAGCCACACTTAAGTTTTCTCATCTTTGTTTCTAAGTGTAATAAAAGGTTAGCAACTATTTTCTCATTTAGACCATGTGGTACTAATTTTAGCATAGTGATTGCGTTTGACATATATTTGTATGATACAGATGAGCAATCCATGGATGTATGGTGACCGACGCTCTGCCGCTTTCAGAGAAGGTGTGTGTTCTTTTCGAGTTGTTGCCGAGGAGAACAAGCGGCGGGATGGATTTATGTGTTGTCCATGTGTTGACTGTAGGAATGAGAAGGCTCACACTTCTGCAAGAGTCATTCAGAGCCACCTGCTTCGGTCTGGTTTTATGTCCGGCTACAATGTTTGGACCAAACACGGAGAAAGAGGGGTTGTGATGGAAGAAGGCAATGAAGAACAGAACGATGATGACAACTACCAATCTATGTTCCCTGAATACGTTGATACCGCAATGGAATACAATGAAGAAGAAGAAGAAGGTGAAGAACGGGAACCAGACCGGCCCGCTGATGATCTTGGTCAGGTCATTTCTGATGCAAAACGAGACTGCGACACAGAAAAGGAGAGGTTGCAGTTTGAGAAGATGTTACAAGACCACAACAAATTGTTGTACCCACCTTGTGAAGATGGACAGAAGAAGCTGGGTAGCACACTGGAATTGCTGAAGTGGAAGGCAGAGACTGGTGTGACTAACTTGGGATTTGAGAAGTTGCTGGTACTCATGAAGAGGTTGCTTCCAAGAAATAACAAATTGCCCGCTAGTACATACGAAGCAAATAAGCCCGTCCTCCCTCTAGGATTAGATGTGCAGAAGATACATGCGTGCCCTAATGACTGCATCCTCTACCGTGGTGAGAAGCACGGGAATTTGGATAAATGCCCGGTATGCACTGCATTGCGGTATAAGGTCAGAAAATAGGACCTGGTGATGTTGATGGCGAGCCACCCAGGAAGAGGGTTCCTGCCAAGGTGATGTGGTATGCTCCTATAATACCACGATTGAAACGTTTATTTAGAAACAAAGAGCATGCCAAGTTGTTGCGATGGCACATGGAAGAACGTAAGAAAGACGGGATGTTGAGGCACCCCGTTGATGGTCGACAGTGGAGAAAAATCGAGAGAGACTTTCCGAACTTTGCTGGACGCAAGAAAATTATTGTTTGGTATAAGTACAGATCTCATGAATCCTTTTAGGGAGCAGAGCTGTAGTCACAACAGCTAGCCTGTCATTCTATGTATCTACAACCTTCCTCCTTGGTTGTGCATGAAGCGGAAGTTCATTATGATGCCAGTGCTCATCCAAGGCCCGAAGCAACCCGGCAACAACATTGATGTGTACCTAAGGCCATTAGTTGATGAACTTTTACAGTTGTGGGCCGAACCAGGTACGTGTGTGGAATGAGCACAAACAAGAGCCATTCGACCTAGGAGTGGTTATGTTCATAACCATCAATGATGGGCCTGCTCTTAGTAACATCTCAGGACAGACGAACAAGGGATATAATGCATGCACACACTGTTTAGGTGAGACTGAAAGTATATATCTGGATAGATCTAGGAAGAATGTGTACCCGTACAATCGTCATTTTCTTCCACCCAGACATCCCTTGAGGAAAAAAGGCAAGCATTTCGATGGCGAGGCAGATCACCGGAAGAAGCTTGCCCCCCGTATTGGTGCTGATGTATTTTGTATGGTCAAGGATTTAAATGTAATATTTGGAAAGGGTCCCGGAGGACAACCTGTTCCGAAAGACGCCGACGGACGCGCACCCATGTGGAAGAAGAAATCTATATTTTGGGAGCTACCCTATTGGGAATTCCATGAGGTCTGCTCTGCAATCGAGGTGATGCACCTGATGAAAAATCTTTGCGTGAATATTCTAGGATTCTTTGGCTTGTATGGGAAGTAAAAAGATACACCGGAAGAACGGGAGGACCAGCAACATCATAAAGGACGAGACGGCAAGCATTCAGGGCAGTTTCAAGGGCCTGCCAGCTACGCTCTTACCAAGGAAGAGAAGGAAATCTTTTTTGAAGTCCTTTTTAGTATCAAGGTCCCATCTGGCTTCTCGTCTAACATAAAGAGAATAATAAATATGAAAGAGAAAAAATTCCAAAACCTAAAGTCCCATGAATGCCACGTGCTTATGACGCAATTGCTTTCGGTTGCATTGAGAGGGATTCTATCGGAAAATGTTGGGCTGACCATTTTGAAGGTATGTGCATTCCTCAATGCAATTTCTCAGAAAGTAATCTATCCAGAAAGTCTATCAGGGTTACAGATTGATGTGGTCCAATGTCTAGTCAACTTCGAGTTGTTGTAGCCTCCATCTTTCTTCAATATTATGACGCACCTCCTAGTTCACCTAGTGGAACAGATTAGAATTCTCGGTCCTGTGTTTCTACACAATATGTTCCCCTTCGAAAGGTTCATGGGAGTCTTAAAGAAATATGTTCATAACCGTGCTAGGCCAGAAGGAAGCATCTCCAAGGGCTATGGAACAGAGGAGGTCAGTGCGTTTTGTGTTGACTTTCTTCCTGACCTTAAGCCGATTGGTGTTCCTGAATCTCGGTATGAGGGGAGGCTGACTGGAAAAGGCACACTAGGAAGGAAAACAATGGTATGTATGGACATGGATTCTTTCAATAAAGCACACTACACAGTCTACACAATTCCACCTTGGTGGCTCCGTATATCGAGAAACACAAGATTATTGTACCCTCGGAAAACCCGGGGAAGCCTAACTCCTCGATTAAAGTGGAACACGAGGACACTTTCGGCAGTTGGTTGCAGAAACATCTCATGAATAACAACACTGTTGAAGATCAGATGTACTTGTTGGCACGGTTACCATCTTCCACTATATGTACTTTCCAAGGGTACGAGGTAAATGGTAATACATTTTACACGATCGCCCAAGATAAAAAAGAGCACCAACCAAAATAGTGGTGTACGCTTTGATGCAACAGATGACAATGGGCAGAAGGACACATATTATGGGTACATAGAGGAGATATGGGAACTTGATTATGGACCTACTTTTAAGGTCCCTTTGTTTCAGTGCAAATGGGTCAAGATGACAGGAGGAGGGGTACATGTAGACGAAAAGTATGGCATGACAACAGTGGATCTCAACAATCTTGCATACATGGACGAAGCATTCTTCCTAGCCAACTATGTGGCTCAGGTTTTCTATGTGAAGGCATGTCTACAAAACCGAGAAAAAGAAATCAGCAAAAGAATACATTGTCCGATTTGCCAAAGCGCCACATAGTTCTTTTAGGGAAAATAAACATCGTGGGAGTGGAAGACAAGACAGATATGCCAGAAGATTATAATAAGTTTCATGAAATCCCGCCCTTCAAAGTGAAAACTGACCCAAGCCTCCTGTTAAATGATGAAGATTCTCCATGGCAACGACGCAGAAGAAAACAACAACACTAGATAGGGATGTTGGTGTAATATATTAAACCTTTTATGTAATCATATTGTGAGTCAAATATTTTACCCAGATCCACATGGATGCAACATTGGTCATCTTGCTCAATCAAACTGGACGACGACTCCCAGTGCCTAAGCCACGGGAGGGGAAAACACAAAGAAACGGAACCAACACACGAGCATAGCTCGGGTGAGATCCCTGAAGAATCTGCCAGGTATCGTCGACCCTGGTGTCCAACACAGCCATATAGCGACAAACGTGCTCGCCCTCCTCCCTGATACGATGACATACCACCTCCTCGGTGGCCGGATCCCTCTGCACCCTTCCTGGACCAGGCAACCTCCACCAAAGAAGCTCCGGGTCGACAACGACACCCGGATTCCTCACCAAGCTACGCATCCTGGAAGGTAGCACCATCCAGTGCCAGCCTGGCGGAGCCCATTCTCGGACATGCCCGGCAGAGCCTAGTACTCCATCGTTGCCGCCGAGTTGACTACGAGGATGCATGATGGGCATCCTAAACTAGGCGGCGAGGAATGTGTGTATGTGTGGGTGGCCATGACGGTCGCACTATAAATATAGGGAAAGGGCAGACCAGGCTGGGCCAGGCAGGAGTAATAATTGGGGTTGAACCTTTAGTCCCGGTTGGAGAAACCAACCGCGACTGAAGGGATTGCGGCAGGCTGGGCCAGGCAACACTAATAATAGGGGTTGAACCTTTAGTCCCGGTTGGAGAAACCAACCGCGACTGAAGGGATTGCGGCAGGCTGGGCCAGGTAGAACTAATAATAGAGGATGAATCTTTAGTCCCGGTTGGATAAACCAACCACGACTGAAGGGATTGCGACAGGCTGAGCTAGGCAGCACTTATAATAGGGGTTGAACCTTTAGTCCCGGTTGGACAAACCAACCGCGACTGAAGGGATTGTGGCAGGCTGGGCCAGGTAGCACTAATAATAGGGGTTGAACCTTTAGTCCCGGTTGGAGACACCAACCGGGACAAAACACGAGTGAGCACTAATAATAGGGGTGAGTGTCGACATTATGTCTTGAGTCTCGACACTATAAATAGGCATCCTTGTGAGTCCAGTCCTCCAGCCAGTTTGAGGCATCTCCAAGATGGTCTTCAAGATCAGGGACACCACTACGGCAGTTTCAGGGAGATGCCACCGGAGCCCAGTCCTCTGGCATCTCCAAGAAACTGGTCATAGAGGCACTCCCTAATATATGAAATTAGGTTAGCTCCCAGGCATATTGATATAGTTAGAGAAGTTACAAGCTGCAAGATGGTCTTCGAGAGAAGGGACACCACTAGGGCCAGTTTCAGGGAGATGCCGCCGGAGCCCAGTCCTCCGACATCTCCATGAAACTGGTCATAGAGGCACTCCCTAATATGTGAAATTAGGTTAGCTCCCAGGCATATTGATCTAGTTAGAGAAGTTACAAGCTTCAAGATGGTCTTCGAGAGCAGGGACACCACTACAACCAGTTTCACGGATATGTCGCCGGAGCCCGGTCCTCTGGCATCTCCAAGAAACTGGTCATAGTGGCACTCCCTAATATGTGACTGCACATGTTTGGAGATCAGATCTTCATGGTAAGTATGAATCGGGACAAAATCTTCATAGTTTGGGAAAGTCATAGTACGAATCGGAACGACAGGCCCCCCTTTAGTCCCGGTCCCACCACAAAATGGGACTAACACTCAAGACATTTATTAATATTTAAAAACTGAGACTACGGAATCGGGACTAAAGGCCCCCTTTAGTCCCGGTCCAGCCAGAAACCGGGACTAACACTCAATAAATTTATTAATATTATAAACTGGGACAAACCGGGACTAGCTAACACTCAGGACTAAAGCCGCCCTCTTTAGTCATAATCATGCCTAGTCCTATAGTACACAGCTTCAGGGTATTCTTCGTCATCGTAATCGTCACCTGCCACTCCGGGGATCCTTAGCCCAGCCATGGCATATACCGGGGGCACCTGCCACTCTAGCCTCGGATTCACGGCGGGCGGGTGGACATATGGGAACCGCATGCGAGGATGGTCTCCCCCGGCGATGTAGCGCATCACGCCGATGATAGTACGGTTCGCCTACCACAAACGACGGCCGGCTTCGTTGTGGTTCACCGGGGGCGGGCCATCACCATCGTACCTCGCGAGCTCCCTTTCCCGCCGGTTAGCGAATAAGGCATTCCAGGTGTCGTAGTTGTCGGGATCCCACTGGGATCCATCCGCTGCTCCGGCGTGAGATCGTGGTAGAAGTGGTTCGTGATGGCCGCCTGTCAGGCGGAGCCTTGAGGCACAAGAGGGACAGGAACCCCTCCAGCGCTCAGCATCCAGCCGACAGGCGGCCGGTAGCCTGGTGGGGAGGGTAGCTTGAGGCGCACAGCGCCTCGGTCTCCTCGAGGGTCAGAATGGCCCAGTAGGCGCTGTCCATTTCTGTGAGAGAGGAAGGTGTGGATGTGTGCATAACCATGGTGCAGTAAGCCTATATATAGATGGAAAGGGAGGGAAAACATGGCGGGAAGCGGTGGAAAATGGCAGGAAATATCTTTACTCCCTGTTAGTGGCTACAACCGGGACTAAAAGATCGGTTCAGAGGAAAGGGCGGAAAAACTTGGCGGGAAGCGGTGAGAAATGGAGGGAAATATCTTTAGTCCCTGTTAGTGGATACAACCGGGACTAAAGCATATTCAGAAAATGAATTTGGATTAATTATTCAAATTCAAGAACTTTTCATGTTGAAAGTTTAGTGAGATTCAAAAATATGCAAAAAAATAAAAGTTAATGCATTTTTAAATTGATAATGGCAAAATGGTTAAAAATTTGACTATTTAAAATAATTATTTTATAAAACAGAAAATGGATTTGGATTAATTATTCAAATTCAAGAACTTTTCATGTTGAAAGTTTCGTGAGATTCAAAAATATGCAAAAAATAATAGTTAATGCATTCTTAAATTAATAATGGAAAAATGATCAATAATTTGACTATATAAAATAATTATTTGATAAAACATAAAATGGATTTGGTTTAATTATTCAAATTCAAGAACTTTTCATGTTGAAAGTTTTGTCAAACTCATTAGTATGCAAAAAGTATAATTTAAATGTTTTAAATGATATATTCGAAAATTTGAAAAAAAAGCACAGCCCGCGCTGCGGGTTTTGGCCCTGCGCACGCAAATTTGGGATTTTAGTCCCGTCCTAGGTTACCAGCCGAGACTAAAGGGTCTGGCCCCAGCGTGCGAAAATGAAACGCCCCCCTCTAGTCCTAGTGCGTGGCACCAGCCGGGACTAGAGACCCCCGCTTTAGTACCGGCTGGTGCCACGCACTGCGACTAGAGGGGAGGTATAAAAGTAGGCTGCCCCCGCGAAACTCCGACGAGGAAACCTCCACGTCCGCTGCGCCTCCCTCTCTCCGCCGGCCTGCCGCCCACCGCTGAGACCGTCGTGCCCCGCTCCCGCGCCTGCACCCGCGCCCGCGCCCTTGCTGCCGCGCCCCATGCGCCCCCCGAGCTCGGCCGCACGTGCCACCGCCGCCACTACGACAAAGCGCCGGCCGCGAGGCTGCCCGCCGACACCTCCCACGCCCGCGCCTGCCGTCAGCGCCACCGCCGGTGAGTGTTAGGGTTAGGATTTTTAATTTAGGATTTTTTAATTTACTGTATATAGTTTATTAGTATTATAGTTAATTAGTTTATATAGTTTATGTAGTTTAGGATTAGTGTATGTATATAGTTATTTTTTTGTGTATGTAGTGTATATAGTGTATGTAGTTTAGGATTAGGATTAGTGTATATAGTGTATGTAGTTTAGGATTAGTGTATATAGTGTATGTATATAGTTATTTTTTTTGTGTATATAGTGTATGTAGTTTAGGATTAGGATTAGTGTATATAGTGTATGTAGTTTCGGATTAGGATTAGTGTATATAGTCTATGTATATAGTGTATGTAGTTTAGGATTAGTTTATTATTTTTAGGGTATGAGATTTATAATATTGTAAGTTATGTTTATAATAGGGTTTTTTATTGTAATATAATAGTGTAATATAGTATTTTTATTGTAAGACCCTCTTTGTAACCGGAGTTAGGGTTAGGGTTAGGGTGTTGGTGGTCGGTGGTGACCGGAGTTAGGGTTAGGGTGGTGGTTCTCGCAGGAAGCCGTTTAGTCGCCCGCCTCTCCCACGGCCACCATCTCCGACCACCGCCACCGCACCTTCGGGTTTAGGGTTTATTTGTTAAGTTCAAAAAAATATTGTGTGCATTTTGCAGAAACTATGGATCCACCTAGTCCAATCCGAGAGACCTAGATTCAGAACACTTTCTTGAGGATATGATTCACGATGCCGATGAGGGATATCCCTCGGGGTATCTGAACTCATTCGGTGAGGGAGAGGAGACCAACAGACAAGAGGAAGAAGCCCATGGACACGTAACGCATATCGACGAGGTATATATATATGATGTCCGATGATCGTCACTAGATGTACCAAGTTGTATATATATTATGTTGACGAATGTTTCTTCTCTTAGGCCTCTACATCAAGAAAGAAAACCAAGAGCAGCCCAGGCAAAAATTTGCCCCAGGTTACCGTTTATGAAATTACAGAGGTTTCAGGTGACGGCGAACCATTGGAACTGAAAAAACAAAACAAATATTTGTATAACAATGCGGAGTTGTTGCTAGAGATCGCACCCCGATCACTGTTCGAGAGTGGAATAAGCCCAAAGAGGCGGAATGGAGTGATGTGTATATCGACGATAGATTCAAAGAGCAACTATTTACTGACCTAATGGCACATTTCAAGCTGCCAGAATGTGACACTAAGGACGAGATGGCTGAAATGAAAGAAAGTCAAGCAGTTTGCACTGAAGAAGATGGCCGAACTATTCAAGAACTGGAAGAAGTCATTATGGAAACAGTATCAGAAGGACAAGAAAACCCCATTATTCGAAGGCTATCTAGCGAAGCATCAGCCTTACTAGAATGCATTTGTGGAGTATAGGGGGTCAGGAGTTGCAGAGGAAAAGTCTAAAAAAAACAAGATAAATGTTGCGAAAAAGAAATATCACCATAACATGGGGCTAGGGGGCTACGCGGCTGCCATGCCAAAGTGGGATGTAAAAGAGAAAGAGCTTCATGATAAAGGGATCATTCCAGAACCAATTCGCGAAGAATGGTATTTGTGGGCAAGAAATTGGTTCCTTGGGCATGGGAGTACATATGACGAAAAGTGGTGAAAGATATTAAAAGTGGACCTTGTTTGCAGTGACGGGATAAAGGTACCCTGGAGTGCATGGATAAAAGTGGTGAAAGATATTAAAGATGGAATAAAACCGTTTCATCCTGTTAGAGAGAATGACTTGCTGACCTTGGTCCTCGGGAATCGCTAACATACAGGACGAGTCCGCGGCCTTGACGGGGGTTTCACGTGGGAGACTGGTTTCCTAAGGACCAAGGTACCTATAGAAGCCGTGCAAGAGCAAAGCAGCGACGGGAGGAGGCGGAGGAGGCAGACAAGTTCAACCAGCTGCTAGCAAGACTTGACAAGCAGCAGCAGCAGATCGACGAACTTAGAGGAATAACGCGCTTGCAAGATCCTCCACTCGATATTACTGCCAACCCATCTCAGCGGAGAAGCAGCATGGCTGAATCGGAGGTCCCGTCTAACGATGCATCCTATACAGAGGGCAGTCCCAGCTACCCCGTGGATGGAATTAAGGAGCAGATACCTTGTGAGCTCCATAATAAATTGAAGAACGTATCTGTGAAGGTGGCGGTCGGATCGGCTTTGCCTTGTCCGCCTGACACACGTTGGCATGGCCGTGAGATTCCACCTGGCTATGCTAAAGTCGGGGTGGATCAAATCTTAAAGGAGTGGGAATCAATGGAGCTTGACATCCCTGGACCTGAAGGTGAGATCACACTTGGAGAAGTACTTAGTGGGATCATTCTATGGGACAAGAACAACATACGGTTTCTAGGCTCGGCCCCAAGGATAACACTACCGCCTCCGAGTCGTTGCAGGTCTTCTTCACCTCCACCTCCACCTCCATCACCTCCAAGAATCCCACCCCATGATTACTACGACCACCAAATCCCGAGTCCATATCGATCTCCATCACAGGCTCAACAGTCTTTGCTGCCCGCTAAGGACAATAAGCGGAAGCGTTCTCCGTTAGTGAGTACTAAAGGATGCGGCAGCCCAAAACGGAAAATGTCGCCCCTCCGAACAGTGCCTCATCAGAATCTTCCCATTAGACCTTTTGATCGTACTGATGCGGAAACTGCAGCGATAGCAAAGGCCGAAGTGGCGGTGCATTTTGAGAATAAGAAACCCGATCCCGCTCCGGGATACACCGAGAAGCAAAAGGCATATGCAATTTTTTTTCTGAACACAAAATCGCAATATGAGTTGCACCATAAGCCAGATGACTATCTACGCACACCTCAGAAAGAAGTGGCAATGAGCAAATCAACTGCAAGTGGTAAAAATCAGCAAGCATAGGTGCAAGCGAGACCAAAACTGCAATCAGTAAAAAATCAGACGTTCCCCTTCTTGGACAACAGGCCAAACAAACGATCGCACGCCTCAAGGTGTTTTCAAAAAACGTTCCCCTTCTCTCACAACAGCCACTAGATATGTCAGTAGCTACGGAGTTGGGGGCCAACATGGAAATTAGTCTTGATGAACTGTTAGGCCCCCAATTCGACCTTCTACCCAAGATGCCAATAGCCCATAGATATGTCGCAGATGAGGATTTGGTCAGCAAAGAAAAGGTGAAAGAACTGCCAACACAACTGCGGAATCTCCATGATTGGTACTTGACAGCTGCAAAGGAAGGGAGAATATTCATCACAGCGAAAGTCCCACGTGAGTACTACTTCGGAAAAGACGAAGAGGTCCATGTTGAGTTTCAAGAACTGTTCCAGTTATACAATCTCGACGCCGTCGACAAATCTATTCGCAGCTGCTATTGTCTGTAAGTTGTTGAATTCATTGTCTACATGTTCACTTAATTGCATGTAATTATCCTCATTATATCTTTTTGTACTCTATTATTATGCAGAATGAAGATCCAGGAATGTAAAATAAGAAGAATCTATAGTGTTGGGTTCATTGACCCAGATAAAGTACATATAAAGACGCTAACAACAAGCCCCGAGGAGACGGAGGAAAACATTTTGAGATTTTTAAAGGAGCAAAATTTCTGTGACCACATACTATTTCCTTACAATTTCGAGTAAGCGTCTTACTCTGTTGTACACACATTCACTTTTGATTACTCGACGCTAAGTGTAACTAATGAGTTACTGATGTATATATATAAGCGTTTGCAGCTTCAACTGGATTCTGCTAGACATTCAACTTGATAAGGGAAGAGTTGAAGTCATGGACCCATCAAAGATAAACCTGGAAGCGTTCCGCAGCATGCAGGACATGCTCCTGAAGTAATTTTCTTGCTATATCGCTCTCTTTCGTAGATTTCCTGAGATATCAGGTAATGAATAACTCATTCATTCATTTTCTTCGCCGGGCAGGGTTTGGATCCGGTTCAAGCGCGAGGTTAAGGGTTCCTTTAGTCAGCAACTGACGTGTAAGGCGGTCTCGGTAAGTAGCACGTGATATGTCCACGCATCACTTTACTTCTAGTTTCAATACAATAATGACGCTAGATTATTATTTTGATTGAATTATATTCTCGTAAAGTGCGCGAGGCAGCCACAGGGGTCGAATTTATGTGGATTATATGTTTGCCAGTTCATTCGCACGTTTACCATCGGGCACAAAGATTATAGATTCGACGTAAGCAATACATTCACACCGTCATTTTGTTATCGTTACTTTTCGTTATCATGATTGATATTCATATTGATCTCCTTTTCTTATATAGTTCGAGAGAATGCGGGATCAACTCCTACCTCATCAACGTGTACTAGCAATTGCGGAGGAGCTGGAGGGTTTTATTTTCAAAGAGATGATACACGATGGCGTAGAATTTAGTGTGAATAGGCGCTAATGATCTCCATGTAATTGACTAGACGGGCTCTAGTCCCGATAATTGTGATCTCCATGTAACTATGTAAATTGTATATATTTATATGCTCGATTTCGTAATACAAGTTATCTTATGCACGAACGTGTAGGATATGTGGTGGCGCACAAATATTCAAAAACCATTTTGAAATGAAAAATAAATAAATAAAACAATACAAAATGAATTCTCTGCCACGGCAGAGAAAGGGCACAAAATGTTGCCGCGGTAGAGAAATCTCTAGTCCAAGGTAATGCTCTGTTGTGGCAGAGAAAAGGCACAAAATGCTGCCACGATAGAGACCCAATGGTCCTAGGCCATAACACCAACCGGGACTAGTGGGGGTGCATCCTGAGCGCAGGGGCAGCCACGTGGACACCCACTAGTCCCGGCTGGTAACTGGGCCGGGACTAGTGTTGGGCCTCTAGTCCCACTTGATTAGTCCCGTTTCAAAAAACCGGGACTAAAGGCCCTTACGGCCCAGTACTAGAGGCCCTGTTTCCACTAGTGTAACGTTGCTAATGAAGATTGTGTGAAGTTTTGTATGAAGGAAAAATTTCAGGTGTAAAGACAGAATGATGTAATGAGATGAATAATGGAAAAAAGCTCAAGCTTGGGGATGCCACCCCGGTGTCACCCCAAGAAATATCCAAGAGGTACAAGCGTCAAAGCTTGGGTATGCCCAAGGCATCCCCTTCTTCATCAATAAAAAGCTCAGGTCTGTCTAGACACTTCGTTTTTATTGTTTCATGCACTGTTGTGTCGTTCTTAGAGCGTCTTAGTTTTTGTTTGGTTTGCTTGAATAAAGTAGTTTGGACCCCCGTTCTCGCTGTGTTGTTTCAAATAAGTTGCTTGGTGTTGGAAAGGAGTAGTAAGTTCTTGCTTGAAAGTGCAAGAGGAGCTTGCATTGACTGTGACTTAGACTTTAGCATGCCATTCTAGGTGTTGTTTTAACCTTATGCTTAGAGACTATTGTTGTAGCATGTCTTGTTCCAAACAATTGGGATTGCTTAGTGTGCCTTGGAAGAATTATGCGTTGTTTTAGCATGCAAAAGCATAGTATTGTGGTATTCTCCTTTGATGATTTGTTTGGGTTGACTTGTCACATGCTCACACCATGTTGTGACTATGAACAAGTTACTCCTTGACTTGTAGTACCACTCTATGCTTTGATTAGTAATGTTTTGTTGCTCTGCATGATTATGGCCATTATTTCTCTCTTAGTTTGTTGCTCCCAGTCTTTTGCTAGCCTCCACTTGTATGAGTAAGCTCTACTCATGCTTCCAACTCCCAAGAAACCAAGTTATTCCAAAGTGTCCAGTATAAAATCCAATGCATGGTGTGTTACACCATTCCAAGTATATTCTTGTTTTCAGCTATCTTCCAAATTATAAGTATTTTGTTATGTGAAACCTTAGTAATTAAATACCTCACAAACTTGATGGCACACTTTATATTCTATGCCCCTAAAAAACTTGAACCATTGTGTCATCTATGTTGTATATGCTTGCACTTATACGTTGGAATTAGCAAAACCGTGCTGTCACGGGGAACGTTTTCAACATTGCACTTGTACTTTTTACACAGTTGATATCATGCTCTTTTGTCTATGGATATCACCGATGTGAAATAAAGAGGGAGCTTGTAAGTCCATGGAGTTACGTATTTTGTGTTAGAGAAAACGCCTTGGCCGCTAGCCTAAGGCATGCCTAATCATGGTGGAAACTTGCAGCATCACCATAATGAGCATTATGTGAAGCATCCTCAATAAAAAGTTATGCATATAGTAAATAAAAAGATCACTGAGATGCTCGTTGTCTGCTTGCCTTGTCATTTTGGTTATGGGATAGCTCCTGTACCATGTGCAAGGGGTACCCCGTTGGCGGTTCTCTATGATACTCATGTACTTACTATGACACGAAATTATAGGTGACTGAAGTTGAGTAGCATGAGCTGTGGCCCTCCTATTCAAGGGACTTGAGATTGACAACTTATACTTTATCAAGCATATACTCCATAGTTTGTTCACTTTAACCTTAATCACTTCAAGATGCTTATGATAGGGGCAATGAGGGCTGAAAGCTAACAAGTACCACAATTTTTGGGAGCTCTTTTTGAAACTTGAAATCCATGCTTCCCTTTACGAAGGGCCTTTATTCCACCATTATATTGAGTCTCCACCTTCTACCTTTAGGCACCATTAAGAGAGAATAGTTGCCATTATGTGTGTAGTGTCCCAAAACTTATTGATTGGTGCATATTGTGATATTACTTGTTCTTGTGCTATTTGTATCTAGTCACTCTTATGAACTTTGAAGGTGACCTATGCATCTATTTGCTACTCTATGAGGGACAAGCTTAATGCCACTATGCCATGTTTTATGTATGTGAAACAAACAACCATTTTTAATGCATGTTATTCATGATCTTTGTTTGTAACCTTTCATGTTGCATGCATAGTTACTTTGTCTTATTGTTAGAACTCCATCTTTCATGCACATGTTTACAATTCTTTGATCCTAGCTTCCACTGCTTGCAAATGGTTTGATCTTGGTTTTGACGGTGGATGTCACCTCAAAAATTCTTTTATCACTTACCTACTCGAGGACGAGCAGGAGTTAAGCTTGGGGATGCTTGATACGTCGAAAACATATCTATAATTTTTGATGCTCCATGCTTGTTTAGTATCTACTTTGCTTTGCTTTGTCTACACTTTGAGGTGTTTTATATCTTTTCTGGAACTAACCAATTAACAAGTTGCCACAGTGCCAGTTGCCTGTTTTCTTCTGTTTTTGGTTCCAGAAAGGCAGAAGATCAATATTCTCGGAATTGGACGGGACATAAGCCAAAGTCAATATTTTACCGTGGGCGACACATAGTTTACAGGAGAGATGGAGGGGTGAGCCAGGGCCGCCACACCTCCCCTAGGCGCGGGTGGGCCCACCCCGTGCCTGGGTACTTTGTGGGCCCTCCGGCCGCCTCCCAGCCTTGATTCTTCGCCAGTAAGAACCCCCTGATGCAGAAACCCTAGGAACCCGATCAAAACTCCATGAAACCTTTTGTAGCCGCCGCCACCATTGTCCCTAGATCGGGGGGATCTGAAGTTCTTCCCGGCACCCTGCCGAAGGGGAAATCATCCCGGAGGCCTTCTTCTCCGGTATGAAATGTGAGTAGTTCCACCTTGGACTACGGGTCCATGTAGTAGCTAGATGGTTGTATCTCCTCTTGTGCTTTCATGTATAGATCTTGTGAGCTCCATTCATGATCAAGATCTAATCTATTTGTAATCATGCATGTTGTGTTTGCGCGGATCCGATAGATATTGAGATTACTATGTCAGATTTATTAATGGTTTTATCTATTTGATACTATCATGTCTGTGGTGTTTGTGATCTTGCATGCTCTCCGTTTTTAGTAGCTATCTTGGACAAGTAGTTGCTAGTGACTACAAGAGGGGGTACTTATGCTCGATAGTGGGTTCATTCCTCTAGTTTCCAAGGGAAGTGACAGAATTCTCTTCGGTTGTAGATGTGATGTTGCCACTAGGGAGAAAACAACGGTCTCTTGTTTACCTTACACTCTTTGCTTAAAGCAGTTGCCTGTTGCTTGCAACTTAATACTGGAGGAGGTTCGGATGATAACCTGAAGGTGGACTTCTAGTCATAGATGCAATTGGATGGCGGTCTATGTATATTGTTGTATTTCCCAATCAAATCTCATAGGATCTTTTTGTCTGGTATTGCATTGTTATGCCTTGCTCAGTTCCTGTTAATTGCCTTGATGTAATTTGTTTACCCTTCATGCCATGTTTTTTATCTAAGGAGAGTACCTCTAGTGAACTATGGACCCCGGTCCAATCTTTACCATTGATACATCCTCCGCTATTACCTATTTACTTGCTTCAAACCATTACCTTGCACACCATAGGTTTAATCCTTTGTTACAACAACCGGTGAGATTGACAACCTCAATGTTAGTTGGGGCAAAGTCTTGAGTTTGTGTTGTGTAGGTTTCCATGTTGCTTGCAACACCTGTGTGACGTTTCCTTCCTCCTCCTGGTTCGATAATCTCGGGTTCTTACTAAGGAAAGACTTGTTTTTGTGTTGCTTCACACCTTGCTCTTGGGGTTCCCAACAGGCTCCACATCAACTGAACCATCAGAGGTATTCTGATGCGCTCCGAAGAGCTTCTTCTAACGAAACCCTGATTTGTGGGCCTCGGATAATCTACCCCTAGATGTTCTTCTGACAGGGGTAGCCCGGTAGATTTTCCTCTAGGTTTGTTCCTGGTTGGGTCATAGGATAATCCAAACCATGTTTGGGGACAAGTTGTGAAAATATCCAACCTGGTTTCACCGAAACGGGGAGTTCCTGGCCCCCTAACAATGAAGTTTCAGGATCTTCGATTTTAGGTGACATCGCGTTTTGGACATTTCAAAATTACACCACACTTTATTACACATGCTAGGGTCCATTGCAAGGTTTGGAGGTATTCCGATGCACCGAAGAGCTTCTTCCTACAAAACCCTGATCTGTGGGCCTCGATCGTCTAACCCCTAGATGTTCTTATGAAAGGGGTAACCCGGTGGATTTTCCTCTTGGTTTGTGCTTTGTTGGGTCATAGGATTATTCCAAACCATGTTTGGGCACAAGTTGTGACAAGATCCAACCCGTTTTCACCGAAACGGGGAGTTCCGGCCAATTAAATTCCAGGCTCTTAGTTTTTTTATGATAGTGCAAGCCTACGAAGCAGGTTACACTTGGGTACCCTTTTTTGGACATTTCAGCATTCCACCACACTTTAATCCACATGCTAGGGTGCATTGCAAGGGTTTGGAGGTATTCCGATGCTCCGAGGCGCTTCTTCCTATGAAACCCTGATATGTGGGCCCAGAATGGTATACCCCTAAATGTTCTTATGAAAGCGGTAGCCCACTGGATTTTTCTCTTGGTTTTTTCTTGGTTGGGTTATAGGATAATTGTAAACCATGTTTGGGCACAATTTGTGACAAGATCCAACCCGGTTTCACCAAAATTGGCAGTTCTAGACCCCCTAATAATTAAATTTCCAGAACACCTTCGTGTTTACGTGACATCGCAAGTCTGCGAAGGGATCACACTTGGGAACCAGGTTTTGGACATTTCAGCATTCCACCATACTTTAATACACATGCTAGGGTCCATTTCAAGGTTTGGAGGTATTCTGATGTCCCGAAGAGCTTCTTCCTACAAATCCCTGATCCGTGGGCCTAGACCGTCTACCCCCTAGATTTTCTTATGAAAGGGGTAGCCCGGTGGATTTTCCTCTTGGTTTGTGCTTGGTTGGGTCATAGGATAATTCCAAACCATGTTTGGGCACAAGTTGTGACAAGATCCAACTCGGTTTTACCGAAATGGGGAGTTCCCGACCCCCTAACAATTAAGTTTCAGGATCTAAGTTTTTAGGTGATAGCGCATGTCTACGAAGGGGGTGACACTTGGGTACCAGGTTTTGGACATTTCAGCATTCCACCGCACTTTAATACACATGCTAGGGGTCCATTGCAAGGTTTGGAGGTATTGCGATGCACTCCCTAGAGCTTCTTCTAACGAAACCTGATTTGTGAGCCCTGGATCATCTACCCCCTAGATGTTCTTCTAACATGGGTAGCCTGGTGGATTTTCCTCTTGGTTTGTTCCTGGTTGTGTCATATGATAATTCCAAACCATTTTTGGGCACAAGTTGTGTCAATATCCAACCCGGTTTCACCGAAACGGGGAGTTCCCGGCCCCCTAACAATTAAGTTTCAGGATCTTCGGTTTTAGGTGACATCACATGTATGCGAAGGGGTCACACTTGGGAACCAGGTTTTGGACATTTCAAAATTACACCACACTTTAATACACATTCTATGGTCCATTGCAAGGTTTAGAGGTATTCCGATGCCCTGAAGAGCTTCTTCCTACAAAACCCTGATCCGTGGGCCTCGATCGTCTACCCCTAGATGTTCTTAAGAAAGGGGTAGACCAGTGGATTTTCCTCTTGGTTTGTTCTTGGTCGGGTCATAGGATTATTCCAAACCATGTTTGGCCACAATTTGTGACAAGATCCAACCCGGTTTCACCTAAACGGGGAGTTCCTGGCCAATTAAATTCTAGGATCTTTGTTTTTTCGATGATAGTGCATGCCTACGAAGTGGGTTACACTTGGGTACCATGTTTTGGACATTTCAGCATTCCACCACACTTTAATACACATTCTAGGGTCCATTTCAAGGGTTTGGAGGTATTCCGATGCTATGAGGCGCTTCTTCCTATGAAACCCTAATTTTGAAGGGAATATGCCCTGAGAGGCAATAATAAAGTGTTTATTATGTGTATTCCAAGTATATGATAGATGTTTATTTTGCATGCTATAATTGTATTAATACGGAAACGTTAATACATGTGTGTTTAATAAACAAACAGAAAGTTCCTAGTTATGCCTCTCTCATAAACTAGCTCGTTGATTAACAAGATGATCAAGGTTTTCTGATCATGGACATTGGATGTTGTTAATAACGGGATCACAACATTAGTGTAATGGTGTGATGAACATTCATCCGAAGTATAGCATTACGATCAAAGTCATTGAGTTTATATTGCTATAACAACTTACGAAGTGATCCTAATCCTTAGACCATGAGATCATGTCAATCACTAACACCGAAAGAGTTTCTTGATAACATCAAACGTCACACCGTAACAGGGTGATTATAAAGATGGATTCAGAACTAATAAAGTGTTATGTTGAGGCTCATGGATCGAGAGTGGAATTTGTTCATCCCGATGACGGATAGATATACTCTGGGCCCTCTCGGTGATATCACATTGATTAGCTTGCAAGCAAGTGATTTGATCACTAGAATGTTATATCACAGGAACGAGAAAAGAGTGCATGTCGGTAACGAGATCAAACTAGGTATGGAGATACCGATGATCGAATCTCGGACATGTAATATATCATGAAACAAAGGGATTAAGATACTAGCATAAAAGGTTCCGACGATCACAAGACAGTCATCGTTGAATGTGTGGGAGTCAGTATGGGTCTCCAGATCCCGCTTCTGATTATTGATCCGAGAGGGGTCTCGATCATGTCCGCATTATTCACGAACCGTAGGGTGACACACTTAAGAGACACCGACATCCAATTGGAACAAATGTTTCATGCCGAAAGAATGAACAAGCGCAGGAATTTATTTCACTAGATACCGAAACAGGTTTTCGGGTGAAATTGCATAAAGTGGTTATGCATGTGAAATAGAATTCTAGCAAGGGGTTATTTGTGAATGTTTGTCATTAAAGTAATTGACAAAATTCTGAATAAAATAACAGAGTTTTATTTAATGAGAGTTTGCATTAAATTTGGTGGAAATTTAATGGGAATTTTGAGTGGACTTTTGAGTGGAGGGAATTTAAAGGAGATTTGTGAGTGGAGTGTCCACCCACATGAAGAGGGGAGGGCAAGGGGGCAGCCCCCATGCGCCGGCCACCCCCTTGGGGTTCCCCCCTCCTCCTATAAAAGGAGCCCCCCTCCTCACTTGTCTCTCACACCTCCTCGTGAAGGATCTCTCTCCCCCTCTAGAATTTATCCCCCATGGTCTCGGACTAGCGAGATACATGTTCCCGGTGGCTATTCGGCAAGAAAGATTTGTGCTTCCGCTGCATCGCTGGAGCGAGGAGGCGGAGGTTTCTCGGTGCCTCGAACGTGTGTGCGAGCACGGATGCGCTGCTGATTTGCGGCGCTAGGACTTCCTCTCGATCTTGAGATCGGCAACAGATCGTCTACATCAACCACGAGTTGAACTCGTTAATCTTTGTCGGTCTTCAAGGGTATGTTCTCTACGGATATACATCCGCCCGTTGTTTGTATCTAGTAGATAGATCTTGGTATATAGTTCACATCGTAGGAAAATTTTTGTTTTCTATGCTGCGAACCCTACAGTGGTATCAGAGCCAGGTTCTATGCGTAGATACTTTACACGGGTAGTACACATATGAGTATGTGGGCGATGATGATCATGTTGTTGCTCCTTTGTTGTAATTTTGGATACTGGTGGCATAGTGGGATGAAGCGGCCCGGACAAACTTTACATGTCCTCGCACATGAGACCTGTTCCACGCTTTACATGCAACTAGTTTGCATAAGTGGCTAGCGGGTGTCTGTCTCTCCTACTATAGTCAATATCTATTTTGCAAGCGAGTTGTCAACAATTTAATTATCCTCGTTGTGGTTCATGTTCGTAGGTAAGAACGGTTCTATCTCGAAAGCCCTAAGCCACGTAAAACTTGCAATGGATAAATTAGAGGCGTCTAGTTTAGATTGTTGCTGGGCTAGTGTTATGATATGGTAGTGTTGTAAGTAGAAGTATGAGATGATACTCTTACAACACACATAGCGTTTAAAATCCATAGACCTTGGATTTACACATATAGGTATGATAGTGATCATACCACGATGCACATGATAGAGATCATCTGCGGGAACCATATCATTTCACTAATAAACATATGATGTTTTGATTGCATCTTATATTGCTTGTTTAGCGCTTTGTTAGCATAATAAGATGATCCCTCATTTAAATATGAAGATAAGAATGTGTTCTTCCTTTAGTATGCATCGATTATGTTTTCGTCGCTCCAAGACATCACGTGATGATCGGGTGTTCTTGGATCCACGACCATATTTCGGGTGTAAAATAGTTACACACGCGAATACTAAGGTTCTAACTTGGCGAGCCTAGCATGTACAGACATGGCCTCGGAACACGGACCGAAAGGTTAAGCATGAGTCATATAGTTGATATGATGCCCATTTGATGCTCGCCTTTGAAGCTATACCGACTCACGTGATGACCGGACTTGGTGTAGTGGATTTGGTTCATGTAATCACCAAAAAGGCACGAGGGATGTCGTTTTTGAGTGGGAGTTCATTCGTAATATAGATTTGTTGAACTCAATCTATCATACACTTAGTCTAAACTTTACAAATTCTGTTGTAGATGGCACCACCTGCTTTTAATTTCAATGTGTTCATGGAGAAAGAGAAACTAGCAACGAACGGTAGCAACTTTACCGAATGGGCCATGAATTTGAGGATTCTCCTCTCTGCTGCACAAAAGCAATATGTGCTAGAAGCGCCGTTAGGCCCCCCACCTTTTGATGATGCCCCTGACGAGGAGAAGAATGTCTATCAGACTCGTCAGGGGGACCACAACTTAGTTCATTGCGGCATATTGTATGGGCTAGAGCCGGAACTTCGAAAGCGTTTCGAAAACGGCAATGCATTTGATACAATGGGTGAGTTGAAAATGATTTTCGACACACATGCTGCTGTAGAGAGCTACAACGCTTCAAAAAAGTTCTTTAGCTGCATGATGGAAGAGCACAGCTCCGTTAGTGAGCATGTACTCAAGATGTCGGGTTACGCCGATAAGCTTGTGTCCTTGGGAATATCGATTCCCATTGACTTAGGCATCCATCGTGTTCTGCAGTCTCTGCCACCTAGCTATAAGATCTTCGTGATGAACTATAATATGCAAGGCATGAAGAAGTCTCTCCCCGAGCTTCTGTCAATGCTTAAAACTGCAGAAGTGGAGATCAAAAAGGAACATCAAGTGTTGATGATCAATAGGAACACTGGTTTCAAGAAAGACACGAAGGGAAAACGGAAGGGAAGTAAGGGCGGCAAGCCTGTTGCCGCGCCTGAAAAGAAACCCCGAGTTGGACCTAAGTCTGATTCCGAGTGCTACTATTGTAAGGGGACTGGCCACTGGAAGCGCAACTGCCCCAAGTATCTGGCAGACAAGAAGGCCGGCAAGGAAAACAAAGGTATATATGATATACATGTTATTGATGTGTACTTGACTAGTGCTCGCAGTAGCACCTGGGTATTTGATACCGGTTCAGTTGCTAATATTTGTAACTCGAATCAGGGGCTGCGGAACAAGCGACCGCTAGCAAGGGGTGAGGTCAAGATGCGTGTCGGCAATGGATCAAGCGTTGATGTGATCGCCGTCGGAACGCTTCCTCTCCACTTGCCGTCGGGATTAGTTATAAACTTGAATAAATGTTATCTGGTGCCTGCACTGAGCATGAACATTGTATCTGGATCGTGTTTGATGCGAAGTGGTTATTCATTTAAATCCGAGAACAATGGTTGTTCCATTTATATGAATGAAATCTTTTATGGTCATGCACCGATGATGAATGGTTTATTTCTATTAGATCTCGATGATAATGTTACACATATTCATAATGTTGATGCTAAAAGGATTAAACTTAATGATGATATATCCGCATATATGTGGCACTGCCGTCTAGGTCATATTGGCGTTAAACGCATGAAGAAGCTCCATTCGGATGGACTTTTGGAATCACTTGATTATGAATCATTTGATACATGTGAGCCATGCCTTATGGGCAAGATGACTAGAACGCCGTTTTCCAGTTCAATGGAACGGGCGACAGATTTATTGGAAATCATACATTCTGATGTATGTGGTCCAATGAGTGTGTCGGCGCGAGGTGGACATCGTTATTTTGTTACTTTCACGGATGATTTGAGTAGATACGGTTATATCTACTTGATGAAACACAAGTCTGAAACCTTTGAAAAGTTCAAGGAATTTCAGAATGAAGTGGAAAATCATCGTAATAGAAAGATCAAATTTCTACGGTCCGACCGTGGAGGTGAGTATCTAAGTTACGAGTTTATCACTCACATGCAAGAGTGTGGAATTGTTTCACAACTCACACCTGCCGGAACACCACAACGAAATGGTGTGTCGGAACGTCGTAATCGTACTTTATTAGATATGGTTCGATCTATGATGTCTCGGATGGACTTGTCATTGTCTTTTTGGGGTTATGCACTAGAAACTGCTGCATTCACTTTAAATCGGGCACCATCTAAATCCGTTGAAAAGACACCGTATGAATTGTGGTTTGGAAACAAACCTAAGCTGTCATTTCTTAAAGTTTGGGGATGCGATGTTTATGTGAAGAAACTTCAACCGGATAAACTTGAACCCAAAGCGGAAAAATGCGTCTTCATAGGATACCCTAAAGAAACTATTGGGTATTCCTTCTATCACAGATCTGAGGGCAAGGTTTTTGTTGCCAAGAATGGATCCTTTCTAGAGAAAGAGTTTCTCGCGAAAGGTGTGAGTAGTCGGAAGGTAGAACTCGAAGAGGTTGTGGAACCTTCTCTTCAAAGTATGGCGAGTAGCGCAGCGCCGGAAGTTGTTCCGGAGTTGGCTCCACCTGTTGAAGAGGGAACTAATGATAATGATCTTGAAACTCCGAAAGAGAGTACTACCGAACCTCGCAGGTCAAACAGGATGCGTGCAGCTCCCGAGCTGTACGGAAATCCTGTCATGAATTTCATGGTTGATGAAAATGATGAACCTGCGACGTATGAAGAAGCGATGATGAGCCCGGATTCCAACAAATGGTTAGAAGCCATGAAATCCGAGATGGAATCCATGTATGAAAATCAAGTTTGGAACTTGGTGGAATTACCTCACGACCGAAAGGTCGTGGAGAACAAATGGATTTTCAAAAGGAAAACTGATGCTGATGGTAATGTGACCGTCTATAAAGCTCGACTTGTCGCAAAGGGGTTTCGACAAATTCAAGGAGTTGACTACGATGAGACTTTCTCTCTCGTAGCGATGCTAAAGTCAGTTAGGATTATGTTAGCAATTGCTGCATATTTCGATTATGAGATATGGCAGATGGATGTCAAAACCGCGTTTCTCAATGGTAATATTGAAGAAGAGTTGTATATGATACAACCAAAGGGTTTTGTCGATCCTAAGGATGCTAACAAGGTGTGCAAGCTTCAGCGATCCATCTATGGATTGAAGCAAGCATCACGAAGTTGGAATCTCTGCTTTGATGAGGTGATCAAAGAGTTTGGATTTGTCCAAACTTATGGAGAAGCTTGTATTTACAAGAAAGTGAGTGGGAGCAATGTGGCATTTCTGATATTATATGTGGATGACATATTATTGATCGGAAATGATATAGAAATTTTAAACAGTGTTAAAAGTTATCTAAACAGCAAATTTTCAATGAAGGACCTAGGTGAAGCGTCATACATATTAGGCATAAAGATCTATAGAGATAGATCTAGGCGCCTAATAGGGCTATCGCAAAGTACATACCTTGATAAGATTTTAAAGAAGTTTAAAATGGACAGAAGTAAGAAGGGGTTCTTACCTATGTTGCAAGGCAAGACATTGAGTAAGACTCAAAGTCCGGCTTCGGCGGAAGAAAGAGAGATAAGTGACAAAGTCCCCTATACTTCAGCCATAGGCTCTATAATGTACGCCATGCTATGTACAAGACCGGATGTGGCACATGCTATTAGTTTGACTAGTAGGTACCAATCGGATCCAGGTTCGGAACACTGGATAGCGGTCAAGAATATCCTTAAGTACTTACGAAGAACTAAGGATATGTTTCTTGTATACGGAGGTGAAGAAGAGCTCGTCGCTAAGTGTTATGTCGACGCTAGCTTTAACACCGATCCGGATGACTCTAAGTCTCAATCCGGATACGTATTTCTCATGAATGGCGGAGCGGTTAGTTGGAGGAGCTCCAAACAACCTGTGGTAGCGGGATCAACAACGGAGGCCGAATATGTTGCTGCTTCAGAAGCGGCTCAGGAAGCAGTTTGGATGAAGGAGTTCATATCCGAACTAGGAGTTGTGGCAAACGCGTTGGACCCAATGGTGATCTATTGTGAGAACAATGGTGCCATTGCCAATGCCAAAGAGCCAAGGTCTCACAAGCATTCCAAGCATATTAAGCGCCGGTTTCACTCCATCCGCGAGCATGTCAAGGATGGAGATATAAAGATTTGTAAAGTACATACGGATCTCAATGTAGCTGATCCGTTGACTAAAACTCTCCCTAGAGCAAAACATGATCAACACCAGAACTCAATGGGTGTTAGATTTATCACTATGTAACTAGATTATTGTCTCTAGTGCAAGTGGGAGACTGAAGGGAATATGCCCTAAGAGGCAATAATAAAGTGTTTATTATGTGTATTCCAAGTATATGATAGATGTTTATTTTACATGCTATAATTGTATTAATACGGAAACGTTAATACATGTGTGTTTAATAAACAAACAGAAAGTTCCTAGTTATGCCTCTCTCATAAACTAGCTCGTTGATTAACAAGATGATCAAGGTTTCCTGATCATGGACATTGGATGTTGTTAATAACGGGATCACAACATTAGTGTAATGGTGTGATGAACATTCATCCGAAGTATAGCATTACGATCAAAGTCATTGAGTTTATATTGCTATAACAACTTACGAAGTGATCCTAATCCTTAGACCATGAGATCATGTCAATCACTAACACCGGAAGAGTTTCTTGATAACATCAAACGTCACACCGTAACAGGGTGATTATAAAGATGGATTCAGAACTAATAAAGTGTTATGTTGAGGCTCATGGATCGAGAGTGTAATTTGTTCATCCCGATGACGGATAGATATACTCTGGGCCCTCTCGGTGATATCACATTGATTAGCTTGCAAGCAAGTGATTTGATCACTAGAATGTTATATCACAGGAACGAGAAAAGAGTGCATGTCGGTAACGAGGTCAAACTAGGTATGGAGATACCGATGATCGAATCTCGGACATGTAATATATCGTGAAACAAAGGGATTAAGATACTAGCGTAAAAGGTTCCGACGATCACAAGACAGTCATCGTTGAATGTGTGGGAGTCAGTATGGGTCTCCAGATCCCGCTTCTGATTATTGATCCGAGAGGGGTCTCGATCATGTCCGCATTATTCACGAACCATAGGGTGACACACTTAAGAGACACCGACATCCAATTGGAACAAATGTTTCATGCCGAAAGAATGAACAAGCGCAGGAATTTATTTCACTAGATACCGAAACAGGTTTTCGGGTGAAATTGCATAAAGTGGTTATGCATGTGAAATAGAATTCTAGCAAGGGGTTATTTGTGAATGTTTGTCATTAAAGTAATTGACAAAATTCTGAATAAAATAAAAGAGTTTTATTTAATGAGAGTTTGCATTAAATTTGGTGGAAATTTAATGGGAATTTTGAGTGGACTTTTGAGTGGAGGGAATTTAAAGGAGATTTGTGAGTGGAGTGTCCACCCACATGAAGAGGGGAGGGCAAGGGGGCATCCCCCATGCGCCGGCCACCCCCTTGGGGTTCCCCCCTTCTCCTATAAAAGGAGCCCCCCTCCTCACTTGTCTCTCACACCTCCTCGTGAAGGATCTCTCTCCCCCTCTAGAATTTATCCCCCATGGTCTCAGACTAGCGAGATACATGTTCCCGGTGGCTATTCGGCAAGAAAGAGTTGTGCTTCCGCTGCATCGCTGGAGCGAGGAGGCGGAGGTTTCTCGGTGCCTCGAACGTGTGTGCGAGCACGGATGCGCTGCTGATTTGCGGCGCTAGGACTTCCTCTCGATCTTGAGATCGGCAAGAGATCGTCTACATCAACCAGGAGTTGAACTCGTTAAGCTTTGTCGGTCTTCAAGGGTATGTTCCTACGGATATACATCCGCCCGTTGTTTGTATCTAGTAGATAGATCTTGGTATATAGTTCACATCGTAGGAAATTTTTTGTTTTCTATGCTGCGAACCCTACAAATTTGTGGGCACAAAATGGTCTACCCCTAGATGTTCTTATGAAAGGGGAGCCCATTGGATTTTTCTCTTGGTTTGTGCTTGGTTGGGTTATACGATAATTGCAAACCATGTTTGGGCACAATTTGTGACAATATCCAACCCGGTTTCACCGAAACTGGCAGTTCTAGACCCCCTAATAATTAAATTTCCAGAACACCTTCGTTTTTAGGTGACATCACATGTCTGCGAAGGGTCACACTTGCGAACCAGGTTTTGGACATTTTAGCATTACACCACACTTTAATACACATGCTAGGGTCCATTTCAAGGTTTGGAGGTATTCCGATGTCCCGAAGAGCTTCTTCCTACAAAACCCTGATCCGTGGGCCTAGATCATCTACCCCCTAGATTTTCTTATCAAAGCGGTATCCCGATGGATTTTCCTCTTGGTTTGTGCTTGGTTGGGTAATAGGATAATTCCAAACCATGTTTGGGGACAAGTTGTGACAAGATCCAACTCGATTTCACCGAAATGGCGAGTTCCCGACCCCCTAACAATTAAGTTTCAGGATCTATGTTTTTAGGTGATAGCGCATGTCTATGAAGGCGGTGACACTTGGGTACTAGGTTTGGACATTTCAGCATTCCACCGCACTTTAATACACATGCTAGGGTCCATTGCAAGGTTTGGAGGTATTCCGATGCCCTCCGAAGAGCTTCTTCTAACAAAACCCTGATTTGTGGGCTGGTGGATTTTCCTCTTGGTTTGTGCCTGGTTGGGTCATAGGATAATTCCAAACCATGTTTGGGCACAAGTTGTGTCATGATCCCACCGGGTTTCACCAAAACGGGGAGTTCCCGTCCCCTAACAATTAAGTTTCAGGATCTTCGGTTTTAGGTGACATCGCATGTCTACGAAGGGGTCACACTTAGGAAAGAGGTTTTGAACATATGAAAATTACACCACATTTTAATACACATGCTAGGGTCCATTGCAAGGTTTGGAGGTATTCTGATGCCTCGATGAGCTTCTTCCTACAAAACCCTGATCTGTGGGCCTCGATCGTCTACCCCCCTAGATGTTCTGATGAAAGGGGTAACCCGGTGGATTTTTCTCTTCGGTTGTGCTTGGTTGGGTTATACGACAATTGCAAACCATGTTTGGGCACAAGTTGTGACAACAACCAACGCGGTTTCAGCGAAACAGGGAGTTCCCAGCCCCTTAACAATTAAATTCTAGAACACCTTCGTTTTTAGGTACTAGTGCATGTCTGCAAAGAGGGTGACAATTGTGAACCAGGTTTTGGACATTTTCAACACTCCACCACACTTCAATACACATTCTAGGTTCCATTACAAGGTATTCGATGTATTCTGATGCTCCGAAGCGATTCCTCCTACGAAACCCTGATTTGTGGGCCCTGGATCGTCTACCCCCTAGATGTTCTTATGAAAGGGATAGACCGGTGGATTTTTCTCTTGTTATGTGCTTGGTTGGGTTATAGCATAATTCCAAACCATGTTTGGGTACAATTTGTGACAAGATCCAACCCGGTTTCACCGAAACGGTAAGTTCCCCTCTAACAATTAAATTCTAGAACATCTTCGTTTTTAGGTGATAGCGCATGTCTACGAAGAGGGTGACACTTGGGTACTAGGTTTTAGACAATTCAGCATTCCACCACACTCTAATACACATTCTAGGGGTGTAGTGCAAGGTTTTGAGGTAATTCCATGCCCCAAAGCGCTTCTTCCTACAAAACCCTGATCTGTGGGCCCAGATCGTCTACCCCCTAGATGTTCTTTTGACACAGGTAGCTCTCTGGACTTTTCTATTGGTTTGTGCTTGGTTGGGTCATATGATAAATCCAAACCATATGTGGGAACAAGTTGTGAAAAGAACCATCCCGGTTTCACCGAAACAGGGACTTCTTTGCCCCTAATAGTTAAATTCTAGGATCTTCGTTTTTAGGTGATAACGCATGTCTATGAAGGGGGTGACACTTGGGTACCGGGTTTTGGATATTTCAGCATTCCACCACACTTTCATACACATTCTAGGGTCCATTGCAAGGGTTTGGAGGTATTCCGATGCTCTGAGGTGCTTCTTCCTATGAAACCCAGATCTGTGGGCCCCAGATCGTCTACCCCATAGATGTTCTTATGAAAGCGGTAGCCCGGTGGATTTTCTCTTGGTTTTTAATTGGTTGGGTTATAGTATAATTCCAAACCATGTTTGGGCATAAGTTGTGACAAGATCCAACCCGGTTTCAACGAAATGGGGAGTTCCCGCCCCCTAACAATTAAATTCCAAAACACCTTCGTTTTTATGTGACATCGCATGTCCGAGAAGGGGTCACACTTGGGAACTAGGTTTTGGACATTTCAACATTCCACCAAACTTTAATACACATGCTAGGGTCCATTGCAAGGTTTGATGGGATTCCGATGTCCCGAAGAGCTTCTTCCTACAAAACCCTGATCCGTGAGCCTGGATCGTCTACCCCCCTAGATGTTCTTATGAAAGGGGTAGCCTGGTGCTTTTTTGTCTTGGTTTGTTCTTGGTTGCGTTATAGGATAATTCCAAACCATCTTTGGGAACAAGTTGTGACAAGATCCAACCCGGTTTCACCGAAACGGGGAGTTCTCGGCCCCCTAATTAACATTTCAGTTTCAGGATCTTCGTTTTTTAGGTGATAGTGCATGTCTACGAAGGGGGTGAAACTTGGGTACCAAGGTTTGGACATTTTAGCGTTCCACCATCTCACTTTAATACAAATACTAGTGTCCATTGCAAAGGTTTGTAGGTATTCCGATGCTCCGAAGAGCTTCTTCTAACGAAATCCTGATTTTTGGGCCCCGGATCGTCTACCCCCTAGATGTTCTTCTGATAGGGGTAGCCCGGTGGATTTTCCTCTTTGTTTGTGCTTGGTTGGGTCATAGGATAATTCCAAACCATGTTTGGGCACAAGTTGTGACAAGATCCAACCCGGTTTCACCGAAACGGGGAGTTCCCGGCCAATTAAATTCCAGGATCTTCGTTTTTTCGGTGATAGTGCATGCCTACGAAGCGAGTTACACTTGGGTACCTTGCTTTGGACATTTCGGCATTCCATCACACTTTAATACACATGCTACGGTGTATTGCAAGGGTTTGGAGGTATTCTGATGCTCCGAGGCGCTTCTTCCTATGAAACCCTGATCTATGGGCCCAAAATCGTCTACCCACTAGATGTTATTATGAAAGGGGTATCCCGGTGGATTTTTCTCTTGGTTTGTTCTTGGTTGGGTTATAGGATAATTATAAACAATGTTTGGGCACAATTTGGTACAAGATCCAACCCGGTTTCACCAAAACTGGGAGTTCTCGGCCCCCTAATAATTAAATTTCCAGAACACCTTCGTTTTTAGGTGACATCGCATGTCTGCGAAGGGGTCACACTTGGGAACCAGCTATTGTCCATTTCAAGGTTCGGAGGTATTCTGATGCCCCGAAGATCTTCTTCCTATAAAGCCCTGATCTGTGGGCCTGGATCGTCTACCCCCCTAGATGTTCTTATGCAAGGGGTAGCCCGATGGATTTTCCTCTTGGTTTGTGCTTGGTTGGGTCATAGGATAATTCCAAACCATGTTTGGGCACAAGTTGTGACAGGATCCAACCCGGTTTCACTGAAACGGGGAGTTCCTGGTGGACAATTGCAAACCATGTTTGGTCACAATTTGTGACAAGATCCAACCCGGTTTCACAGAAACGGGGAATTCCCGCCCCCTAATAATTAAATACCAGAACACCTTCTTTTTTAGGTGACATCGCATGTATGCGAAGGGGCACACTTGGGAACAAGGTTTTGGAATTTCAGCATTCCACCACACTTTAATACACATTCCAGGGCCTTTGCAAGGTTTGGAGGTATTCCGATGCCCCGAATAGTTTCTTCCTACAAAACTGTAATCCGTGGGTCTGGATCGTCTACCCCCCTAGATGTTCTTTTGAAAGGGGTAGCCCGGTGGATTTTCCTCTTGGTTTGTGCTTGGTTGGGTCATATGATAATTACAAACCATGTTTGGGCACAAGTTGTGACAAGATCCAACGCAGTTTCACCGAAACAGAGAGTTCCCGGCCAATTAAATTCCAGGATCTTCGTTTTTTTGGTGATAGTGCATGCCTACGAAGCGGATTACACTTAGGTACCATGTTTTTGACATTCTGGCATTCCACCACACTTTAATATACATGCTAGGGTCGATTGTAAGGGTTTGGAGGTATTCCGATTCCCCGAAGAGCTTCTTCCTACAAAACCCTAATCCGTGGGCCTCGATCATCTACCCCCCTAGATGTTCTTATGAAAGGGGTAACCCGGTGGATTTTTCTCACTACTAGAGAAAAGCCTATGCGAGGCGCACCAAAAAGCCTATCCGAGGCGCATATCACATGCGCCTCTAGCTTCAAGCCTCGGGTATTTCTTATGCGAGGCGCATATGATATGCGCCTCCTATACTTCACATATGCGCCTCCCTTCTTAACCTTTTTCCCCTTGCGACGACGGCTATTCTGTGTTTCTGTCTCCTCCACCTCGTCCTCCTCCTCATCATCGCTAGGTGGTGGTTGAAGTTCATCCCTGATGCCCATATGATTCAAGTCGTTCCTTGCCTTCGGCCCATCTTTGGTCTTGTCGGTGTTAAGGAGGGTGGCAAGAAGACTCTCGCCCACGTTCTTCGTGATATGCATGAGATCAAGGCTATGAGGCACGCGGAGGATCTTCCAGTATGGCAAGTCCCAGAAAATAGACCTCGCCTTCCATACCTTCAGCAACGGCTCTGGCTTCTTCTGGGTCTTTCCTGGCGCAGGGCACTCCTTCCAGTTATTCAACAGCTTGTAGATTTCCGTGCCACTCTTCTGGTGTGGGATTCCTCGGAGCTCGATCGTCCCATCGAACAGATGTCCTAGCTTTCTCCAGGCGTGATTCTTGGGAAGCCACCTCCGAGCCCCAAGGAACACGGTTTTCCTGGACCCGGGATCTTTCTGTAGCTGGGGGTACGTTGTATTATCCTTGCACCTAACGCACCCATAGAATCCTTGGACCACCTGCCCCGAGAAGTATCCATAATCGGGATAGTCTTGCACCGTCGTTATCACCGCCGCTCTCATGTCAAAGTACTCTTGTCTCGAGGCGTCCCATGTACGGGCTCCTTCTTCCCATAACGTGGCCAACTCCTCTTTCAACAACATGAGATACAAATTGATGTTTGTACCAGGTTGTTTTGGCCCTTGAACGAGCATACTCATGGTTACGTACTTCTTCTTCATGCACAACCAGGGAGGGAGGTTGTAGATCCATACAAACACGGGCCAGGTGCTGTGTGTGCTGCTCTGGCTTCCAAACGGATTGAGTCCGTCAGTGCTCACGCCCAGCCTGAGGTTCCTTGACTCTTTCCCAAAATGTTGGTAATATTGTAGGTCCAACGCCTTCCACTGGCAAGCATCCAAAGGGTGCCTCAACATTTCCTCCTTCCCCGGATCATCGTCTTCCGGCCTCTTTCTTTCCGCGTGCCAGCGCATGAGCTGTGCGTCCTTAGGGTCTGCGAAATACCGCTGCAAACGAGGAGTTAGAGGAAAGTACCACACCACCTTCCTAGGAGCTTTCTTGGTCCCTCTCTTGTATCGAGAGGTCTTGCACACCGGACACGTGGTCTTCTCCGCGTCCTCGCCCCGGTAGATGATGCAATCATTTATGTAGACGTGGTATTTCACGTGCGGTAGATTGAGAGGGCACACGACTTTCTTCGCCTCAGCGATACTAGTCGGACATGTGTTCCCCTTCTTGGGAAGAATATCGTGCCAGAATACAATGTTGTCGTCGAAACATTCGTCGGTCATTTTGTGTTTCGCCTTCATCTCCAGAGCCCTAAGCGTTACATTTAGACGGGTATCCCTGTCGTTGCATCCGTCAAACAATGGAGTGACCGCGTCTTTCTCCATTTGCTCCTGTTTAGCCTTCTCTCTACCAGCGGCTCTGGCATTACTCGTCTCCTTGAGAAGCAGATCTTGGACATGAGGGTCTCGCAACCAGCTCGAATCATGGTCGGCACCACCTTGATCATCTTCGTGTCCATGCCCGACGCCACCTTGATCATCTTCGTGTCCATGTCCAGTGCCACCACCCTGATCTTCGTGATCGTGACTGGCGTCTTGATCTTCGTGATCATCACTGGCATCTTCATCTTCGTGATCATCACGTATCCATCGAGTGTAGCCATCCATGAAACTATGTTGAAGCAGGTGCGACTCCAGCATTCCGGAATCATGCCTTATCAGATACATCAGCTTGCAGTACCGACATGGACATCTTATCTCTGTCTTGTTTGCACGTTCCATGTCGGCCCTCGCGCATGTCATCCACCTATCCACGCGGGCTTTGTTGATCAGTGGTCGGACCATGGCCGCCTGCGTGGTACAAAGAGCAAGAGAATAATTAGAGCATATATGGACGTGGATCGCCGGAAAAATTCGGCATGATCTCCCCTAAAAAGAGGACATCCGCGAGTGCCAGAAATTCGCCGGAAAAGAAATAAATCGACATTCCGGCGAAACATTGGCATCTCAAATGAAATCCCTACACAAAAAGTAGCACCACAACACAATCATATAGTCGGTGTCTCCGACAACGCGCATACATGCAAGCAACGCCTTCACGCTTCCTCCAACAACGACTTGCGCAAGAGAGCCGGGGGAGAAGTAAATGGACATGTTGTAGATCTAGAGGAGCAAGAGACTTCACTTACATATGGGTGTCAACCAATGGATGTTGAGCAAGCTTCTATGGTGAATCAATGGGGGAAATGAGGTGGGGAGGAGGAGGGGGGCGGCCAGATTTGTCTTGGTGGAGGAGGAAGAAGTGACACAAGTGAGTGGGGTGGTAGTTGCCTCCATGTGCAAAAATCTGGAAAAAAGTGGTGCCAGGTTATGCGAGGCGCATATTGCACAATATGCGCCTCCTATAATTCAAACTATAGGAGGCGCATATTGCTATATGCGCCTCGCATATGCGGCCACCTACCACCGCCCGGGCCCACATGAGTTACTTGAGGCGCATATGGCCATATGCGCCTCGCATATTATCAAATATAGGAGGCGCATATAGCCATATGCGCCTCGCATATTCGTGCACCTACCAACACGCGGGCCCACACAGAATATGCGAGGCGCATTCTGTCCATATGCGCCTCGCGTATCTGATATATAGGAGGCGCATATGACTAGAATGCGCCTCACATAATATGGGGCTGCTAGATTCCGTCCGTACAGGGATTATAGGAGGCGCATTCTTATCATATGCGCCTCGCCTATTTTTATACTAGAGGCGCATATCGCAAAGTGCGCCTCGCCTATTTTTATAGGAGGCGCATATGTCTAAATGTGCCTCGCATAAGCATGTCTCCTATAGCCTTTTCTCTAGTAGTGTCTCTTGGTTTGTGATTGGTTGGGTTATAGGATAATTCCAAACCATGTTTGGTCAGAAGTTGTGACAAGATCCAACGCGGTTTCACCGAAACAGGGAGGTTCTGGCCCCCTAAAAATTAAATTCCAGAACACCTTCGTTTTTAGGTACTAGTGCATGTCCGCGAAGAGGGTGACAATTGTGAACCTGGTTTTGGAAATTTTCAAAATTCCACCACACTTTAATACATATTCTAGGTTCCATTACAAGGTATTGGATGTATTCTGATGCTCCGAAGCGATTCCTCCTAGGAAACCCTGATTTGTGGGCCCTGAATCGTCTACCCCCTAGACGTTCTTATGAAAGGGGTAGACTAGTGGATTTTTCTCTTGGTATGTGCTTGGTTGGGTTATAGCATAATTCCAAACCATGTTTGGGCACAAGTTGTGACAAGATCCAACCCGGTTCCACCGAAACGGGAAGTTCCCCTCTAATAATTAAATTCCAGAACATCTTCGTATTTAGGTGATAGCGCATGTCTGCGAAGAGCGTGACACTTGGGTACTAGGTTTTGGACAATTCAGCATATACTTTATCAAGCATATACTCCATAGTTTGTTCACTTTAACCTTAATCACTTCAAGATGCTTATGATAGGGGCAATGAGGGCTGAAAGCTAACAAGTACCTTAATTTTTGGGAGCTCTTTTTGAAACATGAAATCCCTGCTTCCCTTTATGAAGGGTCTTTCTTCCACCATTATATTGAGTCTCCACCTTCTACCTTTAGGCACCATTAAGAGAGAATAGTTGCCATTCTGTGTGTAGTGTCCCAAAAATTATTGATTGATGCATATTGTGATATTACTTGTTCTTGTGCTATTTGTATCTAGTCACTCTTATGAACTTTCAACGTGTCCTATGCATCTATTTGCTACTCTATGAGGGACAAGATTAATGCCACTATGCCATGTTTTATGTATGTGAAACAAACAACCGTTTTTCAATGCATGTTATTCATGATCTTTGTTTGTAACCATTCATGTTGCATGCATAGTTACTTTGTCTTATTGTTAGAACTCCATCTTTCATGCACATTTTTAGAGTTCTTTGATCCTAGCTTCCAATGCTTGCAAATGGTTTGATCTTGGTTTTGACGGTCCATGTCACCTCAAAAATTATTCTTTTATCACTTACCTACTCGAGGACGAGCAGGAGTTAAGCTTGGGGATGCTTGATACGTCGGAAACATATCTATATTTTTTCATGCTCCATGCTTGTTTAGTATCTACTTTGATTTGCTTTGTCTACACTTTGAGGTGTTTTATATCTTTTCTGGAACTAACCAATTAACAAGTTGCCACAGTGCCAGTTGCCTGTTTTCTTGTGTTTTTGGTTGCAGAAAGGCAGAAGATCAATATTCTTGGAATTGGACGGGACATAAGCCAATGTAAATATTTTACCGGGGGTGACACGAAGTTTAGAGGAGAGAAGGAGGGGTGAGCCAGGGCCGCCACACCTCCCCTAGGCGCAGGTGGGCCCTCTCCGTGCCTGGGTAGGTTGTGGGCCCTCCGGCCGCCTCCCAGCCTTGCTTCTTTGCAAATAATAAGCCCTCGATGCAGAAACCCTAGGCACCCGATCAAAACTCCATGAAAGCTGTTGTAGCCGCCGCCACCATTGTCCCTAGATCGGGGGTATCTGAAGTTCTTCCCGACACCCTGCCGGAGGGGAAATCATCCCGGAGGCCTTCTTCTCCGGTATGAAGTGTGAGTAGTTCCACCTTGGACTACGGGTCCATGTAGTAGCTAGATGGTTGTATCTCCTCTTGTGCTTTCATGTATAGATCTTGTGAGCTCCATTCATGATCAAGATCTAATCTATTTGTAATCATGCATGTTGTGTTTGCGGGGATCCGATAGATATTGAGATTCCTATGTCAGATTTATAATTGGTTTTATCTATTTGATGCTATCATGTTTGTGGTGTTTGTGATCTTGCATGCTCTCCGTTTTTAGTAGCTATCTTGGCCAAGTAGTTGCTAGTGACTCCAAGAGGGGGTACTTATGCTCGATAGTGGGTTCATTCCTCTAGTTTCCAAGGGAAGTGACAGAATTCTCTTCGGTTGTAGATGTGTTGTTGCCACTAGGAAGATAACAACGGTCTCTTGTTTACCTTACACACTTTGCTTAAAGCAGTTGCCTGTTGCTTGCAACTTAATACCGGAGGAGGTTCGGATGATAACCTGAAGGTGGACTTCTAGTCATAGATGCAATTGTATGGCGGTCTATGTATATTGTTGTATTTCCCAATCAAATCTCATAGGATCTTTTTGTCTGGTATTGCATTGTTATGCCTTGCTCAGTTCCTATCAATTGCCTTGATGTAATTTGTTTACCCTTCATGCCATGTTGTTTATCTAAGGAGAGTACCTCTAGTGAACTATGGACCCCGGTCCAATCTTTACCATTGATACATCGTCCACTGTTACCTGTTTACTTGCTTCAAACCATTAACTTGCACACCATACGTTTAATCCTTTGTTACATCAACCGGTGAGATTGACAACTTCACTATTAGTTGGGACAAAGTCTTGAGTTTGTGTTGTGCAGGTTTCCATGTTGCTTGCAACACCTGTGTGACGTTTCCTTCCTCCTACTGGTTCGATAATCTCTGTTTCTTACTGAGGGAAGACTTGTTGTTGTGTTGATTCACACCTTGCTCTTGGGGTTCCCAACAGGCTCCACATCAACTGAGCCACTAGAGGTATTCCGATTCGCTCCGAAGAGCTTCTTCTAACGAAACCCTGATTGGTGGGCCCCGGATGATCTACCCCTAGATGTTCTTCTCACAGGGGTAGCCCGGTGGATTTTCCTCTAGGTTTGTTCCCGGTTGGGTCATAGGATAATCCAAACCATGTTTGGGGACATGTTGTGACAAGATCCAACCCGGTTTCACCAAAACGGGGAGTTCCCGGCCCCCTAACAATTAAGTTTCAGGATCTTCAGTTTTAGGTGACATCACGTGTATGCGTAGGGGTCACACTTGGGAACCAGGTTTTGGACATTTCAAACTTACACCACATTTTAATACACATGCTAGGGTCCATTGCAAGGTTTGGAGGTATTCTAATGCCAACAAGAGCTTCTTCCAACAAAACCCTGATCCGTGGGCCTCGATCGTCTACCCCCCAGATGTTGTTATGAAAGAGGTAACCCGGTGGATTTCCCTCTTGGTTTGTTCTTTGTTGGGTCATAGGATTATACCAAACCATGTTTGGGCACAATTTGTGACAAGATCCAACCCGGTTTCACCGAAACGGGGAGTTCCTGGCCAATTAAATTCCAGGATCTTTGTTTTTTCGATGATAGTGCATGCCTACAAAGCGGGTTACACTTGGGTTCATTTTAATACACACGCTAGGGTTCATTTTAAGGGTTTGGAGGTATTCCGATGCTCCGAGGCGCTTCTTCCTATGAAACCCTGATCTATGGGCCTAGAATGGTATACCCCTAGATTTTCTTATGAAAGCGGTAGCCCACTAGATTTTTCTCTTGGTTTGTGCTTGGTTGGGTTATAGGATAGTTGCAAACCATATTTCGGCACAATTTGTGACAAGATCCAACCCGGTTTCACCGAAACCGGCAGTTCTAGACCCCCTAATAATTAAATTTCCAGAACACCTTCGTTTTTACGTGAGATCACAAGTCTGCGAAGGGATCACACTTGGGAACCAGGTTTTGGACATTTCAGCATTCCACCACACTTTAATACACATACTAGGGTCCATTTCAAGGTTTGGAGGTATTCTGATGTCCCGAAGAGCTTCTTCCTACAAATCCCTGATCCGTGGGCCTAGATCGTCTACCCACTAGATTTTCTTATGAAAGGGGTAGCCCGGTGGATATTCCTCTTGGTTTGTGTTTGGTTGGGTCATAGGATAATTGCAAACCTTGTTTGGGCACAAGTTGTGACAAGATCCAACTCGGTTTTACCGAAATGGGGAGTTCCCGACCCCCTAACAATTAAGTTTCAAGATCTAAGTTATTAGGTGATAGCGCATGTCTACGTAGGGGGTGACACTTGGGTACCAGGTTTTGGACATTTCAGCATTCCACCGCACTTTAATACACATGCTAGGGTCCATTGCAAGGTTTGGATATATTCTGATGCACGCCGTAGAGCTTCTTCTAACGAAACCCTTATTTGTGGGCCCCGGATCATCTACCCCCTAGATGTTCTTCTGACATGGGTAGCCTGGTGGATTTTCCTCATGGTTTATTCCTGTTTGTGACATATGATAATTCCAAACCATGTTTGGGCACAAGTTGTGTCAATATCCAACCCGGTTTCACCGAAACGGGGAGTTCCCAGCCCCCTAACAATTAAGTTTCAGGATCTTCGGTTTTAGGTGACATCACATGTATGCGAAGGGGTCACACTTGGGAACCAGGTTTTGGACATTTCAAAATTACACCACACTTTAATAGACATGCTACGGTCCATTGCAAGGTTTAGAGGTATTCTGATGCCCTGAAGAGCTTCTTCCTACAAAACTTTGATCCGTGGGCCTCGATCGACTACCCCTAGATGTAATTAAGAAAGGGGTAGCCCGGTGGATTTTCCTCTTGGTTTGTGCTTGGTCGGGTCATAGGATTATTCCAAACCATGGTTGGGCACAAGTTGTGACAAGATCCAACCCAGTTTCGCCAAAACGGGGAGTTCCCGGCTAATTGAATTCCAGGATCTTTGTTTTTTCGAGGATAGTGCATGCCTATGAAGTGGGTTACACTTGGGTACCATGTTTTGGACATTTCAGCATTCCACCACACTTTAATACACATGCTAGGGTCCATTGCAAGGGTTTGGAGGTATTCCGATGCTCTGAGGCGCTTCTTCCTATGAAACCCTGATCTGTGGGCACAAAATGGTCTACCCCTAGATGTTCTTATGAAAGGGGTAGCCCACTGGATTGTTCTCTTGGTTTGTGCTTGGTTGGGTTATATGATAATTGCAAACCATGTTTGGGCACAATTTGTGACAAGATCCAACCCGGTTTCACCGAAACTGGCAGTTCTAGACCCCCTAATAATTAAATTTCCAGAACACCTTCGTTTTTAGGTGACATTGCATGTTTGCGAAGGGGTCACACTTGGGAACCAGGTTTTGGACATTTTAGCATTCCACCACACTTTAATACACATGCTAGGGTGCATTTCAAGGTTTGGAGGTATTCTGATGTCCCGAAGAGCTTCTTCCTAGAAAACCCTAATCTGTGGGCCTAGATCATCTACCCCTAGATTTTCCTCTTGGTTTGTGCTTGGTTGGGTCATAGGATAATTCCAAACCATGTTTGGCAAAAGTTGTGACAAGATCCAACTCAGTTTCACCAAAATGGGGAGTTCCCGACCCCCTAACAATTAATTTTCAGGATCTAAGTTTTTAGGTGACAGTGCATGTCTACGAAGGGGGTGACACTTGGGTACTAGGTTTTGGACATTTCAGCATTCCACCGCACTTCAATACACATGCTAGGGTCCATTGCAAGGTTTGGAGGTATTCTGATGCGCTCTGAAGAGCTTCTTCTAACAAAACCCTGATTTGTGGGCCCCGGATCATCTACCCCCTAGATGTCCTTCTGAAATGGGTAGCCTGGTGGATTTTCCTCTTGGTCTTTGCCTGGTTAGGTCATAGGATAATTCCAAACCATGTTTGGGCACAATTTATGTCAAGATCCCACCCGATTTCACCGAAACGGGGAGTTCCCGGCCCCCTTACAATTAAGTTTCAGGATCTTCGATTTTAGGTGACATCGCATGTCTGCGAAGGGTCACACTTGGGAAACAGGTTTTGAACATTTGAAAATTACACCACATTTTAATAAACATGCTAGGGTCCATTGCAAGGTTTGGAGGTATTCCGATGCCCCGAAGAGCTTCTTCCTATAAAACCCTGATCCGTGGGCCTCGATCGTCTACCCCCCTAGATGTTCTTATGAAAGGGGTAGCCCGGTGGATTTTTCTCTTGGTTTGTTCTTGGTTGGGTTATAGGATGATTCCAAACCATGTTTGGGCACAATTTGTGACAAGATCCAACGCGGTTTCACCGAAATAGGGAGTTCCCGGCCCCCTAACAATTAAATTCCAGAACAACTTCGTTTTTAGGTACTAGTGCATGTCTGCGAAGAGGGTGACAATTGTGAACCAGGTTTTGGACATTTTCAACATTCCACCACACTTCAATACACATTCTAGGTTCCATTACAAGGTATTCGATGTATTCTGATGCTCTGAAGGGATTCCTCCTACGAAACCCTGATTTGTGGGCCCTGGATCGTCTACCCCCTAGATGTTCTTATGAAAGGGGTAGACAGTTGGATTTTTCTCTTGGTATGTGCTTGGTTGGGTTATAGCATAATTCCAAACCATGTTTGGGTACAAGTTGTGACAAGATCCAACCCGGTTTCACCGAAACAGGAAGTTCCCCTCTAATAATTAAATTCCAGAACATGTTCGTTTTTAGGTGATAGCGCATGTCTACGAAGAGGGTGACACTTGGTGTAGGGTTTCGTAGCATGGAAAACAAAAAATTTCTATCGCATACAAACAAACAAGCCAAGATCTATCTACTAGATTGTAGCAACGAGTCGATGGAATAACTCACCCTCGAAGATTCCAAAGTGTTTAACGAGAGCGGATTCTCGTGGGTGATGTAGTCGTACTCTTCCCGATCTCAAGATCGCGTAGACGATCCTTCCGGCGCTGCGTTCCGGCAGCGCTCCTGCAGTCGTTCACAGGTTCGGTACTCGACGAAGACCTTCCTCTCCCTTGTTCCAGCAGGCAGCGGAGGTTGTAGCACTCTCCTCACGATTCCGGCAGCACAACGGCGTGGTACCGGAAGTAGAGGGGAGATCTCGCAGGGCTTCGCCTTAAGCCGGAGCGAGTATGGTGGACTATGAGAGAGCTCCTCGGCGATCTAGGGTTTAGAAACACCAAGGAGGATGCTTGGCCGGCGGCTAGGTTTAGCTAGGCAGCGGCGGCTTGCCCTAGGGCGGCGGCGGCTGCAGGACGAGCCGGCGGCTAGGGCTAGGGTTTGCGGGGTGGTGGTGTTAGGTGCTAGGAGGGGCAACCCTGCCCATCCTTATATAGGTGGAGGGGCGCGCCAGGGGAGGGGAGTCCCTCCCCAACTCGGTTTCCCAAGGGGGCCGGCGGTGGAGGGGACGAACTCCTCCCCAACTCGGTTTCCACCTTCCCCTCCACTTCCCAAAATAGCCGTTTGACTTTTCAAATTGGCGTTTGACTTTTCAAACTAGGATTTGATTAAACCCTTTATTTTGTTCAGCGATGACACCTAGTACATGATGCAATCATTACAACTTGGTATGACACATTCATGTACCCTTCCCCTTCGGAGTGCCGGACATTCCGGAACCTTCTAGAACATTCCCGATGAAAACACTGGAACCATTCTCCAACCCTGAAACAGGACTTTCCTTATATGAATCTTATTCTCCGGACCATTCCGGATCTCCTCGTGATATCCCGGATCCCATCCGAGACTCCGAACAACATTCGGTCTCTTACTCATCATTCCATAACTACTCAAACAACGTCGACTCCTTAAGTGTGTCTCCCTACGGTTCGTGAATATGCGGACATGATCGAGACACTTCTCCGAACAATAACCAATAGAGGAATCTGGAAATTCATATGGCTCCCACATATTTCTATGATTACTTTGCGATCGAATGAACCACTTACATACGATACCAATTTCCCTTTGTCTCACGATAGTTTACTTATCCGAGGTTATGATCGTCGGTATCTTTGCATACCTAGTTCAACCTCGTTAATGATAAGTACTCTTTTCATGTTCCCGTGATATGTGATCCCTTGTGAGCCAGTCACATGCTTGCAAGCTAATTGGATGACATTTCACCGAGAGGGCCCAGAGTATATCTATCCGTCATATGGATGGACAAATCCCACTCTTGATCCATGTGTCTCAACCAACACTTTCCGAACAGTCAATGCCACCTTTATAGACACCCAGTTACGGTGTGGTGTTTGATGTCATCAAAGCATCCTTCCGGTGAAGGTGATATGCATGATCTCATGGTCGAAGGAATTAGGTTACTATGTATCAGAAAGCATATAGCAATTGAACTATTAAAATGACTTGATCTTTATGCTACGCTTATCTATAGGAGTATGTCCACCATATCATTCTCCTAACGATATGATCTTGTCATTAATAACATCTCGATGTTCATGATAGGGAAACCACAATCATTTATTAACCAACAAGCTAGTATTATAAAGAGGCTTTACTAGGGACTTCAATTTAACTTTACAAATCACACAAGTATTAATGTTTCCTTGTTAATACTATTATAGCATGAATGTAAACATTTATCATAAACACAAAGATATAATAATAACTACATTTATTATTGCCTCTAGGGCATATCTCCAACAGTCTCCCACTTGCACAAGAGTAATCTAATCTAGATTACATGGTAATATACCGAACACCCATGGCAGTTTGGTGTTGGTCATGTTTTGCCCTCGGGAGAGGTTTAGTCAACGGATCCGCCACATTCAGATCTGTGTGTACTTTGCAAATCTTTATGTCCCCATCTTGGACATGTTCTCGAATAGCGTGAAAACGTAGCTTGATGTGCTTCAGCTTCTTGTGTGACCTTGGTTCTTGCGCATTTGCTATGGCGCCCATGTTATCACAGTAGATAGATATTGAGTCCAGCACACTAGGAACCACACCCAGCTCTGTAATGAACTCTTTCATCTATATCGCTTCTTGTGAAGCCTCCGAAGCAGCCATGTATTCCGGTTCAGTTGAAGATCTCGCCACAACTCTTTGCTTTGCACTCCTCCAGCTAACTGCTACACCATTCAAAGTAAATACGTATCCAGATTGTGATTTAGAATCATCTGGATCGGTGTTCCAACTAGCATCGGTGTAACCATTAACAATGAGTTGTTCATCACCTCCATAAGAAAGAACCATATCCTTAGTTCGTCTCAAGTACTTAAGGATGTTTTTGACCGCTGTCCAATGATCCACTCCTGGATCACTTTGATATCTGCTAGTTAAACTAACAGCATATGCAATGTCGGGTCTAGTAGATAGCATGCCATACATTAGAGATCCTATGGCTGAGGCATAGGGAGTCTTACTCATCTTTTCTCTATCTTCTGCCGTTGTCGGACTTTGAGTTTTACTCAAGGTCGTATTGGGCAACATGGGCAAGAACCCTTTCTTGCTATCTTCCATTCCAAACCTCTTTAGAACTTTGTCCAAATATGTACTTTGTGACAATGATATTAGGCGTCTCGATCTATCTCTATAAATCTTTATGTCTAATATGTAAGCTGCTTCGCCAAGATCCTTCATTGAAAAACTATTATTCAAATATTCCTTGACACTATTTAGAAGGTCTACATCATTCCCAATCAACAATATGTCATCTACATATAGTATTAAGAATGCTACAGAGCTCCCACTCACTTTCTTGTAAATACAAGCTTCTCCATAAGTTTGTATAAAACCAAAACTTTTGATCACCTTATCAAAACGTTGATTCCAACTTCGGGATGCTTGCTTCAATCCATAGATGGACCTTTGAAGTTTGCATACCTTGTTAGCATCTTTAGGATCGACAAAACCCTTGGGTTGCATCATATACAACTCTTCATCAATGTCTCCATTGAGGAATGCTGTTTTGACATCCATCTGCCATATCTCATAATCATAATATGCAGCGATTGCTAACATAATCCTCATAGACTTTAGCTTTGCTACAGGTGAGAAAGTCTCATCGTAGTCAACTCCTTGAATTTGTCGAAACCCTTTTGTGACAAGTCGAGCTTTATAGACAGTAACATTACCATCAGCATATGTTTTCTTCTTGAAAATCCATTTGTTCTCGACAGCCTTCCGGCCATCCGGTAAGTCCACCAAAGTCCATACTTGGTTTTCGTACATGGATCCAATCTCGGATTCCATGGCTTCTTGCCATTTATTGGAATCTGGGCTCATCATCGCTTCTTCATATGTCGCAGGGTCATCGGTGTTGTCCACCAACATGACACTCATAACGGGATCATACCAATCAGGAGTGGTATGAGTTCTCGTTGACCTGCGAGGCTCTGTAGCAACTACAACCTAAGTTTCATGATCATCATCATTAGCTTCCTCTCTTATTGGTGCAGGCACCACAGGAACTTCTTCCGATGCTGCGCTACTCGCAATTTCGAGAGAAGGTTCGACAACCTTGTCGAGTTCTACTTTCCTTCCATTCACTTCTTTCGAGAGAAATTCCTTCTCTAGAAAGGATCCATTCTTGGCAACGAAGACTTTGCCTTCGGATCTATGATAGAAGGCATAGCCAATAGTTTCCTTCGGGTATCCTATGAAGACGCATTTTTCCGCTTTGGGTTCAAGCTTGTCCGGCTGTAACTTATTTACATAGGCTTCACAACCCCAAACTTTAAGGAACGACAATTTAGGTTTCTTCCCAAACCATAATTCATACGGTGTCGTTTCAACGGATTTAGATGGTGCCCTATTTAAAGTGAATGTAGCTGTTTCTAATGCATAACCCCAAAATGATAGCGGTAAATCTGTAAGTGACATCATAGAACGAACCATATCTAAGAGAGTTCGATTATGATGTTCGGACACACCATTACGCTGTGGTGTTCCCGGCGGTGTCAATTGTGAAAGTATTCCGCATTTCTTCAAATGCTCGCCAAACTCGTAACTTAGATATTCACCTCCACGATCAGAACGTAGAAATTTAATCTTCTTGTTACGTTGATTCTCTACCTCACTTTGAAATTCCTTAAACTTCTCGAAAGTTTCGGACTTATGTTTCATGAAATAGATATACCCATATCTACTCAAGTCATCTGTGAAGGTAAGAACATAACGATAACCACCGCGCGATGCTACACTCATTGGACCACACACATCGGTATGTATGATTTCCAATAAGTCCGTAGCTCGCTCCATCATACCAGAAAATGGAGTCTTAGTCATTTTACCCATCAGACATGCTTCGCATCTTTCAAGTGATTCGAAATCAAGTGATTCAAGAAGTCCATCGGAATGGAGTTTCTTCATGCGCTTCACTCCAATGTGACCAAGACGACAGTGCCACATATAGGTCGAGTTATCGCTCGATTTCAAACGTTTAGCCTCAATGTATTAATATGTGTATTTCCACTATCAAGATTCAATAAGAATAGACCATCTATCAAAGGTGCATGTGCATAAAACATATTACTCATATAAATTGAACAACCATTATTCTCGGACTTAAACAAGTAACCGTCTCGCAATAAAACATATTACTCATATAATGTTCATGCTTAAAGCAGGCACCAAATAACAATTATTTAAGTATAAAACTAATCACGATGGTAGATGAAGGGGTAGCGTGCCGACCGTGATCACATCAACCTTTGATCCGTTTCGCACGTGCATCGTCACCTCGTTCTTCGCTAGCCTCCGTTTCTTCTGCAGCACCTGTTTCGAGTTACAAATATGAGCAACCGAACCAGTATCAAATACCCAGGCACTACTACGAGTACTATTGAGATACACATCAATAACATGTATATCGGATATACCTTTCTTCTTGATGTTGCTGTTCTTCAAATCTGCCAAGTACTTTGGGCAATTCCTCTTCCAGTGACCTTCTCCCTTGCAGTAAAAGCACTCAGTATCAGGCTTAGGTCCAGCCTTGGTCTTCTTCGTCGGCGCGGTAACTTTCTTACCACCCTTCTTGAAGTGTCCCTTTTGCTTAGACTTGCCTTTCTTGAATTTGGTGGTCTTATTGACCATCAACAATTGGTGCTCTTTCTTGATCTCCACTTCTGCAGATTTCAACATGGCAAAGAGTTATGGCAACTGCTTGTTCATCTTTTGCATATTGTAGTTCATCACAAAGTTCTTGTAACTTGGTGGTAGTGATTGGAGGACACGATAAATCCCCAAAGCATTAGGAATCACTATACCCAAGCTTTGAATTTTTTTTGCGTGCCCAGACATCTTAAGCACATGCTCACTGAAGGAGCTGCCCTCTTCCATCTTGCAGTTAAAGAACTTTTCAGAAGCCTCATAGCTCTCAATTGTCGCGTGAGTCTCAAAGATCAATTTGAGATCACGGACAATATCATGTGGGTCTGAATTCTCAATCCTTTTCTGAAGCTCCGATTCTAAACAATACAAGATAGCACACTGAACTGTGGAGTACTGAGTCTTCCGAGCGAGGTAAACATTCTTTACTTCATCGGTAGCAGTAGCTGCAGGTGGGTCACCTAGCGGTGCATCCAGCACATAGGTCAAATTACCAGCTGTGAGGACAATCCTCAAATTGCGGAACCAATCCGCGAAGTTGCTTCCATTGTTTTTCTAGGAACGCATTAAAATTGATGGTAGGGGCCGCCATTGATCTACAACATATTTGCAATAGTTTAGACTAAGTTTATGACAAATTGAGTTCTAACTAATAGTTAAATTAATCTAGGTGAACTCCCACTCAAAACAATATCCCTCACATTGTTTTAGTGATCACACGAACCAAATCCACCACATCAACACCGATCATCACGAGAGTTGATGTAGCTTTAATGGCGAACAATCAACATGTTCATCATATCTACTATATGATTCATGCTTTACCTTTCGGTGAACCGTGTTCCGAGACCATGTCTGTACATGCCAGGCTCGTCAAGATCAAACCTTAGCTTCCGCATGAGAAAATCTGGCTTGCTCACGTTGTATACACTTGCGGAATCTAACACACCCGATCATCACGTGGTGCTTCGAAACAACAAGCTTTAGCAACGGTGCTAACTAAGGGTCTTTATGACTTGAAATTCATGTGCATGAGGGATCATATTATAATGCTACCGTTGTTAACTAAGCAATACAAGATGCATAAAGGATTAACATCACATGCAATTCATAATATGTGATATGATATGGCCTTTCTTCTTTGTGCTTCCGATCTCCATCTTCAAGCACGAACATGATCTCCATCATCACCAGCATTGCATCAAGGTCAATGACGCTTCTCCATAGTTGTCGTCCACCGGCTTCAACTATTACAACTACTTTGAATAGACACGCGGGTCTTAACATAAATTAAAGACAACCATATGGCTCCTGCCGGTTGCCAACTTACAATAAGGAACATTGCATACATCAAATATAATCACAATCATGGCCATATCACATCACTGCACACCCCTGCAAAACAAAGTTAGACGCCTCTACTTTCTTTGCATGTCTTACGTGGTTTGGGGATTTCAATAAGTGTCGTTCTAACTTACGAACAAGAACCACAACATTGATACTAGCATTGTTAATCACCTGTTGTAAATTGAATCTTAACTATGCTGGGAGAAACAGGCACCCGCAAAGCCACTTATGCAATACTAGTTGCATGTCAAGCGTGGAGCAAGTCTCATGAACGATGTCATGTAAGGTTAGCCAGGGCCGCTTCATCCCAACATCCCGCAAGATGCAAAGCACACAAGAAGCAATCGACAATAAAAGCATCAACGCCCACAATGACCATTGTGTTCTACTCGTGCAACATATCTACATATAGAAACGGCTCTGATACCACTGTAGGGTTTTGTAGCATGGAAAACAAAAAAAATTCTATCGCATACAAACAAACAAGCCAAGATCTATCTACTACATTGTAGCAACGAGTCGATGGAATAACTCACCCTCGAAGATTCCAAAGTGTTTAACGAGAGCGGATTCTCGTGGGTGATGTAGTCGTACTCTTCCTGATCTCAAGATCGCGTAGACGATCCTTCCAGCGCTGCGTTCCGGCAGCGCTCCCGCAGTCGGTCACACGTTCGGTACTCGACGAAGACCTTCCTCTCCCTTGTTCCAGCAGGCAGCGGAGGTTGTAGCGCTCTCCTCGCGATTCCAGAAACACAACGGCGTGGTACCGGAAGTAGAGGGGAGATCTCGCAGGGCTTCGCCTTAAGCCGGAGCGAGTATGGTGGACTATGAGAGAGATCCTCGGCGATCTAGAGTTTAGACACACCAAGGAGGAGGCTTGGCCGGCGGCTAGGTTTAGCTAGGCGGCGGCTTGCCCTAGGGAGGCGGCGGCTGCAGGAGGAGCCGACGGCTAGGGCTAGGGTTTGCGGGGTGGTGGTATTAGGTGCTAGGAGGGGCAGCCCTGCCCCTCCTTATATATGTGGAGGGGCGCGCCAGGGGAGGGGAGTCCCTCCCCAACTCGGTTTCCCAAGGGGGCCGGCGGTGGAGGGGACAAACTCCTCCCCAACTCGGTTTCCACCTTCCCCTCCACTTCCCAAAATAGCCGTTTGACTTTTCAAATTGGCGTTTGACTTTTCAAACTAGGATTTGATTAAACCCTTTATTTTGTTCAGCGATGACACCTAGTACATGATGCAATCATTCCAACTTGGTATGACACATTCATGTACCCTTCCCCTTCGGAGTGCCGGACATTCCGGAACCTTCTAGAACATTCCCGATGAAAACACCGGAACCATTCTCCAACCCCGAAACAGGAGTTTCCTTATATGAATCTTATTCTCCGGACCTTTCCGGATCTCCTCGTGATATCCCGGATCCCATCCGAGACTCCGAACAACATTCGGTCTCTTACTCATCATTCCATAACTACTCAAACAACGTCGAATCCTTAAGTGTGTCTCCCTACGGTTCGTGAATTATGCGGACATGATCGAGACACTTCTCCGAACAATAACCAATAGAGGAATCTAGAAATTCATATGGCTCCCACATATTTCTGTGATTACTTTGTGATCGAATGAACCACTTACATACGATACCAATTTCCCTTTGTCTCACGATAGTTTACTTATCCGAGGTTATGATCATCGGTATCTTTGCATACCTAGTTCAACCTCGTTACTGATAAGTACTCTTTTCTTGTTCCCGTGATATGTGATCCCTTGTGAGCCAGTCACATGCTTGCAAGCTAATTGGATGAAATTTTACCGAGAGGGCCTAGAGTATATCTATCCGTCATATGGATGGACAAATCCCACTCTTGATCCATGTGTCTCAACCAACACTTTCCGAAAACTCAATGCCACCTTTATAGCCACCCATTTACGGTGTGGTGTTTGATGTCATCAAAGCATCCTTCCGGTGAAGGTGAGATGCATGATCTCATGGTAGAAGGAATTAGGTTACTATGTATCAGAAAGCATATAGCAATTGAACTATTAAAATGACTTGATCTTTATGCTACGCTTATCTATAGGAGTATGTCCACCATATCATTCTCCTAACGATATGATCTTGTCGTTAATAACATCTCAATGTTCATGATAGGGAAACCACAATCATTTATTAACCAACAAGCTAGTATTATAAAGAGGCTTTACTAGGGACTTCAATTTAAGTTTACAAATCACACAAGTATTAATGTTTCCTTGTTAATACTATTATAGCATGAATGTAAACATTTATCATAAACACAAAGATATAATAATAACTACATTTATTATTGCCTCTAGGGCATATCTCCAACACTTGGGTACTAGGTTTTGGACAATTCAGCATTCCACCACACTCAAATACACATTCTAGGGGTGCATTGCAAGATTTTGAGGTAATTCCATGCCGCAAAGCGCTTCTTCCTACAAAACGCTGATCTGTGGGCCCAGATCGTCTACCCGCTAGATGTTCTTTTGACACAGGTAGCTCTCTGGACTTTTCTATTGGTTTGTGCTTGGTTGGGTCATATGATAAATCCAAACCATGTGTGGGCACAAGTTGTGAAAAGAACCATCCCGGTTTCACCGAAACGGGGACTTCCTGGCCCCCTAATAGTTAAATTCTAGGATCTTCATTTTTAGGTGATAACGCATGTCTATGAAGGGGGTGACACTTGCGTACCAGGTTTTGGACATTTCAGCATTCCACCACACTTTCATACACATTCTAGGGTCCATTGCAAGGGTTTGGAGGTATTCTAATGCTCTGAGGTGCTTCTTCCTATGAAACCCTGATCTGTGGGCCCAGATCGTCTACCCCCTAGATGTTCTTATGAAAGGGGTAGCCCAGTGGATTTTCTCTTGGTTTGTACTTGGTTGGGTTATAGGATAATTCCAAACCATGTTTGGGCATAAGTTGTGACAAGATCCAACCCAGTTTCACCGAAATGGGGAGTTCCCGCCCCCTAACAATTAAATTCCAAAACACCTTTGTTTTTAGGTGATATCGCATGTCCGAGAAGGGGTCACACTTGGGAACCAGGTTTTGGACATTTCACCATTCCACCACACTTTAATACACATGCTAGTGTCCATTGCAAGGTTTGGTGGGATTCCGATGTCCCTAAGAGCTTCTTCCTACAAAACCCTGATCTGTGGGCCTGGATCGTCTACCCCCCTAGATGTTCTTATGAAAGGGGTAGCCTGGTGCATTTTTGTCTTGGTTTGTGCTTGGTTGCGTTATAGGATAATTCCAAAGCATGTTTGGGAACAATTTGTGACAAGATCCAACCCGGTTTCACCGAAACGGGGAGTTCTCGGCCCCCTAATTAACATTTTAGTTTCAGGATCTTCGTTTTTTAGGTGATAGCGCATGTCTATGAAGGGGGTGAAACTTGGGTACCAGGTTTTGTACATTTTAGCATTCCACCATATCACTTTAATACACATGCTAGTGTCCATTGCAAAGGTTTGAGGTATTCCAATGCTCCAAAGAGCTTCTTCTAATGAAACCCTAATTTGTGGGCCCCGGATCGTCTACCCCTTAGATGTTCTTCTTATAGAGGTAGCCCGGTGGATTTTCCTCTTGGTTTGTGCTTGGTTTGGTCATAGGATAATTCCAAACCATGTTTGGGCACAAGTTGTGACAATATCCAACCCGGTTTCACCGAAACGGGGAGTTCCCGGCCAATTAAATTCCAGGATCTTCGTTTTTTTGGTGATAGTGCATGCCTACGAAGCGGGTTACACTTGGGTACCATGTTTTGGACATTTCAGCGTCCACCACACTTTAATACACATGCTACGGTCCATTGCAAGGGTTTGGAGGTATTCCAATGCTCCGAGGCGCTTCTTCCTATGAAACCCTGATCTATGGGCCCAGAATCGTCTACCCCCTAGATGTTATTATGAAAGGGGTAGCCCGGTGGATTTTTCTCTTGGTTTGTTCTTGGTTGGGTTATAGGATAATTGAAAACAATGTTTGGGCACAATTTGTGACAAGATCCAACCCGGTTTCACCAAAACTAGGAGTTCTCGGCCCTCTAATAATTAAATTTCCAGAACACCTTCGTTTTTAGGTGACATCGCATGTCTGCGAAGGGGTCACACTTGGGAACCAGGTTTTGGACATTTCAGCATTCCACCGAACTTTAATACACATGCTATTGTCCATTTCAAGGTTTGGAGGTATTCTGATGCCCGAAGAGCTTCTTCCTACAAAGCCCTGATCCGTGGGCCTGGATCGTCTACCCCCCCCCCCAAATGTTCTTATGAAAGGGGTAGCCCGGTGGATTTTCCTCTTGGTTTGTGCTTGTTTGTGTCATAGGATAATTCCAAACCATGTTTGGGCACAAGTTGTGATAGGATCCTACCCGGTTTCACTGAAACGGGGAGTTCCCGACCAATTAAATTCCAGGATCTTCAATTTTTCAGTGATAGTGCTTGCCTACGAAGCGGGTTACACTTGGGTACCATATTTTGGACATTTCAGCATTCCACCACACTTTAATACACATGTTAGGGTCCATTTCAATGGTTTGGAGGTATTCCGATGCTCCAAGGCACTTCTTCCTATGAAACCCTGATCTGTGGGCCCAGAATCGTCTACCCCTCGATGTTCTTATGAAAGGGATATCCCGGTGTATTTTTCACTTGGTTTGTTCTTCGTTGGGTTATAGTATAATTTCAAACCATGTTTGGGCACCATTTGTTACAATATCCAACCCGTTTTCACCGGAACGGGGAATTCCCGGCCCCTAATAATTAAATTCCAGAACACCTTCGTTTTTAGGTGACATCGCATGTTTGCAAAGGGGTCACACTTGGGAACCAGGTTTTGGACATTTCAGCATTCCACCACACTTTAATACACAAGATAGGGTCAATTGAAAGGTTTGGACGTATTCCGATTCCCCGAAGAGTTTCTTCCTACAAAACCCTGATCCGTGGGCCTGGATCGTCTACCGCCTAGATGTTCTTTTGAAAGGGGTATCCCGGTGGATTTTCCTCTTCGTTTGTGCTTGGTTGGGTCATAGGATAATTCCAAACCATGTTTGGGCACAAGTTGTGACAAGATCCAACCGGTTTCCCAAAACGGGGAGTTCCCGGCCAATTAAATTCCAGGATCTTCGTTTTTTTGGTGATATTGCATGCCTACGAAGCGGATTACACTTGGGTACCATGTTTTGGACATTTCAGCATTCCACCACACTTTAATACACATGATAGGGTCCATTGCAAGGGTTTGGAGGTATTCCGATGCCCCGAAGAGCTTTTTCCTACAAAACCCTGATTCATGGGCCTCGATCGTCTACCCCCCTAGATGTTCTTATGAAATGGGTAGCCTGGTGGATTTTTCTCTTGGTTTGTGCTCGGTTGGGTTATAGGATAATTCCAACCATGTTTGGGCACAAGTTGTGACAAGATCCAACGCGGTTTCACCAAAACAGGGAGTTCCCGGCCCAGTAACAATTAAATTCTAGAACACCTTCGTTTTTAGGTACTAGTGCATGTCTGCGAAGAGGGCAACAATTGTGAACCAGGTGTTGGACATTTTAAACATTCCACCACACTTTAATACATATTCTAGGTTCCATTCCAAGGTATTGGATGTATTCTGATGCTCCGAAGTGATTCCTCCTACGAAACCCTGATTTGTAGGCCCTGGATCGTCTACCCCCTAGATGTTCTTATGAAAGGGGCAGACCGGTGGATTTTTCTCTTGGTATGTGCTAGGTTGGGTTATAGCATAATTCCAAACCATGTTTGGACATAGGTTGTGACAAGATCCAACCCGTTTTCACCAAAACGGGAAGTTCCCCTCTAACAATTAAATTCCAGACCATCTTCGTTTTTAGGTGATAGCGCATGTCTGCGAAGAGGGTGACACTTGGGTACTAGGTTTTGGACAATTCAGCATTCCACCACACTCTAATACAGACTCTAGGGGTGCATTGCAAGGTTTTGAGGTAATTCCATGCCCCAAAGCGCTTCTTCCTAGAAAACCCTGATCTGTGGGCCCATATCGTCTACCCCCTAGATGTTCTTTTCACACAGGTAGCTCTGTGTACTTTTCTATTGGTTTGTGCTTTGTTGGGTCATATGATAAATCCAAACCATGTGTGGGCACAAGTTGTGAAAAGAACCATCCCGGTTTCACCGAAACAGGGACTTCCTGGCCCCCTAACAGTTAAATTCTAGGATCTTCGTTTTTAGGTGGTAACGCATGTCTATGAAGGGGGTGACACTTGGGTACCAGGTTTTGACATTTCAGCATTCCACCACACTTTCATACATATTCTAGGGTCCATTGCAATGGTTTGGAGGTATTCCGATGCTCTGAGGTGCTTCTTCCTATGAAACCCTGTTCTGTGGGCCCCAGATTGTCTACCCCCTAGATGTTCTTCTAAAAGGGGTAGCCTGGTGTATTTTATCTTGGTTTGAGCTTGGTTGGTTTATAGGATAATTACAAACCATGTTCGGGCATAATTTGTGACAAGATCCAACCCGGTTTCACAGAAATGGGGAGTTCCCGCCCCCTAACAATTAAATTCCAGAACACCTTCGTTTTTAGGTGACATCTCATGTCCGAGAAGGGGTCACACTTGGGAACCAGGTTTTGGACATTTCAACATGCCACCACGCTTCAATACACATGCTAGGGTCCATTGCAAGGTTTGGAGGTATTCTGATGTCCCAAAGAGCTTCTTCCTACAAAACCCTAATCCGTGGGGCTGGATCGTCTACCCCCCTAGATGTTCTGATGAAAGGGGTAGCCTGGTGGATTTTTCTCTTGCTTTGTGCTTGGTTGCATTATAGCATAATTCCAAACCATGTTTAGCAACAAGTTGTGACAATATCCAACCCGATTTTACCGAAACGGGGAGTTCTCGACCACCTAATTAACATTTCAGTTTCAGGATCTTTGTTTTTAGGTGATAACGCATGTCTACGAAGGGGGTGAAACTTGGGTACCAGGTTTTGGACATGTTGGAATTCCACCATCGCACTTTAATACACATGCTAGGGTCGATTGCAAAGGTTTTTAGGTATTCTGATGCTCCGAAGAGCTTCTTCTAATGAAACCCTGATTTGTGGGCCCCAGATCGTCTACCCCCTAGATGTTCTTCTGATAGGGGTAGCCCGATGGATTTTCCTCTTGGTTTGTGCTTTGTTGGGTCATAGGATAATTCCAAACCATGTTTGGGGACAAGTTGTGACAAGATCCAACCCGGTTTAACCGAAACGGGGAGTTCCCGGCCAATTAAATTCCAGGATCTTTGTTTTTTTGGTGATAGTGCATGCCTACGAAGCGGGTTACACTTGGGTACCATGTTATGGACATTTTAGCATTCCACCACACTTTAATACACATGCTATGGTCCATTGCAAGGGTTTGGAGGTATCCCGATGCTCTGAGGTGCTTCTTCCTATGAAAACCTGATCTATGGGCCCAGAATCGTCTACCCCTAGATGTTATTATGAAAGGGGTATCCCGGTGGATATTTCTCTTGGTTTGTGCTTGTTTGGGTTATTGGATAATTGCAAACAATGTTTGGGCACAATTTGTGACAAGATCCAACCCGGTTTCACCAAAACTGGTAGTTCTCGGCCCCCTAATAATTAAATTTCCAGAACACCTTCGTTTTTAGGTGACATCGCATGTGCGAAGGGCCGGGGTCACACTTGGGAACCATTTTTTGGACATTTCAGAATTCTACCGAACTTTAATACACATGCTAGGGTCCATTTCAAGGGATGGAGCTATTCTGATGCCCCGAAGAGCTTCTTCCTACAAAACCCGGATCCGTGGGCCTGGATAGTCTACCCCCCTAGATGTTCTTATGAAAGGGGTAGCCCGGTGGATTTTCTCTTTGTTTTTGCTTGGTTGGGTCATAGTATAATTCCAAACCAGGTTTGGGCACAAGCTGTGACAGGATCCAACCCGGTTTCACCGAAACGGTGAGTTCCCGCCCAATTAAATTCCAGGATCTTCATTTTTTCAGTGATAGTGCATGCCTACGAAGCGGGTTACACTTGGGTACCATGTTTTGTACATTTCAGCATTCCACCACACTTTAATACACATGGTAGGGTCCATTGCAAGGGTTTGGAGGTATTCCGATGATCCGAGGCCCTTCTTCCTTTGAACCCTGATATGTGGGCCTAGAATCGTCTACCCCTCGATGTTCTTATGAAAGGGATATCCCGGTGGATTTTTCACTTGGTTTGTGCTTGGTTGGGTTATAGTATAATTTCAAACCATGTTTGGGCACAATTTGTGACAAGATCCAACCCGGTTTCACCGAAACGGGGAATTCCCGCCCCCCCCTAATAATTAAATTCCAGAACACCTTCGTTTTTAGGTGACATCGCATGTATGCGAAGGGGTCACACTTGGGAACCAGTTTTTGGAAATTTCAGAATTCCACCACACTTTAATACACATTCTAGGGTCCATTGCAAGGTTTGGAGGTATTCCGATGCCCCGAAGAGCTTCTTCCTACAAAACCCTGATATGTGGGCCCATATCTTCTACCCCCTAGATGTTCTTTTGACACAGGTAGCTCTCTGGACTTTTCTATTGGTTTGTGCTTGGTTATGTCATATGATAAATCCAAACCATGTGTGGGCACAAGTTGTGAAAATAATCACCCCGGTCTCACCGAAACAGGGACTTCCTGGCCCCCTAACAGTTAAATTCTAGGATCTTCGTTTTTAGGTGGTAACGCATGTCTATGAAGGGGGTGACACTTGGGTACCAGGTTTTGGACATTTCAGCATTCCACCACACTTTCATACATAACTAGGGTCTAGTGCAAGGGTTTGGAGGTATTCCGATGCTCTGAGGTGCTTCTTCCTATGAAACCCTAATCTGTGGGCCTAGATCGTCTACCCGCTAGATAATCTTCTGACAGGGGTAGCCTGGTGGATTTTATCTTGGTTTGTGCTTGGTTGGGTTATAGGATAATTCCAAACCATGTTCGGGCATAATTTGTGACAAGATCCAACCCGGTTTCACTGAAATGGGGAGTTCCCGCCCCCTAACAATTAAATTCCAGAACACCTTCGTGTTTAGGTTGCATCACATGTTCGAGAAGGGGTCACACTTGGGAACCAGGTTTTGGACGTTTTGTCACATCCCAAATTTTAGATTTGGTCTTGCATATCATTCATAGCATTGCATCATATATTTCCATGCAAAACCGTCGAGTAGAAAGGTTCGGCGAAACGCCATCTTCAAAACCCTTTATTGTTTCGCTACGAGGTTCCTGCGGGAAGCTTTAGAGAGACTTGCAACAACCACCCCGGTAGGTTCGAGTATTCACTCAAACTTCGACTGAAGGTTGTGCCCTTCGATGATACGAACCCGTAGGCGCGAGAATCGCTCCAATCGGAGTTCGTATGCAAAAGACTCGGACGTTTTAGTGAGCCGCCGGAAAACGGTCCGAAATTCCGGACCGATTTTCGAGTTCTAAACGAACTCCGGACCGAATCTGAGTTGGACTCGCGCGCAGGGCCACAAAAGGGGACCCACCCGGCCTCGATTCCCGCACCCGCACGCCCCGCCTACCCCGCCTCGGTACCCCACCCGCGCGCGCATCCCGAGGAGCAGCCGCCGCCGCCGCCGCTAGGCTCCGCCTCCGTCGCCGCCGGCCACCGCCGACCTCGCCGCCAGGTGCGCCGCCCCACCCTCTCTCCGTTCCCTCCACCCAGCGCCCCGATCGTCGCCGCCGCCGCCCTCCGCCATTTGCGCCGCCGCCGCCCTTGGCCGTCGCCGCCGCTAGGCCCTCCACCACGCGCCGCCCCGCACCCGCCGCGGCAGCCGCCGCCATCGCCGCCACCCCCGCTGCCACGCGCGCGCACCGTGCCCTCGGCCGCCGCCCGCGCCGCTCCCGCTCGCCGCGACCCCCGCCGCCGCGCTGCGCCGCCTCGCTGTAGCCTCGCTGCGCGTGCCGCTGCGCTGCGCCTCGCATGCACACACGTACACGCACGCGTACGCGCGCGTTATTGCATGCACGCATACATGCACGTATGCGCCGTTTTGCTCGCGCGATGTATTTTACTCGACCCGTTCGTTGACCGCGTGTACGTCCGTGTAGGAAAGACCCCGACGCCGGAACCGATCGCCACCGCCGTCCGGAGCTCGCCGCGCCTTCCGGAGTCCGATTCGCCATCCGTTTCCGGTAAGACAGCAGCCACCGTCAGATCTCAGATCAGCGGCTTAGATCGTTCGTTGACTGGTCAGCATCCCAGGCGTTGACTAGTCAGACGCCCAGTCAGCGCCCAGTCAAACAGACACAGTTGACTGGGTCAATTTCGTTAATCCCTTTAATTGACAGATTTCGGTAGAATCTTGTAAATTGCGCAGAAATTCAACCGCTTGGCCAAAAATTGCAAATAAAATATATACGAGTTCAGTGAGTCGTGTAGAATCTCTCTGTAGCTTTGGTTCAGACTTTTACCGTCAGGTTTAGTACAGTTTAATCAAACTAGTTAGTGGCCTTTTCGGAGTAATAAATTCGTAGAAAAAGATCCGTAGCTCCAAAAATCGCGTGTGATATGTCCCTGAGCTCGCGTGAACAAGGGGAATATCATCGTGTATTAAAAGGGTAGGCTTACAGTAAAAACTTCTGCAGTATTTGTCTAATGGCTTTCTGCAGTGTTTTAATTACTCGGGAAGTTCTATAACTCTTTTTTGAGTAATTCCAATTGGTACTGTTTCTTTACAGTGATGCCTTTGCGGTAGAATATTTCCAAGATTTTACAAACAGTATACTACCGGTAGTGAATTATTTAAGTTCTATCTCTAGTTGTGAGCATTACTTTTGTCTAATAGTTTCCCTAGCGCTAAAACTATTTTTCATGCATGCAATCGGTAGTGTTATGTTATAGGATGTTGTGGTGCAGCTGTAGCACCAATTCACTTGCCGTTCTTGCATTCATGCATCATATTTGTTGCATATGTTGTGGATTGTTTGTTTATGAATGCAATTGTGCCGTGTAGATTGTGCTGAGTGCAACGCTTGTTCGTGTGAGGATTGTGCTTCAGACCGCTACAACCAAGGCAAGTAGATGCTACTTTGTTCATGAATATCGTCCTACTATTTTCTATGCATTGTCGTGTATTTTGTAGATGCATGTGTAGGATGATACTATCGCTATGCTATGTCCTATTATGTGGTAGGACCCTCTTTGTAGATGAACCACCGTTGGTAGATGTGCTTAGCCATGCTTGATGAACGAGGGCTGGGTTATATCATGGATACTTGTTTTCTCAAAGTATTGGTTTGTGAAAACTAAAACAACTTAATCAATGAACCCCCTAGGTGTGATGGTATTGATAAATTTTGGTGGTTTCATTGCGGAAAGGCACCCAGGTATCAAGAGAGAATGATTGGCTTCTTTATTGTGTAGCTTACGTGTACAACCATGTGCCAATAATGAAATGGGCGGTTGGTTGGACTTAGTAGGTTGTGGTAACTCGAACCCGCGTATCCAGAGATGTAGAATTTTGGTAGGTTGGACCGGTGCGCGTCGGGATTGAGGAGCTACTTCCCGAACAGTCTCTTCTTGGTATTCTCCCTATCATCGCCCAAAATGAGAGCGATGGTACGAGCTGGGCTGGCCAAGTCACATGGGTAAAGTGTACTAACCTCTGCAGAGTGTATAATCTAATCGATTAGCCGTGTCCCCGGTTACGGACATCTGAGTTGCTAGATATTGATTCCATGACATGTTTCTCGCTCATTCTAATTTCATAATTGCTTTAACATTGTTGGGTTAACTTAATTGGGATCTTTTCAAATAAAATCAAACTGTTTATGAAAGTAGGACAAATGTATTTGCAAATGCAAGCCAGACACAGCTCCACTTGCCAAATATGCATGTAGATGTTAGTACTATTGTCTTCTTTACTAGCTCTACTTGCCATACATTCCATGTATTGACCCTTCGGGGCTGCTACGTTTCATGTTGCAGGTTATTCCGATTCTGATTGATCGTTATAGGCCACGGTACTCCACTCGGCACTTGTTCACTTGTGGGCAATTTGAAGATTGGAGGATTTATATGTTTATGTTGCTACCTGAATGATTTGAGCTAGCTTTATGCTAAGCTTTCATTGTAATAATGGTACTCTGGATCTTTGTAGATCATGATACACGGTTATTTTGCTACGATTATCTATCTTACTCTATTATGGGCCAATGAACCGATCCAGGGATTGGCATGTCACATAGAGGCCACGGTCTTATCAGAACCGGCGTGTCACAGGATGGTATCAGAGCCCGTGTGTCGACCGTAGGATCGTGACCTAGGATTGGATTAGGAAGCCATAGAATTATTAAGCCTATATTATCTCTGTCCTTCCTATTATGCCTTTCACCCTCGTAAATTCTTACCATATGCTATTCTCACACTTTCCTATTTTACTTGATAGATGGGAGACGTCGGGACTGAGTATGTCACCATGGAGTCACCAAGGCCCTTTGCAAGGCAGTTAGCTCAGCTCTCTCAGTCATTGGGATTGCCACTGCTTATGTTCAAGGGAAGAAGGCTGTACACCTATGGATATGGAGAGGATGCATGGGAAATCACTACCTTCATATTCAGAGATGCCGCCTTGCCAAACCCCGCGCACTTGGTCTACACCAAGACATACTGCAATTGGGGACTTGGAATCAACTTGGCCATACATGAAGCCCTGTCTCGCTAGTGCAACTATGTCCGACACCTACTGCCTGCAGATTCACCCTACCGTGATTATGGAAGGCGTGATGAAGATGGGAACATTGTGGTTACCCCGGGCGACAGGAACAACATGCCGCCCCGTCGGAGGCACATAGAGGACATGGAAAGAGAGAATGGAGCTCTAGCAGAGAAGGTGAGGATGTTGAAGGAGATTGCAGACTTTACTAGCAATGGAATGGTGGTCCAAGGACAGGAGATAGACACTTTGCATGAAGCTGTGGGAGTTCTGGAGACTGCCCTGATAGCCAGAGATGAAACCATAGCACATCTTCATGGCACTGTGCAAGAGAATACCCAGAACATACAACAATTGCAAGGGACCGTCCAGGAAAGGGACCAAACCATTGAAGCTATGACAGCCCAGATTGCCACTCTCCAAGCACAGCTGAATCCACCCTCTGATGATGACAATGGAGATGATGGCAACAATGGGGATGATTGTGACAGTGGAGACGATGATGATGATGATGAGGACGAGGATGATGATGATGGAGACGATGATGGTGGAGGAGATGAAGCTGTTGCTGTTGCAGCTGAGAATGAAGAAGAAGAGGAGGATCCAGAAGAGGTGGAGTATGAGGTCTCAAGTGATGGTTCAGGAGAGGTGTACACTCCGCCGCCATGGTTGTATCGCGAGCCGAAGCGCCAACGCATGACCGCAAGGACCTACCTCAATCTCTTCAAGAAGTAGATAGAAGTCCACCAATTAGTCCACGTTAGGAGAATTCGTTAGAATTAGTCTCGATCGTTGTGAAGCTTAGTTCGTGTTAGTTTAAAAGTGTTTAGTTGCTTATTTGTGTACTCCAATATCCCAGGATTTATTTGTGCGAATTTTATAAAAGAGTTATGGCAATTTGGTTATCATCTGTGTGTTTTTCGCTGCAGTTTTTCTGCTGATACAGCAGTACTGCGCGATTGTTCATATTTTTCTGGTAACTCGGAAAAATCTGAAAAAAATTGGGCTGATGCGAAACTCTCTGTGCTATACGCACAAAAATCAGATAAATTTTATGACGAGTTTAAGTCAGGCGGAAAAATTCGTGAACGCTGATGGACTGCTCTGGCAGAATTGTTGTTTTGTTGATTAGTTGATCTATTGTTTAGTTAACCATTGCCAACTCTTGCAAAACTATTTCAGTAGGTATATACTGCTAGGATAACACCTGGGATGTTGCTGGATCGCTTGTTTGTTGATGTGTTGCTTGCTTGTGATTGTCTGCTATTGCTTGTTGTTGTTTGATCATATGCATGGGTAGAATCCTATTATCGTAGTTGATTCTTTCTAAACTTACCTACGCTGAACCGCAGATGCCTCCCCTCCGCCAACCCACTGAGATGGAGCAGCTCATGGCAGCTCAGGCACAACTGACCCAAGTGATGACCCAGTTCATGGCGAACCAGAACAACAACAATGGAAACAATCAGCCTCAGGGAGATGCTCTCACCAGATTTCTGAGGTTAGGGCCAGCTAAGTTCTCTACTGCAACGGAACCAATGGTTGCTCTTGACTGGTTGCGTTCCGTCAACAAGGATCTAGTAACTGTCGGTTGCACTGATGCTGAGAAGGTGAGGTTTGCCGCTCACCTACTGGAGGGACCAGCCGCCTCTTGGTGGGACACATTCCAGATCACCCACCCGCTGGATACCGTGACTTGGGCAATGTTTGAGGAAGGTTTCAGGACCAACCACATGTCTTCAGGAGTTCTGAGCCTGAAGAGGAAGGAGTTCCGCAACTTGCGCCAAACCAATCGCTCCGTGGCCGAGTACATTGAGGAGTTCAACAACCTGTCCCGTTATGCACCTGAGGATGTTGACGCTGATGCCAAAAGGAGGGAGAGATTCCTGGATGGCCTCAGTGATGAGCTTTCAGTACAGCTACTTGTGGTTTACTTCCCCACTTTCCAGGAGCTTATGGAAAAGGCCAGGATCTTGGAGGGAAAGCACAAGCAAGTGGAGAACCGCAAGAGAAAGAACAACAATCACCACTCTGGTTCACACCACAAAACTCGCACTTCATATGATGGATACTCGAAGCATGGAGGAAGTGACCATGGGAGCCATGACCGCCGCGATGGACATCGTCATGACAACCATAGGAGCAGCCACCACAACCACAAGGGAGGACACTCTCACCACTCTGGAGGACACGGTGGACATGACCGCAACCGTGATCGTAGCTTCGTGAAGAAGGATCTGAGCGAGGTGACGTGCTTCAAGTGCAAGCAGAAGGGACACTATGCTGACAACTGTCCGGAGAGGAAAGGACTCAAGCCAACCAACGGCGAGAAGGCCACAGTGAACCACATGAATGTGGAGGAGATTCCAGATGAGCCTGACCTTGTGATTGGTAAGTTCCCAATCAACACTTACCCTGCACTTATACTTTTCGATACTGGTGCATCGCATTCATTCATATCAAGGGCATTTGTGGATAAGTATAAGTTACCTACTGAGTCTATGAAAAGGTCTATTAGAGTGAGTTCACCTGGAGGAGATATGATAGCTAGTGCGGGATGCCGCGACTTGACTGTGAGGATTGGAACACACAACTTCATTGCACATTTGGTAGTGTTGGATTCACAGGGATTAGATGTTATTCTGGGTATGGATTAGATGTCTATGCATGGGGGACACATAGATTGTGCACAGCGAGCTCTTTCACTCAAAACCCCGGATGGTAAGAGGATTAGATTCAAGTCGGCTGCACGACCAGGAAGGAGTAAGTTGAATTCTCTTAAGGGGGTTAGCATGGATACTGTGCCAGTGATTAGGGATTACCCCGACGTGTTTCCAGAAGAGCTGCCAGGTATGCCACCTGACAGAGATGTAGAGTTTCTTATCGACCTGCTGCCGGGAACAGGACCAATAGCAAAGAAACCATATAAGATGGATGTCGATGAGCTGAAGGAATTGAAGAAACAGTTGAAGGAGCAGCTGGAAAATGGATTCATTCAGCCTAGTGCGTCGTCATGGGGAGCACCTGTTCTGTTTGTGGAGAAGAAAGACAGCACCAAGAGATTAGTGGTGGACTATCGTTCGCTGAATGAAGTAACCATCAAGAACAAGTACCCTCTGCCAAACATAAATGATTTGTTTGATCAACTGGAAGGAGCAAAGGTGTTCAGCAAGATTGATCTGCGATCTGGCTACTTTCAATTGAAGATCCGGGAGGAGGATGTACCGAAAACCGCCTTCACCACTAGGTATGGTTTATATGAGTATACAGTTATGTCTTTTGGACTAACGAATGCACCGGCATATTTCATGACCATGATGAACAAGGTATTTATGGAGTATTTGGACAAGTTCGTGGTGGTGTTTATTGATGACATACTGATATATTCCAAGGATGATGCTGAGCATGAGAAACATCTGAGACTGATTATGGAGAAGCTGAGAAAACACAAGCTGTATGCCAAATTCAGCAAGTGTGAATTCTGGCTTAACACTGTTGGGTTTCTTGGACACGTAGTGTCAGGAGAAGGAATTGCTGTTGATCCAAACAAAGTGACTGCAGTAACAGAGTGGGAAGCACCCAAGAATGCTGGAGAGATTCGAAGCTTTTTGGGACTTGCTGGATATTACCGGAGGTTCATAGAAAACTTTTCTAAGATTTCTAAGCCGATGACTGAGCTTCTGAAGAAGGAGAGGAAGTTCGAATGGTCAGACGTATGTGAAGCCAGCTTTCAGGAACTGAAGCATCGACTAGTGACCGCGCCTGTTCTATGTTTACCAGATCTTCAGAAGGATTTCCAAGTGTACTGTGATGCTTCACGACAGGGGCTTGGGAGTGTGCTGATGCAAGATGGGAGAGTAGTGTCATATGCCTCACGACAACTCAAGCACCATGAGCGGAATTACCCCACACACGACTTGGAGTTAGCGTCAGTGGTTCATGCGCTCAAGGTATGGAGGCATTACTTAATGGGAAAACACTGTGATGTGTACACCGACCACAAGAGCCTGAAGTACATATTTACACAGAAGGAACTGAACATGAGACAAAGGAGATGGTTGGAACTTATCAAGGACTATGATATGAATCTACAGTACCACCCAGGAAAGGCCAATGTAGTAGCTGATGCTCTGAGCCGGAAGGTCTATGCCAATGGATTGACAATTGGTGAATTGCCTGAGGACTTGTGCAAGCAATTCAAGGACCTTAGACTGGAGGTAGTATCTGAAGGGTACTTAGCAACAATGGAAGTCCAACCAACGCTACAGGACAGGATCATAAAGGCTCAGATAGGAGACAAAGAGATTGATGAAGTTAAGGAAAAGATGAAGGAAGGTCGAGCAAGGGAATTCCGCGAGGATGAGCAAGGAACCTTGTGGTACGGAGATCGTTTGTGCGTTCCCAACGATCCCGAGATAAGGAAGTTGATTCTGCAGGAAGCTCATGACTCGCCATATTCCATACATCCGGGCAATACGAAGATGTATATGGACCTAAAGGACAGATTCTGGTGGAATAACATGAAGGGAGACATCGCGGAGCATATTGCCCTATGTGATGTATGCAGCCGAGTGAAGGCAGAACATCAGAAGCCAGCAGGACTGCTGCAACCATTGCCCGTGCCGGATTGGAAGTGGGATAGAGTGGGAATGGACTTTATCACAGGATTGCCCAGGACCAGGTCAGGATATGACTCTATTTGGGTAGTGGTCGACCATTTGACCAAGGTAGCCCACTTTATACCGGTGAAGACGACTTATACGAGTGCAAAGTTGGCCAAGATTTACATGGACAGGATTGTGTGCCTACATGGAGTTCCCAAGAGTATCGTATCTGACAGAGGCACCCAATTTACCTCACACTTCTGGCGCCAGCTGCACGAGTCACTTGGTACTAGACTGGAGTTTAGCACAGCGTTTCACCCACAGACTGATGGACAGACCGAGAGGGTGAACCAGATTTTGGAAGACATGCTGAGAGCTTGCGCCTTGGCTCATGGATCCAGTTGGGATGAGAATTTGCCGTATGCGGAGTTTTCCTACAACAACAGCTACCAAACTAGCATCAAGACGTCACCGTTCGATGTGCTGTATGGGAAACGATGCCGGACGGCATTACTATGGGATGGAGTAGGAGAACGTCAGCTGTTTGGACCTGATTTGATCAAGGACGCTGAGGAGAAGGTCGCCTTGATTAGAGATAGGCTGAAAGTAGCACAATCAAGGCAGAAGAGCTACGCTGACGCAAAACGCAAGGAAGTGGTGTATGAGCTTTGCGGAATCAAGAGGTTTGGAATTAAGGGTAAGCTGGAACCTCGATTTATTGGACCGTATCGGGTCTTAGCACGCAAAGGAGAAGTTGCTTATCAGTTGGAGTTGCCAGAGGCTCTGTCTGCTGTTCACAACGTGTTCCACGTATCCCAGCTGAAGAAGTGCCATCCGGAGATGGTGGATACACCGTTGAGAGACACTGTACCGCTAGAGGAGGTTCAGCTGGAGAATGATTTGACCTATGAGGAGAAACCGGTCAAGATTCTGGAGACAGCAGAAAGGACTACCCGTACCAAGACAATCAAGTTTTGCAAAGTACAGTGGAGCCACCACACCGAAGAGGAAGCCACTTGGGAGCGTGAGGATGACATCCGAGAGGACTACCCACACCTATTTGCTAGCCGCGCCGAATCTCGAGGACGAGATTCATCTTAAGGGGGTTAGTCTTGTCACATCCCAAATTTTAGATTTGGTCTTGTATATCATTCATAGCATTGCATCATATCTTTCCATGAAAAACCGTCGAGTAGAAAGGTTCGGCGAAATGCCATCTTCAAAACCCCTTTTTGTTTCGCTACGAGGTTCCTGCGGGAAGCTTTAGAGAGACTTGCAACAACCACCCCGGTAGGTTCGAGTATTCACTCAAACTTCGACTGAAGGTTGTGCCCCTCGATGATACGAACCCGTAGGCGCGAGAATCGCTCCAATCGGAGTTCGTATGCAGAAGACTCGGACGTTTTAGTGAGCCGCCGGAAAACGGTCAGAAATTCCGGAACGATTTCCGAGTTCTAAACGAACTCCGGACCGAATCTGAGTTGGACTCGCGCGCAGGGCCACAAAAGGGGACCCACCCGGCCTCGATTCCCGCACCCGCACGCCCCGCCTGCCCCGCCTTGCTACCCCACCCGCGCGCGCATCCCGAGGAGCAGCCGCCTCCACCGCCAGGCTCCGCCTCCGTCGCCGCCGGCCACCGCCGACCTCGCCGCCAGGTGCGCCGCCCCGCCCTCTCTCCATTCCCGCCACCCAGCGCCCCGATCGTCGCCGCCGCCGCCCTCCGCCATCTGCGCCGCCGCCGCCCTTGGCCGTCGCCGCCGCTAGGCCCTCCACCACGCGCCGCCCCGCACCCGCCGCGGCAGCCGCCGCCATCGCCGCCACCCCCGCTGCCGCGCGCGCGCACCGCGCCCTCGGCCGCCGCCCGCGCCGCTCCCACTTGCAGCGACCCCCGCCGCCGCGTTGCGCCGCCTCGCTGCGCGTGCCGCTGCGCCGCGCCTCGCATGCACACACGTACACGCACGCGTACGCGCGCGTTATTGCATGCACGCATACATGCACGTATGCGCCGTTTTGCTCGCGCGATGTATTTTACTCGACCCGTTCGTTGACCGCGTGTACGTCCGTGTAGGAAAGACCCCGACGCCGGAACCGATCGCCACCGCCGTCCGGAGCTCGCCGCGCCTTCCGGAGTCCGATTCGCCATCCGTTTCCGGTAAGACAACAGCCACCGTCAGATCTCAGATCAGCGGCTTAGATCGTTCGTTGACTGGTCAGCATCCCAGGCGTTGACTAGTCAGACGCCCAGTCAGCGCCCAGTCAAACAGACACAGTTGACTGGGTCAATTTCGTTAATCCCTTTAATTGACAGATTTCAGTAGAATCTTGTAAATTGCGCAGAAATTCAACCGCTTGGCCAAAAATTGCAAATAAAATATATACGAGTTCAGTGAGTCGTGCAGAATCTCTCTGTAGCTTTGGTTCAGACTTTTACCGTCAGGTTTAGTACAGTTTAATCAAACTAGTTAGTGGCCTTTTCGGAGTAATAAATTCGTAGAAAAAGATCCGTAGCTCCAAAAATCGCGTGTGATATGTCCCTGAGCTCGTGTGAACAAGGGGAATATCATCGTGTATTAAAAGGGTAGGCTTACAGTAAAAACTTCTGCAGTATTTGTCTAATGGCTTTCTGCAGTGTTTTAATTACTCGGGAAGTTCTATAACTCTTTTTTGAGTAATTCCAATTGGTACTGTTTCTTTACAGTGATGCCTTTGCGGTAGAATATTTCCAAGATTTTACAAACAGTATACTACCGGTAGTGAATTATTTAAATTCTAGCTCTAGTTGTGAGCATTACTTTTGTCTAATAGTTTCCCTAGCGCTAAAACTATTTTTCATGCATGCAATCGGTAGTGTTATGTTATAGGATGTTGTGGTGCAGCTGTAGCACCAATTCACTTTCCGTTCTTGCATTCATGCATCATATTTGTTGCATATGTTGTGGATTGTTTGTTTATGAATGCAATTGTGTCGTGTAGATTGTGCTGAGTGCAACGCTTGTTCGTGTGAGGATTGTGCTCCAGACCGCTACAACCAAGGCAAGTAGATGCTACTTTGTTCATGAATATCGTCCTACTATTTTCTATATATTGTCGTGTATTTTGTAGATGCATGTGTAGGATGATACTATTGCTATGCTATGTCCTATTATGTGGTAGGACCCTCTTTGTAGATGAACCACCGTTGGTAGATGTGCTTAGCCATGCTTGATGAACGAGGGCTAGGTTACATCATGGATACTTGTTTTCTCAAAGTATTGGTTTGTGAAAACTAAAACAACTTAATCAATGAACCCCCTGGGTGTGATGGTATTGATAAATTTTGGTGGTTTCATTGCGGAAAGGCACCCAGGTATCAAGAGAGAATGATTGGCTTCTCTATTGTGTAGCTTACGTGTACAACCATGTGCCAATAATGAAATGGGCGGTTGGTTGGACTTAGTAGGTTGTGGTAACTCGAACCCGCGTATCCAGAGATATAGAATTTTGGTAGGTTGGACCGGTGCGCGTCGGGATTGAGGAGCTACTTCCCGAACAGTCTCTTCTTGGTCTTCTCCCTATCATCGCCCAAAATGAGAGTGATGGTACGAGCTGGGCTGGCCAAGTCACATGGGTAAAGTGTACTAACCTCTACAGAGTGTATAATCTAATCGATTAGCCGTGTCCCCGGTTACGGACATCTGAGTTGCTAGATATTGATTCCATGACATGTTTCTCGCTCATTCTAATTTCATAATTGCTTTAACATTGTTGGGTTAACTTAATTGGGATCTTTTCAAATAAAATCAAACTGTTTATGAAAGTAGGACAAATGTATTTGCAAATGCAAGCCAGACACAGCTCCACTTGCCAAATATGCATGTAGATGTTAGTACTATTGTCTCCTTTACTAGCTCTACTTGCCATACATTCCATGTATTGACCCTTCGGGGCTGCTACGTTTCATGTTGCAGGTTATTCCGATTCTGATTGATCGTTATAGGCCACGGTACTCCACTCGGCACTTGTTCACTTGTGGGCAATTTGAAGATTGGAGGATTTATATGTTTATGTTGCTACCTGAATGATTTGAGCTAGATTTATGCTAAGCTTTCATTGTAATAATGGTACTCTGGATCTTTGTAGATCATGATACACGGTTATTTTGCTACGATTATCTATCTTACTCTATTGTGGGCCAATGAACCGATCTAGGGATTAGCATGTCACATAGAGGCCACGGTCTTATCAGAACTGGGGTGTCACACGTTTCAACATTCCACCACACTTTAATACACATGCTAGGGTCCATTGCAAGGTTTGGAGGTATTCTGATGTCCCGAAGAGCTTCTTCCTACAAATCCCTCATCTGTGGGGCTGGATCGTCTACCCCCTAGATGTTCTTACGAAAGGGGTAGCCTGGTGGATTTTTTTCTCTTTCTTTGTTCTTGGTTGAGTTATATGATAATTCCAAACCATGTTTGGGAACAAGTTGTGATAAGTTCCAACCCGGTTTCACCGAAATAGGGAGATCTCGACCCCCTAATTAACATTTCAGTTTCAGGATCTTCGTTTTTTAGGTGATAGCGCATGTCTACGAAGGGGGTGAAACTTGGGTACCTGGTTTTGGACATTTTAGCATTCCACCATCACACTTTAATACATATGCTAGGGTCCATTGCAAAGGTTTTTAGGTATTTTGATGCTCCAAGAGCTTCTTCTAACGAAACCCTGTTTGTGAGCCCCAGATCATATACCCCCTAGATGTTCTTCTGATAGGGGTAGCCCGGTGGATTTTCCTCTTGGTTTGTGCTTGGTTGGGTCATAGGATAATTCCAAACGATGTTTGGGCACAAGTTGTGACAAGATCCAACCCGGTTTCACCGAAACGGGGAGTTCCCGGCCAATTAAATTCCAGGATCTTGTTTTTAGGTGATAACGCATGTCTATGAAGGGGGTGACACTTGCGTACCAGGTTTTGGACATTTCAGCATTCCACCACACTTTCATACACATGCTAGGGTCCATTGCAAGGGTTTGAAGGTATTCCGATGCTCCGAGGTGCTTCTTCCCATGAAACCCTGATCTATGTGCCCAGAATCTTCTACCCCCTAGATGTTATTATAAAAGGGGTAACGCGATGGATTTTTCTCTTGGTTTGTTCTTGGTTGGGTTATATGATAATTTCACACCATGTTTGGGCACAATTTGTGACTAGATCCAACCAGGTTTCACCAAAACTGGGTGTTCTCGGCCCCCTAATAATTAAATTTCCACAACACCTTCGTTTTTAGGTGACATCGCATGTCTGCGAAGGGGTCACACTTGGGAACCAGGTTTTGTACATTTAAGCATTCCACCGGACTTTAATACACATGCTATGGTCCATTTCAAGGTTTGGAGGTATTCTGATGCCCCGAAGAGCTTCTTCCTACAAAACCCTGATCCGTGGGCCTGGATAGTCTACCCCTACATGTTCTTATGAAAGGGGTAGCCCGGTGGATTTTACTCTTTGTTTTTGCTTGATTGGGTTATAGTATAATTCCAAACCTTGTTTGGGCACAAGTTGTGACAGGATCCTACCCGGTTTCACCGAAACGGGGTGTTCCTGGGCAATTAAATTCCAGGATCTTCATTTTTTCAGTGATAGTGCATGCCTACGAAGCGGGTTACACTTGGGTACCATGTTTTGGACATTGAAGCATTCCACCACACTTTAATACACATGGTAGGGTCCATTACAAGGTTTTGGAGGTATTCCGATACTCCGAGGCCCTTCTTCCTTTGAACCCTGATCTGTGGGCCTAAAATCGTCTACCCCTCGATGCTCTTATGAAAGGGATATCCCGGTGAATTTTTCACTTGGTTTGTGCTTGGTTGAGTTATAGTATAATTGCAAACCATGTTTGGGCACAATTTGTGACAATATCCAACCCGGTTTCATCGAAACGGGGAATTCCCTCCCCCCTAATAATTAAATTCCAAAACACCTTCGTTTTTAGGTGACATCGCATGTATGCGAAGGGGTCACACTTGGGAACCAGGTTTTGGAAATTTCAGCATTCCACCACACTTTAATACACATTCTAGGGTCCATTGCAAGGTTTGGAGGTATTCCGATGCCCCGAAGAGCTTCTTCCTACAAAACCCTGATTTGTGGGCCCAGATCTTCTACCCCCTAGATGTTCTTTTGACACAGGTAGCTCTCTGTAATTTTCTATTGGTTTGTGCTTGGTTGGGTCATATGATAAATCCAGACCATGTGTGGGCACAAGTTCTGAAAAGAACCATCTCGGTTTCACCAAAACAGGGACTTCCTGGCCCCCTAACAGTTAAATTCTAGGATCTTCATTTTTAGGTGGTAACACATGTCAATGAAGGGGGTGACACTTGGGTACCAGGTTTTGGACATTTCAGCATTCCACCACACTTTCATACATATTCTAGGGTCCATTGGAAGGGTTTGGAGGTATTCCGATGCTCTGAGGTGATTCTTCCTATGAAATCCTGATTTGTGGGCCCCAGATCGTCTACCCCCTAGATGTTCTTCTGAAAGGGGTAGCCTAGTGGATGTTATCTTGGTTTGTGCTTGGTTGGGTTATAGGATAATTCCAAACCATGTTCGGGCATAAGTAGTGGCAAGACCCAACCCGGTTTCACCGAAATGGGGAGTTCCCGCCCCCTAACAATTAAATTCTAGAACACCTTCGTTTTTAGTGACATCGCATGTCCGAGACGGGGTCACACTTGGGAACCATGTTTTGGACATTTCAACATTCCACCACACTTTAATACACATGGTAGGGTCCATTGCAAGGTTTGGAGGTATTCCGATGTCCCGAAGAGCTTCTTCCTACAAACCCCTGATATGTGGGGCTGGATCGTCTACCCCCCTAGATGTTCTTATGAAAGGTGTAGCCTGGTGGATTTTTCTCTTGCTTTGTGCTTGGTTGCGTTATAGGATAATTCCAAACCATGTTTGGGAACAAGTTGTGACAAGATCCAACCCGGTTTCACCGAAACGTGGAGTTCTCGACCCCCTAATTAACATTTCAGTTTCAGGATCTTCGTTTTTTAGGGGATAGCGCATGTCTACGAAGGGGGTGAAACTTGGGTACCAGGTTTTGGACATTTTAGCATTCCACCATCGCACTTCAATACACATGCTAGGGTCCATTGCAAAGGTTTTTAGGTATTCTGATGCTCCGAAGAGCTTCTTCTAACGAAACCCTGATTTGTGGGCCCCAGATCGTCTACCCACCTAGATGTTCTTCTGATAGGGGTATCCCGGTGGATTTTCCTCATGGTTTGTGCTTGGTTGGGTCATAGGATAATTCCAAACCATGTTTGGGCACAAGTTGAGACAAGATCCAACCCGGTTTCACCGAAACGGGGAGTTCCCGGCCAATTAAATTCCAGGATCTTTTGTTTTTTTGGTGATAGTGCATGCCTACGAAGCGGGTTACGCTTGGGTACCATGTTTTGGACATTTAAGCATTCCACCACACTTTAATACACATGCTAGGGTCCATTGCAAGGGTTTGGAGGTAATCCAATGCTCCGAGGTGCTTCTTCCTATGAAACCCTGATCTATGGGCCCAGAATCGTCTACCCCCTAGATGTTATTATGAAAGGGGTAGCCCGGTGGATTTTTCTCTTGGTTTGTGCTTGGTTGGGTTATAGGATAATTGCAAACCATGTTTTGGCACAATTTGTGACAAGATCCAACTCGGTTTCACAAAAACTGGGAGTTCTCGGCCCCCTAATAATTAAATTTCCAGAACACCTTCGTTTTTTGGTGACATCGCATGTCTGCGAAGGGGTCACACTTGGGAACCAGGTTTTGGACATTTCAACATTCCACTGAACTTTAATACACATGCTAGGGTCCATTTCAAGGTTTGGAAGTATTTTGATGCCCCGAAGAGCTTCTTCTTACAAAACCCTAATCTGTGGGCCTGGATAGTCTACCCCCCTAGATGTTCTTATGAAAGGGGTAACCCGGTGGATTTTCCTCTTTTTTTTTGCTTGGTTGGGTCATAGTATAATTCCAAACCATGTTTGGGCACAAGTTGTGATAGGATCCAACCCGGTTTCACCGAAACGGGGAGTTCCCGGCCAATTAAATTCCATGATCTTCATTTTTTCAGTGATAGTGCATGCCTACGAAGCGGGTTACACTTGGGTACCATGTTTTGGACATTTCAGCATTCTGCCACGCTTTAATACACATGGTAGGGTCCATTTCAAGGGTTTGGAGGTATTCCGATGCTCCGAGGCCCTTCTTCCTTTGAACCCTGATCTGTCGGCCCAAAATCGTCTACCCCTCGATGTTCTTATGAAAGGGATAACCCGGTGGATTTTTCGCTTGGTTTGTGCTTGTTTGGGTTATAGTATAATTGCAAACCATGTTTGGGCACAATTGGTGACAAGATCCAACCCGGTTTCACCGAAACGGGGAATTCTTGCCCCCCTAATAATTAAATTCCAGAACACCTTCGGTTTTAGGTGACATCGCATGTATGTGAAGGGGTCACACTTGGGAACCAGGTTTTGGAAATTTCAGCATTCCACCACACTTTAATACACATTCCAGGGTCCATTGCAAGGTTTGGAGGTATTCCGATGCCTCGAAGAGTTTCTTCCTACAAAACCCTGATCCGTGGGCCTGGATCATCTACCCCCTAGATGTTGTTTTGAAAGGGGTAGCTCGGTGGATTTTCCTCTTGGTTTGTGCTTGGTTGGGTCATAGGATAATTCCAAACCATGTTTGGGCACAAGTTGTGACAAGATCCAACGCGGTTTCACCGAAACAGGGAGTTCCCGGCCAATTAAATTCTAGGATCTTCGTTTTTTTGGTGATAGTGCATGCCTACAAAGCGGATTACACTTGGGTACCATGTTTTGGACATTTCAGAATTCCACCACACTTTAATACACATGCTAGGGTCCATTGCAAGGGTTTGGAGGTATTCTGATGCCCCGAAGAGCTTCTTCCTACAAAACCCTGATTCGTGGGCCCCAGATTGTCTACCCCCTAGATGTTCTTATGAAAGGGGTAGCCCGGTGGATTTTTCTCTTGGTTTGTGCTTGGTTTGGTTATAGGATAATTCAAAACCATGTTTGGGAACAAGTTGTGACCAGATCCAACGCGCTTTCACCGAAACAGGGAGTTCCTGGCCCCCTAACAATTAAATTCCAGAACACCTTCGTTTTTAGGTACTAGTGCATGTCTGCGAAGAGGGTGACAATTGTGAACCTGGTTTTGGACATTTTCAAAATTCCACCACTCTTTAATACATATTCTAGGTTACATTACAAGGTATTGGATGTATTCTGATGCTCTGAAGCGATTCCTCCTACGAAACCCTGATTTGTGCGCCCTGGATCGTCTACCCCCTAGATGTTCTTATGAAAGGGGTAGAATGGTGGATTTTTCTCTTGGTATGTGCTTGGTTGGGTTATAGCATAATTACAAACCATGTTTGGGCACAATTTGTGACAAGATCCAACCCGGTTTCACCGAAACGGGAAGTTCCCCTCTAACAATTAAATTCCAGAACATCTTCGTATTTAGGTGATAGCGCATGTATGCAAAGAGGGTGACACTTGGGTACTAGGTTTTGGACAATTCAGCATTCCACGACACTCTAATACACATTCTAGGGGTGCATTGCAAGGTTTTGAGGTAATTCCATGCCCCAAAGCGCTTCTTCCTATAAAACCCTGATCTATGGGCCCAGATCGTCTACCCCCTAGTTGTTCTTTTGACACAGGTAGCTCAGTGGACTTTTCTATTGGTTTGTTCTTGGTTGGGTCATATGATAAATCAAAACCATGTGTGGGCACAAGTTGTGAAAATAACTATCCAGGTTTCACCGAAACAGGGACTTCCTGGCCCCCTAGCAGTTAAATTCCAGGATCTTCGTTTTTAGGTTATAACGCATGTCTATGAAGGGGGTGACACTTGGGTACCAGGTTTTGGACATTTCAGCATTCCACCACACTTTCATACACATTCTAGGGTCCATTGCAAGGGTTTGGAGGTATTCCGATGATCTGAGGTGCTTCTTCCTATGAAACCCTGATTTGTGGGCCCCAAATCGTCTACCGCCTAGATGTTCTTATGAAAGGGGTAGCCCGGTGGATTTTTCTCTTGGTTTGTGCTTGGTTGGGTTATAGTATAATTCTAAACCATGTTTGGTAATAAGTTGTGACAAGATCCAACCCGGTTTCACCGAAATAGGGAGTTCCCACGCCCTAACAATTAAATTCCAGAACACCTTCGTTTTTAGGTGACATGGCATGTCCGAGAAGGGGTCACACTTGGGAACCAGGTTTTGGACATTTCAACATTCCACCACATTTTAATACACATGCTAGGGTCCATTCCAAGGTTTGGAGGTATTCCGATGCTAGGGTCCATTGCAAGGTTTAGAGGTATTCTGATGCCCTGAAGAGCTTCTTCCTACAAAACCCTGATCCGTGGGCCTGGATCGTCTACCCCCCAGATGTTCTTATGAAAGGGGTAGCTTGGTGGATTTTTCTATTAGTTTGCGCTTGGTTGCATTATAGGATAATTCCAAACCATGTTTGGGAACAAGTTGTGACAAGATCCAACCCGGTTTCACCGAAACAGGGAGTACTCGGCCCCCTAATTAACATTTCAGTTTCAGGATCTTCGTTTTTTAGGTGATAGCGCATGTCTACGAAGGGGGTGAAACTTGGGTACCAGGTTTTGGACATTTTAGCATTCCACCATCGCACTTTAATACACATGCTAGTGTCCATTGCAAAGGTTTGTAGGTATTCTGATGCTCCGAAGAGCTTCTTCTAACGAAACCCTGATTTGTGGCCCCCGGATCGTCTACCCCCTAGATGTTATTATGAAAGGGGTAGCTCGGTGGATTTTTATCTTGGTTTGTGCTTGGTTGGGTTATAGGATAATTGCAAACCATGTTTGGGCACAATTTGTGACAAGATCCAACCCGGTTTCACCAAAACTGGGAGTCCTCCGCCCCCTAATAATTAAATTTCCAAAACACCTTCGTTTTTAGGTGACATCGCATGTCTGCGAAGGGGTCACACTTGGGAACCAGGTTTTGGACATTTCAGCATTCCACCGAACGTTAATACACATGCTAGGGTCCATTTCAAGGTTTCACTTCTAGGAAAACTCCTGTTTGTGGCGCACATGAAATGGCCGTCCGTGGCGCACTAGTAGTGCGCCACTAGCCTCGCGCTGCGGCTATCTCCTAGCCGTGGCGCACTGCCTGGTGTGCCACGGTTGTGTCGAGATAGGCGTAGCGCACCTGCTACTGCGCCACGGCTAGGAGGGCAGGTGTGCTACGGGTTGGATCTTCTGTGGGGCACGTTACAGTGTGCGACTAAGCTTCGGACGTGCGCTTTAGCTGTAGTGCGCCACAAAAGCTATGTCATGTGCGCCACAGGCGTTTTTTTGTTTTTCTTTTTAATTTCAGGTCTAGATGATATACAATACAGATTATATACAATATTACAAGCAGATATACACACAGATTCAAGATATACAATTATATATATAAATACATAATTTGCCAAACAAGATTGAAACAAATACATATAGATAAGTCTCATACATGAATACATAGTATAAGTTACATTCTTTCGATCAAGTTACAAAGTAGTTGGTGACATGCGAATACATGTGTCTCGAACAAGTTAGAGCTCGGAAGCTCGCCTAGACATCTAAACTAGCTAGACACAAACGCGGGTTAACAACCAAAGACGATAAGCATGATCACCGCGACGAAGGTGTAGGTCTTCATCCAGTTCCTCGTCCTAACTCCCGTAGATAGCACGTGTATCTAGCTTCCGCGTCTGCCATAGTGTTGTACCCTTTGTAGCTATTTCCGCTGAAACGGTGCACCTGTCTCCGGCAGTCTTCCCAATCATTGTAGACTCCGGGAACCCGTCCCTTGTACACGACGTACCACGTCATCTACAAGTTGACAATAATAATTAACCGGTGATTGAAAAAAACATGTATAATTAAAGTCTCATATGAAGATACACTTATAGAAAGTACTTCCAACTCAAAAAGACCAAAGTAACTCAAAAATCATGCCTCATATATAACTAGGTTGTTGGACACAGGAATATGCTACGATGGAACTGTACGCCAAGTAGGATGCACAACACCTGGACTTGTGCATAGCACAAGGCGTATAATCCCGTCGCAGCACATTCACATATATAGTGTGCCACGACATTTCAATCATCGGTATTCTCAAAAAAAGACCAAAGTAACTCAAAAAGCACGCCTCGTATATAATTAGCTAGGTTGTTGGACACAGTAATATTCTACGATGGAACTGTAAGCCAAGTAGGATGCACAACATCTGGACTTGTGCATAACACAAGGCTTACAATCCCATCACAGCACATTCACATATATAGTGTGCCACAACATTTCAATCATTGCCATTATTCTCGAAAAATACCAAAGTAACTCGAAAAGAATGCCTCATATATATATATATATATACATAGGTCGTTGGACACAGGAATATGCTACGACGGAACAGTTAGCCAAGTAGGATGCACAACACCTAGACTTGTGCATATCACAAGGCTAACTATCCCGTCGTAGCACATTCACATATATAGTGTTCCATGACATTTCAATCATCGGTATTACTCTCGAAAAATACCAAAGTAACTTAAAAAGAATGCCTCATATATAAATACATAGGTCGTTGGACACAGGAATATGCTACGATGGAACTGTGAGCCAAGTAGGATGCACAAGACCTGGACTTGTGCATATCACAAGGCTCACAATCCCATCGTAGCACATTCAGATATATATTGTGCCACGACATTTCAATCATTGGCATTATTCTTGAAAAAGACCAAAGTAAATCAAAAAGTATGCCTCATATATATACATAGGTTGTTGGACACAGGAATATTCTACGACGGAACCATGAGCCAAGTAGGATGCACAAGACCTGGACTTGTGCATATCACAAGGATCACAATCCCGTCGTAGCACATTCACATATATAGTGTGCCATGAAATTTCAATCATCGGCATTATTCTTGAAAAAAGACTAATAAAGTAAGGAAAAAAAGGACCAAAGTGAGCAAAGGACCAAAGAGTAAGCAAAAAAAACCAAGCATTGATTGATATATAATAATAATAAGCAAAAGAAGTAAGCGATGATTCATAAACCTAATAAGATAAGTAGTAGCATGTACACTTGTCCACACACACAAAGGTCACCTATAGTATGGAAATACAACTAGGCCAACATCAAGCCTTCTGGCTCGGCTTAGGGGACGGGAGGACGCCTTGTCTCGTCATGAACTTCCTATAGTCACCCTGCAGCTCTAGGCGATCTTATATCACGGTTATTCAGGATATTTCCTCTATAGAAGATCCCCCCGAAGTCATGTCATCACGAAAGATGATTGCCCCAAACTGCTGCTGGATGCAATACATCTCTTGTCTAATATCTGAATCACTGATCTTGGCCTTTGCTTCGGCCCACTGTTTGAGATGATCTGGCAGCGTAGAACTCTGCTGGTCTAGTAGGAACGACCTCATGTGATGGAGTGCGTAGTAGGCTTCCTTCTTACTGCTTTTCAGCTGCTTCACGCAGGGGAACTCCGTTACGTGGTTGAAGACGTGCCTGCCAAACTTGACCTTCGTACGCACGAGGTGGTGCCTTCCGTCGAGGCATAGCCAGTGAGAGCATCATCCAGAACTTCCTTGATCTTGTCGTAGATTTTCTTGTTTTCTAGACTCCCCGAGTCGAAATACGTGGCGTGCGAATGCTTCGGCGACAAGGAGATGAGCGTGCAGTGTTCATCTTTGCACAAAAAATTCAAATGGAATGTGTTGGAAAAAGAATGATGATAATCTAATAAAGCCAATCGACGGTGGCGAGTGAATAACGACTTACTCGGGAAAGTAAGGCACGAGAATGTATTCCTTTCTCTTGTTCGCCATGAAGATTCTTTTTAGGTACAAGGCCACGATACGCCGTTCAGCGGGGGAACCCAAGCAGCCGTCACGCATGTAGTAGGGGTCCACTATAGAGATATTCGTTGTGTTCTCTCTAATGATCTGCATGGCCAGGCTGAGAGAAAATAGGCGGACCATGGTATAGTGCAGCGGGTATAGGTGGAACATATTGAAGATGTCATCAAACCGCAGGAAAAATAGATCCGCAGGGGCATTGTCGACGAAGCCCAAGCCTGGTGGCACCTTAACCACGAATACTGGGTGCGAGGGATCTTTTTCGCCAGAAGGCATCTCTCTATCGCCAGCACGCCGTCATGCACACTTTGTAGTTCCAAACTGGAAATACTCCGCAAATTCTTAGGTAGCATGGGCCCACCCACCACATGAATCCTCCACATAATACCCTCGGGTCTTGGTGTCCTGTCCTGAAACCTGATCGGATTCGCAGTTGACGCCACCGGCTAGCTCGAGCTGCTAGATTTTCTTTTCTTGCCATTTTTTCCTTTTGGAGAGCGGGCATGCACCGCAATCTGAGCACCGGCCGCCCTATGTAGTGTGTCAGAGCTTAGAATAAAGGGTCGGTTGGTTGTATGAGCTGGCTCTGTAAAGGCGCAAGCTGGAGGCGTCCACTGAGAACCAAACAGATGCTTGGTGATAGTGGGTTTCTCTGTGGGGCCACCAGCTAGGTCTTCGTTGCTAAACTGAGTGTTGAAGAAGTGATCATTCTAGTCTTCGTCGTCCTCGGCCGGATCCTGCGCCATGTGCATATCATCAACATGATCATCCGACCCACCACGTGGAGGTGACGACGAGGGCGGTAAGGGGGCCTTGCCACCGCTTGTCGCTGGCATGCCGGGCAGTGTTGTTGTCTGTGGCGTGATGGCCCCTGCCGTCCCCAAACGGATCATGCTGTTTGTCCATTGCAAGAATAAGCCGAAGCAACTTCTGAGGACAGCCCGCTCTTCTTCATCTGCTCCTGGGGGTTGAATGGGAGGTTCCAGGTCGTCGCAGCCCCTTAGCACCCGACTAATTTTAACCCTGTGCATGCTATCTGGCATCGGCCTTGAGTGGAACGTGTGCTGCAAGGGTTGAACGATGGTACCCTTGGCAACATCCCTCAGCTCGTTGTTCCTGTTACATAAGAGAATGCAAGGAATATCCGTCTGTGGAAAACATGTACGGCGTTGTCAGAGATGCCATAAGAGTAATAGATGGTGTGAAAGGCGGTAAAGAAATTTTTTTACCTTGATGGCGTCGAGATCGGCTAATGTCGAGGCACCGCATACGACGACGGGCGTGCAAGAGACAAAGGGGCTGCCTGATGGAGCGGTGCTGGCCGCCGGTGTATTCTCCCTACCGGGTGCTTGGAGCTCCGGTGCCGCCGCGACGATGGCAAGGGTGCCAACAACATGTCCGGTGCCGTGGTGATGGCAGGGGGAGTCACCAACACTTGCGGCGCCGCGGAGCTAGCGGGCGGAGTCACGAACACATAGTTCTCCTGATTCGTCGGTGCCGTGTTGTTCGAGTGGCTGCTGACCATGCTTCGAATCGGGCACGGCCCTACTCGACCACCCGCACTCTAGTTCGCTATTGACTCCACCAAGGTAGGCAGGAAGGACGTGAGGGTGATTGCCATGTTGTCTTGGATGATCTGCGGGATCCGCGCCACTTGTTCCTTAAGTTCCTGAACCTCGCGGTTTTCCTCCTCGCTCCTTCCTGACGGCGCCACACGCGTCCTCGGCGGTGGACCAAAATGATCCACCCAATTCTTACCCTCGAGGCCGGCCAGACAGCCAGCCGATGACGGCTTCTTCGTAACCGACTCTATTTTCTTGGCCCGGTACATCGCCCTGTTAAAAGGGTTATCCCACCGGGTGGCCACCGTCGACCCCTGGGATGAGGAACCCTGGATCCATGACTAGGAACAATTTCCTCCTCCTGCAGAAGAAGTAACAGTGAACCGTTTAGAAACTAGACTTCATCGATTAGAATGCAATCGAGTTGATCCGCGGTAATTAGATTACTTACCACAATTTCCTCGAATTCCTTCACCGCATGATCCGCGGTGAGTTGTTTGGTTTTTGGGTCCACATGGTAACAGGCCCTGATGAAGTTTCGAACCTGCCCGGTTTCAAATGTCGCAAAAGGGTTTTCTATCCCCTTAGATCTATACTCTTCGTCCTCCTTATTCCATTTGTTCTCCGCGGTTCTGTATCCACCAGATCAGAGATGGTGATGACCTATAGTCATCACCTGCAGCACCTTTCCCCGATTACTATTGTCCAGGGCTCTTTCGGATTCACACCTCTCCTTTAACTCCCGGAACTGATCTTCGGTGATCTGCGGGTCAATCTTCTGGATCTCCTTGATACTTTTGCCTTCTTTATAGATCTTCTTCTTTAACCGGGTTCTCCAGCTGGCCAGGGCGGTGCTCATCTTTGTGAGGGCGGATTTGTTTACTTCGTTCCCATGATAATTTGTGTTCCGATACTCAGCGGGGAACTTGTATCTTGTGTGCAGCTTCTCAAAGAGGAGTGTGCGCAAGTGGCCATTATCTTTATGCCGGAGATTCTCGGTGTTGATCGAGATGGTTGTCTGGGTGATCGCCGCCACTTTCCCACCGTACCCTCTGACGACAAGGTCGGGCTCCAAAGGAACCAATGTTAGGCTCACTTCGGTAATTTCCTCCCTGACGGTGCCGACCGTGTTCGGGTGACGTTCCTTCAGCTTCTTCTTCTTAGGAGGATTGGTACCACTCCATGTGCCCTCGCCGCTATTAGTGGTTTCATCACCCGCCATTCCTTCGGCTTCTTCCTCCGTGTCTTCCATATCATCATCCTCGCTCTCCGAAGGATGGTATTCTTCATCGTCTTCTAGCCACTGGGCCGCCTCCCAGAATGTCAATTGTTTATTCAGAGGTCTGAGTTCTCCTTCAGTGCTGATGCGCTTAGAACATCCAGCCTCGTCGTTGTCACACATCTTTGCACTAATAATAAACAAATAATTGGTTAAATGCACGGAAAAATCCGGCATGACCTTTGCTAATTTTCTTAAACTAGGAGTGCCCGATTTCTGCCGAAACGGAAGTAAATGAACATTCTGGCAAAAATCAGGACTCATTTCATACAAGAACCTGCATACACGACATAATAAAGTGCTTCATACAAGCACAAGCATAGCCAACACACCCAATACATTACCAGCACATTACCACCACAACAAGCACAAGATCATTACTAGGTATATATAAATAAATGGCCAGATCCAACAACACATATAGTAGTGGCAGCCAGCAGCACATACTGCTAGAAAAATATGTAATGTGTTGATTTGTACATTTTGTTCCTTTTTCAGTCATCAAAACAAATGAAATCTATGGTGCACTGAACTAGTAGTTGCTATTGTGGAGTTGGCACTTAGACGATGCACCAAGTAACCAAAACAGTAGCTGTCATTTCCAGATTTAAAGCTGGATCAAAATAGTGCAAAAACAGTAGCTCCAGATTTTACTTTGCAAAAGCAGTAGCTCCAGATAGTTCTCTAGCATCTAGTAGTCAGAAGCTAGCATCTAAATAAGATTTGCATTTAATTAGTAATGTACAGGTATAGAAGTGGTCAAGCTAGCATCTAGTAGTCAGAAGCTAGCATCTAGTAGTCAGTTGCTAGCATCTAAATAAGCTTTGCAAAAGATACATTCTACATACTCTGCACCACAAAATTCAGTAAGACATTTAATTAGTGAACGATTCCTAGCCAACAATCTAGGGGTCATATATAATTTTACTGTCATTTGATAGATAAAATTCAGTAAGACATATTACTGCACCACAAAAGTAACCCAGGAAAGAGAAGCCACTAAAACAACTCATCCATCTAGTAATCATCTTCCTAAACACATTAGGAATCATTTATTTAAGACATCTAATACAGGCTAGGTTCACAAGTAACAGGTCCATATCATCTATCTAGGCCCAGGACTAAAAATCATATAAGATATCCATTAGTATTTAAGCAAATTATAAAATCATAAAGCCACCATGTATATCAGACATCATTCCTAATAACCACACTATGGTTATTATTTGTTTGTAATTTTCTGTGGGGTTTCAAGATGCACCATGGACAAGTCGAATTAAGTTCAGGAACAAGCTACTGCTACAACACTAACACTAGAGTTTTCTGAACACTAACACTAGCAAGCTACTTCCCTAATCCATGGCCTCCTTTGAACCCTAATCCATGGCCTAATCCAGGAACCCTAATCCACGGCCTCCTCCTCTATCTTGCAAGCTAATATCTTGCAAGCTACTGCCCAAGAATGGATGCAAAGAGAGGGGAGAGAGGGAGAGAGGGGAGGGGCGAGGCTCACCTCTGAGACGAGGACGACGGCGGGCTCCTCCACGGCCTCCTCCTCCTCGAGCGATGGTGCGCGTGCGGGCGGGCTCCTCCACGGACTGCGCAGTGGCTTCCTCCTCCTCGAACGTGCGGCGGAGGCCTCCTCCTCCTCGATGGATCGACACCGACTACGGCCTCCTCTTCCATGGAACGAGCGCATGGGCGAAGCAGCCTCCTCCTCCTCCGGGCGTGGCTGGTGAGGCGCGCGTCGATGCAGATGGAATGCAGCGGCGGTGGCGTCGATGCGGATGGGACGCGGCGGCGGTGGCGCGTCTATGGGGATGGCTTCGTCTGTTTCTGAGGATGATGGAGAGGGCTAGGGACGACGTGGCGAGTTGACTAGTACTACTCACTTAGGTGTAGCGCACCCTGGCCAAGTGCGCTACGGATAACCGTAGCGCACTTGGCCAGGGTGCGCTACGCCTAAGTGGGTAGGACTAGTCAGATAAGAGGGTTGCGACCCCCATAGTTAACACTAGCACTGCCTTAGAGCATCTCCACTCGTTCGCCGAACCCAGGACGAAATCCGGACCAAACTTTGGCCGGACGACGCAAGTTTCGGCCTGGGTACCACCAGTTTCCCACTCGTGTACCCAGGCCGAGTTCCCGGGCCGCCCGTTTCCGCTCAAATTCGGCTCAAGTTCGTCCAGATTTCGGCATAGTTCGTCATGCAATGAATACAAAACATTTTATGACCAAAGTTCGGCGAAATTTTAAACAGAGTTCGGCGTAAATGTAAACATAGTTTGGCCTGCAATAAAAGTACAACATATTTCGGCCAAGTTCGGCTAGTTCATGCTCGACATCTACGTCGTGTTGCCCCTGCGTATCCATAGGTGCTCGACAAGATCATCCTGTAGCTGTTGATGCATCGCCCGATCTCGGATCTCCTGACGCATTACGATGAATGCATCCCATGTTGGAGGCACCTGATGATCAGCCTCGGCAAGAGGACCCTATCTGTAGTATGGCTCGTCCTCCTCGAGCAAACTCATTGGATCCTTCCTCTCATCCTCCATGATCATGTTGTGCAAGGTCACACAACAGTTCATCACTTCCCACATCTGATATTTCGACCAGGTCATAGCAGGGAACTGGACAACTGCAAACCTCTGCTGGAGCACACCAAATGCCCGCTCCACGTCCTTCCTACAAGCTTCCTGATCCTTGGCAAAGTGAGAATGCTTGGGGAGCATTGGGCTTGAGATAGTCTTCACAAATGTTGTCCATCTTGGATAGATGCCATCTTCTAGATAGTATCCCTTGTTGTAGTGGTGCCCACCGATCTCAAATTCCACAGGGGGAGCATGACCCTCAACAAGCTTGGAAAAGACAGTTGAGGATTTGAGGATGTTGATGTCGTTGTTCGATCCTTCCATTCCAAATAAAGAGTGCCAGATCCAAAGATCATGTGTAGCAACTACCTCAAGTATCACAGTGCATCCTCCTTTGTGGCCTTTGTACATTCCTTGCCATTCAAATGGACAGTTCTTCCACTCCCAATGCATGCAATCTATGCTTCCAAGCATACCAGGAAATCCTCTACTTTCATTGACTGCGAGGATCCAAGCAGTGTCTTCAACAGTGGGTGATCTCAAGTACAGTTCCCCGAACACTGCAATCACTGCCCTGCAGAACCTGTATAAGCAATCAAGGTCGATGGACTCGGCGATGCGGAGATAGTCATCGGCACTGTCAATCGGCGCTCCATATGCAAGCAACCTCATCGCCACGGTGCACTTCTGAAGCGAGGAAAACCCAACCAAGCCGGTGCAGTCCTTCTTGCAAAGGAAATATGGGTCGAACTCCCGGATGGCATGCACGATCTTGAGGAAGAGCTTCCGGCTCATCCTGAAACAACGACGAAACACGTCCTCTCCATGGAGTGGCTGGTCGGCGAAGTAGTCGGCGTACAACATGCAGTAGCCCTCTATCCTTTGTCTCACCTTGCACTTCCGGCGACCTGGCACCGAACCATCGTGCTTCAGCTTCGCCATCTGCATGTACATCTAGGCCAGTATGCGAGGATCTGCAAGTGCTATTCACCTTCGGCGACCTCGGCGCTCTCCTCCTCTAGGAGTACGGCGAGCATCTCCTCGTCGTCGGAGTCCATGGCGAGTATCTCATCCTCGTTGGAGTCAACGGCGAGCATCTCCTCGTTGTCGGAGTCCATGGCCGAATCTGGCCAAATGCCGAACACTTGGTGGGCGTGCTGGTGGGATCACTTAGAGAAGCAGAGTTACAGCGAGGCTAGGTCGGCGAGATCGGCGGCGAGGAAGGCATGGTTGCGGGCGGAAACTACGGAAAGCGTAGCTAGAGGCATGGGCATGCCTCGGCACGCAGGAGCTCCGCTGGCGAAGTCATGGCGACAGGGGACGCTGGGAGCTCTTCGAGGCAGTCTGGGCGAGTGGAGTGGGTGGGAATGGGAATGTCTCACTGAAAGAGCTGGCCCACGCCCTTTTTTGCGGCGTCCGGCGTCCCCAGGGCGTACCCGAGAACCTGAGTTTGGCCTGGGTAGGCCGCACCAAAACACGCCGAAATCCGGCCGAAAACAGGTCCCTGGGAACGCGACTGGGCCGATTTTTGGTGTCCGGACCGAATTTCGGCGTCCTGGGTAGGCGAGTGGAGATGCTCTTATCCCACTGGTTCCGGCCACTCCTCTATTCTAAACCTATGAGCACCCAGGTTCGAATCCTGGTGCCCACCTTTTTATTTTTATTTTAAAAATACTTCTAAATGTTCCAAAAAATGCCCAAAAGTGGTGATATATGCCATAAAAGTTTTGTTTTGTTTTGTTTTTAAAATACTTTTAAATATTCCAAAAATCACAAAAAGTGATAATATATGTCATAAAAGTGGTAAAATTTGATTCAAATATGTCATAATAATTTGTCCATGATACAAATATGTCATAATAATTTGTCCATGAATATTACAATCTTTTTCGACCACGCGGTTTACAATATTTTTTGAGCTAGCGTTTTACAATCTTTTTTCCCTTTTTTGTCGCGGTTGAATAATTTAGCCCCGGCACTTTAATGTTTCTTCTTTTGAATGGTCTACCTTTTTTGGGTAGGTTGTCTTTTTTCTTCTTGTGATGTACGTTGATGCATCGTAGTCGTCGTCATCTTCAATCTTTGGATCGCCGTACTGGTCGAAGTCCTACTCGTTGGCGACTCCATCCATTCCGATGATGTTTCTTTTTCCTCTCCTCACGACAACACGGCTAGGCTTTGTCGGGTCGGTAATGAAAAAACATTGGTCCACTTTGGTAGCTAGTACCCACAGTTCATTTTTCACGGCCACGTTCGCACCGACGGCCTTGGATTTGGCTGCTTCGGGTATAACCATGGTTATGAAATACCGGTCTTCTCTTTCGACGCTCTTTTCCCATCTGACACGGAACATCGACATCTTTTCTCCACAGTAATCGAGCTCCCAGATCTCCTTGATCCTTCCGTAGAATCTTTCCTTCACGTTGTCATCGGTGTAGAATTCGGACGTTACGCCTGAGTTCTGATAATCACACTTGTTGTCCTTTTCATGCGTGTAGAATGTCTAGAATTTGATATCATACGCCTGATAGGTCACTAGGTTTTGCATCGGTCCCTGCGACAAGGTGAATATGATCTTTTCCGTGTCAGAAGAATGCGATCGCGGGGGATTATCAAGGAGTGTCTGCCTAAACCAACGCGTGAAATCTGAGTTGTGCTCTTTGATTATTTCTCCCTGCGTCCTCTGTATGCCCCGGTCACTGTACTCCTTCTCGATTAACCTTTTGTGCTTTTGTACCCAAGGATCGACCAGTTCTAAATGTTTTAGCATGACGAGGTTTGCTCGATCAAAGTCTGCGCGTCGAAAATCAAAGTCTGCATGCAGTATGCGACGACCCTCTCGGTGACCAGATCCGTCGAGCTTGCCAAGGTGCCTGTTGAAGGGAAGACCGAAAGGGTTCTCGATGTCTAGATAATTCGTGCAGAAAGAGATGCACTCTTCGGCTAGAAAGCCCTTGGCTATGCTTCCATCTGGACGGGACCTGTTGCGAACGTATCCTTTGATGTGTTCGTTCATCCTTTCGAACGCCATCATGTTGCGGAGGAACAACGGCCCGAGTTGGACGATGTCCTCCACGACATGGACCAGCATATGCAACATAATGTCGAAGAATGCGGGCGGGAAGTAGACCTCAAGCTCGCATAGTATCACCAAGATCTCCTCCTCTAGCCTCCCGAGCTGATTCACGCCAATCGACTTCCTAGAGATGACGTCGAAAAACTTGCAGAGGCCAAATAACGTTTCACGGACGTGCTCGTCCATTATCCCTCTTAGTGCAACCGGAAGTACCTGCGTCATTAGCACGGCAGAGTCATGAGACTTCATGCCACTGAACCTCTGCTTCTCCTCGTCTAGGTATCTGCTTATCTTGCCCGCGTAGCCATAAGAAAATTTGACTCCTAAAAGGCACTTGAAAAACTGTTTGATCTCATCATGGCTTAGAGTGAAGCAAGAAGGAGGGCAGTAATATTCGTTCTTCTTGAACTTTTTACCCTTCCGACGACCTTGTGTCGTCTCCGACTCATGATCATCGTCATCTTCCTGATCATCAGGAGTAGTGCGTCCTCTGTGAAGCTCCTTCCGGATACCCATGAATATCAGGTCGTGCCTTGCTTTTGGACCATCTTTCGTCCTAACTGGCATGTTGATTATGGTGGCGACCAGAATCTCGCACACGTTTTTCGTTATATGCATGATGTCAAGGCTATGAGGCGTGCGGAGAAACTTCCAGTATGGCAACTCACAGAAAATAGACCTTGTTTTCCATACCTTCGTTAGCGGCTTGTCTTGCTGCCTCTTTCGCTTCTTTCCAGGCTTAGGACAATCTTTCTAGTTTTTCAGCAACTCTTCCACTTCTTCGCTGCTCCTCCGCTCTGGGATTCCTCGGGTCTTGGATTTGCCATCGAACAGGTCTCCACGTTTTCTTCATGGATCATTCTTGCCGAGCCACCTCCGATGCGCCATGAACACGGTTTTTGAAGACCCTGGATCTTTCTCTAGTTGGAGATAGCTTGTGTTATCCATGCACCTAACGCATGCGTAGAATCCTTGGATAACCTGCCCCGAGATATACCCGCAACGTGGATAGTCTTGCACCATAGTGACCAACGCGGCTCTCATAGTGAAATAATCTTTTGCGATGGCGTCGTAAGTATTGGCTCCAGATTCCCATAACGTGGCTAGCTCCTCTTTCAACAGCCCGAGATACAGATTGATGTTGGTACCAGGTTGTTTCGGCCCTTGAATTAGCATACTCATTTGTATGTACTTCTTCTTCGTGCACAACCATGGAGGGAGGTTGTACATCCATACAAACACGGGCCAAGTGCTGTGCGTGCTGCTCTGGCTACTGAACGGATTGAGGCCATCGGTGCTCGCACAAAGCCTGATGTTCCTCGAATCTCCACCAAATTCTGGGAATTCGAGGTCCAATGCTTTCCACTGGCTAGAATCTGAAGGGTGCGTCAGCAGCTCCTCCTTTTCGGGATCATCGTCATCTCCTGGCTTCTTCCTTTCCGCATGCCATCGCATGAGCTTCGCTTCCTTAGGGTCCGCGAAATAGCGCTACAGACAAGGAGTGATAGGAAAGTACCATACCACTTTTCTAGGTGCTTTCTTCCCTTTCTTGTATTGACTCATGCCGCACATCGAACATGTCGTTTTCTCCGCGTCCTCGCCCCGATAAATGATGCAATTGTTGATTCATACGTGATATCTAACATGTGGTAGATCGAGAGGACATACGATTTTCTTGGCGTCCTCGATACTAGTTGGACACGTGTTCCCCTCCGGGAGACGATCGTGCCAGAATGCCATCATATCGTTGAAGCTTGCGTCGCTCAATTTGTGTTTTGCCTTCATCTCCATAGCCTTGAGCGTTACATTCAACCGGGTATCATCGGGCCTGCATCCTTCATACAATGGAGTAACCACGTCTTTCTCAAGTTGCGCAAGCTTGGCTTTCTCTCTAGCGGCAGCCCTGGCGTTACTCGTCTGCTTGAGAAGCAGGTCTTGCACATAAGGGTCCCGCACCCAGCCTGACGTTGTTCCATCATCATCTACTCCTCCGGCATCTAGATCATCATCATCCCGGTCTGCTTCCGCACCTTCACCATCTCCAGGAGACTCTTCATCATCTCGCCCGTTCTCACTGTGATGATCATCGTCATGTTGCCCACCTTCACTGTCTCCATCGTCTTTGTCATCGCTTATCCAACGAGTGTATCCATCCATGAAACCATGGCAGAGCAGGTGCGCCTGCAGATTCCCGGAATCTGGGTCGATCAACTAGTTGAGTTTGCATCTTCTGCACGGACATCTTATCTCCGTCTTGTTATTTCGTATCATGTCGGCCGTCGCACATTCAAAAATCTAGACACAATGCCTTCGCTCATTATGAGCACCATTTTTGCCTACACAGTGTACACGGTACTATTAGAAGTCTATTAGAACCACATAATCAATGCATGCATTGGTCGATAGAAAATTTCGGCATGACCTATCCTAAAATAAGGACCTTTGCGAAATGCCAAAGTCTTGCCAAAATGGAAATGAATCAAGATTTTGGCAAAACAAATGGCAACTTGTTCACACACAAACACAAGAGAGAGAGACCGATCCATACACACAATAACATATCATTATCCTCTCCATACTCACATGCATGAGCATCATCGATACTCTCAATATACACACACATGACCATCGATCCTCCCCATACACACATCATGAGCATCGATCATCTACATACATATGAGAATATCATCCATATACACATGAACACATCCTTACATGGACAACTTACCGAGATGAGAGACCGATCGCGAGCAGATGGAAATGAGAGGTGCGCGCGAGACCGGAGAAGGATATGAGAGACCGGAGAGCTTCCTCTATTACGTACTTCACATCCATGGAAAGTTCTACATGCTAAAAATGGTGAATGAGTGGACAAATTGAGGTGGGAAGGAGAAGGATCCCTACTAGATCTAAGGAGGAAGAAGAAGGGGAAAGTGAAGTGTGGGGTGGTGGATGATCACACATGTGCACAAAGTGGAGCTTCCAAAAAAATACTGGTCGACACATCCGTGTCGCATATGGCCCTAGTGCGCCACAGGGAATAATCACAACCGTGGTGCACATGCCAGAGTGCGCCACGGATGTGTCTGCCCATTTACAGAACAGAGGGGCCTTCACTTAGGCGTAGAGCACCACCTGCATGTGCGCCACGGTTAACCATAACAACTGTAGCGCACCTCCCCCATGTGTGCTATGGGTATGCGGCATGCGGCCAGCAGGGCCCTGGCCCACACATATCTGTGGTGCACTATGACCATGTGCGCCATGGTTGTTCTAGTTACTTGTAGGGCACTGCCCATAGGTGAGCCACGCCTGTTTTAGCCGTGGGGCACTTCAACCATGTGAGCCACGGATGTGCTGATTACCTATAGCCATTTTCCTAGTAGTGTTTGGAGGTATTCCGATGCCCCGAAGAGCTTCTTCCTACAAAACCCCGATCCGTGGGCCTAGATCGTCTATCCCCTAGATGATCTTATGAAAGGGGTAGCCCGGTGGATTTTCCTCTTGGTTTGTGCTTGGTTGGGTCATAGGATAATTTCAAACCATGTTTGGGCACAAGTTGTGACAGTATCCAACCCAGTTTCACCAAAACGGGGAGTTCACGGCCAATTAAATTTCAGGATCTTCATTTTTTCAGTGATAGTGCATTCCTACGAAGCGGGTTAAACTTGGGTACCATGTTTTGGACATTTCATCATTCCACCACACTTTAATACACATGGTAGGGTCCATATCAAGGGTTTGGAGGTATTCCGATGCTCTGAGGCGCTTCTTCCTATGAAACCCTGATTTGTGGGCCCAGAATTGTCTACCCCTCAATGTTCTTATGAAAGGGATATCCCGGTGGATTTTTCACTTGGTTTGTGTTTGGTTGGGTTATAGGATAATTGCAAACCATGTTTGGGCACAATTTGTGACAAGATCCAACCCGATTTCACCGAAACGGGGAGTTCCCGGCTAGCTAATAAATGAATTCTAGAACAGCTTCGTTTTTAGGTGACATCGCATGTATGATAAGGGGTCACACATGGGAAACAAATTTTGGACATTTCAACATTCCACCACACTTTAATACACATGCTAGGGTCCATTGCAAGGTTTTGAGGTATTCCGATGTCACGAAGAGCTTCTTCCTACAAAACCCTGATCCGTGGGCCTAGATCGTCTACCCCCCTAGATGTTCTTATGAAAGGGATATAATGGTGGATTTTTATCTTGGTTGCATTATAGGATAATTCCAAACCATGTTTGGGCACAAGTTGTGACAAGATCCAACCCGGTTTCACCGAAACGGGGAGTTCTCGGCCCCCTAATTAACAATTCAGTTTCGGGATCTTCGTTTTTAGGTGATAGTGCATGTCTACGAAGGGGGTGAACCTTGGGTACCAGGTTTTGGACATTTCAGCATTCCATCACCGCACTTTAATACACATTCTAGGGTCCATTGCAAAGGTTTGTAGGTATTTCAATACTCCGAAGAGCTTCTTCTAACGAGACCCTGATTTGTGGGCCCCGGATAGTCTACCCCCTAGATGTTCTTCTGATAGGGGTAGGCCGGTGGATTTTCCTGCAGGTTTGTGCTTGGTTGGGTCATAGGATAATTCTAAACCATGTTTGGGCACAAGTTGTGACAAGATCCAACCCGATTTCACCGAAACGGGGAGTTCCCGGCCAATTAAATTCCAGGATCTTTTTTTTCTATGATAGTGCATGCCTATGAGGCAGATTACACTTGGGTACCATGTTTTGGACATCTCAACATTCCACCACACTTTAATACACATGAAAGGTTCCATTGCAAGGGTTTGGACGTATTCCAACGCTTCGAGGGGCTTCTTCCTATGAAACCCTGATCTATGGGCCCAGAATCGTCTACGACCTAGATGTTATTATGAAAGTGGTAGCCCAGTGGATTTTTTCTCTTGTTTTGTGCTTGGTTGGGTTATAGGATAATTGCAAACCATGTTTGGGCACAATTTGGGACAAGATCCAACCCAGTTTCACCAAAACTGGGAGTTCTTGCCCCCCTAATAATTAAATTTCCAGAACACCTTCGTTTTTAGGTGACATCGCATGTCTGCGAAGCGGTCACACTTGGGAACCAGGTTTTGGACATTTCAGCATTCCACCGAACGTTAATACATATGCTAGTGTCCATTTCAAGTTTTGGAGGTATTCTGATGCCTGGAAGATCTTCTTCCTACAAAACCCTGATCTGTGGGCCTGGATCGTCTACCCCCCTAGATGTTCTTATGAAAGGGGTAGCCTGGTGGATTTTCCTCTTGGTTTGTGCTTGGTTGGGTCATAGGTTAATTCCAAACCATGTTTGGGCACAAGTTGTGACAACATCCAACCTGGTTGCACCGAAACGGGGAGTTCCTGGCCAATTAAATTCTAGGATCTTCATTTTTTTCAGTGATAGTGCATTCCTACGAAGAGGGTTACACTTGGGTACCATGTTTTAGACATTTCAGCATTCCACCAAACTTTAATACACATGGTAGGGTCCAGTGCAAGGGTTTGGAGGTATTTCGATGCTTCGAGGCGCTTCTTCCTATGAAACCCTAATATGTGGCCCAAGAATCGTCTACCCCTCGATGTTCTTATGAAAGGGATATCCCGGTGGATTTTTCACTTGGTTTGTGCTTGGTTGGGTTATAGTATAATTGCAAACCATGTTTGGTCACAATTTGTGACAAGATCCAACCCGGTTTGACCAAAACGGGGAATTTCCGCCCCCTAATAATTAAATTCCAGAACACCTTCGTTTTTATGTGACATCGCATGTCTGCGAAGGGGTCACACTTGGGAACTAGGTTTTCGACATTTCATCATTCCACCACACATTAATACACATGCTAGGGTCCATTGCAAGGTTTGGAGGTATTCCGATGACCCGAAGAGTTTCTTCCTACCAAACCCTGATCCGTGGGCCTGTATCGTCTACCCCCTAGATGATCTTTTGAAAGGGGTAGCCCGGTGGACTTTCCTCTTGGTTTGTGGTTGGTTTGGTCATAGGATAATTCCAAACCATGTTTGGGCACATGTTGTGACAAGATCCAACCCGGTTTCACCGAAACGGGGAGTTCCCGGCCAATTAAATTCCAGGATCTTCGTTTTTTTGGTGATAGTGCATGCCTACGAAGCGGATTACACTTGGGTACCATGTTTTGGACATTTCAGCATTCCACCACACTTTAATACACATGCTAGGGTCCATTGCAAGGGTTTGGAGGAATTCCAATGTCCCGAGGCGCTTCTTCCTATGAAACCCTGATCTGTGGGCCCAGAATCGTCTACCCCCTAGATGTTGTTATGAAAGGGATAGCCCGGTGGATTTTTCACTTTCTTTGTGTTTGGTTGGGTTACAGGATAATTTCAAACCATTTTGGGGCACAATTTGTGACAAGATCCAACCCGATTTCACCGAAACGGGGAGTTCCCGGCCCCCTAATAATTAAATTCCAGGACACCTTCATTTTTAGGTGACATCGCATGTCTGAGAAGGGGTCACACTTGGGAAACAGATTTTGGACATTTCAACATTCCACCATACTTTAATACACATGCTAGGGTCCAGTGCAAGGTTTGGAGGTATTTCGACGTCCCGAAGAGCTTCTTCCTACAAAACCCTGATCCGTGGGCCTGGAACGTCTACCCCCTAGATGTTCTTATGAAAGGGATATAACAGTGTATTTTTCTCTTGGTTTGTCCTTGGTTACGTTATAGGATAATTTCAAACCATGTTTTGGCACAAGTTGTGAGAAGATCCAACCCGGTTTCACCGAAACGTGGAGTTCTCGGCCCCCTAATTAACAATTCAGTTTCGGGATCTTGTTTTTTAAGGTGATAACGCATGTCTACGAAGGGGGTGAAACTTGGGGACCAGGTTTTGGACATTTCAGCATTCCACCAACGCACTTTAATACACATACTAGGGTCCATTGCAAAGGTTTGTAGATATTCTGATGCTCCGAAGAGCTTCTTCTAACGAGACCCTGATTTGTGGGCCCCGGATAGTCTACCCCCTAGATGTTCTTCTGATAGGGGTAGCCCGATGGATTTTCCTCTTGGTTTATGCTTGGTTGGATCATAGGATAATTCCAAAACCATGTTTGGGCACAAGTTGTGAGAAGATCCAACCCGGTTTCACCGAAAAGGGGAGTTCCTGGCCAATTAAATTCCAGGATCTTCGTTTTTTCGGTGATAGTGCATGCCTATGAACCGGGTTACACTTGGGTACCATGTTTTGGACATTTCAGAATTCCACCACACTTTAATACACATGCTAGGGTCCATTGCAAGGGTTTGGAGGTATTCCGATGCTCTAAGGCGCTTCTTCCTATGAAACCCTGATCTATGGGCCCAAAATCTTCTACCCCCTAGATGTTATTATGAAAGTGGTAGCCCCGTGGATTTTTCTCTTGGTCTGTGCTTGGTTGGGTTATATTATAATTGCAAACCATGTTTGGGCACAAGTTGTGATAAGATCCAACCCGGTTTCACCAAAACTAGGAGTTCTTGGCCCCCTAATAATTAAATTTCCAGAACACCTTCGTTTTAGGTGGCATCGCATGTCTGTGAAGGGGTCACACTTGGGAACCAGGTTTTGGACATTTCAGCATTCCACCGGACTTTAATGCAAATTCTAGGGTCCATTTCAAGGTTTGGAGGTATTTTGATGCCCCGAAGAGCTTCTTCCTACAAAACCCTGATCCGTGGGCCTGGATCGTCTACCCCCTTAGATGTTCTTCTGACAGGGGTAGCCAGGTGGATATTCCTCTTGGTTTGTGCTTGGTTGGGTCATAGGATAATTCCAAACCATGTTTGGGGACAAGTTGTGATAGGATCCAACCCGGTTTCACCGAAACGGTGAGTTCCCAGCCAATTAAATGCCAGGATCTTCATTTTTTGGCGATAGTGCATGCCTACGAAGCGGGTTACACTTGGGTACCATGTTTTGCACATTTAAGCATTCCAACACACTTTAATACACATTGTAGGGTCCATTGCAAGGGTTTGGAGGTATTCCGATACTCTGAGGCGCTTCTTCCTTTGAAACCCTGATCTGTGGGCCCGAAATCGTCTACCCCTCGGTGTTCTTATGAAAGGGATATCCCGGTGGATTTTTCACTTGGTTTGTGCTTGGTTGGGTTACAGGATAATTGAAAACCATGTTTGGGCACAATTTGTGACAAGATCCAACCCGGTTTCACTGAAACGGGGAATTCCTGGCCCCCTAATAATTAAATTACAGAACCCCTTTGTTTTTAGGTGACATCGCATGTCTGCGAAGGGGTCACACTTGGGAACCAGAATTTGGAAAATTCAGCACTCCACCACACTTTAATACACATGCTAGGGTCCATTGCAAGGTTTGGAGGTATTCTGATACCCCGAAGAGTTTCTTCCTACAAAACCCTGATCCATGGGACTAGATCGTCTACCCCCCTAGATGTTCTTATGAACGGGATAGCTCGGTGGATTTTCCTCTTGGGTTTGTGCTTGGTTGGTTCATAGGATAATTCCAAACCACGTTTGGGTATAAGTTGTGACAAGATCCAACCCGGTTTCACCGAAACGTGGAGTTCACGACCAATTAAATTCCAGGATCTTCGTTTTTTCGGTGATAGTGCATGCCTACGAAGCGAGTTACACTTGGGTACCATGTTTTGTACCTTTCAGCATTCCACCACACTTTAATAAACATGCTAGGGTCCATTTCAATGGTTTGGAGGTATTCCCATGCTCCGAGGCGCTTCTTCCTATGAAACCCTGATCTGTGGGCCTAGAATCGTCTACCCCCTACATTTTCTTATGAAATGGATAGACCGGTGGATTTTTCACTTGGTTTGTGTTTGGGTGGGTTATAGGATAATTGCAAACCATATTTGGGCACAATTTGTGACAAGATCCAACCCGATTTCATCGAAACGGGGAGTTCTCGGCCCCCTAATAATTAAATTCCAGAACACCTTCGTTTTTAGGTGACATCGCATGTCTGACAAGGGGTAACACATGGGAAATAGATTTTGGACATTTCAACATTCCACCACACTTTAATACATATGCTAGGGTGCATTGCAAGGTTTGGAGGTATTCCGATGTCCCGAAGAGCTTCTTCCTACGAAACCCTGATCCGTGGTCCTAGATTGTCTACCCCCTAGATGTTCTTATGAAAGGGGTAGAACGGTGGATTTTTTCTCTTGGTTTGTGCTTGGTTGTGTCATAGGATAATTCTAAACCATGTTTGGGCACAAGTTGTGACAAGATCCAAACCGATTTCACCGAAACGGGAGTTCTCGTTTTTTAGGTGATAGCGCATGTCTACGAAGGGGGTGAAACTTGGGTACCAGGTTTTGGACATTTCATCTGTGGCACCCCGGATTTACGGTCCGAGAATACCCGTTATGCATATCATTCACGTTCCCATGATCAGTGAGCCGTGAGCATAACTGACAAGTATCATTACATCATCCATATATTAACGAATACAAAAACTTACAAGGAGGCCTTTATGGCGATTACAACACAAGTAGCGGAAGTCTTCAGCGCAGAGCCCGTGCCTTAACCTACAGGCAACTGACTGGGAAGATGGCCTAGCTTGCATAGACGTCAGCACCTTTGTCGCTTCTTATCATCTGCAATCTGGCCAAGTAAATAGCCAGGGACAATGCCGGTGAGTACTTTGAGGGACTCGCAACCCACCAAAACAAGGGTAAGGGGAAACATGCATATTAGGTTGTGGCGAGATAACCCTATACTACAGTTGTTTTTGAAAGGAAACCTAACTTTGGCATCTCTATATCTTTGTTTAAAAAGAGTTTTTGGAAAATATGTCTCCTTTTTTAAAATCCGGACATCTCCACATCCTTGTTAAAAAGATTTGGAAAACGTTTTGTTGTAAAACCCTTTTTAAAACATCTTCGACCATCACTGGTCAAAACCAAACTCTTTCTTATCGTTCCTCGTGACCAAATCACATCCTTTTTGTTTACCTCAACATATCTCCCGGTACTCATAGTAGTCACCTTTCCAACCGTCCTTGACCATGGACACGGCTATTCGAATAGATTAGACTTTGCAGAGTTTGTGCACTTTACCCGCATGAATCAATACATCCGCTGGGATACAACCATGACCCTCTACATACTGTAGACGGGGGTCCGGATAATCGAACCTAACCTTTTATTTGTTGTCCCTAGTATAGGTACTTTCCCTATGGTTGCTTAGTTCCCCCGGGACGTGTTCCTGACTTCCCAAGTCCGAATCTCCCTTCCTGCGCATCCTTTATCCACTCCCTTCCATACTGCCTTAACCTGGTACCGTCCGCGGGAGCTCCATAGTTTCAGCCGACTCCGAGGAGTTGAATAGAACCTATCCGGGCACGACGACCCCCTAAGTGGAAAGGAACCGTCTTCCATGGCATCGAACCGCTTTCTACACGTTATGGTGTAGATAAGGAGGACAAACTACGAGCAAGCCCTGAGTCCCACCCAGGGTAATGTGGTTGCACTGATAAAATTGTTCCGGAAAAAGACTTGAGTACCCCTTTTTCCTTCTCCTTTCCTTATTCGACTTTATCTTTATCCTCCTCATATCTCCTTTAGTGAAAACTCCACTTGGAACGATGCCTCTTTCCAAGGGGTTTATTTTGAAAACTTTGTAGTAGGGTAAAACCCAAAATAGTTTTATCTTTGAAAATCCGTGAGTTCCAAGAGGGGAGATGCTAATCATCTTAGCCTCGTTATAAGGGGTAAGTATAGGTTTAAATGGGGTAGGTGTCCAATGGACACTCATTCATAACTTGGAGGAGCCAAGTTACTCACGTCTGTTTATTTGAATCAATACATGCCATTGATCATGCACTTCATAAATGAGATATAAAACAGTTGATAAACAGATATGGGTAAATATAGGAGTTTAGGAATGCTGGATTTCCTGTGACCAGCGAGAAGTCCCTTGGTGGCGCTAGATAACCAGAATACCTATGATAACAATAATAAAAATAACCCCGATGCTTCCTTCTTCTCGGCATCACACAATCACAACTATCGCCGTTATCGAACATGCATGCACAAACAATACACCAGTCATACAAGCATACAAACATCAAACCATACAGCAAGTAAAGGATAACTAAGGATAAACATATGTAGGATCGTGGTGGTTTGAGTTGATTGGAGTGGGAGATGATTATGAGATATTAGGGAAAAGGCTTCCTTTGGGATTTAATGTCTATAAAATAAATAAGGGAGGTTTTTGCTCAAGGACTTGATTTTTATGATAACATTATGTAAAAATGATACCATCAGATAGGTACTGATAAAATGAAGCCAACAAAAGTGGTTTCACTATTTTATCATTTTCCCTTGATTTATAATGGATTTTATAATGGATAAAACTCTAGTTTAAGGAAATAATTCACCAGAACTTATCTGGAGTTCCAAAAATTATTTCCTTGGGTGGTTAAATAGTATTTTATGGACTGATTCAGGAGGAGTTGGAATCACCCCAAAATAATTACTCGAATGCTCTTGGGAAATTCCCAAATGCAATACTAGAACATATTTGTCTTTTTCACCAGATTTTATATGCAGAAGATTTTGAGTTGATTCCAAGGACACATGCTAGGTTATGAAAACACCTTTCTATAGAAATTGGAATCAATCAGTTTGGAGTTGCATAGCTACTGTAGTGATTTTGTTAGTGAATAACCCATGCACAAAAGGGTTTAATTCACTAGAATTCAACAGGGGCTTATAAAAATATGAGCTGCCGGATTTAGTAGGTTATGGATAGGTGTGATCTCTGAGAGTTGTAATTAGGTTCGAACCTAATTTGGTTTGAACTAAATAAAACCCTAAAGTCAGAAAGTGTCTGTTCTTGTTATTTTTGCTAGGGGTGATCTATGAAGCAAGTGACTATGGGACCTATTGGAATGGAAAGGTAGGTTTAGTACCTTTCTTTATCAATTGGATTTACTCCATTTGAAGTTTTAAAACTTTCTAGAGAAATCAATTAGTGTTCTGGATATATTCTAGTATAGGATTTATCATTTTTAATTTAAGCCTCAAGGGGACTAGCCAATGGCTCTGCATGTTAGGGAAAACGCTTGTGCATCTAACAAAAATTACATCTAGGCATTTACTTAGGTTTTTAATTTTGTTTTTATTTAAAAGGGGTGGCTAAAGACTGGATCTGAAAAACAGAAAAAGGGAAAAAGGGAAAAAGATGCCTGCGTGCAAGATCTGAACGGATCTGGGAATACAGAGCCGGGCCGACGCACTGCGGCATCTACACGTGCGCGGTGGACAACCAAGGGCCACTAGATCGAGGTCCGGGGTCTGCGGCCTAGAGGGAAAAGAGGTAAGGGAACTGGGCGACCATCGGATTAGAGAGGATCCGACGGCGGTTGCTCGTCGTCGTCCTGCGGCTGATGGGGCAAGGAGGAAACCCTAACGGCGGTCAGGGGTTCTAGGGGGCGGCTTACCGGCGGTGGGGAGGAGCCGGCGAGGATGCAGATCGGCAGACGAGCTCGCGGGGAGTACGGAGAGGGGCGGGACATCGGGGTTTGGCGTCAGAAGTGGCCTCGCGCGAGAACGCCTGCCAGCGTTTGCTCGGTTGGTCGCCGGGGAGACACTCCTGGTTGCTGCAAGCAAAAGGAACGAGCATGAGTAGATGCAGGAGAGCAAGGAGATTCGGTTGGTGTAACATATAGGGAGAGATGGAGCAGGGGGAGAGGCTACGCTCGGTTTTTGACTCGGGGCCGAATCTTCAAGTTCTTCTTCTCCAGGGCGAGGCAGAGCAGGGGAGAGGAAGGAGAGCTCGTGGGGAAGGTGAGGGGAGTGCTCTGGGGGGAAATGAGGGCTAGGAATGCACTGGGGTGGACTCTAGCCCTTTTATTTTGGAACCTCATGGTTTAGATGAATTGTCCAAAATGTACATGGGGTGGGGGCTTACCATTGGTTGCCAAGGGTGGTGTTGGGTGGTGTTGTGGTCAATATCTCGACTAGAGAGTGAGAGGGGAGGTGGGGTGGCTGCTGTCCTCTTTAATACAAAGATCCTTGGAAGAAATGATGCTCTCTCTCTCAAGCACTAGGGGACAAAGAGGGTCTATGTACTGTAGTGCTATAGTGCACACGACCAGGAGGGTGTGATGATGCTATGGTGTAGTGCTGGGGAAGATTTGAGCTAGTTTGGTCCTTGTTTGAATCAAGTTTTGTTTGTTGTTGTAAATTTGATCATTTGGAGGCTTGAGAAGGAAGTTGACAAACTTGCATTGGCAATAGTTCCTAAATCGTACTGGTAGGTAGAGTAGGTCAAATAATCTCTCCATGATTTAAATGGGATTTTTCTCATGATTATAATCCCATTTAAATGCACTTCTTCAAAAAGTGTAGAAATAGATTCTAGAAGCTTATATGGTATTTTTACATAGTACAAGCTTGGTTTTTGATGTGATATGGTCCTAAATATCGTATTACATATTGGAGAATTTTATTGGAATTTATTTCTTGTTTCTGCCATTTAAGAAAAAGGGCAAAGAGAAATAATAAAGAATCTCAAAAATATTTATTTTTTAGTTGGAAAGATGGGATATGATAAATAGGCATCAAAGTTGCCTTGAGTTGGCAAGGGATTCGGAGAAAAACAAACTTGCCTTTATAGACAAGGGTTTTGAGAATTTGATAAGTAAAGGAAAATAAAAAGTTTAATAATCCAAATAGTTGGGAGAATTATTTGGGGATGCTTATATACAAGGTATATGATGTCAACTTGATGTAGGCATCAAGGTTCACCTTGGGTTTTGGAGAAAAGTGGTGAAGAGGGTGGAAACTAGATACTTGGAGGATCTAGGGTTTTGTTATTCTGATGCCCTCTAACCAGGGTTGGATTAGGGAGCTCAGAGCTCACCTTGGTACAAGGGGTATATGGATGGATAAACCATGCCATATAGATGATCATGGAAGCAAGAGTTGGTCTTGGTTGGATTTGTGGTGGTGTAGAGGAGATGGCAAACTTTGTTGAAAATAAGGCTGCCATAAGAGATACATCAGATAGCCTCCTAAACCATGTGGGTTAAAGAAGCACAAGGCTCCAATGTAAACAAGTTAAGTGGGAATTGATAGGCCATGATTAGTATATCCTAACCAAGCAAAGAGTTGGTCAAGGGGAGGTAGCATATAGATGTGAGCTTTTGCCAAAGTAGGCGAGATGATAAGATTTGTAGAAAAGATTATTATCTTGACTACAAAACCATCATGGATAAATGGGTCATGGAATGGCTTAGCCAAGGGCAATAGTGGACCTTGGTAATACTAAGGATTTACTACAAGATGTTTCAAGTACAATCTCAAGACTGCACATAGGTTGGAAGAGGTAGAGTTCTAAAAATTGAATCTAGATAAGGAATCGAGACTTAGCCATTTTGGCATTTTTGGAGATTTTGACTAGAGTGCAAATGTAGATGATTTTGAGAGGATGGTAGGTTCAAAACTCATGTTCAAGGTGATGATTTTGAGGTAATAACTAGGTAGATATGATTTATTCTCAGATTGGTAGGTCTCCACTGAGCTGGGAACCATCAAGAGGGATTAGCCTTGGATTGAGATAAGCATGAGATGAGATGATCTCTAGAGTGACTTAAAATATATCTAGACTTTAGAGGCTTAGCTTGAGAGTGATGATCACAAGCAAGGATTGGGGTCCTAAGAGATGAGCTACTAGACTAGCTAAATCTAGTTCCTAAGCAAACAAGGCAACCAGCAGATCAAGGCAATTCATCAACCAACAGATCAAGGAAATTCATCTTACTACTTATCTAGGTACTACTAGGGTTACCTTCAAGCCTAGCCTAGGTTAAGGATGGGTATGTTGAAAGGGGTTTAGTTTTGAAGTAAGATAAGTACCATCTTGGTATCTCTACCAATATTGAGATGAAAATGTTTTAATAAAGGTTTTGAGAAAACCTAGAGATAAGGGTAGTTGAAGTTCTGTCTTGAAAACATAGGGAGGTAATAGATATCGGTCTCCATAGTTTTGGAAATAGAAGCTAGTAAAGTATTTGGTTGTGTCAAAGTCATCTTGGCTCAGGTTTTTGAAATGACAGAACATTTGAGAATATGAAAGATGAGCCAAGACATCTCTTTTGTAAAATAGTTTTTGTAAGCTAGTGTTGACATGAGGATTATACCATTAATGCACAGAAAGTTGCTTGAGCACAAGCAAACAAGTAAACACACTTTGCATGAAAAAGTTTTTGTTCCCCCTGATTTTTGCCTTTTTGATATTAAATCAGGGTTGCTAAAATTGGGATGTTACAGACCTTTCCCCCTTAAAATAATCTCGTCCCGAGATTAGGGAGGAGTAGGGTTGGGGTGATAACATCCGCTTAACAATTTCAGCGGTGGAAATTATTAGGTGCTAAAAAGTTTTACAAAGGGCTGACGTGGTTAGTTATGGATCTTAGCTGAGTGGCTTTGGATCGGGTGGTTTCAGATGAAACAAGTGGAAAATACGCAGTCTTCTCGCCTTAGGACAAGTCTAGGTAGGTTTAGCGTTAACGAGGTACTTCCTTCTTGAGTCGAGGTGGCGAGTTGAATCTTCTTTATTCTTTCACCTAGGGGTCGGCTTTCTTTCTTCATGGTCTGGGTACACCGGGATGTTGGCTGGGCGGTCGACCTTGGAGTTGAGTTCCTTATGATTATGGATAAGTGCCGAACTTTGTTCTTCTTTCAGGGTCGATGATTCGGGCTTGGAGAGGTGGTCTTTGCTTAACGCTTAACTAGGGGTCGACTTTAGGGGTCTATCGAGCTTTTGGGCGGGAAAGACGCAGTCTTTCCCTCTTAGAGAGACACTAGGGGTTCATGGTGAAGTTGCCGACTTTCTTGATTAGAGTGGTAGGATGACATCAGGGCATGGCGATACATTTTTCCTTCGGGGTGGTTATCTTCTGGCGATGTCGTCGGAGCCACGCCAGGAGTTAGAAGGTCTATTTGAAAGGGGCGTCTACCTTCTTCCAGGTAGTTAGTTTTGCGCGGGGTTACGGGTCCGACGTATTGGAGGATGCCTTTGGAGTTTGATGGTCTAGGAAACGAGGTCCTTTGGTGTTGGGGTCATTCCGGGTTTATTCTGATGCAACGTCGGGGTAAAACATGCAAAGAAGGATATCTTGCTTGCATAATATCCATACATTAAGTAGGTTCGAGCCGGTCGGTGGCAGAGGTACTTGAGGCTTACAAAAAACGTTTGTGCCGCTGGGAAACAAGGCACTTAGAGCTTTACAAAACAAGTTCTTGGGGCGATACATGTCTCTATCAATGTTGGGGAGAGGCGAGTTACCGGGGGTGAAACTACTTTGGAGGATCTTCCAGAGTCTTGACGCCTTTTATTAGGTGAAAGGTTTCCCCGCAGGTAGTTCTTTCTCGGGGGAAGGGGAGGTTCTGGGGATAGCAGCCTCCTGATCCTTTTAGCCGAAGGGGTTCGTGGCTTCTTGCCATTTTTTGGTGCCGGAGTTGCCTGTTTCGGGTTCATCTAGTATTGTTCTGGACAGCTGCGGGCGAAGTGGTCCGGGTCTCCACAGGTGTAACAGACATTTCTCTTAGCTTCAGATCTTCCTCGGGCTTGCTTTGGGATCTTTACAGGGATGGTGGATTTCTTGGCCTTGGCCTTGGTAGGAGTGTTGTCGAGACCACGCTGGGGGCACTCTCGGGTGAAGTGACCTGGTTCATCACAGGCAAAACAGGTGGCCTTCTTGGAACGTCCTTCTTTTGATTTCTTCCCAATTTTGACGCAGGGGAGTTGACGAGCCTTGCCAATCATTCCATGATCTTCGTTTTTTCGGTGATAGTGCATGCCTACGAAGCGGGTTACACTTGGGTACCATCTTTTGGACATTTATCATTCCACCACACTTTAATACAAATGCTAGGATCCATTTCAAAGGTTTGGAGGTATTCCGATGCTCCGAGGCGCTTCTTCCTATGAAACCCTGATCCGTGGGCCCAGAATCGTCTACCCCTAGATGTTCTTATGAAAGGGATAAACCGGTGGATTTTTCACATGGTTTGTGCTTGGTTGGGTTATAGTATAATTGAAAACCATGTTTTGGCACAATTTGTGAGGATATCCAACCTAGATTCACCAAAACAGGGAGTTCCCGGCCCCCTAATAATTAAATTTCAGAACACCTTCGTTTTTAGGTGACATCGCATGTCTGAGAAGGAGTCACACTTGGGAAACAGATTTTAGACATTTCAACATTCCACCACACTTTAATGCACATTCTAGGATCCATTGCAAAGGTTTGGATGTATTCTGATGTCCCGTAGAGCTTCTTCCTACAAAACCGATCTGTGCTCCTAGATTGCCTACCACCCTAGATGTTCTTATGAAACTGGTAGCCCGGTGGATTTTCCTCTTTGTTTTTTCTTGGTTGGGTCATAGGATAATTCCAAACCATGTTTGGGCACAAGTTAAGACAAGATCCAACCCGGTTTCACAAAAACGGGGAGTTCCTGTTCCCCTAACCATTAAGTTTTAGGATCTTCGGTTTTAGGTGACATCGCATGTCTGCGAAGGGGTCACACTTGGGAACTAGGTTTTGGACATGTCGAAATTCCACCACACTTTAATACACATGCTAGGGTCCATTGCATGGTTTGGAGGTATTTCGATGCCCCGAAGAGCTTCTTCCTACAAAACCCTGATCCGTGGGCCTGGATCGTCTACCCTCCTAGATGTTCTTATGAAAGGGGTAGCCCGGTGGATTTTTCTCTTGTTTTGTGCTTGGTTGGAGTATAAAATAATTCCAAACCATGTTTGAGAATAAGTTGTGACAAGATCCAACCCGGTTTCACCGAAATGGGGAGTTCCCGCCCCCTAACAATTAAATTAAAGAACACCTTCGTTTTTAGGTGACATCGCATGTCCGAGAAGGGGTCACACTTGGGTACCAGGTTTTGGACAATTTATCATTCCACCACACTATAATACACATGCTAGTGGTGCAGTGCAAGGTTTTGAGGTAATTCCATGCCCCAAAGCGCTTCTTCCTACAAAACCCTGATCTGTGAGCCCATATCGTCTACCCCCTAGATGTTCTTTTGACACAGGTAGCTCAGTGGACTTTTCTATTGGTTTGTGTTTGGTTGGGTCATATGATAAATCCAAACCATGTGTGGGCACAAGTTGTGAAAAGAACCAACCCGGTTTCACCAAAACAGGGACTTCCTGGCCCCCTAACAGTTAAATTCTAGGATCTTCATTTTTAGGTGATAGTGCATGTCTATGAAGGTGTGACACTTGGGTACCATGTTTTGGACATTTCAGCATTCAACCACACTTTCATACACATGCCATGGTCCATTTCAAGGGTTTGGAGGTATTCCGATGCTCTGAGGTGATTCTTCCTATGAAACCCTGATTTGTGGGTCCAGATCGTCTACCCCCTAGATGTTCTTACGAAAGGGGTAGCCCGGTGGATTTTTCTCTTGGTTTGTGCTTGGTTGGGTTATAGTATAATTCCAAACCATGTTTGGGCATAAGTTGTGATAAGACACAACTCGGTTTCACTGAAATGGGGACTTCCCGCCCGCTAACAATTAAATTCCAGAACACCTTCGTTTTTAGGTGACTCACATGTCTGAGAAGGGGTCACACTTGGGAACCAAGTTTTTGACATTTCAACATTCCACCACACTTTAATACACATGCTAGGGTCCATTGCAAGGTTTGGAGGTATTCTTATGTCCTGAAGAGCTTCTTCCAACAAAACCCTAATCCGTGGGCCTGGATCGTCTACCCCCCCTAGATGTTCTTATGAAAGGGGTAGACCGGTGGATCTTTCTCGTGGTTTGTGCTTGGTTTTATTATAGGATAATTCCAAACATTGTTTGGGCACAAGTTGTGACAAGATACAACCCGCTTTCACCGAAATAGGGAGTTCTTGGCCCCCTAATTAACAATTAAGTTTCAGGATCTTTGTTTTTTAGGTGATTGCGCATGTCTACGAAGGGGGAGACACTTGGGTACCAGGTTTTGGACATTTCAGCATTCCAACACTACTGGAAAAACCATCTTCGGTTCGATCAGAACAAGCCCAGCAGTCCTGGCCCGTCACAAACCGCGACTAGTGCTAGGACTAGTCCCGGTCCGTGAGGCCTCCAACGACTAGAAATGGACATAAGCATTAGTCCCGGGCTGGACCAGAGCATTAGTCCCGGTCCGTAATACGGCCCGGGACTAATAAGCTGGAGCGTGGTAACAGCTCTTTTTGGGGACTATTAGTCCTGGGTCGTATCACGGCCCGGGACTAATTGTCCATCACTATATATACAGCTCCCTGGCCAGCTGCCCTAAAGCATATGGTGGCCATTTTTCTCAAAGAAAGCAAGAGAGTTCATGCTATTTTTTTCTCAAGATTTGTCAAGATTTAGTTTGAAACACCTAAATCCAAAGCTTTAAAAGGTTAGAACTTCATTCTTTCATCTCTTATTACTACTTTAGCTCTATATAATGCTCTAGAAGTATAGAGATATGGATCAAATGCATGCATGCTCTAGAAGTAGCTAGAAGGATTTTGATATATATGTGTAACAAATTTTTATTAGGCACATAGTTACTGAAAATTGAAATTTGTAATTTTAGAGTTTCAGAGCTTAGAATGGAATGAGCTTTTCACTGATGGAACAATAATAAAAAACTCCACATTTATCATGTTGATTGTTTTCTCCAATTCACAAATTGGTGCATGTAAATTTTTCAAAATTCAAAATTAATGCTCTAAAAGCTCTCAATATAACTTGTAATAATTTTATCATGTTGTGTAATGGTTTTTGATATACTTTTACTATAATGCAGATGGTCCGGGAATGGATGTACGGTACTGACCGACGCTCTGGCGAGTTCATTAATGGCGTGCATGAATTCATCCATGTTGCCGATGCAAACAAGCACAATGGTTTTGTATTCTGTCCATGTAATGGATGTAGGAATCAGAAGGATTACTCTGACTAAAAAACTCTTCACAGCCACCTGTTGAAGTCTGGCTTCATGCCCAGTTATAATTGTTGGACCAAGCACGGAGAGAGAGGGGTTATAATGGAAGATGATGAAGAAGAGGAGGAGGATGACAACTATCATGGTTTCCCTGAGTACGGAGATACTTCCATGGGGGATGCTGAAGGGGAGGATGAAGAAGAGACACATAATGAACCCGCTGATGATCTTGGTCAGACCATTGCCGATGCACGAAGATTTGTGAAACTGAAAAGGATAGAGAGAAGTTCAATCACATGCTAGAGGATCACAAAAAGTTGTTGTACCCAAATTGCAAAAATGGTCTAAAAAAGCTGGGCAGCACACTGGAATTGCTGCGATGGAAGGCTGAGTGTGCTATACCTGACTCCTCATTTGAAAAGTTGCTGAAAATGATGAAGAATATGCTTCCAAAAGATAATGTATTGCCCGCCAGTACATATGAATCAAAGAAGGTTGTCTGCCCTCTAGGTTTAGAGGTTCAGAAGATACATGCATGCCCTAATGACTGCATCCTCTACCGCGGTGAGGAGTATGAGAATTTAGATGCATGCCCGGTATGCACTTCACTTTGGTATAAGATTAGACGAGATGACCCTGGTGACATTGAGGGCGAGCCCCCCCTGGAAGAGGGTTCCTGCGAAGGTGATGTGGTATGCTCCTATAATACCACGGTTGAAACGCTTATTCAGAAACAAAGAGCACGCCAAGTTGTTGCGATGGCATAAAGAGGAACGTAAGTCAGACGGGATGTTGAGACACCCCGCTGATGGGTCGCAATGGAGAAAATTCGATAGAAAGTACCCGGACTTTGCAGATGACGCAAGGAGTTTAAGGTTTGGTCTAAGTACAGATGGCATGAATCCCTTTGGGGAGCAGAGCTCCAGTCACAACACCTGGCCCGTGACTCTATGCATCTATAACCTTCCTCCTTGGTTGTGCATGAAGCGGAAGTTCATTATGATGCCAGTGTTGATCCAAGGTCCGAAGCAACCCAGCAACGACATTGATGTGTACCTAAGGCCATTAGTGGAAGAACTTTTACAGTTGTGGCACGAACCCGGGATACGCGTGTGGGATGAGCACAAGCAAGAAGAATTTAACCTCCGAGCATTGATTTTCGTAACAATCAATGATTGGCCTTCTCTTAGTAACCTTTCAGGACAGTCAAACAAGGGATACAATGCATGCACACACTGTTTAGATGAGACTGCAAGTATATATTTGGAACATTGTAAGAAGAATGTATACAATGAGCATCGTCGATTTCTTTTGGCCAAGCATCCCTTAAGAAAGAAAGGCAAGCATTTCAACGGTCTGGCATGTCACCAGACGAAGCCTAAGGAGCATACTGGTGCTGATATATTTGATATGGTCAAAGATTTGGATCAACTGGTAACCTTTGGAAAGGGTCCTGGAGGAAAATCTGTTCCGAAAGACGCTGAAGGACACGCACCCATGTGGAAGAAGAAATCTATATTTTGGGAGCTACCATATTTGAAATTCTTAGAGGTCCGCTCTGCAATCGATGTGATGCATGTGACGAAGAATCTTTGCGTGAACCTGCTAGGCTTCTTGGGCGTGTATGGGAAGACAAAAGATACACCGGAAGCACGAAAGGACCATCAACGTATGAAAGACCCAGATGGCCTGCATCCAGAATGGTTTCAAGGTCATGCCAGCTACGCTCTTACCAAACAAGAGAAGGAAATATTTTTTGAATGCCTAAGCAGTATTAAGGTCCCGTCTGGCTTCTCGTCGAATATAAAGGGGATAATAAATATGGCAGAAAAAAGTTCCAAAACCTAAAGTCTCATGACTGACGTGATTATGACGCAAATGCTTCCGATTGCATTGAGGGGGTTCTACCAGATAATGTTCGAGTACCCATTGTGAAGCTATGTGCATTTCTCAATGCAATCTCTCAGAAGATAATCAATCCCGAAGATCTACCATGGTTACAAAATGATGTGGTCCAATGTCTTGTCAGTTTTGAGTTGGTGTTCCCATCATCCTTCTTCAATATTATGACGCACCTGCTGGTTCACCTAGTCGAAGAGATTTCCATTCTCGGTCCTGTATTTCTACACAATATGTTTCCCTTTGAGAGGTTCATGGGAATCTTAAAGAAATATGTTCATAACCGTGCTAGGCCAGAAGGAAGCATCTCCAAGGTCTATGGAACAGAGGAGGTCATTGAATTTTGTGTTGACTTCGTTCCTGACCTTAAGCCGATTGGTCATCGTCAATCGCGGTATGAGGGGAGACTTAGTGGAAAGGGTACTCTAGGAAGGAAATCAATAATATGTAGAGATGAACATTCTTACACCGAAGCACATTACACCGTTCTACAGAATTCTATCTTGGCAGCTCCATATATCGAGGAACACAAGAAAATCTTATGCTCCAACAACCCTGGAAAGCATGACTCTTGGATTAGAGATGAACACATGAAGAGTTTCGGCGGTTGGTTGCAACATCTCATAAAAACAACACTCTTGGAGATCAGCTATACTTGTTGTCTAGGTCACCATCTTCGACTATATCGACTTTCCAAGGGTACGAGATAAATGGGTATACATTTTACATGATAGCCCAAGATAAAAAGAGCACCAACCAAAATAGTGGTGTCCGCTTTGATGCAACAGACAACAATGGGTCAAAGACCACATATTATGGTTACATAGAGGAGATATGGGAACTTGACTATGGACCTACTTTTAAGGTCCCCTTGTTTCGGTGCAAATGGGTCAAGCTGACGGGAGGAGGGGTTGAGGTAGACAAGAAATACGGAATGACATCGTTGGATCTCAACAATCTTGGGTACTTAGACGAACCATTCTTCCTAGCCAATGATGTGGCCCAGGTTTTCTATGTGAAGGACATGTCTACCAAACCTAGAAAACGAAAAAATAAGAAAAAGAATACATCAGACGATGAGCCAAAGCGCCACATAGTTCTTTCAGGAAAAAGAAACATCGTGGGAGTGGAGGACAAGACAGACATGTCAGAAGATTGTGATAAGTTTCATGAAATTCCGCCCTTCGCGGTGAAGGATGACCCAAGCATCATGTTAATGAATGAAGATGCTCCATGGATACGACGGGATCAGAAAGGAACACACGCGAAGAAATGATATGTAATAATTGTAACATTTTATGAGTGAAGATGTTCCATGCATGTGTCCATTTTTATAGTGTTGTCTGCAAAAAATCTTGAGTGTGTTAGTCCCGTTTTGTGGCTAGACCGGGACTAAAGGAGGGCCTTTAGTACCGATTCATACTTACCATTAAGATCTGATCTCCAAACGTGTGATGTCACATATTAGGGAGTGCCTCTATGACCAGTTTCTCGGAGATGCCGGAGGACTGGGCTCCATCGGCATCTCCCTGAAACTGGCCGTAGTGGTGTCCCTGCTCTCGAAAACCATCTTGCAGCTTGTAACTTCTCTAACTAGATCAATACGCCTTGGAGCTAACTAATTTCACATATTAGGGAGTGCCTCTATGACCAGTTTCTCGGAGATGCCGGAGGACTGGGCTCCATCGGCATCTCCCTGAAACTGGTCGTAGTGGTGTCCATGCTCTCTAAAACCATCTTGGAGCTGCCTCAAAGTGGCTGGAGGACTGGACTCACAAGGATTCCTATTTATAGTACAAGCAGCTCGGCATAATGTCAACACTCACGACATAATGTCGACACTCACCCCTATTATTAGTGCTGACTCATCTTTAGTCCCGGTTGGTGTCTCCAACCAGGACTAAAGGTTCATCTTTAGTCCCGGTTGGTGACACCATCTGGGACAAGGTACAAGCCGCACGACATAATGTCGACACTTACCCCTATTATTAGTGTTGCCTGGCCCAGTCTGCCGCAATCCCTTCAGTCGCGGTTGGTTTCTCCAACCGGGACTAAATATGAACCCTCTATTTATTAGGTAACACTCAAGACATTTATTAATATTAAAAACCGGGACAAACCGGGACTAGCTAACACTCAGGACTAAAGCCGCCCCTTTAGTCATAATCATGCCTAGTCCTATAGTATGCAGCTTCAGGGTCTTCATCGTCATCGTCATCGTCATCGTCACCTGCCACTCCGGGGATCCTCAGCCCATCCATGGAATATACCAGGGGCCATTCCAGCCTCGGATTCACGGCGGGCGAGAGAGGGGTCTCCTGGAAGACGATGCCGCTACCGCCGGGACGGTGTAGGGCCTGTGGCGGGTGGACTCGTGGGCACCGTAGGCGAGGATGGTCTCCCCCGGCGATGTAGCGCATCACTTCGATGATATTACGGTTCACCCACCACAGAAGACGGCCGGCTTCGTTGTGGTTCACCGGTGGCGGGCCATCACCCTCGTACCTAGCGAGCTCCCTTTCTCGCCTATTAGCGAAGAAGGCATTCCAGGTGTCGTAGTTGTCGGGATCCCACTGGGGATCCATCCGCTGCTCCGGCGTGAGCTCGTGGTAGAAGTGGTTTGTGATGGCCTCCTGGCGTGCGGAACCTTGACGGACAGGAGGGACATGAACCCCTCCAGCGCTCAGCATCCAGCTGGCGGGCGCCTCGGTCTCCTCGAGGGTCAGAATGGCCCAGTAGGCGTTGTCCATTGTTCTAAGAGAGGTGTGGATGTGTGGATAGCCATGGCACGATCGCCCTAAATATAGAGGGAAAGGGCGGGAAAACTTGGCGTGAAGCTTTGGGAAATGGCGGGAAATATCTTTAGTCCCGGTTAGTGACTACATCCGGGACTAAAAGCTCTCATAGAAAGGAAAGGGCGGGAAAACTTGGCGGGAAGAGGTGGGATTTTTCAAAGTTTTTATATTAGTTTTGAATTAAAAAAGAAAATTTACAAATTAAATAATTTATTAATGATGCAAACAGATAAATGGATAATATATTAAGATTCATTATATTTTTCTGATAATAATAGACATATTATTTGTGTTATTTGGATTATTACAATAAAATATATGATTTTCCAAAGTTTTTATATTTGATTTGAATTAAAAAAGAAAATAAAAAAACAAATAGTCGCGGGTCGTGGCTGGACCCGGGACTAAAGGGTGAGTGCGCGCGCGAAAACGAAGCGGCCAAAAATACCCTTTAGTCCCGGACCATGCCTTAGCCCGCGACTAAAGGCTCTTTAGTCGCGGGCGGTGGCTTAGCCCCGGACTAAAGGTCCGTCTTTATATATATTTCGCGCGCCACGGGGCTGCCCAACAACACTTAGCATTTCTCGACGAACGAAGAAGACAAAGACGAAGCATCGATCGAAGACGCATGGAAGGTGCTGCCGCCGCCGCGCGCTGTCCGCCGCCGCCTCGCAACGCGCGCCGCCGTGCCGCCACGCGCCATCCCGCCAACCGCCGCCGCCTCGACGTGCGTTATTTAGCTAGGAATTTTTAGTTTCTTTTTTTATATCTTAGTATAATTTTTTAGTAGCATTTTTACTTTCTTTTTTTAGGAATATATAATTGCTTCTAGTTTCTTTTTTTAGAATATATATTTGTTTATATAATTGTTTTTAGTTGTTTTTAGGAATATATAATTGTTTTTAGTTTCTTTTTTTAGGAATATATAATTGTTTATATAATTGTTTTTAGTTTCTTTTTTTAGGAATATATAATTGTTTTTAGTTGTTTTTAGGAATATATAAATGTTTATATAATTATTTTTAGTTTATTTTTTAGGAATATATAATTGTTTTTAGTTGATTTTAGGAATATATAATTGTTTATATAATTGTTTTTAGTTGTTTTTAGGAATATATAATTGTTTATATAATTGTTTTTAGTTGTTTTAGGAATATATAATTGTTTATATAATTGTTTTTAGTTGTTTTTAGGAATATATAATTGTTTATATAATTTTTTAGGATTAGGATTATTGTTTTAGTGATTTTTTGTTTTATTTATTAAGATTACAATTAGGATTAGGATTAGGGTTATTTTTTTGTTTAAGTTATTATAATTAGGATCATATTGTTTTAGTTATTAGGATTATTGTTTTTTCTAACCTTTTTAACTCTCTTTTTGTTAAAGATAATTAAGTCATGGATCCATCCGAAGATCCTGGTCGCATCGGTGAAGGTTTTCTTCAGGGCATGATAAGAGGTGAAATTCCTCTTATTACGGGCACGGCCGAAGATATTTTGCTCGAGGAAGAGATATCCTCATATCTGAATCCATCCGGTGATGGACTAGAGGAAAACCAAGGGGAAGACCAGATGGACGAAGGGCAAACAAATAACAACAATAATGATGGCCCCTCGACAGGATCCGGCGAGGTACATATATATATATATATAAAAAGTCTCGTGTTACCTCTATTCATTAACTGATCTAGATATATATTAATCACTCTCTCTTCTTCTTTTAGCCCACCGGATCGAAGCAATCGACAGCTCGAACGAAACGAGGGCCGAACAAAAAGTTGGATGGTAATCAGAGGTTCACGATCGAAGAAATAGATGATGATGGTGAACCGATTGCTCCAGAGAAGCACCGGAGGATGTTTATAAATCAATGCGGGGAGCTTGTTAGGGACAACCTGCCGATCACCATCCAAGAATGGAATAAGTCAAAGAAACCCGGTGAAGAATCCAACAGCTATGTCACCGATGATGCCAAAGATGACCTTTGGCAGAAGCTCATAGCGCATTTCATACTACCTCCAGAGTATGAGGAATTTGAGGTAGATGGTATTACCCCAAGGCCGGGTGGGCTTGAAAATAGAGCGAAAGTCAAGGAGTGGGCACTATGCAAGATGGCTGAACTATACCGGAACCACAAGAAAATTTTAGACGCGAAATATGTCGCGAAAAAGAAAACTCCAGACTTCAAAGGAGTAAACGAGAAGTTGAGAGAATAGTGGCCCGATTTTGTACAGTACAAGCAATCTGATAAAGCAAAGGAAAAGTCAGCAAAGAACGCGTTAAATGCTGCCAACAAGAAATACCATCATAAAATGGGGACAGGTGGCTACAAGAGTGCCATCCCTAAGTGGGAAACTATGGAGAAGGATATGAGGGTTAGAGGCGTCACTCCTGGTACAGATGGATGGCCCGAGAGGTCAAAGAACTGGTGGTACGGGCACGGGGGATCCTTGGACCCAGAAACAGGGAAGACATTATTTCATGATAAAATTCTAAAACCCTCCCAAGACCTTATTCAAGCAATGAACGATGCTCAATTAGGATTGTTCCGTCCCGAGAGAGAGAGCGACGAGCTGACACGCGCCCTAGGGAATCCTGAAAAGGGAGGACGAACACGAGGCAAAGGCGCCGATGTCTCGTGGAAGAAAGGGTTTCCTCTATACGATGCCAGTTATAGAAGCCGTCGGAGAAAGAAGGACCGGGAGGCAGACCGGATCTCCAGGGTAGAGCAGGACCTAGCTGATCTGAAGAACCTCATGCATGAAATTAGCTAAAGGCCGCCATCGTCAACTCACCGGCGGTCTGATGATCCTGCATTGGATCTTAGCCAACGGAGAAGCAGCGTGGCTTCCACGGAGGTCCGTGCTGATGATCAAGCACTGCTGGATGATGCACCGGCTCCTCACTACCCCGTGGATGATGTCAGAGAGATGGCACAATGTGAGCTACATCAGCCAATGAACAACCTGTCCTTCAAGGTGGCGATCGACACTGCTTTACCTTGTCTACCTGGAGCACTCCACCATTCAGTTCCGATTCCACCAGGCTATGCTCGTGTCACGGTGGATGACATAGTGGAGGATTTTGTGGACCTAGAGATTGAAATCGCTACGCCTGAAGGCCTTACGAAACTAGGAGATGTCAAGCGCAACATCACTCTATGGAATAAGAAGTACATCAAGTTTCCAGGCTCGGCGCCAAGGCCACCGACTCCAAGGAATCCAAATCCACCCCGCATCGAATATCGTCAACCTCCAAGTCCACCCCAACCCAATTATCGCCAACCTCCAAGTCCACCCCGCCCCGCTGACGATCGCCGCAGCAGGAGTACATCAACTCGATCTCTGCCTCCGCCTCCGTGCAATACTACTACCTCGTCGAAGAAACAGAAGTTCGACGGTCCCCCGCGCCCCACATCGAAGAAAGGTCAAACGCCGAAGATAGTCGATATCCCGCCGGCTCTTCCAAAGAGACCTTATGACAAGACCGGCGAGGAAACTAACGCGGATGTGGCTGCCCAAGTTAAGGCGCATTTTGCACCCAAAAAGCCTGAGCCAAGGCCGGTATATAACGAAAAAACAAAAAAGTGCGCTAAGTCCTTTCTTGAGCAACCATCCCAGATATCGATGAATCTGGAATCAGACTATGACCGGGAGATTATTAAGCAAGCACAGAAGAAAAAAATCACAAGTGCAACAAGCGGGAAGCAAGTTGCCCAGCTCGGAGCATAGAAGAATCAATCGGTCGCCCCGCTCAAAGTCATTTCAGACCTCGACAAGGCCTTCAGAGCTAAAATGGATATGGACATGCAAATAATGGACCCTAGAGCCCGTAATAATACTGCACTTATGGGAATCACTGTATCGGAGGCCAAAGCACTTGCTAACGAATCAAATATGTCTCTTGGTCAATATTTAGGCTATGAAGATACGCCAGTGGGTCAGATAGTACGGCAGTATGTCCAAGGGCAGCCTCTAGTCAGTAATGAGGAGCTCGCGCGTCTATCCACACATATGCGAAATCTGCATGAATGGTACATGTCGCAAGCAGAAAAAAAGCATCATAAAGATTGGTTTCCGGTGGACGTTAGAAAGGAGCATCACTTCAAACCATACTCGATACAGGTTCAAATGACCGAACTGTTTCAGTTATACAACCAGCGCGCCCTCGACAAATCTATCATTGGTTGCTACTGTCTGTAAGTTATTTATTTCTATAATTAAGTTTGTAGCTTTAGCTTGTCCATTGCATTTAATATATTATCCTAACTATATATCCTTTTGTATGATGATATTATATTCCGCGGAATGAAGATGCTTGAATGCAAAAGAGCTAGAAGATACGACGTTGGGTTCATTGACCCATATATCATTAATGAATATACGTTAAAGAATCACCCCAAAGATGTGGAGGAAGACCTGTCCAGGTTCTTAACCGAGCATAATTTTGTTAAGGAAATACTATTTCCTTAGAACTTCAAGTGAGTGTTTATATCTTGTACACATTTTATTTTTGCTTACTAGATGAGCTATGCATGTATGCTTATGTAAATGTCCGCAGATTCCACTGGATCTTGCTAAACATTCAAGTTGACAACTCCCTAGTTGAAGTCCATGACTCATTAAGTTGGGACCAAGAGAAGTGGAGCGACATGAAAGCAATGCTCCATAAGTAATTTCAATCATTATCGCATTATATCGTCCTCTTTCATTCATTTCCTGATATCAAGTAACTAATAACTCCTTTGTTCATTTTCATTCGCAGGTGTTGGACACGGTTCAGACAGAAAATACCAGGTCCATTCAAAGAGGAGCTAACTTATAAAATGGCGAAGAGTTTACAGCAACCACCGGGAACTCATTTATGCGGATACTACGTCTACGAGTACATCCGAGAGTTGACCAGTGAGCGGAAAGTTGACTCACATTATATTTATGATTTGCGGGAAACACTAGAGCCAGACCAGCGCATAAGAGCAATTCAAGAGGAGCTGGCGGGATTTATGATGAAGGAAGTCCTTGATGTACATGGAGAGCATTATGCGGATGACGTGGAACTCGATTTGCCTTAGTCATCACCATGTAGCTCATATGATATATATATTCATCAATGACCATGTAATTTCAAAACATTTCTTCCTTTTGATATGATTGATTATATGTATGCTTGCAAGGGATGCGATCTTATATAAATGCATCGACGTGTAGTGTGTATGAAGTAGCGTATAATATGTCTACTGAAATATATGTTTGTTATAGTGAAACACAAAACGAAAAAGGAACAAAATGGCAAAAAAAAAGGAAATACACAATCTCTGCCGCGGCAGAGAAATGTGGTGTTTCTCTGCCGCGGCAGGAAACCTTTTAGTCCCGGGTGGTATTACAGCCCGGGACTACAGGGTTTCCGCCCCCCGCGGCGCTGAAACAGCCACGTGGCTGTTATTAGTCGCGGGCCGTTTTCGCAGTCCCGGGCCCAAAACCGGGACTAGAGCCCGTTGCGGCCCGGGACTGGAGGCCCTTTTTCCACCAGTGCAACACCGCACGTTAATACACATGCTAGTGTCCATTGCAAAGGTTTGTAGGTATTCCGATGCTCCGAATAGCTTCTTCTAATGAAACCCTAATTTGTGGGCCCCGGATCTTCTACCCCCTAGATGTTCTTCTGACAGGGGTAGCCTGGTGGATTTTCCTCTTGGTTTGTGCTTGGTTGGATCATAGGATAATTCTAAACCATGTTTGGGCACAAGTTGTGACAAGATCCAACCCGATTTCACCGAAACGTGGAGTTCTTGGCCAATTAAATTCCAGGATCTTCCTTTTTTCGGTGATAGTGCATGCCTACGAAGCGGGTTACACTTGGGTACCATGTTTTGGATATTTCAGCATTCCACCACACATTAATGCACCTGATAGGGTCCATTGCAAGCGTTTGGAGGTATTCTGATGCTCCGAGGCGCTTCTTTCTATGAAACCCTGATTTGTGCGCCCAGAATCGTCTACCCCCTAGATGTTCTTATGAAAGGGGTAGCCCGGTGGATTTTTCTCTTGTTTTGTGCTTGGTTGGGTTATAGGATAATTGCAAACCATGTTTGGGCACAAGTTGTGACAAGATCAAACCCGGTTTCACCGAAACTGGGAGTTCTCGGCCCCCTAATAATTAAATTTCCAGAACACCTTCGTTTTTAGGTGACATCGCATGTCTGAGAAGGGGTCACACTTGGGAAAACTGATTTTGGACATTTCAACATTCCACCACACTTTAATACACATTCTAGTGTCCATTGCAAGGTTTGGAGGTATTCAGATGTCCCGAAGAGCTTCTTCCTACAAAACCGATCCGTGTGCTTGGATCGTCTACCCCCCTAGATGTTCTTATGAAAGGGGTAGCCCGGTGGATTTTCCTCTTCATTTGTTCTTGGTTGGGTCATAGGATAATTCTAAACCATGTTTGGGTGCAATTTGAGACAAGATCCAACCCGGTTTTACCGAAACAAGGAGGTCCCGTTCCCCTAACAATTAAGTTTCAGGATCTTCGTTTTTAGGTGACATCGCATGTCTGCGAGGGGTTCACACTTGGGAACCAGGTTTTGGACATTTCAAAATTCCACCGCACTTTAATACACATGCTAGGGTCCATTGCAAGTTTGGATGTATTCCGATGCCCCGAAGAGCTTCTTCCTACAAAACCCTGATTCGTGGACCTGGATCGTCTACCCCCCTAGATGTTCTTATGAAAGGGTAGGCCGGTGCATTTTTCTCTTGGTTTGTGCTTGGTTGGGTTATAGGTTAATTCCAAACCATGTTTGGGCACAAGTTGTGACATGATCCAACCCGGTTTCACCGAAACGGGGAGTTCTTGGCCCCCTAACAATTAAGTTTCAGGATCTTTGTTTTTAGGTAATTGCGCATGTCTACGAAGGGGGTGACACTTGGGTACTAGTTTTTGGACATTTCAGCATTCCACCATAGTTTAATACACATGCAAGGTCCATTGAAAGGGTTTGGAGGTATTCCGATGCTCCGAGGTGCTTTTCCTATGAAACCCTGATCTGTGGGCCCCAGATCGTCTACTCCCTAGATGTTCTTATGAAAGGGGTAGCCCGGTGGATTTTTCTCTTGGTTTGTACTTGGTTGGATTATAGGATAATTCCAAACCATGTTTGAGCATAAATTGTGACAATATCCAACTCGGTTTCACCGAAATGGGGAGTTCCCGTCCCCTAACAATTAAATTCCAGAACACCTTCGTTTTTAGGTGACATCGCATGTCCAAGAAGGGGTCACACTTGGGAACCAGGTTTTGGACATTTCAACATTCCACCACACTTTAATACACATGCTAGGGTCCATTGCAAGGTTTGGAGGTATTCCGATGTCCCAAAGAGCTTCTTCCTAAAAAAACCTGATCCGTGGGCTCGATCGTCTACCCTCTTAGATGTTCTTATGAAAGGGGTAGCCCGGTGGATCTTTCTCTTGGTTTGTGCTTGGTTGCATTATAGGATAATTCCAAACCATGTTTGGGCACAAGTTGTGACAAGATACAACCCGGTTTCACCTAAATAGGGAGTTCTCGGCCCCTAATTAACAATTAAGTTTCAGATCTTCGTTTTTTAGGTGATTGCGCATGTCTACGAAGGGGAGACACTTGGGCAACAGTTTTTGGACATTTCAGCATTCCACCACCGCACTTTAATACACATGCTAGTGTCCATTGCAAAGGTTTGTAGGTACTCCGATGCTTCGAAGAGCTTCTTCTAACGGAACCCTTATTTGTGGGCCCCGGATCTTCTACCCCCTAGATGTTCTTCTGACAGGGGTAGCCCGGTGGATTTTCCTCTTGGTTTGTGCTTGGTTGGGTAATAGGATAATTCGAAACCATGATTGGGTACAAGTTGTGACAAGATCAACTCGGTTTCACCGAAACGTGGAGTTCCCGACCAATTAAATTCCAAGATCTTTGTTTTTTCGGTGATAGTGCATGCCTACAAAGCGGGTTACACTTGGGTACCATGTTTTGGACATTTCAGCATTCCACCACACTTTAATACACATGCTAGGGTCCATTGCAAGGGTTTGGAGGTATTCTGATGCTTTGACTCATGATCATCGTCATCTTCCTGATCATCAGGAGTAGTGCGTCCTCTGTGAAGCTCCTTCCGGATACCCATGAATATCAGTTCATGCCTTGCTTTCGGACCATCTTTCTTCCTTTCTGGCATGTTGATTATGGTGGCGACCAGACTCTCACACACGTTTTTCGTGATATGCATGATGTCAAGGCTATGAGGAGTGCGGAGAAACTTCTAGTATGGAAACTCCCAGAAAACAGACCTTGTTTTCCATACCTTCATCAGTGGCTTGTCTTTCTGCTTCTTTCGCTTCTTTCCAGGCTTAGGTCAATCTTTCTAGTTTTTCAGAAACTCTTCCACTTCTTCGCTGCTCCTCTGCTCTGGGATTCCTCGGGTCTCGGATTTGCCATCGAACAGGTTATCGTGGTATTGCCGACGAGTACGCCATGGAGGGGTCCTCAAAGTGCGTGTTTAGAGACGTGGGGTAAGGCGGACGGTTGACGGGTACGAGGTAACACAGCTTACCCAGGTTCAGATCCCACGACGGCGGTGGAATCCTATTCCTGCTATAAATCACTATAAGGTCAATACGCCGAGTTACAGAGATAGGTTCGCTGTGCGAGGTTGTCTGAATCTATGCTATGATCATCTGAATTTGTGCCCTAAAGGCTCCCATAGGCCCGACTTATATAGTCGCCAGGTCCTAGGGTTACAGGGAAAAGTCCTAGCCGGACAGGTTACAGAGTCCTACACCGTCTATTACTAGTCTTGTGTATCTTGCACTCCAAGGCTCCGGGTACGCTGGTGACTCCACCGTAGCCTTCCTTTATCCGGCATGGATCCACCTAACTGGGCCGCCCTGCAGGCCATAGGCCATGCTACCGACTATGGGCCACCCGGGTTAGTCGGATAAGAGACATGCTATAAGGAAACCCATATAGCATTTCCCCAATAGTAGCCCCTGGAGAACTCCGAGATCTTGCGCCGTCTTGCCTCTTCATGTTGAATGCTCCGTCTAGATGGATGTCGGCAAATCGTCAAGCAATATCTTGTAGTCCTCCCAAAGAACCCTGCAAGGTTTTCTCTGTCTTCGAATGGTAAGCCGGAGAAATGCTGAAGCTTCCATCGTACTCTTCTGTAGTCGGATTAAATCCGTCCATGCCGGAATCTTCGATGCACGACTCATCTACCCGTGTCAGCTAGGACGATGTAGGCTTAGGTCAGCGACGCCTCGTAACTCACACATGCAGAGAACACAATCATATCCGATTTTCCCGCGCGAGTGATACGAACCATTGGCGGCGACGGTTGGAAACGTGGCGAAATTACCGCGCACGTTCACGAACACGTTGTCTACGCGGCAACCGTCTGATCAGCTGCACGAATCTTGACGCAGAGTATGATAAATAGTAACCGTGGGACACTTTCCACTTTTTACCTCATTCCTCTCGCGTCATCGTCTTCTTCCTCTAGCCGCACGCCTCCTCGAGCTCTCCGCGAGAAACCTCAAAAATCCTAGCCTCCCTCTGCGTCAGTCACATCCTTCCAGCACCCCATGGCCAGCAGCAGCTCTTCCCCATCGATGGCGGCGTCGAGCGAAGCCACGACGAAGCCGGCGAGCTCCATCGTCATGCCCCCAGAGGGCCTGGTCATCCCCGCGTCGGCGGTGATTGAAACCACCGGCGGCGACCATAATCTGGCGGCGATAGAGCCTCTGGAAGAAGAGCCAAACTCGCACAAGGGCGACTGGCGCGGCTCAGACATCACCGACTGCGACATCCAAGAGATGGTCGCCGAAGGCTACCTCCCCGCGATGGAGGGGCTCGCCTGGCGGGCGGCGCCGGCCGGCGAGGTGACACCTTCTCCCCAAGCCGGAGAAAAGGTGTACCTCAAGGCTCAGCTGGTACGCGGCGTTTCTCTGCCCATTTCCCACTTCTTTCTCTCCGTCTTGAACCACTACAAGGTCGAACCCCATAACCTATCCCCCAATAGCATCTTAGTGCTTAGCAATTTCGCGGCACTTTTTGAGGGTTACCTAGGGATTAGGCCCATGTTAGACTTGTTCGTGTACTTCTTCACCGTCAAACGTGAAGCCGGACATAGTAGGGAGGAGCTTAGGAACTGTGGCACCATAAGCTTCAATATCCGACCAGGCCGGCGGTTCCCCGACATCGTCGGCCACGAGTATTGCAAAAACTGGCAGCGGACGTACTTCTACAGCCTCGACATTCCTTTGGTGGGCCTAGAAGTAACGTACCCAGACTTCGCGGATGGAGCCGCCGCTGAAGTTTCCACATGGAGATCCCATGCCTCCCTTTCCTCCAACCTCGACGCTTCTCGAGCAATAAGGCGGATCGAATGGTTCGTAGAGACGGGTTTGACCAGCTTGGACCTGGCCATGTGCTGGTTCATCAGGAGAATCCAGCCTCTGTAGCACCGCGCAAAGTTCATGCACGTGTATACCAGTGATCGAAGGGATACCCTCCGGATCTCCGTGGATAACTTCTCGAGCGACTCCGTCAAGCTCTGCCTGAAGGACATCGTCGAGGTGAAGGATAAGAAGCATGGATTCACCATCACCTGCGACATGTATGTAGACGGCAAGTGCCCAAAGGTCGATATGTATTTTCCGTGTACAACATATACTCCAATTTCTCCGTCTTGCCATTACCACTTCATCTAACACGGTGATTTCTAACTTAACAGCTTAGCAATCTAGATGAGGACAACCTGGCTGCCCAAATCTACGATCCAAAGATGAAGGAAGTCACAGTCGTGTCCGACGATGATGTCCCGTTGGCGCGAAAGCGGAAGAGCTCCACCTCTGACGCTGCCGACGGAGGCAAGAAGAAGAAGACGGAGGGTGGAGCCTCCAAGAAGACCACCGCCGCCCTGGAGGCGGAAAAGAAAAGATCCACCGGGATTTTTGCCAAAGCACCCCCATTAGTGTGAGCTTCTCATTCTCCGACGTTGTCTTATTTATCTGTCTTGTTCCTGTATTTATGCACCTTGCACGTTTTAGGAAGAAAGACACAACCAGCCTCAAGAAGACCTCCAAGACTTTGGGGGCTTCTAGATATATCAAAGATATGTTGCATCGCGACTCCTCCCCCGCCATCGCCCCTGCTACTCCTGCCATCAAGCCTTCCTCTGCCCGACAAGCTCTCAAGCCCAGGAGGCACCAGGCTCTTCCGCCATGGAAGTGGATTCTGGCGCTTCTACCGAACTCGTTGTTGTCGGCGAGCAGGCGACGCAGGAGAGCGTTGCTCTACAAATGGCTGAAGCGATGCCATCGGTAGAAGCAAGGCGGCAGTGGGAGCTGGTACCTCTGACGAAGGCGGCGCCCCTACTCCCCAGAAACCCTTCGAGTTCGCGAAGATAGTTTACCCGGCGCTCCTGCCGAGTAACACAACTATGGTTCCTGGAGGAGTGTCGTCATCTCTGACGTGCGGTATTGAGGAGCTGCTCCGGCAAGCAGATATCTTGCGGGGAAATAGCATTTCCTTTGGCAAGCTGCTGGCCGAGAGTGCTACAAACCTCAAGATTATTGCACTTGTAAGTTTTACTTTGCCTTTTACATTTCATTATGAGTATCCTACTGTAGCCCCCGAGGATGTAGACGGAAAACCATAGGTTTTGCATCTATATGCTCTAAGAGTGACTAAGTTAGAAAAGAGCTCGCACTGTAGCCCCCAAGCATTTAGATGGAAGAAATTATTCTGACTAGATGCTTTAAGAGTAGCATACGCAGTGTTTATAATTTTCAATACTGTAGCCCTAAAGCCTCTAGTTGTAACTGAATCAGCTCCGACTAGATGCTTAAAGAAAAGCTAAGAATTTTCCGAGTTAAAACTTTATACTGTAGCCTCCAAGCTTCTAATCGAGAACTGAAGTAGCTCCGACTAGATGCTTTAAAGAAAAGCTAAGCATATTGCTAAGTTAAAAAACTTTCGCTGTATCCCCCAAGCGCCTAGATGGAAAGTTTCCGACTAGGTGCTCCAAGCAGACTAAACAACAGTTTTAAATTTTTCCTCTATTTCACAGAACGAGAATGCTCGGCGGGGCATGGACAACGACAAGTACCAGAAGATGCACGCAGATCTTGAAGCGGAAAAGGGTAAAACTTCCATCTTGAAGGAACATATCATCAAAAACAAGAGTCTGTTTTCTTTTTTGCGCATTTCGTCTTGGTTTTATGCCTTCCTTCTTCGAGTACTCACTATGTGTTTCGTTTTCATCAACTTTCAGAGCATGTCGCCAAGGCCAAGGATATTGTCGAGCAGTCCAAGCACATTCAGCAGCTGGACAGTGAGAACAAAATCCTTAAGAAGGAGAGGGAAGAAATGCTGAAGATGCACGAGGATTCCATGAAAGTCCTGCAAGATTCCGCCTCCGCGGAGATCAATCGCTTGAAGGAGGAGCTTGCGATCTTAAAAGATCAGAAGCAAGCTGCTGATGAGCAAAACCATCGCCACAGTGAGGCGTTTAAGCTCCTCCAACAAGAGAAGGAATCCTTGGCGGACACCGTCTGGCAGGCTAAGGCCAGCATCTTCAGTAAGTGTCCTCCGCCTTGTATTTCTCTAGTATGGATACTTAGAGTTTACTGAACTCATGCGCTCCTTGTCGGAATTTTTAGTGCCTATGGGTTTAACCCGCTCGCCTCCTTAGGAAAAGGAATGCATGGTTCTTGCCGGCAACTTCATCAACACCGCCATCACCCAAGCCAAGGAGATTGCTAAGCCCCTCCAGATATATATCAAGGCATCGGACTCCGTGATGAAGTACTCGGATATTCTGCGCCGAGCCCCCGAGCGTGTTACAAGCGGGAAGGCTTCATGTGCACGGGCTGGCGCGAGGATGGCGCTTTCAATGGTGAAGGCACACTACGAAGATGCCGACATTGATACGGTGACCTCTGGCTTCCCCGACGTTGATGATGACGTCAAAGAAATTGATCACGAATCCATCCTATCATCACTCGCGGGTTATGACACCAGAGTCGCCGAGTTGGTGGACATCGACGTCTTTGTGCCCATGAACAAAATCGACAACGTCAACCAAGATTCCTCCGAGTCTCATCATAGCGCCGATGTTGACGGTGATTCTCCGGCTGGGGACGATGCTGCTTCCAAGTCTCATGCGCCCAAAGAGTGAAAAACACTATGTAATATTTGTTTTGCCTTTGGTATGCGCGCAGAAAAAACTTTGATGATGTAAGTTAAGGCGGAAAACAATGGTTGTTATTTCCTTCTACTTAAGAATTTAGTTCCCATCATGTATATATTTTTAAGCAAGTGCTGGCTTATCCATTACTTTGGTTCTTATGCTTGACTTTTCGAGAGTCGGAAGACTCATTGTCGGAACCATGCGCTTAGGTGATGATGCCCAATGGCACCATCAATAACCTGAGCACAAAATCAGCGACAATAAGTGCCGAAAGGCACTACTCTAGAATCCACATAAAAACGACAAAGAACGTGTAGACCAGAAAACTTAAGCTAACGCCCGTAGGCGGAATTTTCACAAGTGCAAACGCAAAGATTGTGCATAAAGGTTTTATATGATCAAAAAATGAACACTAAAGGAGGTAAAAGACTCAGAAATATGAGTGCACTAGAGAGCTTTATTTCATTGATCATATAAGATATACACAATTAGATAAAAATGCTAAGTGTAAAAACGACGTAGCTGTGCTATGTTCCATGGCCGATCAAGCTCCGGGTAGTCATCATCCGGGTCACGTCGCTTACGCTTATGATCCTCGTTGGGTCTATCCTTTAGTTCACGATTGTCAACAAGGTAGTAAGACCCATTGAGCAGCGCCTTGCTTATGATGAACGGTCCTTCCCATGGCGGGGATAATTTGTGTTACTTTTTCTGCTTAAGTCGGAGCACCAAATCCCCCTTTTTAAATGAGCGATGCCGAACGCGGCAACTATGGTAGCTGCGTAGCTTTTGCTGGTAGATGGCGGATCTTTGGCATGCCAAAACGCGCTCCTCCTCGAGAAGGTCCACATCCAGGCGTCTGGATTCTTCAGCGTCATCCTCGTCGTAGGCGGCAACTCTTGGTGCATCGTGGAGGATGTCGGAAGGCAGGATAGCTTCTGCTCCATATACCATGAAGTAAGGAGTGTAGCCAGTAGATCTGTTGGGTGTAGTTCGTAAATTCCACAGCACAGATGGAAATTCTTTCGCCCAGGATCTAGCTGCTCTATGTAGCGGTGCCTCAAAGCGTGGCTTGATTCCCTGCAGAATTAATCCATTGGCTCGCTCAACCTGACCGTTCGATTGTGGGTGTGCCACAGATGCAAGGTCAAGTCGGATGCCTTTCTCACAGCAATATGACTCCACTTCTCCGAGTGATAAATTGCTGCCATTGTAGGTGATAATGCTATGTGGGAGACCAAATCTCACCTCTAGATCCCGGACAAACCTGAGGGCAGTTGCCCCATCAAGCTTTCTAATGGGTTTAGCTTCTATCCATTTGGTGAATTTATCAACTGCTACAAGCAGATGTGTAAACCCACAAGGTGCCGTCTGTAACGGTCCCACCATGTCTAGCCCCCAGACCGCAAACAGCCAAATTATTGGTATTGTTCGCAGTTCTTCAGCAGGAACATGTGGTTGCCGGGCATAATACTGGCATCCCATGCATGTCTCCACCAGCTTGTCGGCGTCCGCCTTCGCGGTCAGCCAGTAGAATCCTTGCCGGAAGGCTTTCGCGACCAACGATCGAGGAGCGGCGTGATGCCCACAATCTCCGAGATGGATTTCGCGTAGGATTTCCATACCTTCTAGCTGGGAAACACACTTTAGGTATACACCAGTAGTTCTCCTTCTGTAGAGTTGCCCATTAATTATGGTATAACCCTTTGCTCGTCGTAATATTTGCCGTCTTTCGACTTCGTCGTCGGGCAAAGTTCCGTGTTCGAGGTATTCCATGAACGGTTTTGTCTAAGCCGGAGGGACCTTAGTCACCATGTTGACGAATTAGTCACCTCTATCCGGATTGTCGATGTCGGCTCCCTTCACGGATGGTGTGCGCAGGTGCTCGAGGAAAACTCCTGGCGGAATTCGCTTGCGCCCTGATCCTAGCTTAGACAGCAGATTTGCCGCCTCGTTTTGTTCCCTAGGCACATACTTAACCTCGTAGCCCAAGAAGCTCTTAGCTATATTGTCCACTTCGTCTTGATATGTCGCCATCATAGGGTTCCGTGCGTTCCAGGTGCCAGCCACCTGCTGGGCAACCAAGTCGGAATCTCCACAACAAACTATGCGCTTGATGCCAATATCATTGGCTACACGTAGTCCGTGAATGAGTGCTTCATACTCCGCCATGTTGTTTGTAGCCTCAAAGTGGGTCTGCAGAACGTAGTGTAGCTTGTCTCCTGTTGGTGACTGTAGCAATACACCAGCCCCGAGCCGTTGAGCAGCTTTGATCCGTCAAAGTGCATCACCCAGTACTCTAGTTCTGGCAACGGAGTAGCGTCTGGCATCTCCGTCCAATCTGCAATAAAATCCACCAAGGCTTGTGATTTGATAGCGTCGCGTCTCTTGTAGGTGATCTCGAAGGCGGCAAGTTCAATTCCCCACTTCGCGACCCTTCCTATAGCTTCGCTGTTGTTGATGATGTCCGACAATGGAGTCTTGCTCACCACTGTGATTGGGTGCTCCTGAAAAGTAATGCCTCAGCTTCCGAGAAGCAAGGAATACTCCATAAGCTATCTTTTGGTAGTGCGGGTAACGCTGGTTGGACTCCGTCAAGGCCTCGCTCACGTAGTAAACTGGTTGTTGAACTCCGTGCTCATAGCCTGGTTCCTTCCGCTCTACCACGACGACGATGTTGATAACCCTGTTGGTTGCCGCCATGTAAATTAACAGGGGCTCTCCAGGTTCGGGTGCTGCAAGGATAGGCGCTGAGGAAACAATCTCCTTGAGCTGCTTCAATGCTGCATCTGCTTCGTCCATCCATGTGAATTTGTCCGCCTTCTTCAGCAACTTGTACAGCGGCAGAGCCTTCTCTCCAAGTCGGCTGACGAACCGACTAACTGCTGCAACACAACCTGCTAGTCGTTGACTTTCCTTTAGGCATGTCGGACGGTTTATGTTTAAGGTGGCCTTGATTTTCTCCGGGTTGACCTCGATTCCGCGCTGGGAGACGATGAAGCCCAACAATTTGCCGGCTGGAACCCCGAAGACGCACTTCTTAGGGTTAAACATCATGTTGTATTTCCGGAGATTATCAAAGGTTTCTTTTAAGTCGGAGATTAAGTCGTTTGAATTTTTGGACATCACCGCAATATCGTCCACGTAAGCGTGAATGTTCCGACCAATTTGGTCGTGAAGGCAATGTTGCATTGTCTGCTGGTAGGTAGCACCTGCGTTTTTCAGCCAAAGGGCATTGTGACATAGCAAAACGTGCCGTATGGGGTAGTGAATGAAGTGGCCAATTGGTCCGACTTCCTCATCTTGATCTGGTGGTATCCTGAGTATGCATCGAGAAAACACAAAAGTTCTGAGCCAGCCGTCGAGTCAATGACTTGGTCAATGCGAGGCAAACCAAACGGATCTTTGGGACATGCTTTGTTCAAGCCGGTGTAATCAACGCACATTCTTAATTCATTGGTTCCCTTTTCGGGGACAAGTACAGGATTGTCCACCCATTGGGTGTGAAGGACTTCTCGGATAAATCTAGCCTTAAGTAACCTAGCTATCTCTTTGCCAATAGCGCATCTCTTCTCATCTCCAAAGCGTCGTAGAGGTTGTTTCACTTATTTGGATTTTGGATCAATGTTTAAGCTGTGCTCGGCAAGTTACCTAGGTACACCTTTCATGTCGGCAGGTTGCCAGGAAAAGATCTCCCTGTTCTTACGGAGGAACTCGACGAGCGCGCTTTCCTATTTGGGATCCAGGTTCGTCCCAATGGCGGTGATCTTGGAGGCATCGCCTACCACAAGTTCCAGCGGCTTGGTTTCGATGGCAGCCTTGGACGCAGGAGCGGAGTCGGAGATTTGTTTCTTCGACGTGGGCATCTCTGAGTCATAGACCTTGCTCTGGATCTCTTTGAATTTTTCGCTGTAGAGGACAGCTTCTGCAACGGCTGCTTCATTGATCTCGCAGTCCCTTGCCTTGGTAAAGCTTCCGTATACGGTGATGATGCCGTTTGGTCCGGGTATCTTGAGTTTGTTGTAGACGAAGCATGGCTTGGCCATGAAGGTGTGGAATATGTTGCGGCCGAATATGACGTGGTACACGCTCTTGAAGGGGACCACCTCAAAGCTCATGCGCTCCTGGCGATAGTTATTAAAATCGCCGAAGGCTACCTGAAGTGTAATGCACCCAAGGGACCTAGCCTCCCGACCAGGAACTACGCCGTGGAAGACGGTGTTGGTCCGCCTTAGGTTTGCCTCCGTCAAGTTCATCTTTTAAAGTGTATCCAGGTACATGATGTTGATGCTGCTTCCACTGTCCACCATACACTTGGTGAACTCCACGCCGTCAATCAAGGGGTTGATGACCATGGCGTATTGGTTCTCCGTGGGTATAAGGTCTGGGTGGTCCGTCCTGTCCCAAGTTATGGGAACTTCCGACCAGCGCAGGTACTGAGGGACTGGGGGAGAGTAGCCATCAGGATCCTCAGAGAGGTCTTCTGTTGTCGGACGGTGGGGGTGCCAAGGAAAGTGTGGTAGACTGGGGAGTTTTTTCACAAAGGGGTTCTTGCCCTTGCCGTCGCTCTTGGCGGCGTGCTTGGGGTCAACGTCTTCGTCCATGTCACTTGAATCCTTGGACTCCTCCTCCTTCTTCTTCCCCTTTCCCTTGCCGTGTGGTCTGTTCTTCCGACTTTGCTTGTAGCCGGACTCCGGGTCTTCCTTGAGGTCGTTGACGAACTTGCAGTGTCGATTGGTATGGGTGGCTTTGCCATTGACGTCGAGGTGTGGGAGGCATGGCATATCACGGTACTCCTCGTAGGTTTGGGGAACGCGGAGCGGCGCCGAGGTGGTTTCACTTCCTCGTTGCTGCCCACGACCGGCTCCCCTTCCTCGGCCATGATGTCCGCCCTCTCCACGTCCTGCAAAAGTCGTAGCGACCATGTCGGTAGATTGCTTTTCTTCTAGAGTGGTTTTCCGCTTTGTACTGCTGTTTCTCCTAGCTTGGGTTGGAACAGCCGTTGCCGGCAAGGAGACACGAGCATCGTCGTCGGCAGCTGCGAATTTACTAGCCAACTGAATCATCTGGTTCAAGTCGAGCTGGTGATTTTCCTGTAAGCGCTTCATCTTATGTCGGAGCAACGTGCCCGTTTCCAACCCATCGATGAAGGCGGCCATGGCGGTTTGAGTGCGCACTCCTATGGAGGAATTCTTCATGTCTAGCCAGCGGGAGAGGTAGGCGCGAGATGTCTCGTCTTTCTCTTGCACGCACCGCTGTAGATCGCCCACAGTGCAGGGACGCTTGTATGTACCCTCAAAGTTCTTGGTGAACCCTTCTTGCATGTCCAACCAGTTGTAGATAGATTTCTCCGGCAAGTCGTCAATCCATTGACGGGCCGTGCCCGCCAACATTAATGGGAGGTACTTGATGGCGATGTTGGGGTTGCCTCTGGCAATCTCCACGGCGTTGCCGTAGTCCTGCAACCATGTGGCTGGCTTGGCGGTGCCGTCATAGGTCTTGATGGTCTTGTCAATCCGGAAGCCTTTGGGGTAAGTTGCGGACCGTATTGCAGGTCCAAAGCAACGTGGTGCCAGGTATGGTCCTTCCCGGGCCTCGTGGATATTATCGATCCGCGAACGTGCATCGTATGTCTCTAGGTTCTTCTTCTTCTTGTCAACAGGGGATGGGCTGCGTGAATGATGCGGGCCTCCTCCGCCATGGTGACTGCTTGGTGGTGACGGAGGCGGAGGCGGCGGTGGGTTAGCCTTCTTGCTGTTACCCTCCTGCGACGCTTCACGCCTGTCACGGTTGCTTGTTGGACGCGGAGGGTCATGGCGCGACCTGCTCTTATGTCCTTCATTGTGCTTTCCGTCATGACGGGTCTGCTCCGCGTTGTCGCGGATGACGATGCCGCGCTGCTTTGGTGGGGGCATATCCGTATGATGGTGAGCTTTGTAATCTTCGCGATGTCGGGGGGACCGGGGCAGTGGCGATGGGCGACGAGGTCGGGCCTTTTCTCCGTGGTTGGAGGATATTGTGATAGCATCCTTCCTGTTGCGTCCATCCCTCCGTCTTTGTTCTGAGGAACCCGTCTGGGACCCGACATCAAGAGGAGATCTGTCCCTTGGCGGCTTGTACTGGCTAGACTGGCAGAGAGCTGGGTTAGACTCAATCCTCTGGGAGGTGGCCTTTTCCTGCTGCTTCACCGCCTTGGCCACTAGGTCGTAGACCTGTTCCACTGCCTCAGGCGATCTATCCTGCTCTAGAAGGGTCTTGGCGACGGCGAGGTTAAGGAGTGGGGTGGGCATCACCTGCTTTCCTTCACTGTCAATGTATGGCTTGGCTTGTTCCGGCTTCGAGGGAGCCCATCCTAGGTTGCGCCGTACACCAGGATCGTTGATGACGCGAGTCAGATCTTTCTTAGCCTTTTGCTGCTGTAGCAGAGTCTTGTACTCGGCCTCCATTGCTCTAGATTTCTCTATGGACTTCTGCGTGTTGACCAGATCTCGATCTAGCTTAGCGCCTTGCTCCGCGATGGCTTGCGCTTCTTCCAGCAGCTGCTGGCATTTCTCATCAAGCTGGATCACATTCCGGATATGAGCAACGGTCAGTGGCTTACGAGAAGATTGTCGTACATCACTCTATCGTCTGGAGTAACCTGGGCTGCTGCAGACGTAGATGCTGGAGGCGGCAAGTTTGCGGTGTTGTTGTTTCTCGGGCCGGTGCCGAGTTCCTGCGGCTGCTGCACTGGGCTTGGCGGAGGAGGCATGTCTTTTGCGCGATCATCGTCAGCAGAAATAAGTGGCCCCTTCCCCTTTTCTAGTGCCGTAGGCGGAGCTTGTCTGGGTTGATCTTCATCCATCGCCGTCCCAATGGTGACGAACACCCCTCGGGACGCGACAACGTTGTTGGCCTGTTCGTCGCGCGAGTACTCCTCCTCCATCTCCTGCATAGCGGAGTCTAGCTCTTCTGGGCTGAAGTCTATTTCCTCTGAATCTGCACTGAAGTCGGCATAAAGCGCGTCAATGACAGAGTCGGAGGGCGCCAGGACTTCCTCGATGACGGGCGGTGGAGGTGCAATGGGCTCAACGATGACTGGAGGCGGTGGTGCTGCTATGACGATGGCGGCAGGAGGTGGTGGTGGCTGAATCGGAGGGGCTCCGTCAATGACCGTTAGCGCTGTCTGAGCTGCCGCTTCGGCCTCCACGTAGTTGTTGACGGTCCTCACCATCTCTTAGAGGGTTAGGCGTCCTGTTGCCTGCTCCCGTCTTAAAGAATGTCGAAGAAGCGTGCCACGGTCCAGTCCTTGCACGAAGTGATACAGAGCGTTATCATCGGGGTAGTGGGCTAGGCCAGCTCGTATGCGGAGCCACCTGGCCAGGTAATCGCGGGGGTTTTCCCCTCTCTCTGAACGCAGCGCGCCAGATCGAAGATGGTAACCACGCCGACGAACTTGGATCTCTGTTGTCGAGACGCACGGGCTAAGCCGGCGGATTTGCAGTGATCCTCCACCTTTATATCCTGCACAGGGGCGGTTTGGGTGGGCCTTGAATTTTTCCGATCTTTGCCGGCAAGCTCCGAAGAGAGATCCGACATTGATCCTTCCGCGAACGTATCCTGCCCGTAGGCGGTCCGTGCGGGTCTTGATGCTCCTCCGACTCCCAGGGAACTAGTGCCCGAGTCGGTTTCGCCGATGAAGAGGTGGATGTCTCCGATAGGAACGATCGAACACCGCGTAGGGTTCGTCTTCGCCGGGATCCAGAATTCGTCGGGCGGGGACGATCAGAACGTTGCCGGAGAAGAGAACTCGGCCGATGGCTACGGATTCGCCGATTCCCACGAAGATCTTGGTCCTCGCCCGCTGAAGAGCCTGAAGCGCCTCTTGCCCCATGGTGGGCGCCAACTGTCGTGGTATTGCCAACGAGTACGCCATGGAGGGGTCCTCACAGTGCGTGTTTAGAGACGTGGGGTAAGGCGGACGGTTTACGGGTACGAGGTAACACAACTTACCAAGGTTCAGATCCCACGACGGCGGTGGAATCCTACTCCTGCTATAAATCACTATAAGGGCAATACGCCGAGTTACAGAGATAGGTTCGCTGTGCGAGGTTGTCTGAATCTATGCTATGATCGTCTGAAGTTGTGCCCTAAAGGCTCCCATAGGCCGACTTATATAGTCGACAGGTCCTAGGGTTACAGGGAAAAGTCCTAGCCGGACAGGTTACAGAGTCCTACACCGTCTATTACTAGTCTTGTGTATCTTGCACTCCAAGGCTCCGGGTACGCTGGTGACTCCACCGTAGACTTCCTTTTATCCGGCATGGGCCTCCCTTCTGGATCCACCTAACTGGGCCGCCAAGCAGGCCATAGACCATGCTACCGACTATGGGCCACCCGGATTAGTCGGTTAAGAGACATGCTATAAGGATACCCATATAGCATATCCCCAACACAGGTCACCACGTTTTCTCCATGGATCATTCTTGCCGATCCACCTCGGGTGCGCCATGAACACAATTTTCGAAGACCCTGGATCTTTCTCTAGTTGGAGATAGCTTGTGTTATCCATGCACCTAACGCATGCGCAGAATCCTTGGATAACCTGCCCCGAGATATACCCGCAACCTGGATAGTCTTGCACCGTAGTGACCAACGCGGCTCTCATAGTGAAATAATCTTGTGCGACGGCATCGTAAGTATTGGCTCCAGATTCCCATAACGTGGCTAGCTCCTCTTTCAATAGCCCGAGATAGAGATTGATGTCAGTACCAGGTTGTTTCGTCCCTTGAATTAGCATACTCATTTGTATGTACTTCTTCTTCTTGCACAACCATGGAGGGAGGTTGTACATCCACACAAACACGGGCCAAGTGCTGTGCGTGCTGCTCTGGCTACCGAACGGATTGAGTCCATCGGAGCTCGCACCAAGCCTGATGTTCCTTGAATCTCCACCGAATTCTGGGAATTCAAGGTCCAATGCTTTCCACTTGCTGGCATCTAAAGGGTGCGTCAGCAGCTCATCATTTTCGGGGTCATCATCATCTCCTGGCTTCTTCCTTTCCGCATGAGCTTCGCTTCCTTAGGGTCCACGAAATAGCGCTGCAGGCGAGGAGTGATAGGAAAGTACCATACCACTTTTCGAGGTGCTTTCTTCCCTTTCTTGTATAGACTCACGCCGCACACCAGACATGTGGTTTTCTCCACGTCCTCGCCCCGATAAATGATGCAATCGTTGATGCATACGTGATATCTAACATGCGGTAGATCGAGAGGACATACGATTTTCTTGGCATCCTCGATACTAGTTGGACACGTGTTCCCCTCCGGGAGACGATCGTGCCAGAATGCCATCATATCGTCGAGGCTTGCGTCGCTCAATTTGTGTTTTGCCTTCATCTCCATAGCCTTGAGCGTTACATTCAACCGGGTATCATCGGGCATGCATCCTTCATACAATGGAGTAACCGCGTCTTTCTCAAGTTGCGCAAGCTTGGATTTCTCTCTAGCGGCAGCCCTGGCGTTACTCGTCTGCTTGAGAAGCAGCTCTTGCACATAAGGGTCCTGCACCCAGCCTGGCGTTGTTCCATCGTCGTCTGATCCTCCGGCATCTAGATCATCATCATCCCGGTCTGCTTCCGTACCTTCACCATCTCCAGGAGACTATTCATCATCTCGCCCGTTCTCGCCATGATGATCATCGTCATGTTGCCCACCTTCACCATCTCCATCGTCTTCGTCATCGCTTATCCAACGAGTGTATCCATCCATGAAACCATGGCGGAGCAGGTGCGCCTGCAGATTCCCGGAATCTGGGTCAATCACCCAGTTGAGTTTGCATCTTCTGCACGGACATCTTATCTCCGTCTTGTTATTTCGTATCATGTCGGCCGTCGCACATTTCAAAAATCTAGCCACAATGCCTTCGCTCATTATGAGCACCATTTTTTCCTTCACGGTGTACATTGTACAATTATAAGTCTATTAGAACCACATAATCAATGCATGCATGCAATGGTCGATAGAAACTTTCTGCATGATCTATCCTAAAATAAGGACCTTTGCGAAATGCCAAAGTCTTGCCAAAATGGAAATGAATCAACATTTTGGCAAAACAAATGGAAACTTGTTCACACACAAACACAAGAGAGAGAGAGACCGATCCATACACACATAAACATATCATTATCCTCTACATACACACATGCATGAGCATCATCGATACTCTCCATCGATCCTCTCCATACACACATCATGAGCATCGATCATCTACATACATATGAGCATATCATCCATATACACATGAACACATCCTTACATGGACAACTTACCGAGATGAGAGACCGATCGCGAGAAGATGGAAAGGAGAGGTGCGTGCGAGACCGGAGAAGGAGATGAGAGACCGGAGAGCTTCCTCTATTACATACTTCACATCCAAGGCAAGTTCTACATGCTAAAAATGGTGAATGAGTGGATAAATTGAGGTGGGAAGGAGAAGTATCCCTACTAGATCTAAGGAGGAAGAAGAAGGGGAAAGTGAAGTGTGGGGTGGTGGATGATCACACATGTGCACAAAGTGGAGCTGCCAAAAAAATACTGGTCGACACATCCGTGGCGCAGATGGCCCTAGTGCGCCATAGGGAATAATCACAACCGTGGCGCACATGCCAGAGTGCGCCACGGATGTGTCTGCCCATTTACAGAATAGAGGGGACTTCACTTAGGCGTAGCGCACCACCTGCATCTGCGCCACGGTCAACCATAACAACCGTAGCGCACCTCCCCCATGTGCGCTACGGGTATGCGGTATGCGGCCAGCAGGGCCCTGGCCCACACATATCTATGGCGCACTATGACCATGTGCACCACAGTTGTTCTAGTTACTAGTAGGGCACTGCCCACAGGTGAGCCACGCCTGTTTTTGCTGTGGGGAACTTCAACCATGTGAGCCACGGATGTGCTGATTACCTATAGACATTTTCCTAGTAGTGTTTGGAGGTATTTCGATGTCACGAAGAGGATCTTCCTACAAAACCCTGATCCGTGGGCCTGCATCGTCTACACCCTAGATGTTCTTATGAAAGGGGTAGCCCGGTGGATTCTCCTCTTGGTTTGTTCTTGGTTGGGTCATAAGATAATTTCAAACCATGTTTGGGCACAAGTTGTGACAGGATCCAACCCGGTTTCACAGAAATGGGGAGTTCCCGACCAATTATATTCCAGGATCTTCATTTTTTCAGTGATAGTGCATTCCTACGAAGCGGGTTACACTTGGGTACCATGTTTTGGACTTTTCAGCATTCCACCACACTTTAATACACATGATAGGGTCCATTTCAACGGTTTGGAGGTATTCCGATGCTCTGAGGCGCTTCTTCCTATGAAACCCTAATTTGTGGGCCTAGAATCGTCTACCCCTCGATTCTTATGAAATGGATATCCCGGTGGATTTTTCACTTGGTTTGTGCTTGGTTGGGTTATAGTATAATTGCAAACCATGTTTGGGCACAATTTGTGACAAGATCCAACCCGATTTCACCAAAACGGGGAATTCTCGGCCCCCTCATAATTAAAATCCAGAACACCTTCGTTTTTAGGTGACATCGCATGTCTGCGAAGGGGTCACACTTGGGAACTAGGTTTTGGACATTTCAGCATTCCACCACCGCACTTTAAATACACATTCTAGGGTCCATTCCAATGGTTTGTAGGTATTCCGATACTCCGAACAGCTTCTCCTAACTAAACCCTGATTTGTGGGCCCCGGATCGTCTACCCCCTAGATGTTCTTCTGACAGGGGTATCCCGGTGGATTTTCCTCTTGGTTCGTGCTTGATTGGGTCATAGGATAATTCCAAACCATGTTTGGTCACAAGTTGTGACAAGATCCAACCCGGTTTCGCCGAAACGGGGAGTTCCCGACCAATTAAATTCTAGGATCTTTGTTTTTTCGGTGATAGTGCATGCCTACGAAGCGGATTACACTTGGGTACCATGTTTTCGACATTTCAACATTCCACCATACTTTAATACACATGATAGGGTCCACTGCAAGGGTTTGGATGTATTCCGATGCTCCGAGGCGCTTCTTCCTATGAAACCCTGATCTGTGGGTCTAGAATCATCTACCCCCTAGATGTTCTTATGAAAGGGATACCCGGCGGATTTTTCACCTGTTTTGTGTTTGGTTGGGTTATAGGATAATTGCAAACCATGTTTGGGCACAATTTGTGACAAGATCCAACCCGCTTTCACCGAAAAGGGGAGTTCCCGGCCCGCTAATAATTAAATTCCAGAACACCTTCGTTTTTAGGTGACATCGCATGTCTGAGAAGGGGTCACGCTTATGAAACAGATTTTGGACATTTAAACATTCCACCACACTTTAATACACATGCTAGGGTCCATTGCAAGGTTTTGAGGTATTCCGATGTCCCGAAGAGGATCTTCCTACAAAACCCTGATCCTTGGGCCTTGACAGTCTACCCCCCTAGATGTTCTTATGAAAGGGATATAACGGTGGATTTTTATCTTGGTTTGTGGTTGGTTGGGTCATAGGATAATTACAAACCATGTTTGCGCACAAGTTGTGACAGGATCCAACCCGGTTTCACCGAAACGGGGAGTTCCCGACCAATTAAATTCCAGGATCTTCATTTTTTCAGTGATAGTGCATGCCTACGAAGCGGGTTACACTTGGGTACCATTTTTGGACGTTTCAGCATTCCACAACACTTTAATACACATGGTAGGGTCCATTTCAAGGGTTTGGAGGTATTCCGGTGCTCCGAGGCGCTTCATCCTATGAAACCCTGATTTGTGGGCCCAGAATCGTCTACCCATCGATGTTCTTATGAAAGGGATATCCCGGTGGATTTTTCACTTGGTTTGTGCTTGGTTGGGTTATAGTATAATTGCAAACCATGTTTAGGCACAATTTGTGACAAGATCCAACCCGGTTTCACCAAAACGGGGAATTCTCGGCCCCCTAATAATTAAATTCCAGAACACCTTCGTTTTTAGGTGACATCGCATGTCTATGAAGGGGTCACACTTGGAAACTAGGTTTTGGACATTGCAGCATTCCACCATACTTTAATACACATGCTAGGGTCCATTGCAAGGTTTGGAGGTATTCCGATGCCCCGAAGAGTTTCTTCCTATAAAACCCTGATCCGTGTGCCTTGATCGTCTACCCCCATAGATTATCCTTTGAAGGGGTAGCCCGGTGGATTTTCCTCATGGTTTGTTCTTGGTTGGGTCATAGGATAATTCCAAACCATGTTTGGGCAAAAGTTGTGACAAGATCCAACCCGGTTTCACCGAAACAGGGAGTTCCCTGCCAATTAAATTCCAGGATCTTTGTTTTTTTGGTGATAGTGCATGCCTACGAAGCGGATTACACTTGGGTACCATGTTTTGGATATTTCAGCATTCCACCACACTTTAATACACATGCTAGGGTCCATTGCAAGGGTTTGGAGGTATTCCGATGCTCCGAGGCGCTTCTTCCTATGAAACCCTCATCTGTGGGCCTAGAATCGTCTACCCCCTAGATGTTCTTATGAAAGGGATAGCCCGGTGGATTTTTCACTTGGTTTGTGTTTGGTTGGGTTATAGGATAATTTCAAACCATGTTTGGGCACAATTTGTGACAAGATCCAACCCGCTTTCACCGAAACGGGGAGTTCCCGACCCGCTAATAATTAAATTCCAGAACACCTTCGTTTTTAGGTGACATCGCATGTCTAAGAAGGGGTCACACTTGGGAAACATATTTTGGAAATTTCAACATTCCACGGTCCATTGCAAGGTTTTGAGGTATTCCGATGTCTCGAAGAGCTTCTTCCTACAAAACCCTGATCCGTGGGCCTTGATAGTCTACCCCCTAGATGTTCTTATGAAAGGGATATAACGGTGGATTTTTATCTTGGTTTGTTCTTGGTTGCATTATAGGATAATTCCAAACCATGTTTGGGCACAAGTTGTGACAAGATCCATCCCGGTTTCACCGAAACGGGGAGTTCTCGGCCCCCTAATTAACAATTCAGTTTTAGGATCTTCGGTTTTTAGGTGATAGTGCATGTCTACGAAGGGGGTGAAACTTGCGTACCAGGTTTTGGACAGTTCAGCATTCCACCACCGCACTTTAATACACATTCTATGGTCCATTGCAAAGGTTTGTAGGTATTCCGATGCTCCGAAGAGCTTCTTCTAACGAGACCCTGATTTGCGGGCCCTGGATTGTCTACGCCCTAGATGTTCTTCTGACAGGGGTAGCCCGGTGGATTTTCCTCTTGGTTTGTTCTTGGTTGGGTCATAGGATAATTCCAAACCAGGTTTGGGCACAGGTTGTGACAAGATCCAACCCAGTTTCACCGAAACGGGGAGTTCCGGGCCAATTAAATTCTAGGATCTTCGTTTTTCGGTGATAGTGCATGCCTATGAAGCGGGTTACACTTGGGTACCATGTTTTGGACATTTCAGAATTCCACCACACTTTAATACACATTCTAGGGTCCATTGCAAGGGTTTGGAGGTATTCCGATGCTCCGAGGCGCTTCTTCCTATGAAACCCTGATCTATGGGCCTAGAATCTTCTACCCCTCGATGTTCTTATGAAAGGGATATCCCGGTGGATTTTTCACTTGGTTTGTGCTTGGTTGGATTATATGATAATGGAAAACCATGTTTGGGCACAATTTCTAACAAGATCCAACCCGGTTTCACCGAAACGGGGAATTCCCGCCCCCCTAATAATTAAATTCCAGAACATCTTCGTTTTTAGGTGACATCAAATGTATGCGAAGGAGTCACACGTGGGAAACAGGTTTTGGACATTTCAGCATTCGACCACACTTTAATACACATTCTAGGGTCCATTGCATGGTTTGGAGGTATTCCGATGCCCCGAAGAGTTTCTTCCTACAGAACCCTGATCTGTGGGCCTGGATCTTCTACCCCCCTAGATCTTATTTTAAAGGGGTAGCCCGGTGGATTTTCCTCTTGGTTTGTGCTTGTTTGGGTCATAGGGTAATTCCAAACCATGTTTGGGCACAATTTGTGACAAGATACAACCCGGTTTACCGAAACGGGGAGTTCTTGTTTCCCTAACAATTAACTTTCAGGATCTTCGGTTTTAGGTGAAATCGCATGTCTACGAAGTGGTCACACTTGGGAACCAGGTTTTGGACATTTCAAAATTCCACCATACTTTTATACACATGCTAGGGTCCATTGCAAGGTTTGGAGGTATTCCGATGCCCCGAAGAGCTTCTTCCTACAAAACCCTGATCTGTGGGCCTGGATCGTCTACCCACCTAGATGTTGGTAAGAAAGGGGTAGACCGGTGGATTTTTCTCTTGGTTTGCGCTTGGTTGGGTTATAGGGTAATTCCAAACCATGTTTGGGCACAAGTTGTGACAAGATACAACCCTAATTTGTGGGCCCCGGATCGTCTACCCCTAGATCTTCTGATACGGGTATCCCGGTGGAATTTCCTCATGGTTTGTGCTTGGTTGGGTCATAGGATAATTCCAAACCATGCTTGGGACCAATTTGTGACAAGATCCAACCCGATTTCACCGAAACGGGGAGTTCCCGACCAATTAAATTCTAGGATGTTCGTTTTTTCGGTGATAGTGCATGCCTATGAAGCAGGTTACACTTGGGTACCATGTTTTGTACATTTCAGCATTCCACCACACTTTAATACACATGCTAGGGTCCATTGCAAGGGTTTGGAGGTATTCCGATGCTCTGAGGCGCTTCTTCCTATGAAACCCTGATCTATGGGCCCAAAATCGTCTACCCCCTAGATGTTATTATGAAAGGGGTAGCCAGATGGATTTTTCTCCGTGTTTGTGCTTGTTTGGGTTATAGGATAATTGCAAACCATTTTTGGTAACAATTTGGGATAAGATCCAACTGGGTTTCACCAAAACTGGGAGTTCTTGCCCCCCTAATAATTAAATTTCCAGAACACCTTCGATTTTAGTTGACATCTCATGTCTGCGAAGGGGTCACACTTGGGAACCAGGTTTTCGACATTTCAGAATTCCAGTGAATTTTAATACACATGCTAGGGTCCATTTCAAGGTTTGGAGGTATTCTAATGCCCCGAAGAGCTTCTTCCTACAAAACCCTGATCCGTGGGCCTGGATCGTCCACCCCCCTAGATGTTCGTATGAAAGTGATATAACGGTGGATTTTTGTCTTGGATTGTTCTTGGTTGCGTTATAGGATAATTCCAAACCATGTTTGGGCACAAGTTGTGAGAAGATCCATCCCGGTTTCACTGAAACGGGGAGTTCTTGGCCCCCTAATTAACAATTCAGTTTCAGGATCTTCGTTTTTTAGGTGATAGTGCAAGTCTACGAAGGGGGTGAAACTTGGGTACCAGGTTTTGTACATTTCAGCATTCCACCACCGCACTTTAATACACATTCTAGGGTCCATTGCAAAGGTTTGTAGGTATTCCGATGCTCCCAAGAGCTTCTTCTAACGAGACCCTGATTTGCGGGCCCCGGATCGTCTACCCTCTAGATGTTCTTCTGACAGGGGTAGCCCGATGGATTTTCTTCTTGGTTTGTGCTTTTTTGGGTCATAGGATAATTCCAAACCAGGTTTGGGCACGAGTGGTGACAAGATCCAACCCGGTTTCACCAAAACAGGGAGTTCCGGGCCAATTAAATTCTAGGATCTTCGTTTTTCGGTGATAGTGCATGCCTATGAAGCGGGTTACACTTGGGTACCATGTTTTGGACATTTTAGAATTCCACCACACTTTAATACACATTCTAGGGTCCATTGCAAGGGTTTGGAGGTATTCCGATGCTCCGAGGCGCTTCTTCCTATGAAACCCTGATCTATGGGCCTAGAATCTTCTACCCCTCGATGTTCTTATGAAAGGGATATCCCGGTGGATTTTTTACTTGGTTTGTGCTTGGTTGGATTATATGATAATGGCAAACCATGTTTGGGCACAATTTCTGACAAGATCCAACCCGGTTTCACCGAAACGGGGAATTCCCGGCCCCCTAATAATTAAATTCCAGAACACCTTCGTTTTTAGGTGACATCACATGTCTGCAAAGGGGTCACACGTGGGAAACAGGTTTTGGACATTTCAGCATTCCACCACACTTTAATACACATGCTAGGGTCCATTGCAAGGTTTTGAGGTATTCCGATGCCCTGAAGAGTTTCTTCCTACAAAACCCTGATCCGTGGGCCTGGATCGTCTACCCCCCTAGATGTTCTTTTGAAAGGGGTAGCCCGGTGGATTTTCCTCTTGGTTTGTGCTTGGTTGGATCAGAGGGTAATTCCAAACCATGTTTGGGCACAATTTGTGACAAGATCCAACCCGGTTTCACCGAAACGGGGAGTTCCCGGCCAATTAAATTCCAGGATCTTTGTTTTTTCGGTGATAGTGTGTAACACCCTCAGAATCGATCCTATGCAAGTTTCAGCGATTCCCGCCAAACCCGCATAGAAACGATTCAAGGGTGCCCACCAGGCACTTTCGTGTGGGTGGAAAACGAAGTAATACCATTACACAATAGTCCATGATGGAACCCACAGAACTGATATATACGACAACGACTCCATGAGTCAAGAATACAAATATACAGTACAAAGATCCAAATCACCTTGAAAACGATACAGCGTCTGAGTACGGACAAGATGCAAACTGAGCTAAGAGCCCTGAAGAATAACCAATGGCGTCCATAACCCTGCCCAGGCCAAGCCGGAAGGGTAACCCTGCTAACGACATCGATCTCAAAGCCTGCTTAAACAAAAGGGGTGCCGACAAAGGGCAAAGGAAAAAAAGAGAGCGGTCAGTACTAAGGCCAGTACACGGCGAGACTAGAATTCGGCGGTCCTCACCTACATAGGTATGGTGGACTGAAGCGGCAGCGCAGCATGCACTAAACAACCTATAGAGACTCAATACAACTGGCGACTATCAGATAGGGATAAGAAAAGACCTACTCGGATCCAACCTGATTCTAACACCAAACATACTCATCCTGGTATTCCCCCTCGATACCAACCGAGGAAGTCAACCGAGGAACTCACACCGTTGACAGTTTTATTCATTTCATTATAGTTGCGGCAATTACTAGTCAGATATAGATAGCATGAGTCATCCTGATATAATAAGCAGTGGGCAGTTTTAAATAACCATTCCGTTGTAGTTGTAGTACTTACTAGTCAGATACATATAGCATGAGGCATCCCAAAACCCAGCAGTTGTTGGTACTTTTATTTAGCCATTCCGTTGTAGTTGCAATACTTACTAGTCAGATACAATAGTAACAGGTGACAACTCAAACCAGCAATTGTTGGCACTTTTATTTAGCCATTCCAATATAGTGAAGCTGATTACTAGTCATTATAAAGTCAAATTTATAGCACTACTTTAGTTATAGTTGTCTATGATCGAGATACTGTGCTCCAAGTCGTCCATCTCCGCGGAAACGGTTTTCAGAAAGTTTTACCCTGCAGGGGGGCACAAATAGCAACACACGCACGATCAACCTCGAGAAAAACCAAATGAAAACCCAACGAGGCATCACGACAGAGCAATTGCAAGATTCATATAAATTTCAGGGGGCCACCCCACCAAGCTACCCGCGACGAAGTTGGCTGGCTCTGAGACGGACCCAGAGGTTTGTGTCAATGGCTGTAAACGACTGGGAACCCGAAAGTGTGACTGGGCTTGTCGATACCGCGAAAACATTCCACATTTGTTCCTAAACAGTACAGGCGCTCCACGCGCAATCGTAAATAAAGCAGTAAAACATGGCATAAGTACAGGATAGTAATAAAGCCCCAAACTACTTTGTGGCCCCAAGAAATAATATATGACCCAAGCTCTGGCTAGGGGGATTCATGGTCCCACATGCGGATAGTGCAAATATTCAAAGAACAGGTATCAAGTACTCGGGGTCCTACGGGACACAACTGGACGGTTAAAAACCAAATAACATCTATTGTCCACCTGTGTCTCTGCATTATTTACCTACTTCAATTTTAGTTATTAAACGATAATTAAAGCCATGATCATCTCCAACATAAAGCATAAGGCATTTCTCCAACAACTGCGGTACTTGACGACACGCAACAGCACTTGAGCAAGCGACTACGACACGCAATTCCAACTATCTACCAAACAACAGGTAATAGGATGTGTCCAAGGCAATATAAGGTTGCAAGGGATACCACGGTTACGAAAACTAGAGCATCGCAACACAGATAGCAATAGATCAACATGAGGAAATAAAGACTATAAAAGTAAGATAGGTAGAAAGGGGGATAATGCTCGCCTGAAAACATTGTCGAAGGTTCATCCGATGATCGGGTCGACACTCGCATCAACTCATCGGCCTATCTCATGAAAAAGCAAAACACTAGAAGAAACACCGGATGCACTATTTAATACTACGACAAAAGATCGGCATGATGCATGTATGATGTATGACATGGCAATGGTGCAATGCAATTAGGCCATATTAAGCGGAACCGGGGTCCCGACAATTATTTAATAGGTTCAAGCTGTTTAGGTACCCCGCAATTTAAATGTTGTCTTAACAAGCCAAAACAATGACATCGGTTCCCTACACAAATTTAAATGGAGTCGATATTAGACTAGATTCATCCGCATATGGTCTCCATATTTAATTATGAGATGAATCGGCATAATGCCCCCAACCCGCATGGTATGTATGCGCATGATCAATTAATATGCAACAAGATATATATATCATATATTAAAAATATAGGGGTCTCGGATAGGAGTCACACATCGAGAGTTTGGCAATCTTGAGGGTTCAAGCCGGTTTCGACGGAATGGGTCTTCGGACCCGCATCCGTGAAGAATAACTTAGTGTCCCAGATCGGTCTTCGATTCCCGAGAAGTAGATCTTGGCGTTCCGTGAAGGTCTCGGGGTTTCGCAGTCTCTTGTGGACAGTCTTGGCGAAACTGGGTGTTGATTTGTCCAGGAAAGATCTTGGCGACTTCAGAGGTATGGACCGAGCAAGCCTCAACTTGTCACCATAACAGCACGTCCCCCTTTGTCTTACCTCGCGGCCACCTCCACAAAATCAACCAAACAACAACATCAACACAACAGGGGCATGCAACAGTGCTTGGATCAACATGTTAATGGCAGAAAAAGCTCATGGCTTGCATCAGATATGGACCTGGTGTCGGAGACTGAGCCGAACACGAGGGAACGGAGGTGGAGACGAGATCGACCAGGGAGCAGAGGACGCGTCCTAGCAGGGGCCACGGACGAGGGGATCGGGGGCGCGTGATCGGGGAGAGCTCGAGGAAGGGGTGGAGATGGGCGCAGGCGGCGGTCGGACGCGGTGAAGAGGGAGGCACGCGACGGCGGCCTACGCGAGCTTGCAGGGACGACACGGGGAAGAGGGCTTCAAGGAGAGCGGTTGGGAAGGACGGCGGCGACGCTTGCTGGGCGAAGGTCGGCAACAGGGAGAGGGCGAGGCGGCTGCGAGGTAGCCGAGCGGCCTGTGGCACAACAGAGCACGGTCAGGGGGCGGCTGAGGACCGGCATTGCTCGTGCAGGAAGATGGCGAGGGCGACGGGGAGCTGCGAAGGGGAAGGAGTCGGGGCGGCTCGCGCGGGAAGCACCAAGTCGGGGGAGGGCGGCCGGCCAAAGAGGAGGGCGAGGGCCGGTGAGCTCTTGGTGGTGGTGGGAGAAGACGCGAGAAGGGGCAACGCTGGAGGCGACGGGAGGTTCCTGGCATCGGGGAGGAGTCGAACGCGGGGGTTCCGTGTCGCTAGCGACGAGAAGAGGAGCGGGAGTGGGACCCGTGGGGTGGGGCCAAGGATGGGACCAAGGTGAGTGCAGGGTCTGTTGCTGTGTGTGTGCGTTGCGTGAGCCATGGTGGGGTTGTGTGTGTGCTGCGCGCGCTGTGTGGGTGGCGGCGGCAGGGAGAGGAATAGGTGGGGTTTAGGGTTGGAGAGGGATTAGGGTTAGGGTTTGTTCCCGTGGGGTAGTAGGTGGCCTGTTGGCTGGGCCTTTGGGCCTAGCCGACTGGGCTGCCTCCCCCACTAACAAAAAAATATTTTATATTTATTATTTTTCTTTCTTATAAAACAAAACATTTGCAAAAAGGTTTTAGATAAATAAAAGTTCCGAACGAATCTAGGGTTTTGATTTGAACAAAGAGGGGAATATCTAGAAAACAAAATAGGCTTTTGGGAAATAGTTTTAGACGAATAAATGCATGATGTTGTCATGATGACGCACATAATAAAGACAGACGATTTTCTAGTAGTGGTTTTACCTGGGGTGTTACATAGTGCATGCCTACGAAGCGGATTACACTTGGGTACCATGTTTTGGACATTTCAGCATTCCACCACACTTTAATACACATGCTAGTGTCCATTGCAAGGGTTTGGAGGTATTCCAATGCTCCGAGGTGCTTCTTCCTATGAAACCCTGATCTATGGGCCTAGAATTGTCTACCCCCTAGATGTTCTTATGAAAGGGATAGCCCGGTGGATTTTTCACTTGGTTTGTGTTTGGTTGGTTTATAGGATAATTGCAAACCATGTTTGGGCATAATTTGTGACAATATCCAACCCGATTTCACTGAAACGGGGAGTTCCTGACCTGCTAATAATTAAATTCCAGAACACCTTCGTTTTTAGGTGACATCGCATGTCTGAGAAGGGGTCACACTTGGGAAACAGATTTTGGACATTTCAACATTCCACCACACTTTAATACACATTCTAGTGTCCATTGCATGGTTTAGAGGTATTCCGATGTCCCGAAGAGCTTCTTCCTACAAAACTGATCCGTGGGCCTGGATCGTCTACCCCCCTAGATGTTCTTATGAAAGGGGTAACCCGGTGGATTTTCCTCTTCGTTTCTTCTAGGTTGGGTCATAGGATAATTCCAAACCATGTTTGGGCACAACTTGAGACAAGATCCAACCCGGTTTTACCGAAATAGGGAGTTCCCGTTCCTCTAAAAATTATGTTTCAAGATCTTCGGTTTTAGGTGAAATCGCATGTCTACGAAGTGGCCACACTTGGGAACCAGGTTTTGGACAATTCAAAATTCTACCACACTTTAATACACATGCTAGGGTCAATTGCAAGGTTTGGAGGTATTCTGATGCCCCGAAGAGCTTCTTCCTACAAAACCCTGATCCATGGGCCTGGATCGTTTACTCAGCTAGATGTTGTGATGAAAGGGGTAGCCCGGTGGATTTTTCTCTTGGTTTGTGCTTGGTTGGGTTATAAGATAATTCCAAACCATGTTTGGGCACAAGTTGTGACAAGATACAACCCTGATTTGTGGGCCCCGGATCGTCTACCCCCTCGATCTTCTTCTGATACGGGTAGCCCGGTGGAATTTCCTCTTGGTTTGTGCTTGGTTGGGTCATAGGATAATTCCAAACCATGTTTGGCACCAAGTTGTGACAAGATCCAACCCAGTTTCACCGAAACGGGGAGTTCCCGACCAATTAAATTCTAGGATCTTCGTTTTTGGGTACCATGTTTTGGACATTTCAGCATTCCACCACACTTTAATACACATGCTAGGGTCCATTGCAAGGGTTTGGAGGTATTCCGATGCTCTGAGGTGCTTCTTCCAATTAAACCCTGATCTATGGGCCCAGAATCATCTACCCCCTAGATGTTATTATGAAATGGGTAGCCCGATGGATTTTTATCTTGGTTTGTGCTTGGTTGGGTTATAGGATAATTGCAAACCATGTTTGGGCACAATTTTACACAAAGTCCAACCGGGTTTCACCAAAACTGGGAGTTCTTGCCCCCCTAATAATTAAATTTCTAGAACACCTTCGATTTTCGGTGACATCGCATGTCTGCGAAGGGGTCACACTTGGGAACCTCGTTTTCGACATTTCAGCATTCCAGTGAATTTTAATACACATGCTAGGGTCCATTTCAAGGTTTAGAGGTATTCTGATGCCCCGAAGAGCTTCTTCCTACAAAACCCTGATCCGTGGGCCTGGATCGTCTACTCCCCTAGATGTTCGTATGAAAGGGGTAACCCGGTGGATTTTCTTCTTGGTTTGTGCTACATTGGGTCATAGGATAATTCCAAACCATGTTTGGGCACAAGTTGTGATAGGATCCAACCCGGTTTCACCGAAACGGGGAGTTCCAGGCCAATTAAATTCCAGGATCTTCATTTTTTTAGTGATAGTGCATGCCTACGAAGCGGGTTACACTTGGGTACCACGTTTTGGACATTTCAGCATTCCACCACACTTTAATACACATGGTAGGGTCCATTGCAAGGGTTTGGAGGTATTCCGATGCTCCGAGGCGCTTCTTCCTATGAAACCCTGATCTGTGGGCCCAGAATCGTCTACCCCTCGATGTTCTTATGAAAGGGATATATCGGTGGATTTTTCACTTGGTTTGTGCTTGGTTGGGTTATAGTATAATTTCAAACCATGTTTGGGAACAATTTTTGACAAGATCCAACCCGGTTTCACCGAAACAGGGAATTCCCGCCCCCCTAATAATTAAATTCTAGAACACCTTCGTTTTTAGGTGACAACACATGTTTGCGAAGGTGTCACACTTGCGAACCAGGTTTTTGACATTTCAGCATTCCACCACACTTTAATACACATGCTAGGGTCCATTGCAAGGTTTGTAGGTATTCCGATGCCCCGAAGAATTTCTTCCTACAAAACCCTGATCTATGGGCCTGGATCATCTACCCCCCTATATGTTCTTTTGAAAGGGGTAGCCTGGTGCATTTTCCTCTTGGTTTGTTCTTGGTTGGGTCATATGATAATTCCAAACCATGTTTGGGCACAAGTTGTGACAAGATCCAACCCGGTTTCACCTAAATGGGGAGTTCCGGGCCAATTAAATTCCAGGATCTTCGTTTTTTCGGTGATAGTGCATGCCTACGAAGCGGATTACACTTGGGTACCATGTTTCGAACATTTCGGCATTCCACCACACTTTAATAAATATTCTAGGGTCCATTGCAAGGATTTGGAGCTATTCCGATGCCCCGAAGAGCTTCTTCCTACAAAACCCTCATCTGTGGGCCTCAATCGTCTACCCTCCTAGATGTTCTTATGAAAGGGGTAGCCCGGTGGATTTTTATCTTGGTTTGTGCTTGGTTGGGTTTTTAGAATAATTCCAAACCATGTTTTTGCACAATTTGTGACAATATCCAACGCGGTTTCACCGAAATAGGGAGTTCCCGGCCCCCAAACAATTAAATTCCAGAACACCTTCGTTTTTAGGTACTAGTGCATGTCTGCGAAGAGGGTCACAATTGTGAACCAGGTTTTGGACATTTTAAACATTCCAGCACACTTTAATGCATATTCAAGGTTCCATTACAAGGTATTGGATGTATTCTGATCCTCCGAAGCGATTCCTCCTACGAAACCCTGATTTGTGGGCCCTGGATCTTCTACCCCCTAGATGTTCTTATGAAAGGGGTAGAACGGTAGATTTTTCTCTTGGTATGTTCTTGGTTGGGTTATAGCATAATTCCAAACCATTTTTGGTCACAAGTTGTGACAAGATGCAACCCAGTTTCACCAAAACGGGAAGTTCCCCTCTAACAATTAAATTCCAGAACATCTTCGTTTTTAGGTGATGGCGCATGTCTGCGAAGAGGGTGACACTTGGGTACTAGGTTTTGGACAATTCAGCATTCCACCACACTCTAATACACATTCTAGGGGTGCAATGCAAGGTTTTGAGGTAATTCCATGCCCAAAAGCGCTTCTTCCTACAAAACCCTGATCTGTGGGCCCAGATCATCTATACACCCTAGATGTTCTTTTGACATAGGTAGCTCAGTGGACTTTTCTATTAGTTTGTGCTTGGTTGGGTCATATGATAAATCCAAACCATGTGTGTGCACAAGTTGTTAAAAGAACCATCCCGGTTTCACCGAAACAGGGACTTCCTTGCCCCCTAACAGTGAAATTCTAGGATCTTCGTTTTTAGTTGATAATGCATGTCTATGAAGGGGGTGACACTTGGGTACCAGGTTTTGGACATTTCAGCATTCCACCACACTTTCATACACATTCTAGGGTCCGTTGCAAGGGTTTTGAGGTATTCCGATGCTCTGAGGTGCTTCTTCCTATGAAACCCTGATCTATGGGCCCCAGATCGTCTACCCCTAGATGTTCTTATGAAAGGGGTAGCCCGGTGGATTTTTATCTTGGTTTGTGCTTGTTTGGGTTATAGGATAATTCCAAACCATTTTCGGGCATAAGTTGTGACAAGATCCAACCCGGTTTCACCGAAATGGGGAGTCCCGCCCCCTAAGAATTAAATTCCAGAACACCTTCGTTTTTAGGTGACATCGCATGTCCGAGAAGGGGTCACACTTGGGGACTAGGTTTTGTAGATTTCAACATTCCACCAAACTTTAATACACATGCTAGGGTCCATTTCAAGGTTTGGAGGTTTTTCGATGTCCCAAAGAGCTTCTTCCAACAAAACCCTGATCCGTGGGCCTGGATCGTCTACCCCCTTAGATATTCTTATGAAAGGGGTAGCCTGGTGGATCTTTATCATGGTTTGTTCTTGGTTGCGTTATAGGATAATTCCAAACCATGTTTGGGCACAAGTTGTGACAAGATACAACCCGCTTTCACCGAAATAGGGAGTTCTCGACCCCTAATTAACAAGTAAGTTTCAGGATATTTTTTTAGGTGATTGCGCATGTCTACGAAGGGGGTGAAACTTGGGTACCAGGTTTTGTACATTTTAGCATTCCACCATCGCACTTTAATACACATTCTAGGGTCCATTGCAAAGGTTTGTAGTTATTCCGATGCTCCGAAGAGCTTCTTCTAACGAAACCCTGATTTGTGGGCCTCGGATCGTCTACCCCCTAGAAGTTCTTTTGATAGGGGTAGCCCGGTGGATTTTGCTCTTGGTTTGTGCTTGGTTGGGTCATAGGATAATTCCAAACCATTTTTGGGCACAAGTTGTGACAAGATCCAACCCGGTTTCTCCAAAACGGGGAGTTCCCGGCGCATTAAATTCCAGGATCTTCGTTTTTTGGGTGATAGTGCATGCCTACGAAGTGCGATAAACTTGGGTACCATGTTTTTAACATTTCAGCATTCCACCACACTTTAATACACATGCTAGGGTCCATTGCAAGGGTCTGGAGGTATTCCGATGCTGTGAGGCGCTTCTTCCTATGAAACCCTGATCTATGGGCCCAGAATCGTCTACCCCCTAGATGTTATTATGAAAGGGGTAGACCGATGGATTTTTCTCTTGGTTTGTGCTTGGTTGGGTTATAGGAAAATTGCAAACCATGTTTGGGCACAATTTGTGACAGGATCAAACCCGGTTTCACCGAAATTGGGAGTTCTCGGCCAACTAATAATTAAATTTCCAAAACACCTTCGTTTTTAGGTGACATCCTATGTCTCGAAGGGGTCACACTTGGGAACCAGGTTTTGGACGTTTCAGCATTCCACCAAACTTTAATACACATGCTAGGGTCCATTTCAAGGATTGGAGGTATTCCGATGCCCCGTAGAGCTTCTTCCTACAAAACCCTGGTCCGTGGGCCTGGATCGTCTACCCCCTAGATGTTCTTATGAAAGGGGTAGCCCGGTGGTTTTTCCTCTTGGTTTGTGTTTGGTTGGGTCATAGGATAATTCCAAACCATGTTTTGGCACAAGTTGTGATAGGATCCAACCTGGTTTCACCGAAACGGGGAGTTCCCGGCCAATTAAATTCCAGGATCTTCATTTTTCCTGTGATAGTGCATTCCTACGAAGCGGGTTACACTTGGGTACCATGTTTTGGACATTTCTGCATTCCACCACACTTTAATACACATGGTAGGGTCCATTGCAAGGGTTTGGAGGTATTCCGATGCTCCGAGGCGCTTCTTCCTATGAAACCCTGATCTGTGGGCCCAGAATCCTCTACCCCTTGATGTTCTTATGAAAGGGATATCCCGGTGGATCTTTCACTTGGTTTGTGCTTGGTTGGGTTATAGGATAATTCCAAACCATGTTTGGGCACAAGTTGTGACATGATCCAACCCGGTTTCACCGAAACGGGGAGTTCTTGGCCCCCTAACAATTATGTTTCAGGATCTTTGTTTTTAGGTAATTGTGCATGTCTACGAAGGGGGTGACACTTGGGTACTAGGTTTTGGACATTTCAACATTCGACCATAGTTTAATACACATGCAAGGTCCATTGAAAGGGTTTGGAGGTATTTCGATGCTCCGAGGTGCTTATTCCTATGAAACCCTGATCTGTGGGCCCGAGATCGTCTACCCCCTAGATGTTTAGAAAGGGGCAGACCGGTGAATTTTTCTCTGGGTTTGTGCTTGGTTGGATTATAGGATAATTCCAAACCATGTTTCAGCATAAGTTGTGACAAGATCCAACTCCGTTTCACCGAAATGGGGAGTTCCCGCCCCCTAACGATTAAATTCCATAACACCTTCGTTTTTAGGTGACATCGCATGTCCAAGAAGGGGTCGCACTTGGGAACCAGGTTTTGGACATTTGAACATTCCACCACACTTTAATACACATTCTAGGGTCCATTGCAAGGTTTGGAGGTATTCCGATGTCCCGCAGAGCTTCTTCCTAAAAAACCCTTATCCGTGGGCCTCGATCGTCTACCCTCTTAGATGTTCTTATGAAAGGGGTAGCCCGGTGGATCTTTCTCTTGGTTTCTGCTTGGTTGCGTTATAGGAAAATTACAAACCATGTTTGGGAACAAGTTGTGACAAGATACAACCCGGTTTCACCGAAATAGGGAGATCTCGGCCCCCTAATTAACAATTAAGTTTCAGGATCTTCGTGTTTTAGGTGATTGCGCATGTCTACGAAGGGGAAGACACTTGGGTACCAGTTTTTGGACATTTCAGCATTCCACCACCGCACATTAATACACATTCTAGTGTCCATTGCAAAGGTTTGTAGGTACTCCGATGCTTCGAAGAGCTTCTTCTAACGAAACCCTTATTTGTGTGCCCCGGATCTTCTACCCCCTAGATGTTCTTCTAACAGGGGTAGCCCTGTGGATTTTCCTCTTGATTTGTGCTTGGTTGGGTCATAGGATAATTCAAAACCATGTTTGGGCACAAGTTGTGACAAGATCAACCCGGTTTCACCGAAACGTGGAGTTCTCGACCAATTAAATTTCAGGATCTTTGTTTTTTCGGTGATAGTGCATGCTTACAAAGCGGGTTACACTTGGGTACCATGTTTTGGACATTTCAACATTCCACCACACTTTAATACACATGCTAGGGTCCATTGCAAAGTTTTGGAGGTATTCCGATGCTCCGACTCATGATCATCGTCATCTTCCTGATCATCAGGAGTAGTGCGTCCTCCGTGAAGCTCCTTCCGGATACCCATGAATATCAGGTCGTGCCTTGCTTTTGGACCATCTTTCGTCCTATCTGGCATGTTGATTATGGTGGTGACCAGACTCTCGCACACATTTTTCGTGATATGCATGATGTCAAGGCTATGAGGTGTGTGGAGAAACTTCCAGTATGGAAACTCCCAGAAAACAGACCTTGTTTTCCATACCTTCATCAGCGGCCTGTCTTGCTGCCTCTTTTGCTTCTTTCCAAGCTTAGGTCAATCTTTTCAGTTTTTCAGCAACTCTTCCACTTCTTTGCTGCTCCTCCGATCTGGGAATCCTCGGGTCTCGGATTTTCCATCGAACAGGTCACCACGTTTTCTCCATGGATCATTCTTGCCGATCCACCTCGGGTGCGCCATGAACACAGTTTTCGAAGACCCTGGATCTTTCTCTAGTTGGAGATAGCTTGTGTTATCCATGCACCTAACGCATGCGCAGAATCCTTGGATAACCTACCCCGAGATATACCCGCAACCTGGATAGTCTTGCACCGTAGTGACCAACGCGGCTCTCATAGTGAAATAATCTTGTGCGACGGCGTCGTAAGTATTGTCTCCAGATTCCCATAACGTGGCTAGATCCTCTTTCAACAACCCAAGATACAGATTGATGTCGGTACTAGGTTGTTTCGGCCCTTGAATTAGCAAACTCATTTGTATGTACTTCTTCTTCATGCACAACCATGGAGGGAGGTTGTACATCCATACAAACACGGGCCAAGTGCTGTGCGTGATGCTCTGACTACCGAACGGATTGAGTCCATAGGTTCTCGCACCAAGCCTGATGTTCCTCAAATATCCACCTAATTCTGGGAATTCGAGGTCCAATGCTTTCCACTATCTAGCATCTGAAGGGTGCGTCAGCAGCTCATCATTTTCGGGGTCATCGTCATCTCCTGGCTTCTTCCTTTCCGCATGCCATCGCATGAGCTTCTCTTCCTTAGGGTCCACGAAATAGCGCTGCAGACGAGGAGTGATAGGAAAGTACCATACCACTTTTCGAGGTGCTTTCTTCACTTTATTGAATCGACTCACGCCACACACCAGACATATGGTTTTCTCCACGTCCTCGCCCCGATAAATGATGCAATCGTTGATGCATACGTGATATCTAACGTGCGGTACATCGAGAGGACAGACGATTTTCTTGGCATCCTCGATACTAGTTGGACACATGTTCCCCTCCGGGAGACGATCGTGCCAGAATGCCATCATATTGTCGAAGCTTGCGTCGCTCAATTTGTGTTTTGCCTTCATCTCCATAGCCTTGAGCGTTACATTCAACCGGGTATCATCGGGCATGCATCCTTCATCCAATGGAGTAACCGCGTCTTTCTCAAGTTGTGCAAGCTTGGCTTTCTCTCTAGCGGCAGCCCTGGTGTTACTCGTCTGCTTGAGAAGCAGCTCTTGCACATAAGGGTCCTGCACCCAGCCTGACGTTGTTCCATCGTCGTCTGCTCCTCCGGCATCTAGATCATCATCATCCCGGTGTGCTTCCGCACCTTCACCATCTCCAGGAGACTATTCATCATCTCGCCCGTTCTCGCCATGATGATCATCGTCATGTTGCCCACCTTCACCATCTCCATCGTCTTCATCATCGCTTATCCAATGAGTGTATCCATCCATGAAACCATGGCGGAGCAAGTGCGCCTGCAGATTCCCGGAATCTGGGTCGATCACCCAGTTGAGTTTGCATCTTCTGCACGGACATCTTATCTCCGTCTTGTTATTTCGTATCATGTCGGTCGTCGCACATTTCAAAAATCTAGCCACAATGCCTTCGCTCATTATGAGCACCATTTTTGCCTTCACGGTGTACATGGTACAATTAGAAGTCTATTAGAACCACATAATCAATGCATGCATGCAATGGTCGATAGAAACTTTCGGCATGATCTATCCTAAAATAAGGACCTTTGCGAAATGCCAAAGTCTTGCCAAAATGGAAATCAATCAACATTTTGGCAAAACAAATGGCAACTTGTTCACACACAAACACAAGAGAGAGAGACCGATCCATACACACATGAACATATCATTATCCTCTACATACACACATGCATGAGCATCATCGATACTCTCCATATACACACACATGACCATCGAGCCTCTCCATACGCACATCATGAGCATCGATCATCTACATACATATGAGCATATCATCCATATACACATGAACACATCCTTACATGGACAACTTACCGAGATGAGAGACCGATCGCGAGAAGATGGAAAGTAGAGGTGCGCACGAGACTGGAGAAGGAGATGAGAGACCGGAGAGCTTCCTCTATTACGTACTTCACATCCAAGGAAAGTTCTACATGCTAAAAATGGTGAATGAGTGGAGAAATTGAGGTGGGAAGGAGAAGGATCCTGACTAGATCTAAGGAGGAAGAAGAAGGGGGTGAAGTGTGGGATGGTGGATGATCACACATGTGCACAAAGTGGAGCTGCCAAAAAAATACTGGTCGACACATCCGTGGCGCACATGGCCCTAGTGCGCCATACGGAATAATCACAACCATGGCACACATGCCAGAGTGCGCCACAGATGTGTCTGCCCATTATAGAACAAAGGGGCCTTCACTTAGGCGTAGAGCACCACCTGCATGTGCGCCACGGTTAACCATAACAACCGTTGCGCACCTCCCCCATGTGCGCTACGGGTATGCGGCATGCGGCCAGCAGGGCCCTGGCCCACACATATCTGTGGCGCACTATGACCATGTGCGCCACAGTTGTTCTAGTTACTAGAAGGGCACTGCCCACAGGTGATCCACGCCTGTTTTAGCCATGGGGCACTTCAACCATGTGAGCCACGGATGTGCTGATTATCTATAGCCATTTTCCTAGTAGTGTTTGGAGGTATTCCGATGCCCCAAAGAGGATCTTCCTACAAAACCCTGATCCGTGGGCCTGCATCGTCCACCCCCTAGATGTTCTTATGAAAAGGGTAGCCCGGTGAATTTTCCTCTTGGTTTGTGCTTGGTTGGGTCATAGGATAATTCCAAACCATGTTTGGGCACAAGTTGTGACAGGATCCAACCCGGTTTCACCGAAACGGGGAGTTCCTGGCCAATTAAATTCCAGGATCTTCATTTTTTCAGTGATAGTGCATTTCTACAAAGCGGGTTACACTTGGGTACCATTTTTTGGACATTTAAGCATTCCACCACACTTTAATACACATGGTAGGGTCCATTGCAATGGTTTGGAGGTATTCCGATGCTCCGAGGCACTTCTTCCTATGAAACCCTGATTTGTGGGCCCAGAATCGTCTACCCCCTAGATGTTATTATGAAAGGGGTAGCCCGATGGATTTTTCTCTTGGTTTGTGCTTGGTTGGGTTATAGGATAATTGCAAACCATGTTTGGGCACAATTTGGGACAAGATCCAACCGGGTTTCACCAAAACCGGGAGTTCTTGCCCCCCTAATAATTAAATTTCCAGAACACCTTCGTTTTTAGGTGACATCGCATGTCTGCGAAGGGGTCACACTTGGGAACCAGGATTTCGACATTTCAGTATTCCAACGAACTTTAATACCTATGCTAGGGTCCATTTCAAGGTTTGGAGGTATTCTGATGCCCCGAAGAGCTTCTTCCTACAAAACCCTGATCCGTGGGCCTGGATCGTTTACCCCCTAGATGTTCTTATTGAAGGGTTAATCCAGTGGATTTTCTTCTTGGTTTGTGCTAGGTTGGGTCATAGGATAATTCGAAACCATGTTTGGGCACAAGTTGTGACAGGATCCAACCAGGTTTCACCAAAACGTGGAGTTCCCGGCCAATTAAATTCCAGGATCTTTGTTTTTTCGGTGATAGTGCATGCTTACAAAGCGGGTTACACTTGGGTACCATGTTTTGGACATTTCAGCATTCCACCACACTTTAATACACATGCTAGGGTCCATTGCAAAGTTTTGGAGGTATTCCGATGCTCCGACTCATGATCATCGTCATCTTCCTGATCATCAGGAGTAGTGCGTCCTCCGTGAAGCTCCTTCCGGATACCCATGAATATCAGGTCGTGCCTTGCTTTCGGACCATCTTTCGTCCTATCTGGCATGTTGATTATGGTGGCGACCAGACTCTCGCACACGTTTTTCGTGATATGCATGATGTCAAGGCTATGAGGTTTGCGGAGAAACTTCCAGTATGGAAACTCCCAGAAAACAGACCTTGTTTTCCATACCTTCATCAGCGGCCTGTCTTGCTGCCTCTTTTGCTTCTTTCCAAGCTTAGGTCAATCTTTTCAGTTTTTCAGCAACTCTTCCACTTCTTTGCTGCTCCTCCGATCTGGGAATCCTCGGGTCTCGGATTTTCCATCGAACAGGTCACCACGTTTTCTCCATGGATCATTCTTGCCGATCCACCTCGGGTGCGCCATGAACACAGTTTTCGAAGACCCTGGATCTTTCTCTAGTTGGAGATAGCTTGTGTTATCCATGCACCTAACGCATGCGCAGAATCCTTGGATAACCTACCCTGAGATATACCCGCAACCTGGATAGTCTTGCACCGTAGTGACCAACGCGGCTCTCATAGTGAAATAATCTTGTGCGACGGCGTCGTAAGTATTGTCTCCAGATTCCCATAACGTGGCTAGATCCTCTTTCAACAACCCAAGATACAGATTGATGTCGGTACTAGGTTGTTTCGGCCCTTGAATTAGCAAACTCATTTGTATGTACTTCTTCTTCATGCACAACCATGGAGGGAGGTTGTACATCCATACAAACACGGGCCAAGTGCTGTGCGTGATGCTCTGACTACCGAACGGATTGAGTCCATAGGTTCTCGCACCAAGCCTGATGTTCCTCAAATATCCACCTAATTCTGGGAATTCGAGGTCCAATGCTTTCCACTAGCTAGCATCTGAAGGGTGCGTCAGCAGCTCATCATTTTCGGGGTCATCGTCATCTCCTGGCTTCTTCCTTTCCGCATGCCATCGCATGAGCTTCTCTTCCTCAGGGTCCAAGAAATAGCGCTGCAGACGAGGAGTGATAGGAAAGTACCATACCACTTTTCGAGGTGCTTTCTTCACTTTCTTGAATCGACTCACGCCACACACCAGACATATGGTTTTCTCCACGTCCTCGCCCCGATAAATGATGCAATCGTTGATGCATATGTGATATCTAACGTGCGGTACATCGAGAGGACAGACGATTTTCTTGGCATCCTCGATACTAGTTGGACACATGTTCCCCTCCGGGAGACGATTGTGCCAGAATGCCATCATATTGTCGAAGCTTGCGTCGCTCAATTTGTGTTTTGCCTTCATCTCCATAGCCTTGAGCGTTACATTCAACCGGGTATCATCGGGCATGCATCCTTCATACAATGGAGTAACCGCGTCTTTCTCAAGTTGTGCAAGCTTGGCTTTCTCTCTAGCGGCAGCCCTGGTGTTACTCGTCTGCTTGAGAAGCAGCTCTTGCACATAAGGGTCCTGCACCCAGCCTGACGTTGTTCCATCATCGTATGCTACTCCGGCATCTAGATCATCATCATCCCGGTGTGCTTCCGCACCTTCACCATCTCCAGGAGACTATTCATCATCTCGCCCGTTCTCGCCATGATGATCATCGTCATGTTGCCCACCTTCACCATCTCCATCGTCTTCGTCATCGCTTATCCAACGAGTGTATCCATCCATGAAACCATGGCGGAGCAAGTGCTCCTGCAGATTCCCGGAATCTGGGTCGATCACCCAGTTGAGTTTGCATCTTCTGCACGGACATCTTATCTCCGTCTTGTTATTTCGTATCATGTCGGTCGTCGCACATTTCAAAAGTCTATCCACAATGCCTTCGCTCATTATGAGCACCATTTTTGCCTTCACGGTGTACATGGTACAATTAGAAGTCTATTAGAACCACATAATCAATGCATGCATGCAATGGTCGATAGAAACTTTCGGCATGATCTATCCTAAAATAAGGACCTTTGCGAAATGCCAAAGTCTTGCCAAAATGGAAATCAATCAACATTTTGGCAAAACAAATGGCAACTTGTTCACACACAAACACAAGAGAGAGAGACCGATCCATACACACATGAACATATCATTATCCTCTACATACACACATGCATGAGCATCATCGATACTCTCCATATACACACACATGACCATCGAGCCTCTCCATACGCACATCATGAGCATCGATCATCTACATACATATGAGCATATCATCCATATACACATGAACACATCCTTACATGGACAACTTACCGAGATGAGAGACCGATCGCGAGAAGATGGAAAGGAGAGGTGCGCACGAGACTGGAGAAGGAGATGAGAGACCGGAGAGCTTCCTCTATTACGTACTTCACATCCAAGGAAAGTTCTACATGCTAAAAATGGTGAATGAGTGGAGAAATTGAGGTGGGAAGGAGAAGGATCCTGACTAGATCTAAGGAGGAAGAAGAAGGGGGTGAAGTGTGGGATGGTGGATGATCACACATGTGCACAAAGTGGAGCTGCCAAAAAAATACTGGTCGACACATCCCCCATGTGCGCTACGGGTATGCGGCATGCGGCCAGCAGGGCCCTGGCCCACACATATCTGTGGCGCACTATGACCATGTGCGCCACAGTTGTTCTAGTTACTAGAAGGGCACTGCCCACAGGTGAGCCACGCCTGTTTTAGCCATGGGGCACTTCAACCATGTGAGCCACGGATGTGCTGATTATCTATAGCCATTTTCCTAGTAGTGTTTGGAGGTATTCCGATGCCCCAAAGAGGATCTTCCTACAAAACCCTGATCCGTGGGCCTGCATCGTCCACCCCCTAGATGTTCTTATGAAAGGGGTAGCCCGGTGAATTTTCCTCTTGGTTTGTGCTTGGTTGGGTCATAGGATAATTCCAAACCATGTTTGGGCACAAGTTGTGACAGGATCCAACCCGGTTTCACCGAAACGGGGAGTTCCCGGCCAATTAAATTCCAGGATCTTCATTTTTTCAGTGATAGTGCATTCCTACAAAGCGGGTTACACTTGGGTACCATTTTTTGGACATTTAAGCATTCCACCACACTTTAATACACATGGTAGGGTCCATTGCAATGGTTTGGAGGTATTCCGATGCTCCGAGGCACTTCTTCCTATGAAACCCTGATTTGTGGGCCCAGAATCGTCTACCCCCTAGATGTTATTATGAAAGGGGTAGCCCGATGGATTTTTCTCTTGGTTTGTGCTTGGTTGGGTTATAGGATAATTGCAAACCATGTTTGGGCACAATTTGGGACAAGATCCAACCGGGTTTCACCAAAACTGGGAGTTCTTGCCCCCCTAATAATTAAATTTCCAGAACACCTTCGTTTTTAGGTGACATCGCATGTCTGCGAAGGGGTCACACTTGGGAACCAGGTTTTCGACATTTCAGTATTCCAACGAACTTTAATACCTATGCTAGGGTCCATTTCAAGGTTTGGAGGTATTCTGATGCCCTGAAGAGCTTCTTCCTACAAAACCCTGATCCGTGGGCCTGGATCGTCTACCCCCTAGATGTTCTTATTGAAGGGTTAACCCGGTGGATTTTCTTCTTGGTTTGTGCTAGGTTGGGTCATAGGATAATTCCAAACCATGTTTGGGCACAAGTTGTGACAGGATCCAACCAGGTTTCACCAAAACGTGGAGTTCCCGGCCAATTAAATTCCAGGATCTTCATTTTTTTAGTGATAGTGCATGCCTACGAAGCGGGTTACACTTGGGTACCATGTTTTGGACATTTCAGCATTCCACCACACTTTAATACACATGGTAGGGTCCAATGCAAGGGTTTGGAGGTATTCCGATGCTCTGAGGCGCTTCTTCCTATGAAACCCTGATCTATGGGCCCAGAATCGTCTACCCCCTAGATGTTATTATGAAAGGGGTAGCCCGGTGGTTTTTTCTCTTGGTTTGTGCTTGGTTGGGTTATAGGATAATTCCAAACCATGTTTGGGCACAATTTGTGACAAGATCAAACTCGGTTTCACCAAAACTGGGAGTTCTCGGCCAACTAATAATTAAATTTCCAAAACACCTTCGTTTTTAGGTGACATCGCATGTCTACGAAGGGGTCACACTTGAGAACCAGGTTTTGGACATTTCAGCATTCCACCAAACTTTAATACACATGCTAGGGTCCATTTCAAGGTTTGGAGGTATTCCGATGCCCCGAAGAGCTTCTTCCTACAAAACCCTGATCTGTGGGCCTGGATCGTCTACCCCCCTAGATGTTCTTATCAAAGGGGTAGCCCGGTGGATTTTCCTCTTGGTTTGTGCTTTGTTGGGTCATAGGATAATTCCAAACCATGTTTGGGCACAAGTTGTGATAGGATCCAACCTGGTTTCACCAAAACGGGGAGTTCCGGGCCAATTAAATTCCAGGATCTTCATTTTTCAGTGATAGTGCATTCCTACGAAGCGGGTTACACTTGGGTACCATGTTTTGGACTTTTCTGCATTCCACCACACTTTAATACACATGGTAGGGTCCATTGCAAGGGTTTGGAGGTATTCCGATGCTCCGAGGCTCTTCTTCCTATGAAACCCTGATTTGTGGGCCCAGAATCATCTACCCCTCGATGTTCTTATGAAAGGGATATCCTGGTGGATTTTTCACTTGGTTTGTGCTTGGTTGGGTTATAGTATAATTGAAAACCATGTTTGGGAACAATTTTTTACAAGATCCAACCCGGTTTCACCGAAACGGGGAATTCTAGGCCCCCTAATAATTAAATTCCAGAACACCTTCGTTTTTAGCTGACATCACATGTCTGCTAAGGGGTCACACTTGCGAAGCAGGTTTTGTACATTTCAGCATTCCACCACACTTTAATACACATGCTAGGGTCCATTGCAAGGTTTGGAGGTATTCCGATGCCCCGAAGAATTTCTTCCTACAAAACCCTGATCCGTGGGGCTGGATCATCTACCCCCCTAGATGTTCTTTTGAAAGGGGTAGCCTGGTGGATTTTCCTCTTGGTTTGTGCTTGGTTGGGTCATAGGATAATTCGAAACCATGTTTGGGCACAAGTTGTGACAAGATCCAACCCGGTTTCACCTAAATGGGGAGTTCTGGGCCAATTAAATACCAGGATCTTTGTTTTTTGGTGATAGTGCATGCCTACGAAGCGAATTACACTTGGGTACCATTTTTTGGACATTTCAGCATTCCACCACACTTTAATACACATTCTAGGGTCCATTTCAAGGATTTTGAGGTATTCTGATGCCCCGAAGAGCTTCTTCCTACAAAACCCTGATCTATGGGCCTCGATCGGCTACCCCCTAGATGTTCTTATGAAAGGGGTAGCCCGGTGTATTTTTCTCTTGGTTTGTGCTTGGTTGGGTTATAGGATAATTCCAAACCATGTTTGGGCACATGTTGTGACAATATCCAACGCATTTTCACCGAAATAGGGAGTTCCCGGCCCCCAAACAATTAAATTCCAAAACACCTTCATTTTTAGGTACTAGTGCATGTCTGTGAAGAGGGTGACAATTGTGAACCATGTTTTGGACATTTTCAACATTCCACCACACTTTAATGCATATTCTAGGTTCCATTACAAGGTATTGGATGTATTCTGATGCTCTGAAGCTATTCCTCCTATGAAACCCTGATTTGTTGGCCCTGGATCGTCTACCCCCTAGATATTCTTATGAAAGGGGTAGACCGGTGGATTTTTCTCTTGGTATGTGCTTGGTTGGGTTATAGCATAATTCCAAACCATGTTTGGGCACAAGTTTTGACAAGATGCAACCCGGTTTCACTAAAACGGGAAGTTCCCCTCTAACAATTAAATTCCAGAACATCTTCGTTTTTAGGTGATGGCGCATGTCTGCGAAGAGGGTGACACTTGGGTACTAGGTGGCCAATTCAGCATTCCACCACACTCTAATACACATTCTGGGGGTGCATTGCAAGGCTTTTAGGTAATTCCATGCCCCAACGCGCTTCTTCCTACAAAACCCTGATCTGTGGGCACAGATCGTCTACCCCCTACATGTTCTTTTGACATAGGTAGCTCAGTGGACTTTTCTATTGGTTTGTGCTTGGTTGGGTCATATGATAAATCCAAACCATGTGTGGGCACAAGTTGTGAAAAGAACCATCCCGGTTTCATCGAAACAGGGAGTTTCCGACCCCCTAACAGTTAAATTATAGGATCTTCGTTTTTAGGTGATAATGCATGTCTATGAAGGGGGTGACACTTGGGTACCAGGTTTTGGAAATTTCAGCATTCGACCACACTTTAATACACATTCTAGGGTCCATTGCAAGGTTTTTGAGGTATTCCGATGCTCTGAGGTGCTTCTTCCTATGAAACCCTGATTTGTGGGCCCCAGATCGTCTACCCCTAGATTTTCTTATGAAAGGGGTAGCACGGTGGATTTTTCTCTTGGTTTGTGCTTGTTTGGGTTATAGGATAATTCCAAACCATGTTTGGGCATAAGTTGTGACAAGATCCAACCCGGGTTCACCGAAATGGGTAGTATCGCCCCCTAAGAATTAAATTCAAGAACACCTTCGTTTTTAGGTGACATCGCATGTCCGAGAAGAGGTCACACTTGGGAACCAGGTTTTGTACATTTCAACATTCCACCACACTTTAATACACATGCTAGGGTCCATTGCAAGGTTTGGAGGTATTCCGATGTCCCGAAGAGCTTCTTCCTACAAAACCATGATCCGTGGCCTAGATCGTCTACCCCCCTAGATATTCTTATGAAAGGGGAAGCCTGGTGGATTTTTCTCTTGGTTTGTGCTTGGTTGCGTTATAGGATAATTCCAAACCATGTTTGGAACAAGTTGTGAGAAGATCCAACCTGGTTTCACCGAACGGGGAGTTCTCGGCCCCCTAATTAACATTTCAGTTTTAGCATCTTCGTTTTTTAGGTACCAGGTTTTGGACATTTTAGCATTCCACCATCGCACTATAATACACATTATAGGGTCCATTGCAAAGTTTTGTAGGTATTCAGATGCTCCAAAGAGCTTCTTCTAACGAAACCCTGATTTGTGGGCCCCGGATCGTCTACCCCCTATATGTTCTTCTGATCGGGGTATCCCGGTGGATTTTCCTCTTGGTTTGTGCTTGGTTGGGTCATAGGATAATTCCAAACCATTTTTGGGCACAAGTTGTGACAAGATCCAACCCAGTTTCACCGAAACGGGGAGTTCCGGGCCAATTAAATTCAAGGATCTTCGTTTTTTGGGTGATAGTGCATGCCTACGAAGTGCGATACACTTGGGTACCATGTTTTAGACATTTCAGCATTCCACTACACTTTAATACACATGCTAGGGTCCACTGCAAGGGTTTGGAGGTATTTCGATGCTCTGAGGCGCTTCTTCCTATGAAACCCTGATCTATGGGCCCAGAATCGTCTACCCCCTAGATGTTATTATGAAAGGGGTAGCCCGGTGGTTTTTTCTCTTGGTTTGTGCTTGGTTGGGTTATAGGATAATTGCAAACCATGTTTGGGCACAATTTGTGACAAGATCCAACCCGGTTTCACCAAAACTGGGAGTTCTCGGCAAACTAATAATTAAATTTCCAAAACACCTTCGTTTTTAGGTGACATCGCATGTCTACGAAGGGGTCACACTTGGGAACCAGGTTTTGGACATTTCAGAATTCCACCAAACTTTAATACACATGCTAGGGTCCATTTCAAGGTATGGAGGTATTCCGATGCCCCGAAGAGCTTCTTCCTACAAAACCCTGATCTGTGGGCCTCGATCGTCTACCCCCCTAGATGTTCTTATGAAAGGGGTAGCCCGGTTGATTTTCCTCTTGGTTTGTGCCTTGTTGGGCATAAGATAATTCCAAACCATGTTTGGGCACAAGTTGTGATAGGATCCAACCTGGTTTCACCGAAACGGGGAGTTCCCGGCCAATTAAATTCCAGGATCTTCATTTTTTCAGTGATAGTGCATTCCTACGAAGCGGGTTACACTTGGGTACCATGTTTTGGACTTTTCTGCATTCCACCACACTTTAATACACATGGTAGGGTCCATTGCAAGGGTTTGGAGGTATTCCGATGCTCCGAGGCGCTTCTTCCTATGAAACCCTGATCTGTGGGCCCAGAATCGTCTACCCCTCGACGGTCTTATGAAAGGGATATCCCCGTGGTTTTTTCACTTGGTTTGTGCTTGGTTGGGTTATAGTATAATTGCAAACTATGTTAGGGCACAATTTGTGCCAAGATCCAACCCGGTTTCACCGAAACGGGGAGTTCCCGCCCCCCTTGAGATATCCTTATCCTTGAGATATCTTCCGAATTTCCAAGCCGATACAAGACTCATAATCCGCAAGGCGAAAAACTTATTTTTGCCCTTGAGATATCCTCTGAATTTCCTCGGCAATAAAAGGATCTTCTTCTTGATGTCTAAAAATTTCTTGCTTAAGATCACTATCCTGCTCTGCTACTACCTGCATAGTAGCTAATCCTCCAAGAACCTCTGTTCTGATGAAGTGAAGTTCTAATCTTTACAAGTCCATTTGTAACTATTTTGGTAGCTCCCTTTTTCTAGGCTGAGTATCTGCACTCTTTCTGCTTAAAGCATCTGCTACAACATTTGCTTTCCCTGGGGTGTAGTTGATTTTTAAATCATAATCCTTGATTAGTTCCAACCAACGGTTCTGTCTCATATTCAATTCCTTTTGAGTGCAGAAATATTTGAGACTTTTATGGTCAGTGTATAACTCACATCTGGCTCCATAAAGAAAATTCCTCCATCCTTTCAGCGCAAAAACTACTGCTGCTAACTCTAAATCATGAGTTGGATAGTTGACTTCATGTGGTTTCAGTTGTCTTGAACCATAAGCAATCACTTTCCGATCTTGCATTAATACACAACCTAGGCCTTCTTTAGATGCATCACATTATACGATGAAATCCTTCCTCGTTTCAGGAATTGCTAAGATCGGAGCTGTGGTTAATCTAGTCTTCAATTCTTGAAAACTTGCTTCACATTTATCATCCCACTTGAATGCTGCATTCTTCCATAATAATTTGGTCATTGGTCCAACTATTTTGGAGAAACCTTCAATGAATCTCCGATAATAACCAGCCATTCCTAAGAAACCTCAAATTTGCTTCACATTGGTTGGTGCAGTCCATTCTAGTACTGACTGAACTTTAGATGGATTCACAGCAATTCCATCCTTACTGATCACATGACCGAGGAATTCTACCTCATCAAGCCAAAATTCACACTTACTGAACTTAGCATAAAGCTTGTGTTCTCTTAAAGTCTGCAATGCTATTCTCAAATGATCAACATGCTCTTCCTTATCCTTGGAATATATTAGAATATCATCAATAAAGACTATGACGAACTTGTCCAAATATGGCATGAAGATCTTGTTCATCAGATTCATGAATATTTCCGGTGCATTCGTCAAACCAAATGGTACTACCAGATACTCATGGTGTCCATATCTTGAGACAAATGCTGTTTTTGGAACATCTTCCGGTTTGATTTTTATTTGATGGTATCCAGATCTTAATTCGATCTTTGAAAACACTCCAGCTCCTTTCACTTGATCAAACAAATCTTGAATTCTTGGTAAAGGATACTTATTCTTGATAGTCACGTTGTTCAGATTTCTATAATCACCACACATCCGTATTCCACCATCTCTCTTATCCACAAAGATTACTGGTGTTCCCCATGGAGATACACTTTCCCGAATAAATCCTTTTCTAGCTAACTCATCAATTTGCTCTTTGAGTTCTTTCAACTCTTTGGGTCCCATCTTATATGGTGCTTGAGCTATTGGTGTTGTACCAGGAATTAGGTCAATGGTGAACTCTATCTCCCGGTCTGGTGGCATTCCCGGTAACTCTGCTGAAAAAACATCTTGGAATTCATTAACTATAGGAATCTCTTCCAATTTGACCTCTTTCATTGAGTTCAACTACAGATCCACCATAATATGACTGTGCTTATCTGCTTGGTAAAGTATCCTTGCTCCACTTGGAGTTTTGGTTGAGACAGTTTTCTCCTCACAATTTATCTGAGCTCCGTGTTCCATCATCCAATCCATCCCTAGGACAACTTCAATTCCCTTCAAAGGAATCACATAAAGGTCTGCGAAATATGTACAACCACAGATCAAGATAACCTGATCTTGTTTTATGTGGAGTACAATCACATTCCCTCCTGCCGTAACTACTGTCATAGGACTTTCTAATGTTGCCCTTCTAATCCCGAACTTATCACAAAATTCTTCAGAAATGAATGAAGTAGTTGCACCAGTATCAAATAGAACTTTGCCGGGATTGGTAACGATATTGAGCGTACCTATCACTGCATGCTCCGAATTATCCACCTCCTCGAGGGTTGCATAGTTCAGTTTCCCGGTAGGTTGGTTCCTCTTGCTATTGTTGTTCTTGCCATTATTTCCTCCTTTATTGGGTTGTCCATTTCCTCCACTGGAATGTCCTCCTCCCTTGGTAGGCCAACCTCCTGGTGGTTTGCTCGGACAATCTGGCTTGATATGCCCCTTCTGACCAAACCGTAGCAGATCACTACAGGCTTTTGCATTCCCTCTGGAAATGCCTTGGAATTCCACAATTGTTACAAATAGCATTCCTTCTCGGATTAAATTGATTTCCACCACTGCCCTTGTTATTGTTATTGTTGTTGTTATTATTGCCATAATTCCTATTCTGAGGTTTGAACTCCAGGTTGGGTTTAGGTTTGATTACCTAAATTCTCTTGGTTTCCTACTTGGCTCTCTTCCGGATTTACTTCATGACACTAGTATATCATTGCTGAAGCTCCTCAAATTCTCTCCGCTTCAACTCCATAACACTTTCCGGAACATGACATTCATGGAATCTCTGCTTGAATTCTTCCCAGGTAAACTCCCTTCCTGGTGGTTGCATGGCCAACTGATTTTCCCACCATGATGCTGCAGGTCCAGTCAGAAGATTAGTTGCATACCTCAATTTCTCCTCATCATTGCAACCTACAGTTTTCAGCTTCCTTTCAGTATCTGCTAGCCAGTCTTCCGCATCCATTGGTTCAGGAGCTGATGCAAAAGGTAACGGTCTTGCATTCTAGAAATCAGATAGACTCACTCCTCCACCTTCAGGTGCCCTATGATTTGCTCGCCCCAGCAACTCTTCCATAAACTTGTTCTGGGTCTCTTGCATCATTTGCATGCATTGCATAAAATTCTTCTCCATTAACGTCCTCATTGGTGGTGGTGGTGGTGGTAATGCTTCTTGGTTTGCTGCATCTGCATCGTCCCTTTCCTTGGCCTCTCGCTCCATCCGCTGCTGCTCAGTTTCCATTCCTACACCCGTATCCATGACCCTCTAGTCCTGCAACATAAAGCGAATACTCATAATTACGTCATGCACATGTGTTCTGAGCTCGACTTTATGCACAGAACTAGTCACACAATGAAGATCCAAAGAAAATACAAATATGCATTTTACACATTTTACATAATATTATAATGATACAAAGTCATTACAACATATACCATATAGGTATAATCACAAAACTACCTTATTACTTGGGGTACAATACACGGTACTTGATACTACTATCTAATTGCCTCCTTCTAGTAGTAACTACGCTCATCGTACATGCCTGATGTCCAACCGTGATGACGTGTTGTTCGTCGTACCGTTTGTGGGACATATGGCCTTCTAGAAGGAATATACTCTGTATCTGAAGTGTCAGGACTTGAGTCATTACTCAACCTGAGCGCATTGACTCCCTCCAGCTCAGCTGAAAATTCTTCAGAAACATATTCAACATTATCTCCAGCCTACATCTCCTGAGCTTCATTTCTTGAGTTGTCAATAGGATACGCAGAACCTGCTGCTTCCCAAGTGCTCTCTTGGGCAAGATAGTTAAACATTGGATAATGTATATTCCCTGGGTTTTGAGAAGATGTTGATGATTCAAACATTCTCTCCTCAGGATCTTCTTCTTCTTCATCCTGGTTATCTATTGACATGGTATTCCTACTTTTGTTATTAGGGTTCATTCTTGCACCCATCCAACTCGATTGTCCAACATTCCTTTCGGAACCATCTGGTGTTCATGAGATCCATTATATGATCCCATTCTCCAACCATCTGAATTCTCAATAGGAAGTTCTAAGTTAGAACCTTCCTCAGAGCCATGTGGTACTGCATACCTCATATCCATAGTAGGATTATGTATAGGTTCAGGTCTTGGTGAATAAGGATATGGTATAAAAGATTCAGGATCTATAGGTATATCCTTAAAGATAGGTGTTGCAATACTACTTGCTTCTTTCTCTAACTGGAATGCTAACTGCTTCCTCCTTTCCGGATCAGTTAGATCCTCTAACATATCATTTTTGTCTTCAACAATCACTTGATGGGTCTTATAAAAAGACGCAACGAGTGTTCGGTATCTATCCATAAACTTGGAAGCTAACTTAGGATGCTTGTTAACCAAAGTAAGATGATCCGGTATAGGCTCCGAGTCTATAGAATCATGAGGTATCACAGAGAATGTGCTACCTTCTAGCTCCTTGGTTTTCTGCTCCCGGATATTAGCTATCGCGTCCACAACAGCAACATGATATGCTGCTAAATGACTCCTACCTTGTCATATAGGTAGATCATGATATAATCCAAGCTTCTCTAGAAGTTGGATACTCACACGATACTTGGATAACATCCGGCCATCAAGGTAAGTGATAGTGTTCACTGGAATTCTAGTTGGACAACTAAAGAGCTTTAAAAGTTGACGAATTTGGTCTATGAATGATCCTTGATAATCATCAAGAGTCTCATCTTTCCTTAACAAAGTCTGTTTTGGAAACTTTGGTGCCATATCTCTGTATATAGAAAAAAAATTTGATTAGTATCCAATAATATATTGCATCATAACAAAGAATTATCGCACTAAAATATATAACGGAATATGCTCATTTGAATACCCATTATATTACTTTTAGAGAATTCTTTATCGTTGCTAATTTTCCTACAGGTAATACCCTTTTCTAGGTTTCCAACCTAAGGTCAAAGCAATTTGCTCTGATACCAACTGCGGTGACCCAGCATACCACTTCATGTGTATTACACTATAGTCGTTGACATGACATCCATAGAACACCGTTCCGTAAATATCACATCCCTCAGAGTGGTACAATAGAAACATTGCGGGTCCACATTACAAAAGTACACACATTATTATTATTACAATACCGGAAGTTCAAGACTTCCAAAAGATTCAACTTACAAACCAAAATATAAAGTGTTTCAGCGGAATTTAAAAGTAGCAGCTCCGACTAGGAGTTGAGCTCAATAGCTTATTCTATAGAGTTCATGCTGCTCGGCTCCGTTGGTTATTACTAACTAGGAGTACTTATTTGGACTCATTATCATCGACACCATAGCGGATCTCGTAATCCACTCCTTCAACACCTCCGGACAGATCAGGTTCCTCGTAGAACACATCTTCTTGGCATTCGGCTACATACATTGGCACGTCTTCGGGATCCTCAGAGTCTAAGCAAGGGATCACAGGAAAGAATGTGTAACAAGGTTACCCAACAAGTTCATTATATGCAAGGTGGGAAGTTTGATGATCTAACTACCACCTCGGATTATAAATCCTTGGTACTATTCAGTTTTTGTAAATCTTTCTTCAAAGATTGATTTTATTCTGAAAAACTATGACAATCAGCCTTCACAGGCTGACCAGAACTTTCATGGAGTTCCTTTCCTGCCGCGTTCGCAGCTCCTTCCCGGAACAGGGAGTAACAAGTTACAGTTCTTACACTCTACATAGGTGCGTTACTTTACCCATGAGAGATAAACTCCTTGTTGCACAACCGGGCGTACTTTCCCATCCACAATTCCATGATGTGGGGCCCAGTAGTTAGTCCAAGCCAATCACTGCCCCCTTCGTGACCTCGCATGCCTCCTTGGTGTACACCATGCCCACATAATGAATTACGGCAATGGTTTATACAAACCGTTAGATGCTAGAACTATCGTGGGACGATGAGGGTTGCCACCCATATGCTACATATCCTCTACGAATTACCAATTAATATGCACACTACAAGGATAACAGCTACAACCTGCACATCTGGCTTCATGCGAGAGGAAGAAGATACAGCTGACTTCTCTGTCCCATTCCAAATCTCATGGCTAATGCGTAATATACGGCGCTAGAATCACTGATGTCATGGGTTATTAAGTCCCTACTTGATCATCATTGTTTGCAACTAGAATCCTAAGTTATATTGCTCTAATATATCATCACTTAGGATGATATATGTGATTTCTTTATTTGTGAAAATAATATTTTCTTTCTTTTATAGTATATATGATAACACACAATTTGCAAATACTTTGATAAAGACTCTTCAAAGGACATGAGCAAGTGAAGAACTTGCCTTGTGATGACAAGGTAGTGTAGTCCGATGCTTGCACTGGACCTTGAGCTTCTATGTCTAAAAAAACATCATTATTGCCCGGTAAGGACAATATTCAAAGAAGCAAAATGATTATGCAAGTAATGTAATGCATTATTTAATTTGAGAGGCATTTACCCTATTATTATATAAGGTCTTCTTTTAATAATAATAAAACATTTATAAATATTACTTTTCAATATATATTGAATTATTTTATTTTATTTGACTTTTATTGATTTAATAATTCTTTTAGGAATTATCAATTATACATTAAAAATTGTTATGAAATATTTATTTACTATTTTTCAAAAATAATAAAATATTATTATTTAATGAAAGTGGTTTTTATTTATTTTTATCATCCTTCAATAATTTTGTAAAATTCCATAAGGAATATATAAATTACAAAATTCTTATAAAAAATTAAATGTCTAAAATTTTATATCTTATTTTATTTGGATAGCGTGGATTATTCTGAATCCAAAAATATTTTATTTATATTTTTTGGACTTTTATTTATTTTCTAGAATTTAATTAAGTACAGGGGTATTTTGGTCTTTTCTTTTTAATTCCAACAGGCCTAAAAGGATTTCTGGGTTGGTTTATTCTTATTGGGCCCTAGTGGCCCATTAGTCATAGACAAAAGAACCACCCCGAAGGGTCTGGCCCAACTCGGCCCACTCCTCACTACCTCTCTCTCTCTCTCCCTCGAGCTCATCCTCTCCTCCTCTGACCCTGACCCCGTGGTCGATGTGATCGCCGCCGGCGATTCCCGCCGCCGTGGCCGTTCTGGTCGCCGTCGTGGTGCAACAGGGGGTTATCGACGATGCTAGTCCTATCTATCCAACTGGATTCGAGCCTAGAGCTCTCCTGCGACGGATCGATGCCGTCCCTGGCGTGGATCCAGGTGCTGCCGCGCGTCGTGATGATGCTCCTCGCCTCTATGTGTGTTCATGGTCACTGCCGTGGCGCCGTATGGGTTGCAGCGCCCCTCCTGGGGTGCTCCCCGTGCCTCCATGGCCGTCGGCCCCTCTGCTTCCTCTTCTAATCTCTAGCGAGGACCTACGGTGAGTTCGATTCCTCTACCCTGGTGCTCTCTGTGCTTGCTGATTCGATGCTAGATGCTGGCAGTGACCTCTCTGGTTACTGTCTGATTCTGATTAGGATGATTTATCCATTTAGGGTTCCTATCATGTGATTGATCATGTATTGGATTAATTGGATCATGTTTGGACGATCTGTAAACATGCTAAATGATTATTGGCCTGAGGCTTGTTGCTTGATATGATCTATAATGTTTCTGGTGGCTTATTAGATGATTTTATGTTTGGATTGCATCTGATTCAGATGGTATAGTTACTTGGAATTCCATGCTTGGTAAACTTAGTGACTTGGTAACCTTCCACTGTCATTTCATGGTTTAGGAGCATGGTTATGATGTGATGAAATCACTGTCTTTGTGTTGTTGGCTTGAGAACTAGTGTGTCGTTTGAGATCATCATCATGATCTCAAACAGTGAGGTTTAACATAGGAATATCCTAGTTATGATTCTTGTGTTAACAGGAAAATTATTAGTAAGTTGATTGTCTGAATTTGTGATGATTAATTGTCTATCCTGCCTCATATAGAATTGTTCTTGTGACAACATCATGGTATGGCACACAAGTTTGATTCTAATCCATTGATTGGGATGGTTTATGCTTAAGACAAACTTGGCTTTGAAAGATAAATGGAAATGTTCTTTTCTGAATTCCCTAAGACCAATGATGTTGGTCTGAGGCTTAGGGATTCAGACCTTATCTAGTTGATTCATATAGATAGTCTTGGTAGTGGTACCAGCTATTGGTTTTGAATCAAAACTTGAAGAAAAATGATAGTAGGCTTGATCATTCTATGGATCCAAAAGATTTGTTTCTAAGGTGCTACCCTTCCTTTAGGGATGTGCCTCGAAATTAGATCATAGCTATATTTATGCTTGAACTGTAATATATAGCTTGACAACCAGAGCAATGATGTTGCTCTGAGCTCTGGCTGGGTTCTGGTACTTTGCTGTTTGCTTTTAGAGTTTAAAACTCTATGATGGATTCACCCCACTTAGGTGATTTCTGAGAGTTTATTTCATAAAACAACACATGCTTCTGTCTAGATGATATGATTAGATCATGTGAAGGTTTTATGATACTCACCACAGAATTTGATGTTTGTGGAGTAAAGTGGTGATGATGATCTTGTTTTGTTGTGCTTCTATGCTTGACCTTGAGCTAGACTGCTCTTCCTAGCTCCTGGATTTGTCCTTGAGCTAGCCTGCTCCTCCTAGCTCCTGGACTTGGCCTTGTTATCCACTTGATCCTTCCCCCTCCTTATGTCACCATCCTGGTGATGTTTGGTTGATCTTTGGTGGTTTAGTTTGGCTGTTGTGCTTGGTAAGCTGTTGTCTAAGCTGGCTATTCTTGTGTGCAAGCAGTGGAGAGATGCACTTGTGCCTCTCCACGGCTGTGCTGGTGATTTTGTGAGTTTGGGGCTGTGCTGTGAGGCTGACAACACACCACATGCATGTTGGTGTGTGTCCTGCCTGTGTGCTTGCTATGCACATGTGGATATGCTTTGGTCTTGGAAGTTACTTTGATCAGATTACTTTCACCTGGCTGGTGAATTTTCCCCTCTTGGCTGTCATTTGACTTCTGCTTAAAGTTTATGAACGATGGATTCTTTCATATTGGTGAAACTTGCCCCTTTTTTATAAATTTCTCAATGATGAATTTGTCTAGTGCACTTCACTGACATGTCTGAGAGAAAAATAATAATACTAACCCTAACTTTCTTTTGTTTTTATTTATTCTTTGTTTGTTTTACAGGTATAGATATAACGATGAAGATTTTAGATTAGATTTAGTTTTATAGAATAATTCAATGTAATCTTCTTATTCTTTTGTAATTTTCTTTTTTTATTTTGTAATATTCATTTTATTCTTCTGTAATAAAGATTATATAATTTTCAATAAATAAATATTCTTATTCTTTATTCTTTTGTAATTGTGAAGTTTGGAAATGATTTCAGTATGTTACATTTTTTGTAACTTGTTTATATATAGATAATATGAAATAAGTTTTCATATTCATAATTGTTTTCTTTAGATAGAATTTAAGTTATAATATTTAACTCTTAATTAAATTAAGATTCAAAACTTATTCCTAATTCATTTAAAATATAATTCAAACTCTCAAGTTTAAAAATTCAAATTTACTTTTCAAACACATAATTCCTCAAAGATCATATCAAATTTTATAACAATCATCCTTTAAGACTAAACCTAATCTTAAAGTATGAAAGAAACATTGATCACTTTAGGTTTTTTTTTATTTGGCGAAAATTTTACCCACATTTTCACAGATGAATGCTTGCAACATTCCATATTCCTAAATCTACCCTTTGTTAGTTCCTAAATGCTGGGATGTTACATAGTTCCACCTTGGACTATGGGTCCATGTAGTAGCTAGATGGTTTTATCTCCTCCTTTGTGCTTTCATGTATAGATCTTGTGAGCTCCGTTCATGATCAAGATGTAATCTATTTGTAATCATGCATGTTGTGTTTGCGGGGATTCGATGGATATTGAGATTATTATGTTGGTTTGATTAATGGTTTTGTCTTTATGATTCTATCATGTCTGTGTTGTTTGTGATCTTGCATGCTCTTCGTTGTTAGTATCTATCTTGGCCAAGTAGTTGCTAGTGACTCCAAGAAGGGGTATTTATGTCGATAGTGGGTTCATGCCTCTAGTTTCCAAGGGAAGTGACAAAAATCTCTTCGATTGTAGATGTGATGTTGCCACTAGGGAGAAAACAACGGTCTCTTGTTCATGGAACATGTGGAGTGTTTACCTTACACACTTTGCTTAAAGCAGTTGTCTGTTGCTTGCAACTTAATACTGGAGGGGGTTCGGATGATAACCTGAAGGTGGACTTCTAGTAATATATGCAGTTGGATGGCGGTCTATGTATATTGTTGTATTGCCCAATCGAATCTCATAGGATCTTTCTGACTAGTAATTGCATTGTTATGCCTTGCTTAGTTCCTGTCAATTGCCCTGCTGTAATTTGTTTACCCTTCATGCCATGTTGTTTATCTAAGGAGAGCACCTCTAGTGAACTATGGACCCCAGTCAAATATTTACCATTGATACATCTTCCATTGTTACTTGTTTACTTGCTGGAAACCATTGCCTTCCACACCATACATTTAATCCTTTGTTACAGCAAACCGGTGAGCTAGACAACCTCACTGATTCGTTGAGGCAAAGTCTTGAGTTTGTGTTGTGCAGGTCTCCACGTTGCTAGCAACACCTTTGTGACGTTTCCTTCCTCCTTCTGGTTCGATAAAATCGGTCTCTATTGAGGGAAGACTTGCTGCTTCACACCTTGCTCTTGGGGTTTCCAACGAAGTGCTAATCAGCACCATCAACAAGTTTTCTGGCGCCGTTGTTGGGGAACGAATAAAGAACAGCTTCAGCCTTGCCTCCCCGTCAAGCGCTGCAACACCATCTTCATCACCAACGCATCTCCATCAACCACCGATGTTTCCCTCATCCATGAGTGAGTAATCCCCCGCTGTAGGCTTGGGGATGGTAGGGATTGGATGAGTTCTATCATGTAATCGAATAATATCTGTTAGGGCATAGTGCCTAGTATCTCTTTTAGTGCTATTTGACTTTGTTGCAACCTGTTGTGCTTAATGCTTGTCACTAGGGCCTGAGTGCCATGTTCTCATATCTGAACTTATTATTGAATCATTATGATAATATTGTTTGTGATCTTATCTGCAAGTTTTGTACACATATCATTGTCCGGATCCAAAGGACCTAAAGTGACAATAATTGGGAAAACCGGAGGGGATGACTATGGTGTGAGGATCACATGTGTTCACGGAGTGTTAATGCTTTGCTCCGGTGCTCTATTAAAAGGAGCCCCTTAATTGTCAGTAGTTCCCTAGAGGCGCCGCTGCCACGGGCTGGCTGGACAGAAGATGTTGTGCAAGTTCTCATTGCGAGCACGTATGACTATATTTGGAGCACATGCCTAGGATTGTTTAGTACTTGGATGCTTGTTATTATTTATCTGCAATGCCCTAGGTATTGAAGTTACATGTTTAGACTCGTCCATTCAACGTCCGTCCATCCATCCCTATGCCTACCGCACTCGAATCCTACTGTTACTGTTACTATTGCTCTTGTTCCACTGTTGCTATTGATGTTGTTGTTGCTTTGCTGTTGCTACTACAAACTGTTGCTACTGATAAAATTCTGTGAGCAAGAACTATTTCTAGGTGCAGCTAAACTGACAACTCAGTTGTTAAGGCTTGCAAGTATTCTTTTTCTCCCCTTATGTCGAATCAATAAATTGGGTAATACTATCCGCGAAGACTGTTGCAATCCCCTATACTTGTGGGTCATCACCGGCCATTTTCTGGCGCCGCTGCCGGGGAGCGTAGCTTTATTTGTAAGTTCACTTGGACCTATTATTGTTCACTTCTACTCCTTTCATCATGGGGAAGTCTCGTTATGGAATGTTCCCTATTTTACCATCCACTACAAGAAGAGGTACAGTCCTAAACACCTCTGCTGCTCTTGATTCACCATCTGTTATAAGTAAGCTTGTCACACCACCACCACCACATACTCATGCTACACACACTGCTACTACTGCTGAGTATGAAACTTCTTTTGATGCTCATGATGTTACTTCTACTGTGCTTGATGCGAGTGGTTAATTAGGTCCTTTTCTAGATGCTACTATGGCTAGTCTAGGAAATACCGAAAATCCTAGTGAAGACACTGTTACACCTGTTAGCTCACCTGAGGCTAGTGAGAGTTATGATATTAATGATGGTTACATTGAGTTCACTGATGAATTTGTTGAAGAGTGCCGAAACACACATGGTACTAGTGCTATTAAGAGTCTCCTTGCTAGATGTACTATTATGCCTAAACTGTCCTCTGATCCTAAGTTTGCCACTTCTCCCATAGATATTAAAGATGAAGACTATGATTTCTCTCTTGATTTATCTTATTTAGATATTATTGAGAAAGAACCTTTTTGTGGGACTGAAAATGAGAGTGTTGTGGCTCATATGAATGAGCTTTCTACTATGAGTGCTTTGTTCTCTGGTGATTTTAAGATGCGCAAGTACTTTGTTGCTAAGATCTTCCCATTTTCACTAAAAGGAGAAGCTAGGGCTTGGTTTAATAGATTACCTCCTGGTTCCATTGATAGCCCTGATTGCTTGATTGCTTCTTTCTTCCAGAAATATTTTCCTCCCAGTGCTAGGTATGCTTCTTTGCAGAGAATTTTTGATTTTAAACAGGGAGAAGAAGAAAAATTGCCTGAGTCATGGAAAAGATTTTGTTCCTTGATTCATGCACATCCTGGATGTCCATTACCTAAGAATGAGCTTCTTGATATTTATTATAATGGACTAACTGATGATTCTAGGACCTACCTAGATAGCTTTGCTGATTTTGTTTTCAGAAAAAGGACTCCTACAGATGCTGAAGAATTAATGACCAAGATAAGCAAGAATTATGATGATTGGACTTCACCTAAGATGAATGCACCTGAGCCTATTACTCCTGAACCAGTTCCAACACCAACAACAAAGAAGAGGGGAGTTATTGCATTAAATGATGAAGTGATGAAGGAATCTAAGAAGTGTCTAAAGGAGAAAGGTATTAGAGCTAAAGATGTGAAGAATCTACCTCCTATAGAAGAATTGTATAAGCCAATTCCCCACTCATCTACTATTGAGGTACACTCTCTCCAACACTTTGATGAAGGTGATATTCCTTATGGTAAGCCTCCTGATCAATGTTTAGAGGAACTTGACATTTTTATTGTTAAACAAGGTCATTTTAATAAACAAGTTTAGAATCATTTATTGGAAAACTCTAGAGCTATCCATGATTTGAAAGATATTGTGGAAAGAACTTCTAATGATATTAAAATGCTTTGTAAACACTTTCAAATGGTTCAAACCCAACTTGATCAACTTGCTAAGGTACAAAAGGATATGCTAGTTAATGCTTCAGGAGATAAACATGCTTATGGAATTAGAACTAGGAGTGGTATATCTATTCAAGATCCTTTATATCCTGAAGGACACCCTAAAAGAATTGAGCAGGATTCTCAAAAAGGTGAAGATAGTGGTAGTCCCCGTAAGAGAAATAAAAAGAAACATAAGATAGTTGAGGAACCACTTGAACCTACTGTAGATCCTAATAGTATATTTGTCTCTGATGCTAAAACTGAGAGTGGTAATGATAAAGATGAGTCTCCTGATAAGGAGGAAGGTGAGGAAGAACCTAAGAAGCATACTAAGAACACTAGGTACACAAAGGAAGATTTTATTGATAATAAACATGGTAAAGAGAGAGAACCTTGGGTGCAGAAACCTATGCCTTTTCCAGTTAAGAAACACAAGTCAAAGGAGGAAGAACACTACAACAAGTTCTATGAGTGGATGAAACCTTTATTTTTGCAAATTCCTTTGACTGATGCTATTAAGTTGCCTCCTTATTCAAAGTATATGAAGGATATTGTCTCTAATAAAAGGAAAAGATTCCTAATGAGGAGATTTCTACTCTACTTGCTAATTATTCTTTCAACGGTAAGGTTCCAAATAAACTTGGTGATCCAGGTATACCAACTATTCCTTGCTCCATTAAGAATAATTATGTTAGAACTGCTTTATGTGATTTGGGAGCTGGAGTTAGTGTTATGCCTTTTCTCTCTACAAGAGACTCCAGCTAGAAAAGTTGATACCAACTGATATATTTTTGCAAATGGCTGATAAGTCAACTACTATTCTTGTTGGTATATGTGAGAATGTTCCTGTTCAAGTTGCTCATAATTGCATGGTTTTAACTGATTTTGTTGTGCTTGAAATGCCTAAAGATGATAATATGTCTATTATTCTTAGGAGACCTTTTCTTAATACTGCAGGTGCTGTCATCAACTGTAATCAAGGAAAGGTAACATTCAACATTAATGACAAAGTGCATACTGTTTATTTCCCCAAGAAGGTTGTTAAGAACTATTGCCTGAATTCCATTGAAAATATTGAGAGCATCAAGGTTGGAGAAATATATTGTCCCATTCCACAAGAAAATTTTGAAACTATTATGATTGGGACCATTGCTTTCAAGTATGAGGTAACATAATCACCTTGTGGAATGCAACATTTTGCTTCATATAAGATTGTTTTGGTAACAAGACTTGATCAACCTTGTTAACAAAAGGATTTTAATGAACAAAATAATGTTTTCACTGTGGTTATACTTGCTCACTTTTACTTTTCTCCTTTCCAAACTTTGCTCTTCGTTGTGCCTAACTTAATGGCGTTAAAGAAAAGTACTTATTGGGAGATAACCCAAGAGTTTCCTTGAGTCTTGGAAGTTATTACTTCAGTAATGACCTCTCCTTATCCTTTTTGTTTGCTTTTTGTGCCAAGAATGACCTCTAATGAGAGGGAAGTAAGATTTGGGGAGTTGCTGTCCCGAAACAGATTTCTGTCCTCCACCATAAACATTCGTGAGGAGTCTCTGTAAGTCGGATTGAGCTGAAAATTGACGAATAAATCCCCTAGTATGTTATCTAACTTTCGTTAGTTCAACACTTTTTTATTTGAGCAACATAAGGTCTTCTAAAAAATCGGTTTCTACCTGCTGGTCTGTTTTGACAGATTTCTGCCATTATTTGCATTTGCTTCTTATTGATTCCTTTTTGAGTTCTCTTTTGGGGAATTGAGCTTTTTGAAGGAGTTGCTACAGTAGCTTATGTTTTTAATGAAAATTTTTTCTGTTCCAAAGCTAAACCCGAAGGTTTATTATCTTTTGAATGCACTAATATTGCTAATGAAGATTGTCTGAAGTTTTGTATGAAGGAAAATTTTCAGGTGTAAGGAAAGAATGATGTAATGAGATGAAGAATGGACAAAATCTCAAGCTTGGGGGTGCCAAATGTATCCCCTTCTTCATCAATAAAAATCTTAGGTCTTTCTAGACACTTCATTTTTATTGTTTCATGCACAGTTGTGTTGTTCTTGGAGCGTCTTAGTTTTTGTTTTGGTTTGCTTTTGCTTGGTTTTCTTGTTTCTAAAAAAATCGAAAACACCAAAAATATTTGTTGTTCTTGTTTGGTTTTGTGAGTTCTTTGCGGGGTTCAGCCATCCTCAGTGGATTTTGGTTTCATGTTAATTATTCAAGTCACACAAGTGAAGGGCAATAATGAAGATTAAGACAACTCGAGGTGTGGTAAGAGGCTGGTAACGAACTATATTTGTTTCATTTTTGTACATATACTCATCATTGTGAGCATGCTTATCCTGTTTGTGTAAGGTGTATGTCATTATGGATGCTTAGTAGTTCTTGCTTGTCTATGATTAGCTCTAGCTTGCTAATAGTTTGTAGCATGTCATATGAATGTTTGTCTGCATTGTTTTATTCATACTTTGGTATGATATTGTGGTATCCTCCTCTGACTGTTCATGTGAATCGACTTGGCACATGCTCACGCATGCATATGACTAATCAATAGTCAGTAAGCCTCGATGATTTATTTTGCCTCGGAGTTCTTGTATCACTTTCATGCCATAGTTAGTCATGTTTTTTGCAAGCATGATTATGACAGCTATTGCTCTCTCGTTTGTTGCTCCCTCTCTATTGCTAGCCTTCACTTGCACTGAGTACGTGATCTACCTGTGTTTCCAACTCCCCAAAACCAATATTGCTAGCTGTGTCCACCATACCTACCTATTAGCATCATTTGCTATTTCAGTGCATATTCTATATGTCGTGTTTTCTTCCAAAATAAAATGTTTGTCTGTTTTGAGAAAGTTAGTTAGTAAAGATCTCACGAACTTGATGGCACACTTTATTCCTTGCGCTTAATAATTCTGAACCATTGTGACTAGTCCATGAAAGTTATATGCTTGCTAATTATATACTGGGAGTCAGCAGAACCGTGCTATCACGGGGAACGCTTTCAACACTTTTTGGATATCTCATACAGTTGATTCCTTGCTCTTGTTTACGGATGTCGATGATGTGAAATAAAAGGGGAGGTTGTGAGTTTATGGAGTTCATACATTGTGTTAGAGAAACGCCTGGGCTAGCCATGCTTAATCATGGTGGAAACTTGCAGCATCACCATAATGAGCATCTATGAAGCGTCCTCAATAAAAAGCTATGCATATGGTAAACAAAAAGATTGCTGAGATGCTCATTGGCTGCTTGCCTTGTCATTTTGGTTATGGGAAAGCTCCTGTACCATGTGCAAGGGGTACCCCGTTGTCGGTTCTCGATGATATGCATGTATTTACAATGACAAGAACTTTCAGGTGACCAAAGTTGAGTAGCATGCGGAGCGACCCTCATACTCAAGGGACTTGGAATTTCCAGTCTATGGTCTGTCAAGCATATGATTCAGAGTGGACCTCACTTTCACCTTAACCACATGAATATGCCTATCATAGGGGCAATGAGATCTCAAAGCTAGTGAGTACCTTCCTTTCAGCATTGGGAATCCTTTCAAACCTTCACAAAACCGTTTTCACATCCTTGTTGAGTCACCACTTATTCTATGAGCACCTTCTTGAGAGCACAGTTGTCATTCTTGTGTTTGTTGCAAAACTTGGTTAACTATGTCATGACTTTGATGCTTGTATCTCTGATATCTTTATCTCTAGTATTCATGTGAACTTCAGAGGTGCCTTAGCATTTATATTGTTCTCTTCAAACAAAGGAAAGCGAGATACCACTCTATCATACCTTATTATGAGCATTGCAATGTTGCTTATGTTTATGTTTCATGCTACTTATTATTATTGAGTTGGTTTCTCTTCATAGCTTGCAATGAATATTGAGTAGACTTAGTTGCATACTCCTTATTATGAATTTTCTAAGCATCTACTCCTGTGCTGAGAATATATACATCTTATGAAGCAAAGTGTTCATGAAAGTTCTTTTATCGGACTCAGTTTTCAACTGAATTGCTTGAGGACAAGCAATAAGCTAACCTTGGGGGAGTTGATATGTCCAAAATGTATCTACTTTATCGAACACTTTGCTATTGTTTCTTCTCTAAACTTGTGTGATTTGGATACAATTAACACGGACTGACATTGTTTTTAGCAGAAATACCTTGGTGTCTTGTTTTCGTGCAGAAAATGAACTATCGGGAAAAATCCCGGAAAATATGCCAAAAATTATATATCACCAGAAGATCCACGGAGCCAGAAGAACAAACGAAGGGGAGGCCTGGGGGGCCCAGACCCACTCCAGGCGCGGGCACACCAGACCCCGCGCCTGGAGGGGTGCATCCACCCCAGGCACCCCTCGGCCTCCCTCTGCGCCTATAAGTTGCCTTTCGACCTAAAAACCGAGGGGGGTTCGATAGTTTTCTAGAAAGAGTTCTGCTCTTTCGCCGCCACTGGAAACCAAGATTCGGATCTAGAAACTCCGTTCTGGCACCCTGCCGAGACGAGGAATTTAGAGAGGATCATCGCCATCGTCATCACCAACGCATCTCCATCAACCACCGGTGTTTCCCTCATCCATGAGTGAGTAATCCCCCGCTGTATGCTTGGGGATGGTAGGGATTGGATGAGTTCTATCATGTAATCGAATAAGATCTGTTAGGGCATAGTGCCTAGTATCTCTTTTAGCGCTATTTGACTTCGTTGCAACTTGTTGTGCTTAATGCTTGTCACTAGGGCCCGAGTGCCATGATCTCAGATCTGAACTTATTATTGGATCATTATGATAGTATTGTTTGTGATCCTATCTGCAAGTTGTGTAAACATATCATTGTTCGGATCCAAAGGCCCCAAAGTGGCAATAATTGGGACAACCGGAGGGGATGGCTGTGGTGTGAGGATCACATGTGTTGACACAGTGTTAATGCTTTGCTCTGGTGCTCTACTAAAAGGAGCACCTTAATTGCCAGTAGTTCCCTAGAGGCCCTGCTGCCACGGGCTGGCTGGACAGAAGATGTTGTGCAAGTTCTCATTGCGAGCACATATGACTATATTTGAAGCACGTGCCTAGAATTGTTTAGTACTTGTATGATTGTTATTATTTATCTGCAATGCCCTAGGTCTTGAAGTTACATGTTTACACTTGTCCATGCAATGCCCGTCCATCCATCCCTATGCCTACCGCCCTCGAATCCTACTGTTACCCTTACTGTTACTATTGCTCTTGTTCCACTTTTGTTGTTGCTTTGCTGTTGCTACTGATAAACTTCTGTGAGCAAGAACTATTTCCAGGTGCAGCTGAACTGACAACTGAGTTGTTAAGGCTCGCAAGTATTATGTGGTTCCCCTTGTGTCGAATCAATAAATTGGGTAATACTACCCGCGAAGACTATTGCGATCCCCTATACTTGTGGGTCATCACCGGCCACCCTTACCTACCTGTTATGAATCCACCTCCTTCACCTCCATTCAAGAACAACCAAGATGTGTATGTCGAATGGAAAGCCCGAACTATGTGACTCATGGAATCTACTAGGCAAGTTAGTTGGTCGAGGGGGTTTCTAGGCCCCCATTTGGTTGTATGCTCGTCTTGGTTCAAGAGGCAAGAACATCGGGTCCTAAGGGTGGAAAGTATGGGACTGCAAAAACCACAACCCATGTGGCCTCCCATACAAGCCTTAGCATGTTTAGTATTCATCTCTGATCATATCACAACATCCTACCATACTAGATTCATTCGCATCTCCAGTGCATCATCTACACAATCAACATCAGACCACTAAGTATGGCTAAGCTTGACTGAACTTTGGCACTAGCGAATTCTCCTAAGACAAACCCTAGTTATGCTAGGAGCATGCATCAGATAGGATTACTCTCTCTACTGATAAAAGACTATTGAATCGAATGCATATGACGAGAATGAAATACTTTGTAAACATAGGATTCATATGTATGAGTGGGGCTTTGCTTGCCTTGTTCGTTATTGGACTGGTACTGCTCTTCGGTGGCGTTGACTTCAGCCTCGGGTTCGGTTCCTATTCGCGGAGAACCAATCACCAGAAAAGGAAAAACAGCATTCAACACATGGCATGTGCAATTCTCATACAATAAGGATGATATGACAAGTTGAATAGTGTTGAAATGAACCCTAGAACATGCTTGGTCATTTTAAACAAGGTCCGAGAGGTCCAAACCCTAGAACAGGGGAATCCTCGGAAACACCTATGGGGTTCAATTGATTCTTCTAATTAAACTTGTCATTAAAGTTGGTTAACAATGTATGATTATAGCTTAGTTAGATAGAGCTCATTGTTCTGATCATTTTGGTATATTATTTGTATTTTTCTGATTTAAAATGAATTAGTTATGAATTTCTCCAATTTTAATTCATTTGAAATATTTTTTGGAATATTTAAAATAATTTCCAAGTTGGGCCCACATGTCATGGATTTAATCATTTCAGAAAACATTTACAAAAAATATTAAAACCCTGACAGACAGGGCCCACCTGTCAGCATTTTCTTAGTTACAGAAAACAATTACTGAAAACAATAAAAGAAAAAGGAAAAATAGATTATGACAGCAACATGACATCATGCTGATGTCATCAATGGTGGAGCTCCAGATCGAGCACGGATCTCCTGATCCCGTGCGCGCCTGGATGCGTGGATGGTGGCGTTGGAAAGCGGGCGTCGAGGGTGACCAGGAAGTGGCGGTGTCGCTAGCAGAAGGTCATCGGAGACGGCGGCGCGACGACGGCAAGCGGCAGCAGCGTCAGGATCACGCGGGGAGGCCAACACAGGGCGAGGGAGAGGAAACATAGAGGTGCTTGAGCACTAGCGGCTCACCATGAGCATGACGGTGGTGTCGGGGAGGAAAGGCGAGCACGGACAGCAACGAATCGACGGCGTGACTGCCGACTGCCGACGACGCTTCGAGGACGATTCCGGTGAGAGGAGGGCGTCCCAGCATGCGTGCTTTGAGGGGAAGGACGAGGGCGGCGAGGCACGTCCAATGGTGGCCTTGGCTTGGCGCGGGGTGGCCGGGGACGGCGGAGAGGAGGAGGATCTGACGAGCTAGGGTTCGGCCATGGCGTTGCAGCGAGAGATGGAGAGGAAGAGGAGAAGTGGGGGACGCTAGGGTTCGTCGGCGGTGGCCAGGGGGGTCTTGTAGGCGCTCGGGGGCGTGGATCTTGGCGCATGCCGGCGATGGAGGCGTCGCCAGCGAGCTGCTTCGGGCGATCCGGCGACGGGGAAGACGACCGGAGAAACGACGAAACGGTACGGGCCGGCTGCGGGCTGTGCTTGGGCCCCGGGTGGGCCTCTTCGGGGCTGCTCTGTAGCGCGCGAGCGACAGAGAGAGAGAGGGAGAGATAGGCTGGGGCCAGATAGGGTTAGGAAACTATTTTTTTCCTAGAAAATTGTTTTCTTTTTGTGTTTTCTGATTTTTCTCTTTTGTATTCGAATTCAAATTTGTTTTGAATATTTTCGAATTACAGGAACTTTTATAAAATATCTAAAAACACTAAGGGACCCTTATCACAATTTGGGATCCATTTGTTTTGATAGTTTCCAAAATATTAAAACCATTTGAATGGTTTTGAGAGGGAAGAAAATTAGGGTTTTGCTTGTGCTTGTTTGATTAATCCAAAGTGCAAGTATAATGCATGCATGCAATGCTCAAACATGTATTCATTTATATTACACAAAAGAGTGGTATGTTACACTTGGGTACCATGTTTTGGAAATTTCATAATGCCACCAAACTTTAATACACATTCTAGGGTCCATTGCAAGGGTTTGGAGGTATTCGATGCTCCGAGGAACTTTTTCCTATGAAACCCTGATCTATGGGCCCAAAATCTTCTACACCCTAGATGTTATTATGAAAGGGGTAGCCTGGTGGATTTTTATATTGGTTTGTTCTTGGTTGGGTTATAGGATAATTGCAAACCACGTTTGGGCAGAATTTGTGACAAGATCAAACCCGGTTTCACCAAAACTGGTAGTTCTCGGCCCCTAATAATTAAATTTCCAGAACACCTTCGTTTTTAGGTGACATCGCATGTCTGCGAAGGGGTCACACTTGGGAACCAGGTTTTGTACATTTCAGAATTCCACCACACTTTTATACACATGCTAGGGTCCATTGCAAGGTTTGGAGTTATTCTGATCCCCCGAAGAGCTTCTTCCTACAAAACCCTTATCCGTGGGCCTGGATCGTCTACCCCCCTAGATGTTCTTATGAAAGGGGTAGCTCGGTGGATTTTTCTCTTGGTTTGTGCTTGGTTGGGTCATAGGATAATTCCAAACCATGTTTGGGAACAAGTTGTGACAAGATCCAACCCAGTTTCACCGAAACGGTGAGTTCTCGGCCAATTAAATTCCAGGATCTTTCTTTTTTCGGTGATAGTGCATGCCTACAAAGCGGGTTACACTTGGGTACCATGTTTTGGACATTTCAGCGTTCCACCACACTTTAATACACATGGTAGGGTCCATTTCAAGGGTTTGGAGGTATTGCGATTCTCCGAGGCGCTTCTTCCTATGAAACTCTGATCTGTTTTGCCATACATCACAATCCCAGGATTACCATTTTTGCGAGACATAACAGATTTGGATATCACAGTACATCATCCATTACAAACCATACATAAGGTCTTATACAAATAAGGATCTCATGATCCAGTTCTTAATACAACTCAAGTAGCAGAATAACGTAAAGATAAAGATAGCGGGTCGAAGCTCCATCTTCAGGGTCACATGCAATGCTGATGATAGGAGATGATCCTAGTTGTCGTAACCTTCCTGCGGTCCGTCATACTGATACTCCTCTTCATAGTCTGGCCACGGGAATAGCTAGGGACAAATTGATGAGTACTCTTTAAGTACTCGCAAACTAATACTAACAAGTGAAGGTTTTTTGAATAGGATATACTCAGCCCTAGGTTTGTTTTGAAAAAAGCCAGATTTACCTCTACTAAGTTCAAAAGAAAAGAAAGCTAGTTGAAAGTTTTATAACACCTAAGTGGGAACTTGAATTTCATATCACAACTCTGTTGTGGTCAAGTCAAAGTCATAAACCATTTCATAAGTCATTTTGAAAACATCTGACGATAGAACAGTATGGCCACTCCAACTGTCCATAACCGCGGACGTGGCTATTCGAATACTTTGACACTCTGTAGAGCTTGTACACTTTCAGCACAACATTCGATACATCCGCCAGGAACAATCCTGAATTCACCATACTCAGTATGCGGATAATCAATCCTAACCTTTCAATTACACGCCCTAGTATAGGCACCTCTCCTATGAGTTTGGCCTCCCAACCATGACCAACTGTCATGTTGGGTACTGCACAGGTGGACAATCTTCACAAGGAAGCCTCAGCTCTGTAGGGGTCCCAACCTTTAATAAGATTGATCCCTCCTGTGTTTTACAATGCTAGTCCCTGGATCAATAGCTAGCATCCACAGTTAAGATGTAATATCAAGAAACAAAGGTCATAATATAACTTTATAACCAGGAATAACATAATTTTATTACATCTTTCATAGCTCATATGGCTATTACATTACATTGCAGCGGAATAAATATAGTCATGGGTCCTTCATCTTCAAAGTGCCACAGGCAGATGTTGGTTGTAGACTTTGTAATCCTAATCAATCAATCTTCACTAAAAACAATCAAACCTGCAACATACAAGTTACAGCCACAAAGGGTCAATACATTTGAATTGTATTGGCAAGTGATACTATGGTAGTATAGTGGAGTCTATCATCTATATGCATTTGGCTAAGTGGAGTTGAGGCTTGCATTGCTCAAAATAGATTTTTCTTATCATTTTGAAAATACTAAGTTTTTGCTTGACAAAATCATTTTTCTCAATCAAAGATTTCAAGATCCTTGTACCAAGCCATCTCTCCATCAATGATTGAAGAATTCAAACAACCCTTGTTCAAACCACAAGTTTTAATTTAGAAATTTGAATGATGAGATTCTTGATTGTTTCCATGTCTTGATGCTCAAATTGTCCTTTACCAGGGACATGGCTAAGTACTTAGATTTTACACTCTGCAGAGGTGGTGCACTTTACCCACAAGACTTGGTTTCCCAAGACAAAATCTTTCAGAAGCCTTCCCTTAGACCAAAATGGACGCGCTCCAACCTATCAAACACTACCACCCACTGTCCATTTGGCTAAGTTCTTGCAACCTATATGATCATGGCAGAGCCCATATTGCCAAGTGGTTGCACTTGAAGCTTCTCAACATTTGACATCTCAAATCCCTTTGTTTCCTGGGTGGCATTCCACAAGTGAGATACACAATCCAAGCCTATGGCATTGTGAACCACTCAACCATTCTCCACCAAGCAAGCCCATTCCACCCAGGTGATTCATTTAACTTAGTTGTTTTATTAAACAAAACTTAAGTCCTCAGACTTAGAATATTTTTCCATAGTGTGAATATATATTCCACCCATGTTTTCTATTAGCTAGGCTAAGCTTGGTAGTAATAGGAAACTTAATTTAGGAAATCCTACTAAGGATTCATCTACTAGGTTTTCCTATAGCAAGATCTATACTTAGCAAAATCCATGCAAGTTTATTTAGCAAAATCACTAATGCATAGAAAAAGTAATGGGATAGAAAGTATGAAGCATCACTTGCCTTTTTGGTAGAGTATAGGTTCACTTCTTGATCTTTGCAACAATCACACTCTTCAAGTCACTACAAATCAATCAAGCAAGGCACAAACTCAATCGACCAATCAAGCAAAACAACACACATAATTAACAAAGTCAAAGAAATGCATGCAAGCATGCCAAGCTTTGTTTTGTTTGAAAAAGTGGTTCCTAGTGGGTCATAGACATTTGGGTACATCTAATGGTCATTTCCTAAAGTGGCCAAGTCATTTGCAAAAGGTTTCACTTTAAAACCATTTTCAAAACAAAGTGTTATTTTATGTGGTGTAAAAATATTTTTATTAAGGCATTAGCCTATAGGGTTCACCAAATGAGTTGATATTGCAAAACTTGGTGTTTTAGTCATTAGATTTGGTCCAAACCATCTACTCAAAGTTTTCTTTCCATAAACATTTCCATAATAAAAACTATTCTTTTTATTTGGCTAGAAAATGACTAAGTCAAGTAATTCAACCTAAATTTCACCAAAATCATTTTTAACACCAAAGGTTGGTTCCTAAGGTCAGTAATGTCACAACAAACCAATTGGCAAAGGTTTTAATTCAAAAATCATTTTTAAACAATTTTTATACCCTAAACAAGTGCACAAATGTTTCTGCAAATTAAAACAAGATAACAAATACTATTTGCTAAACTAACTCCACAGTTGGATAGGGCTTGTTCTCCTGATTTCATTGATATAAAATTTGCCAATTTTGGACGTGTGGATCCAAAGATAGAAGGGTTTGAAGTTTGCAAATAAATCTGATTCAAACATTCTTTTAAACAGATTCTAGTGCCATGCGGCAGTACCCTACTGGACGGTACCGTTTCGCGCGGATCAGCGTTGCGGTGCATTGGATTAAGTCCAATCGTGCGGTACTGAGCGCATACCTCTTCGGCGTTTAAGTGACCTAATCCTGTTCGTCTGATCTAGATCTAACGGACCTAAACAGATGGCCATTAACCGGCGGCGCTGCGTGGCTGTGCGCGGCGGCGACGGGCAGACGGCGGCGGCGCTAGCAAAGCAGGAAGCAAAGGAAGGTGGGGAAATGCTCACAGTGATCGCAGAAGTCTGGTGGAGCTCAACGTGTTGCTGTCTTGGCGAGGGGCGCACTGGAGCGGGCTTGATTGCTCGCCGGAGTGGAGCTGCGCCTCGGCTTTGCTCAGTCGTCGTCGAGGTCGGCGCTAGGGATCACTCGAAGGCAAACAAAATGCACGGCCAGATGCGCCAAGACACGGCGAAGGTGGGTGCGTGAACGAGAGGGGTCGGGGTTGTCTGGTTTACCCGAGAGATTTCGCCGGAGTGGTCGCGACGCCGGTGGTGCTCAGAAATTGACGAAGCCGAGCGTCTGGTGTGGCCGCGGCCAAGCAGTTGACGCTGGGTGGTTCGCCAGGCGATGTAGAACAAGCTCGCGTGTAGAGGCAGTTGAGAGGCGGCGAGGTGTGGCCAGAATTTCCCGCGGAGCTCGCCGGAGTCAGAGGTGATGTGGCTCCAAATTGGGACAGCTCTGAGGCAGAGAGGGTCGGGCGAGAGAGGGGAAAGAGAGAGGGGACGCAGGCGAGTTACTGAGCATGGTTTAAGACAGACATTACTCGCTGTATTGACGAGAATTACTCCCGCGAGATCAATGCAGAAACGGGGGAAGGAAGTGGTCGCTGCGGGTGAAGAGAAGAACAGTGGAAAGGGGTCGTCTTGTCAGCGAGTGAGAGAGAGGGAGAAGAGGGTCCACATGTCAGTTGCTTTGCGGGTTAGGGAGTTGGTTCGAATCGTTTTCTGCGGAGTGAGGGGAAACTGGGCTAGGTGGGCTGTTTGGGCCGGGGTAGTGGGTTGGATCTATTTTCTTATTTTTTTCTGTCTGGTTCCTTTTTCCTTTTCTAATTCTATTTTTCTGTTTTGAATTTTAAACAAACAAACACATTCAAAATGATTCAAACAATCATCAAGCTTTTCAAATATGAATTTGGTTCTGCTTAACATCATAATTCACATTCTAAAATAAAATATTATTTTAAATCTTTTTAGGTTCCATTTATTAATTAAATAAATGGATCATTAGTTATTTAATAAAATAGGGTTTGTTTTATTTAATAAAATCTTCATTTAAAATCCAAAATGTTTTCAAAACCCAAACAGTAGGTTTTATTTGGAAATAAAGAATATTTGGAAAACTTGTTTAAAATAAAATAATCTTTTTACTTTAGGGGCCATTAATAATTAAATAAAATGGAACTTAGTTATTAAATCAAAATAGGGTTTGATTTTATTAATAAAATCTTTATTTGAACCTAAGTATTTTCAAAGTCAAATTAGTAGGTTTAATTTGGGAAGTATATAATATTTGGAAATTTGTTTTAAAACAAAATAACCTTTTATTTTGGTGTCCATTATTAATTAATATAATAGACTTTCATTATTAAAACAATTAGGGTTTGTTTTATTGAGATATTTATTTTGAAATCTAAAAATAAAGCCAAAACACATTAGTAGGTTTTATTTGTGAATATCAAATATTTGGAAAACTTATTTTAAATAATTTAATAAGTTTTGATGTTTCAATTTAAATTGGTAAAACCTTTTATCTTGGATGCTAAATCTTTATTACTTTATTTAAATTAAACTTTTATTATTTTAATCAAAGAAAACTCTTTTGTTTCAAAACCTTGGCCAAGTTTAATTTGGCTTAATAAAATAATCTTTATTTATGAATCCATCTTTTCTTTTGAATACCAAATCTTTTATTAAGAGATCCAAAATAGTATTTTAGATATTTTTTATTTTCCTTTAATAAAAGTTTATCTTTTTAAATCTCTTTAGGATTTATTTGATTCAAATTGGTTTGAGGTTCCATTTGAATTCAAAAAGTTTCTTCTGGCTCTGAAAATCAAATAAAGTTTTAATTTATTTTCACATTACAAGATTTGGAAAATCTTGGGATGTGACAGGCTACTACCCTTAAAATAAATCTCGTCCCGAGATTTGGGAAGGCTGGGGTTACAAGCAAGTTCAAAACAACTAGGGTACTACCACCCTTAAAAAAAATTTCAAACAAAAATTACATCTTGTCCTTCTTGGGATTCTGGGAAAAATCTCTCTAAGCAAACAGTTGCATGTGTCCTTGGTTTCTTTACTTGACTCATGGGCCAAGGTTTAGACCCTTCATAGACTTGTTTAACTTGTTCTTCATCTTTTCTGGACAATTGCTTGCATAGTGGCCTAGTTCTTTGCATTTAAAGCACATCACTTGGCTGATATCTTTCTTTTCCTTTGGTATCATTGTTTTCTGTTTGTTTCTTTGGTTCTTCTTTTTCTTTGGGCATTCATTGGCATAGTGTCCCATCTCTTTGCAATTGAAACATTGCACTTGGCTTATGTCCTTTTTCTTCTTTTTGGGTGTCTCCAAAGCTAGGAGTTCTTCTAGTTCATGTACTTCATAGGTGGGAGATCTTTCTCTCTTCTTGGGGCATTGATCTTCATGTTCCTTGGATGCATGATCCTTGTCTCTAAAACTATTGTTGGCTTGGGTTCCTTCTAAAATAACATCCTTGTCATCCTTGTTGTCATTGGCTCTTGGGAGAAAGTTTTCTCTCATATTGATCATTTGAGTAACTAATCCTTGCAACAATTGGGATTGAAGTTTCAAAATCCTTTGTATAGCTGGGTCTAGTCCATTGTTGTTGGCTAAAAGCTGAGTTGTCTCTTGGCTCAACTGGTTTTGGGTTGCTATAAGTTCTCTCACGTTGTCCTCTTGGTTGTTGTTTTTGTCATCAACCTTGATGTTGGAGTCTCTTGGAGTAGTCATCTATTTGGGTTTGATAGGAGATTAGAATAGGCAAGATATTTCTAAGGAAATATTTCTAATCACACACATCACAATTCACACAAACAGTGTGCATGCAATCATAAACAAACATTTCACTCAACAACTTTGCACTCAACAACAAAGTTCAAGCGCATATTTAGGCAACAAAATATTTTTGTTACACCACATAAGTTGGTGGTTTTGTCTTAACTAAAATATGGTGGTCCATCTATATGGTTCACTTGTGATCTTTCCATCATACATGGTTCTTCTTGCATGAGATCATGGTTTCCTTGGAAAAACTTTTGGTCACAATACTTCAAAGTTGTTGATGGCTTCTTCTTATTTTGCATTCCCTCAGTCTCTAAGTATTGAGTAAGATTTCCTTGTTTCACTTGTAGTCCTTGGTGAATATGCTGAAGATGTTGAAGTCATTAGAGCTGAAGATGTTGAAGAAGTCTTTTGCACATGGTGTAGCCTTTGGTCATGGGGTAGGTTTTCCATCAAGTTGAAGTAGAAGAGAAGTAGAGTTCAAATCAAAATGGTTGAGGAAGAGTTTACAAGTGTTTTTGTAAATAAGTTTTCGGAACAAAACAACTCCTATTTTTCTAAGGGTTTTTGTCCAATCCTAGGGTTTACAAATCCTACAGGCAACACAATGCTCTGATACCATCTGTAGGGGTCCCAACCTTTAATAAGATTGATCCCTCCTGTGTTTTACAATGCTAGTCCCTGGATCAATAGCTAGCATCCACAGTTAAGATGTAATATCAAGAAACAAAGGTCATAATATAACTTTATAACCAGGAATAACATAATTTTATTACATCTTTCATAGCTCATATGGCTATTACATTACATTGCAGCGGAATAAATATAGTCATGGGTCCTTCATCTTCAAAGTGCCACAGGCAGATGTTGGTTGTAGACTTTGTAATCCTAATCAATCAATCTTCACTAAAAACAATCAAACCTGCAACATACAAGTTACAGCCACAAAGGGTCAATACATTTGAATTGTATTGGCAAGTGATACTATGGTAGTATAGTGGAGTCTATCATCTATATGCATTTGGCTAAGTGGAGTTGAGGCTTGCATTGCTCAAAATAGATTTTTCTTATCATTTTGAAAATACTAAGTTTTTGCTTGACAAAATCATTTTTCTCAATCAAAGATTTCAAGATCCTTGTACCAAGCCATCTCTCCATCAATGATTGAAGAATTCAAACAACCCTTGTTCAAACCACAAGTTTTAATTTAGAAATTTGAATGATGAGATTCTTGATTGTTTCCATGTCTTGATGCTCAAATTGTCCTTTACCAGGGACATGGCTAAGTACTTAGATTTTACACTCTGCAGAGGTGGTGCACTTTACCCACAAGACTTGGTTTCCCAAGACAAAATCTTTCAGAAGCCTTCCCTTAGACCAAAATGGACGCGCTCCAACCTATCAAACACTACCACCCACTGTCCATTTGGCTAAGTTCTTGCAACCTATATGATCATGGCAGAGCCCATATTGCCAAGTGGTTGCACTTGAAGCTTCTCAACATTTGACATCTCAAATCCCTTTGTTTCCTGGGTGGCATTCCACAAGTGAGATACACAATCCAAGCCTATGGCATTGTGAACCACTCAACCATTCTCCACCAAGCAAGCCCATTCCACCCAGGTGATTCATTTAACTTAGTTGTTTTATTAAACAAAACTTAAGTCCTCAGACTTAGAATATTTTTCCATAGTGTGAATATATATTCCACCCATGTTTTCTATTAGCTAGGCTAAGCTTGGTAGTAATAGGAAACTTAATTTAGGAAATCCTACTAAGGATTCATCTACTAGGTTTTCCTATAGCAAGATCTATACTTAGCAAAATCCATGCAAGTTTATTTAGCAAAATCACTAATGCATAGAAAAAGTAATGGGATAGAAAGTATGAAGCATCACTTGCCTTTTTTGTAGAGTATAGGTTCACTTCTTGATCTTTGCAACAATCACACTCTTCAAGTCACTACAAATCAATCAAGCAAGGCACAAACTCAATCTACCAATCAAGCAAAACAACACACATAATTAACAAAGTCAAAGAAATGCATGCAAGCATGCCAAGCTTTGTTTTGTTTGAAAAAGTGGTTCCTAGTGGGTCATAGACATTTGGGTACATCTAATGGTCATTTCCTAAAGTGGCCAAGTCATTTGCAAAAGGTTTCACTTTAAAACCATTTTCAAAACAAAGTGTTATTTTATGTGGTGTAAAAATATTTTTATTAAGGCATTAGCCTATAGGGTTCACCAAATGAGTTGCTATTGCAAAACTTGGTGTTTTAGTCATTAGATTTGGTCCAAACCATCTACTCAAAGTTTTCTTTCCATAAACATTTCCATAATAAAAATTATTCTTTTTATTTGGCTAGAAAATGACTAAGTCAAGTAATTCAACCTAAATTTCACCAAAATCATTTTTAACACCAAAGGTTGGTTCCTAAGGTCAGTAAGGTCACAACAAACCAATTGGCAAAGGTTTTAATTCAAAAATCATTTTAAACAATTTTTATACCCTAAACAAGTGCACAAATGTTTCTGCAAATTAAAACAAGATAACAAATACTATTTGCTAAACTAACTCCACAGTTGGATAGGGCTTGTTCTCCTGATTTCATTGATATAAAATTTGCCAATTTTGGACGTGTGGATCCAAAGATACAAGGGTTTGAAGTTTGCAAATAAATCTGATTCATACATTCTTTTAAACAGATTCTAGTGCCACGCGGCAGTACCCTACTGGACGGTACCGTTTCGCGCGGATCAGCGTTGCGGTGCGTTGGATTAAGTCCGATCGTGCGGTACTGAGCGCATACCTCTTCGGCGTTTAAGTGACCTAATCCTATTCGTCTGATCTAGATCTAACGGACCTAAACAGATGGCCATTAACCGGCGGCGCTGCGTGGCTGTGCGCGGCAGCGACGGGCAGACGGCGGCGGCGCTAGCAAAGCAGGAAGCAAAGGAAGGTGGGGAAATGCTCACAGTGATCGCAGAAGTCTGGTGGAGCTCAACATGTTGCTGTCTTGGCGGGGGGCGCACTGGAGCGGGCTTGATTGCTCGCCGGAGTGGAGCTGCGCCTCGGCTTTGCTCAGTCGTCGTCGAGGTCGGTGCTAGGGATCACGCGAAGGCAAACAAAATGCACGATCAGATGCGCCAAGACACGGCGAAGGTGGGTGCGTGAACGAGAGGGGTCGGGGTTGTCTGGTTTACCCGAGAGATTTCGCCGGAGTGGTCGCGACGCCGGTGGTGCTCAGAAATTGACGAAGCCGAGCGTCTGGTGTGGCCGCGGCCAAGCGGTTGACGCTGGGTGGTTCGCCAGGCGATGTAGAACAAGCTCGCGTGCAGAGGCAGTTGAGAGGCGGCGAGGTGTGGCCAGAATTTCCCGCGGAGCTCGCCGGAGTCAGAGGTGATGTGGCTCCAAATTGGGACAGCTCTGAGGCAGAGAGGGTCGGGCGAGAGAGGGGAAAGAGAGAGGGGACGCAGGCGAGTTACTGAGCGTGGTTTAAGACAGACATTACTCACTGTATTGACGAGAATTACTCCCGTGAGATCAATGCAGAAACGGGGGAAGGAAGTGGTCGCTGCGGGTGAAGAGAAGAACAGTGGAAAGGGGTCGTCTTGTCAGCGAGTGAGAGAGAGGGAGAAGAGGGTCCACATGTCAGTTGCTTTGCGGGTTAGGGAGTTGGTTCGAATCGTTTTCTGCGGAGTGAGGGGAAACTGGGCTAGGTGGGCTGTTTGGGCCGGGGTAGTGGGTTGGATCTGTTTTCTTATTTTTTTCTGTCTGATTCCTTTTTCCTTTTCTAATTCTATTTTTCTGTTTTGAATTTTAAACAAACAAACACATTCAAAATGATTCAAACAATCATCAAGCTTTTCAAATATGAATTTGGTTCTGCTTAACATCATAATTCACATTCTAAAATAAAATATTATTTTAAATCTTTTTAGGTTCCATTTATTAATTAAATAAATGGATCATTAGTTATTTAATAAAATAGGGTTTGTTTTATTTAATAAAATCTTCATTTAAAATCCAAAATGTTTTCAAAACCCAAACAGTAGGTTTTATTTGGAAATAAAGAATATTTGGAAAACTTGTTTAAAATAAAATAATCTTTTTACTTTAGGGTCCATTAATAATTAAATAAAATGGAACTTAGTTATTAAATCAAAATAGGGTTTGATTTTATTAATAAAATCTTTATTTGAACCTAAGTATTTTCAAAGTCAAATTAGTAGGTTTAATTTGGGAAGTATATAATATTTGGAAATTTGTTTTAAAAAAAAATAACCTTTTATTTTGGTGTCCATTATTAATTAATATAATAGACTTTCATTATTAAAACAATTAGGGTTTGTTTTATTGAGATATTTATTTTGAAATCTAAAAATAAAGCCAAAACACATTAGTAGGTTTTATTTGTGAATATCAAATATTTGGAAAACTTATTTTAAATAATTTAATAAGTTTTGATGTTTCAATTTAAATTGGTAAAACCTTTTATCTTGGATGCTAAATCTTTATTACTTTATTTAAATTAAACTTTTATTATTTTAATCAAAGAAAACTCTTTTGTTTCAAAACCTTGGCCAAGTTTAATTTGGCTTAATAAAATAATCTTTATTTATGAATCCATCTTTTCTTTTGAATACCAAATCTTTTATTAAGAGATCCAAAATAGTATTTTAGATATTTTTTATTTTCCTTTAATAAAAGTTTATCTTTTTAAATCTCTTTAGGATTTATTTGATTCAAATTGGTTTGAGGTTCCATTTGAATTCAAAAAGTTTCTTCTGGCTCTGAAAATCAAATAAAGTTTTAATTTATTTTCACATTACAAGATTTGGAAAATCTTGGGATGTGACAAGCTCAGACCTAGGCTGCAAGGGAACCCATACTAAGGTATATAAATTTTCAGTCAAGCCCTACCCAAATTTCGGGTATTGTGGTTGTACGGTAAAATTGGAATGGTATCGCATCCAGACAACCATCAGTTTTATAAAGGGCTAAGGCTCATGCCTCAACATTTTCATCATCAAAATCATTTGGTGTTCAAGAACATATGTCAAAAAATTTCAGTAGAATGACTCATCATTCTAAGGTTTTCATAACCATTTTCACCAAGTATTCCCATCTAAAGTTGATCAAGTTTTATGCTTAGCACTAGCATCTACAAGTGGGGGTAAATACTAATGGTGGGTAATAAACCAGTGGGTATTAACTAAGTTCAATCTCATGCCTTAGGATGACATCAAGATTATCTAACTTAGCCAAGTTTTATGCTCTTTATGATACCTTCAATTATCTTTCTAGAATCTACAAGTCACTAAGTAAACTTTTGATAGAAAGCTTTTAATAAAGAAAATAAAATACTAAGCTTGCAAGTAAAACTAGGATGGTGTGTCAAGGGGGTATAATCACATATGCTTAAGGCATATAGTTGGCATAGTAACAAGCAAGAAGTAGCTTGCATAAGTAGGGTATCTTGCAAGTGTAGGTTGCCTTGTGCAGAGCAGTGGTTGAAGTTCTCCTCGGCTACTTCCTCGTAGTATCCTCCTTCCTCCTCGTATCCTTGGTCGGTACTAGCGTCTATAAATAAATACGAGGTACACAATCACCAAACAATACTTAACTATTGCTAATCATCACACAAAGGTTCACACTAGGTGATCTATCATCATCACTAACATGACAAGATTAAAGCACTTGTCCCATTTATTTTATTTTGAGAAAAGTAATTTCAACTCATTGAAAAACTACTTAAGATTTATTATTCTCCAACACAAACATGGGATCATGTTGACACATGTCATCACCACATATTTCAGTACATGGGAATGTGATTTAAAGTGGTGTCACAATTTAATAAGGTTTAACCTTTTTGTTTTATTTAATTAAAGTGACTAGAAATGTCTATGTGGTATTCTTTTATTACTTGATCATTATTTCTGTAAGTAAACCTATATATTTTTATATATTCTGAAAGGTATGGTCAAATGTGATTTTTGAGAGTTAGAATCAACTCAAAATCTTTTATGGTTGAATTTTGAAAAATGTTTGAATGCAGAAAAGCTTCTGCCTTGTTATTTTTACCATGGGTGATCTACAATTCTAAAGGGTTTGGATACAACGGGATTGGATTAAGCATTCCAGTACCTTTCTAACAAAATTGGTTTCATGCATTTTGGTTCAGTGAATCAAGCTGGGTTGATTTTTGAATCTAGGTAGAGAACTATGTTTGAAATTAAATGAATAAAACTAAATTTGAATTGTTGGGTCGCGCGGGATGTTTAACTGGGCCGGCCCACTACGCACAGCGCACGCGTGGGCTGGTTAAGTGGTTGTCCCCACGCGTCAGTGAGACAGTGAGGGGCGAAGAGGTACGGGATGATCTAGGCCGCACGATCTACCTCTAATCGAACGACTCTGGTTCATCGTCCATGTCGGGCAATGCCGGCGAGACAGAACCCTAGCGCGGCAGGTGGGGGTCGTGGGAGGCTCACCGGGGCTCAGGAGATGGCCGACGATGGGGGCGAACGACGAAGTCAACGACGGAGGTTCTCCTGGTACCGGCAGCTTCTCCTAGGGCGGATCCAATCGACGACGCCTCTCCTCCTCTGCAGCGGCGAACTCCGGTGAAATTCCGGTCACCTGGTGCTCTCCTTTCTTCGGGAGTGAGTGGGTGTGATCAGTGAGAGGTGGGGAGTGAACTGGTGTGAAGAAAACGAGTGCGGGAGGTCTCCTTTTATAGTGGCTGAAGGGGACCGACAGGCGCGGGCTGAGCTCGTCGTGGTCGACGGCATAGAGGCATAATGGCATGGGCGACGGTAGGGGGAGGTGCTGTGCTCCCTCGTTAACCTCAACTGCGTGGTGGCGAGGCGTGGGACGGTGCTGATCTGTCAGAACGCGTCGATGCTCTGGTCGGGTCTGACGGCAAATTTAATGGCGCACGGGTGCTCCTGGTCACGCGGCGGTGAACGAGGTTGTCTGGCGGGGTGATGGAGTGTTGGCGATCAAGGACGCAAGCGGCGAGGGCGACGCGTGGTCTGTGGGATCTGGTCGAGTGTGGCGCACTGGCGCGCTCTCGGCTCGCACGAGAGAGACTGGGCGCATGCTTGGCTGGTGGTCCAGTGGTTGGCTACGCTCGGGGCTGGGATAGGGAGTGGCGGTGGACGGTGTTGCGTGTCCCAGACAAGGTTGGCGGGGCTAGTTCTTCCTCTAGCTCGCTGGTGACATTGGGGTTGGCTAATAGGCTCGGCATGGTCACCATTAATGGCTATGCCAAGCTCATAGTGGTGCTAAAGCTTGTTAATTGGGCTAGATCATCTAGTGAGAGTGTAGTGAGAGCTAGAGAGGGAACAAGGTTGGCCAAATTCACTTCTCACTATAGTGTTTGTTGTTTGTTTGTTTGCTGCAAACAAGGTGTTTGATGAAATGGCCGAAAGAGATTCAAATTTGAATTTTCGATTCAAACTTGGTGGGTTTGCTAGGAACATACTAGGGAGTCTCTGGTTAGTTGGATTAGTCAAGGGGCACTGGTTTGGTTGGGTTTTGAAAATGTGTGATCTTCACATATGATAAAGATTCAATTTTGAAATGTGATTTGAATGAGGTTGCCAAATGTTTCTGCAAGTTTGAAAGTGGGCTTTGATTCATTTTTACTTGCTCTAGCAAGGGGTGAAAAGAATTGGAAAAGTTTGTGTTTGAAATCTTGGACTAGAAACACTCAAAGTGACCTAGTGAGCAAGATTGGCAAAAATGACCATTTGCCTTAATTGATTTGTTTTTTATTTTCTCTTTATTTTTTTCTTCTTGGAAATGTTTTATATGATGTTATTTTCATCGTTAAACCATTTCTTGCTATTTAGGTTAATCACTCAAGTTCATTCATGCATTTATCAAATCATCACATACACACATGCATTCATATGATTTTAACTACTCAAAGTTTTTATTAACCCTAATTTTAGTGATTAGAGTTTGATGATCATTGTTTTATTTTTTCGGGATGTTACAAACCTTCCCTCCTTAAACAAAATCCCGTCCCGAGATTTTAAAAATAAGAAAAAAGATTACCTAGGATTTAAAGAGATTAGGAAACTACGTCCTGATGTGATCTTCTCGCTCCCAGGTAGCTTCTTCCTCAGTGTGGTTGCTCCACTAAATCTTGAGAAATTTGATGCTTCGGGTTCTGGTGGTTCTAAAAGATTCCTCCAAAATACGAATGGGTACTTCAGCATACGTTAGGTCATCGTTGATCTCTATGGTCCGGTGATTAATGTTCTTGAAAACATTGCTCTTCTCCGGAACTTCAAGACATCTGCGAAGTAACAATATATGGAACACATTCTGCACTGCTGACATTTCCTCTGGCAGTTCCAATTGATATGATACTTATCCTCGACGACTCAGAATCTTGAAAGGTTCGATATATCATGGGGCTAACTTTCCTTTGAGCTGGAAACGCTGCATTCCCTTCAAAGGCGACACTTTGAGATACACAAAATCTCCGATATTGAAAGTGAGGTCTCGACATCTCTTGTCGGTGTAACTCTTCTCTCTTGACTGGGCAGTCTTGAGGTGCTCACGAATCTTGTGAACTTTCTCTTATACTTCTCGTAAGATGTTGGGTCCGAAAATCTGACTCTCTCTTACTTCCGACCAATTCAAAGGGGTGCGACACTTCCTTCCATACATGCACTCAAATGGGGCCATTTGTAGACTAGCTTGATAACTGTTGGTGTATGAAAATTCTGCGAAAGGCAGACAGTCTTCCCTTTTAGATCCATACTCTAGCACACATGATCTCAACATATCTTAGAGTATTTGATTTACTCGCTCCGTTTGTCCATCGGTCTGAGGGTGATACGCTGTGCTAAAATCCAGTCGGGTTCCCAAACCTTCTTAGACTTTCTTCCAGAATCTCGAGGTAAACTGGGTTCCTCGATCCGATATGATCTTCTTGGGGACTCCATGCAAACTGACGATTCTAGCGATATATAACTCTGATAGCTTCAAACTTTGGTATGTGGTCTTGACTGGTAAGAAATGGGCAACTTTGGACAATCTGTCAACTATGACCCAGATAGAGTCATTTCCCCTACTATAAGTAGGCAATCTGGTGATAAAGTCCATTCCGACGGAATCCCATTTCCATTCCGGAATCTGTAATGGTTGCAACAGTCTTGTGGGTCTATGATGTCCCACCTTGACTCTCTGGCAAATATCACATTTGGCGATATAGCTTCTGATTTCTATCTGCATATTATGCCACCAAAATTGTTCCTTCAAATCATGATACATCTTTTTTCCTCGGGGTGGATAGAATAAAGAGTATCATGGGCCTCTTTCAAAATAATTTCTTTCAACTCCGAATCTGCGGCTACACAGAGATGTCCTTTGTACCACAGAACTCCTTCTTCGTCTGCGGTTGGGTTATAGGATAATTCCAAACCATGTTTGGGCACAAGTTGTGACATGATCCAACCCGGTTTCACCAAAACGGAGAGTTCTTGGCCCCCTAACAATTAAGTTTCAGGATCTTTGTTTTTAGGTAATCGCGCATGTCTATGGAGGGGGTGACACTTGGGTACTAGTTTTTGGACATTTCAGCATTCCACCATACTTTATTACACATGCTAGGTCCATTGAAAGTTTGGAGGTATTCCGATGCTCCGAGGCGCTTATTCCTATGAAACCCTGATCTGTGGGCCCTAGATCATCTACCCCTAGATGTTCTTACGAAAGGGGTAGCCCAGTGGATTTTTATCTTGGTTTATGCTTGGATTATAGGATAATTCCAAACCATGTTTTAGCATAAGTTGTGACAAGAAACAACCTGGTTTCACCTAAATGGGGAGTTCCCGCCACCTAACAATTAAATTCCAGAACACCTTCGTTTTTAGGTGACATCGCATGTCTGAGAAGGGGTCACACTTGGGAACCAGGTTTTGGACATTTCAACAATCCACCAAACTTTAATACACATGCTAGGGTCCATTGCAAAGTTTGGAGGTATTCCGATGTCCCGAAGAGCTGCTTCCTACAAAACCCTGATCCGTGGGCCTAGATCGTCTAACCTCCTAGATGTTCTGATGAAAGGTTTAGCCCGGTGGATATTTCTCTTGGTTTGTTCTTGGTTGTTTTATATGAAATTCCAAACCATGTTTGGGCACAAGTTGTGACAAGATACAACCCGGTTTCACCGAAACAGGGAGTTCTCAGCCCCCTAATTAACAATTAAGTTTCAGGATCTTCGTTTTTTAGGTGATAGCGCATGTCTACGAAGGGTGTGACACTTGGGTACCAGGTTTTGGACATTTCAATATTCCACCACCGCACTTTAATACACATGATAGGGTCCATTGCAAAGGTTTGTAGGTATTCCGATGATCCGAAGAGCTTCTTCTAACGAAACCCTGATTTGTGGGCCCCGGATCGTCTACCCCTAGATGTTGTTCTGACAGGGGTAGCCCGGTGGATTTTTCCTCTTGGTTTGTGCTTGGTTGGGTCATAGAATAATTCGAAACCATGATTGGGCACAAGTTGTGATAAGATCCAACCCGGTTTCACCGAAACAGGGAGTTCCCGACCCATTAAATTCCAGGATCTTCATTTTTTCGGTGATAGTGCATGCCTACAAAGCGGGTTACACTTGGGTACCATGTTTTGGACATTTAAATATTCCACCACACTTTAATACACATTCTAGAGTCGATTGCAAGGGTTTGGGGGTATTCCGATGCTCCGAGGCGCTTCTTTCTATGAAACCCTGATTTGTGGGCCAAAATCGTTTACCCCTAGATGTTCTTATGAAAGGGGTAGCCCGGTGGATTTTTGTCTTGCTTTGTGATTGCTTGGGTTACAGGATAATTTCAAACCATGTTTGGGCACAATTTGTGACAAGATGCAACCCGGTTTCACCGAAACTAGGAGTTCTCGGCCCCCTAATAATTAAATTTCCAGAACACCTTCGTTTTTAGGTGACATCGCATGTCTGCGATGGGGTGACACTTAGGAACCAGGTTTTGGACATTTTAGCATTCCACCGCACTTTAATACATATGCTAGGGTCCATTGCAAAGTTTGGAGGTATTCTGATGCCCCGAAGAGCTTCTTCCTACAAAACCCTGATCCGTGGGCCTGGATCGCCTACCCCCTATATGTTCTTATGAAAGGGGTAGCCCGGTAGATTTTCCTCTTATTTTTTTCTTGGTTGGGTCATAGGATAATTCCAAACCATGTTTTGGCACAAGTTGTGACAGGATCCAACCCGGTTTTACAGAAACGGGGAGTTCCCGGCCAATTAAATTCCAGGATCTTCTTTTTTCGGTGATAGTGCATGCCTACGAAGCGGGTTACAATTCGGTACCATGTTTTTGACATTTCAGCATTCCACCACGCTTTAACACTCATGGTAGGGTCCATTTCAAGGGTTTGGAGGTATTCCGATGCTCCGAGGTGCTTCTTCCTATGAAACCTTGATATGTGGGCCCAAATTCGTCAACCCCTCGATGTTCTTATGAAAGGGATATCCTGATGGATTTTTCACTTGGTTTGTGCTTGGTTCGGATATAGTATAATTGCAAACCATGTTTGGGCACAATTTGTGACAAGATATAACCCGGTTTCACCGAAATGGGGAATTCCCGGGCCCCTAATAATTAAATCCCAGAAAACATTCGTTTTTAGGTGACATCGCATGTCGGCGAAGGGGTCACACTTGGGAACCAGGTTTTGGACATTTCAGCATTCCACAACACTTTAATACACATGCTAGGTTCCATTGCAAGGTTTGGAGGTATTTTGATGCCCCAAAGAGTTTCTTCCTACAAAACCCTGATCCGTGGGCCTGGATCGTCTACCCCCCTAGATGTTCTTATGAAAGGGGTAGCCCGGTGGATTTCCTCTTGGTTTGTTCTTGGTTGGTCATAGGATAATTCCAAACCATGTTTGGGCACAAGTTGTGACATGTTCCAACCCGGTTTCACCGAAACGGGGAGATCCCGGCCAATTAAATTCCAGGATCTTCGTTTTTAGGTTATAGTGCATGCCTACGAAGCGGGTTACACTTGGGTACCATGTTTTGGACATTTCAGCATTCCACCACACTTCAATACACATGCTAAGGTCCATTGCAAGGGTTTGGAGGTATTCCGATGCTTCGAGGCGCTTCTTCCTATGAAACCCTAATCTGTGGGCCCAGAATCGTCTACCCCCTAGATGTTCTTACGAAAGGGATAGCCCAGTGGATTTTTCACTTGGTTTGTGTTTGGTTGGGTTATAGGATAATTTCAAACCATGTTTGGGCACAATTTGTGACAAGATCCAACCTGATTTCACTGAAACGGGGAGTTCCCGGCCCCCTAGAATTAAATTCCAGAACAACTTCGTTTTTAGGTGACATCGCATGTCTGAGAAGGGGTCACACTTGGGAAACAGATTTTGGACATTTCAACATTCCAACACACTTTAATACACATGCTAGGGTCCATTGCAAGGATTTGAGGTATTCCGATGTCCCGAAGAGCTTCTTCCTACAAAACCCTGATCCATGGGCCTGTATCGTCTACCCCCCTAGATGTTCTTTTCTAAGGGGTATCCCGGTGAATTTTTCTCTTGGTTTGTGCTTGGTTGCGTTATAGTATAATTGCAAACCATGTTTGGTCACAATTTGTGACAAGATCCAACCCGGTTTCACCGAAATGCGGAGTTCTCGGCCCCCTAATTAACAATTCAGTTTCAGCATCTTCATTTTTTAGGTGATAGCACATATCTACGAAGGGGGTGAAACTTGGGTACCAGGTTTTGGACATTTAAGCATTCCACCACCGCACTTTGAAACACATGCTAGGGTCCATTGCAAAGTTTTGTAGGTATTCCGATGCTCCGAAGAGCTTCTTCTAACGAAACCCTGATTTTTGGGCCCCAGATCATCTACCCCCTAGATGTTCTTCTGACAGGGGTAGCCCGGTGGATTTTCCTCTTGTTTTGTGCTTGATTGGGTCATAGTATAATTCAAAACCATGTCTGGGCGTTATTTGTGACAAGATCCAACCCGGTTTCACCGAAACGGGGAGTTCCTGGCCAATTAAATTCCAGGTTCTTCGTATTTTTGGTGATAGTGCATGCCTACGAAGCGGGTTACACTTGGTTACCATGTTTTGGACATTTCAAAATTCCACCACACTTTAATACACAATCTAGGGTCCATTTCAGGGGTTTGGAGGTATTCCGATGCTCTAAGGCGCTTCTTCCTATGAAACCCTCATCTATGGGCCCAGAATCTTCTACCCCATAGATGTTATTATGAAAGGGTTATCCTGGTGGATTTTTCTATTGGTTTGTGCTTGGTTGGGTAATAGGATAATTGAATACCATGTTTGGGCACAATTTGTGACAAGATTTAACCCGGTTTCACCAAAACTGGGAGTTCTCGGCCCCTAATAACTAAATGTCCACAACACCTTCGTTTTTAGGTGACGTCGCATGTCTGTGAAGGGGTCACACTTGGGAACCAGGTTTTGGATATTTCAGCATTCCAACACACTTTAATACACATGCTAGGGTCCATTGCACGGTTTGGAGTTATTCTGATGCCCCGAAGAGCTTCTTCCTACAAAACCCTGATCCATGTGCCAGGATCGTCTACCCCCCTAGATGTTCTTATGAAAGGGGTAGCCCGATGGATTTTCCTCTTGGTTTGTGCTTGGTTGGGTCATAGGATAATTCCAAACCATGTTTGGGAACATGTTGTCACAATATCCATCCCGGTTTCACCGAAACGGGGAGTTCACGACCAATTAAATTCTAGGATCTTTGTTTTTCGGTGATAGTGCATGCCTACGAAGCTGGTTACACTTGGGTACCATGTTTTGGACATTTCAAAATTCCACCACACTTTAATAAAAACTCTAGGGTCCATTGCAGGGGTTTGTAGGTATTCCAATGCTTCGAGGCGCTTCTTCCTATGAAACCCTGATCTGTGGGCCCAAAATCGTCTATCCCTCGATGTTCTTATGAAAGGGATATCCCGATGGATTTTTCACTTGGTTTGTTCTTGGTTGGGTTATAGGATAATTTCAAACCATGTTTGGGCATAATTTGTGACAAGATCCTACCCGGTTTCACCGAAACAGGGAATTCCCGGCCTCCTAATAATTAAATTCCAGAACACCTTTGTTTTTAGGTGACATGGCATGTCTACGAAGGGATCACACTTGGGAACCAAGTTTTGGACATTTCAGCATTCCACCGCACTCTAATACACATTCTAGGGTCCATTGCAAGGTTTGGAGGTATTCCGATGCCCCGAAGAGCTTCTTCCTACAAAACCCTGATCCGTGGGCCTGGATCATCTACCCCCCTAGATGTTCTTATGAAAGGGGAAGCCCGATGGATTTTCCTCTTGGTATGTGCTTGGTTGGGTCATAGGATAATTCCAAACCATGTTTGGGCACAAGTTGTGACAGGGTCCAACCCGGTTTCACCGAAATGGGGAGTTCCCGGCCAATTAAATTCCAGGATCTTCGTTTTTTCGGTAATAGTGCATGCCTACGAAGAGGGTTACATGTGGGTACCATGTTTTGGAAATTTCAGCATTCCACCACATTTTAATACACATTATAGGGTCCATTGCAAGTGTTTGGAGGTATTTCGATGCTCCGAGGCGCTTCTTCCTATGAAACCCTGATCTGTGGGCCCAAAATCGTCTACCCCTCGATGTTATTATGAAAGGGATATCCTGATGGATTTTTCACTTGGTTTGTGTTTGGTTGGGTTATAGGATAATTTCAAACCATGTTTGGGCACAATTTGTGACAAGATCCAACCTGATTTCACTAAAACGGGGAGTTCCTGGCCCCCTAGAATTAAATTCGAGAACAACTTCGTTTTTAGGTGACATCGCATGTCTGAGAAGGGGTCACACTTGGGAAACAGATTTTGGACATTTCAACATTCCAACACACTTTAATACACATGCTAGGGTCCATTGCAAGGATTGGAGGTATTCCGATGTCCCGAAGAACTTCTTCCTACAAAACCCTGATCCGTGGGCCTGGATCGTCTACCCCCCTAGATGTTCTTATCAAAGGGGTATCCCGGTGGATTTTTCTCTTGGTTTGTTCTTGGTTGCGTTATAGTATAATTACAAACCATGTTTGGGCACAAGTTGTGACAAGATCTAACCTGGTTTCACCGAAATGGGGAGTTCTCGGCCCACCAATTAACAATTCAGTTTCAGGATCTTCATTTTTTAGGTGATAGCACATATCTACGAAGGGGTTGAAACTTGGGTACCAGGTTTTGGACATTTCAGCATTCCACCACCGCACTTTAAAACACATGCTAGGGTCCATTGCAAAGTTTTATAGGTATTCTGATGCTCCGAAGAGCTTCTTCTAACGAAACCCTGATTTGGGGGCCCCGGATCATCTACCGCTAGATGTTCTTCTGACAGGGGTAGCCCGGTGGATTTTCCTCTTGTTTTGTGCTTGTTTGGGTCATAGTATAATTCCAAACCATGTCTGGCCATTATTTGTGACAAGATCCAACCCGGTTTCACCGAAACGGGGAGTTCCTGGCCAATTAAATTCCAGGTTCTTCGTATTTTTGGTGATAGTGCATGCCTACGAAGAGGGTTACACTTGGTTACCATGTTTTGGACATTTCAAAATTCCACCACACTTTAATACATATTCTAGGGTCCATTGGAGGGGTTTGGAGGTATTCTGATGCTCTGAGGCGCTTCTTCCTATGAAACCCTCATCTATGGGCCCAGAATCTTCTACCCCGTAGATGTTATTATGAAAGGGTTAACCCGGTGGATTTTTCTATTGGTTTGTGCTTGGTTGGGTTATAGGATAATTGAATAACATGTTTGGGCATGATTTGTGACAAGATTCAACCCGGTTTCACCAAAACTGGGAGTTATCGGCCCCTAATAATTAAATTTCCACAACACCTTCGTTTTTAGGTGACGTCGCATGTCTGCGAAGGGGTCACACTTGGGAACAAGGTTTTGGATATTTCAGCATTCCACCAGACTTTAATACACATGCTAGGGTCCATTGCAAGGTTTGGAGTTATTCTGATGCCCCGGAGAGCTTCTTCCTACAAAACCTTGATCCATGGGCCAGGATCGTCTACCCCCCTAGATGTTCTTATGAAAGGGGTAGCCCGATTGGTTTTCCTCTTGGTTTGTGCTTGGTTGGGTCATAGGATAATTCCAAACCATGTTTGGGAACATGTTGTCACAATATCCATCCCGGTTTCACCGAAACGGGGAGGTCACGACCAATTAAATTCTAGGATCTTGGTTTTTCGGTGATAGTGCATGCCTACGAAGCTGGTTACACTTGGGTACCATGTTTTGGACATTTCAAAATTCCAGCACACTTTAATAAACACTCTAGGGTCCATTTCAGGGGTTTGGAGGTATTCCAATGCTCCGAGGGGCTTCTTCCTATGAAACCCTCATCTATGGGCCCAAAATCGTCTACCCCTCGATATTCTTATGAAAGGGATATCCCGATGGATTTTTCACTTGGTTTGCGCTTGGTTAGGTTATAGGATAATTGCAAACCATGTTTGGGCATAATTTGTGACAAGATCCTACCCGGTTTCACCGAAACAGGGAATTCCCGGCCCCCTAATAATTAAATTCCAGAACACCTTCGTTTTAGGTGACATCGCATGTCTGCGAAGGGGTCACACTTGGGAACCAGGTTTTGGACATTTCAGCATTCCACCGGACTCTAATGCACATGCTAGGGTCCATTGCAAGGTTTGGAGGTATTCCGATGCCCCGAAGAGCTTCTTCCTACAAAACCCTGATCCGTGGGCCTGGATCGTCTACCCCCCTAGATGTTCTTATGAAAGGGGAAGCCCGATGGATTTTCCTCTTGGTTTGTTCTTGGTTGGGTCATAGGATAATTCCAAACCATGTTTGGGCACAAGTTGTGACAGGGTCCAACCCGGTTTCACCGAAATGGGGAGTTCCCGGCCAATTAAATTCCAGTATCTTCGTATTTTCAGTAATAGTGCATGCCTACGAAGTGGGTTACATGTGGGTACCATGTTTTGGACATTTCAGCATTCCACCACATTTTAATACACATTCTAGGGTCCATTGCAAGTGTTTGGAGGTATTTCGATGCTCCGAGGTGCTTCTTCCTATGAAACCCTGATCTGTGGGCCCAAAATCGTCTACCCCTCGATGTTCTTATGAAAGGGATATCCTGATGGATTTTTCACTTGGTTTGTGCTTGGTTGGGTTATAGGATAATTGCAAACCATGTTTGTGCACAATTTTTGACAACATCCAACCCGATTTCACTGAAACGGGGACTTCCCGGCCGCCTAATAATTAAATTCCAGAACACCTTCTTTTGTAGGTGACATCGCATGTCTGAGAAGGGGTCACTTGGGAAACAAATTTTGTACATTTCAACATTCCACCACACTTTTATACACATGCTAGTGTCCATTGCAAGGTTTGGAGGTATTCCGATGTCCCGAAGATCTTCCTCCTACAAAACCCCGATCCGTGAGCCTGTATTGTCTACCCCCTAGATGTTCTTATGAAAGGGGTAGCCGATGGATTTTTCTCTATGTTTGTGCTTGGTTGCGTTACAGGATAATTCCAAACCATGTTTGGGCACAAGTTGTGACAAGATCCAACCCGGTTTCACCGAAACAGGGAGTTCTCGCCCCCTAATTAACAATTCAGTTTCAGGATCTTCGTTTTTTAGGTGATAGCGCATGTCTACGAAGGGGGTGAAACTTGGGTACCAGGTTTTGTTCATTTCAGCATTCCACCACCGCACTTTAATACAAATGCTAGGATCCATTGCCAAGTTTATTAGGTATTCCGAAGCTCCGAAGAGCTTCTTATAAAGAAACCCTGATTTGTGGGCCCCGGATTATCTACCCCCTAGATGTTCTTCTGATAGGGGTAGCCCGGTGGATTTTCCTCTTGTTTTGTGCTTGGTTCCGTCATAGGATAATTCCAAACCATGTTTGGGAACAAGTTGTGACAAGATCCAACCCGGTTTCACCGCAACGGGGAGTTCCTGGCCAATTAAATTCCAGGATCTTTTTTTTTCGGTGATAGTGCATGCCTCCGAAGCGGGTTACACTTGGTTACCATGTTTTGGATATTTCAGAATTCCACCACACTTTAATACACATTCTAGGGTCCATTGCAGGGGTTTGGAGGTATTCCGATGCTCCGAGGCGCTTCTTCCTATGAAACCCTGATCTATGGGCGCAGAATCTTCTTCCCCGTAGATGTTATTATGAAAGGGGTAGCCCCGTGGATTTTTATATTGTTTTGTGCTTGGTTGGGTTATAGGATAATTGAAACCATTTTTGGGCACAATTTGTGACAAGATTCAACCCGGTTTCACCAAAACTGGGAGTTCTCGGCCCCCTAATAATTAAATTTCTAGAACACCTTTGTTTTTAGTTGACATCGCATGTCTACGAAGGGGTCACACTTGTAACCAGGTTTTGGACATTTCAGCATCCCACCACACTTTAATACACATGCTAGGGTCCATTGCAAGGATTGGAGTTATTCCGATGCCCCGAAGAGCTTCTTCCTACAAAACCCTGATCTATGGGCCTGGATCGTCTACCTCCATAGATGTTCTTATGAAAGGGGTAGCCCAATGGATTTTCCTCTTGTTTTGTGCTTGGTTGGGTCATAGGATAATTCCAAACCATGTTTGGGAACAAGTTGTGACAAGATCCAACCCGGTTTCACTGAAACGGGGAGTTCCCTACCAATTAAATTCCATGATCTTCGTTTTTTCGGTGATAGTGCATGCCTACGAAGAGGGTTACACTTGGGTACCATGTTTTGGACATTTTAGCATTCCACCACACTTTTATACACATGCTAGGGTCCATTTCAATGGTTTGGAGGTATTCCGATGCTGCGAGGCGCTTCTTCCTATGAAACCCTGATCTGTGGGCCCAGAATTGTCTACCCCTATATGTTCTTATGAAAGGGATAGCCCGGTGGATTTTTCACTTGGTTTGTGCTTGGTTGGGTTATAGGATAATTGCAAACCATGTGTAACACCCCATTTTTAGTTAATCTTATATTAGTTTTTGTTTGTGAATTCATTAGCACCATATTATGAAAATGCGTTGAAGAAAATAAAATAAAGCCCTAAACCCTAGTTTTCCCCTCTCTCTTTAAAACCTTCTAAAATGGGTTTGAATTTCTGAAACTACAAAAAAGGTGGAGCCCAAATGGTTTAGAGGGCCCCTATGTGTTTCAAAAACTATTTAAACACACTCTTGTATTTTTGGAATATTCAAAATTGTGTTGAACTTGAATATACAAACAGGAAATGGAAAACATAATAGAAAAGCTTTTGCAAATAAAAAAACAGAGCAGCAGCCATGCCAGGCCCAGCCCAGCTTGCCCTCTCTCTTCTCTCCCCTCTAACTGTCGCTCGCTTGCATAGCCGTAGCCCCGCTTGGCCCAGCCGCAGCCCAGCTAGGGCCCATACCCCTCTGATCCCTTTCCTCGTCGTCTTCCTCCAAGCAGGCTTCCTGCTTGGTGTCGGCGTCGGCGCCGTCGATGCCCGCCGCCTTCCCCTGGCCGTCCGATGAGCTCCGAGGTGAGGATAAGAACCACGCCGACCCCCTGCTTCATCCTAATCCCCTCCCGCTCTCCCCAGCAACCTCCCTCTTTCGTTCCCCTTTGGAGACCGAAACCCTAGCTTCGGCCGCCGCTATACATCGCCGTTCTGGTCACCCGCGAGCTCGTCCGAGCATGCCACCATCACCGTCATTTTCCCCTGCTTCGACTGGCCCAAGGAAATGACCAAGGAAGCTTCGAATCATCGGCATCAACCCCTTCTTCCCCGAGCCCGCCGCTGCTCGCCATCGCCATTACCGTCAACCCTGAGCTCCTCCGCCTTCGTCGAGGCTATTCACGCATCGAGGGTGAGCAAGAGAACCTCCTGGATGCCTCCTTCCTTCCCCTCTTGTTGTATTTCATTTCCGCGCCGTTAGCCTTTGTTCGCCGCCGTCGGCCGTTGTCATACCACCTTCTCCGGCGACCAACAGAGGGCGGCGCCGCTAAGTCCGAGATCAACACCGTCGAAGATTGAAGATTGACAAACATTACTTGACCAACTATAATCAAGTCAAGTACAAGGCTCTCGAAGATCTACTTATCTGTTATCAACTGGCAAAGACAAGCATAGCCCCACCATGATATAATCCTATGTTTTCGAAAGAATTTCAATTCCTGCCATGATGCATATGATTCTAATGTGGTCTTTTATCGATAGATAGATTATCCTATCTGTTGCATTACTCCCTTTGAGCTTCTGTTACCTGATCCACTGCTCCTAGCATAACTAGGTTTGGCTTGTTTGCACTGCTAGAGCTTATACTTGTGTCCGCTTAGCCATGCATATCTATCAGAGCTGGTTCATCTAGATGATGTATTAGATGTAGATAATCTATTATGACAGGAGATCGTGATGAGATGAGATTATTAATATGATATTAAACATGCTAAGGCTTGTATGGGAGGCCACGGTGGGATGTGGTTTTTTAGTCCCATGCTCGCCACCATTAGGACCTGAGTTCTTGCCTTTAGAACCAAGACGAGCGTACAACCATACGGGGCCTAGACAACCTCATGACTAACTAACTTTCCTAGTAGATTCCATGAGTCACATAGTCCGGGCGTTCTATTCGACATGCATTCTGGATCTTCTCGAAGGCGATGAAGGAGGTGCATTCATAACAAGTAGGAAAGCGTGGATCGGGTTGCTTGGGGTCGATGGAGCCCCTAGTAAACCAACCTCGCCTCACAGCTTTAAGTACCGGCTTCGGGATTTGACCCGTTACCGCGGAACCATACTTATTGCGTGACTCATGGTCTCGGCGAAAGCAAGGTAAAGGTCGTATCTAACCACCCTCTGTCGGCCTTCCAAGGAAGAGGGCTAAACATTGTGGCATTAAGAGAAGGTTAGTATGTGTCGGTAAAGTTGTACACCCCTGCAGGGTAATAATCTTTTCGAAAAGCCGTGTTCACGGTCATGAACAACTTGGCGACCGGACACAAGATCATAGATAACTTTAACCACTTTAAACTTGTTGATCAACATGTGCTTAAGGATGCTTCCTCATGGGTACGAGGGGGTGATCCTAGTTTAGGTGATGATGATTTGGTGGATATCAAAATATGATGATCAATATTTCGGAGATGTCGCTCTCTTATCCCCTGTTAAAATACTCTGACTAGACGAGCTTCTTCTCTCTCTTGTTTTACAAACAAAGATGGCTTTATGCAAAACAACTCCACCAGCCATAAGTCTTGCGGAGTACACCCTGTACTCACCCTTGCTTTGTTGATACTTTTGGAAGAGTAAGTGTTCCCTGAAGACGAGTTCCATACAACATCGACATCGACGAGTAGCTTGGGGTTCCCGGCCGGCAGCCTGGAATCTATGGGCTGGGACGTCATCGTTATGCTTCAGGCCTCTTAGGCCATTTGTTAAGTTTGATATACTTAATAGCATAATTTGCCTTCCGTTGTTTGATGTTTGTGGTCAGTGACCTCTTCTTGTAATAATTTGGTTCTCTGCTCAGTTATGAGCTTGCTATAATAAATTTTGTGTCATAGGGTCACTGTCGTGTTATCAATTCTTCACTGGATATCCTCGAGCTCAAGGTTAAGCTTATGTCAGACGGAGGTCTGGGCTTTGTTTAGCCCTGATCCCGGGGGTGTCACACCATGTTTCGGCACAATTTGTGACAAGATCCAACCAGGTTTCACCAAAACAGGGAGTTCCCAGCCCCCTAATAATTAAATTCTAGAACACCTTCGTTTTTAGGTGACATCGCATGTCTGAGAAGGGGTCACACTTGGGAAATAGATTTTTGACATTTAAACATCCCACCACACTTTAATACTTATTCTAGTGTCCACTGCAAGATTTGGAGGTATTCTGATGTCCTAAAGAGCTTCTTCCTACAAAACCGATTTGTGGGCCTGGATCGTCTACCCCCCTAGACGTTCTTATGAAAGGGGTAGCCCGGTAGATTTTCCTCTTCGTTTGATCTTGGTTGGATCATAGGATAATTCCAAACCATGTTTGGGCACAAGATGAGACAAGATCCAACCCGGTTTCACTGAAACTGGGAGTTCCCAGCCCCCTAACAAATAAGTTTCAGGATCTTCGGTTTTAGGTGACATCGCATGTCTGCGAAGGGGTCACACTTGGGGACCAGGTTTTGGACATTTCCAAATTCCACCACACTTTAATACACATGCTAGGGTCCATTTCAAGGTTTGGAGGTATTCTGATGCCCCAAAGAGCTTCTTCCTACAAAACCATGATCCGTGGGCCTGGATCGTCTACCCCCCTAGTTGTTCTTATGAAAGGGGTAGCCCGGTAGATTTTTCTCCTAGTTTGTGCTTGGTTGGGTTATAGGATAATTCCAAACCATGTTTGGGCACTGGTTGTGACATGATCCAACCCTGTTTCACCGAAACAGGGAGTTCTTGGCCCCCTAAAAACTAAATTTCAGGATCTTTGTTTTTAGGTCATCGCGCATGTCTACGAAGGGGGTGACACTTGGGTACTAGGTTTTGGACATTTCAGCATTCCACCATAATTTAATACACATGCTAGGTCCATTGAAAGGGTTTGGAGGTATTCCGATGCTCCGAGGCGCTTATTCCTATGAAACCGTGATCTGTGGGCCCCAAATCGTCTACCCCCTACATGTTCTTATGAAAGGGGTACCCCGGTGGATTTTTCTATTGGTTTGTTCTTGGTTGGATTATAGGATAATTCCAAGCCATGCTTGAGCATAAGTTGTGACAAGATCCAACCCGGTTTCACCGAAATGGGGAGTTCCCGACCCCTAACAATTAAATTCCAGAATACCTTCGTTTATAGGTGACATCGCATGTCTGAGAAGGGTTCACACTTGGGAACTAGGTTTTGGACATTTCAACATTCCACCACACTTTAATACACATGCTAGGGTCCATTGCAAGGTTTGGAGGTATTCCGATATCCCGAAGAGCTTCTTCCTAGAAAACACTGATCCGTGGGCCTGGATCGTCTACCCTCCTAGATGTTCTTATCAAAGGGGTAGCCCGGTGGACCTTCTCTTGGTTTGTGCTTGGTTGCGTTATAGGATAATTCCAAACCATGTTTGGGCACAAGTTGTGACAAGATACAACCCGGTTTCACCGAAACAGGGAGTTCTCAGCCCCAATTAAGTTTCAGGATCTTCGTTTTTTAGGTGATAGCGCACATCTACGAAGTGGTGACACTTGGGTACCAGGTTTTGGACATTTAAGCATTCCACCACCGCACTTTAATACACATGCTAGGGTCCATTTCAAAGGTTTGTAGGTATTCCGATGCTTCGAAGAGCTTCTTCTAACGAAACCCTGATTTGTGGGCCCCAGATCGTCTACCCCCTAGATGTTCTTCTCACAGGGGTAGCCCGGTGGATTTTCGTCTTGGTTTTTCTTGGTTGGGTCATAGGATAATTCGAAACCATGTTTGGGCACAAGTTGTGACAAGATCCAACCCGGTTTCACCGAAACGGGGAGTTCTCGGCCAATTAAATTCCAGGATCTTCATTTTTTTGGTGATAATGCATGCCTACAAAGCGGGTTACACTTGGGTACCATGTTTTGGACATTTCAGCATTCCACCACACTTTAATACACATGATAGGGTCCATTGCAAGGGTTTGGAGGTATTTCGATGGTCCAAGGCACTCCTTTCTATGAAACCCTGCTTTGTGGGCCCAAATCGTCTACCCCCAGATGTTCTTATGAAAGGGTAGCACAGTGGATTTTTATATTGTTTTGTGCTTGGTTGGGTTATAGTATAATTGCAAACCATGTTTGGGCACAATTTGTGACAAGATCCAACCCAGTTTCATCGAAACTTGGAGTTCTTGTCCCCCTAATAATTAAATTTCCAGAACATCTTCGTTTTCAGGTGACATCGCATGTCTGCGAAGGGGTCACACTTGGGAACCAGGTTTTGGACATTTTAGCATTCCACCACACTTTAATATACATGCTAGGGTCCATTGCTAGGTTTGGAGGTATTTTGATGCCTCGAAGAGCTTCTTCCTACAAAACCCTAATCTGTGGGCCTCGATTGTCTACCCGCCTAGATGTTCTTATGAAAGGGGTAGCCCGGTGGATTTTCCTCTTGGTTTGTTCTTGGTTGGGTCATAGGATAATTCCAAAGCATGTTTGGCCACAAGTTGTGACAAGATCCAACCCGGTTTCACCGAAACAGGGAGTTATCGGCCCCCTAATTAATAATTCAGTTTCATGATCTTAGTTTTTTAGGTGATAGCGCATGTCTACAAAGGGAGTGACACTTGGGTACCAGGTTTTGGACATTTCAGCATTCCACCACCGCACTTTAATATACATGCTAGGGTCCATTGCAAAGTTTTGTAGGTATTCCGATGCTCCAAACAGCTTCTTCTAACAAAACCCTTATTTGTGGGCCCCGGATCATCGACCCCCTAGATGTTCTTCTGATAGGGGTAGCACGGTGGATTTTCCTCTTTTTTTGTGATTGGTTGGGTCATAGAATAATTCCAAACCATGTTTCGACACAAGTTGTGACAAGATCCAACCCGGTTTCACCAAAACGGGGAATTCCCGACCCCCTAATAATTAAATTCCAGAACAACTTCGCTTTTAGGTGACATCGCATGTCTGCGAAGGGGTCACACTTGGGAACCAGGCTTTGGACATTTCAGCATTCCACCACACTTTAATACACATGCTAGGGTCCATTGCATGGTTTGGAATGCCCCGAAGAGTTTCTTCCTATAAAACCCTGATCCATGGGCCTAGATCGTCTACCCCCTCGATGTTATTATGAAAGGGTAGCCCGGTGGATTTTCCTCTTGGTTTGTGCTTGGTTGGGTCATAGGATAATTCCAGACCATGTTTTGGCACAAGTTGTGACAGGATCCAACCTGGTTTCACCGAAACGGGGAGTTCCCGGCCAATTAAATTCCAGGATCTTCGTTTTTCGGTGATAGTGCGTGCCTACGAAGCGGGTTACACTTGGGTACCATGTTATGTACATTTCATCATTCCACCACACTTCAATACACATGCTAGGGTCCATTGCAAGGGTTTGGAGGTATTCCGATGATCCGAGGCGCTTCTTCCTATGAAACCCTGATCTGTGGGCCCAGAATTTTCTACCCCTCGATGTTCTTATGAAAGGGATAGCCTGGTGGATTTTTCAGTTGGTTTGTGCTTTGTTGGGTTATAAGATATTTGCAAACCATGTTTGGGCACAATTTGTGACAAGATCCAACCCGGTTTCACCGAAACGGGGAATTCCCGGCCCCCTAATAATTAAATTCCAGAACAGCTTCGTTTTTAGGTGGCATCGCATGTTTGCGAAGGGTTCACACTTGGGAACCAGGTTTTGGACATTTAAGCATTCCACCACACTTTAATACACATGCTAGGGTCCATTGCAAGGTTTGGAGGTATTCCGATGCCCTGAAGACTTTCTTCCTAAAAAATCCAGATCCGTTGGCCTGGATCGTCTACCCCATAGATGTTCTTATGAAAGGGGTAGCCCGATGGATTTTCCTCTTGGTTTGTGCTTGGTTGCGTCATAGGATAATTCCAAACCATGTTTCGGCACAACTTGTGACAAGATCCAACCCGGTTTCACCGAAACGGGAGTTCCCTGCCAATTAAATTCCAAGATCTTCGTTTTTTAGTTGATAGTGCATGCCTACAAAGCGGGTTACACTTGGCTACCATGTTTTGGACATTTCAGAATTCCACCACACTTTAATACACATTCTAGGGTCCATTCCAGGGGTTTGGAGGTATTTCGATGCTCTGAGGCGCTTCTACCCCCTAGATGTTATTATGAAAGGGGTAGCCCGGTGGATTTTTCAATTGGTTTGTGCTTGGCTGGGTTATAGGATAATTGAAAACCATGTTTGGGCACAATTTGTTACAAGATTCAACCCGGTGTCACCAAAACTGGGAGTTCTCGGCCCCTAATAATTAAATTTCTAGAACACCTTTCGTTTTTAGGTGACATCGCATGTCTGCGAAGGGGTCACACTTGGGAACCAGGTTTTGGACATTTCTGCATTCCACCACACTTGAATACACATTCTAGGGTCCATTACAAGGTTTGGAGTTATTCTGATGCCCCAAAGAGCTTCTCTCTACAAAACACTGATCCGTGGGCCTAGATCGTCTACCCCCCTAGATGTTCTTATGAAAGGGGTTGCCCGGTGGATTTTCCTCTTGGTTTGTGCTTGTTTGGGTCATAGGATAATTCCAAACCATGTTTGGGCACAAGTTTTGACAAGATCCAACCCGGTTTCACCAAAACGGGGAGTTCCCGACCAATTAAATTCTAGGATCTTTGTTTTTTCGGTGATAGTGCATGCCTACGAAGCGGGTTACACTTGGGTACCATGTTTTTGACATTTCAGCATTCCACCACACTTTAATACACATGCTAGGGACAATTTCAAAGGTTTGGAGGTATTCCGATGCTGCGAGGAGCTTCTTTCTATGAAACCATGATCTATGGGCCCAGAATCGTCTACCCCCTAGATGTTCTTATGAAAGGGATAGCCTGGTGGATTTTTCACTTGGTTTGTGCTTGGTTGGGTTATAGGATAATTGCAGACCATGTTGGGCACAATTTGTGACACGATCCAATCTAGTTTCACCAAAACAGGGAGTTCCTGGCCCCCTAATAATTAAATACCAAAACACCTTCGTTTTTAGGTGACATCGCATGTCTGAGAAGGGGTCACACTTGGGAAACAGATTTTGGACATTTCAACAGTCCACCACACTTTAATACACAATATAGTGTCCATTGAAAGGTTTGGAGGTATTCCGATGTCCCGAAGAGCTTCTTCCTACAAAACCGATATGTGGGCCTGGATCGTCTACCCCCTATATGTTCTTATGAAATGGGTAGCCCAGTGGATTTTGCTCTTCGTTTGATCTTGGTTGGGTCATAGGATAATTCCAAACCATGTTTGGTCACAAGTTGAGACAAGATCCAACCCGGTTTCACCAAAACGGGAGTTCCCAGCCCCCTAACAATTAAGTTTCAGGATCTTCGGTTTTCGGTGATAGTGCATGCCTACGAAGCGGGTTACACTTGGTTACCATGTTTTGGACATTTCAGAGTTACACCAAACTTTAATACACATTCAGGGGTTTGTAGGTATTCCGATGCTCCGAGGCGCTTCTTCCTATTAAACCCTGATCTATGGGCCCCGAATCTTAAACCCCCTCGATGTTATTATGAAAGGGGTAGCCAGGTGGATTTTTCTATTGTTTTGTGCTTGGCTGGGTTATAGGATAATTTCAAACCATGTTTGGGCACAATTTGTGACAAGATTCAACCCGGTTTCACCAAAACTGGGAGTTCTCGACACCCTAATAAATAAATTTCTAGAACACCTTCGTTTTTAGGTGACATCGCATGTCTGCGAAGGGGTCACAGTTGGGAACCAGGTTTTGGACATTTCAGCATTCCACCACACTTGAATACACATGCTAGGGTCCATTGCAAGGTTTGGAGTTATTTCGATGCCCCGAAGAGCTTCTCCCTACAAAACCCTGTTCCGTGGGCCTGGATCGTCTACCCCCCTAGATGTTCTTATGAAAGGGGTTGCCCGGTGGATTTTCCTCTTGGTTTGTGCTTGGTTGGGTCATAGGATAATTCCAAACCATGTTTGGGCACAAGTTGTCACAAGATCCAACCCAGTTTCACCGAAACGGGGTGTTCCCGACCAATTAAATTCCAGGATCACTACAAGGAATGTGTTATTCTATGACCTTCTAATAGTGACCGTGAACAAAATCGTCATAGAGTTATGACGATTTTGCATGAGATGGTCGTAAGCAGTTCAAGAGGACCTATACCCTGGAAAATTACGACGATTTTGCCAAAAATCGTCATAGTTACTTTAGATGAAATCTTCATAATTTGATGGAAGCAGCCTATGGTGTTACTTGTAGCTCACTATGACGATTTTAAATCGTCATATTGTCCAAATTAGCATAAATTGACATGAGTTGTCTGCCACCTCATCATTTACGCCTACGTGTCATTTTTATGTGTCAATTTTTGGCTATGTGACAATCCACGTGTCTGCTTTAGAGCGTTGCCAATTAAGCAGGAAAAAAAGGAGGTGCGGGGTTCGAACCCGCAACCAATTTCTCTATCCCACTAAGGAGGACTGGAACCGCTGAGCCACGATGGCATTTGTGCTTTCATCCCAAGCTACAAATTTATGAATATGGCCATGTTCAGTTGAGCATTGTCAATTAATAGAGCAAAAAGGGGTGGAACGGGGGTTCGAACCCGCAACGCCCAGCTAGGTCCGATGGTGGTTAACCACCAGGCCAATAGTCAGTTTGTGTCAAGGAATGGAGCTCGCCCTTTTTAAACAACGTTTTCTTTGTTGGGCCTGGGCCATGGAGACACGAGGCCTCCTGTTTTTCTCCACCTATTTTTTTATCTTTTCCTTATACGACTGATGGGCTTGTGGTTTGTTGGGCTTGCATTTTCTTTTAGTTGGTGGTCCAGTTTTAGTCCTAGGCCGATGTGTTGGTCTATTCAGAAAGTTTTTTTCTTTTTCATATTTTGTTAATTCTTTTGTATCTTTTTCAATAAAAATCCAAAATAATTGATTTTTGGCTCTAAATTTTTATAAAAATCAGTAGATCCTCTTAGGGTGTTAATTATGAATATTTATTTATTTTAAAATAGTGGATTTCATTTGGTGGTTACTTCACAATATGCCCCGTTTTATGTACTCGGGAAAAGGAAAATGCTTTTCTTGTGTGACGAAAAGAAAAAATTTGTCTCAAAATGCATTGGATCTCTAGAGAAACATGATATTGTGAGTCTAAAAATAATTTTTGCCAAAAATCATGAGCATCGGATCATGTACCTGTAGTTTAAACCGGACCCACTTCCAGCCGATTTGGTAGGAATTTGTCTTTTTCGCCAGGGGTGAACGGAAAGGTTTGAGATACCCCGGTTGGGACATTTTCCATGTAAGGTGGTCTAATATTTTTAAAAAATGTGGTGGTACCATTCTAAAACTGTCGTTTGGTGGTTGCTTCACAAAACACCCTATTTTTGGACGCTCGGAAAATGGAAAATGGATTTACCATGCGTCGAAAAGGAAAACTTTCTCCTGCAACATTGTTCTCCATGCCATGATACATATGTGTGCACAATATGGGCATATTATCACAAACTATGCCCTGATTCTAGCCATAACATTGGTCATTTGACCCGAAAGCCACGAAACCTCGAACATGATAGGTCATTTTGTGAATGGTTTTTTGAGACATACTCAATTTACCAAGTTTGGTATTTTTACATGCAATTATGTCACATAATAAGACACCACGCGAAGGATTTGCGTTGATCAGACCGTTTTTTATTTTTTTATGCCCGTTTCAAACTATGGTCAAAACCGCGGACACGAAGGTTCTTAGCTCGGGGCTATGCCTCGCTGAACTTGCGTTGGATCTCTGAAGAATCATGATATTCTGAGTCTAAAAATAATTTTTTCCAAAAATCATGAGCATCGGATCATGTACCTGTAGTTCAAACCGGACCCACTTCCTACCGATTTGGCAGGAATTTGTCTTTTTCGCCAGGGGTGAACGGAAAGGTTTGAGATACCCCGGTTGGGACATTGTCCATGTAAGGTGGTCTAATATTTCTACAAAATGTGGCGATACCATTCTAAAACTGTCATTTGGTGGTTGCTTCACAAAACGCCCCGTTTTTTGCGTTCGAAAAATAGAAAATGGATTTTCCGTGCATCGAAAAGGAAAACTTTCTCCTGCAACATTGTTCTCCATACCATGATACATATGTGTGCATAATGCGGGCACATTATCACAAACTATGCCCTGATTCTAGCCATAACATTGGTCATTTGACCTGAAAGCCACGAAACCTCGAACATGATAGGTCATTTTGTGAAGGGTTTTTCGAGACATACTCAATTTACCAAGTTTGGTATTTTTCCTTGCAAATATGTCGCATAATAAGACACCACGTGAAGGATTTGCGTTGATCGGACCGTTTTTTTATTTTTTATGCCCGTTTCAAACTATGGTCAAAACGGCGAGCACGAAGGTTCTTAGCTAGGGGCTGAGCCTCGCTGAACTTGCGTTGGATCTCTGAAGAAACATGATATTGTGAGTCTAAAAATAATTTTTTCCAAAAATCATGAGCATCGGATCATGTACCTGTAGTTCAAACCGGACCCACTTCCTACCGATTTGGCAGGAATTTGTCTTTTTCGCCAGGGGTGAACGGAAAGGTTTGAGATACCCCGGTTGGGACATTGTCCATGTAAGGTGGTCTAATATTTCTACAAAATGTGGCGATACCATTCTAAAACTGTCATTTGGTGGTTGCTTCACAAAACGCCCCGTTTTTTGCGCTCGAAAAATAGAAAATGGATTTTCCGTGCGTCGAAAAGGAAAACTTTCTCCTGCAACATTGTTCTCCATACCATGATACATATGTGTGCATAATACGGGAACATTATCACAAACTATGCCCTGATTCTAGCCATAACATTGGTCATTTGACCCGAAAGCCACGAAACCTCGAACATGATAGGTCATTATGTGAAGGGTTTTTCGAGACATACTCAATTTACCAAGTTTGGTATTTTTCCTTGCAAATATGTCGCATAATAAGACACCACGCGAAGGATTTGCGTTGATCGGACCGTTTTTTATTTTTTTATGCCCGTTTAAAACTATGGTCAAAACGGCGAGCACGAAGGTTCTTAGCTAGGGGCTGAGCCTCGCTGAACTTGCGTTGGATCTCTGAAGAAACATGATATTGTGAGTCTAAAAATTATTTTTTCCAAAAATCATGAGCATCGGATCATGTACCTGTAGTTCACACCGGACCCACTTCCTACCGATTCGGCAGGAATTTGTCTTTTTCACCAGGGGTGAACGGAAAGGTTTGAGATACCCCGGTTCGGACATTGTCCATGTAAGGTGGTCTAATATTTTTACAAAATGTGGTGGTACCATTCTAAAACTGTCATTTGGTGGTTGCTTCACAAAATGCCCCGTTTTTTGCGCTCGGAAAATGGAAAATGGTCAAAACGGCAGGCATGATCTGGTCCACATGCAATATATCCGGTGTTTCTAGGCATGCAATATATCCGGTGCATGCAAACAATGGAAAATTTAACGTGCATGCTGTTGGAGATATGCCCTAGAGGCAATAATAAATGTAGTTATTATTATATCTTTGTGTTTATGATAAATGTTTACATTCATGCTATAATAGTATTAACAGGGAAACATTAATACTTATGTGATTTGTAAACTTAATTTGAAGTCCCTAGTATAGCCTCTATACTTCACTAGCTTGTTGGTTGATAAATGATTGTGGTTTCCCTATCATGAAAATTGAGATGTTATCAACAACAAGATCATATCGTTAGGAGAATGATATGGTGGACATACTCCTATAGATAAGCGTAGCATAAAGATCAAGTCATTTCAATAGTTCAATTGCTATATGCTTTCTGATACATAGTAACCTAATTCCTTCGACCATGAGATCATGCATATCGCCTTTACCGGATGGATGCTTTGATGACATCAAACACCACACCGTAACTGGGTGGCTATAAAGATGGCATTGAGTGTTCGGAAAGTATTGGTTGAGACACATGGATCAAGAGTGGGATTTGTCCATCCATATGACGGATAGATATTCTCTGGGCCCTCTCGGTGAAATGTCATCCAATTAGCTTGCAAGCATGTGACTGGCTCACAAGGGATTACATATCACGGGAACGAGAAAAGAGTACTTATCAGTAACGAGGTTGAACTAGGTATGCAGAGATACCGACGATCATAACCTCGGATAAGTAACATATTGTGAGACAAAGGGAAATTGGTATCGTATGTAAGTGGTTCATTCGATCGCAAAGTAATCGTAGAAATATGTGGGAGCCATATGAATTTCCAGATTCCTCTATTGGTTATTGTTCGGAGAAGTGTCTCGATCATGTCTGCATAATTCACGAACCGTAGGGAGACACACTTAAGGATTCGACGTTGTTTTGAGTAGTTATGGTATTATGAGAAAGAGACCGAATGTTGTTCGGAGTCTCGGATGGGATCCGGGATATCACGAGGTGATCCGGAATGGTCCGTAGAATAAGATTCATATAAGGAAAGTCCCGTTTCGGAGTTCGGAAATGATTCCGGTGTTTTCATCGGGAATGTTCTAGAAGGTTCCGGATTGTCCGGCACTCCGGGGGGGAGGGTACATGAGTGTGTCATTGAATGATTGCATCATGTACTAAGTGTTCTTGCTGTTCCAAAAACATGAAAGTCAAATTGCCAGTTTGAAAGTCAAACGGCTAAAACAGGAAACTGTGGGAAACAGGAAACTGTGGGAAACAAGCAAGAGGAGTTGGAACCAACTTGGAGGAGGAGTCCAACTCCTCCAGGCCGGCGCCCAGCCCTAGGCCGAGTTGGGGAGGGACTCCCTCCCTCCCCTGGCGCGCCAAGGCCCCTCCACCCATAAAAGGAGGGGCAGGGCTCCTCCTTGAGACACACAAGTTTCCACCTCTAATCTCAGGTTTAGAGCCGTTTGGTTTAGAGCTTCTAATTGCTTTAGCCTGCGGTTTAGAGCCTTCTAATTGGTGTGTCTAAACCCTAGACCACTAATAGCCATCTCTCATAATCCACCATACTCGCTCCGGCTTAAGGCGAAGCCCTGCGGGATCTTCCCTCTACTTCCGGTACCACGCCGTTGTGCTGCCGGAATCACGAGGAGAGTGCTACAACCTCCGCTGCCTGCTGGAACAAGGGAGAGGAAGGTCTTCGTCGAGTACCGAACGTGTGACCGACTGCGGGAGCGCTGCCGGAACGCAGCGCCGGAAGGATCGTCTACACGATCTTGAGATCGGGAAGAGTACGACTACATCACCCACGAGAATCCGCTCTCGTTAAACACTTTGGAATCTTCGAGGGTAAGTTATTCCATCGACTCGTTGCTACAATCTAGTAGATAGATCTTGGCTTGTTTGTTTGTATGCGATAGAAAATTTTTGTTTTCCATGCTACGAACCCCTACAGTGGTATCAGAGCCGTGTCTATATGTAGATCTATTGCACGAGTAGAACACAATGGTCATTGTGGGCGTTGATGCTTTTATTGTCGATTGCTTCTTGTGTACTTTGCATCTTGCGGTATGTTGGGATGAAGCGGCCCGGGCTAACCTTACATGACATCGTTCATGAGACTTGCTCCACGCTTGACATGCAACTTGTATTGCATAAGTGGCTTTGCGGGTGCCTGTTTCTCCTAGCATAGTTAAGATCCAATTTACAACGGGTGATCAACAATGATAGTATCAATGTTGTGGTTCTTGTTCGTAAGTTAGAACGACACTTATTGAAAGCCCCAAACCACGTAAAATATGCAAAGAAAGTAGAGGCGTCTAACTTTGTTTTGCAGGGGTGTGCAGTGATGTGATATGGCCATGATTGTGATTATATTTGATGTATGCAATGTTCCTTATTGTAAGTTGGCAACCGGCAGGAGCCATATGGTTGTCTTTAATTTATGTTAAGACCCGCGTGTCTATTCAAAGTAGTTGTAATAGTTGAAGCTGGTGGACGACAACCATGGAGAGGCGTCATTGACCTTGATGCAATGCCGGTGATGATGGAGATCATGTTCGTGCTTGAAGATGGAGATCAGAAGCACAAAGAAGAAAGGCCATATCATATCACATATTATGAATTGCATGTGATGTTAATCCTTTATGCATCTTGTATTGCTTAGTAGACGACGGTAGCATTATAAGATGATCCCTCATGCACATGAATTTCAAGTTCGAAAGTGTTCACCCTTAGTATGCACCGTTGCTAATGCTTGTTGTTTCGAAGCACCACGTGATGATCGGGTGTGTTAGATTCCGCAAGTGTATACAACGTAAGCAAGCCAGATTTGCTTATGCGGTAGCTAAGGTTTGATCTTGACGAGCCTAGCATGTACAGACATGGTCTCAGGAACACGGATCACCGAAAGGTAAAGCATGAATCATATAGTAGATATGATGAACATGACGATTGTTCGCCATTTAAACTATATCAACTCTCGTGATGATCGGTGTTGATATAGTGGATTTGGTTCGTGTGATCACTAAAACAATGTGAGGGATATTGTTTTGAGTGGGAGTTCACCTAGTTTAATTTCTTTATTAATTTGAACTCAATTTGTCATAAACTTAGTCTAAACTATTGCAAATATGTTGTAGATCAATGGCAGCCCCTACCATCAATTTTAATGCGTTCCTAGAGAAAGAAAAGTTGAAAAACAATGGAAGCAACTTCGCGGATTGGTTCCGCAATTTGAGGATTGTGCTCACAGCTGGTAATTTGACCTATGTGCTGGATGCACCGCTGGGTGACCCACCTGCAGCTGATGCTCCCGATGAAGTAAAGAATGTTTACCTCGCTCGGAAGAATCAGTACTCCATAGTTCAGTGTGCTATCTTGTATGGTTTGGAATCGGAGCTTCAGAAAAAGTTTGAGGATTCAGACCCATATGATATTGTCGAGGATCTCAAATTGATTTTTGAGACTCATGCGACAATTGAAAGTTATGAGGCTTCTGAAAAGTTCTTTAACTGCAAGATGGAAGAAGGCAGCTCCGTCAGTGAGCATGTGCTTAAGATGTCTGGGCACGCAAACAAACTTCAAAGCTTGGGTATAGTGATTCCTAATGCTTTGGGGATTTACCGTGTCCTCCAATCACTACCACCAAGTTACAAGAACTTTGTGATGAACTACAACATGCAGAACATGCACAAGACGTTGCCAGAACTCTTTGCCATGTTGAAATCTGCAGAAGTGGAGATCAAGAAAGAGCACCAAGTGTTGTTGGTCAATAAGACCACCAAATTCAAGAAAGGCAAGTCTAAGCAAAAGGGACACTTCAAGAAGGGTGGTAAGAAAGTTACCACACCGGCGAAGAAGACCAAGGCTGGACCTAAGCCTGATACTGAGTGCTTTTACTGCAAGGGAGAAGGTCACTGGAAGCGGAATTGCCCAAAGTACTTGGCGGATTTGAAGAACGGCAACATCAAGAAGAAAGGTATATCTGATATACATGTTATTGATGTGTATCTCACTAGTATTCGTAGTAGTGCCTGGGTATTTGATACTGGTTCGGTTGCTCATATTTGTAACTCGAAACAGGTGCTGCAGAATAAACGGAAGCTAGCGAAGAATGAGGTGACGATGCGCGTGGGAAACGGATCAAAGGTTAATGTGATCGCGGTCGGCACGCTACCTTTTCATCTACCATCGGGATTAGTTTTATACTTAAATAATTGTTATTTGGTGCCTGCGTTGAGCATGAACATTATATCGGGATCTTGTTTATTGCGAGACGGTTACTTGTTTAAGTCCGAGAATAATGGTTGTTCGATTTATATGAGTAATATGTTTTATGCACATGCACCTTTGATAGATGGTCTATTCTTATTGAATATCGATAGTGGAAATACACATATCAACAATATTGAGGCTAAACGTTTGAAATCAAGCGATAATTCGACCTATATGTGGCACTGTCGTCTTGGTCACATCGGAGTGAAACGTATGAAGAAACTCCAATCCGATGGACTTCTTGAATCACTTGATTTCGAATCACTTGATAGATGCGAAGCATGTCTGATGGGAAAAATGACTAAGACTCCATTTTCTGGTATGATGGAGCGAGCTACGGACTTATTGGAAATTATACATACCGATGTGTGTGGTCCAATGAGTGTAGCATCGCGCGGTGGTTATCGTTATGTTCTTACCTTCACGGATGATTTGAGTAGATATGGGTATATCTATTTCATGAAACATAAGTCCAAAACTTTCGAGAAGTTTAAGGATTTTCAAAGTGAGGTAGAGAATCAACGTAACAAGAAGATTAAGTTTCTACATTCTGATCGTGGAGGTGAATATCTAAGTTACGAGTTTGGCGAGCATTTAAAGAAGTGCGGAATACTTTCACAATTGACACCGCCGGGAACACCACAGCGTAATGGTGTGTCCGAACGTCGTAATCGAACTCTCTTAGATATGGTTCGTTCTATGATGTCACTTACAGATTTACCGCTATCATTTTGGGGTTATGCATTAGAAACAGCCGCATTCACTTTAAATAGGGCACCGTCTAAATCCGTTGAAACGACACCGTATGAATTATGGTTTGGAAAGAAACCTAAATTGTCGTTCCTTAAAGTTTGGGGATGCGAAGCCTATGTAAAGAAGTTACAGCCGGACAATCTGGAACCCAAAGCGGAAAAATGCGTCTTCATAGGATACCCAAAGGAAACTATTGGGTATACCTTCTATCATAGATCCGAAGGCAAAACCTTCGTTGCCAAGAATGGATCCTTTCTAGAGAAGGAATTTCTCTCGAAAGAAGTGACTGGAAGGAAAGTAGAACTCGACGAGGTTGTCGAACCTTCTCTCGAAATTGCGAGTAGCGCAGCACCGGAAGAAGTTCCTGTGGTGCCTGCACCAATAAGAGAGGGAGCTAATGATGGTGATCATGAAACTTCGGTTGAAGTTGCTACAGAGCCTCGGAGATCAACGAGAACTCGTATCACTCCAGATTGGTATGATCCCGTTATGAGTGTCATGTTGGTGGACAACACCGATGACCCCGAGACATATGAGGAAGCGATGATGAGCCCAGATTCCAATAAATGGCAAGAAGCCATGAAATCCGAGATTGGATCCATGTACGAAAACCAAGTATGGACTTTGGTGGACTTACCGGATGGCCGAAAGGCTGTCGAGAACAAATGGATTTTCAAGAAGAAAACAGATGCTGATGGTAATGTTACTGTCTATAAAGCTCGACTTGTCGCAAAAGGGTTTCGACAAATTCAAGGAGTTGACTACGATGAGACTTTCTCACCAGTAGCGAAGCTAAAATCTGTGAGGATTATGTTAGCAATCGCTGCATATTATGATTATGAGATATGGCAGATGGATGTCAAAACAGCATTCCTCAATGGAGATATTGATGAAGAGTTGTATATGATGCAGCCCAAAGGTTTTGTCGATCCTAAAGATGCTAACAAGGTATGTAAACTTCAACGATCCATCTATGGATTGAAGCAAGCATCCCGAAGTTGGAATCAACGTTTTGATAAGGTAATCAAAAGTTTTGGTTTTGTACAAACTTATGGAGAAGCTTGTATTTACAAGAAAGTGAGTGGGAGCTCTGTAGCATTCTTAATACTATATGTGGATGACATATTGTTGATTGGGAATGATGTAGACCTTCTTAGTAGTGTCAAAGAATATTTGAATAATAGTTTTTCAATGAAGGATCTTGGCGAAGCAGCTTACATATTAGGCATAAAGATTTATAGAGATAGATCGAAACGCCAAATATCATTGTCACAGAGTACATATTTGGACAAAGTTCTAAAGAGGTTTGGAATGGAAGAAAGCAAGAAAGGGTTCTTACCCATGTTGCCCAATACGACCTTGAGTAAAACTCAAAGTCTAACATCGGCAGAAGATAGAGAAAGGATGAGTAAGACTCCCTATGCCTCAGCCATAGGATCTCTAATGTATGCCATGCTATGTACTAGACCCGACATTGCATATGCTGTTAGTTTAACTAGCAGATATCAAAGTGATCCAGGAGTGGATCATTGGACAGCGGTCAAAAACATCCTTAAGTACTTGAGAAGAACTAAGGATATGGTTCTTTCTTATGGAGGTGATGAACAGCTCGTTGTTAATGGTTACACCGATGCTAGTTGGAACACCGATCCGGATGATTCTAAATCACAATCTGGATACGTATTTATTTTGAATGGTGCAGCAGTTAGCTGGAGGAGTGCAAAGCAAAGTGTTGTGGCGAGATCTTCAACTGAATCGGAATACATGGCTGCTTCGGAGGCTCCACAAGAAGCGATATGGATGAAAGAGTTCATTACAGAGCTGGGTGTGGTTCCTAGTGCGCTGGACTCAATGTCTATCTACTGTGATAACATGGGAGCCATAGCCAATGCGCAAGAACCAAGGTCACACAAGAAGCTGAAGCATATCAAGCTACGTTTTCACGCTATTCGAGAACATATCCAGGATGGGGATATACAGATTTGCAAAGTACACACAGATCTGAATGTGGCGGATCCGTTGACTAAACCTCTCCCGAGGGCAAAACATGACCAACACCAAACTGCCATGGGTGTTCGGTATATTACCATGTAATCTAGATTAGATGACTCTAGTGCAAGTGGGAGACTGTTGGAGATATGCCCTAGAGGCAATAATAAATGTAGTTATTATTATATCTTTGTGTTTATGGTAAATGTTTACATTCATGCTATAATAGTATTAACAGGGAAACATTAATACTTGTGTGATTTGTAAACTTAATTTGAAGTCCCTAGTATAGCCTCTATACTTCACTAGCTTGTTGGTTGATAAATGATTGTGGTTTCCCTATCATGAACATTGAGATGTTATCAACAACAAGATCATATCGTTAGGAGAATGATATGGTGGACATACTCCTATAGATAAGCGTAGCATAAAGATCAAGTCATTTCAATAGTTCAATTGCTATATGCTTTCTGATACATAGTAACCTGATTCCTTCGACCATGAGATCATGCATATCGCCTTTACCGGATGGATGCTTTGATGACATCAAACACCACACCGTAACTGGGTGGCTATAAACATGGCATTGAGTGTTCGGAAAGTATTGGTTGAGACACATGGATCAAGAGTGGGATTTGTCCATCCATATGACGGATAGATATTCTCTGGGCCCTCTCGGTGAAATGTCATCCAATTAGCTTGCAAGCATGTGACTGGCTCACAAGGGATCACATATCACGGGAACGAGAAAAGAGTACTTATCAGTAACGAGGTTGAACTAGGTATGCAGAGATACCGACGATCATAACCTCGGATAAGTAACATATCGTGAGACAAAGGGAAATTGGTATCGTATGTAAGTGGTTCATTCGATCGCAAAGTAATCGTAGAAATATGTGGGAGCCATATGAATTTCCAGATTCCTCTATTGGTTATTGTTCGGAGAAGTGTCTCGATCATGTCTGCATAATTCACGAACCGTAGGGATACACACTTAAGGATTCGACGTTGTTTTGAGTAGTTATGGTATTATGAGAAAGAGACCGAATGTTGTTCGGAGTCTCGGATGGGATCCGTGTAACACCCTCAGAATCGGCCCTATGCAAGTTTTAGCGAAACCCGCCAAACCCGCATAGAAACGATTCAAAGGTGCCCACCAGGCACTTTCGTGCGGGTGGAAAACGAAGTAATAACATTACACAAAAGTCCTCGATGGGACCCACAGAACAGATATATATAACAGCGACTCAAAGAGTCAAGAATACAGATATAATATATACAAGATCCAAATCACCTTGAAAACGATAGAGCGTCCAGCTACGGACAAGATGCAAATGGGGCTAAGAGCCCTGAAGGATAACCAATGGCGTCCATAACCCTGCCCAGGCCAAGCCGGAAGGGTAACCCTGCTAACGACGTCGATCTCAAAACCTGCTTAAACAAAAGGGGTGCCGACAAAGGGCAAAGGAAAAAGAGGAGCGTCAGTACTGAGGCCAGTACACGGCGAGACTAGAATTCGGCGGTCCTCGCCTACGTAGGTATGGTGGACTGAAGCGGCAGCGGCAGCATGCACTCAACAACCTATAGAGACTCGATACAACTGGCGACTATCAGAGAGGGGAAGAAAGACCTATTCGGACCCAACCTGATGCTACCATCAAACAAACCCATCCTGGCGTTTCCCCCTCGAGACCAAACGAGGAAGTCAACCGAGGAACTCACACAGTTGGCAGTTTTACTTATTCAGTTATCGTTGCAGCAATTACTAGTCAGGTATAGATAATCATCCTGATAAAATAAGCAGTGGGCACTTTTAATTAACCATTCCGTTGTAGTTGCGGCACTTACTAGGCAGATACAAATAGCGTGAGATAAGCCCAAAAACCCAGCAGTTGTTGGTACTTTTATTCAGCCATTCCGTTGTAGTTTCAATACTTACTAGTCAGGTACAATGGTCGCAAGCGACACACCGAACAAGCAATTGTGGGCAGTATTAATTAGCCATTCCATTCTAGTGAAGCTGATTACTAGTCATTATAAAGTCAAATTTATAGCGATAAACTTTAGTTATGCTTGTCTATGGTCGAGATACTGTGCTCCAAGTCGTCCATAACCGCGGACACGGCTTTCAGAAAGTTTTACCCGGCCGGGGTGCACCAATAGCAACACACACTCGATCAACCTCAGAAAAACCAAATCAAAACCCAACGAGGCTTTCACGACAAAGCAATCACAGGATTCAGAAATATTTCAGGGGGCCACCCCTTAAAGTAGAACCCGCAACGAAGCCGGCCGGCTCCGAGACGGACTTAAGGTTGTGGGGACGGCTGTGAACGACTGGGAACCCGAAAGTGTGGCTGGGCTTGTCGACACCGCGGAATCGTGCCACGATCCTAAACAGTACAGTGTGCTCCTCGCACAATCGTAAATAAAGCAGTAGCATGGCATAAGTACAGGATAGTAATAAAACCTCAAACTAGTTTGTGGCCCCGAGAAATAAGACTGAATCAAGCTCTGGCTCAGGGGGGTCCCATATACCTCCCGGATGTGGATAGCACGATAAATCAAGGAACAGGTATCAAGTACTCGGGGTCCTACGGGACACAAGTGGGCGTTCGGAAACCAAATATTTTCTATCACCCACCGATGCCTCTGCTTACTTCAATTTTAGTTGTTAAACATGAATTAAAGTGAACGATAAGTAAAGCCATGATCGTCTCCAACATCAACATGCGGCAACACATCAACAACTGTGGCACTTGACGACAAGCAACAGCACTTGAGCAAGCGACTACGACGCGCAAGTCCAACTATCTACCAAACAACAGGTAATAGGATGTGTCCAAGGCAATATAAGGCTGCAAGTAATATCAAGGGTACGGAAACTAGAGCATCGCAACACAGATAGCAATAGATGAACAGGAGGGAATAAATACTATAAAAGTAAGATAGGTAGAAAGGGGGAGATGCTCGCCTGAAAACGCTGCCGAAGGGTTCAACCGAAGATCGGGTCGAAGCTCACATCAACTCAACGGCCTTATCCGCGAAGAAGCAAAACAATAGAAGAAACACCGGATGCAATATTTAAGATCGGCAGAAGATCGGGCATGATGCATGTATGATGTATGACATGGCAAAGGTGCAATGCAATTAGGTCATATTAAGCGGAACCGGGGTCCCGACAATTAATTAGATGGTTCAAGTTGTTTATCTACCCCGCAAATTAAATGTTTTATTAACAAGGCAAGATGAGTTACCGGTTCGCTACACAAATTTAAATGAGGCCAATATGAGACTAGATTTGCCCGCATATGGGCCCCATATTTAATTAGAGGTGAAACGGCATAAGGCCCCCAAACCATATGACAAGATGCATGCAAGTATGACAATTTAATGTGCAACAGGTTTTATATTTAGCATTTATAAAATAGGGCTCGGGAGAAAAGGGTCACACATTTAGGGTTCGACGATCTTGGTTCCGGGGTTCGGGGTCGGTCTTAGGGTCCAGGGTTCGGCGGACCTTGGTCCGGGGGGGTTCGACGGGATCGGTCTCGACGGGATCGTTCTCGGATAACGGGGTAGCTCTTGTCGCGTCCGGGGTCTTCGGGTCATGTCGACGGCCTTGGTGTCCTCGTTGAAGAACTCGGTGTATCCGTGTAGGAGAACTCGAGGTCGATGGCGAACTTGTCTGGTACCGGGGTTGTCGGAGTTCATGGCGCGGCACCGGTACGGGATCGGTCTTCGGGTCCGAGGGTCTTGGCGTCCGCGACGAAGATCATGGCGTCAGGGAGGTCGACCTTGTCGGTCCACGGTTTCAGTTGTCGGTGTCGGACCCGAGTCTCGGCACTGGGAGATCTTGGCGTCCATGAGAAGGATCTTGTCGGGATACTTCGGGTCTCATCATCCATTGTCGATCTTGTCGACCCAAGCCAGGGGAAGTCCTGGTTGTAGCACCACACCATCAACACACCTTGTCGGCACAACACCATCTTTACTTGGTCACCACCGTCACAACTCCAAAACACCCAGCATTCACACCCCGAAGCATGCAACAGAGGACACTAGGGTCATGCTGGACAAAGGAGTAGCAGGGGCGAGACGTGGGCACTGCTGAACCCGGAGGAAAACGTGGAGGCGGTCAACGCAGGAGGGAGGGCCCCACGACAAAGGGAGGCAGGCCGACGGCGACTGCCGGGCTCGAGGACGGGCACCGGAGAGAGAGAAGGCGAGCAGGCGCCGGCGGCGGGGCGAGGAAGGGCGCGGGAGGAGGGACGGGCCAGGACGGCCGCGGGCGGCTGACGCGGGCTCGCCGGCGGGAGGCGGACGTGGAGAACGGGGGAGCCGGCGGCGCGCGGAGGCGGGCGAGGGGTGCAGGAGGCGGCGGCGAGCGCTAGCAGAGGGCGGCGGGGTCGCTGAGGGAGGCGTGCCCGGCGCCGCGGGGTCGGGGAGGCCGGCGCGGCGAGGGGAGGGGCGGCGAGGAGGGTCGTCGGCGCGGGGCGCGGCCGGAGCGGGGCGGGGAGCGCGCGGGAGCGGCACGGCCGGAGGCGGTGGCTCGCGAGCGCGCGAGGGAGTAAGGTGGCGAGGGGGAGCGCCGGCGGCGGATGATGGGAGCGGCCGGAGGGGATCGGCGCTGGAGGGAAGGGGCTGGGCACGGGGCTGGCGAGAGGAAGAAGAGAAACAGGGAGGAAGCGGCCGAGCGGGGTGGGTTGGGGCGCGTGCGTGAGGTGGGTCCCGGGGCGCGCCAGGGGGGTTGTCGGCAGGGCTGGTGGGTGCTGAGCGTGCGTGTGTGCGTGAGTGGGTTGTGTGGTGGAGGGAGTGGGGTGGGTTAGTCTAGGTGGCATAGTCTGATTGGCTAGGGGGAAAGGGTAGGTGAGGTGGCGGGACGGGGTTGGCCGGGGTGAGGTGGCCAAAGGGGTGTGGGTAGATTATCTGGTAGCCTTAGGATTTAGATTGAACCGTTTGTATTTTCTCTGGGGTGGTCGTTCGGGTCATTCGGCCCGTTCGACTGCCCCGCTAAAAAATAATGCAATATTTTATTTATTTAAACGGACCGTTTGCAAAACATATTTAGTCAAAACAAAATATTCCGGCGACCCGGGTTTGCGTTTGAATAAAGACGGGGCGTTTGGAAAACAAGAACCGGTTTTTCCGAAAATAGTTTTATACAAGCACATGCAAGATGATGACGATGCCCAAATGCAATGTGGCATGATGGCATGAGCATGCGGTCATGATGATGCAATGCACAAAAACAACGCGATTTTCTAGTAGTGGTTTTGCGGGATGCCACAATTCAACACCACTAACAATGGATCTCGCCCTCGAGATCCGCCTCATGGTACCGGAAAGAAGGTCGGCGATCTGCGTCTTCTCGCTTCATGTAGATCCTCGCGACACCACTAACAAGAGGTCGTTGTCCGTGATCGTCGAGAGAACTCTCCGGGAACAAAAGGTCGAAGGTAGAGGTATCAAAAAATAAAGCCACCTCTATCTTCGATGGAAGGAGGGAACCGATGCATTCTCATCCACTTCAATGTACAAAAGCGAATAGAAGGGGTAGTCGGCATGGGGGCCAATCCATCACGCACCCAAACTATTACTCTGCACAATCAGTCGAAAAGAGTGCAACCATTCTCGGAATCAGACTGAAGATCTCGACAAGTGAGGTTCAGGAGCAAAGGAGTGATGCAGACTCTGCATCGAATCTGGCGTAGATGAGGTCGTCGCGTCGGAAAACACCGGAAGGCACAAACAAGGAACAAAGAATGGTACCACCGTTGACGGATTCCTCAAGCAGCATGAACACCGGATGGTAGAACACCGTTTCCAAAGGAGGAAGCGAAACCCTGAAGGTACGACGGAAACCCAACCACGAGAATTCCTGGACTCGAAGAGAAAGAAGAGAGCGGATTCAAAACACGTAGAGATAAGAGGAGAATAGCAGAGGGGTAAGGAGTAAAATCAGACCTAACCAGAACTATCCAACCGATTTTGCAAAAATAGTTTTGACACTCTACTTCGGCCGTTAGCTAGGTTATCCTACAGGCTGGACTTGTGGGGTATCGCAACTGCTGAGCTCTGATACCACTCTGTAACACCCTCAGAATCGGCCCTATGCAAGTTTTAGCGAAACCCGCCAAACCCGCATAGAAACGATTCAAAGGTGCCCACCAGGCACTTTCGTGTGGGTGGAAAACGAAGTAATAACATTACACAAAAGTCCTCGATGGGACCCACAGAACAGATATATATAACAGCGACTCAAAGAGTCAAGAATACAGATATAATATATACAAGATCCAAATCACCTTGAAAACGATAGAGCGTCCAGCTACGGACAAGATGCAAATGGGGCTAAGAGCCCTGAAGGATAACCAATGGCGTCCATAACCCTGCCCAGGCCAAGCCGGAAGGGTAACCCTGCTAACGACGTCGATCTCAAAACCTGCTTAAACAAAAGGGGTGCCGACAAAGGGCAAAGGAAAAAGAGGAGCGTCAGTACTGAGGCCAGTACACGGCGAGACTAGAATTCTGCGGTCCTCGCCTACGTAGGTATGGTGGACTGAAGCGGCAGCGGCAGCATGCACTCAACAACCTATAGAGACTCGATACAACTGGCGACTATCAGAGAGGGGAAGAAAGACCTATTCGGACCCAACCTGATGCTACCATCAAACAAACCCATCCTGGCGTTTCCCCCTCGAGACCAAACGAGGAAGTCAACCGAGGAACTCACACAGTTGGCAGTTTTACTTATTCAGTTATCGTTGCAGCAATTACTAGTCAGGTATAGATAATCATCCTGATAAAATAAGCAGTGGGCACTTTTAATTAACCATTCCGTTGTAGTTGCGGCACTTACTAGGCAGATACAAATAGCGTGAGATAAGCCCAAAAACCCAGCAGTTGTTGGTACTTTTATTCAGCCATTCCGTTGTAGTTGCAATACTTACTAGTCAGGTACAATGGTCGCAAGCGACACACCGAACAAGCAATTGTGGGCAGTATTAATTTGCCATTCCATTCTAGTGAAGCTGATTACTAGTCATTATAAAGTCAAATTTATAGCGATAAACTTTAGTTATGCTTGTCTATGGTCGAGATACTGTGCTCCAAGTCGTCCATAACCGCGGACACGGCTTTCAGAAAGTTTTACCCGGCCGGGGTGCACCAATAGCAACACACACTCGATCAACCTCGTAAAACCAAATCAAAACCCAACGAGGCTTTCACGACAAAGCAATCACAGGATTCAGAAATATTTCAGGGGGCCACCCCTTAAAGTAGAACCCGCAACGAAGCCGGCCGGCTCCGAGACGGACTTAAGGTTGTGGGGACGGCTGTGAACGACTGGGAACCCGAAAGTGTGGCTGGGCTTGTCGACACCGCGGAATCGTGCCACGATCCTAAACAGTACAGTGTGCTCCTCGCACAATCGTAAATAAAGCAGTAGCATGGCATAAGTACAGGATAGTAATAAAACCTCAAACTAGTTTGTGGCCCCGAGAAATAAGACTGAATCAAGCTCTGGCTCAGGGGGGTCCCATATACCTCCCGGATGTGGATAGCGCGATAAATCAAGGAACAGGTATCAAGTACTCGGGGTCCTACGGGACATAAGTGGGCGTTCGGAAACCAAATATTTTCTATCACCCACCGATGCCTCTGCTTACTTCAATTTTAGTTGTTAAACATGAATTAAAGTGAACGATAAGTAAAGCCATGATCGTCTCCAACATCAACATGCGGCAACACATCAACAACTGTGGCACTTGACGACAAGCAACAACACTTGAGCAAGCGACTACGACGCGCAAGTCCAACTATCTACCAAACAACAGGTAATAGGATGTGTCCAAGGCAATATAAGGCTGCAAGTAATATCAAGGGTACGGAAACTAGAGCATCGCAACACAGATAGCAATAGATGAACAGGAGGGAATAAATACTATAAAAGTAAGATAGGTAGAAAGGGGGAGATGCTCGCCTGAAAACGCTGCCGAAGGGTTCAACCGAAGATCGGGTCGAAGCTCACATCAACTCAACGGCCTTATCTGCGAAGAAGCAAAACACTAGAAGAAACACCGGATGCAATATTTAAGATCGGCAGAAGATCGGGCATGATGCATGTATGATGTATGACATGGCAAAGGTGCAATGCAATTAGGTCATATTAAGCGGAACCGGGGTCCCGACAATTAATTAGATGGTTCAAGTTGTTTATCTACCCCGCAAATTAAATGTTTTATTAACAAGGCAAGATGAGTTACCGGTTCGCTACACAAATTTAAATGAGGCCAATATGAGACTAGATTTGCCCGCATATGGGCCCCATATTTAATTAGAGGTGAAACGGCATAAGGCCCCCAAACCATATGACAAGATGCATGCAAGTATGACAATTTAATGTGCAACAGGTTTTATATTTAGCATTTATAAAATAGGGCTCGGGAGAAAAGGGTCACACATTTAGGGTTCGACGATCTTGGTTCCGGGGTTCGGGGTCGGTCTCAGGGTCCAGGGTTCGGCGGACCTTGGTCCGGGGGGGTTCGACGGGATCGGTCTCGACGGGATCGTTCTCGGATAACGGGGTAGCTCTTGTCGCGTCCGGGGTCTTCGGGTCATGTCGACGGCCTTGGTGTCCTCGTTGAAGAACTCGGTGTATCCGTGTAGGAGAACTCGAGGTCGATGGCGAACTTGTCTGGTACCGGGGTTGTCGGAGTTCATGGCGCGGCACCGGTACGGGATCGGTCTTCGGGTCCGAGGGTCTTGGCATCCGCGACGAAGATCATGGCGTCAGGGAGGTCGACCTTGTCGGTCCACGGTTTCAGTTGTCGGTGTCGGACCTGAGTCTCGGCACTGGGAGATCTTGGCGTCCATGAGAAGGATCTTGTCGGGATACTTCGGGTCTCATCATCCATTGTCGATCTTGTCGACCCAAGCCAGGGGAAGTCCTGGTTGTAGCACCACACCATCAACACACCTTGTCGGCACAACACCATCTTTACTTGGTCACCACCGTCACAACTCCAAAACACCCAGCATTCACACCCCGAAGCATGCAACAGAGGACACTAGGGTCATGCTGGACAAAGGAGTAGCAGGGGCGAGACGTGGGCACTGCTGAACCCGGAGGAAAACGTGGTGGCGGTCAACACAGGAGGGAGGGCCCCACGACAAAGGGAGGCAGGCCGACGGCGACTGCCGGGCTCGAGGATGGGCACCGGAGAGAGAGAAGGCGAGCAGGCGCCGGCGGCGGGGCGAGGAAGGGCGCGGGAGGAGGGACGAGCCAGGACGGCCGCCGACGGCTGACGCGGGCTCGCCGGCGGGAGGCGGACGTGGAGAACGGGGGAGCCGGCGGCGCGCGGAGGCGGGCGAGGGGCGCAGGAGGCGGCGGCGAGCGCTAGCAGAGGGCGGCGGGGTCGCTGAGGGAGGCGTGCCCGGCGCCGCGGGGTCGGGGAGGCCGGCGTGGCGAGGGGAGGGGCGGCGAGGAGGGTCGTCGGCGCGGGGCGCAGCCGGAGCGGGGCGGGGACCGCGCGGGAGCGGCGCGGCCGGAGGCGGTGGCTCGCGAGCGCGCGAGGGAGGAAGGTGGCGAGGGGGAGCGCCGACGGCGGACGATGGGAGCGGCCGGAGGGGATCGGCGCTGGAGGGAAGGGGCTGGGCACGGGGCTGGCGAGAGGAAGAAGAGAAACAGGGAGGAAGCGGCCGAGCGGGGCGGGTTGGGGCGCGTGCGTGAGGTGGGTTCCGGGGCGCGCCAGGGGGGGTTGTCGGCAGGGCTGGTGGGTGCTGAGCGTGCGTGTGTGCGTGAGTGGGTTGTGTGGTGGAGGGAGTGGGGTGGGTTAGTCTAGGTGGCATAGTCTGATTGGCTAGGGGGAAAGGGTAGGTGAGGTGGCGGGACGGGGTTGGCCGGGGTGAGGTGGCCAAAGTGGTGTGGGTAGATTATCTGGTAGCCTTAGGATTTAGATTGAACCGTTTGTATTTTCTCTGGGGTGGTCGTTCGGGTCATTCGGCCCGTTCGACTGCCCCGCTAAAAAATAATGCAATATTTTATTTATTTAAACGGACCGTTTGCAAAACATATTTAGTCAAAACAAAATATTCCGGCGACCCGGGTTTGCGTTTGAATAAAGACGGGGCGTTTGGAAAACAAGAACCGGTTTTTCCGAAAATAGTTTTATACAAGCACATGCAAGATGATGACGATGCCCAAATGCAATGTGGCATGATGGCATGAGCATGCGGTCATGATGATGCAATGCACAAAAACAACGCGACTTTCTAGTAGTGGTTTTGCGGGATGCCACAATCCGGGATATCACGAGGTGATCCGGAATGGTCCGGAGAATAAGATTCATATAAGGAAAGTCCCGTTTCGGAGTTCGGAAATGATTCCGGTGTTTTCATCGGGAATGTTCTAGAAGGTTCCGGATTGTCCGGCACTCCGGGGGGGAGGGTACATGAGTGTGTCATTGAATGATTGCATCATGTACTAAGTGTTCTTGCTGTTCCAAAAACATGAAAGTCAAATTGCCAGTTTGAAAGTCAAACGGCTAAAACGGGAAACTGTGGGAAACAGGAAACTGTGGGAAACAAGCAAGAGGAGTTGGAACCAACTTGGAGGAGGAGTCCAACTCCTCCAGGCCGGCGCCCAGCCCTAGGCCGAGTTGGGGAGGGACTCCCTCCCTCCCCTGGCGCGCCAAGGCCCCTCCACCCATAAAAGGAGGGGCAGGGCTCCTCCTTGAGACACACAAGTTTCCACCTCTAATCTCAGGTTTAGAGCCGTTTGGTTTAGAGCTTCTAATTGCTTTAGCCTCCGGTTTAGAGCCTTCTAATTGGTGTGTCTAAACCCTAGACCACTAATAGCCCTCTCTCATAATCCACCATACTCGCTCCGGCTTAAGTTGAAGCCCTGCGGGATCTTCCCTCTACTTCCGGTACCACGCCGTTGTGCTGCCGGAATCACGAGGAGAGTGCTACAACCTCCGCTGCCTGCTGGAACAAGGGAGAGGAAGGTCTTCGTCGAGTACCGAACGTGTGACCGACTGCGGGAGCGCTGCCGGAACGCAGCGCCGGAAGGATCGTCTACACGATCTTGAGATCGGGAAGAGTACGACTACATCACCCACGAGAATCCGCTCTCGTTAAACACTTTGGAATCTTCGAGGGTAAGTTATTCCATCGACTCGTTGCTACAATCTAGTAGATAGATCTTGGCTTGTTTGTTTGTATGCGATAGAAAATTTTTGTTTTCCATGCTACGAACCCCTACACATGCAATATATCACAATTCAAACAATGGTCAAAACGGCAGGCATGAATGTTCTTAGCTAGGTCGTTTGCAACCAATCAGATCGCAGTAAACAATCTCCCATGGATCCTCCATCTTGGCATGATCTGGTCCGTTCAACGCCCATCCAACGCGTAGTGGATCACTAGAAGAAGCACACTCACGCCCATCCAACGCATGCACGCGACCAACCATACCCTGCCTCCAAAGTCCAAACCCTAGCGCCCTCCTTCATCCACGCCTCCGCCGCCACTTCCTTCCTGTCCAGCCGCCGTTCCTCCCACCTCTCACGCGTCTCTATCCACTCTCCTCGCCTTGCGGTCGTGCTAGGCCGGCCTCCAGTTCCCCTAGTGCTCCCAGGAGAGACCGCCGGGCCTCACCAACCCTAGCCCGCACCCGCAGACCGCTCTCTCCACTCCTTTCCTCTCCTCTCACCCACCCGCCGCCTCCACCCCATCTAGATCGAGGCGCCACGCTTCTCGTCCTCGCCGTGCTTCGATCCGCCCCGACCTGCTCTGCCGACTCAAGCCTTCCGTCGTCGTTCGTGTACCCGCCATGTCCTCCGCTACCGCCGCCGCCCCCTCCATCGCGGCCCCGATCGGGCACTTCGTGCTTATCAAGATCCGCCCGGAGGCCGCATCCTCGGGCGCCGACGCCGCCATGGTCTCCTCGCTCCAGGCGCTCTCCACGCTCGTCCCGGTAGTCTCCTACATAAACGCGGGCCCCGTGCTCCGTCTCCGCTCCCGGGCCGCCGAGGCGCCGGGCCCTGTGCTCCGCCTCCGTCCCCCGTCGCCCCAGGCTCCGCCATGCGCCTCACCCTGGAGACGGAAGGGCTGGAAGTCACGCAGCTCATGGAGAAGGTGGCCACGGATGACATGTCACTCAGCATCGTCGACCTCGAGGTCCTCTCCAAGGCCGGAACCCCACAGGACCGAATCAACGCCGGTACGCTGCAGCTCCCTTTTCCTCTCTCTCCCCTGTTCCTCGCTCACCTAGGAGTATTAGCTAGCTTGCTTAGCTGCTGACGCCTTTGTTGTTGTGTGCTGATTGCTCGCAGCCAGGATCATGCCCGTCGTCAAGAACAAGCACCTGCTGCTCTGCACGCTCCTCATCGGAAACTCCCTCGCCATGGAGGTATGCTTCGTGTACACACCCGCATGTCCAATCATCTATTTCCCCTGATTCATGGAGGTTGTTGTGGGCTCGATTGCTGTAATCTATCACCCCAGCTAGCTACCTTATTTGGTGCATGTAATCTGTCGCAGATCATGCCGCAGGCCATCTGCTCGTGCTACGGCCTCAACATGGGGGCCAAGGCCGCGCCCATAGTCCGTGTACTCCTCTTCCTCTTCTTCCGCCATGCGCCTCACCCTGGCGATGGAAGGGCTGGAAGGTTGAGCTTCTGAGGTGTTCCATGTTTAGGTTTGGTTTGAGTGTGTTGGCCTTCCTGTTGCTTGCTTGGTTAGGTATAATTACTGGGTACAGTTAGTGTGTTGCCTATTTAGTGTGTTGCTTGTCAAAGATAATGATATACTATTATCATGTAGAGGTCAAAATTGGTAATGTTTTTTAATTTCAGGTTGGTCTAATGTACAGAATTAATACATGACCTTGTTGCTGTCCTCTTGGAGCTTATACTCATGTTCCTAGTATATGCTCAGTTTGGTTCTTGCACTGTTATTTAGATAAGATAGTACTGATCTATCATTTTAGCTGATTACCATGCTTCACTTAGCACTATATTGTGGTACACATGTTTGGTAAAATAAGTAGTCATGCAAGTCAGATATCACTTTTGCTGTCACTTTTGTAGAAGATTACTGACCCCATGAACCCATGTTCAACTTGTGTGGTTTTGGTCTTTGAACCAATACCCATTGATCTATTCATGTCTTCTTTTGCTTTTAGTTTATCAAAATGAATGCCTCTCTGTTACACTCTGATTCTTTTTGCTCTCTCTCTCTTGCTTGTTAGTTCCAATGGGACATGGTATGTCTACATACTGGACTGCTGGAATGACCAACACAGTATGCTGGAATGCTGGACTGGCTCGAGTATGGTAATGTGCTGTCATACTTCATGATTTCTTACACAGGGATCCAGCCCTAGGATATGTGCATGTTTGTTTTGCCTGAGTAGATAGCATAAAATGGGTACACTATAGATAGCATAAACATGTCACTTGCTGAAGATCTTTATTCTATTTGTTCTATCATGCTCATGTAAGGTAGACATGTTATGTTGGAGCTATAAATTACTTTTCCTGATCCTAAATTTGGCTTGCTGTAATCTACAATGTCTCAATATTTGTGATTTGTTCCCTGATTGTCACAGGTTTCTTAGCACAGTGTTGGAATCAAGTCTGTACTTTCACCAATTTCTTCTTGGTCACATTTCTGTAGTTGATGTAGGCATGTATATGCCAGTGTAGGATGTTGTTTTATTAGAGTCTGGAACATCGGCGTGATTATATAGAGCCGCAGTCCTGCATGATTTTCGAAGCTATTGTGCTTAATGTCAGTTTTCCAAAGCTAATGTGCTACTCTGGTTTCTACTTTGTTTGTATGTTGTTGTTTTGAATTTGTGGTGGGTTCTTACAACTGTATCCACTGGTTTAAATTCTGCCACCTCCATAGCTTTACATTGAATAGTTGATGTTGTACATGCTTATTTTGGTGTTTGGTCTTATGCCGATGGTATTCATTTATATGCCTAACCTTTTGCTTAATATTCTGTTTGAGTTGCAGGAGAAGGCTCGCTAGTCTTCACAACACCAAGGCTGAGAGTACATCGACGAGAAGATCAAGGCCACAAGCTGAAGTTCCTGAAGAAGTTCGAGAGTATCATCAGAGTAGCTAGCGTTTATACTTTATGAGAGTTTTGTTTGTAGATTTGGGGTGTCCAAGATTTTTTGGTTGAACTAGTAGTGATGTGAACTAGAGTGGAATTTCACGTGTTCAATCTGTTCGACTGTCATATTGTTGTAATGAATTGATTTTGACATTTATTTAAATATTGTCATGCTTTTATCTCACGTTAGATTGTTATATTGGATATTAATTAATTAGCTATATGAAGAATCTGACAACTAGAGCCCAATTTCTACAGGAAACTGACAATTGAGACCCATTTGATAAAAAGGCCGAAATTAGAAAATGATTGGATTGTAAGAAGGCCAAGGCCTAGAAAATAAATAAGGCTGAAATATTAAAAACTGCCAAAATTACTGGGCTGAGCCCATATAAGCAACCAAACTGGACTGGGCTGAATTCGATTTAAGACAGTTTAATTTCGTCATAATTTTGCCACGTAGGATCTGACTTGGCCAGGCTACATGGCCCGTGACGATATTGGATCGTCATAGATGTTATGACGATCCAATATCGTTATAGACGGTTATGACGATTTTACCAAAAATGTCGTTATAGTTCATTTGCGACGCTCAGCTTTCGACGATCTCAAAATCGTCATAAAATCGTCATAAACAGACTACTATGACGATTTTGTGACGAAAATGGAGGGCCATATATAGCCAGATTCCTTGTAGTGGATCTTTGTTTTTCAGTGATAGTGCATGCCTACGAAGCGGGTTACACTTGGGTACCATGTTTTGGACATTTCAGCATTCCTCAACTCTTTAATACACATGCTAGGGACCATTTCAAAAGTTTGGAGGTATTCAGATGCTGTGAGGACCTTCTTTCTGTGAAACCATGATCTGTGGGCCCAGAATCGTCTACCCCCTAGATGTTCTTATGAAAGGGATAGTCGGGTGGATTCTTCACTTGGTTTGTGCTTGGTTGGGTTAAAGTATAATTGCAAACAATGTTTGGGCACAATTTGTGACAAGATCCAACCCGGTTTCACCGAAACAGGGAATTCCTGGCCCCTAATAATTAAATACCAAAAGACCTTCGTTTTTAGGTGACATCGCATGTCTGAGAAGGGGTCACACTTGGGAAACAGATTTTGGACATTTCAACATTCCACCACACTTTAATACACATGCTAGGGTCCATTGCAAGGTTTGGAGGTATTCTGATGCCCCGATGAGCTTCTTCCTACAAAACCATGATCCATGGGCCTGGATCGTCTACCCCTGGATGTTCTTATGAAAGGGGTATCCCGGTGAATTTTTCTCATGGTTTGTGCTTGGTTGGGTTATAGGATAATTCCAAACCATGTTTGGGCACAAGTTGTGACATGATCCAACTCGGTTTCACCGAAACGGGGAGTTCTTGGCCCCCTAAAAATTAAATTTTAGGATCTTTCTTTTTAGGTAATCGCACATGTCTATGAAGGGGGTGACACTTGGGTACTAGGTTTTGGACATTTCAGCATTCCACCATACGTTAATACACATGCTAGGTCCATTGCAATAGTTTGGAGGTATTCCGATGCTCTGAGGCGCTTCTTCCTATGAAACCCTAATCTGTGGGCCCAGAATCGTCTACCCCTCGATGTTCTTATGAAAGGGATAGCCCGGTGGATTTTTCAGTTGGTTTGTGCTTGGTTGGGTTATAGGATAATTGCAAACCATGTTTGGGCACAATTTGTGACAAGATCCAACCCGGTTTCACCAAAACGGGGAATTCCCGGCCCCCTAATAATTAAATTCTAGAACAACTTCGTTTTTAGGTGACATCGCATGTCCGAGAAGGGGTCACACTTGGGAACTAGGTTTTGGACATTTCAACATTCCACCACACTTTAATACACATGCTAGGGTCCATTGCAAGGTTTGGAGGTATTCCGATATCCCGAAGAGCTTCTTCTTAGGAAACCCTGATCCGTGGGCCTGGATCGTCTACCCTCCTAGATGTTGTTATCAAAGGGGTAGCCCGGTGGACCTTCTCTTGTTTAGTGCTTGGTTGCGTTATAGGATAATTCCAAACCATGTTTGGGCCAAAGTTGTGACAAGATACAACCCGGTTTCACCAAAACAGGGAGTTCTCAGCCCCAATTAAGTTTCAGGATCTTCGTTTTTTAGGTGACCGGCCACCATACTTTAATACACATGCTAGGTGACTGGCCACCATACTTTAATACACATGCTAGGTCCATTGCAAGGGTTTGGAGGTATTCCGATGCTCTGAGGCGCTTCTTCCTATGAAACCCTGATCCGTGGGCCCAGAATCGTCTACCCCTCGATGTTCTTATGAAAGGGATAGCCCGGTGGATTTTTCAGTTGGTTTGTGCCTGGTTGGGTTATAGGATAATTGCAAACCATGTTTGGGCACAATTTGTGACAAGATCCAACCCGGTTTCACCAAAACGGGGAATTCCCGACCCCCTAATAATTAAATTCCAGAACAACTTTGTTTTTAGGTGACATCGCATGTCTACGAAGGGGTCACACTTGGGAACCAGGTTTTGGACATTTCAGCATTCCACCACACTTTAATACACATGCTAGGGTCCATTGCAAGGTTTGTAGGTATTCCGATGCCCCGAAGAGTTTCTTCCTATAAAACCCTGATCCGTGGGTCTAGATCGTCTACCCCCTCGATGTTCTTATGAAAGGGTAGCCCGGTAGATTTTCCTCTTGGTTTGTGCTTGGTTGGGTCATAGGATAATTCCAGACCATGATTGGGCACAAGTTGTGGCAGGATCCAACTGGGTTTCACCGAAACGGCGAGTTCCCGGCCAATTAAACTCCAGGATCTTCGTTTTTCGGTGATAGTGCATGCCTACGAAGTGGGTTACACTTGGGTACCATGTTATGTACATTTCAGCATTCCACTACACTTTAATACACATTTTAGGGTCCATTGCAAGGGTTTGGAGGTATTTCGATGCTCCGAGGCGCTTCTTCCTATGAAACCCTGATCTATGGGCCCAGAATCGTCTACCCCTCGATGTTCTTATGAAAGGGATAGCCTGGTGGATTTTTCAATTGGTTTGTGATTGGTTGGGTTATAGGATAGTTGCAAACCATGTTTGGGCACAATATGTGACAAGATCCAATGCGGTTTCTCCGAAACGGGGAATTCCCGGCCCCCTAATAATTAAATTCCAAAACAGCTTCGTTTTTAGGTGACATCGCATGTCTGTGAAGGGGTCACACTTGGGATCCAGGTTTTGGACATTTAAGCATTCCACCACACTTTAATACACATGCTAGGGTCCATTGCAAGGTTTGGAGGTATTCCGATGCCCCGAAGAGTTTCTTCCTACAAAACCCTGATCCATGCGCCTGGATCGTCTACCCCCTAGATGTTCTTATGAAAGGGGTAGCGCGGTGGATTTTCCTCTTGGTTTGTTCTTGGTTGGGTTATAGGATAATTCCAAACCATGTTTGGGCACAAGTTGTGACATGATCCAACCCGGTTTCACCGAAACAGGGACTTCTTGGCCCCCTAACAATTAAATTTCAGGATCTTTGTTTTTAGGTAATCGCGCATGTATACGAAGGGGGTGACACTTGGGTACTAGGATTTGTACATTTCATCATTCCACCATACTTTAATACACATGCTATGTCCACTGAAAGGGTTTGGATGTATTCCGATGCTCCGAGGCGCTTATTCCTATGAAACCCTGATCTGTGGGCCCCAGATCGTCTACCCCCTAGATGTTCTTATGAAAGGGGTACCCCGGTGGATTTTTCTCTTTTTTTGTCATTGGTTGGAGCATAGGATAATTCCAGACCATGTTTGAGCATAAGTTGTGACAAGATCCAACCCGGTTTCACCGAAATGGGGAGTTCCCGCCCGCTAACAATAAAATTCCAGAACACCTTCGTTTTTAGGTGACATCGCATTTCCGAGAAGGGGTCACACTTGGGAACCAGGTTTTGGACATTTAAATATTCCACCACAGTTCAATACACATGCTAGGGTCCATTGCAAGGTTTGGAGATATTCTGATGTCCCGAAGAGCTTCTTCCTACAAAACCTTGATCCGTGGGCCTGGATCGTCTACCCTCCTAGATGTTCTTATGAAAGGGGTAGCCCGGTGGATTTTTCTCATGGTTTGTTCTTGGTTGCATTATAGGATAATTCCAAACCATGTTTGGGCACAAGTTGTGACAACATACAACCCAGTTTCACCGAAACTAGGAGTTCTCAGCCCCCTAATTAACAATTCAGTTTTAGGATCTTCGTTTTCTAGGTGATAGCGCATGTCTACGAAGGGGGTGAAACTTGGGTACCAGGTTTTTGACATTTCAGCATTCCACTACCACACTTTAATACACATTCTAGGGTCCATTGAAAAGTTTTGTAGGTATTCTGATGCTTCGAAGAGCTTCTTCTAATGAAACCCTGATTTGTGAGCCCCGGATCATGTACCCCCTAGATATTCTTCTGACAGGGGTAGCCCTGTGGATTTTCCTCTTGTTTTTTGCTTGGTTGGGTCATAGGATAATTCCAAACCATGTTTTGGAACAAGTTGTGACAAGATCCAACCCGGTTTCACCAAAACGGGGAGTTCTTGGCCAATTAAATTCTAGGATATTCGTTTTTTCGGTGATAGTGCATGCCTACGAAGCGGGTTACACTTGGTTAACATGTTTTGGACATTTCAGAATTCCACCATACTTTAATACACATTCAAGGGTCCATTGCAGGGGTTTGGAGGTATTCTGTTGCTCCGAGGCGCTTCTTCGTATGAAACCCTGATCTATGGGCCCAGAATCTTCTACTCCCTTGAGTTATTATGAAAGGGGTAGCCCGATGGATTTTTCTATTGTTTTGTGCTTGGTTGGGTTATATGATAATTGCAAACCAAGTTTGGGCACAATTTGTGACAAGATCCAACCCGGTTTCACCAAAACTAGGAGTTCTCGACCCCCTAATAATTAAATTTCCAGAACACCTTCATTTTTAGGTGACATCGCATGTCTGCGATGGGGTCACACTTGGGAACCAGGTTTTGGACATTTCAGCATTCCACCAAACTTTAATACACATTCTAGGGTCCATTAAATGGTTTGGAGTTATTCCGACACCCCTAAGAACTTCTTCCTACAAAACCCTGATCCGTGGGCCTGTATCGTCTACCCCCCTAGATGTTCTTATGAAAGGGGTAGCTCGGTGGATTTTCCTCTTCGTTTGTTCTTGGTTGGGTCATAGGATAATTCCAAACCATGTTTGGGCACAAATTGTGACAAGATCCAGCCCGGTTTCACCGAAACAGGGAGTTCCCGACCAATTAAATTCCAGGATCTTCGTTTTTCGGTGATAGTGCATGCCTAGAAAGCGGGTTACACTTGGGTACCATGTTTTGGACATTTCAGCATTCCACCACACTTTAATACACATGCTAGGGTCCATTTCAAAGGTTTGGAGGAATTCCGATGCCGCGAGCCGCTTCTTCCTATGAAACCCTGATCTGTGGGCCCAGAATCGTCTACCCCCTAGATGTTCTTATGAACGGGGTAGCCCGGTGGATTTTTCCCTTGTTTTCTTCTTGGTTGGGTTATAGGATAATTGCAAACAATGTTTGGGAACAATTTGTGATAGGATCCAACCAGGTTTCACCAAAACTGGGAGTTCTCGACCCCCTAATAATTATATTTCCAGAACACCTTCCTTTTTAATTGACATCGCATGTCTGCGAAGGGGTCACACTTGGGAACGAGGTTTTGGACATTTCAGCATTCCACCACACTTTAATACACATACTAGGGTCCATTTCAAGGTTTGGATATATTCCGATGTCCCGAAGAGCTTCTTCCTACAAAACCTTGATCCGTGGGCCTGGATCGTCTACCCCCCTAGATGTTCTTATGAAAGGGGTAGCCTGGTGGATTTTCCTCTTGGTTTGTGCTTGGTTGGGTCATAGAATAATTCCAAACCATGTTTGAGCACAAATTATGACAAGATCCAACCCGGTTTCACCAAAACGGGGAGTTCCCGGCCCCCTAACAATTAAGTTTCAGGATCTTCGGTTTTAGGTGACATCGCATGTCTATGAAGGGGTCACACTTGGGAACCAGGTTTTGGACATTTCAAAATTACACCACACTTTAATACACATTCTAGGTTCCATTGCAAGGTTTGGAGGTATTCTGATGCCCCGTAGAGCTTCTTCCTACAAAACCCTGATCCGTGGGCCTGGATAGCCTACCCCCCTAGATGTTCTTATGAAAGGGGTAGCCCGGTGGATTTTGCTCTTGGTTTGTGCTTGGTTGGGTTATAGGATAATTCCAAACCATGGTTTGGCACAAGTTGTGGCATGATCCAACCCGGTTTCACCGAAACGGGGAGTTCCTGGCCCCCTAACAATTAAGTTTTAGGATCTTCGTTTTTAGGTAATAGCGCATGTATACGAAGGGGGTGACACTTGGGTACTAGGTTTTGGACATTTCAGTATTCCACCATACTTTAATACACATGCTAGGTCCATTGCAAGGGTTTCGAGGTATTCTGATGTTCTGAGGCGCTTCTTCCTATGAAACCCTGATGTGTGGGCCCCAGATCGTCTACCCCCTAGATGTTCTTATGAAAGGCGTAGCCCGGTGGATTTTTCTCTTGGTTGGGTTATAGGGTAATTTCAAACCATTTTTGGGCACAATTTGTGACAAGATTCAACCTGGTTTCACCAAAACGGGGAGTTCCCAGCCCCCTAATAATTAAATTCCAGAACACCTTCATTTTTAGGTGACATCGCATGTCTAAGAAGGGGTCACACTTGGGAAACAGATTTTGGACATTTCAACATTCCACCACACTTTAATACACATTCTAGTGTCCATTGCAAGGTTTGGAGGTATTCCGATGTCCCGAAGAGCTTCTTCCTAAAAAACCGATCTGTGGGCTTGGATCGTTTACCCCCCCTACATGTTCTTATGAAAGGGGTAGCCTGGTGGATTTTGCTCTTCGTTTAGTCTTGGTTGGGTCATAGGATAATTCCGAACCATGTTTGGGCACAAGTTGATACAAGATCCATGTAACATCCCAAAAATACTAAACTTGGATCATCAAACTCTAATCATCAAAATTAGGGTTAACAAAAACTTTTCTAAAATAAAAGTATGAAAGCATGCATGGTGTATGCATTTCATTTGGAATTCTTTTGAACCACCTTGTTTGTGTGTTCCTTTGCTTGTAAATGGATTCTTAGGTGAAATAAACATCATCTAAACAATTCCCAAACTTTTCTCAAAGACAAATGAATCAAAACAAAGCTAAATGAGTGAATGGTCATTTTGACCAATTTAACTCCCATGCCTACTTTGGCTGTCCCAAACTTTCAGAACTTAACAGAAACTTTTCTAGATCTTTACACCCCTTGATTGTACTCATAACAAGGTATCAAGGCCCACTTTGTGATCATCCAGAAACTTTCAAATGCATAGTTTAAATGACAGTTCAAAATTGAATCTTAATCATATGAGAAGATCCCACTTTTTCAAAAACCACTCAAACAAGATCAACTTTCAAAACCCAAGCATCTGCAGACTCACCAGCACCAACCTAGCACACCCACCAAAAATCTTTTCAAAATTCAAAACTTGAATTCTTGCGGCCATTTCATCAAACACATTGCAGACACAAATCATCAAAATCTTAAACACTATTGTGAGCAGTGATTGAAGCCTAACTTGTTCCCTCTCTAGCTCACAACCATCTCAGTAGATCATCTAGCAAGTTAAACCTAGCACTAGCCTCACTGTAAGCTGGGCAATGACATCAATGGTGAACAACCGAAGCTCACCATGCCACCCCAGTGGAGACAGCAAGCTAGGAGGAGATTTAGCCGTGCCAACCTTGTCTAGGAGGCAGCCCACCGTCCATCGTCACTCCCTGTCCAGCGCTCGAACGTTTCCAGCCACTGGACCACCCGCACAAACCGCGCCCAGCTCGCCAGCAACCATGCTGAGCATGCGCCAGAGCGCCACCCTCGACCGAAGCCCACAGACCGCGCGCCGCCATCGCCGCGTGCATACATGATCGCCACCGACCCAGGAGACCGCCAGACATCCCCATTCGCCGCCCCATGCCGCACAATCCCCGCTCACCGTCGAAGACGCTGCCTCTGCCGCGCAGAGCGTCGCTTGTTCCAGACCAAACCGCACCGCCCCTACGCGCGCATTAAAGCCGTAGAGCATCGCCAGGAGACCACCAAGCGATCGCCACCGCCGGCCATGCCTCTAGCAGCCCGTAGCCATGTCGCCACCGTCGCCTGCCCATCCCGTTCGGTCTCGTTGTCGAGACTATAAATAGAGGCCTCCCCCGCTCAAACTCTTCACACCATTCTACTCCCCTCTCCTCACTGATTGTTCCACCCCGTTCCCAGATCAAGGCGAGCAGTGCTTCACCGGAATTTCACCGAAGCCCGTCGCTGCTGGAGAAGAAGGGGGCCAGCGATTGGAGCCGCCCCAGGAGAAGCTATCGGTACCAGGAGGTTCGCCGTCGTCGACTTCGTCGATCGCCCACCTCGCCAACCCTCGCCTGAACCCCGGTGAGCCCCCAACGACCACCACTGGCCGTGCTAGGTTTCTGTCTCGCCGGCGTTTCCCAACATCGACGATGACCCTCACCCGTTGGATTAGAACCAGATCGAACGCCCCACATCGCCCCATACCGCTTCGCACCCCCTCGTCTCACTGACGCGTGGAGACAGCCACTTACGCAGCCCGCGGAAGCGCTGTGCTTAGCAGGCCGGCCCGTTAACCTTTCCCGTGTAGCCAGTTATTTGAATTAAACCTTTTCCATATTATTTCAAACACACTTCTATACCCAGTTTCAAAAATCAACCCAGATCGATTAAGTGCACCAAATTGAATGAAACTGATTTTGTTATAAAGAACTGGGAATGCTGAATCCAAGCCCGTTGGATTCAAGTCATTTGGATCTATAGATCACCCTTGGAAAAAATAACAAAGCAGAAGCTTTTCTGCATTCAAACATTTTTCAAATTTAAACCATAATAGCTTTTGAGTTGATTCTAACTCTCCAAAATCACATTTAACCATACCTTTCAGAATATATAAAAATATATAGGTTTACTTATAGAAATAATGTTCAAGTAATAAAAGAATGCCCCATAGGCATTTCTAGCCACTTTAATTAATTAAAATAAAAGGGTAAAACCTTACTAAATTGTGACACCACTTTAAATCACATTCCCATGAATTAAAATATGTAGTGATGACATGTGTCAACATGATCCCATGTTTGGTTTGGAGAATATTAAATCTTAAGTAGTTTTTCAATGAGTAGAAATTACTTTTCTAAAAATAAAAGGAATTAAACCAAGCTTTAACCTTGTAATGTTAGTGATGATGCTAGATCATCTATAGGACCCTTTTGTGTGATGATTGCAAGTAGTTAAGTATTGTTTGGTGATTGTGTACATCGTATTTATTTATAGATGCTAGTACCGACCAAGGATACGAGGAGGAAGGAGGATACTATGAAGAAGAAGCTGAGGAAAATTCAACCACTGCTCTGCACAAGGCAAGATACCACTTGCAATTTAGCAAGCTTATACTGATATTGTGCAAGACAATACTTGCAAGCTATTAACTTAGCAAGCTTTACTAACCAAGTTGACCAATGCAAGCTGACATTTGAAAGATACCCTACTAATGCAATCTTATACCGATACTTATGCAAGCTAATATCTGTTTATTACCATGACCACTATATGCCTTAAGCATATGTGATCATATCCACTTCATAAACCAATACTAGTTTTACTTACAAGCTTTATACTTTATTTCTTTATCAAAGCTCTTACTTAGAGTTTACTTAAGTGAATTGTAGATACTAGAAAGATATGTGAAGGTTGCATAAAGAGCATAAAATTTGGCCTAAGCTAGATAATCTTGATGTCATCCTAAGGCATGAGATTGAACTTAGTTAAAACTCCACTAGTTTACCACCCATCATTAGTGCTTACCCCCACTTGTAGATGCTAGTGCTAAGCATAAAACTTGATCAACTTTATATGGGAATAATTGGTGGAAAAATGGTTATGAAAACCTTGGAATGATGGATCATTCTATTGAAATGTTTTGGACATGTGTTTCCGAACACCTGATGATTTTGGTGATGAAAATGATGAGGCATGAGCCTTAGACCTTTATAAAACTGATTGTTGTCTGGATGCGATACCATTCCAATTTTATCGTACAACCACAATACCCGAAGATTGGGTAGGGCTTGACTGGAAACTTATATACCTTAGTATTAGTTCCCTCACGGCCAAGGTCTGAGCTGAGGCTACCTTGTGAAGATTGTCCACCTGTGCAGTACCCAAGATGACAGTTGGTCATGGTTGGGAGGCCAAACTCACAGGAGCGGTGCTTATACTAGGACGTCTAATTGAAAGGTTAGGATTGATTATCCGCATACTGAGTATGGTGAATTCATGATTTGTTCCTGACGGATGTATCGAATGTTGTGGTGAAAGTGTACAATCTCTACAGAGTGTCAAACTATTTGAATAGCCGCGTCTGCGGTTATGGACAGTTGGAGTGGCCATACTGTTCCCCCGTCAGATGTTTTCAAAAGACTTGTGAAATGAATTGAGACTTTGACTCGACCACAACAGGGTTGTGATATGAAATACAAGTTCCCACTTAGGTGTTATAAAACCTTAACTAGCATTCGTTGTTTCCAAACTTAGTAGAGATAAATCTGGATTTTGCAAAACAACCCTAGAGCCTAGTGTCCTATTATCAAAAACCCCTTTCACTTGTTAGTATTAGTTTGCGAGTACTTAAAGAGTACTCATGGCTTTGTCCCTGGCTATTCCCGTGGCCAGACTATGAAGAGGAGTACCTGGAGGATGGACCCCAGGAAGGTTACGACAACTAGGATCATCTCCCATCGTCAGCATTGCCTGTGACCCCGAAGATGGAGCTTTGCCTACGCTACCGTTATTATTACGTATTCCTCTGCTTGAGTTGTATTAAGAACTGGATCATGAGATCCCTATTTGTGTAAGAACTTATGTACGGTTTGTAATGGATGATGTACTATGGTATCCAATTCTGTTATGTCTCGCAAAAATGGTAATCTTGGGATTGCGATGTATGGCATAACAGTCATCTGGGATTAAAAATCCGGGTGTTGACAAGTTGGTATCAGAGCCATCCTGACCATAGGAGACCCTAGTTAGACTGGACGTTTAATCAAAAACTTAGTTTCAAAACCAAAGAAAACATATATTTACAAAAACTTATTCTCATTCTTATCCCTTTGATTTTTTCATGAAAATTCATGTTCCTCAAAAACCCTTGCAAAATACATAAAATATTGACACACTTAATCACTCTACTAACTTACTCATCCTATATTCTTATAGATGGTCGTGAAGTACAGCAAGTTTTATCAGTTGGGGAATGGAGGAGACCTTATCTTTGAGAGGGATTTGGACCAGCTTTCGGAACTTCTGGAGCGTCCGCACCCGAGTTCTTCGGAGCTCGGCTCAATGATCAAGGAGGAGAAGATCTGCAGTGGCTAATTGTTGCAAGTCTCAGAGGAAAGATTGAACCTCCCACTGCTGAGGGAATTCAATTTACCTTAAGAGAGAACAATTGGCTCGACGGACTTGCCAGGGCCATGCAGGAAAGTCTTGCCCGTCTGTGTGGGCAGAGCATCAATCAGATCAAGGGAACTCGCTTTGAGTTTTGCCCGAGGCGTGATGAAAATGGACAACCACTGGAAGCACCATACCACCCAGAGCCGAAGACCCAATTGGACCACCTTAGCTTCATGATGTATGATTGTCAGCAGGAGTTGGATAACTGTTGTGACTACTCCAACCACAAGTCTGCCATCATCAAGATGAAGGATCAAACCATCGCCATGCTAGCAAAGGATCGCAAGTCTCGCCGCCATCAGCTCGACAAGAAGGAGCGTATCATTGCCCGTCTTCGCCACCGTATCTCATCTTTGGAGGAGACCATCCACGAGAGAGACATGCAGTTGGAGGAAAGGGAGAATGTTGGACAAGATCTTCATGGAGACCCCTACTCCTACCTCAGCGATGACGATGATTTTCTGGAGGATCAGGCTATGGATTTCTTCACCGATGAGGATGATTTCGCCTTCATTGATGATGATGAAGATGATGAAGCCACTGATTCCGAGGAGTAGTACCACTTGAGCACTAGCGTAGTGAGTAGTATTCGGTCCCACTTTATCGTAGTTTTCAGAATGGTTCTTAAAACCATCTGTTTTTCTTTGTTGTGGTGTGTGGTGTATCGTGTGCTATGAATGAATGAATGTGAAAAAGCAAGTTGCTAGAAAAATTTGAGTCAAACTTTAAAAACTTTTCAAAGACCTAAAACCTTAGAAATTTCCCTCTTTTCACATGATCTATCTCAATCTTCAGATGCCACGCGGAGGAAGTGGTTCATCCCCGGACCCGATGTTGCAGATTCTGCAAATGTTGACTTCTGACCGCGAAGCTGAGAGAGCAGAACGTCAAGCCAACCTAGCCACCCTACAACAGATAGATCATCTTGCCCACAACAACCAAGGCCACGGAAATCAGGACACCATGGATCTAAGCTCAAAAATTTCCAGAATACCAACCCACCTGTTTTCACTAAGTCAGAAGAGCCCCTAGATGCTGATGATTGGCTGCAAACCATGGAAAATAACCTAGAATTCGCTACAGTGGAATCCAACGAGAAAGTTCTGTTCGCCACCCACTATGTAGCCGGAGATGCCAGGGCATGGTGGAACAGTGTTCGCGCAATGACCGGAGGCCAGATGATGACCTGGGAGGAATTCAAGGTCAAGTTTAGCAGAACCCATGTGCCACCAGGTTTGATCAAGAGAATGAGAGACGAGTTCAGAGAACTGAAGCAAGTAAGGATGACCGTAGTGGAATACCGTGACAAATTTTTGTCATTAGCTAGGTATGCCCCGGATGAGATTGACACCGAAGCCAAGAAGAAATAAAGATTCATGAATGGTCTGCAAGATGAGATGCAGAAAGTGTTAGTCAATATCCCCTTTGCTGATATTGAAGCCCTTGTCGACTCTGCTATCCAGATGGAAGGAAAATCAACCAAGCCAATGAGAACCGCAAGCGTCGCATGATGCATCAGCCAGGAACCCATCAGACCCCAAAGTATCGCCCTAACCCATCTCCCGGATTTTCCCCAAGAACCAACAGACCCCCGATGAACCGTCCGACCTATCTCAATCGTGGAAACCCAAGGCCCGGAGGAAATCACAACAACCCCGGCAACTCTAGAAATTTCAACCGTGCCCCACCCAAGATCAACAACAACAATGCTACCACCAACGCCAGCACTGCCCCGAGGACTGGAAGCAATGATGTGCCTGTAGCAGCAAAGGACAAGTCGCAAGTGACCTGTTATGACTGTGGAAATAAAGGCCACTATTCCAACGAGTGCCCCAACAAGAAGAATGCCGTAGCACCCAATACCAATGTCCCAGCTCAGCAACAGCGTCGTGTTCAGCCCAGAAGAAGATTTCCCTAGGGAATTCGCTCAACCGCAATGGCCGTCTTTTTCTCATGCATGTTGAAGAAGCTCAGGAAGCGCCAGACGTCGTGCTGGGTATGTTTTCTGTTAATTCAGTACTTGCACGAGTGTTGTTTGACTTTGGTTCATCGCACTCATTTGTCACTGAAGAATTTGCATGCACTAGTAAAATTCAACCAACCAAACTGAAGCATGTCATGATTCTTCAAATTCCTGGATCAACCAGCAAGGCTAGGCAAATTTGCAAAGCCGTCCCTATCCGAATCCATGGCATAGATTTTTATGCTAATCTGATAGTACTCGGAACTAAAGGTTTGGAAGTAGTACTAGGAATTGATTGTATGTCCAAACATAAAGGATTGATTGACTGTGCCAAGAAAGCCATAACCATGACCAGTACAGCCGGAATATCAGTCGAGCATATATCTGAAACCTTACCTCGTCAATTCAAATGCAACAAGAGTATATCCCAACCTACCATTGACCAAGTCTGGATAGTCTGTGAATACCCCGATGTATTTCCAGATGTTTTGCCCGGTATTCCCCTAGATCGGGATATCGAGTTTATCATTGAACTAATCCCCGGAACAAGACCCATAGCCCAGAGACCCTATAGTATGAACTCGTCGGAACTAGCAGAACTGAAGAAGCAACTGGATGCCATGCTGGAAATTGGATTGATTCAACCAAGTGCGTCCCCATGGAGATAACCTGTCTTGTTTGTGGACAAGAAAGATGGAGGTAACCGTTTGTGTACGGATTACCGGAAGTTGAATGATGTCACTATCAAGAACAAGTACCCCTTTCCCAAGATAGAAGATCTGTTCGATCAGTTGACCGGAGCCAAAGTGTTTTCTAAGATTGATCTTAGGACTGGCTGTCATCAACTCAATATTCGTGCAAAGGATATCCCAAATACTGCCTTTAACACCAGATATGGATTGTATGAGTATACAGTCATGTCTTTTGGATTAACCAATGCCCCCGCTTATTTCATGAATCTCATGAATAAGATTTTTATGGAATTCTTGGATAAGTTTGTCATTGTTTTCATCGATGACATTCTGATTTATTCCAAATCAGAAGAAGAACATGAGCTACACCTAAGGACCATTCTTGGAACCCTTAGAGAGCATCAACTGTATGCAAAGTTTAGCAAATGTGAATTCTGGTTACAGGAGGTAGGATTCCTCGGTCACATTGTATCAGCCGGAGGAATTGCCGTTGACCCTGCAAAAGTGAAAGATGTAGAAGATTGGAAAGCCCCAACCACTCAAACCCAAGTTCGTGCTTGGTGGGATACTACTGCAAATTCGTAGAAGGATTCTCGAGTATCGCCCGACCCATGACCCAATTGCTGAAGAAGGACAAGATGTTTGAATGGACGGACAAAGGTGAAGCGAGTTTTCAAGAACTCAAGAGGAGATTGATTTCAGCCCCAATCTTGATCATGCCGGATATCACGAAGCCCTTCGATGTGTATTGTGATGCATCCACGATCGGTCTCGGATGTGTGCTAATGCAAGAAGGCAAATTTATATCTTATCTATCTCGACAACTGAAGCAACATGAGCAAAATTACCCAACCCATGATCTCGAACTCGCAGCCGTAGTTCTAGCCCTGAAGACGTGGAGGCATTACCTGATGGGAAATCATTGTGAGATCTATACGGATCACAAGAGTCTGAAGTATATATTCACTCAGAAGGAGCTGAATATGAGGCAGAGAAGATGGATTGAGCTAATCAAGGATTATGACCTGGACATTCACTATCACCCTGGTAAAGCCAATGTGGTAGCCGATGCCCTTAGCAGATTGCCGTGCCGCTTGAACTCCATGATTTTGAAGGAGCAACCAAGTTTGCACAAAGATATGGAAGATTTTTGAATGGAATTAGTGAGTGAAGGATTTTTGGCTAGCATAGAACTTCAACCCACTTTGATCAGTTAGATTAAAGAGGCGCAGAAGGGAAATGCTAGTATTGACGGAATCAAGTGTCGTATTGGTACAGGCAAAGTTCCCGGATTCACCGAAGACGAAGAAGGAGTTATGTGGTACAAAGGACGCCTTTGTGTACCCGCAGATTCTGAGTTGAAAGAAGTGATTCTGAAGGAGGCTCATGATACTCTTTATTCTATCCATCCCGGAGGAACTAAGATGTATCAAGATTTAAAAGAGCAATTTTTGTGGCATAAGATGAAGAGAGAAATCGGAAGCTATATCGCCAAGTGCGATATATGTCAGCGAGTCAAGGCAGGACATCAAAGACCCGCTGGATTGTTGCAACCCTTCTAGATTCCGGAATGGAAATGGGATTCCGTTAGAATGGACTTTATCACTAGACTGCCTACCTCTAGTAGGGGAAATGACTCTATCTGGGTCATAGTGGACAGATTGTCCAAAGTCGCCCATTTCTTGCCCGTCAAGACCACATATCAGAGTTCGAAGTTAGCGGAGTTGTACATCGCTAGGATAGTTAGTTTGCACAGAGTCCCCAAGAACATCGTATCAGATCGAGGAACTCAGTTTACCTCGAGATTCGGGAAGAAAGTCCAAGAAGGTTTAGGAACCCGCCTAGATTTCAGCACCGCGTACCACCCTCAGACCGATGGAGAAACGGAGCGAGTAAATCAAATACTCGAAGATATGCTAAGAGCCTGTGTGTTAGAATATGGATCCAAGTGGGAAGACTGTCTGCCATTTGCAGAATTCTCATACAACAACAGTTATCAGGCTAGTTTGCAAATGGCCCCATTTGAATTCATGTACGGAAGGAAGTGTCACACCCCTTTGAACTGGTCGGAAGTAGGAGAGAGTCAGATTTTTGGACCTGACATCCTACGAGAAGCAGAAGAGAAGGTTCACAAGATTCGTGAGCACCTCAAGACTGCCCAATCTAGACAGAAGAGTTACGTCGACAAGAGACGTCGAGACCTCGCCTTCAACATAGGAGATTTTGTTTATCTAAAAAGTGTCGCCATTAAAGGGAATGCAGCATTTCCAACTCAAAGGAAAGTTAGCCCCTAGATATATCGGACCTTTCAAGATTCTGAACCGTCGAGGAGAAGTGTCGTATCAATTGGAACTACCCGAAGAGATGTCAGCCGTGCACAATGTGTTCCATATCTCGTTACTTCGCAAGTGTCTCGAAGTCCCCGAGAAGACCGAAGTGTTCAAAAATATCGATTTTTTTAGGGTAAAACAGTAGGGCAAAAAACCCCACTGCAATTTTTATATATTATAGAGAGTTACAAAAGAATATTTACAAACATATTCCACCTCAAAGAAGAGGGATAACATTCTAATCATCTATCTCCTGTCTAAATTGGTTTCAATCCAAACCTTAAGGCCCTGATAATACTTCTTCTTAATTCTATAAAGGACCCATCTTAATTCCTGGGCTACAATAGCCTTCCAGGTCTCCATCGACGCATGCTGATTGTTGAAAATTTCATTATTTCTGCAAATCCAGATGCCCCAAGTTCCAAGTATCAGAATTTCCATTGCAAAAGGGACCTTGAGGTCTTTTTTAATACTGGCTAAAACTTCAAAGATGCTTTGATCAGCCATATTGACCTGTGAAATTTCAGCCCAGCAGGCTCTTGCAAAGGGGCATTCCCAAAACAAATGTAAACTGGTTTCTTCACTATTGCAGCCCTGGAAGACGCAGTCATAAGATGCCAGAGAAAAACATTTCCTTTTCAGAAGATTTCTTGTGTTGAGTCTATCAAGCAGTAAGAGCCAGAAGAAGAATTTGTGCTTTTGTTGACAAGAAGATTTCCAAATCCAAGAGAAATGTGGCTGAGCCGGTTGGTAACCGGCTAAAGAGCAGTAAGCCTTTTTGACCGAAAAATTACTGCCCCAAATGTAAGACCAACAATCAGATTCCCCTTCCCTGCCAGAATTGAGAATTTGTTCAAGACTTTGATATTCCTGATAAGCTTGTTGAGACAAAGGAAGATAAAAGAGATCCTGAGTATTTGAAGTATGCAGGAACTCACTGACAGAGATGCGAGGGTTTTTTGCATATGAAAGGAGGTGAGGTAGCTTATGTTGGAGGCAGCTATCATTCCACATATCAGTCCAAAATAGTGTGGATTTCCCATTTCCAACCAAGCACTTTGCAAGTCCTTTAAAAATGTCAATCAGTTTTAGATGAGCTTTCCACCAAAAGGATCCCTCAAGACTCTTCCAGGTAGCTTATCATTACAATAGTAAGTATTCCATACCAAGTGAACCCAAGGAATATCCTTATGATTATAAAACTTATCCAAATTCTTCAAAAGAAGAGCAAAATTTTGAACATTAAGATCGAGAACTCCCAATCCTCCCTGGTTTTTGGGTCTACAAACTTTCTTCCATGCTACAAGAGCAGTACCTCTAGCTTGAACATCAGAAGTTTTCTTTCTCCACAAGCATTGCCTCATATATTTAATCAACTGCTCCTTGATAGTGACAGGGAGATCAAAACAACTCATGTAATATATGGGAAGGGAAGATAACACAGATTTAACTAACTGCAATTTCCCCCCATAATTCAGAAAGTCAGCTATTCCACACAACCTTCTTTCAATTCTCTGAACAATAGGCAAGAAATGTTCCACAACAGGTTTATTCAAGCTCAGGGGCAAACCAAGATAGGTAAAAGGCAAGGAACCAGTGAGGCAAGAAAGGGTATTAGCAAAATGCCCAAGCCTCTCAGAATCCATATTAATTGGCATCATGCTGGACTTGGAATAATTGACTTTGAGTCCAGTGGAGAGAGCAAAAGTATGTAGGATTGCCTTAAGACACAAGAGTTGCTCAGAATCAGCCTTAAGGATTACTAAAGTGTCATCTGCATACTGAACCACAGGGAAGTCAGGACAGAATACATTCTCAGTGGGCAAAGAAAGAAGACCCAGGTTCATTGCCTTATTGAGGATACTTTGAAGGAGATCAGCAGCCAGAACAAACAATAAACGAGACAAAGGATCTCCTTGCCTGACACCCCTTCTACAGTAAAAAAATTTCCCAGACACACCATTTAAAAGCACAGAGAAAGAAGCAGAAAGACCATCTGAATCCAAGAAATCCATTTAACTCCAAAACCTTTGGCTTTAAGGATATTGATGATTGCAGAATGCTCAATTCTGTCAAAAGCCTTCTCAAAATCCAACTTAAGAATTAAAATTTCCTCCTTTGACTTGTGGCATTGATCAAGAAATTCAAATGCCCAACCTAAACAGTCTTGGATAGATCTTTGCTTGAGGAAACCATATTGATTCTTGTGAACAAGTTTAAGAATGACTTTTTGCAGTCTATTAGCCAGAATCTTGGTGATAATCTTAAGGACACTATTTAGCAAAGAAATAGGCCTAAAATCAGCAGGAGTCAAAGGAGCAGCAATTTTTGGAATGAGGGTGATAAAAGAAGAATTAATGCTTTCCAAAGAGGCATTCCCTTCATAGAACTCCACAAGTAAATGCTTCACATCATCCTTGATAATAGGCCAGCAAAGCTTCATGAATTCATTATTAAAACCATCAGGGCCAGGGGACTTATCATTAGGTAGATTTGTGATGACTTCATCAATCTCCTCATCAGAGAAAGGCTTTTCCAAAGCATCTCTTTCCTCCTGGCTTAAGCAGTCACCAGCCAAGTCATTAAGATTGAAATGCATTTCAGGCTTATCAGAAGAGCCCATTCTATTTTTAAAGGAATTCCAAAGAAGATTTGCTTTTCCATCATGATCATAGACCTCAAGATCAGAATCATCCTTGAGAATGGAAATGTAATTATGTCTAAAACTTATGGTAGCTCTGGAGTGAAAGAATTTGGTGTTCTCATCCCCCAGCTTAACCCATTTAATTTTTCCTCTCTGTTTCCAATAAGTATTCTGGTTTTGTAAAAGAGAAATAATAAGATCTTTCAGGATATCCCTAAGATTCCACTCATGAACAGTAAGAGTTCTCATTTCCTCCATGATATCAAGCAAGTCAATGGTGGCATTAACATTACAGATTTGTGCCTTTAGGCAAGGTAGCTGTTTGGCCCAAAGCTTCAGCCCTCTTCTCACATTTTTGAATTTAGCATTTTTTTTTACCATAGGGATCAACGATGAACTGACCTATCCCGAAGTACCCATCCGTATTTTGGAAGAAGCTTTTCGAACTACCCGAACCCGAAGCATCAAGTTTCTCAAGATTCAGTGGAGCAACCACACAGAAGAGGAAGCTACCTGGGAGCGCGAAGATCACATCAGGACAGAGTTTCCCGATCTCTTCAAATCCTAGGTAATCTTTTTCGTCCTTTTTCAAATCTCGGGACGAGATTTTGTTTAAGGGGGGAAGGTTTGTAACATCCCAAAAATACTAAACTTGGATCATCAAACTCTAATCATCAAAATTAGGGTTAACAAAAACTTTTCTAAAATAAAAGTATGAAAGCATGGATGGTGTATGCATTTCATTTGGAATTCTTTTGAACCACCTTGTTTGTGTGTTCCTTTGCTTGTAAATGGATTCTTAGGTGAAATAAACATCATCTAAACAATTCCCAAACTTTTTACAAAGACAAATAAATCAAAACAAAGCTAAATGAGTGAATGGTCATTTTGACAAATTTAACTCCCATGCCTACTTTGGCTGTCCCAAACTTTCAGAACTTAACAGAAACTTTCTGGATCTTTACACCCCTTGATTGTACTCATAACAAGGTATCAAGGCCCACTTTGTGATCATCCAGAAACTTTCAAATGCATAGTTTAAATGACAGTTCAAAATTGAATCTTAATTATATGAGAAGATCCCACTATTTCAAAAACCACTCAAACAAGCTCAACTTTCAAAACCCAAGCATCTGCAGACTCACCAGCACCAACCTAACACACCCACCAAAAATCTTTTCAAAATTCAAAACTTGAATTCTTGCGGCCATTTCATCAAACACATTGCAGACACAAATCATCAAAATCTTAAACACTATTGTGAGCAGTGATTGAAGCCTAACTTGTTCCCTCTCTAGCTCACAACCATCTCAGTAGATCATCTAGCAAGTTAAACCAAGCACTAGCCTCACTGTAAGCTGGGCAATGACATCAATGGTGAACAATCGAAGCTCACCATGCCACCCCAGTGGAGACAGCAAGCTAGGAGGAGATTTAGTCGTGCCAACCTTGTCTAGGAGGCAGCCCACCGTCCACCGCCACTCCATGTCCAGCGCTCGAATGTTGCCAGCCAATGGACCACCAGCACAAACCGCGCCCAGCTCGCCAGCAACCATGCCGAGCATGCGCCAGAGCGCCACCCTCGACCGAAGCCCACAGACCGCGCGCCGCCCTTGCCGCGTACATACATGATCTCCACCGACCCAGGAGACCGCCAGACATCCCCATTCGCCGCCCCATGCCACACAACCACCGCTCGCCGTCGAAGACGCCGCCTCTGTCGCGCAGAGCGTCGCGTGTTCCATACCAAACCGCACCGCCCCTATGCGCGCATTAAAGCCGTAGAGCATCGCCAGGAGACCACCAAGAGATCACCGTCACCTGCCCATCCCGTTCGGTCTCGTCGTCGAGACTATAAATAGAGGCCTCCCCCGCTCAAACTCTTCACACCATTCTACTCCCCTCTCCTCACTGATCATTCCACCCTGTTCCCAGAGCAAGGCGAGCAGCGCTTCGCCGGAATTTCACCGGAGCCCGTAGCTGCTAGGGAAGAAGGGGGCTAGCGATTGGAGCCGCCCCAGGAGAAGCTGCCGGTACCAGGAAGTTCGCCGTCGTCGACTTCGTCGTTCGCCCGCCTCGCCGACCCTTGCCTGAACCCCGCTGAGCCCCCAACGACCCCCACTGGCCACGCTAGGTTTCTGTCTCGCCGGCGTTGCCCAACGTCGACGATGACCCTTAGCCGTTGGATTAGAACCAGATCGAACGCCCCACATCGCCCCATACCGCTTCGCACCCCCTCGTCTCAATGACGCGTGGAGACAGCCACTTACGCAGCCCGCGGAAGCGCTGTGCTTAGCAGGCCGGCCCGTTAACCTTTCCCGCGTAGCCCAGTTATTTGAATTAAACCATTTCCATTTTATTTCAAACACACTTCTATACCCAGTTTCAAAAATCAACCCAGATCGATTAAGTGCACCAAATTGAATGAAACTAATTTTGTTACAAAGGTCTAGGAATGCTGAATCCAAGCCCGTTGGATTCAAGTCATTTGGATCTGTAGATCACCCTTGGCAAAAATAACAAGGCAGAAGATTTTCTGCATTCGAACATTTTTCAAATTTAAACCATAATAGCTTTTGAGTTGATTCCAACTCTCAAAAATCACATTTAACCATACCTTTCAGAATATATAAAAATATATAGGTTTACTTACAGAAATAATGTTCAAGTAATAAAAGAATGCCCCATAGGCATTTCTAGACACTTTAATTAATTAAAATAAAAGGGTAAAACCTTACTAAATTGTGACACCACTTTAAATCACATTCCCATGAACTAAAATATGTAGTGATGACATGTGTCAACATGATCCCATGTTTGGTTTGGAGAATATTAAATCTTAAGTAGTTTTTCAATGAGTAGAAATTACTTTTCTAAAAATAAAAGGAATTAAACCAAGCTTTAACCTTGTAATGTTAGTGATGATGCTAGATCATCTATAGGACCCTTTTGTGTGATGATTGCAAGTAGTTAAGTATTGTTTGGTGATTGTGTACATCGTATTTATTTATAGACGCTAGTACCGACCAAGGATACGAGTAGGAAGGAGGATACTACGAAGAACAATCCGAGGAGAACTTCAACCACTGCTCTGCACAAGGCAAGCTAACACTTGAAATTTATCAAGCTTATACTGATATTGTGCAAGCCAATACTTGCAAGCTATTAACTTAGCAAGCTTTACTAACAAAGTGGACCAATGCAAGATGACACTTGTAAGATACCCTACTAATGCAAGCTTATACCGATACTTATGCAAGCTAATACATGTTTGTTACCATGACCACTATATGCCTTAAGCATATGTGATCATATCCACTTCATAAACCAATACTAGTTTTACTTACAAGCTTTATACTTTATTTCTTTATCAAAGCTCTTACTTAGAGTTTACTTAAGTGAATTTTAGATACTAGAAAGATATGTGAAGGTTGCATAAAGAGCATAAAATTTGGCCTAAGCTAGATAATCTTGATGTCATCCTAAGGCATGAGATTGAACTTAGTTAAAACTCCACTAGTTTACCACCCCTCATTAGTGCTTACCCCCACTTGTAGATGCTAGTGCTAAGCATAAAACTTGATCAACTTTAGATGGGAATACTTGGTGGAAAATGGTTATGAAAACCTTGGAATGATGGATCATTCTATTGAAATGTTTTGGACATGTGTTTCTGAACACCTGATGATTTTGGTGATGAAAATGATGAGGCATGAGCCTTAGCCCTTTATAAAACTGATGGTTGTCTGGATTCAATACCATTCAAATTTTATCGTACAACCACAATACCCGAAGATTGGGTAGGGCTTGACTGGAAACTTATATACCTTAGTATTAGTTCCCTCACGGCCAAGGTCTGAGCTGAGGCTACCTTGTGAAGATTGTCCACCTATGCAGTACCCAAGATGACAGTTGGTCATGGTTGGGAGGCCAAACTCAGAGGAGAGGTGCTTATACTAGGGCGTGTAATTGAAAGGTTAGGATTGATTATCCTCATACTGAGTATGGTGAATTCGGGATTTGTTCCTGGCGGATGTATCGAATGTTGTGGTGAAAGTGTACAATCTCTGCAGAGTGTCAAACTATTCGAATAGCCGTGTCCGCGGTTATGGACAGTTGGAGTGGCCATACTGTTCCCCCATCAGATGTTTTCAAAAGACTTGTGAAATGAATTGAGACTTTGACTCGACCACAACAGGGTTGTGATATGAAATACAAGTTCCCACTTAGGTGTTATAAAACCTTAACTAGCATTCGTTGTTTCCAAACTTAGTAGAGATAAATCTGGCTTTTGCAAAACAACCCTAGAGCCTAGTGTCCTATTATCAAAAACCCCTTTCACTTGTTAGTATTAGTTTGCGAGTACTTAAAGAGTACTCATGGCTTTGTCCCTGGCTATTCCTGTGGCCAGACTATGAAGAGGAGTACCTGGAGGATGGACCCCAGGAAGGTTATGACAACTAGGATCATCTCTCATCGTCAGCATTGCCTATGACCCCAAAGATGGAGCTTCGCCTACGCTACCGTTATTATTACGTATTCCGCTGCTTGAGTTGTATTAAGAACTGGATCATGAGATCCCTATTTGTGTAAGAACTTATGTACGGTTTGTAATGGATGATGTACTATGGTATCCAATTATGTTATGTATCGCAAAAATGGTAATCCTGGGATTGCGATGTATGGCATAACAGGCATCTGGGATTAAAAATCCGGGTGTTGACAATCCAACCCGGTTTCACCGAAACGGGGAGTTCCCGGCCCCCTAACAATTAAGTTTAAGAATCTTCGGTTTTAGGTGACATCACATGTCTGCGAAGGGGTCACACTTGGGGACCAGGTTTTGGACATTTCAAAACTCCACCACACTTTAATACACATGCTAGGGTCCATTGCAAAGTTTGGAGGTATTCCGATGCCCCGAAGAGCTTCTTCCTACAAAACCCTGATCCGTGGGCCTAGATCGTCTACCCCCTAGATGTTCTTATGAAAGGGAGTAGCCCGGTGGATTTTTCTATTGGTTTTTTCTTGCTTGGGTTATAGGATAATTCCAAACCATGTTTGGGCACAAGTTGTGACATGATCCAACCCGGTTTCACCGAAACGGGGAGTTCTTGGCACCCTAACAGTTAAATTTCAGGATCTTTGTTTTTAGGTAATTGCGCATGTCTACGAAGGGGGTGACACTTGGGTACAAGTTTTTGGACATTTCAGCATTCCACCATAATTTAATACACATGCTAGGTCCATTGAAAGGGTTTGAAGGTATTCCGATGCTCCGACGCGCTTATTCCTATGAAACCCTTATCTGTGGGCCCCAAATCATCTACCCCCTAGATGTTCTTATGAAAGGGGTACCCCGGTAGATTTTTCTCTTGGTTTGTGCTTGGTTGGATTATAGGATAATTACAAACCATGTTTGAGCATAAGTTGTGACAAGATCCAACCTGGTTTCACCGAAATGGGGAGTTCCCGCCCCCTAACAATTAAATTCCAGAACACCTTCGTTTTTAGGTGACATCCCATGTATGAGAAGGGGTCACAATTGGGAACCAGGTTTTGGAAATTTCAACATTCCACCACACTTTAATACACATGATAGGGTCCATTGCAAGGTTTGTAGGTATTACGATGTCCCGAAGAGCTTCTTCCTACAAAACCCTGATCCGTGGGCCTAGATCGTCTACCCTCCTAGATGTTCTTATGAAAGGGGCAGCCCGGTGGATCTTTCTCTTGGTTTGTGCTTGGCTGCATTATAGGATAATTCAAAACCATTTTTGGGCACAAGTTGTGACAAGATACAACCCGGTTTCACCGAAACAGGGAGTTCTCATCCCCCTAATTAACAATTAAGTTTCAGGATCTTCGTTTTTTAGGTGATAGCGCATGTCTACGAAGGGGGTGACACTTGGGTACCAGGTTTTGGACATTTCAGCATTCCACCACCGCACTTTAATATACATGTGAGGGTCCATTGCAAAGGGTTGTAGGTATTCCGATGCTCCGAAGAGCTTCTTCTAACAAAATCCTGATTTGTGGGCCCAGGATCGTCTACCCCCTAGATGTTCTTCTAAAAGGGGTATCCCGATGGATTTTCCTCTTTTTTGTGCTTGGTTGGGTCATAGGATAATTCCAAACCATGTTTGGGAACAAGTTGTGACAAGATCCAACCCGGTTTCACCGAAACGGGGAGTTCTTGGCCAATTAAATTCCAGGATCTTTGTTTTTTCAGTGATAGTTTATGCATATGAAGTGGCTTACACTTGGTTACCATGTTTTGGACATTTCAGAATTCCACCACACTTTAATACACATTCTAGGGTCGATTGCAGGGGTTTGGAGGTATTCCGATGCTCTGAGGTGCTTCTTCCTATGAAACCCAGATCTATGGGCCCAGAATCTTCTACCCCCTAGATGTTATTATGAAAGAGGTAACCCGGTGGATATTTCTATTGGTTTGTTCTTCCTTGTGTTATAGGATAATTGCAAACCATGTTTGGGCACAATTCGTGACAAGATTCAACCCGGTTTCACCAAAACTGGGAGTTCTCGGCCCCCTAATAATTAAATTTCCAAAACACCTTTGTTTTTAGGTGACATCGCATGTATGCAAAGGGGTCACACTTGGGAACCAGGTTTTGGACATTTCAGCATTCCACCACACTTTAATACACATTCTAGGGTCCATTGCAAGGTTTGTAGTTATTCCGATGCCCCGAAGAGCTTCTTCCTACAAAACCCTGATCCGTGGGCCTGGATCGTCTACCCCCCTAGATGTTCTTATGAAAGGGGTAGCCCGGTGGATTTTCCTCTTGGTTTCTTCTTGGTTGGGTCATAGGATAATTCCAAACCATGTTTGGGCACAAGTTGTGACAAGATCCAACCCGGTTTCACCGAAACGGGGAGTTCCCGGCCAATTAAATTCCAAGATCTTTGTTTTTTTGGTGATAGTGCATGCCTACGAAGCGGGTTACACTTGGGTACCATGTTTTGGACATTTCAGCATTCCACCACCCTTTAGTACACATTATAGGGTCCATTGCAAGGGTTTGGAGGTATTCCGATGCTCCGAGGCGCTTCTTCCTATGATACCCTGATCTATGGGCCCAGAATCGTCTACCCCCTAGATGTTCTTATGAAAGGGATAGCCCGGTGGATTTTTCAATTGGTTTGTGTTTGGTTGGGTTATAGGATAATTGCAAACCATGTTTGGGTACAATTTGTGACAAGATCCAATCCGATTTTACTAAAACGGGGAGTTCCCGGCCCCCTAATAATTAAATTCTAGAACACCTTCATTCTTAGGTGACATCGCATGTCTGAGAAGGGGTCACACTTGGGAAACAGATTTTGGACATTTCAACATTCCACCACACTTTAATACACATGCTAGGGTCTATTGCAAGGTTTTGAGGTACTCCGATGTCCCGAAGAGCTTCTTCCTACAAAACCTTGATCCGTGGGCCTCGATTCTCTACCCCCTAGATGTTCTTATGAAAGGGGTAGCCCGGTGGATTTTTCTCTTGATTTGTGCTTGGTTGCGTTATAGTATAATTCCAAACCATGTTTGGGCACAAGTTGTGACAAGATCCAACCCGGTTTCACCGAAACGGGGAGTTCTCGGCCCTAATTAACAATTCAGTTTCATGATCTTCGTTTTTTAGGTGATAGCGCATATTTACGAAGCGGGTGAAACTTGGGTACCAGGTTTTGGACATTTCAGCATTCGACCACCGCACTTTAATACACATGCTAGGGTCCATTGCAAAGTTTTGTAGGTATTCCGATGCTTCGAAGAGCTTCTTCTAACGAAACCCTGATGTGTGGGCCCCGGATCATCTACCCCCTATATGTTCTTCTGACAGGGGTAGCCCGGTGGATTTTCCTCTTTTTTTGTGCTTGGTTGGGTCATAGGATAATTCCAAACCATGCTTGGGCACAATCTATGACAAGATCCAACCCGGTTTCACCGAAACGGGGAGTTCCTGGCCAATTAAATTCCAGGATCTTCGTTCTTTCGTTGATAGTGCATGCCTACAAAGCGTGTTACACATGGTTACCATGTTTTGGACATTTCAGCATTCCACCACACTTTAATACATATTCTAGGGTCCATTGCAGGGGTTTGGAGGTATTCCGATGCTCCGAGGCGCTTCTTCCTATGAAACCCTGATCTATGGGCCCAGAATCTTCTACCCCCTAGATGTTATTATGAAAGGGGTATCCCGGTGGATTTTTCTATTGGTTTGTTCTTCCTTGGGTTAAAGTATAATTGCAAACCATGTTTGGGAACAATTTATGTCAAGATTCAACCCGGTTTCACCAAAACTGGGAGTTCTCGGCCCCCTAATAATTAAATTTCTAGAACACCTTCGTTTTTAGGTGACATCGCATGTCTGCGAAGGAGTCAGACTTGGGAACCAGGTTTTGGACATTTCAGCATTCCACCACACTTTAATACACATGCTAGGGTCCATTGCAAGGTTTGGAGTTATTCCAATGCCCCGAAGAGCTTCTTCCTACAAAACCCTGATCCGTGGGTTTGGATCGTCTCCCCCCTAGATGTTCTTATGAAAGGGGTAGCCTGACGAGGTTCAATCTCGTCAATGCCCATTGTTATGAGCTTGGGTTTTTGAGAAGATGGGGGTGCTGGAGATCTCTGAATGGTTAACTGACAAGCAACACGGGGACACAAAGTTTACACAGGTTCAGGCCCCCGAAGGGAAAACCCTACTCCTGCTTGTCTGCTCTTGATTATGGCGGAACCGAAAGTTACAGGGGTGCGCAGATGCAATCTAGCGTGGAGGTGTGTATGCGGTGGAAAAGGATTGTCCCTCCTCGCCGTCCCTCCTAGCCTTTATTTAGAGTTAGGCAGGTCTCGGGCACAGATCGAGTTGGTTACAAGTTTAGGGTTTGCCCCCTTTGAATATTCTGCCTGTTCTAGTCTTGCTCTCCAAGGATCCAAATATGTCATGGGCTTGGGACACCCAAAAATCTCCACAGGCCACGTATGTTCTTGTGGGCCTTCCTTGGGCTGGACCAGGTATGCTAATGTCGTGTACCCGTAGGGTATAACCATGTCAGTAGCCCTTGAGTGTTCAGTCGAATCGCAGATTCGGCTGAGGACTCTTCAATCTTTCGGGTGCAGATGTTTCTGTTCATTAGAGAAAAGATTGATTTTAGTGTGTAGGGATGGTTGATGTGTGTGCCCGACTCTCCTGATGGATCAGGGTCAGTTAACTGTCTTAGGACAAAACAACACGATCTTCTTTAGACTCGAGTCCCTAGACTCTAATCTAGAACAGATGCTGGCGTAACTCGAATCAGGCCGTTGAGGTCTTACAGGAGTCGAATCCCAGTAGTTTTCGAATGATGTACCCAATGCATCCGTCGGGATTTTCATCGCGCATGTTGGCACGGATTTTTACTAGTAGAGCGCAGTCAGGTGCGTTACCAGGCCATCAGATGGTATCTGTAGGTCTTATCTTTGCGTCGCAGACACAACATCCGAAATTTTATCACGCGGAGGTGTTTCGGGTGGCCAAGGAGGATGCTACTCACTTAGCGTTGGTTGGGGCAAAGTTGCCAAAAAAATTGCATATCGATCCGAAGGATCGCAGTAGAAGAATTCATAGGGTGCGCAACCAACGCTCCCTATGGGAGTAGCCCCCGAGTGTCTGTTCGAGTTGTAGACTCGAGCAGAGACTTTTAATTTAGCCATTGTTAGCTTCAGGTCCGTAGGACACAATTTTTTCAGATGCTTGAATCAATCCTCCCTATCGGAGTAGCCCCCGAGTCCGTAGTGGAGTCGTAGACTCGGCGTAGGACTCGAATATCAATGTTGGTGTAGTACCTTAATCATGCCTCAGGAGCCCCCGAGTAGTTGCTCGAATCATAGATTCGAGTGAGTACTTTTAGCTGTTAGCCGAAGATTTCTAACCGTTGCTAGTGTGGTTTGATGACATCAGTACTGACGATCGGTGACCTCAACTGTCTGCGGCTCCAGAGGTGACATGACCGGATGAATGTGGGTCCCACTTTATGACTTGGAGTTGACTGGTCATGCACGACGTGGCGAGAATTATGGCGTCTCCTTAGTTTCCATGCGTAGTGGACGGCGTGCGAGCGACGGTTCACTGCTGTGTTGGCATGTGGACGGTAGGATCTAATCCTGGTGTTAGGGCTTCTAGATGAACGGTCCTTGTTCATCATCTTCATCCTTATAACTATGGGGAAAACTATAGTTTGTTTTCACCCTTAGGTATTTGCTTTTCACTGCCTCCAGTTCTTAGGTGTTTCCCTTTGCGCGCTGGACGTTCTCCGATCGTTTCCTTCCTCATTCTTGCACGCATACCGCCGTCGTCGACGCGCCGCGATGGGGAAGTCGAAGAAGGCCTCCACCGGAGCAGGCACCAGTGTTGCTGCCGGCGGAAAGAAAGGCACCACCGCCGCTCGTGCCACCGAAGGTGGGTGGCGGCTTTCGGAGACGGGCGAGGGCGATCTGCGCAAGTTGCGTGAAGCGGGTTTAATCCCGCAGGACAAGGACACCGTCAGGGTCCCCGACGATGAGGTAACTCCCCGTCCACCCACAGGGTTTCGGGTGATGTTTGTCGCTTTTGTTCTCCGCGGCCTTTCGCTCCCAGTCCACGATTTTCTTCGTGGATTGTTGTTCTTCTATGGCATTCAGCTCCATCATCTCTCGCCAAATTCTCTTCTCCACATCGCCTGCTTCATTTATTTTTGTGAGTGTTGGCTGGGTATCGAGCCGCACTTTGGCCTCTTCTGGAAGCTCTATTCCGTGAAGAGGCAGTCTGGCTCCGACGGAGTTTATCCGATCGGCGGCTGCATCATTTCTCTTCGATCTACTGTTCTTTTCTTCTCTTTCTCTATGTCTGAGTCTGTCCAATACTGGCGGAGGAAGTGATTTTATATCCGCGACTCCACAGTGGATGGGAAAAACTTCGGCATTGCCCCTTTCGACTCCACCCAGGAGATATTGAAGAAGAGATCCTGGAAGAATCATATCCTGGAGGGCGAGGTGGAGGAGATAGAGGAGCTCTATCATCGGGTGGAGGCCCTCCAGGTGGTTCCGGAGAAGGAGGTGAACGGTGTGGATATCATCCGCACCTTCCTCAAATGTCGGGTGCATCCATTCCAGGCCAGGGCGCATCCGATGTTCCTTTACTCTGGCCGCCATGACCCGACAAGAGTTTCGGCTGAGGAGCGCTCCAGGAGGGACCTCGACAGATTTCTTCGGCCACTGCTGAAGTACAAGTCCGACGAGGACCTTCCGAGGAAATCGCTGACGCCCCCGTTCAGTGCTGCGAGACCAGTGCCGCAGGTGTAGATTTACGACGTGCGCGTCTGTGGGAACTGGGGGCGCTCATTGTGTGATCATGACGGTTCCATCCGAAACGATCTACGATTCATGGTTCCCAAGGAGAAATTCTGTTTTGGCTCCCTCACCATTGGCGGCAGCTAGATCGCATCCAGTTGTTCGTCTCCATCGGCACCGGCACGGTCGATTTCATCCTCACCAAACAGAGATCGGAGACTCAGCATCCTCGCATGCAACTGCGGGCGCACCGTCAAGAACTGTCACCGAGCGAGGCCAGCGTGAATCAAGCGGACTCGAAAATTTTGGGACACGCGTGTATACATGACCGATTCCATATGAACAATGAGCATACCGTCTCGTTTTCTTTCTCATTAATTGCTCTGACATCATTTATGCAGATCTAATTAAAATATTCTCTGGTACATCTGCTGGCAAGCGATCGTAGTAGTGCGAGACGGCCAGATTGGTAGAAATTGGAGGCTGCTCCATACTACTACACCACGTGACCTTGTCAAGGACATGACTCATGGATTTTGTTTTTATTTTTTCTTGTTCAGTCTAGTATCTATCTTTGCATTGATTTATGTACGAATCATTAATTTTATACAAATCTAACCAATACCACGTTTGTTATTACTGAATTACATGTACCGCACCGATGTGCTGGTCCGACAATCACCTTGCGGGCTGCACTTGGACTCGTGATCATGCAGATACTATTTGTAAACGGTCTGATGGAAAGCGCGTACGTTCAACTGGCAGCCATGACGCGCGACTCATAAACGCGTCGACTACATGTCCATCGTCAAGCTCCGTCCGACCACATTGAATTTACACTCGGGGGCTTCGTCGACTCCACCGCTAGACCCTCTGCGGTCTTCGGCTTCAGGGACCCGGGAATCCTTCGACTGCGGTGGTCCGCTATAATTTTTGGCTGCGGCGACCCACTATGGTCTCCAACTACGCTACGGCCCCGCCGCGGTCTTCGACCTGATGTGATCTTTGGCTCCAACGACTCGGGGGCTTCCTCCACTTCGGCGACTTTCCGCGGTCTTCGGATCTGGCGGCCCGGGGTCTTCTTCGACTTTGATGACCCGCCAAAGCTGTCAAACAATCAAAGACAAGCTTGTAAGAACAAAATCAAAGCTAGGGTTTTCAAAGAAACACATGAGCAAGGGGCTCTCAAATAAATGAGGGGGAAATGAAGATCTCTCTTGATGAAGCTATAGATCAAGGCCTCCTCCTTCGATTCTCCAAAGAGCAAGGACTATGGATGGATGAGTGAAGAGATCTTGTGGATATGGTGGCTCAAAATGTGCTGCTATTCTTGAACTGGACGAGCAGGTTCCAAGGTAGAAGAAGGGCTCCTTTTATAGGGCCCCAGAATTTAGAGCCGTTGGAGTCACTTGACCTGCACAGTCCGGCCCGTATGAGCCGAAAAGTCCGGCCTGGCCAGACATTCCGGTGAGCACCAGCTGGACGGCCTGGCCAAGTTTCCGGCCAGTGTCCGGGTGGTGTCAGATGTGCCTCATAGACTATCCACAGTTGGGGAGAAAACCTGGCGAAAAATCACGGCCGGACAGTCCGGTAGTTTTGGGGCGGAATCTCCGGGTGGACCGGACAGTCTGGCACATGTCAGCCGGACAGTCCGGCCAGATACTGATTTTTCCTTTGTTTTGTTCCTGTCAAGCCCTTTTTCCATATGTGTACATTGCCCATAATAAATCTAACATCTTCTGAAATATTCAGCAAAGCATTAAACCAATCCAAGTGTTGTCAACAAACATCAAAATAATATGAAAGACATAAATGCCCTTTCAATCTTCCCCTTTTTGGTGTTTGATGACAACCCAAGTATTTGCATATGGGATAGATAAAAAGTTCACTATAGATGATTTTACACAAGCATAGTAAGGCTGCCCCTAGATGTGTGACCAATTTTTGGCTTTGCATTTGAATACAACATCACACATCCTAGGATCACATCCTTACAAGATTGGTAAAGCAAGTTATGACAAGATATGATAAAGACTAGATAGATAAGCTAGATAAAACATAGTCGTAAACATAACCAGGTACACAAGTCATAACACACATAGCACATAGTTCTCAAACCAATCTGAAACAAATAAGATAAAGACACACGGATCTTCAAAGAGGTAAATCGAGATAAAGTGAATCTCGTGTACCCATGCAAATCCCGATGGAAACCTAATATGGGGCTACTCGCCAAAAAGTAAAAAGAGCACTACTAAAACGCCCCAAGACACTAGCCACTAAAGTCCTCATCGGCATCCTCATCCTCATCATCCTCCTCGTCCTCGTCACCATCCTCATCATCATCGTCATCCTGAGTCGAGCGCTAGCCGTGAGGGCGATAAGAAGAGGACACATCCTCAAACATGGACTAGTCCACACGTCCCTGACTCCAGTATCCATAAGAGAGAGTGCCATCTGATGTCTGCTGCTGAGAAGGATCAACATCCATGGGCTGGTTGATCCGCATGAGCTCCTTCATGACATTCCTATTAGCCTTGTGTGCCTCATACTGTCCATGGTGAATGTCAATGTTCTGGCATAGGAGGAGCTTCTTCCACCATGAGGCCTTCTTCACCTTCTTGTGCGCTTCCTCCTTAGAGGTGTTCAAGCGATATGCATTGCTACGATGCTTCATCCTAGGGCCACGAGACGGTGGTGCATGTACCTCCTCAGAACCGTCATTGTTAGAGTCATCAGCCTCTATCTCATCATCCTGAAAAATGTCCTGAGCCGGAGGGTAGCCACGAGGATCCTTGGTGGTAGGGGATGCATTCCTCTGTGGCTTAACAGTAGTGTGGGGAACAAGATCCTAATAGAGAAAGGGAGTGACTGGAGTGTGGGCAACAATGAGCTTCATCACATAGGAAGCATATAGAGGGCACTTCTTGTCAGTGGTGCTTTTGTATAAATCCTGATAGATGAAGTCCATAACGACAATAGCACCACCTGGATGAGCTGGACCATGAATGTACATAGTGTGAGCATGAGCCATCAGGTTGATCTCAGCGCCTCTCATCACATCGTTGTTGCCAGCCTTGGGAGTGAGAGTGTGGCGGAACATGCGAAGCAAAATGTTGTAAATGAGCTTGATACTGGTGGTTTGCACAACCACACCATTCTGAGCATAAATTGGAGCCAGCTGATTCTTATCATATGACTATCCATGTACATCCATCCGGACACCATTGGGACCATTGGGATTGAAAGGCAATCCAAGAATGTGAGCAAACTGAACCATGCTGGAGCGAACCCTTGTAGTACCAGACATCCACTCAAGAGGAATGTCAGTAGTATCCCCAAAGACCACAGTGGCATAGAACTGCTGGACCAACTCAACATTGTAGTCTTCTTTTGCCAGGAATATGGGATGCAGCCCCATCTTCTCAGTCACCCAAAGAGCATCCTCAAAGTACTTGTGAGAATGAAGCTTCTCAAGATCCAACCACTGCATGGGACAAGTAGGAGTCTGGAAAGTACCGTGGAGCTCAGAAAATAGCAGGGCTTGCTCAGACTTCCAAAAGCGCTCATCAGTCGAGGTGCGAGGTAGGGAGTAGAATTGTTGGAGTCTCATCTCCACAAACTCCTTGGTACCCAAATCAGCTAGAGTAGTCAATGATTCAAACTTTATCCGCTTGGCTTCATCTCTTTTTAGTTTCCTCATCTTCTCATGCTTGGCAGCGGCACGGTCTCGAGCAGCCTGCCTGACCACAGATGGATCAACGTGAATGTCGCGCTCTTCATCATACCGGAACTTGCGACCGAGCACCTTCTTAGCAGCCCGAGGATGGCGAGGACGAGAACCACCTGTGAAATCAGAATAGAGGGATAGCATATGGGATGATCACATTTGTCCTGGAATTTTAATCAAAAATAGTAGTCAAAGAAATCTGGAGCTGTACTGATTGAAAACCCCGGACAGTCCGAAGAATCTGTCGCGGACAATCCGCCCGAACCGGACAGTCCAGCGTGTATCGGCCGGACATTCCGGCAGGACTGGAGTGTTCGGCCCGTACACGTCGGACATTCCGGCTGGATCCTGGGTGATTTTTCGGGCTGCACGGGTGGGTTCAATCAGGACGGATCGGGATTGCTAAAACCACTACCGGGATGAATATTGCACGCAGGAGTTATGTATCCATGGACCTAGGTAAGACATTGCCCAAGAAAACTCATCTAGGCCAACCCTAGAGATGAAGAGGAAAGGGAGCATCATACCAGCATCCATGGGGACCTTCACCGGTGGGGAACGGATCCCAGCGGCAAAGGGAGTCAAATGGCCGGTGGAAATGGCAAGATCCGGGGTGGAGGAGCCCTCCCGGTGAAGCTCCTGGTCGGGGGCTATGGTCTGAATAGAGGAGAGAGTTGGGGAGAATAAGGAGGACTGAACCATCCACTTCTCCTCGACCTCTAATATCAGAATGAAACCGCAGGGGGCGGATAGTCCGGGCCATATGCGCCGGATAGTCCCGCCCGGCCAGAATGTCCAGTCTGTATCAAGCGGAGAGTCCGGCTAAGCCGGATACTCCGGTTGGTACAGGATGGACACTCCGGCCCCATTCGACCAGAAACCCCAGATTCAAGTGTTTGGACAAATGTGTGGCAAGAGGAGCATGTTTGTAGATAAGAGTAGGCCTGGGATTCAGAGGATGTATTGTGAAAAACCAATGAGTCGAAAAAGATCTAAAAAGATGGCAATGATGCATTCCAATCAAAACCATCCAAAAACAAACTATTCATTAAGAATAGGGCGGTGGCCAAGGCCACCATATAAGATTTTGTCACATGACACCGCGAAGAATTATCCTTGGGTTCATAGTCACTACTCATCAATAAAGCTCACATATCACAAAATGATATTATGAGAATTGAGTTTCATTAATGTTGGAATTATGGGGGGAGGGATAGTCCAATGTATTAGGACGGCACTCCCCCTATCTCCATTCCTACACCTAAACCGAATAAGGGTCAAGACATAGGTGAGTGTGCAAGATGATCAAGTCAAGCTCCTTGAATCTATGATATTTAGTTCATTCCTCAAATTGCAAAACCTTGCTTCATCAAGTGGCTTCGTGAATATGTCGGCAAGTTGGTCTTTGGTTGACACATGTGATAGCTCAATATCACCTCGAGCAACATGATCCCTAATGAAGTGATGATGAATCTCAATATGCTTTGTCCTTGTGTGATCCACAGGGTTGTAGGCAGTCTTGATAGCACTTTCATTGTCACATAGAAGAGGCACTTTGTCACAATGGACACCGTATTCCTTTAAAGTTTGCCTCATCCATAGCAATTGGGTGCAAGCACTAGCGGCTTCCACATACTCGGCTTCGGCGGTGGAGAGAGATATACAATTTTGCTTCTTAGAAGACCAACATACCAAGGACCTACCAAGGAATTGGAAAGCCTTGGATGTTGATTTTCTATCATCCTTATCACCAGCCCAATCCGAATCCGTGTATCCACAAAGAGAAAATGTTGACCCTCGAGGATACCAAAGACCATAATGTGGGGTATGAACCAAATATAAAAAGATTCTCTTGACCGCCATCAAGTGGATTTCTTTAGGAGCCGCTTGATATGCTGCACACACACCTGCACTCAACACAATATCGGGTCTAGATGCACCAAGGTAAAGCAAAGAACCGATCATGGATTGGTATACCTTTTGATCCACATCTTTACCATTTGGATTTAGTTCGAGATGAGTCTTTATTGCCATGGGAATATGAGCTCCATTTAGATCTTGCATATTTAATATCTTGAGTATACTTGGCTTGGTTGAAGAATGTCCCTCCTCTAACTTGCTTGATCTCAAAACCAAGGAATACCCTTAACTCCCCCATCATAGACATCCAGAACCTACTAGTCATAAGCTTTGGGAATTCATCATTAAAAGCTTTGTTAGATGAGCCAAAGATAATATCATCAACATATATTTGGCATACCAAAAGCTCCCCATTGACCTTCTTAGTAAAAAGAGTGGGATCGATTTTCCCAACCTCAAACCCACGGTTAAACAACAACTCTCTAAGGTGCTCATACCACATGCGTGGGGCTTGTTTGAGCCCATAGAGCTCCTTATCAAGTTTGTAGACATGGTTTGGGAAGTTGGGATCCTCAAATCCCGGGGGTTGCTTTACATACACCAACTCATTTAATGGACCGTTAAGAAATGCACTTTCTACATCCATTTGTTGCAACTTAAATATATGATGTGTCGCATAAGCAAGAAGGATATGGATGTACTCAAGGGGAGCCACGGGTGCGTATGTCTCTCCATAATCAATTCCTTCAATTTGAGACAACCCTTGTGCAACCAATCTTGCCTTGTTCCTTACTATAATTCCATGCTCATCTTGCTTGTTCTTGAATATCCACTTGGTGCCTATAACATTGCGGCAATCCTTTGGCTTCTCAACTAACTTCCATACTTTGTTTCTCTCAAAGTTGTTGAGCTCTTTGTGCATTGCTTCCAACCAATCCGAATCTTCAAGAGCTTCCCACACTTACTTTGGTTCAATCATGGAGATGTGTGCTTGGTGTTCACCAAACCTATTCAATTGTGCTCTTGTGTAAATTCCTCTCCTTAGATCACAAACCACATTCTATAGAAAGTGGTCTCTTAATTCCAACATACTATCCATTCTAGCTTCGCGACGAGTGTGAATCTCCTTGTTGTTTCTTGGAGGAACCTCTTCATCATTTTAGTCCTCGTCTTGACCATCAACTTGACCTTGATCATCACCGGAATCATTCTCTTCATTAAGAGGCAAAGATTGACCTTGGTCTTGATCAGGCACACTTCTAGAATTGAGTTGAGCTTGTCTCAAGGAAGTTTGTATGGATCTTCCTTTTGTAATTGACTTGGCAGCACTTGACATTCTGGAGAATGAATCAGGCTCCTCCCCACTAGATATGTCACCATGATCAACATGTTGCAGGTCCATAGTTTGTCTTTGGCTTAGGTCGTTGTCCTCCTCGATAGATGGAGCATGTTGTTGTTGTTGTGAAGATGAGGCCTCCACTTGAGTAGAGCATAGTTCTTCTCGATCCGCCATAACGGGTTCCTCAACGGGGTGGATGTATCCCACACCCATTCTTCCTATGGCATCCCGAGGCATTTCATCATCTGCATCACAAGCATCAGCACGCCCCCCTTGGGGACCATCATATTCTTTGAAAGTCACACTACAAGATTCTATGACGGCTCCGGAGAGCTTATCATAGATTCTATAAGTGTGAGATTCAATACCATAGCCAACAAAAATACCCTCTAATGCTAGCTCCCCCTTCAACCTAGAATTTTCTTCAAGAATAGTTGTACTACTATGTGGAATGAAATTACTAGGTGAAGGGATATTAGTCAATTGAGTTTGAAGCTTTTCATGGGACTTTGTGAGTGACAAGAGTTCACTTTCCAATGCCTTGTGAGCCTTGTTAAGCAAACTAAAGTCCTCGGCAAGTTTTTCATGAACCAGACCAAACTCAATCTTGTCCTTTTTAGCCCTTTTATATTTAGCAATAGCAAGGTCATGTTCCTTAATGAGTCTATTCACAATTAATCATTTGCCCCATCAAGCCCTTCAAGTTTTAGTTCAAGGGACAACCTAGTCTCTTGTTCCTCTTCTAGACCATTATTTAGGGCTTCTACCTCAATCATGTGTTCTCTTCCTAGTTTACATCTTTCATCAAGAAGCTCTTGGGTGTGAGAAAGTTGATCTAAGAGGTCCACAAAATGTCTTTTGTGTTCCCCTTGCAAGTTATTCATGAACTCATCAAAAGCAATTATTTCCTTTTTAACCTCAAGAAACATTTCATCGTCATTTTCATCATTACTCAAGAGGGTGGGGTGAGATGATGAAGATACCTCTGTTCCTATTGCCATAAGGCAAGTGACATTCTTGTTGGAGAGATTCTCATTTGGGGAGTCGAAGAGGGAGAATGTGGGAGTAGAAGTAGTGGCAAGAGCAGCCACACCACTTGATGTTTCCTCTTCATTATCTTCATCATCGTAGGAGTATTCTTCATGAGTGATCAACACAATTTCATCCGACTTCTTGTTTATGGGATTCTTCTTGATGAAGGATTTCTTGTAAGGAGCTTTGGAAGTTTTATTCAACACAATTTTACCCCCATGATCTTCTCTCTTCTCATAGGGACAACCCGCCACAAAGTGATAGCGGTCACCACAATTGAAGCAAGTTCTCAATTTAGTGACATTTTCTCTTCTTCCATTTGAGTTGCTTCTTCGTTGCATTTCCGTCTTGGCCTTGGCGGGGTTCTTCCAAAATTTCTTTGCATAGAAGGCCATATATTCACCATGAGAAATCTTGACATCATCGGGGTGGCTCATGGAGAGGCCTTCATCACTATCATCTTAATCCCCATGTTCCACAACTTTGGCCTTCAATGCAAGGTTGACAACATTGCTCATTCCAGGGCTCGAGCACGGGCATCTTTGGCATTCTTCGCGGCAACCTTGAAAGAGGCCATATCTTGCATAACTTCATTGGAGGTCATGAGGTGGTAGTTGTGTCTTCCTTGTAGGATCTTCAAGTCGGTGGGCTCAAAGGGCATGAGTGCACTCACATATTTCCTTTTTATCCACGCATCATCCACATGTGAGGCACCCATATTTCTAAAAGCGGTGGCGGTAGACTTGAGCCTACGGTACATGTCTTCATGATCTTCACCTTCCTTCATATAGAAGCCTTTGGCTTCATTGCTTTGTGCATCATACTGGTTCCTTCTCATGCTCTCATTCCCAACATACAACATTGTGAGAGCATCCCAAGCTTCCTTGGCGGTGTTGAGGTGCTCAATGTGTGGGTAATCCTTTGTACCCCATACTTGTTGAATCATGTGCAAGGCGGTGGCATTGAGTTGACTATTGACAACTTCTCTTCTTGTCAAGTTGTTTGGATCCCCAATATAGAGTCCTTGTTGAATGATGTTCCATAATTCAATACAAGATCTGCGCACATGAGATTTTATTAGAGATTGCCATTGAGCAAAAGTAGATGCCTATAGCTTTGGTGGGTCTCCTCTATTGTTTATATGAAGGTGAGGTATTAGAGGGTCGGGAGTGTACCATCCATGAGAGTCATGGTGCTCTCCCTTCCCACCATCCCTTTTTGTGGAGGAATTAGTGTTGTCTTGATTACCCCCCACCACCATACCCTCGGGTGATACCGGGGAATTCCCCTTAGGTAATGGTGGAAGTTCCTCTTGGGGAGAAGGGGATGATGATCCACCTTTATATTTAACAAGTTGCTCAAGTTGTAGGGTTTGCAGCATAGAAAACAAAAAAAAATCCTATGATGGGAACAACTATGTACCAAGATCTATCTACTAGATACAAGCAACGGGTGGATACATCCATCGAATACATACCCTCGAAAACCATATAGTGTTAACGAGGTTGTACTCGTGGATGATGTAGTCGAACGCTTGCTGATCTCAAGATCATGATGAAGTCCATCTCGTCCAGCCGGTACAGCACGATCACGTCTAGCACCGCAAAGCAGTGGTGCATCCGTGATCGCACACACGTCCGGGTACCCCGACAACCTCCGTGCCCTCGCTCCAGCGAAGCAGCGGAAGCAACAAATCCTTCCAGAAAAAGCCACCGGGAACATGTATCTCGCTGATCCGAGACCATGGGGAAATTCTAAAGGGGGGAGAGAGATCCTTCGCAAGGAGGTGTGAGTGACAAGTGAGAGGAGGGGGTACTTTTATAGGCGAGGGGGCAGCCCAAGGGGGCATGGCCGCTGGCCATGGAGGGTGAACCCACCTCTCCCTCATTCATGTGGTGGATGCTCCACTCACATAAAAACACCTCCACTCACAATTCCTCTCACATGCATTAATTTTCCACCAAAATTAATGCAAGATCTCATTTAATAAAACTCTTTTATTTATTTTATTCAGAATTTTGTTAATTACTTTAATTAACAAACATTCACATAAAACCCCTTGCTAGTATTCAATTTCACATGCAGAACCAGTTTCAGCAATTTCAACCGAAACAGTTCTGGTGTCTAGTGAAATAAATTCCTGCGCTTTCCTTTTTCTTTCTCTGGCATATTATTTGCTCCAAATGGTGTCGGTATCCCTTAAGTGTGTCACCCTACGATTCATGAATAATGTAGACATGATCTAGACCCCTCTCCGATCAATAATCAGCAGCGGGACCTGGAGATCCGTACTAACTCCCACATATTCAACGATGACTTCTGTGATCGTGTGAACCTTATACGCATGTAACTCAATCCCTTTGTCTCGCAATATATGACATGCCCTAGATACGATCATCGGTATCCCCATACCTAGTTTGATCTCGTTACCGACATGTACTCTTTTCTTGTTCCCGTGATATAACACTTGCTTGCAAGCTAACCAATGTGATATCACTAAGAGGGACCAGAGTATATCTCTCCATCATCCGGATGGACAAATTCCACTCTTGATCCATGAGCCTCAACATAACACCTTCATAGCACTGAACCCATGTTTATAATCACCCTATTATGGTGTGACATTTGATGTTATCAAGATACTCTTCCTGTGTTAGTGATTGACATGATCTCATGGTCTAAGGACTAAGATTACTTCGTATGATGTTATAGCAATATAAACACAATGACCTTGATCGTAATGCTATACTTAGGATGAATGTTCATCACATCATTCCAACAATGTTGTGACCTCGTTATTAACAACATCCAATGTCCATGATCAGGAAACCTTTGATCATCTTGTTAATCAACGAGCTAGTTTATAAGAGAGGCATAACTAGGAACTTCCTTTTTGTTTATTAAACACACATGTATTAACGTTTCCGTATTAATACAATTATAGCATGCAAAATAAACATTTATCATAAATAAGGAATACGATAATAACCACTTTATTATTGCCTCTCGGGCATATTCCCTTCACAAGTAACTTGTTCAATTATTTGATCTCGTTGGCCATGGTGGAGCTCAATCTTGTTTCCAAGTTATTGAGATCATCCGTGGTCAACGAGGTAGGCGCACCACCACCTTCTCCATCGTTGCTACACATATACTCTTAGGCGGTAAAGCCCGAATAAAGAGCGGAGGCTCTGATACCAATTGAAAGGATCGTATGGGCACCTAGAGGGGGGGTGAATAGGTGCTACTTCAAATTTTCTTCCTTTTTCAAATTAGGGTTTGACAAGAAATGTAAATTCTCTAGATTATGTAACTAAGGTGAATTTACCTATATGTCAAACAAGTACTAACTAGCACAACACTAAGCAAGAACAAGTAAGTAAAGTGTGGTAAAGGATAGAAGTAACCAAAGTGGTGGACGGGGGAGACACAAGGATTTGTTTCCTTTAGTTCCTTCCTTTTGAGGGGAAGTACGTCTATGTTTGGAGAGGGGTGGTTTCAAACCACCAACGCCACGAGAGGCCTCCCTTGTTCTCCGATAAACCTCATCCCAAGGGGTTCGATTCACCTCTTCCACTATATCCGCAACCTTCGAGGTGGAAGCCGACACCTTTACAACAAGTTCGGGGCACACATCCACAACCTAATTGGATGCTCCCAAATACAAGAAAGTTGTCAAACAATCAAAGACAAGCTTGTAAGAACCAAATCAAAGTTAGGGTTTCCAAATAAACACATGAGCAAGGGGCCCTCAAATGAATGAGGGGAAAATTAAGATCTCTCTTGGTGAAGCTATGGATCAAGGCCTCCTCCTTAGATTCTCCAAAGATCAAGGACTTTGGATGGATGAGTGAAGAGATCTTGTGGATTTGGTGGCTCAAAATGTGTTGCTGTTCTTGAATTGGACGAGCAGGTTCCAAGGTAGAAGAAGGGGTCCTTTTATAGGGCCCCAGAATTTAGAGCCGTTGGAGTCACTTGACCCGAACAGTCTGGCCCGTATGAGCCGGAAAGTCCGGCCTGGACGGACATTCCGGTGAGCACCAGCCAGACACTCTGGCCTGGCCAAGTTTCTGGCCAGTGTCCGGACAGTGTCCGGGTGGTGTCCGATGTGCCTCACACACTGTCCATAGTTGGGGAGAAAACCTGGCGAAAAATCACGGACGGACAGTCCGGCAGTTTTGGGGCGGAATCTTTGGGTGGGCCGGACAGTCCGGCGCACGCCAGCCGGACAGTCTGGCCAGATACTGATTTTTCCTTTGTTTTTGTTCCTGTCAAGCCCTTTTTCCATGTGTATACATTTCCCATAATAAATCTGATATCTCCTGAAATATTCAGCAAAGCATTAAACCAATCCAAGTGTTGTCAACCAACATCAAAATAATATGAAAGGCATAAATGCCCTTTCAACATAGATCTCATCTACATTCTGAACATGGATTCTGGCCATTGTTCTAACTCGGTCAAACTCTTTTGATCTTCGATCACCGCTTCTGGATTTACGTGTCACAGCCTACCTCAATGGAGGAAACCGACCGGTAGGGGTATGTCGTTCCACGACCTCAGCAGTATGATCATGGAAATCACATCTTCCATTCCCTGAGTATAGTTGATCCAAACAAAATTGTATAAAACCGATCTATCTCATAGATCTACCTCCAAAGCAGCCCTTAGATCCAATCTACAGCCAACCGCATATCACATATGCGAGATCTCGAGCCAAAAACCAGAAGCTATCACTCTGATACCACTGTTGGGCCACGTAGAGATAAAACAAAACTTTTACCCCACGCAGTGATCCCAAGATCTAGCTGAGGTAGAAGGCCACGAGGATTAGCACTAGACACGCAGTTGCGGATTATTAATGTAGTAGGTCTATTGATGCAGTGAAGTCCTCACAATCCGATCTGATCCTTATCGTCGTGGTGCTGATCGTACAGCACCATTGCTGGTATCCACACGTACAAGGAGGAGCGCCGGTGTGAACTGCTAGGTTTGTTACGGCGGTAGGACTGCTATGGAGCTAGGGTTTCCAACGCATGGAATGACCTAACTGTTAACCCTCCTGGGTTTCTGTGCCCCACTATATATAGGGAGTGAAAGTGGGCTTCACTCACTTGTGGCCCATTCACTAAAGCCCACATTATTCACCGTGAGTCCAACTCACTGACTCAGTCCAAAATCTGGCTCGGGTCTAACCCAACCAGATTTCCGGTTCAGATCTACTCCGAACTTGTAGGGGTTCGTACATTGGAAAACAAAAAAAATTCTACCGCATGCAAACAAACAAGCCAAGATCTATCTACTAGATTGTAGCAATGAGTCGATAGAGGAACTCACCCTTGAAGATTCCAAAGCGGTTAACGAGAGCAGATTCTCGTGGGTGATGTAGTCGTACTCTTGCCGATCTCAAGATCGCGTAGACGATCCTTCTGGCGCTGCGTTCCGGCAGCGCTTCCGCAGTCGATCACACGTTTGGTACTTGATGAAGACCTTCCTCTCCCGTGTTCCAGCAGGCAGCAGAGGTTGTAGCACTCTCCTCGTGATTCCGGCAGCACGACGGCATGGTGTCGGAAGTAGAGGGGAGATCTCGCAGGGCTTCGCCTTAAGCCGGAGCAAGTATGGTGGAGTACTAGAGAGGCCTTGGTGATCTAGGGTTCAGAGGGAACCAAGGGGAGGGCTTGGCCGGCGGCTTGGGTTTGGGGAAACCCCAACTCGCCGAGTTGGAGGAGCCCTAGGTGGCGGCAGCACAAGGAGGTGGTGGCGCCGGCGACTTGGGGCTAGGGTTTTGGGTGTGATGGTAGGGGGCAGCCCTACCCCTCCATATATAGGTGGAGGGTGGCCGGTTGGGAGGAGGGAGTCCTCCTCCAACTCCTCCTACTTGGCCGGCGGGTGGAGGGAGGGGACTTCCTCCCCAAGTAGGTTTCCTACTCTCCCTCCACCAAGCAAACTTAAGATCTGACTTTTTCAAATTGGCGTTTGACTTTCAAACTTTGATTTGATTTCTCTCTTTATTTTTCCCAGCCAAGTGACATAGTACATGATGCAACCATTACATATTGTCATGACACATTCATGTACCCTTCCCCTCCGGAGTGCCGGACCTTCCGGACCCTTCTAGATCATTCCTGGTGAAAACACCAAAATCATTCCCGAACTCTGAAACAGGACTTTCCTTATATGAATCTTATTCTCCGGACCATTCCGGATCTCCTCGTGATATCCCGGATCCCATCCGAGACTCCGAACAACATTCGGTCTCTTACTCATCATTCCATAACTACTCAACAACATCGAATCCTTAAGCGTGTCTCCCTACGGTTCGTGAATTACGCGGACATGACCGAGACACTTCTCCGATCAATAACCAATAGAGGAATCTGGAAATTAATATGGCTCCCACATATTTCTATGATTACTTTGAGATAGAATGAACCACTCACATACGATACCAATTTGCCTTTGTCTCACGATAATTTACTTATCCGAGGTTTGATCATCGGTATCTCTACATATCTAGTTCAACCTCGTTGCCGATAAGTACTCTTTTCTCGTTCATGTGGTATGTGATCCCTTGTGAGCCAGTCACATGCTTGCAAGCTAATTGGATGACATTCCACCGAGAGGGCCCAGAGTATATCTATCCGTCATATGGATGGAAAAATCCCACTCTTGATCCATGTGTCTCAACCCATACTTTCCGAACACTCAATGCCATCTTTATAGCCACCCAGTTACGGTGTGGTGTTTGATGTCATCAAAGCATCCTTCCGGTGATGGTGATTAACATGATCTCATGGTCGAAGGAATCAGTTTACTATGTATCAGAAAGCTTATAGAAATTGAACTATTAAAATGACTTGATCTTTATGCTACGCTTATCTATAGGAGTATGTCCATCATACCATTCTCCTAATGATATGATCTTGTTGTCAACAACATCGCAATGTTCATGATCAAGAAACCATGATCATCTATTAACCAACAAGCTAGTATTATAAAGAGGCTTTACTAGGGACTCTAATTTAGTTTACAAATCACACAAGTATTAATGTTTCCGGTTATACTGTTATAGCATGAATGTAAACATTTATCATAAACACAAAGATATAATAATAACTACATTTATTATTGCCTCTAGGGCATATCTCCAACAGTCTCCCACTTGCACTAGAGTCAACTAATCTAGATTACATGGTAATATACCGAACACCCATGGTAGTTTGGTGTTGGTCATGTTTTGCCCTCGGGAGAGGTTTAGTCAACGGATCCGCCACATTCAGATCTGTGTGTACTTTGCAAATCTTTATGTCACCATCTTGGACATGTTCTCGAATAGCATGAAAACGTAGCTTGATGTGCTTCAGCTTCTTGTGTGACCTTGGTTCTTGCGCATTGTCTATGGCGCCCATGTTATCACAATAGATAGACATTGGGTCCAACGCACTTGGAACCACACCGAGCTCTGTAATGAACTCCGTCATCCATATCGCTTCTTGTGAAGCCTCCGAAGCAGCTATGTATTCCGATTCAGTTGAAGATCTCGCCACAACGCTTTGCTTTAAACTCCTCCAGTGAACTGGTGCACCATTCAAAGTAAATACGTATCCAGATTGAGATTTAGAATCATCCGGATCGGTGTTCCAACTAGCATTGGTGTAACCATTAACAACGAGTTGTTCATCACCTCCATAAGAAAGAACCATATCCTTAGTTCATCTCAAGTACTTAAGGATGTTTTTGACCGTTGTCCAATGATCCACTCCTGGATCACTTTGATATCTGCTAGTCAAACTAACAACATATGCAATGTCGGGTCTAGTACATAGCATGGCATACATTAGAGATCCTATGGCTGAGGCATAGGGAGTCTTACTCATCCTTTCTCTATCTTCTGCCGTTGCTGGACTTTGAGTTTTACTCAAGTTCGTATTGGGCAACATGGGCAAGAACCCTTTCTTGCTATCTTCCATTCCAAACCTCTTTAGAACTTTGTCCAAATATGTACTTTGTGACAATGATATTAGGCGCCTCGATCTATCTCTATAAATCTGTATGCCTAATATGTAAGCTGCTTCGCCAAGATCTTTCATTGAAAAACTATTATTCAAATAATCCTTGACACTATTAAGAAGGTCTACATCATTCCCAATCTACAATATGTCATCTACATATAGTATTAAGAATGCTACAGAGCTCCCACTCACTTTCTTGTAAATACAAGCTTCTCCATAAGTTTGTATAAAACCAAAGCTTTTGATTACCTTATCAAAACCTTGATTCCAACTTCGGGATTCTTGCTTCAATCCATATATGGACCGTTGAAGTTTGCATACCTTGTTAGCATCTTTAGGATCGACAAAACCTTTGGGTTGCATCATATACAACTCTTCATCAATGTCTCCATTGAGGAACGCCGTTTTGACATCCATCTGCCATATCTCATAATCGTAATATGCAGCGATTGCTAACATAATCCTCACAGACTTTAGCTTTGCTACTGGTGATAAAGTCTCATCGTAGTCAACTCCTTGAATTTGTCTAAACCCTTTTGCGACAAGTCGAGCTTTATAGACAGTAACATTACCATCAGCATTTGTTTTCTTCTTGAAAATCCATTTGTTCTCGACAGCCTTCCGGCCATCCGGTAAGTCCACCAAAGTCCATACTTGGTTTCCGTACATGGATCCAATCTCGGATTTCATGGCTTATTGCCATTTATTGGAATTTGGGCTCATCATTGCTTCCGCATATGTCGCAGGGTCATCGGTGTTTTCTACCAACATGACACTCATAACGGGATCATACCAATCAGGAGTGGTACGAGTTCTCGTTGACCTGCGAGGTTCCGTAGTAACTTCAACCGAAGTTTCATGATCATCATCATTAGCTTCCTCTCTTATTGATGTAGGCACCACAGGAACTACTTCCGGTGCTGTGCTACTCGCAAGTTCGAGAGAAGGTACAACAACCTCGTCGAGTTCTACTTTCCTTCCAGTCACCTCTTTCAAGAGAAATTCCTTCTCTAGAAAGGATCCATTCTTAGCAACGAAGATTTTTCCCTCGGATCTATGATAGAAGGTATACCCAATAGTATCCTTCGGGTATCCTATGAAGACGCATTTTTCCGCTTTGGGTTCAAGCTTGTCCGGCTGTAACTTCTTTACATAGGCTTCGCAACCACAAACTTTAAGGAACGACAATTTAGGTTTCTTCACAAACCATAATTCATACGGTGTCGTTTCAATGGATTTAGATGGTGCCCTATTTAAAGTGAATGCGGCTGTTTCTAATGCATAACCCCAAAACGATAGTGGTAAATCGGTAAGTGACATCATAGAACGAACCATATCTAAGAGAGTTCGATTACGACGTTCGGACACACCATAATGTTGTGGTGTTCCCGGCGGTGTCAATCGTGAAAGTATTCCACATTTCTTCAAATGCTCGCCAAACTCGTAACTTAGATATTCACCTCCACGATCAGATCATAGAAATTTAATTTTCTTGTTACGTTGATTCTCTACCTCACTTTGAAATTCCTTAAACTTCTCGAAAGTTTCGGACTTATGTTTCATGAAATAGTTATACCCCTATCTACTCAAATCATTCGTGAAGGTAAGAACATAACGATAACCACCGCGCGATGCTACACTCATTGGACCACACACATCGGTATTTATGATTTCCAATAAGTCCGTAGCTCGCTCCATCATGCCAGAAAATGGAGTCTTAGTCATTTTACCCATCAGACATGCTTCACATCTTTCAAGTGATTCAAGAAGTCCATCAGAATGGAGTTTCTTCATACGCTTCACTCCAATGTGACCAAGACGACAGTGCCACATATAGGTCGAGTTATCGCTCAATTTCGAATGTTTAGCCTCAATGTTATTTATGTGTGTATTACTACAATCGAGATTCAATAAGAATAGACCATCTATTAAATGTGCATGTGCATAAAACATATTACTCATATAAATCGAACAACCATTATTCTTGGACTTAAACAAGTAACCGTCTCGCAATAAACATGATCCAGATATAATGTTCATGCTCAACGCAGGCACCAAATAACAATTATTTAAGTATAAAACTAATCTCGATGGTAGATGAATAGGTAGCGTGCCGACCGCGATCACATCAACCTTTGATCCATTTCCAACGCGCATCGTCACCTCATTCTTCGCTAGCTTCCGTTTATTCTGCAGTACCTGTTTCGAGTTACAAATATGAGCAACTGAACCAGTATCAAATACCCAGGCACTACTACGAGTACTAGTGAGATACACATCAATAATATGTATATCGGATATCTCTTTCTTCTTGATGTTGCCGTTCTTCAAATTTGCCAAGTACTTTGGGAAATTCCGCTTCCAGTGACCTTCTCCCTTGTAGTAAAAGCACACAGTATCAGGCTTAGGCCCAGCCTTGGTCCTCTTCGCCGGCGCGACAACTTTCTTACCGCCCTTCTTGAAGTTTCCCTTTTGCTTAGACTTGCCTTTCTTGAATTTGATGGTCTTATTGACCAACAACACTTGGTGCTCTTTCTTGATCTCCACTTCTGCAGATTTCAACATGGAGAAGAGTTCTGGCAACGTCTTGTCCATGTTTTGCATATTGTAGTTCATCACAAAGTTCTTGTAACTTGGTGGTAGTGATTGGAGGACACGGTGAATCCCCAAAGAATTAGGAATCACTATACCCAAACTTTGGAGTTTGTTTGCGTACCCAGACATCTTAAGCACATGCTCAATGACGGAGCTGCCCTCTTCCATCTTGCAGTTAAAGAACTTTTCAGAAGCCTCATAACTCTCAACTGTCGTGTGAGCCTCAAATATCATTTTGAGTTCACGGACAATATCATGTGGGTCATGGTTCTCAAACCTTTTCTGAAGCTCCGATTCCAAACCATACAAGATAGCACACTGAACTGTGGAGTACTGATTCTTCCGAGTGAGGTAAACATTCTTTACTTCATCGGTAGCAGTAGTTGTAGGCGGGTCACCTAGCGGTGCATCCAGCACATAGGTCAAATTACCAGCATTGAGGACAATCCTCAAATTGGGGAACCAATCAGCGAATTTGCTTCCATTGTTTTTCAACTTTTCTTTCTCTAGGAACGCATTAAAATTGATGGTAGGGGCCGCCATTGATCTACAACATATTTGCAATAGTTTAGACTAAGTTTATGACAAATTGAGTTCTAATTAATAGTTAAATTAATCTAGGTGAACTCCCACTCAAAACAATATCCCTCACATTGTTTTAGTGATCACACGAACCAAATCCACCACATCAAAACCGATCATCACGAGAGTTGATGTAGCTTCAATGGCGAATAATCAACATGTTCATCATATCTACTATATGACTCATGCTTTACCTTTCGGTGCTCCGTGTTCCGAGACCATGTCTGTACAGGCTAGGCTCGTCAAGATCAAACCTTAGCTTCCGCATGAGAAAATCTGGCTTGCTCACGTTGTATACACTCGCAGAATCTGACACACTCGATCATCATGTGGTGCTTCGAAACAACAAGCTTTAGCAACGGTGCTTACTAAGGATGAACACTTTAAAACTTGAAATTTGTGTGCTTGAGGGATCATCTTATAATGCTATCGTCGTTAACTAAGCAATACAAGATGTATAAAGGATTAACATCACATGCAATTCATAATATGTGATATGATATGGCCTTTCTTCTTGTGCTTCTGATCTCCATCTTCAAGCACGAACATGATCTCCATCATCACCGGTATAGCGTCAAGGTCAATGGCGTCGTTTCATGGTTGTCGTCCACCAGCTTCAATTATTACAACTACTTTGAATAGACATGTGGGTCTTAACGGAATTTAAAGACAACCATATGGCTCCTGCCGGTTGCCAACTTACAATAAGGAACATTGCATACATAAAATATAATCACAATCATGGCCATATCACATCACAGCACACCCCTTCAAAACAAAGTTAGACGCCTCTAATTTCTTTGCATGTTTTACGTGGTTTGGGGCTTTCAATAAGTGTCGTTCTAACTTACGAACAAGAACCACAAAGTTGATGCTTGAACTATCAAGTGCCCGTTGTAAATTGGATTTATACTATGATGGGAGAGACAGGCACCCGCAAAGCCACTTATGCAATACAAGTTGCATGTTGAGCGTGGAGCAAGTCTCATGAATGATGTCATGTAAGGTTAGCCCGGGCCACTTCATCCCATCATACCGCAATAAGTAAAGTACACAAAAAGCAATTGATAATAAAAGCAACACCGCCCACAATGACCATTGTGTTCTACTCGTGCAACAGATCTACATATAGACACGGCTATGATACCACTATAGGGGTTCGTAGCATGGAAAACAAAAAAATTCAACCGCATGCAAACAAACAAGCCAAGATCTATCTACTAAATTGTAGCACTGAGTCGATAGAGGAACTCACCCTTGAAGATTCCAAAGCGGTTAACGAGAGTAGATTCTTGTGGGTGATGTAGTCGTACTCTTGCCGATCTCAAGATCGCGTAGACGATCCTTCTGGCGCTGCGTTCCGGCAGCGCTTCCGCAGTCGATCACACGTTCCGGCTAGGGTTTGGGGAAACCCCAACTCACCGAGTTGGAGGAGCCCTAGGCGGCGGCAGCACAAGGAGGTGGTGGCGCCGGCGACTTGGGGCTAGGGTTTTGGGTGTGAGGGTAGGGGCAGCCCTACCCCTCGTTATATAAGTGGAGGGTGGCCGGTTGGGAGGAGGGATTTCTCCTCCAACTCCTCCTCCTTGGCCGGCGGGTGGAGGGAGGGGACTTCCTCCCCAAGTAGGTTTCCTACTCTCCCTCCACCAAGCAAACTTAAGATTTGACTTTTTCAAATTGGCATTTGACTTTCAAACTTTGATTTGACTTCTCTCTTTATTTTGCCCAGCCAAGTGACCTAGTACATGATGAAACCATTCCATATTGTCATGACACATTCATGTACCCTTCTCCTCCGGAGTGCCGGACCTTCCGGGCCCTTCTAGAACATTCCTGGTGAAAAAACCGGAATCATTCCTGAACTCTGAAACAGGACTTTCCTTATATGAATCTTATTCTCCGGACCATTCCGGATCTCCTCGTGATATCCCGGATCCCATCCGAGACTCCGAACAACATTCGGTCTCTTACTCATCATTCCATAACTACTCAACAACATCGAATCCTTAAGTGTGTCTCCCAACGGTTCGTGAATTACGCGGACATGACCGAGACACTTCTCCGATCAATAACCAATAGAGGAATCTGGAAATTCATATGGCTCCCACATATTTCTACAATTACCTTGAGATCGAATGAACCACTCACATATGATACCAATTTGCCTTTGTCTCACAATAATTTACTTATGCGAGGTTTTGATCGTCGGTATCTCTGCATACCTAGTTCAACCTCGTTGCCGATAAGTACTCTTTTCTCGTTCCCGTGGTATGTGATCCCTTGTGAGCTAGTAACATGCTTGAAAGCTAATTGGATGACATTCCACCGTGAGGGCCCAGAGTATATCTATCTATCATATGGATGGACAAATCCCACTCTTGATCCATGTGTCTCAACCCATACTTTCCGAACACTCAATGCCATCTTTATAGCCATCCAGTTACGGTGTGTTGTTTGATGTTATCAAAGCATCCTTCCGGTGATGGTGATTAGCATGATCTCATGGTCGAAGGAATTAGGTTACTATGTATCAGAAAGCTTATAGCAATTGAACTATTAAAATGACTTGATCTTTATGCTACGCTTATCTATAGGAGTATGTCCATCATACCATTCTCCTAATGATATGATCTTGTTGTCAACAACATCTCAATGTTCATGATCAGGAAACCATGATCATCTATTAACCAACAAGCTAGTATTATAAAGAGGCTTTACTAGGGACTCTAATTTAGTTTACAAATCACACAAGTATTAATGTTTCCGGTTAATACTGTTATAGCATGAATGTAAACATTTATCATAAACACAAATATATAATAATAACTACATTTATTATTGCCTCTAGGGCATATCTCCAACAGTCTCCCACTTGCACTAGAGTCAACTAATCTAGATTACATGGTAATATACCGAACACCCATGGCAGTTTGGTGTTGGTCATGTTTTGCCCTCGGGAGAGGTTTAGTCAATGGATCCGCCACATTCAGATATGTGTGTACTTTGCAAATCTTTATGTCACCATATTGGACATGTTCTCGAATAGCGTGAAAACGTAGCTTGATGTGCTTCAGCTTCTTGTGTGACCTTGGTTCTTGCGCATTGGCTATGGCGCCCATGTTATCACAGTAGATAGACATTGGGTCCAGCGCACTTGGAACCACACCGAGCTCTGTAATGATCTCCTTCATCCATATCGCTTCTTGTGAAGCCTCCGAAGCAGCTATGTATTCCGATTCAGTTGAAGATCTCGCCACAACGCTTTGCTTTGCACTCCTCCAGCTAACTGCTGCACCATTCAAAGTAAATATGTATCGAGATTGAGATTTAGAATCATCCGGATTGGTGTTCGAACTAGCATCGGTGTAACCATTAACAACGAGCTGTTCATCACCTCCATAAGAAAGAACCATATCCTTAGTTCTTCTCAAGTACTTAAGGATGTTTTTGACCGCTGTCCAATGATCCACTCATGGAAGGACAGTCCGGCAGTTTTGGGGCGGAATCTCTAGGTGGGCCGGATAGTCCGGCGCGCGCCAGCCGGACAGTCCGGCCAGATACTGATTTTTCCTTTGTTTTTGTTCCTGTTAAGCCCTTTTTCCATGTGTATACATTGCCCATAATAAATCTGATATCTCCTGAAATATTCAGCAAAGCATTAAACCAATCCAAGTGTTGTCAACAAACATCAAAAGAATATGAAAGGCATAAATGCCCTTTCAACATAGATCTCATCTACATTCTGAACATGGATTCCGGCTATTGTTCTGACTCGATCAAACTCTTTTGATCTTCGATCACCGCTTCTGGATTTACGTGTCACAGCCTACCTCGATGGCGGAAACCGACCAGTAGGGGTATGTCGTTCCACGACCTCAACAGTATGATCATGGAAATCACATCTTCCATTCCCGGAGTATAGCTGATCCAAACAAAATTGTATAAAACCGATCTATCTCATAGATTGACCTCCAAAACAGCCCTTAGATCCAATCTACAGCCAACCGCATATGACATATGCGAGATCTCGAGCCAAAAACCAGAAGCTATTGCTCCGATACCACTGTTGGGCCACGTAGAGATAAAACAAAAATTTTACCCCACGCAGTGATCCCAAGATCTAGCTGAGGTAGAAGGCCACGAGGATTAGCACTAGACACGCAGCTGCGGATTATTAATGTAGTAGGTCTGTTGATGCAGTGAAGTCCTCATGATCCGATCTGATCCTGATCATCGTGGTGCTGATCGTACAGCACCATTGCTGGTATCCACACGTACAAGGAGGAGAACCGGTGTGAACTGCTAGGTTTGTTACGGTGGTAGGACTGCTATGGAGCTAAGGTTTCCAACGCATGGAATGACCTAACCGTTAACCCTCCTGGGTTTCTGTGCCCCACTATATATAGGGAGTGAAAGTGGGATTCACTCACTTGTGGCCCATTCACTAAAGCCCACATTATTCACCGTCAGTCCAACTCATTGACTCAGTCCAAAATCCGGCTCAGGTCTAACCCAACCAGATTTCTGGTTCAGATCTACTCCGAACTTGCTCTCTCTCTTAAGTGTGTGACCCCGCAGGCTCATGGCGACTTGGACATAATTGGAGTCTGACTTTCAATCGATCAGTCGGTAGCAGCTCCTAGCAGAACGTGCTGACTCCCAAGTACCAAAGAGTCATGATGACATGCCTTTCCAATGCGACTTACGTCCGAGTCCCTTTTTCCTCACGATATAGCTTGTTAGACTATGGGCGAATAATTGTCATCCCTTAAATAGTCTAACTCTCTTCTCGATCCGAGATAAGTGATTTATCCAACTAACTCTTAGTTGATCGCCTAACCGAGTCGTGCATGGCCATGATTTCCAAATCATATCATCCGAGATTGCCCAGAGATTATCTGTCCAAGTGGAGGAGCAAAATCCCATCTTGGTTATTCATATCACGCAGCTTGATTCTCAGTCGAGCCGAACTCTGCCTTTATAACTACCTAGTAACGGAACACCGTTTGACAAAACCTTAGTCTGTGATCCTCAACTCAGATTGTGCAACAACCTCAGGTCTAATGATTACAATGATTGATACATACAAATGATGACTTGTTCGTTGTATCTCAATATGGGTCAATCCGAATTGCTAAACTCTTTAGCCTAATATGTGTAAGTCGGAATAGCATCACCATGCCCATGACAAGTGGAACCGAGTCATCAGCCAACTTTCACATTGGTCTAAGTTGTGTGTCCAGCACAACCTCGATGACCAAGGATATTTAATATAAACAACATGAATGTATAGTTCCACAACTAAATCACATATTCAACGATACATATCAGATGTTTGTACAAGGACGACTTAATATCTTTATGAATGCAGTGGGAATCATAGCATACATGATTGCCTCTAGGGAATATTACCAACATCTATCAAAACATCTTACACAAAATAGATTCCAATCTCAAATATCAAATCATAGATCAAAGATCCACCATAGGAATTACAAATATGACCATAATCATGTAGGGCAACTCATATGGTACTAGATATATGAAGAATAAGATATAAATAGAACAAGCTACTGCCACAAACCCATAGCCTGAAGGTGGACTACTCCCTCTTCATCATGGTGAGATGCTGGAGATGTTGGAGAGGGTGGAGATCTCCCCGAAGGTTGCTTTGGTGGAGTTTACCCCTCCAATATTCGCTGGATCTGACTCTGTTTAGTGGTGTTTTTCGTCTCTGGTGTGCTCTGTCTCGTGGACTCCCCAGGGGGTCCTTATATTTGTATTTTTAGGCCAAGAGAACTCTGTGGGCGAAAGAATCGAGGCGATCAGGCGACTGAGGAGGAAGTTAGCATGGGTGGCGCGCCCACTAGACCTGGGCGCACCCCCTATGCTATCTTGGGCCTCCTAGCCCTCCAGGTGGGATTCTTGTGCTCCAGATGCTCTCGTGGATAAATATTGGCATTCCCAAAAGTTCAGGTCCATTTGACTTCGTATAGATCCAGAAACATCAAAAACATTGAAAACAGGGTTTTTCTACCCTGTAGGGTTATAGCCAAAATAAAGGGGATCATTGGTAAATCCCCAAAAATCAATAAAACATGTATATAACATTATATATGATGAAAATATGTGGGAAAACATGTTAACAAACTACAAAGTTCATGTATGCATTTTACATGCATCAGCGACCCTATGACGACGTGTTAGTGACTTGGTGGTGCGATGGTGCATAGTGCCGCCATCATTTTCCTATGGCCCTATTGTTGCATCATGGCGCGGGTTGCAATGCATACTGGTGCTCTCCGTGCCATTGTGACTTTGCCGCCGTCCAACACCTCTGCTTCCTCTCCTAATTTCTAGTAAGGACCTCAGGTAAGTTATTCCCTTCATCTCTTCTCTATGCCCCTCTCTCTAAATTCCTCTATGTGCTATTGTACATAACCCTAACTAGGGTTTCTGCTCTTTTTTAGGGTTCATCTTAATGCTTAAACTGTCTGCTGATGATATTTAGATGAAATTGATCTAGATAATCCCCCTATGGTTACATTCATGTATTTATTATGTGGTTCATCAGTGTCCTGTGATGCTTTCATCCAACGCCTACTGATGCTAAGTGCTTTATTAGTTTGTATCGGTCCTGGTAGTGATGGAATTTGTGGTATTTATCCAAAGGACAAAGTATGGATATTATCTGGTATAAGCTATGGGTCTTGATGTTTAGTTGTTGTTTAAATTATGATAGATTACTTGTTGTTTAAATTATGATAGATAGATTACTTTATTATGATTCCTAACTCAAGAAGTGAGAATATTATTAGTTCTTCTTGCTTTGAGAATAAATGGTTGGTATTCATAATAGATGGCTTGATCTGAAATGATCCCCTAAAGATGTTAATGATGGTTTAGTCTTTCCCTGGAATGATACCTTTGATCAGATTATCATAAGGTTGGTATCTTATGATAGACTAGGAATTATTGATGATTCCTAGCATCCTAGGAAAATGATTTCTTAAGTTGCCTTTATGTGATCACAGTTGATCTTGGGTTGGATGCCGCTATGATGCCTCATGTTGGATGGTACATAGTGGTAACCCCCACTAGATCCTGTTATTGCATTGTGGTTTTAGTTGGACTTAAATCTATGATGCAAAGCCTGAGATTTGAGATGATGTTTAGATAAAGAACTTATAAAAGAACAGATGATTTTAGTGGCTAACTTCCTCCTATGATGAGCTTACACTCCATTTGAGTGTAGCTCTAAGGATTTCACCCAACTACCAAAGATCTTGTACTTATAATTTGTAAGTACAAATGCAAGATTTGGTTAGTTTGGAACTAACCCGGTGACATGGTTCTACCCTATGGGTACACGACATTAGCATACCTGGTCCAGCCCAAGGAAGGCCCATGAGAGTATACGCGGCCCATGAAGATTTTCGGGTGGCCCAAGCCCATGACGTCTTCGGATCCTTGGAGAGCAAGACTGGAATAGATAGAATATTCGAAAGGGGAAACCCTAAACTTGTAACCGACTCGATCTATGCCTGGGACCTGCCTATCTCTATATAAAGGCTAGGAGGGCACGATGAGGAGGCTCTCTCTCACCTCACCGCTTACACACCTCCATGCCAGATTGCATCTGCGCATCCCTGTAACCTTCGGTTCCGCCATAATCAAGAGCAGACAAGCAGGAGTAGGGTTTTCCCTCCGGGGGCCTGAACCTGGGTAAATCTCGTCTCCCCTGGTTGCTTGTCTCTTAACCATTCCGCGATCTCCAGCACCCCCATCTTCTCCAAAACCCAATCTTATAACAATGAGCATTGACGAGATTAAACCCCGTCAATTGGCACCGTCTGTGGGAGTCGGGGGCGCTGATTGTGCGATCGTGACGGTCCCGACCAAAGCGATCTACAACTCCTCGGCGAGGGAGAGCCATATCCTCTTCGGCACTTTCGACTTCACCGCCCACTCGCCAGCCACCCTGAAGGACTTCGAGCCCGTAGGCGACGGGCTCGAGATCCTGTTCGGGAGCTTCTGCTTCCAGGTGGGACAGACCGGCACGCTCCGCCTCCTATAGCGGGTGCCACTGCCATTGATCAGGCCCGCCTCATGGGCCCCGCATCCCAACGTGTTACGCACGTCAACATCGACAGATGAGTCATACGACAGCAGCAGCTGCAACTCAGATCTGTGCGATCCCCCGTCGGATGAAGGGACCTACGGTTCCGGATCCGAAAGTTGCGGCAGTAGTGGTCCAATCCATGGACGCTACCATTGCACCGTGGTCATCCAAAGAGAAAATGAGCAACAACCACCAGGTTCGGGTGCCCATGTACCGCCACCCAACCTGTAGGGTAGAAACGGCGAAAACAGGAGGCAACCATCCCCCCCCCCCTCGCCCAACAAGGACGACCCTGATGCCAATCGAGTAATCCACCTCAGCAAGGAAGGATGGAACCAGGCACGCGAAGCCGTGGCGGGCAACAAGATCCTGCCTGTGGGTGCCTCACGGGACCTACTGATGGCATACCACCTGCTCCTCATCGAAGAGCACAAAAAGCAGGTGAAGATGCAAGAGGTACTCGACAAACGCAAGCAAGCGGCCTCAGAGTCTAGCACGCGGCGAGCTACGCTCTCTGCCATTGGCGGCTCCAGCTCGCACGGCAACAATGCCAACAAGCATCGCTCTCGCGTAGAGAACATGGATCCCGCTACACGTCGCGAGGTGACCCGAACCCTCAACACGTCCTTCATGGATATGGACGCCAACGGCAACGTCATCTCGAAGACGCCGCAAGCTGCGATCATGGCAGCCACCACATATCTTGCATCCCATCCACCTCCGGTGGGGGACCCAAAGAGGGCCATGCACAAGTCCGCACTAGCCGGACTCGGACTCGTTGGAGCTACGCTCCACGAGGAAGCTCCTGCGGAGCAGAAAAAGAAAGTTGCGGTCAAATTCAACCGCAGTCCCACACCCTCATCTGCCGAGGATGAACATGACCTACCTCGACGACGCAAGACTCCATGATGTCGTACTCGCGACTACGATGCTCAAAGCGACCTCACTCAGCGCAAGATCGACAAGGCACGCGCCAAGCGCATGTGCTCATCCGAATCCAAAGAGGATGACGACGAAGGAGAACTCTGCGGAGCTCGATGCTTCAGCAGATCTGTTCGGCGGACACGGATGCCGAGAAACTTCAAGCTTCCTTCAGACACTTCGAAGTTCAACGGCACGCAGGACCCTAAGGTGTGGCTCAGCGACCACCTATCATCCGTCAAGCTGCACGGCAGAAACAAAAACACCACTCTACAGTGCCTTCAGCTGCAGCTGACAGGCGCAGCCCGGATCTGGCTCAGCAGCCTGTCCTCAGGCTCCATCCGAAGCTGGGAGGAACTGGCCTACAGTTTCATCTGAAACTTTAAAGGTACCAGCAAGAGACCAGCCTCGATCAAAGATCTGCGGGCCTGCACTCAACGAACGGGCGAATCCATTCCTCGTACATACTACGCTGGTCCAATATCAAGAACTCCGCGGCAGACATCTCCGAGGAGAGAACAATCGATGCCTTCAAAGATGGCGTCAAGTGCCAGGACTTCAAGGAAGAACTTGGGCGTGTCAAGACCAAGACACTTGACCACCTCATGGACATCGCCAACAGGTGGACAGATGGTGACGACTCCGTCCATCGAGCTCACTCGGATGAGGAAGATGACTACGGCCGCCGACACGAGCGCCGCAGCAAGCGAAGATTGCGTGTCTACAACAATAGCGATGGACCCGACATGGTTGCGGCTGGCTATGCCGATCGCCGCAAAGAAAGTAATCGCAGCAGCGGCGGATACCGTGGAAACAACTTCTGCGATGGAGTACGTCCAACGCAAAGGTGGCAACGCCGCGGCCGCGACGAAGAGCCCTCGGCATACGAAAGTTGTCGGGCCCATGCACCATCCACTTCTACATCGACAAGCAGGATGGCAAAAAGAAGGCCAGCCACATGCTCAAAGACTGCCGCGAGTTCCAGAAACTCAGCGAGAGCCTGTCCCAGATGAGACAGCAAGTCCCGAACCCCGGGTTCAGACACGCTCCCGCACCAGGCGACATCTCCCACGGAGCTCCTCCGCCACCACCTGTGGGACCTTCGAATCACCCAGTCACACCCATACAGAACAACGGCGTAAACGGGTACCCCGCGCCGAAAGGGTCACTGATGATCCAAAAGGGCCACCCAACAAACAGGGTGCAAAATAAGATCACCCGCCAGGTCAGCTTGGTCGTGACTGCTCCACCCGCCATCCCTGAGTACCTCAGCGGTTCGGAGTCCTTTATCACATTCAGTCGTTCGGATCACCCCCGCCAGATCCCTCGCCCAGGTCATGCTGCCCTGGTTCTCGCGGCGCAGATCAGAGGGTTTGAGAAGAGCCGCGTCTTCATGGACGACGGCAGCGGCACCAACCTAATGTTCACCGGCACCTTAGCAGCACTGCGGATCCCGCTGTGCAGCCTGGAACAATCCGACACAACGTCCACGGCATCGTCCCAGGGAAGGGCATATTCCCCCTGGGAAAGATATGGCTCGACGTCATCTTCGGAAAACCCAACAACTTTCGGTGTGAGTGGCTCGAGTTTGAAGTGGTGTACTGGCCATCACAATACCACGCCATCCTTGGGCGCGTGGCATTCGCAAGATTCCTGGCAGTACCGCACTATGCGTACCTACTACTCAAGATGCCAGGACCTAGGGGCGTCATCATGATCCAGGGGAGCTTCACCCGATCCGACCACTGCAACAGTGACTTCAACAGAATCTCCTAGTCATTCGGAATGCAAGAGGAACTCACAAGGCTTCGAGAGGTGACGGACAACGGGGCACCCCCAGTTTCAAGGCAAAACGCACCTGACATGTCGTTCGACTCAACAGTCAACACAAAGAAGGTGCAAGTCCACCCGACAGACGCCTCCAAGATGGCGCTGATCACCAACGACCTCAGCCCCACATAGGAAAGAACGCCCGTCGAATTCCTCCGTGAGCACTAGGAAATCATCGCCTGGTGTCCTGCGGACATGCTAGGAGTTCCCAGGGTATTTTCCGAGCGCACACTCAATGTGTTCCCAGATGCCAAGCCCGTCAAACAGTCCATCCGACGATTGTCCGATCCACGGGCCGAAGCCATCGGAGTCGAAGTCAACAGACTGCTTGATACTGATTTCATCAGGGAGATCAAGGAAAGAGAGTGGCTGTCCAACACCGTGATGGTCCCTAAAAAGGACACGGACATCCCGCAGATGTGCGTGGACTTCACATCGCTGAACAATCACTTCCCGAAGGATCACTTCCCTCTCCCTCGGATCGATCAAATCATTGATTCGACTACAGGATGCGAGAAACTCTCCTTCCTCGACGCCTACTCAGGATACAATCATATTCGACTAAAGGTCGAACATCAGGAGAAAACGGTGTTCATCACGCCGTTCGGAGTATTCTGCTACAACACAATGCCTTTCGGGCTGAAGAACACAGGTGCCACATACAAGCGGTGCATGCAGGCATGCCTGAAGAGCCAGATCGGCCGCAATATACAGGTCTATGTCGACGACATAGTAGTCAAGATGAGGGAGGCCAAGACACTGATCGACGATCTCCGCGAGATGTTCGACAACCTTGATCACTACAAGATCAAGATGAACCCAAAAAAGTGCGCCTTCGGCGTCCCATCTAGCCAACTGCTTGGATACTTCATCTCCCAGCGAGGAATCGAGGCGAACCCAAAGAAAATCCGAGCCATACTGGCCATGGAGAAACCAAAGAACCTCAAAGGTGTCTAGCAGCTCGCTGGGCGCATCGTGGCGTTAAGCAGATTCATCAGCCGCATGGGTGATAAGGCTCTGCCTTTCTACCAGCTACTACACAAAGCAAAGAAATTCGAGTGGACACCTGAAGCCGACGACGCATTCGAAGATCTGAAGCGGTTGCTCTCCACCTCGCCCGTCCTGGTCACGCCAAAGGAACACGAGCCTCTACTACTATACATAGCAGCCATGCATCAGGTGGTAAGCACTGTGCTCGTGGTCGAACGACCTCTACACAAAGCAAAGAAATTCGAGTGGACACCTGAAGACGACGACGCATTCGAAGATCTGAAGCGGTTGCTCTCCACCTCGCCCGTCCTGGTCACGCCAAAGGAACACGAGCCTCTACTACTATACATAGCAGCCATGCATCAGGTGGTAAGCACTATGCTCGTGGTCGAACGACCCGAACATGGCAAGACCCACGGGGTCCGACGCCCAATCTACTACCTCAGCGAGATATTGACGCCAACAAAATAGAGGTACCCCCACTACCAGAAACTCGCCTACGACGTGTTCATGACGGATCGTCGGCTGAGCCACTACTTCCAGGAGCATCAGGTGATGGTCGTCAACGAGGCACCTCTGAACAGCATCCTGAACAACCCGGAAGCCACAGGACGCGTGGCCCTGTGGGGTATCGAGCTGTCCCCTCTAGACATAGTCTATGAGAAGCGCCATGCGATCAAGTCTCAGGTCCTACCGGACTTCCTCCTCCACTGGATGGAGCTATAGCTACCGGATACCCCGAACATGACATAGTCATCGATGATGCACTTCGATGGCTCCAAGCGCGAGGCTGGAGCAGGATCCGGGGTCATACTGACATCCCCGCAGGGCCACAAGATGAAGTACGTCCTCTGGATGAAATTTCGAGCCTCCAACAATGAAGCCGAATACGAGGCCCTCATCCACGGCATGAGGATGGCCAAGATCTGCGGCGCAACATGATCACGTACCGCGTGCTCTACAACTCACTCGAAGGAGACTTTGATGGCTACGAGCTTCGGCACGTCGGAAGAGAAAGCAATGAAGAAGCCGATAGACTTGCCAATATCGGCTCCACCTGCACACGGGTGCCACCAGGTGTGTTCCTCGAACAAATCTGCGTGCCATCCATCAAAAGGAAATTCCCCAAGGGATCACCCAAAGAAGCAGAGCACTCGGGGGCTGCGCTACCCGAAGGACAGGAAGGACCCGAAAAAATCGACACGGAGGTCGCGTTGGTCAACCTGATGCAGGTCATGGCAATCGAGGAAACATGGACGTAGTCGTACCTTCGGTACCTGATAAACAGGGAACTGCCTGATGACCCGACAAATGCCCGGCGCATATCTCGCCGGTCCAAGGCCTTCACCATCATCAATGGCGAGCTGTACAAGCGCAGCATTTCGGGTGTACTCCAAAGGTGTGTCACCATCGGTGACGGCAAAACCATCCTCCAAGACATCCACGAGAGAATCTGCGGCCATCACGCGGGCAGCCACGCCCTCGTCGCCAAATCTCTACGAGATGGGTTCTACTGGCCAACGGCCATGAACGACGCCAAGGACATTGTCCGAAGGTGCAATGGGTGCCAGAGGTTCGCAAACAAACCGCACGCACCAGGATCAGAGCTCGGTCCCATACCCTTGGCCTGGCCCTTCGCCCAATGGGGCCTCGAAATGATCGGCAAACTTCCCAAGTCCCCAAAAGGAGGCCACGTCTACCTCCTGGTCGCAGTCGACAAGTTCACCAAGTGGATCGAAGCAATGCCCGTTACCAACCAAAAGGGTAAAACGGCCGTGAAGTTCTTCGAATCCATAGTCTACAGGTTCGGCGTGCCGCACAACATCATCACGGACAACGGGTCGAACTTCATCTCCAAAGAATTCCAGGACTTCTGCGAAGGCCTCGGGATTAACATATCATATGCCACCGTGACACACCCGCAACCCAACGGGCAGGTCGAAAAGGCCAACGGCCTCGTAGGCGGCGTCATCAAGAAATGCCTACTGAGCCCACTCGAGCGGCTTGCGGGAGCATGGGCAGAAGAGCTACCCTCCGTCCTCTGGAGCTTGCGCACAACTCCAAATAGCTCAACTGGCTACACGCCCTTCTTCATGGTGCACGGAGCCGAAGCCATGTTGCCTACAGAAGTGTGCCATAAGGCCCCATGGGTCGTCGCCTACAGCGAAGCCGAATCGACAGCCGCACTCGAAGACGTCGTCGACACACTCGACGAGGCACGCGAGATCACCATGGCTCGCTCGGCGGTCTACCAGCAGAGCCTCTGCAACTATCACAGCCGTCGGCTGCGCCCAAGGTCCTTCGTCGAAGGAGACCTCGTCTTACGACTCAAGCAAGAGCGGCCGAAGAAGCTCGAGTCACCCTAGGAAGGACCCTACATTGTCACCGAATTCATCCCAGGTGGCGCCTACCGCCTCAAGCACGTGGAGTCTGGAGTCGCATACTCCAACCCATGGAACGTCGCACAACTGCGACGCTTCTACCCCTAGTTATCCCCCCTTTACTTTTAATAAGGCTACTCAGCCGAACAATGTACCTCCTCATTACGATATGAATAAAGCTAAGTGTCTCGCCCGAAAATTTATCTTTTTCTCGCATTTCTTTATGCTACAACACACTCAGGGGATCCCCCTCACCTCACGACTTCGTTGACTGAGGATAACACATGTACACCTGAGTAGCTGATCAAGTCAGGCTAACGAAAAGGGCATGCATACAACCAAGCACCAGTGCTAATACAATTAACCTTTACAACAAAGGGCACAACATGCCCAGACGAAACACATACAAGTTTTACATGTATCTTTTTATAGGTGCTACCTATTCTGAAGGATCACCTGCGCACGATGCTCAAAGAGATCTACAACTTCTTCGGCATACTGCCTAACAGCCGCATAGTGCGAGCGCATGTCCCATAGGCCACCATCTGGCCGAGGAGCCGGCCCAGCTGCCACAGCCGCAAGGTTAACATCAGGACGATGCAACCGCACGAGGGAAAGGGCGGCCTTCACCCCTGCAACCAACTGGTGTCGCACCAGCTCCCTGACGTGACCCATGTCCCGAAATTTCGCCAGCAAAACCCATAGAGTTGAAGGCGCCTCATCAAGGGGGAACATGACATGCATAATCGACACCAGGGAAATCTTCACCTGCCGCAACACCCGCAACACTTGGTGAACACGATCCTGCACAGTCGCAAGGACCATGGCACGGTCGCGGTCCATCCAGAAAAAGCCTCCGGCTTCCATATCCTGTTGGGTCAAGCAGTTGATCTGAACTGCAACGCGCTCCTTCTCCTCCCTCGGAACAAGTTTGGCACCTGCAACAACTAAAAAGTAAGATGACCCGCAAAACAGGCGCATCCGAAAATGATCAACGACTCAAAGAAACTTACACTATAGCTGCTTGGCCAACTTCCGCAGCTCCCCCATCAGATATTCCTCTCTGGCGGCACCTCGCTCTGCCTTCGACTTCCAAACTTCCGCATGGCCTCGGATGCCAAGTAACTCCTTCTCAAGACTACAGCGCGATCACAAAGAAAAACAAGTTGTGACGCATCATCCAAGGATGGTCACGGATATGGAGCAGACGAAGTATCGACGGGGTCCTCACCCGAAGGTCCCTAAAGGAAACGGACAAGGATATGAACAACATACGACTGAGCAAGAGCCCAAAGGCTCATTATATACAACAAAAATCCACTACGTGGCACAGGAAATTGTTCATCAAGATATTACAATGAAATTAGAAGACAACTATCCTACAAAGACAAAGCCTAAGAAGCTGCATCCTGAGTGGCCTCGGAGCCAGAGTGCCTGCTCTTGACCTCATGCTGCTGCTTCGCCGCATACTCCGCCAGAAGGTCAATAAGCTTTGGCCCATAGCGCTTAGAGCAAGCAGCGTAGAGAGCGAAGGCTACCTCGGAACCATCAGGAGCCATTGGCATCTAGCTCCACCCCAGACGCCAGGGCCATCGCCAGGCCCATGGAAGCGCCGATGTCCTTCTGCTTGCGCTTGTAGGCCGCAGGTGCATCCACGGACAGCGCATCCGCCAAAGAATCGACATCCTCAAGGCCAGCGCCCTTGGGAACGAGCTCCTTGTAGAAGCGCCCGAGGATCTCCTTGGCCTTGGCAAGGGAGCCAACCGCAGTACTGCAGCGGTCTTCGACCGCCGCAACGGCATCATCCAAAGAAATACTGTGCTCCAAGCCACCGCGATTGAACTCAATGCCTGCGGCATCTAGAGAAGAAGAAAGGAACATTAAGGATTGAATAAAGGCATAGGGACGCGGCAGCCGAAAAAACCAAAGAGAGGCAAAAACACTCACCAGAGACAGCCTTGGCAGCAGCCATTAGTTTTTTGGCCACCTCCTTCTCGCGCGCAACCGTAGCGGTGGCGAGCTGCTCCTCACGATCCGTGGCTTCCTGCTGCAGGCGCTCCTTGTCCATCGTGGCATCAGCCAACTCCTGTTCAAGGCGCTTCTTCGCCCCGACGGCTTCCTCGGCCTTCTTCTCCACTCGCCTAAAGCTCTTTTTGAGAGCATCAAGCTCGCGGAGGGCAGTATTATTCTCATCTGCAAAAACAACAAGAACGTACATGAGCTCAAACAAGATAGCAAGCAGACGAAATAGTAGAGCATTAGTTAAGCATGTACCTTGAAGCTGCCGCAGGCTGGCCTCCAACGCCAGGTGCTGCTTCACCAGCAGGTTCGCACCATGCACAAAGGGATGCAAGAAGAAACAAAGTATCACAAAAGGGCTCGGGGGCTGCGCCCAAGAAACGATCAAAGACACCTAGCACATGAATAATGCTCGGGGGCTCCCCTCGAGACACGCAAAAAAGAGGCACAATTAGAAGATCATCCTAAAATAAGGCTCGGGGGCTCCCCTACAGCAAAAGAGGAAACAACTTACATGCTCAGACGGAGACTCCGAAGGTCCGGCTGTAGTCTTCTAGGAGATGATCACTCGAGCCTCCTGTGGAGAAGGCTTCGAAGCGTCACCCCTAGAGGTGGCCCCCGTCTGAGAGGGAGGAGGCGTCATCTTCGACTCTCCTACTGCCTCCTGAGTGGAATCGCTAAAAGATCCCTCAGAGGAGTGGCTGCAAGGAACAAACCAGTCAAAAAGCAAGAAGACACGAAGAGAAGAAAATAATGAATCGCATCCGAAGATACTTACGAGTCCATGTCGCTCAAGTCAAAAACAGGCAGCGCCCTCTTGCCTTCCTTCTCTTCCTTCTTCCTCTTCGCCGGCGGCTGCGGTGCTACAGCCCGCACAGGCACGGCTGGGATTGGCGAGGAAGAAGTACCATCACCTCCACTGTGGCGGACAAGGAACGGCGGGTCCCTAGGCATTGGCGGAGTCGAGGCATCCGAAGATTCGCTCGAGATCCATGCCCGCTTTCGGGTTTGCCCCTCGCTCACCTCTGGAGCCTCCTCAGTAGGCGACTGCGTCGGCAGAAGCTCGGACTCGGAATCCACGACTTCGTTGTCCGGCACATCCGGAAACCATTCGGGTAGTCGAGGCACCATGCCAGGTACCTTGAACTCCTGCACAATGAAGACAAACTTTCAGAATAAAAAATTACAAGGAAACACACTCCAAAAAAGCGCTACGCGCACGTCACAGATCTACACCTGGGGAACCGGTCGATAAGCACTGAACGGGGGGTCCGCGATTTCCCCGGAATGTCCTCGTTGGTCTTGAACTTAAGCAACGGCCGAAGAACTCTGTCGAGGTCCCCCTTGGAGAGCTCCTCAGCCTCAACTCTCGTTGGGTCGTGGTGGACAGAATAAAGGAACATCGGATGCGCCCTATCCTGAAGTGGCTGCACCCGATGTTTGAGGAAGGTGCGGATGATATCCACACTATTCACCTCCTTCTCTGGAACCACCTGGAGGGGCTCCACCCGACGGTAGAGCTCCTCTATCTCCTCCACCTTTCCCTCCAGGATATGATTTTTCCAGGATCTCTTCTTCAAGATCTCATGGGTGGAGTCGAAAGGGGCAAGGACGAAGTTTTGCCCGTCCATTATGGAGTCGCGGATATAAAACCACTTCCTCCTCCAGTATTGGATGGACTCAGACATATAAAAATAAAATAAAAGTGGACCGAAGGGAAATGACGCAGCCGACGAACGGATAAACTCCGTCGGAGCCGGACTGCCTCTTCACGAATAGAGCTTCCAGAAGAGGCCAAAGTGTGGCTCGATACCGAGCCAGCACTCGCAAAAAGTGATGAAGCAGGCGATGTGGACGAGAGAATTGGGCGAAAGATGGTGGAGTTGGATGCCATAGAAGAACAAACTCCACGGAGAAAATCGTGGACTGAGAGCGGGAGGCCGCGAAGAACAAAAGCAACAAACATCACCCGAAACCCTGCGGGTGGACGGGGAATTACCTCATCGTCGGGGATCTTGACGGCCTCCTTGTCTTGCGGGATTAAGCCCGCTTCACGAAGCTTGCGCAGGTCACCCTCGCGCATCTCCGTGCGCCACCACCCACCATCGGTGACACGAGCGGCGGCGGTACCCTTCTTGCCGCCAGCAGCAGCACTGGTGCCCGCTTCGGTGGAGGCCTTCTTTGATTTCCCCATCGCGGTGCAACGACGGCGGCGATGTGAGCGTAGGAAAGAGGAAGGGAACGATCAAAGAATGTCCAGCGTGCGACGGGAATTGCTCAAGAAAATGGAAGCAGTAGGAAGCAAATGGCTACGGTGAAAAACAAACCACAGTTATAAGGACGAAGATGATGAACAAAGACCGTTCATCTGGAAGCCCTAGCGCCATAATCAAATCCAACCGTCCACGTATCAGCACAACAGCGAACCGTCGCTCGCACGCCGTCCACTACACACGGAAATCGAGGAAACGCCATAATTCTCGCCATGTTGCGCATCACCAGTCAACTCCAAGTCAGAAAGTGGGACCCACGTGTTGGAGATATGCCCTAGAGGCAATAATAAATGTAGTTATTATTATATCTTTGTGTTTATGATAAATGTTTGCATTCATGCTATAATAGTATTAACAAGGAAACATTAATACTTGTGTGATTTGTAAACTAAATTAGAGTCCCTAGTAAAGCCTCTTCATAATACTAGCTTGTTGGTTAATAAATGATTGTGGTTTCCCTATCATGAATATTGAGATGTTATTAACAACAAGATCATATCGTTAGGAGAATGGTATGATGGACATACTCCTATAGATAAGCGTAGCATAAAGATCAAGTCATTTGAATAGTTCAATTGCTATATGCTTTCTGATACATAGTAACCTAATTCCTTCGACCATGAGATCATGCTTATCACCATCACCGGAATGATGCTTTGATGACATCAAACACCACACCGTATCTGGGTGGCTATAAAGGTGGCATTGAGTGTTCGGAAAGTATGGGTTGAAACACATGGATCAAGAGTGGGATTTGTCCATCCATATGACGGATAGATATACTCTGGGCCCTCTCGATGGAATGTCATCCAATTGGCTTACAAGCATGTGACTGGCTCACAAGGGATCACATATCACGGGAACGAGAAAAGAGTATTTATCAGTAACGAGGTTGAACTAGGTATGCAGAGATACCGACGATCAAAACCTCGGATAAGTAAACTATCGTGAGACAAAGGGAAATTGGTATTGTATGTAAGTGGTTCATTCGATCGCAAATTAATCATAGAAATATGTGGGAGCCATATGAATTTCCAGATCATGTCCGCATAATGCACGAACCGTAGGGAGACACACTTAAGGATTCCATGTTGTTGAGTAGTTATGGATGGATGAGTAAGAGATCGAATGTTGTTCGGAGTCTCGAATGGGATCCGGGATATCACGAGGAGATCCAGAATGGTCCGGAGAATATGATTCATATAAGGAAAGTCCTGTTTCGGAGTTGGAGAATGATTCCGGTGTTTTCATCGGGAAGGTTCTAGAAGGTTCCGGAAGGTCCGGCACTCCGGAGGGGAAGGGTACATGAATGTGTCATAACAAGTTGGAATGGTTGCATCATGTACTAGGTGTCATCTCTGAGCAAAATAAAGGGATAAATCAAATCCTAGTTTGAAAAGTCAAACGCCAATTTGAAAAGTCAAACGGCAAGTTCGCTTGGTGAAGGGAGAGTAGGAAACCTACTTGGGGAGGAGTTCCTCTCCCTCCACCGCCAGCCAAGGAGGCCGACTTGGGGGAGGACTCCCTCCCCCTTGGCCACGCCCTCCCACTTATAAAAGGAAGGGCAGGGCTGTCCCTCGAGACACACACCTTGTCCCACCAAAACCCTAACCCTAGCCGCCGGCCCTCCTGCAGCCACCGCCGCCCTAGGGTTTCTCCCAAGCCGCCGAGTTGGGGCTTCCCCTTGTCCTAGCCACCGGCCTAGATCTCTCTCCTTGGTGCCTCTAAACCCTAGATCGCCAAGGCCTCTCTCATAGTCCACCATACTTGCTCCGGCTTAAGGCGAAGCCCTGCAAGATCTCCCCTCTACTTCCAGTACCACGCCGTCGTGCTGCCAGAATCGCGAGGAGAGTGCTACAACCTCCGCTGCCTGCTGGAACAAGGGAGAGGAAGGTCTTCATCGAGTACCGAACGTGTGACCGACTATGGAAGCGCTACCGGAATGCAGCGCCGGAAGGATCGTCTACACGATCATGAGATCGGCAAGAGTACGACTACATCACCCACGAGAATCCGCTCTCGTTAAACACTTTGGAATCTTCGAGGGTGAGTTATTCTATCAACTCGTTGCTACAATATAGTAGATAGATCTTGGCTTGTTTGTTTGTATGCGGTAGAAATTTTTTGTTTTCCATGCTACGAACCCCTACAGTGGTATCAGAGTCGTGTCTGATGTAGATCTGTTGCACGAGTAGAACACAATGGTCATTGTGGGCGGTGGTGCTTTTATTATCAATTGCTTCTTATGTACTTTGCATCTTGCGGTATGATGGGATGAAGCGGCCCGGGCTAACCTTACATGACATCGTTCATGAGACTTCCTCCACGCTCAACATGCAACTTGTATTGCATAAGTGGCTTTGCGGGTGTCTGTCTCTCCCATTATAGTATAGATCCAATTTACAACGTGCACTTGATAGTTCAAACATCAACATTGTGGTTCTTGTTCGTAAGTTAGAGAGACACTTATTGAAAGCCCCAAACCACATAAAACATGCAAAGAAATTAGAGGCGTCTAACTTTGTTTTGCAGGGGTGTGCTGTGATGTGATATGGCCATGATTGTGATTATATTTGATGTATGCAATGTTCCTTATTGTAAGTTGGCAACCGACAGGAGCCATATGGTTGTCTTTAATTTCTGTTAAGACCCACGTGTCTATTCAAAGTAGTTATAATAGTTGAAGCTGGTGGACGACAATCATGGAGCAGCGTCATTGACCTTGATGCAATGCCGGTGATGATGGAGATCATGTTCGTGCTTGAAGATGGAGATCGGAAGAACAAAGAAGAAAGGCCATATCATATCACATATTATGAATTGCATGTGATGTTAATCCTTTATGCATCTTGTATTGCTTAGTTAACGACGGTAGCATTATAAGATGATCCCTCATGCACATAAATTTCAAGTTCTAAAGTGTTCATCCTTAGTAAGCACCGTTGCTAAAGCTTGTTGTTTCGAAGCACCACGTGATGATCGGGTGAGTTAGATTCTGCAAGTGTATACAATGTGAGCAAGCCAGATTTGCTCATGCGGAATCTAAGGTTTAATCTTGACGAGCCTAGCATGTACAAACATGGTCTCGGAACACGGATCACCGAAAGGTAAAGCATGAATCATATAGTAGATATGATGAACATGTCGATTGTTCGCCATTGAAGCTACATCAACTCTCGTGATGATCGGTTTTGATGTGGTGGATTTGGTTCGTGTGATCACTAAAACAATGTGAGGGATATTGTTTTGAGTGGGAGTTCACCTAGATTAATTTAACTATTAATTATAACTCAATTTGTCATAAACTTAGTTTAAACTATTGCAAATATGTTGTAGATCAATGGCGGCCCCTACCATCAATTTTAATGTGTTCCTAGAGAAAGAAAAGTTGAAAAACAATGGAAGCAACTTCGCGGATTGGTTCCGCAATTTGAGGATTGTCCTCAATGCTGGTAATTTGACCTATGTGCTGGATGCACCGCTGGGTGACCCGCCTGCAGCTGATGCTACCGATGAAGTAAAGAATGTTTACCTCGCTCGGAAGAATCAGTACTCCAGAGTTCAGTGTGCTATCTTGTATGGTTTGGAATCGGAGCTTCAGAAAAGGTTTGAGAATTCAGACCCACATGATATTGTCCGTGAACTCAAATTGATATTTGAGACTCACGCGGCAGTTGAGAGCTATGAGGCTTCTGAAAATTTCTTTAACTGCAAGATGGAAGAGGGCAGCTCCGTCAGTGAGCATGTGCTTAAGATGTCTGGGCACGCAAACAAACTTCAAAGCTTGGGTATAGTGATTCCTAATGCTTTGGGGATTTACCGTGTCCTCCAATCACTACCACCAAGTTACAAGAACTTTGTGATGAACTACAATATGCAAAGCATGAACACGCAGTTGCCAGAACTCTTCTCCATGTTAAAATCTGCAGAAGTGGAGATCAAGAAAGAGCACCAAGTGTTGATGGTCAATAAGACCACCAAATTCAAGAAAGGCAAGTCTAAGCAAAAGGGACACTTCAAGAAGGGTGGTAAGAAAGTTGCCGCACTGAAGAAGAAGACCAAGGCTGGACCTAAGCCTGATACTGAGTGCTTTTACTGCAAGGGAGAGGGTCACTGGAATCGGAATTGCCCAAAGTACTTGGCGGATTTGAAGAACGGAAACATCAAGAAGAAAGGTATATCAGATATACATGTTATTGATGTGTATCTCACTAGTACTCGTAGTAGTGCCTGGGTATTTGATACCGGTTCGGTTGCTCATATTTATAACTCGAAACAGGTGCTGCAGAATAAATGGAAGCTAGCGAAGAACGAGGTGACGATGCGCATAGTAAATGGATCAAAGGTTGATGTGATCACGGTCGGCACTCTACCTCTTCATCTACCATCGGGATTAGTTTTATACTTAAATAATTGTTATTTGGTGCCTGCGTTAAGCATGAACATTATATCGGGATCTTGTTTATTGCGAGAGGTTACTTGTTTAAATCCGAGAATAATGGTTGTTCGATTTATATGAGTAATATGTTTTATGCACATTCACCTTTGATAGATGGTCTATTCTTATTGAATCTCGATAGTGGAAATACACATATTAATAACATTGAAGCTAAACGTTTGAAATTGAGCGATAACTCGACCTATATGTGGCACTGTCGTCTTGGTCACATTGGAGTGAAGCGTATGAAGAAACTCCATTCCAATGAACTTCTAGAATCACTTGATTTCGAATCACTTGAAAGATGCAAAGCATGTCTGATGGGTAAAATGACTAAGACTCCATTTTCTGGTATGATGGAGCGAGCTACGGACTTATTGGAAATCATACATACCGATGTGTGTGGTCCGATGAGTGTAGCATCGCGCGGTGGTTATAGTTATGTTCTTACCTTCACGGATGACTTGAGTAGATATGGGTATATATATTTCATGAAACATAAATCCGAAACTTTCGAGAAATTTAAGGAATTTCAAAGTAAGGTAGAGAATCAATGTAACAAGAAGATTAAATTTCTACGTTCTGATCGTGGAGGTGAATATCTAAGTTACGAGTTTGGCGAGCATTTAAAGAAATGCGGAATACTTTCACAATTGACACCGCCGGGAATACCACAGCGTAATGGTGTGTCCGAACGTCGTAATCGAACTCTCTTAGATATGGTTCGTTCTATGATGTCACTTACAGATTTACCGCTATTATTTTGGGGTTATGCATTAGAAACAGCCGCATTCACTTTAAATAGGGCACCATATAAATCCGTTGAAACGACACCGTATGAATTATGGTTTGGGAAGAAACCTAAATTGTCGTTTCTTAAATTTTGGGGTTGCGAAGCCTATGTAAAGAAGTTACAGCCGGACAAGCTTGAACCCAAAGCGGAAAAATGCGTCTTCATAGGATACCCAAAGGAAACTATTGGGTATACCTTCTATCATAGATCCGAAGGCAAAATCTTCGTTGCCAAGAATGGATCCTTTCTAGAGAAGGAATTTCTCTCGAAAGAAGTGACTGGAAGGAAAGTAGAACTCGACAAGGTTGTTGAACCTTCTCTCGAACTTGCGAGTAGCGCAGCACCGGAAGAAGTTCCTGTGGTGCCTGCACCAATAAGAGAGGAAGCTAATGATGATGATCATGAAACTTCGGTTGAATTTGCTACAGAGCCTCGCAGGTCAACGAGAACTCGTACCACTCCTGATTGGTATGATCCCGATATGAGTGTCATGTTGGTGGACAACACCGATGACCCTGCGACATATGAGGAAGCGATGATGAGCCCAGATTCCAATAAATGGCAAGAAGCCATGAAATCCGAAATTGGATCCATGTACGAAAACCAAGTATGGACTTTGGTGGACTTACCGGATGGCCGAAAGGCTGTCGAGAACAAATGGATTTTCAAAAAGAAAACAGATGTTGATGGTAATGTTACTGTCTATAAAGCTCGACTTGTCACAAAAGGGTTTCGACAAATTCAAGGAGTTGACTACAATGAGACTTTCTCACCAGTAGCGAAGCTAAAGTCTGTGAGGATTTTGTTAGCAATCGCTGCATATTATGATTATGAGATATGGCAGATGGATGTCAAAACAGCGTTCCTCAATGGAGACATTGATGAAGAGTTGTATATGATGCAACCCAAAGGTTTTGTCGATCCTAAAGATGCTAACAAGGTATGCAAACTTCAACGGTCCATATATGGATTGAAGCAAGCATCCCGAAGTTGGAATCAACGTTTTGATAAGGTAATCAAAAGTTTTGGTTTTATACAAACTTATGGAGAAGCTTGTATTTACAAGAAAGTGAGTGGGAGCTCTGTAGCATTCTTAATACTATATGTAGATGACATATTGTTGATTGAGAATGATGTAGACCTTCTTAATAGTGTCAAGGAATATTTGAATAATAGTTTTTCAATGAAAGATCTTGGCGAAGCAGCTTACATATTAGGCATAAAGATTTATAGATATAGATCAAGACGCCTAATATCATTGTCACAAAGTACATATTTGGACAAAGTTCTAAAGAGGTTTGGAATGGAAGATAGCAAGAAAGGGTTCTTGCCCATGTTGCCCAATACGACCTTGAGTAAAACTCAAAGTCCAGCAACGGCAGAAGATAGAGGAAGGATGAGTAAGACTCCCTATGCCTCAGCCATAGGATCTCTAATGTATGCCATGCTATGTACTAGACCCGACATTGCATATGTTGTTAGTTTAACTAGCAGATATCAAAGTGATCCAGGAGTGGATCATTGGACAGCGGTCAAAAACATCCTTAAGTACTTGAGAAGAACTAAGGATATGGTTCTTTCTTATGGAGGTGATGAACAGCTCGTTGTTAATGGTTACACCGATGCTAGTTGGAACACCGATCCGGATGATTCTAAATCTCAATCTGGATACGTATTTACTTTGAATGGTGCAGTAGTTAGCTAGAGGAGTGCAAAGCAAAGCATTGTGGCGAGATCTTCAACTGAATCAGAATACATAGCTGCTTCGGAGGCTTCACAAGAAGCGATATGGATGAAGGATTTCATTACAGAGCTCGGTGTGGTTCCAAGTGCACTGGACCCAATGTCTATCTATTGTGATAACATGGGCGCCATAGCCAATGCGCAAGAACCAAGGTCACACAAGAGGCTGAAGCACATCAATCTACGTTTTCACGCTATTCGAGAACATGTCCAAGATGGTGACATAAAGATTTGCAAAGTACACACAGATCTGAATGTGGCGGATCCGTTGACTAAACCTCTCCCGAGGGTAAAACATGACCAACACCAAACTGCCATGGGTGTTCGGTATATTACCATGTAATCTAGATTAGTTGACTCTACTGCAAGTGGGAGACTGTTGGAGATATGCCCTAGAGGCAATAATAAATGTAGTTATTATTATATCTTTGTGTTTATGATAAATGTTTACATTCATGCTATAATAGTATTAACAAGGAAACATTAATACTTGTGTGATTTGTAAACTAAATTAGAGTCCCTAGTAAAGCCTCTTCATAATACTAGCTTGTTGGTTAATAAATGATTGTGGTTTCCCTAACCTTAACATTGAGATGTTATTAACAACAAGATCATATCGTTAGGAGAATGGTATGATGGACATACTCCTATAGATAAGCGTAGCATAAAGATCAAGTCATTTGAATAGTTCAATTGCTATATGCTTTCTGATACATAGTAACCTAATTCCTTCGACCATGAGATCATGCTTATCACCATCACCGGAAGGATGCTTTGATGACATCAAACACCACACCGTAACTGGGTGGCTATAAAGGTGGCATTGAGTGTTCGGAAAGTATGGGTTGAAACACATGGATTAAGAGTGGGATTTGTCCATCCATATGACAGATAGATATACTCTGGGCCCTCTCGGTGGAATGTCATCCAATTGGCTTGCAAGCATGTGATTGGCTCACAAGGGATCACATATCACGGGAACGAGAAAAGAGTACTTATCAGTAACGAGGTTGAACTAGGTATGCAGAGATACCGACGATCAAAACCTCGAATAAGTAAACTATCGTGAGACAAAGGGAAATTGGTATCGTATGTAAGTGGTTCATTCGATCGCAAAGTAATCGTAGAAATATGTGGGAGCCATATGAATTTCCAGGTTCCTCTATTGGTTATTGTTCGGAGAAGTGTGTCGATCATGTCCGCATAATTCACGAACCGTAGGGAGACACGCTTAAGTATTCGATGTTGTTGAGTAGTTATGGAATGATGAGTAAGAGACCGAATGTTGTTCGGAGTCTCGGATGGGATTCGGGATATCACGAGGAGATCCGGAATGGTCCGGAGAATAAGATTCATATAAGGAAACTCCTGTTTCGGAGTTGTAGAATGATTCCGGTGTTTTCATCGGGAAGGTTCTAAAAGGTTCCGGAAGGTCCGGCACTCCGAAGGGGAAGGGTACATGAATGTATCATAACAAGTTGGAATGGTTGCATCATGTACTAGGTGTCATCGCTGAGCAAAATAAAGGGATAAATCAAATCCTAGTTTGAAAAGTCAAACGCCAATTTGAAAAGTTAAACGGCAAGTTTGCTTGGTGGAGGGAGAGTAGGAAACCTAATTGGGGAGGAGTTCCTCTCCCTCCACCGCCGGCCAAGGAGGCCGACTTGGGGGAGGACTCCCTCCCCCTTGGCTCCGCCCTTCCACCTATAAAAGGAGGGGCAGGGCTATCCCTCGAGACACACACCTTGTCCCACCAAAACCCTAACCCTAGCCGCCATCCCTCCTGCAGCCGCCGCCGCCCTAGGGTTTCTCCCAAGCCGCCGAGTTGGGGCTTCCCCTTGTCCTAGCCGCCGGCCTAGCTCTCTCTCCTTGGTGCCTCTAAACCCTAGATCGCCAAGGCCTCTCTCATAGTCCACCATACTCGCTCCGGCTTAAGGCGAAGCCCTGCGAGATCTCCCCTCTACTTTCGGTACCACGCCGTCGTGATGCCGGAGTCACGAGGAGAGTGCTACAACATCCGCTGCCTGCTGGAACAAGGGAGAGGAAGGTCTTCATCGAGTACCGAACATGTGACCGACTGCGGAAGCGCTGCCAGAACGCAGCGCCGGGAGGATCGTCTACACGATCTTGAGATTGGCAAGAGTACGACTACATCACCCACGAGAATCCGCTCTCATTAAACACTTTGGAATCTTCGAGGGTGAGTTATTCTATCAACTCGTTGCTACAATCTAGTAGATAGATCTTGTCTTGTTTGTTTGTATGCGCTAGAAAAATTTTGTTTTCCATGCTACGAACCCCTACACCACGTTCGTCCAGTCACGTCACCTCTGGCGCCGCAGACGATTGAGGTCACCGATCGTCAGCACTGACGTCATCAAAACCACACTAGCAACGGTCACAAATCTTCGGCTAAACAGCTAAAGTACTCACTCGAATCTACGATTCAAGCAACTACTCGGGGGCTACTCCTATCAGGAGCGCTGGCCGCGCACTCGAAGCATGAATAAGGTACTACGCCAATGATCTATTCTTCGAGTCCTACGTCGAGTCTACGACTCCACTACGGACTTGGGAGCTACTCCCATAGGGAGGATTGATTCAAGCATCCGAAAAAAATGTGTCCTACGGACCAGAAGCCAAAAATGGCTAAATTAAAGTCTCTGCTCGAGTCTACGACTCGAATAGACACTCGGGGGATAATCCCATAGGGAGCGCTGGTCGCGCACCCTATGAATTTTTCGACTGTGATCCTTCGGATCAGAATGCAAAAACTTTTTCGCAACTTTGCGCCAACCAACGCTAAGTGAGTAACATCCTCCTTGGCCACCTGAAACACCTCCGCGGTGATAAAATTTTGGATGTTGTGTCTGCGACGCAAAGAAAAGACCTACAGGTACCATCTGATGGCCTAGTAACGCACCTTACTGCGCTCTGCTAGTAAAAATCTATGCCAACAGGCACGATGAAAATCCCGATGGACGTGTTGGGTATATCATTTGAAAACTATTGGGATTTGACTCTTGTAAGACCTCAATGGCCTGAGTCGAATTACGCGAGCATCTGTTCCGGGTTCGAGTCTAGGGACTCGAATCTGAAAAAGATCGTGTTGTTTTGTCCTAAGACAGTTAACTGACCCTGATCCGTCAGGAGAGTCAGGCACATGCATCAACAATCCCTACACACTAAAATCATTTATTTTCTGAACAGAAACATCTGCACCCGAAAGATTGAAGAGTCCTCAGCCGAATCTACGATTCGACTGAACACTCGGGGGCTACTGACATGGTTATACCCTACGGGTACACGACATTAGCATACCTAGTCCAGCCCAAGGAAGGCCCACGAGAATATACGTGGCCCATGAAGATTTTCGGGTGGCCCAAGCCCATGACGTCTTCGGATCCTTGGAGAGCAAGACTAGAACAGATAGAATATTCGAAAGGGGAAACCCTAAACTTGTAACCGACTTGATCTATGCCCGGGACCTGCCTATCTCTATATAAAAGCTAGGAGGGAACGACGAGGAGGCTCTCTCTCACCTCAGCGCATACACACCTCCACGCCAGATTGCATCTGCGCACCCCTGTAACCTTTGGTTCCGCCGTACTCAAGAGAAGACAAGCAGGAGTAGGGTTTTCCCTCCGGGGGCCTGAACCTTGGTAAACCTCGTGTCCCCTGGTTGCTTGTCTGTTAACCATTCCACGATCTCCAGCACCTCCATCTTCTCCAAAACCTAAGCTCATAACAATGAGCATTGACGAGATTAAACCTCGTCACCCGGCTATTGTTCGCCAGTATGTTGTTGTGGTGACTGAGTTGCTCTTGCTTCCACTGATGATCTTGTTCATGTGATACACTTGACTTATTCCTCCTTGATATGCTCCAACTTGCCCTTACCCAACTCCAGCACTCCCCATCCTTTAAGTGACCATGCTTGATGATTTGGTTGGTTGGTTTGGTGAGAGATTCTATGGTTGATCTCGTAAGTATCTGTGTTGGAACTGTGGTGTTCTTGGTGTTCTTGTTGTGGTGAAACTTTGATTAGAAGGGAGAAACTCGTGTGCTGCTATGGTTGTGCTTCTTATCCCATCTCTCCTTGCTTCCTGGTGTCGACAGCACTACAGTTCTACATGGGTGTGTAAGATGTAGGTGTGCTTGCTTGGTCTATGGATCAGCTCAAGAAGAAATATCTGGGATTCATGCCTTTTACTTTTACTTTCTTGGTGAAACTTTCCCATGTGTGCTTAATGATGTGGTACTGAAACCATTTACATAAAAGAACAGATGTTATTCTTTTGGTGAAACTTGCCCCTTTCTTTTGAATTTTCTCAATGATGGTTTCAAACAGTGCTCCTCACTATTAATATCTGAGAGCAGTACTTCTAACATAACCCTTTCTTTTATTTTTGGTTTTCTTCTTTGTTTGCATGCAGGTACAAACTACTACAAAGAAGATCAAGAAGATGTAGATATAGGACTTAGTTAGGAATTAGTATAGGTTCTTCCTTTATTGATATAATTTTATTTTATTCTTCTATAAAGAACAATGTAATATATATTTATTATTCAATAAAATATTACTTTCTTCTTACTTGGAATTTTTCATTTGTATAAGAATTTCTTACTTATTTGTATTCTTCTCATCTTGTAATTATGGAATAAGAAAAGAATAAGAGTTTCTAAATAATTGGATTTATATATATTGTTGTAATGTCTTAAATTTCTTTTACTTATTCACTTATTGTATATTATAATACTAATACTTCACACTAAAATATTTAAATGTCCTTTTGAAAACAATAAACTCCTAAATGCTTTTGGTTTGAATTATTTCAAAAGTAGTTTAAAATTTAAATGTGAATTTAAATTATTACCCCAAAATAACTCAAATTCCTAGAGATCATGTCAAAATTTATAACAATCACCAGGCTGAGCTAAACCCTAACTCAACATAATGAAAGAAACTCTCGTCTCTCCAGGTTTTTATTTTGCGAAAAATTTACCCCACTTTTATACATAAATGCATGCACATGCACATATTCTTATTCCTACCCTTCGTTGGTTCCTAAACGCTGGGATGTTACAGCCACCAACCCCCGCGCATGTCACAAGGCCAGCCAGGTGGGGCCCCCATGTGGCGGTTGCTTGCCTCCCTTGGCTACTTCACTCATGCCCTTTTTTCCTCTGGTGATTTGGCCCATTAGGGAAGTTGCCCTTTGAAATTTAATTTTAAATATATATTTAATATTAATTCCAATAATTAATATGATATACATATAATTAAATTCCTTTTGACCTGAAACACCTTTCGGTTCACTCCGAACCACTTCGGGTCCTTCTGAATGATTACGGTTCTCTCACGGAACACTTTTGGTATGCTCATATCTTTCTTCATGTGATTCCAATAAAGCCAAAACGATCTCTAAGTGTCATCGAACCCTTAAGTGTGTTACCCTACAGTTTAGGAACATCACAGACATGATCGAGACACCTCTCAGATCAATGGTCATCGGCAGGACTAAGATGCCCATAATGACCCATCTGCATTCAGCGATTTTAGTGTCGTTTCAACCATAAAAGTTGATTCCAATTCCCTTTGTTCCATCGATATTTGACTTGTCCGAGATCTGATCATTGGTATCATTATACCTTGTTCAATCTCACTACCGACAATTGCAACTTTACTCATTTCTATGATATTACATCTCCGTGACCTAGTCACATGTTGCAACATTTACGGATATAATCTCACTGAGCGGGCCCTATGTATCTTCCCGTCACATGGGAGAACTAATCTTCAATCTTGATGCATACACCTCAACATATCCCTCTGGAGTACCGCAACATCCACCTTTATGATCACCCTGTTATGGTGTGACGGTTGATAGTCTAAGCAACCTCGAGTGATAGTGATTAAGCATGATCTCACGGTCAAAGGAGAAGGATACTAAGCTTATAACTATTGCAACGATGAAATTTTTGACTTGATCGTGTTGCAATACTTATATGGGTAATTTCCATCCCATCATTCACTAATGATATGACTTTATTATCAACTGGCATAAATGCTCCATGATCAGAAAACCTTGATCATCGGTTGCCCAACGAACTAGCATATAGTGGCTACTAGGGACTTGGTTTCTTTACATACCACACATGTATCAATGTTTCCACTTGATCACAGTATGAAACTATTACAAACTTAATGAGATATGATAATAAACACATTTATTATTTGCCTCTAGGGCATATCTCCTTCAATCTCTAGCCTAAATTTGGGCCAGAAATGGGTTCGGTTGAAATGAATGGACAATTGTCTATTTGCGTCACCGCTTTGGACCAACCACTCTGTCCATGTCCCCAGACTAAAACAAGCCGCTTTGGGCCATCCCCTCTGTCTGCGAACAGAAATAGACCGATCCGAATGGGGTTAGTCTCGCTAGAGCTGTCCTAAGGGCATCTCCAACCACAAACGGGGCACCGCAAACAGACGGCAACCCACTTTGTCCGTTGACAGAGGCCAAGGCTCAACGGGGCACCGCAAACGGACGGCGCCCACTTTCGTGTTTGTTTGGCCCCATTCCTGGCCCAAATTTGGGCCTACTTTGTGATGGACACGTATCGACTGCACGTCCGCGTGTCCTCCTCTTGGTCCTAACATGACCTGCTCGTCATGGACTAGGGAGAGGGACAGCCGCTGACCACCGACACCTACCATCCTCGTCTCTCTTAAATCGGGAACCTTGGTCCCAATTGCTATCAACTCCCAGCCCCCACTTTCACACGAGCAGAAACTCTGCCGAAACCCTACCCTAAAAGCTTTTGCCGGTTACCACAATGGCGAAAGGCGGTAAGGGTAGGTTCAGGCCTAGCCACAATGACCACGAGCTGGGGTCATCCGGATGTGTTGGCGGCAGGCGGCATTTCTTCAGCATGCCTCCTTGCGCGACATAGAGGCCTGCAGGCCCGCCGCCCACGCCCTGCTCCGAGTGACACGTCTATGTGGAGATGGAGGTGGCACGCCAATTCGCGAAAGCGGGCATGTCGTTGCCATGGCCAGATGTGCACATGCCCCACGGGTGGCATCTGAACCAGGCACATGTGCATGTGCCGGCCATCCCAGCAAGCGGATCGGCGTGCCACGAGAGATCCTTCGTCTCTGGCCTTCCTTCCTCCGGATCTATGATGGGACCCGACCTATGACCTCCACTCGCCGATGTGGCACGATGCTCAACAGCTGGCCATCGAGGCCCTCCTTAAGGTCTTGGATGACAACGACATGGACTACGAGGAGGAGGTCGACTTGGAGCCAGAGGAGGAGTAGGCGCATGCCTTGGTGTTTCCCCTGCCACAACCCGACATGGGGGACTAGTCCTAGTACCGTGTTGTGTTGACTAGGCAGGTGGAACCGCAACCGCTCCGCCCTAGATGCCGCTGCTCCAAGCCGTCAAGGACGAGCTGATGGAGGAGCGACCACTGACCGAGGAGGCTCTCCAGACCGCCATCAGCACCTCCTTGTTAGAGGAGGAAGTGAAATGGGAGGGCACGGGCATAGGTCTCCACGAGTTCGCGATGTTGGCGACGCCACCGACCGCTCCCTCACAAGCTACTGCTCCACCACCAGAGCCGATGGTCTGGCCACTGGGCTAGATCTTCATCAACCTCGTGGACGCAGGGGGTGGGGGGGAGGGGGCATTGGGTGCACCGGCCACCAAATGAACACAATGAGGACATGGTCCTCTTGCCTGTCCGCAGACCAGCGCAAACAGACCGCTTCAGACACTTTCCAGATCACCCTTGGAGATGCCCTACTGCACGTTCAATCAAGCCAACATACTATTGTGTTGTTGATTTGAGCTACGATATGGGGTAGAGAGGAGGGTACATGCTACACAAACCTAGCTAGCCATCAGGGCAAATCTTACCAGCACAAAATCTGCCTGATATACGCCGTTGTCTCCCCAAAGCGTGGCCTGGATTTCACTGCTCCTCATGGACAGCCTGACTCGCTTCGATTGGATTCTTTCTCATGGAAGGCAAACTTCTTTGGGCATAAAGCCGCATCCCTTCAACGCGGTACACATCAGATCGAGATGCACAGAAATGACCAGTGCAAATATGCAATCGTTTCGTGAAGATAAAGCAATGCGACTAAGAAAGCAAATGAATAATGGAGATCTGTATTAAAAGGTACTACCTCTGTTCCAAAATGTAACCTTTCTACCGGTTCAAATTGAGCTACTCCCTCCGCCCCATATTAGTTGACTCAAATTTATCTAAATTTGGATGAATCTAGACACTATTTAGTATATAGGTTCATCCAAATTTTGACAAATCCAAGTCAACTAATATGGGTCGGAGGGAGTACTAAAAAAGCTTACATTTCGGAATGGAGGGAGTACTTCAGATGGAATGGCAAGCTGAAAATAAAGCGATGAGCTATGCAAGGGCATAATCCAAAGAAAGGGTGAGCTTCTGCTCTATCACCATCATCAGATTTAGAACAAACAGGTAACACGAGAAACATCAAGCTCAATATTTCTGCTATTAATAACATTTAACACTCTGATGCAGGTTTCCAGAATGGTAGGCAGCCAACAATTTGATCGTCTTGATACATGATAGAAACTGACTAGGGATGAGAAAACATGTTCCGTTCCGATTTAAGTCCTCTTCGACTCATCTATCCAATGCTTCAAAATGGGTCCTGAAGAGAGGAAGCAAATTATGAATTTACGTATCCGGATCAAGTGTTTAACACAAGAACTGGGAAAAGAAATACAAGTCCTTTCTAAAAATAGGCTTCAGTGAGTCAAGGCTACTGCTAGAAATTGACAAATCACGAGCAACCATACTAACACCACCATTTTTTGATTATAGATTCCAAGAACAGCATACCATCAGGAAGAAATTAAAGTTGGTATGTACCACTACCAGGATAAATTACCAAAGGGAAATATTACAGCTAGGTGAATCTCTCTTTGATAGACTGGAGATCTGGCCTAACCAAATTAGTGTAAACCATTTTGTTTGCAGAGATGCTTCAAATTTCCAAACTCCGTACAAGCTTAAATACTGAACACTTGACCTTGTGTGTGGCTGCATACGATTCTTCATTAGATTGGACATTAAAATGTACAATATAGGTCATAGCTAGGCATGTGACCACATAATTGGGATGAAACTCTAAGTAGAACATTAAATTTACTGGTTGGGTGACAAATCTTTATTTCGCCATCACTGGGATAGATTGGAAGTTGGAGTCATGCAGGTTACAAGAGGTGGATTTAGACATACCTAGATAGCCAACAGCTAACAAAATTCGAAGCTCCAGAGATGTCTAAACAATCGGGTCATATTTCACGTTGGCAAGGTAAAGCCCACAAGCAGGTGCCATAGGAGGCACAGCAGTCACTGTCTTTGCATCCATAATTCTCTCAACTGCATTAAAGGTTGGCAGACAATAAACGTTCAGTTGAATTCATTGTCCATTAATCAAAAGGCAAAAGGGAAGGTACACAGCAAACGTTACAGAAAGAAAACAAACCATCTGCAATTGTTCGATCTCCAGTCCCAACAGCTTTCAGAAGACCAACCATCAATCTTACCTGCATTAGAAAATAATTAGTGAACATATCAAATCGTAAAACATAGGACATAACCCACATCTTCCAATCCTCATATTGCAGCAACATCTAATAATCAAAGTAACAGCATGGCAGATACAAAGTTCTCTAGTAATAACATTTCATCCCTGGTACTGCTCAAATGCGTATACCTGCATATGATATAGCCGTTTTGCAATGTCTTAGAGCACAGTTTTGCCAAAATGGAATAGCACAGGAGCTGCAAATGCTTAATGGTACAACAGGTATCAGATTTTTTCTGTACACAGGATCTCATGAGACACAAAATATGTGTTACCAACAAATAGCATATCACCTGTTCGAGACAGTGTTTGGCGACTCAGCAGGATAGCTGAGCAATACCTATTTTTCACCCTCTATCCATAGGCAACTTTTTTATTTCCTTAGAGTTTAATTGGACCTATATACACCTAAAGCTAGAGTGCTTTTAAGTTGCTCCCAAAGATGCCATAGCTTTCACACCTTGCAGCTAACAAATTTTCATCTCAACGATGCTTATGAACAACACTAGCCATCAATGAATGCACATACTAGTATTATTCTAATCGATACTGGCAAGATCAAAAAAATGTTAATTACCACTGGAATCAAGATCAAATACAGTTACTCCCAAATATATCAATGCAACCCAATAAAAGGACTAATGGGGCCAGGAATTAAACAGTCATGTGGACCCTAGGCTCTGATATTAACCTTCAAGGAAGATGGATTAACCTGATGGTAAAGAAAAGACTGTGCCCTTGCAGTAACAACAAAGCAGCGGTGCCTTAATCTCTTTCCAAACTCTTGCCCATTCTCGCATGCTGATTTCCCACTAGTAGTACTAGAAGCATCAGATCCTTCTCCAGAAGGTCCCGTGAGTGATGGCCCCGAGTAAACTAGAGATCCATCTGGTGATTCCATCTCTGATCGCTCTAAGCTTGAAGGAAAGAACATGAAAGGAAATACTTCTGTAACAGTAAGCTCATCCAACGTTTTCACTGGAGATTTTGCCTGTAACAAGAATCCCTCCATATAAACACACTAGATGATTAAATACAAGAAACTCTGTGCCTTTCTGCACTAGTATTTCTTGATGAACTCTGCGACTGAGAGACAACAATAAGAAGCAAGAGTGCACCTGACATCCAATTGCTCGAAATGAACTGAAATCATGATGCCCAACAAGTATATTGCAAGCTTTCTGGGCAAAAAAGATCATTAGTAAAGCCAGAAACAAAATTTTGCATCAGAAAACAATTAAGTGTGACTGGAGACTTTACCTTCATATCTTGTATATTTAGATCCTCAGGTATGTGCGAAGCTGAGTTTTTCTCAAAGATTGATGGTCGCTCAGGCCCACAAAGTACACGATAGTGATATCTTCAACAAAATTAGTAAAACAATAATATAAGCACTTTTCATTTTTTTCAAAAGGGTAATGGAGTTTTTTATAAACAGCTTTGATTGCTCACACAAAATGCATATCAGGTCAACGTTACTACCCCTTTTATTAAATAGTGTTGGACATAAGAATGGAAAAGTAACAAGATCAATTAGGAGAATGCCTCATACTCCCTCCGTCCAAAAATAGATGTCTTAGGTTTTTCAAATTTTGGATGAATCTATATACTAAATAGTGTCTAGATTCATCTAAATTTTGACAAAAATGAGACATCTATTTTAGGACGGAGGGAGTATTATACTTCCTCCGTCCCAAAATGTAAACCATTTAAGATTAGTCAAAAGTCAACATCTTCTAAGTGTGGACTTTTGACTAAGCTTATATGCCTTACATTTTGGGACAGAGGGAGTTTTGTAGATTTTGCTACCTACGTGCGTTCTAGAGCTTTGTATCTAGCATGGAAGTCTGGTGCAACACAACGAACATCAGTCACCATTATGTCACCTTCATTCTTCTGCAGGAAAAATATGGAACACAAATAAATATCTACTGCAAGATACAAATTGAATAATAAAATCTGGAGAATTACACAAATCTCTTAGTATATTCAGTACGCAGATGTATGCTCATTCAACTAAGGACCAGCCCAACCAAATGAAAATTAAATCTTCAATATAATATAGAATGGGCTGGGTGAATAGAATTATCTTCGTATAATTAGCTTTTACATTTTAAAAAGTTCTGTCACAAATCAGCTGGGTGAATAGAATTATAGAACTATAGGTAGTTTTGGTCAAAACATACATGGAGAAAATGGTTGACCGCGCGTTTTACAACTCCGGGGTCATGAGGTGGCAACTGCAAATGGGGAAAAGACATCAACAAACAGAACCATATGTGGCATAATTGTTCTAAAATGCATATGCTATTTATAGGGAGTATTCACTGAGATTGTAAACCGTACGTCCCTCAACCCATGAAGGACCTAATCTAACATGCAGTGGGACAAATGAATTCTGAGTGATGCAGCCAAAGCATGCAATGAATAGTTTATGCATAGCCTAAGTGCAAGACTTGTTATAGAGAGAACCCAAGAGGGAACCCCAGTTGGAGAGAAAAGTATATGCATACAAACCACTTCACCAGGCTTCCTTTTACTTATCCGCTCCACATCGACATGACAAACATTTGACAAAGCATGAACACCTGAATCCTGGACCAGAAGATAAATCTTTCACTACACATAAAATAATGTTGTAAATAATAATAATTGTGGTATCATGGTGATAAAGTAAAGAAAAGCCATAGCAAATAGTCGAAACCATCACAGGGGCTATAGTATATGGTAAATGATACTATTCCCCCGGGGATATTTGCGTTCCATCCCCCGGGTCGTGGCTAGGGTACGCACGTGGAGGCCCATCTTATCGCTTCACGGAACTGCTTCGTCTTGTATCACGCGAACTGCATCCCTCCGCTTCCAACGCGCAGCCGCCGCCTCAACTGCCGCCTTCGGTTCCTACCAGCGCCGCGTGCAGCCGCCGCCTCCGGTTCCTTCCAACGCCGCGCGTAGCCGCCGCCTCCGGTTCCTGTCGCCGCCGGGCACAGCCGCCGCCTCCGGTTCCTGCCGCCGCCGCGCCCGCGCAGTTGCCGCCTCCGATTCCTGCCACCGCCGCCAAGCAAACCAAGAGCCCTCCGTCTCCACCCTGCAGCCGCCAAGCAAACCAAGGGCTAGGAGGTGTCCGAGCTTCCACGGGTGGCGGCTTGACGGTGGCCGTCGCCGTCCTCAATAGCCACCAGGACCACGGGTGGCCGCTTTGCTCCGCCTCCGACCTCCTCCCATGTGCCAGCGCCTCGCCACTAACATGTGGTTGTCAATCTGAGTGCTGCTGCTAGGGGATGCCGGGGATGCTACCGATGGCGGACTGCTTTGCTACATATACCATCCGGTGATGCTACCTTAGTTTAGAGCGCTTGCTACTCTAGTTGGTCGGGTGATGCTACTTTTGTATCTGTCTTTGCTACGAGCGTTTTGCTACCTTAGCGTATTAATTTTGCTATGTATGCATATATTTTTTGCTACTTTGGCACAAGTTTTTTGCTACAATCAATCTCTATGGTTTTGCTACCAGATCTCCGGCAAGAGTCTCCGGTGATGTCTCCGGCGATGTCATTTTTGCTACATTAGAAAAAAAAATTTGCTACAATCGTTTTGTGGTTTTGCTACAACAGCGTAATTTTTTTGCTACGAGGTCTTCGGCGAGGTTTATCCCGGCGAGAGTATCCGGCGATGTCTCCGGCGAAGTCGGTTTTGCTATATTAAAATATTTTTTTTGCTACAAGGTCTCCGGCGAGGTCTCCTGCAAACTCTTCGGCGAGATCCGGTCTATTTGTTGTTCTTTTTTTGAAACGAACCGTTTTCTGCTGCATGTAGCAAAAACGGGGCTATTTGTAGCAAAAGCGGGTATGTTTGTAGCAAAAGCGGAATAAAGGGACGGAAAGCAAATATGACCGTTGATCTGTCTCGATCAAACGGCTGGGGACCCAGGGGATGGAAAGTTTCCATCCCCGGGGGACGCGTAGCACTGTCCAATATTGCGGATCTACCATTATTTTGAAAATATGTTAATTCGCTCATTTGTTATAATTAACTTAAACAAATCGATTGCACACATGCAATTAGAAACATAAATTTACAACACATTCCTGGCATGTTCACTCAAATTTACAACACATCCCAAAAATTAGTAGCTACGAGGGTATGGCAAAAATATTCCAGCAAATTAAGGATCCGCTCGGCATTCTAGTGTATTATGATAATTGGCAACTCTGTTTGTCTAACCATCTTTTCCCTATTTATATTTTTTTAACCAGCTTGTTCTTACTTCCATGGCTACACAGAGTATAAAATAAGTTCAGAAAAGCACAGTTGATAACTGTAAACTGAATATAAGAATATCATAACATGATGAGAATCATGAATTGAAGCCATTAATCAGACTAGCCTCTCCACTAACTAGACCTAACTTTGTCCTTATGAAAACAGCCTAAGGCCTGATAATTCTATCTCCCACATAGTAGATCCGGAATTAAAGAATAGCAATCATATATTCTGGCATGCATATTCATACAAGGATCATCTCGGTCCGCTGTATGCAACTACAACTATAATAACAGGGTTCCTAGGCATATAAAGTGGCATCATTAATTAATTGCATGTTGGCAACTTTTTTATGATGACAAATGTCCAATGACTTTAATAGCAGAAAAAATGTCAAGATTCTAGCTAATTTTTTTAAATAATATATATTTTTTATTGATTTTCATAAATAATACGCAAAACGGGCAAATTGCAATTCTGACGGTCCGTCGTTTGTTCGAAAGACGACACAGATGCTTCGTCTTTTCAAAAGACGACCGACATGTCTTCTTTTATTCAAAAGACGATCGAGTTGTCTTCTTTTATTCAAAAGACGACACGCCTTTGTCGAGCTGTCGGGTGACAGGGGTACGCCTGGTCGTCTGTTGAACGGACGAAGGACGTTTCGTCCTTTGAACGGACGACGCGCCCCAGCATATAGCTCACACGCCTGCCCGTGCTTGCCCGTCGTCGTCCTCCCCTCCTCTCTCTCTCTGGCTGTTCTTCCTCTCTCGCGCTTGCTCTCATTTTCTCAGCTGTTGCACCGATTTGTAGCCTATATTTCTATCCAAACTCGCTGCTCTAATACATTAGCAAGCTAGTAGAGTCCCGATCTACTAATGGGATAGCCTGGTGTAGTGATTTGAGTCGTTTTGGTGGAGGGATCTGGTGGTGTTCTTATTGAGCAATGGCCATGGTGGAGGCTAGTGCTGGGACTTGAGGAAGGTGCATGGTGGAGGTGCTGATCCGTTGATCTGAGGCAGCTGCACGGCAGGACTTCGCACACTTCAAGGGTAAACCCTAATTTCTTGCTAATTGCAGTCATGTGTGTATGTTTATAGGTAGCCTTTGATGGGGTCTGTTAGATGCAAGATATTTATAGAGTATTATGTGTCAATGTACCTGTTTTTGACTATTTTCGGTATTTACCAGCACGGAGTTGATTTGAGCGAGTTTAGATTTATGGACGAAGTGCTTCAGAATCCTGAAACAGTGCCCGTTACTCAGTTGAAGGATTGGTTATGTGTTCGTTTAGGGCTCCCTCCTACCCATACTGTCGGTGTGCATGCTTTATGGACTAAGTCAAGGCAAACCCCTAATTTTTATTTAAGGCCAATAGAAGCGCAACAGAAATGGGTCAAATTTGTGCAAGCTTGCCAGAAAAGAGAAGTTAACCCTAGTCTCTTAGTGTTACCTGTGGCGAAAGAGGCTGGGTATGATCATGGCCAGAGTAGTCAGACCGGTCATGCTGGAGGTAGTTATGATCATGGCCAGAGTAGTCAGACCGATCATGCTGGAGGTAGTTATGATCATGGCCAGAGTAGTCAGGGCCAAGAGGGTGGCGGCGGTTATGAATCAGGTCACAGTAGCTATGCACACACCGGGGGTGATGGTTATGTATCAGAGGACGGTGGTGAAGGATTAGGGGAAGACATATTCAGTGGCGAAGCTGATGAGGACGAGATATATGATGGTTTGTTGCAACATCAAATGGAAGCCGAAGACTCAGAAGGCAACAGTGATACGGCCGATGATTCTGGCGAGTCTGATCAAGAAGAGATCGGCCAACCTATTCCGGCATCATGGAATAATGACAACACAGCAGCAATGACTGTGAACGATGGGCATGATTCGGCGTGGCATTATCACGCGAACAACATCTCTCTGGGTGCATTATATCCTAGCAAGAGACATCTGCAGGAAGCAATTGTTGAGTGGTCAATGTCCATGCAACGGGTCTTGAAAACGAAGGTGTCATCACAACAATATTTGACATTGGTTTGCGAGGAAGCTAGATGTCCTGCAAGGGTGCATGCCCATGTCCCTAGGTATGACACAAACTGGAAGGTCACCGATGTTGTGATGCACACATGCACACTTGAAAGTGTCCTTCAGGACCATCGTAACCTCACGTCAACCCTCCTGGCTAGACTGTTGTACACAGAGATAGTGGAGGGCAAAGCCATGGGGGTGAATGCTATCATTCACAAAGTTTCTGTCAGATTCCGCTACAATATTTCATACGGGAAGGCTTGGAGGACTAAGCAAAGGGCACTAGAGGCAAGGTTTGGTTCGTTTCGAGACGGGTATGACTGTGTTGTTAGGATGCTCCAGACACTGCAGGCTAGGAATCCAGACACCTACGTGGACATCCAACACTTTACATTGCCACAGGAACCTAATTTGAGGGTACTTCATCGAGTGTTCTTCTCATTTGCTATATGCATAGAAGCTTTCACTCACTGTCGACCAGTCATCTGTGTGGATGGTACATTTCTCACTGGCAAGTATAGGGGTCAGATATTGACTGCCATAGGTCAAGATGGAAACAATCAAGTTGTTCCACTTGCTTTTGCTTTCGTGGAGAGCGAGAACACCGAGAGTTGGGTATGGTTTTTCAGGCAGCTGAAGATAGCAATTGTGAGAGATACACCGAATGTATGCGTGCTTCATGATAGGCATCCAGGTATACTAAGCGCGATAAAGAAGCTCACACATCCCACTCCTGATGAAGTAACTCCATGGCTGGACATGCAGAGTCGTTGGTGCATGCGGCATCTAGGGGCCAATTAATTCTCACAGTTCAGGAACAAGGCTCTTATGAACCTATTCAAGAAGCTTTGCAAGCAGAACCAAGAGTGGAAGTATATCAAGTGTCGTGGCTATCTTGATGACTTCACTAAAAAACATGTGACTCAGAGGAGAGCAGCTAGAGCAGCAGCGGTCGCGGCTCATGCAGCGGCGTTAGCTGCACAGGCAACAACAGGAGCAGCACCACCGGAGGAAGAACCCATTGCCCTTTGTGACTTTCCAGGATTTGACCAACCCGGTACTAGGAGAAGGCCTGGCAGAAGGATTAAAAAATTTCAGGAATGGATACAACACGAGCCTGTAGAGAGGTGGTCTCTGCTGCATGACACTCATGGTGCTAGGTTTGGCGTCATGACTACAAATCTGGCTGAAACTTACAACTTTGTCTTGAGAGGAAGTAGGGCTCTACCATTAACAGCCATTGTGGAGTGTATTTTCACCGGAACTCTGAAGTATTTCAGAGACAAACTCCAGATGGCTCAGATGCATATCATGAACAACCCAAACACGAGGTATTGTTCAAAGATCATGCATTACATGGATGCCAAGATGGAGAAGGCTCGGTCCATGCATGTCATCGCCATCGGTAATCAGGAAGAAGGTTCGAGGTACGCCTCCCTTCCAACCGGATTGGAACAGGAGAAGAGGTAAAGACCCAGGAGGTGAGGATAGGCAACGAAGCCTGGCCAACGTGTGAGTACACGTGCAATAAACCCAAGCTGTTGCATCTGCCTTGCTCTCATGTACTAGCTGCATGCGGGCTGATGGGTATGGATGCGATCTCGTTTGTGTCTCCTTATTTCCTTAAGGACGCGGTGGTCAATACGTGGACAGGCGAGATGATGGGATATAGGGCATGGGGAAAATTTCAACAAAGTAAATCCAGGTGAAAGGATTTACATCCCAGATCCTGAACTGATGCGGACAGGAAGAGGAAGGTGACAATGTGTCCGCATCCGTAATGATATGGATGAATCTGAAGCCGGAGGCCCTACTAGGCAATGTTTTCTGTGTAATCAATTTGGTCATATAGACACCAGTTGCCACATCTTCCGGACTAGTGGAGCTGCTCCTCGTGGACATGGCAGCCGAGGAAGAAGAGGCAGAGAAAGAAACTAGATGTGTGGAACTATGTCTTAAATTTGTAATATGTGTGGAACTATGTCTTAAATTTGTAATATGTGTGGAACTATGTCTTAAATTTGTAATATGTGTGGAACCATGTCTTAAATTTGCAATATATGTGGAACTAATGTGCAGATGGCGGGATCTTTGCTGAATGCTGACATAGATAGAAAGCACCGGTCGACGGTAATGGATGCTAACCCGGGGTCCTTGAAGCACCTAGTGACTCGCACTCCCATTTCGAACCGGTGCATACATCCTGATTGGCTTCAGAGGCATGTGACATTTATTTCTCTTGCTGTTGGAATATTTATGGGCCAGAGTGACTAAACTGTTTTGCTTTCTTCTTATGTAAATTGAAGTGGGCTGGGCTCTTACCCTTCGGTCGTTTGGTTGAGGCCACTCGTATGGAGGAGATAGAAGGGCGACACCTTGGGTTCCAGACTAGTCGCTTATAGTACGACTCGTCTTTGCTCACGTGCTTGGTGGATCGATGGAGGCCCGAGACTCACACTTTCCATTTTCGATGGGGAGAGATGGCTCCTACCCTTCAGGACGTCTCGTACTTGCTGGGACTTCCGTTGGCTGGCGTGCCCATAGGCCCAGTGGATCCACCGGCAAATTGGGCCCAAGACATGGCCCAACGATTCTTTGGCATCCGTGATGGAGCTTAGGCCTTTGGCCATGACAATCATGGGCCAAAATTTGGATGGTTGGAGCAGTATCAGGTGTGTTTCATTTATTTGTTCTATTTTGTTGGAGAAGTATCATGTACCGAAAATTATTCTATTTGCCAATGCAGATACAGAGGTTTGGGTTCCCGGCCACTCTGATGACTGCGCCACAGATTACACGCAGCCTGGAGGCATACATTATGTGACTGCTCGGGAAGGTGATGTTCACTGAGAACCACGTGTCGACCATTAGTGCGCGATACATCCATTTTGCTAGAGGGCTCGCGGAGGCGACGTGCCAGGAAGAATGCACACAGTGGAGTTGGGGTTCAGCTGTCTTAGCAGCTACGTACCAAGGTATGTGCAATGCTTGCCAGTTAACCAAGGACAGTTCTGCCTTGCTAGGATGCCCATTGTTGCTGCAACTGTGGTCATGGGAGAGGTTCCCTATCGGCCGTCCAGAAGTAAGTGTCAATCTAGTCGGCAACCAGGAACATGAAACAATTGTCTACCACTCTGACCTGCTGTTCGACGAAGAGCAAATTGACTTGCCTACATTTGGCACTCATTGGACCCGTCGCAAGGTCAGTGTAATGTCTTAATAAATTGCACTTCTGGTACTACAATATGAAAGTTACTAACAACTATTTTGTCATGCAGTGTCGTTTCGCGGGAGAGCAAGTCGTTAGATGCTATCCATCGTTCAGCGAGCAGTTCGACACACTGAAAGAGGATGTCGTGATTTGGGAGCCGTACACCCTGCAGACACGACACGCACGATATCCCGGCGGGTTATCTATTATGTGCACTAGAGATCGAGAGTATTGGCTGACTACATCGAAGATCATCTTTGATTGCCAAGTTGAGGAGATGTCTCAACAGAGGGTCATGCGGCAGTTGGGTCTTTGCCAGATGGTAGATCTCCCGCGTCCAGATGTTCCCCTTCCAGATGTCGTGCACGCGTAAGTAAATATATGTACATAAGAAATGCGTCTTATACTTCATCTATGTTCTTTAATGATGGTCTAACAAATTCTAATAACATGTACTCTCGGAAAACTAGCAAGACCGCCACTCAATGGCTCCAACGGGTGGGGATTTACGTCAACGAGTGGCAGAATGCACCAACACAAGTGTGGCACGATGGCCCGTTTGATATGGAGCTATTCCACGGATACTTACAGAGGTACATGTCGATGACACGGCTACGTCCCATTCCTCTTGTGCCCCGTCAGCAGGCTCAGTCCTTTGCCCGGAGGATCGAGGAGAAGCTGCGGCGTATCTACGCGGCCATCACGTGCACCAGCGTCTCAGACGTCGTTCAACACCGAGAAGCACAACGCCCACATCGATCCATGGAGCAGCCACCTTCTCCAGACCATGCTGGAGGCTCGGGATGGCACGAGGAGCATATTTCTCCACCACTCCGCCACGGGCCTCGCCCACAACTCTCACAGCAGGCGCCGCCGAGAGCACCACCTCCAGACCAGGCTGGAGGCTCGGGGTGGCAGCAATCACAGTTTACTTCTGACCCGTGGTAGCAATCGCAGTTTAATATCGACCAGTTGCAGCAGAACCAGATTACTTTCGAACAATGGCAGCATCAGCAACCGATCCCCTACATGGACTTCGCTTATCGACCACAATCTCATCCTCATGGTAAGCGTGTCCCTTCCTACTATTGTTAGATGCAGTATGACATTGTTCAGTACTTAATTTCTTGTACACTAGCAGGAGACTCCGTTACATGGGACAGTACTGACGACCGTGATCAGCAGACACAGCACGAGCAGGTAGACTGGTTTGGCCAGTATCAGCTAGGTACTCCACCACCTATCCCCACACAGGATACACAGGATCAAGGTGAAGGGTCAACCGCACCTCGCCGTGATGTGATGCCACCCCACAGATATGGATGGAGTACACCGAGGCATCCGCCACCTCGTCGTCGACACCAATGATATCTACTTATGTATCAGTCATTTATCTATCTATGTATGAGACATCATTCTATTATTTCATGATTTTATTCGACAAACTACTCAACATAACTTGCAACATAGTTCAACATAACTTGCGGTACATAAATAAGAGTCCTATCTATCCCTAGCATGATGCCTTTCCCTTTCCCTTCGATGATGCCTCGCCCTTTCCCTTGGACGATCCCTCGCACTTGCTCTTCTTGGCCTGCGCTTTCTTCTTCTCCTGCCTCTTGTCCCACTCAGCTCTCGCCTTGCTTCCAACGGGTGGCGGCATGAAGATATCATCCTCATCTTCGCTCTCTTCTATCCAGGCCCTAGGTGCCACAACCTGCTCCGTCATGTCAGCTTGACTCTTCTTGGCCTGCGCTTTCTTCTTCTCCTGCCTCTTATCCCACTCAGCTCTTGCCTTGCTTCCAACGGGTGGCGGCATGAAGATATCATCCTCATCTTCGCTCTCTTCTATCCAGGACCAAGGTGCATCAAACCGCTCCTTCATGTAAGCTTCACTCTTGAAGGTGAGCTTGTCCCACCTTGCCTGGATCCTGAGAAGCTCTGCTCGTACCTGATTTGGGGTCTTCAGTTTCCACCCTCTTCGACGAAGTGACTTACCAAGCAGAACGAGAGCATCATGGTTCGTTACCAACGTATCCCATCATCGCCTATCACAACAGTTCTGGCTATTTGAAGAAGCCCAATGGACATATCTAGAGGCCAGGGAGACGCGTCGGTCATAGTGGAGAGGAGTGGAGGGAAATGCGAGAGCAAGAGGAGAGGAGGGAAATGAGAGAGTAAGAGGAGGAAGAGATGAACGGGGTTAAAGGATACATCTCGTTGCCCGGATTTATAGAGGCACCGAACCGAATAGGCGGGAAAAAAGGGCGGGAAGTAGTGGCGGGAAAAAAAGGATGGGAAGTAGTGGCGGGAACAAAGGGTGGGAAGTACTGGCGGGAAAAATCGGCGGGGAGTACTGGCGGGAAAAATCGGCGGGAAGGATTGGCGAGGAAAACAGCGGCGGACGATTATTTAGCGGCAGTACTGCCGATCAATGCAACCTTGCATGAGCAATGCACCCTTCGTCCTTCCAATAGACAAACAGTACCGTCGTCCTCCCAATAGACGAACAGTACTTTCGTCTGTTGAACAGCCGAACATCTGGGCCGTCGTCCTCCTAAAAGACGAAACAGTGTGTCGTCTGTTGAACAGACGAAACGAGTTTGTCGTCTGTTGAACGGCCGACCGACCAACAGATTTGCAATTTGTCCATTTTGTATATTATTTGTGAAATTCAATAAAAAAATGTATTATTTAAAAAAAAATTAGCAAGATTCTAAGCTAGAACAACAAAAATAACAAGTACTAAACGTTGCAATAAAGCATGTTCCCATACCGTTCGACTAGAACAGAAGACTGAGACTGGCTGTCCAATGAATTTGTGAAATGCCTCCTGCAATAATTTCAAAACATGAGCTTTCAACTATATCTATTATCTATTCGCTACTGCTTAGAAAGCTATAGAAGTAGTGCAGGAAGAGGCAGTCATGAAAGAAGTAATCAAAGTGTATTTTTCAATGTTAATTATGTGATCATATTCAGCCATAGCCACATCAATATCCCTTTTCCATGTTACAATTTTTTTCAAAAGCCATAGCATTCAATCTAATCCCAAAAAAACAACACATGCTTTATATTCTTCATTGCTAGGAACCACCATACCAGCCTACTAGCTTCTTTTAGTACACACATCACCAGATTTTGTAAGAACATTACTTCCTTAATTTGCCTCAGCACTTACCCATAAATGTATACAAGTGTATTTAAGTGAATGTCGCTCCAAGATAAGAAAATAGACCTCTCTTATATTTTACAATGATCTCATGAAGGAATATCATACCATTTTGGCAATACTATACACTATTCTCGTAATTCCATCCTTTTATACAGCAGACTAAGGGACCTTATTTCATCTAGAACATGTTTTGGTTCACAAATTTGTAATGTAACCTGATTACGGTGTTAACAAATACCATTAAAATCTGTTTGGTTCAATTACCCCGTAAACGAGTTCCCTGTAATCAAATCCCAGTATCCCACCACTTCACAAACCCGTTACTGGTCACCCCCCTCCGGTAACAGATCAGTTATCCAGCCACGTTCCTCCTGTCTAGATCCCGACCTCATCTCGTCTCCTCTTGCACGCCCCTTCTCCACCGAGTCTCGCCGCCAGCGTCAGCTCCGGGAGCGGTACCGGCCCGCAACTCCTCCCTCGACGTCCTCAACTTCACCACCGGCGGAACCACGTGAGGGTAAAGAAGGAGCAGCAGCACGCGAGGAGGAGCGGCGGCCATGGATCCCAAGCTTGAGGTAGACACTGCTCCGTCTCTGGATCCCTCTTCCGGGTCTTTGTTTAGATTAGGAATTTTTTTTTTTTGGAATTTCATGGTGTTCTGAAGATATGGTAGAACAAAGAATGCGTGTTGTATCCTTTTTCCGTTACCTGTATTGAACCAAACAGATTTGGAAAGTTTCCATTCCGTTACCATTACCGCCCATGAATCGATTCCATTACCAATTACGTTTGCAGAGCTGAACCAAACACGTTCCTAGTGATTTCATTTCTTATCTATCTCACCTTCTCCATCAAAAGTTCAAAGCAAAGCATGGAATCACAAAAAGCAATTTCTTATTTTGCAGGAACAGTCTCTAGGCATATCCCTTCTCAATGGTATCATCTAAAATGCTGTTTTGTACTCAAACTGCTTTGCTACATAAAACTGTAGAGCAAGTGAAACGCACATGCTGTTAACGGCATATTAGGATATTACTACATCAGTTTACTTTGGCCTTTCATGTGTCTCATGCACCCTATTATAGATATTTAGGTCTACAAAAAGTAATGCATCATTAGCATCTCTACACGAGTAACATGGTCTACATCTAATCCTCAACTTCAAACCTAGCCATCACTTCAGTACGATCCAACTGTTTGTTATGGTATTGTTGCCAAATCACAGGTAGGTCTGTACCGTGGAGAAAGGTAATCAAAACATATAATCTGCAGGTACCAATGGTGACAAGAAAAACTATTTTTCATGACTAGAAGAATATGAACAGCAAACTTGTCACTGCACGGAGGAGTTGTGGTTCAGGATCTCAGCTGTAATAGTTCAGGCTCAAGGGAATGAAAATCATGTATCTCTGATTCTACCTCTACAAATACCAGTCTTCTGAATCCCAATGTACGTGACATCTAATGACTTATACCCAGGGCAGTCATATGATCAAATAATAATGTATATACACCGATACTTATCTACATAAGAAAAATTCCACCAAAGTGAGACAAATTAATGTGCAAATCATACTAAGGAAGTTATGTGTCCCTCTAGAAACACAAAAAAATCGCTTCCTTACATGAAATTACTATGAAACAAGAAAAAATGGAAGTTCCAACAACATTATCTACCGCATCAGTGTATCAGAACATCATTTCTACAAACTACCAAAAAAGGCTGTAAATTTAAGCACTGTATACACTAAGAGCATCTCTAACCGGACTCTTAAAAGGGAAAAGGGAAACCCGTAAAACCTGTTTACAGGCCGCGGTAAACGTGTTTACGGGTCAGAAAATTGCCAGCGCGGAACGGAACCCTCAAATGCAACCTGTAAAACAGAATAAAACAGAATATTCTGTTTTACAGGTCGCGTTAGAGTGCTCCATTCCGCGTCGGCAGCCTCCCGACTCGTAAAACAGGTTTCTAGGCAGTTTTTCATATGCAAATGCAAGATCAAAATGCAAACAATAGATGCACAGTTCATAGTTTTACATCAAATCGCCGCAAGCAGTTCAACCCAAATCGGTGTTGGGCAATATGCGTCACCTAGCAAGCAAGATAGCATCAAGCATGGGAGGTGTCTCCGTGCTCAACGTTTCTAGCGGTGGGATTCACCACGATTTTGGGCAGGGCGCCTTCGGCGCCGGCGCAGGGACCGTGGTGGGATTCACCGCCGGAACAGCACCTGCTTGCAGGACGACGCGCGTACCCGCGCGCTTCCTCTTCTTGATGCTCGTGGCGGCGACTATCTCGGCAACGTCGGAAAACCTCCGCCTGCCCCGGGAGATACGATCACAACGGGAGAGGGCGGTTGAGCCTGCGTGATGCCTCCAGCGGTCTGCGCGGCCGATTCGTGGTTCATGGCGCCGAGATCCGGTCGCGGCGTCGCAGGAGATGGCGGAGGAGCGAAGATCGGCGGCGGCGGCGGGTGGGCGGGAATGGGGAAGAGGTGAAAGTCCATCACACACAAACTACTGGTGGAGTACGGGTCGCGTACAGGTCGGACTCCCAACCCTCAAATGTAGGGGTCGACGAGCGGATTTCGCTCCAGACCTTAAATTTTTTTACAGGCCACCTGTTTTACGGGTTCCAATCAGCGCCGTTTCAGCCTGTAAACCCGTAAAATAGCAGTTATTTTAAGGGTTTGACTTTTTTAAGGGCAATACGGGGAACAACGTCTCCATTTTCTACCACTCACTCGTGACAGAGGATTCACTTTAATTCGTTACAAACGTTTCTAGTCTTATTCTGAGTCATATTACTCTAGATCACTGTTATGAGTTCCCAACTCAGGTTATGAGAATTTTACCTCGAGGACACCAACGACGGTGCGCTTGTCAGGCTGCTGCTGGGAGCCGGAGAAGCGGGTGCCAGCATACTCCACGGCCACCAGATATCGCTGCGCCCTAGAGATCCGTGCGCCGCACATCGCCTCGCTTTCGGCTCCCGACGCCCCGTCGCCGTCGGCGGCGCTCTCCAGCTTCTCTGCCGGCGAGATGTCTGGCTGGGAGGACCGCTGGAGTTTGGAAGGTGGCGACGGGTCGGCGAGGGAGGGATCGAACGGGCGCTTGGGGGCAGCGTCGGCGGTGGCAGAGCTGGCGGCGCTCATGGCTATTGCGGCATAGGAATCGAAGCAAGGGTTTTGGTAGGGGTGTTCGCTCTTCCCTCTGCGGCGCAGGTGGAGGGGGAAATGGTTTGGTGCTTGTTTGGTTGTTCGGGTCTAAATTTCTGGTTTTCTTTATTTTGTGGTTTGATGAGGCTTTATTAGGGAGATTAGGCTTGTGCCAAGTTTGGCATTTGTTTGGTTGCTTATATCTAGTTTTTCTGCAATTTTAGCAAGTTGTTTGGTTGTCAATATAATTGAGTGTGTGTGTTTGATGTTTTGTATATTTGGTTGCTCATGCTGTAGGATGTGTTCATCAATTCTCGGAGCTAGTGACGTTACCATGTAACAGTACCTAGGCAGCAAACTGAACTAGTAGTTTTAAGCAAGCGGCAAATTAAACTAGCAGTACCAAATTATCAACCTAGCTACTACCAAATATGAGTTCACTAGTAAATATAAGTTCACGATAATGTTACCTAGCTACTAGCAAATGACAGTTCACCATAATATTATCTAGCTACTACGAATGAATGTTTTACACCCACATTAGGGGTTATTTATGGAACACAAGGGCAGCACTTCATCAACAAATCATCTTCTTCATCTTCTTTGGATCCTATAGTTGCCTCTCGTCATCCACATGTCTAGCGTCCACTGTTGTCTCTTTCTTTTTCAAGCAGCATAATCGTTTTGGGCAACACCATGGCCACCGTCAGTTTCGTTGTCGTCAGGAACTACATCTTCTTCAGCCAGGAAGTACTCATCGGCACCAAATTAAAAGATCTAGTTATGCAAAATGCAACATGCAAGAAAGCTTAACTTGGGTGGGGAAAGAGTGGAAAGGCTTATGATCAAGGATCTTAAACCTGTTCTTCAGAGCAGCGAAGACCCTCTCAACCATGACTCTAAGGCTAGAGTGCCTAAGATTGAAAAGTTCTTCCGAAGTTCTTGGGTAGTTCCTAGCAGAGAACTCATTGATATGGTACCTTGTTGATCTGAAGGGTGGCAGAATTCCAGGCCGGCAGGCATACCCGGCATCTGCAAGGTAGAATTTGTCATCAGGGTGGCAGAAACACAGGGAGGGGTTTGTCTTCCAGCGGGAGGTGGTAGCATAATAGGGAGGTGAGCCTACTTTTCGCACCATGCGGATTCTTTCGGCTCCCGCTGCCTCCCCGCGCACGCCGTTTCTCCCCTTGCGCTCACTAGGGCCTGTCCCGGTAGAAACGCTCGATTTTGGCGTTCCTCCGGAGTTAGGATGAGAGGTGATTTAAGACCCATGCGGGCCAAATCCGCGGCATGCCGCGAGACACCAAACGGGCTTATTTCTTCTGACCCGGTGCGAGAAATGAAGATCGGGCCAACCAAACATGCCCTTGGGGAATTGTGATGGGTCCAATAGGAATGGAAAAAGTTAAAAGCTCGATTGGCGTTATTTTATTTTGTTTAGTAGAAATGGAACGAATGACATCGACGATAGCATTTCATTCGGCAATTTCACATAAATATCAGTGTACCCAAAAAAATTGAGATTAGGCATGAAATGAAAACCATGGAATTTGCAAATAAATTCCGTAACCAAATGATGGGAGCCAAACGAGATAATTTTCAGTTTCATACATAAAAAGACGAGAAATTTCCACCTATTTTGATTTGGATTTTTTTTAATTTAAAACATGACGTATTTTTAGGCAAAATGTAGTGGCAAAACCTCTGCGTCATTTTAATTTATATCACCAGAATGAAGTACCTAGGGCAACTCCAATGGCTCTAGCAAACGGACCAAGACGTCTCTAATCAACAGCCCCATAAATAGTCCACGCACTGTGTACCGGTCTGTTTTGCCGCATTCTCAGCCTAAATTTGGGTTGACTTTGCATCTAGCGGACAGGCCGTGCATCCGGGGCGTGCATCTATCTGTCTAGCTCGAGCCCTCCACTCAGCCACACTTCGGCCGCAATAGACACCCATTTGCATCCCAACTAACACACTCTCACCTAGCCGCCACCAGCTGTCACTAAGACCTAGATCCATGGATGCGGGCAGTAGCCATGACGGTCCCTCCAATGACGTGGAGGTTGGGGCCGATGGCAACGAGGACCCGTCTACCAGACCACTTGTCGCCTCTTCGGTTGGGATGTCCACATGAAGTCTTCTTGCTGGAGTTGAAACATCACGAGCCTTCGACGAGGCTCACTTCAAGTGCCTCCGTCGACGTGGTCGTCGTGCGTGTCTAAAAGAAGCTCAGGAGGAGATCGACATGCACAAGGCGGCCATGCGCTCTCTCGAGGAAGAGTGGAGCATCGTTCGACTGCCTCACCCACTTGACATGGTCGCCTTTCGCTCCCTAGGTCTCTAAGGGCCTATGCTCTGGCGCGAGATAGCGTTGCCTTCCTCTACCTCAGCAGTTGAGGGTCTACACTTCGGCAATGATGAATAGTGTCGTCGATATAGGTTTAGGGCTAGTAAAACTAGTAGAGTAAGAAGAAGAATTTGTATGTTTTATGAACTACCTTCTGGTGTTATTTTTAATTTTCTACCATTTTCACTAGATTACTAGATTTGTGGTATATAAAATAAAATATAGGAGAAAATTCCCATCTGCGAACAAACGGGGGACGTCCTTGAGTGTAGTGACCCACCCTAGGAAGACATGGGCCTCCAGCATCTCCATGGGCCACTGAAAAGGGAGGTCATCATTGGAGTTTTCCTTACAATGGGGTGAAGTAAATATCATAAGGAAATTACAAAAGTTCTAACCAGTCATGTGTTCCCTCCTATGCCCATTCATGCTTATGGAGGCTTCTAAAAAAGAAAAACGTTGCACTGAGTCTTTATACTCTCCATAAAAAAAATTGTCCATGTGATTCCAAATGCTCCAACATCCAGTAAATTGTAATCATGGCCTCATTGAAGAATTTTTTGAAAGATAATATGTTTCCCTCTATAAGCATGTCCATAAATTGTAAATCAGAATTCCATTCTTTACCTACTTTCAACCAAAAGTTTCCACTTGAAGTACAAGTAAAGAACATGTGTAGCATAGATTCCTCAATGTCATCATCACAAAGTGAGCACTGGTTGAACTCTACATAGAAATTCTTCTTAGGCATAAGATTTTTAGTGGTTAATCTATCATGAATTAGGATCCAATAGAAAAACTTTTTCTTTGGAAGGCAAGCAGATTTCCAAATCCATTTGAAAGGAACTGGACCTTCGGGTTGATTTACTATGGACAGGTAAACCTTCTTAGTTGGATATTGGATACTATTCCTTGGGAATTTTCAGGTGTCTAGAACTGAACTATTCAGTTCCACATGTGAGTGAATTAACTGATTCATTGAGTTGCATTAATCAAGTTCAATATCCGAGAGAGGTAGATTGAGCATGTCACAAATATCCTCCTAAGCAACCTGAAGATCTTTGGAAGTCACTACTAGGAAAATGGCTATAGGTAATCAGCACATTCGTGGCTCACATGGTTAAAGTGCCCCACGGCTAAAACAGGCGTGGCTCACCTGTGGGCAGTGCCCTACTAGTAACTAGAACAATTGTGGCGCACATGGTCATAGTGCGACATAGATATGTGTGGGCCAGGGCCCTGCTGGCCGCATGCCAAATAACCATAGCGCACTTAAGGTTGGTGCGCTACGCTTGTTGGTGTTAACCGTGGCACACATGGGTGGGGGGCGCTACGCCTAAGAGCATGCCCCTCTGCTCTTTAAACGGTCAGACACATCTGTGGCGCACTGTGGCATGTGCGCCACGGTTGTTATTATTCCCGGTGGCGCACTGGGGCCACGTGCGCCACGGATGTGTCGACCTTTTTTTTGGCAGCTCCACTTTGTGCACATGTGTGATCATCCACCACCCCACACTTCACTTTCCCCTTCTTCCTCCTTAGATCTAGTCGGTATTCTTCTCCTTCCCACCTTAATTTCTCCACTCATTCACCATTTTTAGCATGTAGAACTTGCCTTGGATGTTACATACGTAATAGAGGAAGCTCTCCGGTCTCTCATCTCCTTCTCCGGTCTCGCGCGCACCTCTCCTTTCCATCTTCTCGCGATCGGTCTCTCATCTCGGTAAGTTGTCCATGTAAGGATGTGTTCATGTGTATATGGATGATATGCTCATATGTATGTAGATGATCGAGATGCTCATGATGTGTGTATGGAGAGGATCGATGGTCATGTGTGTATATATATATGGAGAGTATCGATGCTCATATGCATGTGTGTATGGAGAGGATAATGATATGTTCATGTGTGTATGGATCGGTCTCTCTCTCTCTCTCTCTCTCTTGTGTTTGTGTGTGAACAAGTTGCCATTTGTTTTGCCAAAATGTTGATTCTTTTCCATTTTGGCAAGACTTTGGTATTTCGCAAAGGTCCTAATTTTAGGATAAGTCATGCCGAAATTTTCTATCGACCATTGCATGCATGCATTCATTATGTGGTTCTAATATACTTCTAATTGTATTGTGTACACCGTGCAGGCAAAAATGGTCCGCATAATGAGCGAAGGCATTGTGGCTAGATTTTTGAAATGTGCGACAGCCGACATGATATGAAATAACAAGACGGATATAATATGTCCGTGCAGAAGATGCAAACTCAACTGGGTGATCGACCCAGATTCCGGGAATCTACAGGCGCACCTGCTCCGCCATGGTTTCATGGATGGATACACTCGTTGGATAAGCGATGACGAAGACTATGGAGACGGTGAAGGTGGGCAACATGACGATGATCATCATGGTGAGGACGGGCGAGATGATGAAGAGTCTCCTGGTGAAGGTGCGGAAGCAGACCGGGATGATGATGATCTAGATGCCTGAGGAGCAGACGACGATGGAACAACGTCAGGCTGGGTGCGGGACCCTTATGTGCAAGAGCTGCTTCTCATGCAGATGAGTAACGCCAGGCCTGCGGCTAGAGAGAAAGCCAAGCTTGCGCAACTTGAGAAAGACGCGGTTACTCCATTGTATGAAAGATGCAGGCCCGATGATACCCGGTTGAATGTAACGCTCAAGGCTATGGAGATGAAGGCAAAACACAAATTGAGCGACGCAAGCTTCAACGATATGATGGCATTCTGGCACGATCGTCTCCCGGAGGGGAACACGTGTCCAACTAGTATCGAGGACGCCAAGAAAATCGTCTGTCCTCTCGATCTATCGCACGTTAGATATCACGTATGCATCAATGATTGCATCATTTATCGGGGCGAGGACGCGGAGAAAACCACATGTCCGGTGTGCGGCATGAGTCGATACAAGAAAGGGAAGAAAGCACCTCGAAAAGTGGTATGGTACTTTCCTATCACTCCTCGTCTGCAGCGCTATTTCGCGGACCCTAAGGAAGCGAAGCTCATGCAATGGCATGCGGAAAGGAAGAAGCCAGGAGATGAAAATGACCCCGAAAAGGATGAGCTGCTGACGCACCCTTCAGATGCTAGCCAGTGGAAAGCATTGGACCTCGAATTCCCAGAATTCGGTGGAGATTCGAGGAACATCAGGCTTGGTGCGAGCACCGATGGACTCAATCCGTTCGGTAGCCAGAGCAGCACGCACAGCACTTGGCCCGTGTTTGTATGGATGTACAACCTTCCTCCATGGTTGTGCATGAAGAAGAAGTACATACAAATGAGTATGCTAATTCAAGGGTGGAAACAACCTGGTACCGACATCAATCTGTATCTCGGGCTGTTAAAAGAGGAGCTAGCCATGTTATGGGAATCTCGAGCCAATACTTACGACGCCGTCGCACGAGATTATTTCACTATGAGAGCCGCGTTGGTCACTACGGTGCAAGACTATCCAGGTTGTTGGTATATCTCGGGGCAGGTTATCCAAGGATTCTGTGCATGCGTTAGGTGCATGGATAACACAAGCTATCTCCAACTAGAGAAAGATCCAGGATCTTCGAAAACCGTGTTCATGGCGCACCGGAGGTGGCTCGGCAAGAATGATCCATGGAGAAAACGTGGAGACCTGTTCGACGACAAATCCGAGACCCAAGGAATCCCAGAGCGTAGGAGCAACGAAGAAGTGGAAGAGTTGCTGAAAAACTAGAAAGATTGTCCTAAGCCTGGAAAGAAGCGAAAGAGGCAGCAAGACAAGCCGCTGATGAAGGTATGGAAAACAAGGTCTATTTTATGGGAGTTGCCATACTGGAAGTTTCTCCGCACGCCTCATAGCCTCGACATCATGCATATCACGAAAAACGTGTGCGAGAGTCTGGTCGCCACTATAATCAACATGCCAGATAGGACGAAAGATGGTCCGAAAGCAAGGCACGACCTGATATTCATGGGTATCCGGAAGGAGCTTCACGGAGGACGCACTACTCCTGATGATCAGGAAGATGACGATGATCATGAGTCGGAGACGACACAAGGTCGTCGGAAGGGTAAAAAGTTCAAGAAGAACGAACATTACTGCCCTCCTTCTTGCTTTACTCTAAGCCAGGATGAGATCAAATAGTTTTTCAAGTGCCTTCTAGGAGTCAAATTTCCTTGCGGCTACGCGGGCAAGATAAGCAGATACCTAGACGAGGCGAAGCAGAGGTTCAGTGGCATGAAGTCTCACGACTGTGCCGTGCTAATGACGCAGGTACTTCCGGTTGCACTAAGAGGGATAATGGACGAGCACGTCCATGAAACGTTATTTGGCCTCTGCAAGTTTTTCGACGTCATCTCTAGGAAGTCGATTAGCGTGAATCATCTCGGGAGGCTACAGGAGGAGATCGTGGTGATACTATGCGAGCTTGAGGTCTAATTCTCACCCGCATTCTTCGACATTATGGTGCATCTGCTGGTCCATGTCGTGGAGGACATCATCCAACTCAGGCCGATGTTCCTCCGCAGCATGATGGCGTTCGAAAGGATGAACGGACACATCAAAGGATACGTTCGCAACAGGTCCCGTCCATATGGAAGCATATCCAAGGGCTTTCTGGCCGAAGAGTGCATCTCTTTCTGCACGAATGATCTAGACATCGAGAACCCTGTCGGTCTTCCCGTCAACAGGCACCTTGGCACGCTTGACGGATCTGGTCACCGAGAGGGTCGTCGCATACTGCATGCAGACTTCGATTTTCGATGCGCAGACTTTGATCGAGCAAAACTCGTCGCGCTACAGCATTTAGAACTGGTCGATCTTTGGGTACAGAAGAACAAAAGTTTAATCGAGAAGAAGTACAGTTCCTGGGGCATACAGAGGACGCAGGGAGAAATAATCAAAGAGCACAACTCAGATTTCACGCGTTGGTTTAGGCAAATGCTCCTTGACAATCCCCCGTGATCGCATTCTTCTGACACGGAAAAGATCATATTCACCTTGTCGCAAGGACCGATGCAAAACCTGGTGACCTATCAGGCGTATGATATCAACGGCTACACATTCTACATGGAGGAAAAGGACAACAAGTGTGATTATCAGAAGTCAGGCGTAACGTCGGAATTCTACACCGATGACAACATGAAGGAAAGATTCTACGGAAGAATTGAGGAGATCTGGGAGCTCGACTACTGTGGAGAAAAGGTGCCGATGTTCCGTGTCAGATGGGCAAAGAGCGTCGAAAGAGAAGACCGGTATTTCACAACCATGATTATACCCGAAGCAGCCAAATCCAAGGCCGTCGGTGCGAACATGGCTGCGAAAAATGAACTGTGGGTACTGGCTACCAAAGTGGACCAATGTTTTTTCATTACCGACCCGACAAAGCCTAGCCGTGTTGTCGTGAGGAGAGGAAAAAGAAATATCATCGTAATGGATGGAGTCGCCAACAAGCAAGACTTCGACCAGTACGGCGATCCAAAGATTGAAGATGACGACGGCTACGATGCAGCAACATACATCACAAGAAGAAAAAGGACAACCCTACCCAAAAAAGGTAGCCCATTCGAAAGAAGAAACATTAAAGTGTCGGAGCTAAATTATTCAACTGCGACAAAGAAGGGAAAAAAGATTGTAAAACGCTAGCTAAAAAAATATTGTAAAATGCGTGGTCGAAAAAGATTGTAAAGTGCGGGTGGTCGAGTAGGGCCATGCTCGATTCATATTATTATGAACAAATTATTATGAAATTTAGTTATACTTTGAATCATATTATTTGTACCACTTTTATGACATATATTATCACTTTTGGGCATTTTTAGAACATTTAAAAGTATTTATAAAATAAAAACAAAACAAATATGGCATATATTACCACTTTTGGGCATTTTTGGAACATTCAAAAGTATTTTTAAAATAAAAATAAAAAAAGGGGCACCAGGATTCGAACCTGGGTGCTCAGAAGTTTAGAATAGAGCAGTGGGCAGAACCAGTGGGATAGGGTAGTGAATCTATTAGATAGTGGGACGGCTCTTTTCTTATACAGTTGCTAGAGGAGATAGGCTTAGCGCACTCTGGCATAGTGCGCTACAGATATCTGTAGAGAACTATGCCAGAGTGCGCTATGCCTATCTTTGCCTTATCCACGTGCACGCAGGCACGTCCCTCATCCCCATTCAACCGCGCCCACCCATCTCGCTCGAGCCCGAGCCCCATGCCGCCTCTGTCGATCCGCCGCTGCCAATCCACCGCCACCACCGCATCCTAGGAGGCCCGCGCCGCTGCAAATCCGCCGCCACCGCATCCTAGGAGGAGGAGGCCGCCACGCCAGGAGGAGGAGGAGTCCGCCTTGCCCGTGCGCTCGTTCCGTGGAGGAGGAGGTCACAGTTGCTGTGCAGTCCGTGAGGAGGAGGTCGCAGTCGCCACGCCAGGAGGAGGTCGCGCTCGTTCCGTGGAGGAGGAGGTCGCAGTCGCCATGCCAGGGGGAGGGGGTCGTGCTCGTTCCGTGGAGGAGGAGGTCGCAGTCGCCGTGCAGTCTGTGAAGGAGAAGGCCCTCATCGTCCGCGCTCTTGTCGTCGTCCTTGTCTCGGAGGTGAGCATCGCCCTCTCCCCTCTCCCCCTCTCTCCCCTCTCGCTGCATCCATTCACTTAAGGGTTCAAAGTTAGGGTTAGGGTTCAGTTAGGAAATGTTCTGTTAGAAAATGTTCAGATTTTCTTAGGATTCAGAGTAGGGTTCAGTTAGGAAATGCTCAGAGTAGGAAATGTTCTTAGGAAATTCAGTTAGGAAATGTTCAGAGTAGGAAATTCAGATTAGGAAATGTTAATCAGTTAGGAAATTCAGATTAGGAAATTTAGAGTAGGAAATTCAGATTAGGAAATTCAGTGTGGATGCTTAGGAAATAATGATGATGACCAGTTCTGAGTCATCATCAACATCTGTAGTATTTGCACTGTGTCATGCCAGAAGCAACACACCTTTATCCTTGACAGGTTGACTAGTTCTGAGTCCTGAAACTTGCTGTTAAGGGCTGATCGATTTTTGAAGAGGAGAGTGTGAAATCCTGTTAACTTGTATCCTTGGTTAGAGTGAAATTTGTCATCCACATGCACCTATTGCCATTCCAGAGTGTGAAACTGCTGCTGCAGTGGGGTGGTGGTGAGTACTGGAGTTTACATATTCCAGCCCATGTCAGATAATATGCTTGCAGCAAATTCCAAGTTTCTGATTTGTGTTAGTCAATTTTAGGAATTTGCAGATAATCTGAACATTGATGCTAGGTGGGCATAATTTGTTGTAACATCTCGAATTATATCTTTCCTAATCTAATTAGGAAATGTTAATCCTGTGTGGATGCTTCTGAGATGAACATTATGCCTGTGTGGCATACACCAACTGGTAGCATGTTAGCATGTTGACCAAATTTGTTCTAGCTATCTCTCTTTAGCATTTTGGGTCTGCAAGCCAACTTGTATATGAAAACAATGCATTTCTGTAATTCATTTATCACCAGCAGCTTTGACCTGTCAAACAAAGAAAAAACCCTGTCCATGTGAGTGATTTGTGGAGATAAGATGTTGTTATTGCTGTAGAGGAGGAAATTTTTGCACATGTTTGTGGCATCCCGCAAAAACCACTACTAGAAAATCGCGTTGTTTTTGTGCATTGCATCATCAAGACCGCATGCTCATCTCATCATGCCACATTGCATTTGAGCATCGTCATCATCTTGCATTTTGCTTGCATAAAACTATTTTCGGAAAAACCTATTTTTGTTTTCTAAACGCCCCGTCTTTGTTCAAACACAAAACCCGGGTCTCCGGATTATTATGTTTCGTCGACCAACGGATTTCAAACGCCCCGTTTTGAATAATAAAATAATTATTTTATTTTTAGGGGGCAGCCGTACCGGGCCGATCCGACCCAGTCGGCCACCCCCAGTTCAAACCGTTTCACCCAAAATCCCTAACCTACCCAATCCTATTCTACCCACCCTGCCTCCACCTCACCCGGACCAATCCCCTCTCGCCACCTCATCTCTCCCTTCCCCCCATCCAATCCCAGCCCGCCACCTGGCCCACCTCCCCACTCACCCCTGCCGCCCCACACACGCCACGCACGCCAGGCCTAACCCCCCCGATCGGATCCCCACACTCCCCGACACCCTGGCCCCACCCCGGCCCCACCACCTCGCCTGCCCGCTTTCCCCTCCCTCTCTCTCCTCCACTCGCCATCCCCCACCCCCACCGACGCGCCCGTGCCTCCGCTCCTCTCCCACCTCGCCTTCCTCCCCCGCATCGAACCTTCCCACCAACCATCTCACCCCCCACGGCCACCTCCTCGTCGTCCGCCGCCGGCCCAAGCTCACCCTCCCCGCTCTCTCCCTCTCTGCTTGCCGGCCGCGACGCCGCGGGTCCCCGCCTTCCGCCGCCGGCCCCGAGCTCCGCCGGCCTCCTTCCTCCCTGGCGCCACCGCGCAGCCCCGCTTCCCCGGCGCCCTCGCGACAACGCCCGCGGCCCCGCGCCCTCGCCTCCATCCCCTCCCCTTCCTTCTTCCCCCCACGCCTGCCTCCCTCTCCCTAGATGTGCTGCTCACCACCCGGCCACAGAGCTCCTCCACCCGCTGCCAGCTTCCTCCCTCACTGACCCCGAGCGCCCTCTCTCGCCAAGGTCCATGAGGTCGCCCCTCTCGGTGCCCCGTCTCCGCCTCCGAACCTCCTTGCCATGGCCGCGTCCACGCTGCGGGCCCTACTGCCTTCCCCATACCCTATCTCTCGAGCCGTCCGCGGATCACACCGCCCCTGCACGACCCTTCCTCTCCCCGGCCGAGACACGCCATAGCGTCGCGCGGTCCCGTCCGCACCTCCCCGTCTCGGCTTCCTTCCCGCGCCAAGGGCAACCACCGGTCGCCGCCCTGTCGCCCGCGTTGCCGCGAACCTGTGCACGACCGCAGTACCCCGGCAGTCCCTTCTGGGTTGTCGCTGCTGCTCTGGTAGGGCCCTGCTCTGCCAATCGAACCACCGTACTTCTCCATGCCTCCATGTCCATCCGTGCACGTCGCCTGGTCGTGCTAACTCTTCACGTCTAGCTGCAGTAGGCAACTCTGATGCATTTGGAGTTGACGGTGTTCATGCCGTGTCGGCTCTCTGCAATGCTATTGGTGTACACCATGTGGTGATGTATGGAATTGCTTGTGTGCTTCGATGCAGTGGAAGTGTGGTGAGATGAGCTACCTCGACAAGATTTTCTTCACGGACGACAAACTCTCCATCCTGGATTGCCGAGAACTCCTGCCGCAACCGGTGACGTCGGCACCTCAAGATCTTCCTCTCGGACAGCAAGACCGTCCCTTGGAGCTGAAGAACGAACCCGACGCGCTATCCTTCCCATTCAAAGACTAAATCCGAAGACCGATCCCGGCGAGACCGAACCCGGCACCCCCTCGGAAACCCAAGATCATCGAACCCATGTGTGACCCCTTTTCTGCGCCCCTATTTTTATAAATGAAATACAAATTGTTGCATATTAAATTGTCATACTCGCGTGCATATTAGTGTGGTTTGGGGGCCTTATGCTGATTCACCTTATAATTAAGTATGGGATCCATATGCGGGCAAATCTAGTCGTATATCGGTCCCATTTAAATTTGTGTAGCGAACCGGTGATATATTTTGCCTTGCTATTACAACATTTAATTTGCGGGGTAGTTAAATAACTTGAACCATCTAAATAATTGTCGGGACCCGCGGTTCCGCTTAATATTGCCTAATTGCATCGCACCTTTGCCATGTCATACATCATACATGCATCATGCCCGATCTTCTGCCGTTGTATTAAATAGTGCATCCGGTGTTTCTTCTAGTGTTTTGCTTCTTCGCGGATAAGGCCGTTGAGTTGATGCGAGTGTCGACCCGATCTTCGGTTGAACCTTCGGCAATGTTTTCAGGCGAGCATCTCCCCCCTTTCTACCTATCTTACTTTTATAGTATTTATTCCCTCCCGTTGATCTATTGCTATCTGTGTTGCGATGCTCTAGCTTTTGTACCCGTGATATCCCTTGCAGCCTTATATTGCCATGGACACCTCCTATTACCTGTTGTTTGGTAGATAGTTGGACCTGCGCGTCGTAGTCGCTTTCTCAAGTGCTGTTGCGTGTCGTGAAGTACCACAATTGTTGGAGTATTGCCGTGTGTTTATTGTTGGAGATGATCAAGACTTTAATTACTGTTTAACAACTAAAATTGAAGTAGGTAAATGCAGAGGCACAGGTGGGCAATAGATGTAATTTGGTTGTTAACCGTCCACTTGTGTCCCGTAGGACCCCGAGTACTTGATACCCACATCCGGGAGGATTATAGGACCCCCCTGAGCCAGAGCTTGATTCATTCCTATTTCTTGGGGCCACAAACTAGTTTGAGGTTTTATTTACTATCCTGTACTTATGCCATGCTTTACTGCTTTATTTACGATTGTGCGAGGAGCACCTGTACTGTTTAGGATCGGGACACGTTTTCGCGGTATCGACAAGCCCAGTCACACTTTCGGGTTCCCAGTCGTTTACAGTCGTCCACCCAAACCTTGAGTCCGTCTCGGAGTCAGCTAACTTTGTTGCGGGTATACTTAATGGGGTGGCCCCCTGAAATATTTCTGAATCTTGTGATTGCTTTGTCGTGAAGGCCTCGTTGGGTTTTGATTTGGTTTTTCCGAGGTTGATCGAGTGTGTGTTGCTATTTGTGCACCCCTGCAGGGTAAAACTTTCTGAAAGCCGTGTCCGCGGTTATGGACGACTTGGAGCACAGTATCTCGATCATAGATAACTATAACTAAAGTAGTGCTATAAATTTGACTTTATAATGACTAGTAATCAGCTTCACTATAATGGAATGGCTAAATAAAATTGCCAACAATTGCTTGTTTGGGTTGTCGCTTGCTACCATTGTACCTGACTAGTAAGTATTGCAACTACAATGGAATTGCTAAATAAAAGTACCAACAACTGCTGGGTTTTGGGATATCTCATGCTAATTGTATCTGACTAGTAAGTGTTGCAACTACAACGGAATGGTTAACTAAAAGTGCCCACTGCTTATTATATCAGGATGACTATCTATACTTGACTAGTAATTGCTGCAACGATAACTGAATAAATAAAACTGCCAACTGTGTGAGTTCCTCGGTTGACTTCCTCGTTTGGTCTCGAGGGGGAAATACCAGGATGGGTTTGTTTGGTGTTAGATTCAGTTTGGATCCGAATAGATCTTTCTTATTCCTCTCTGATAGCCGCTAGTTGTATCGAGTCTCTATAGGTTGTTTAGTGCATGCTGCCGCTACTGTTTCAGTCCACCATACCTATTTAGGCGAGGACCGCCGAATTCTAGCCTCGCCGTGTACTGGCCTCAGTACTGACCGCTCTCTCTTTTTCCTTTGCCCTTTGTCGGCACCCCTTTTGTTTAAGCAGGTTTTGAGGTCGACGTCGTTAGCAGGGTTACCCTTCCGGCTTGGCCTGGGCAGGGTTATGGACGCCATTGGTTATTCTTCAGGGCTCTTAGCCCCATTTGCATCTTGTCCGTAGTCGGACGCTCTATCATCTTCGAGGTGATTTGGATCTTTGTATATTATATCTGTATTCTTGACTCATTGAGTCGCTGTTGTATATATATATCTGTTCTGTGGGTCCCATCGAGGACTGTTGTGTAATGTTATTACTTCGTTTTCCACCCGCACGAAAGTGCCTGGTGGGCACCTTTGAATCGTTTCTATGCGGGTTTGGCGGTTTTTGCTAAACTTGCATAGGGCCGATTCTGAGGGTGTTACAGAGTGGTATCAGAGCTCAGCAGTTACGATAACCCACAAGTCCAGCCTGTAGGATGACCTAGCTAACGGCCGAAGTAGAGTGTCAAAACTATTTTTTGAAAAATTGGTTGGATAGTTCTGATTAGGTCTGATTTTACTCCTTACCCCTCTGCTGCTCTCCTCTCACCTCTGCGTGTTTTGAATCCGCTCTCTTCTCCCTCTCCGAGTCCAGGATTTCTCGTGGTTGGGTTCCATCGTACCTTCAGGGTTTCGCTTCCTCCTTTGGTAACGGTGTTGCTACATCTGGTCTTCAAGCTATCCGAGGAATCCTTCGTCTGGTGGACTTCTCTTTGTTCCTTCTTGTGTCTTCCGGTGCTTTCTGACGCGACGACATCATCTACGCCAGATCCGATGAAGAGTCTGCATCACTCCTTTGTTCCTGAACCTCAATTGTCGAGATCTTCAGTCTGATTCCGAGAATGGTTGCACCCTTTTCTACTGATTGTGCAGAGTAATAGTTTGGGTGCTTGATGGATTGGCCCCCATGCCGACTACCCTTTCTATTTGCTCTTGTACATTGAAGTGGGATAGTCCGCATCTTTTCTCTCCTTCTATCGGAGTTAGAGATGGCTTTATTTGTTGATACCTTTACCTTCATCTTTGTTTCTCCGGAGTGTTCTCTCGACGAATGGGGAACGACCTCCTGTTAGTGGTGTCGCGAGGATCTACACGAAGCGAGAAGATTCAGATCGCCGACCTTCTTCCCGGTACCATGAGGCGGATCTCGAGGGCGAGATCCATTGTTAGTGGTGTCGAATTGTGGCATCCCGCAAAAACCACTACTAGAAAATCGCGTTGTTTTTGTGCATTGCATCATCATGACTGCATGCTCATGTCATCATGCCACATTGCATTTGAGCATCGTCATCATCTTGCATTTTGCTTGCATAAAACTATTTTCGGAAAAACCTATTTTTGTTTTCTAAACGCCCCGTCTTTGTTCAAACACAAAACCCTGGTCTCCGGATTATTATGTTTCGTCGACCAACGGATTTCAAACGCCCCGTTTTGAATAATAAAATAATTATTTTATTTTTAGGGGGCAGCCGTACCGGGCCCATCCGACCCAGTCGGCCACCCCCAGTTCAAACCGTTTCACCCAAAATCCCTAACCTACCCAATCCTATTCTACCCACCCTGCCTCCACCTCACCTGGACCAATCCCCTCTCGCCACCTCATCTCTCCCTTCCCCCCATCCAATCCCATCCCGCCACCTGGCCCACCTCCCCACTCACCCCTGCCGCCCCACACACGCCACGCACGCCAGACCCAACCCCCCCGATCGGATCCCCACACTCCCCGACACCCTGGCCCCACCCCGGCCCCACCACCTCGCCTGCCCGCTTTCCCCTCCCTCTCTCTCCTCCACTCGCCATCCCCCACCCCCACCGACGCGCCCGTGCCTCCGCTCCTCTCCCACCTCGCCTTCCTCCCCCGCATCGAACCTTCCCACCAACCATCTCACCCCCCGCGGCCACCTCCTCGTCGTCCGCCGCGGGCCCAAGCTCGCCCTCCCCGCTCTCTCCCTCTCTGCTTGCCGGCCGCGCCGCTGCGGGTCCCCGCCTTCCGCCGCCGGCCCCGAGCTCCGCCGGCCTCCTTCCTCCCCGGCGCCGCCGCGTAGCCCCGCTTCCCCGGCGCCCTCCCGACGACGCCCGCGGTCCCGCGCCCTCGCCTCCATCCCCTCCCCTTCCTTCTTCCCCCCACGCCTGCCTCCGTCTCCCTAGATGTGCTGCTCACCACCCGGCCACAGAGCTCCTCCACCCGCTGCCAGCTTCCTCCCTCACTGACCCCGAGCGCCCTCTCTCGCCAAGGTCCGTGAGGTCGCCCCTCTCGGTGCCCCGTCTCCGCCTCCGAACCTCCTTGCCATGGCCGTGTCCACGCTGCGGGCCCTACTGCCTTCCCCATACCCTATCTCTCGAGCCGTCCGCCGATCACACCGCCCCTGCACGACCCTTCCTCTCCCCGGCCGAGACACGCCATAGCGTCGCGCGGTCCCGTCCGCACCTCCCCGTCTCGGCTTCCTTCCCGCGCCAAGGGCAACCACCGGTCGCCGCCCTGTCGCCCGCATTGCCGCGAACCTGTGCACGACCGCAGTACCCCGGCAGTCCCTTCTGGGTTGTCGTTGCTGCTCCGGTAGGGCCCTGCTCTGCCAATCGAACCACCGTACTTCTCCATGCCTCCATGTCCATCCGTGCACGTCGCCTGGTCGTGCTAACTCTTCACGTCTAGCTGCAGTAGGCAACTCTGATGCATTTGGAGTTGACGGTGTTCATGCCGTGTCGGCTCTCTGCAATGCTATTGGTGTACACCATGTGGTGATGTATGGAATTGCTTGTGTGCTTCGATGCAGCGGAAGTGTGGTGAGATGGGCTACCTCGACAAGATTTTCTTCACGGACGACAAACTCTCCATCCTGGATTGCCGAGAACTCCTGCCGCAACCGGTGCCGTCGGCACCTCAAGATCTTCCTCTCGGACAGCAAGACCGTCCCTCGGAGCTGAAGAACGAACCCGACGCGCTATCCTTCCCATTCAAAGACTAAATCTGAAGACCGATCCCGGCGAGACCGAACCCGGAACCCCCTCGGAAACCCAAGATCATCGAACCCATGTGTGACCCCTTTTCTGCGCCCCTATTTTTATAAATGAAATACAAATTGTTGCATATTAAATTGTCATACTCGCGTGCATATTAGTGTGGTTTGGGGGCCTTATGCCGATTCACCTTATAATTAAGTATGGGATCCATATGCGGGCAAATCTAGTCGTATATCGGTCCCATTTAAATTTGTGTAGCGAACCGGTGATATATTTTGCCTTGCTATTATAACATTTAATTTGCGGGGTAGTTAAATAACTTGAACCATCTAAATAATTGTCGGGACCCCCGGTTCCGCTTAATATTGCCTAATTGCATCGCACCTTTGCCATGTCATACATCATACATGCATCATGCCCGATCTTCTGCCGTTGTATTAAATAGTGCATCCGGTGTTTCTTCTAGTGTTTTGCTTCTTCGCGGATAAGGCCGTTGAGTTGATGCGAGTGTCGACCCGATCTTCGGTTGAACCTTCGACAATGTTTTCAGGCGAGCATCTCCCCCCTTTCTACCTATCTTACTTTTATAGTATTTATTCCCTCCTGTTGATCTATTGCTATCTGTGTTGCGATGCTCTAGCTTTTGTACCCGTGATATCCCTTGCAGCCTTATATTGCCATGGACACCTCCTATTACCTGTTGTTTGGTAGATAGTTGGACCTGCGCGTCGTAGTCGCTTGCTCAAGTGCTGTTGCGTGTCGTGAAGTACCACAATTGTTGGAGTATTGCCATGTGTTTATTGTTGGAGATGATCAAGACTTTAATTACTGTTTAACAACTAAAATTGAAGTAGGTAAATGCAGAGGCACAGGTGGGCAATAGATGTAATTTGGTTGTTAACCGTCCACTTGTGTCCCGTAGGACCCCGAGTACTTGATACCTGTTCCTTGAATATTCGCGCTATCCACATCCGGGAGGATTATGGGACCCCCCTGAGCCAGAGCTTGATTCATTCCTATTTCTTGGGGCCACAAACTAGTTTGAGGTTTTATTTACTATCCTGTACTTATGCCATGCTTTACTGCTTTATTTACGATTGTGGCAGGAGCACCTGTACTGTTTAGGATCAGGACACGTTTTCGCGGTATCGACAAGCCCAGTCACACTTTCGGGTTCCCAGTCGTTTACAGTCGTCCACCCAAACCTTGAGTCCGTCTCGGAGTCAGCTAACTTTGTTGCGGGTATACTTAATGGGGTGGCCCCCTGAAATATTTCTGAATCTTGTGATTGCTTTGTCGTGAAGGCCTCGTTGGGTTTTGATTTGGTTTTTCCGAGGTTGATCGAGTGTGTGTTGCTATTTGTGCACCCCTGCAGGGTAAAACTTTCTGAAAGCCGTGTCCGTGGTTATGGACGACTTGGAGCACAGTATCTCGATCATAGACAACTATAACTAAAGTAGTGCTATAAATTTGACTTTATAATGACTAGTAATCAGCTTCACTATAATGGAATGGCTAAATAAAATTGCCAACAATTGCTTGTTTGGGTTGTCGCTTGCTACCATTGTACCTGACTAGTAAGTATTGCAACTACAACGGAATGGCTAAATAAAAGTACCAACAACTGCTGGGTTTTGGGATATCTCATGCTAATTGTATCTGACTAGTAAGTGTTGCAACTACAACGGAATGGTTAACTAACAGTGCCCACTGCTTATTATATCAGGATGACTATCTATACTTGACTAGTAATTGCTGCAACGATAACTGAATAAATAAACTGCCAACTGTGTGAGTTCCTCGGTTGACTTCCTCGTTTGGTCTCGAGGTGGAAATACAAGGATGGGTTTGTTTGGTGTTAGATTCAGTTTGGATCCGAATAGATCTTTCTTATTCCTCTCTGATAGCCGCTAGTTGTATCGAGTCTCTATAGGTTGTTTAGTGCATGCTGCCGCTGCCGTTTCAGTCCACCATACCTATTTAGGCGAGGACCGCCGAATTCTAGCCTCGCCGTGTACTGGCCTCAGTACTGACCGCTCTCTCTTTTTCCTTTGCCCTTTGTCGGCACCCCTTTTGTTTAAGCAGGTTTTGAGGTCGACGTCGTTAGCAGGGTTACCCTTCCGGCTTGGCCTGGGCAGGGTTATGGACGCCATTGGTTATTCTTCAGGGCTCTTAGCCCCATTTGCATCTTGTCCGTAGTCGGACGCTCTATCATCTTCGAGGTGATTTGGATCTTTGTATATTATATCTGTATTCTTGACTCATTGAGTCGCTGTTGTATATATATATCTGTTCTGTGGGTCCCATCGAGGACTGTTGTGTAATGTTATTACTTCGTTTTCCACCCGCACGAAAGTGCCTGGTGGGCACCTTTGAATCGTTTCTATGCGGGTTTGGCGGTTTTTGCTAAACTTGCATAGGGCCGATTCTGAGGGTGTTACAGAGTGGTATCAGAGCTCAGCAGTTACGATAACCCACAAGTCCAGCCTGTAGGATGACCTAGCTAACGGCCGAAGTAGAGTGTCAAAACTATTTTTTGAAAAATTGGTTGGATAGTTCTGATTAGGTCTGATTTTACTCCTTACCCCTCTGCTGCTCTCCTCTCACCTCTGCGTGTTTTGAATCCGCTCTCTTCTCCCTCTCCGAGTCCAGGATTTCTCGTGGTTGGGTTCCATCGTACCTTCAGGGTTTCGCTTCCTCCTTTGGTAACGGTGTTGCTACATCTGGTCTTCAAGCTATCCGAGGAATCCTTCGTCTGGTGGACTTCTCTTTGTTCCTTCTTGTGTCTTCCGGTGCTTTCTGACGCGACGACATCATCTACGCCAGATCCGATGAAGAGTCTGCATCACTCCTTTGTTCCTGAACCTCAATTGTCGAGATCTTCAGTCTGATTCCGAGAATGGTTGCACCCTTTTCTACTGATTGTGCAGAGTAATAGTTTGGGTGCTTGATGGATTGGCCCCCATGCCGACTACCCTTTCTATTTGCTCTTGTACATTGAAGTGGGATAGTCCGCATCTTTTCTCTCCTTCTATCGGAGTTAGAGATGGCTTTATTTGTTGATACCTTTACCTTCATCTTTGTTTCTCCGGAGTGTTCTCTCGACGAATGGGGAACGACCTCCTGTTAGTGGTGTCGCGAGGATCTACACGAAGCGAGAAGATTCAGATCGCCGACCTTCTTCCCGGTACCATGAGGCGGATCTCGAGGGCGAGATCCATTGTTAGTGGTGTCGAATTGTGGCATCCCGCAAAAACCACTACTAGAAAATCGCGTTGTTTTTGTGCATTGCATCATCATGACTGCATGCTCATGTCATCATGCCACATTGCATTTGAGCATCGTCATCATCTTGCATTTTGCTTGCATAAAACTATTTTCAGAAAAACCTATTTTTGTTTTCTAAACGCCCCGTCTCTGTTCAAACACAAAACCCTGGTCTCCGGATTATTATGTTTCGTCGACCAACGGATTTCAAACGCCCCGTTTTGAATAATAAAATAATTATTTTATTTTTAGGGGGCAGCCGTACCGGGCCCATCCGACCCAGTCGGCCACCCCCAGTTCAAACCGTTTCACCCAAAATCCCTAACCTACCCAATCCTATTCTACCCACCCTGCCTCCACCTCACCTGGACCAATCCCCTCTCGCCACCTCATCTCTCCCTTCCCCCCATCCAATCCCATCCCGCCACCTGGCCCACCTCCCCACTCACCCCTGCCGCCCCACACACGCCACGCACGCCAGGCCCAACCCCCCCGATCGGATCCCCACACTCCCCGACACCCTGGCCCCACCCCGGCCCCACCACCTCGCCTGCCCGCTTTCCCCTCCCTCTCTCTCCTCCACTCGCCATCCCCCACCCCCACCGACGCGCCCGTGCCTCCGCTCCTCTCCCACCTCGCCTTCCTCCCCCGCATCGAACCTTCCCACCAACCATCTCACCCCCCGCGGCCACCTCCTCGTCGTCCGCCGCGGGCCCAAGCTCGCCCTCCCCGCTCTCTCCCTCTCTGCTTGCCGGCCACGCCGCTGCGGGTCCCCGCCTTCCGCCGCCGGCCCCGAGCTCCGCCGGCCTCCTTCCTCCCCGGCGCCGCCGCGTAGCCCCGCTTCCCCGGCGCCCTCCCGACGACGCCCGCGGTCCCGCGCCCTCGCCTCCATCCCCTCCCCTTCCTTCTTCCCCCCACGCCTGCCTCCCTCTCCCTAGATGTGCTGCTCACCACCCGGCCACAGAGCTCCTCCACCCGCTGCCAGCTTCCTCCCTCACTGACCCTGAGCGCCCTCTCTCGCCAAGGTCCGTGAGGTCGCCCCTCTCGGTGCCCCGTCTCCGCCTCCGAACCTCCTTGCCATGGCCGTGTCCACGCTGCGGGCCCTACTGCCTTCCCCATACCCTATCTCTCGAGCCGTCCGCCGATCACAGCGCCCCTGCACGACCCTTCCTCTCCCCGGCCGAGACACGCCATAGCGTCGCGCGGTCTCGTCCGCACCTCCCCGTCTCGGCTTCCTTCCCGCGCCAAGGGCAACCACCGGTCGCCGCCCTGTCGCCCGCGTTGCCGCGAACCTGTGCACGACCGCAGTACCCCGGCAGTCCCTTCTGGGTTGTCGTTGCTGCTCCGGTAGGGCCCTGCTCTGCCAATCAAACCACCGTACTTCTCCATGCCTCCATGTCCATCCGTGCACGTCGCCTGGTCGTGCTAACTCTTCACGTCTAGCTGTAGTAGGCAACTCTGATGCATTTGGAGTTGACGGTGTTCATGCCGTGTCGGCTCTCTGCAATGCTATTGGTGTACACCATGTGGTGATGTATGGAATTGCTTGTGTGCTTCGATGCAGCGGAAGTGTGGTGAGATGGGCTACCTCGACAAGATTTTCTTCACGGACGACAAACTCTCCATCCTGGTTTGCCGAGAACTCCTGCCGCAACCGGTGACGTCGGCACCTCAAGATCTTCCTCTCGGACAGCAAGACCGTCCCTCGGAGCTGAAGAACGAACCCGACGCGCTATCCTTCCCATTCAAAGACTAAATCCGAAGACCGATCCCGGCGAGACCGAACCCGGAACCCCCTCGGAAACCCAAGATCATCGAACCCATGTGTGACCCCTTTTCTGCGCCCCTATTTTTATAAATGAAATACAAATTGTTGCATATTAAATTGTCATACTCGCGTGCATATTAGTGTGGTTTGGGGGCCTTATGCCGATTCACCTTATAATTAAGTATGGGATCCATATGCGGGCATATCTAGTCGTATATCGGTCCCATTTAAATTTGTGTAGCGAACCGGTGATATATTTTGCCTTGCTATTATAACATTTAATTTGCGGGGTAGTTAAATAACTTGAACCATCTAAATAATTGTCAGGACCCCCGGTTCCGCTTAACATTTCCTAATTGCATCGCACCTTTGCCATGTCATACATCATACGTGCATCATGCCCGATCTTCTGCCATTGTATTAAATAGTGCATCCGGTGTTTCTTCTAGTGTTTTGCTTCTTCGTGGATAAGGCCGTTGAGTTGATGCGAGTGTCGACCCGATCTTCGGTTGAACCTTCGGCAATGTTTTCAGGCGAGCATCTCCCCCCTTTCTACCTATCTTACTTTTATAGTATTTATTCCCTCCTGTTGATCTATTGCTATCTGTGTTGCGATGCTCTAGCTTTTGTACCCGTGATATCCCTTGCAGCCTTATATTGCCATGGACACCTCCTATTACCTGTTGTTTGGTAAATAGTTGGACCTGCGCGTCGTAGTCGCTTGCTCAAGTGCTGTTGCGTGTCGTGAAGTACCACAATTGTTGGAGTATTGCCGTGTGTTTATTGTTGGAGATGATCAAGACTTTAATTACTGTTTAACAACTAAAATTGAAGTAGGTAAATGCAGAGGCACAGGTGGGCAATAGATGTAATTTGGTTGTTAACCGTCCACTTGTGTCCCGTAGGACCCCGAGTACTTGATACCTGTTCCTTGAATATTCGCGCTATCCACATCCGGGAGGATTATGGGACCCCCCTGAGCCAGAGCTTGATTCATTCCTATTTCTTGGGGCCACAAACTAGTTTGAGGTTTTATTTACTATCCTGTACTTATGCCATGCTTTACTGCTTTATTTACGATTGTGGCAGGAGCACCTGTACTGTTTAGGATCAGGACACGTTTTCGCGGTATCGACAAGCCCAGTCACACTTTCGGGTTCCCAGTCATTTACAGTCGTCCACCCAAACCTTGAGTCCGTCTCGGAGTCAGCTAACTTTGTTGCGGGTATACTTAATGGGGTGGCCCCCTGAAATATTTCTGAATCTTGTGATTGCTTTGTCGTGAAGGCCTCGTTGGGTTTTGATTTGGTTTTTCCGAGGTTGATCGAGTGTGTGTTGCTATTTGTGCACCCCTGCAGGGTAAAACTTTCTGAAAGCCGTGTCCGTGGTTATGGAACGACTTGGAGCACAGTATCTCGATCATAGACAACTATAACTAAAGTAGTGCTATAAATTTGACTTTATAATGACTAGTAATCAGCTTTACTATAATGGAATGGCTAAATAAAATTGCCAACAATTGCTTGTTTGGGTTGTCGCTTGCTACCATTGTACCTGACTAGTAAGTATTGCAACTACAACGGAATGGCTAAATAAAAGTACCAACAACTGCTGGGTTTTGGGATATCTCATGCTAATTGTATCTGACTAGTAAGTGTTGCAACTACAACGGAATGGTTAACTAAAAGTGCCCACTGCTTATTATATCAGGATGACTATCTATACTTGACTAGTAATTGCTGCAACGATAACTGAATAAATAAAACTGCCAACTGTGTGAGTTCCTCGGTTGACTTCCTCATTTGGTATCGAGGGGGAAATACAAGGATGGGTTTGTTTGGTGTTAGATTCAGTTTGGATCCGAATAGATCTTTCTTATTCCTCTCTGATAGCCGCTAGTTGTATCGAGTCTCTATAGGTTGTTTAGTGCATGCTGCCGCTGCCGTTTCAGTCCACCATACCTATGTAGGCGAGGACCGCCGAATTCTAGCCTCGTCGTGTACTGGCCTCAGTACTGACCGCTCTCTCTTTTTCCTTTGCCCTTTGTCGGCACCCCTTTTGTTTAAGCAGGTTTTGAGGTCGACGTCGTTAGCAGGTTTACCCTTCCGGCTTGGCCTGGGCAGGGTTATGGACGCCATTGGTTATTCTTCAGGGCTCTTAGCCCCATTTGCATCTTGTCCGTAGTCGGACGCTCTATCATCTTCGAGGTGATTTGGATCTTTGTATATTATATCTGTATTCTTGACTCATTGAGTCGCTGTTGTATATATATTTGTTCTGTGGGTCCCATCGAGGACTGTTGTGTAATGTTATTACTTCGTTTTCCACCCGCACGAAAGTGCCTGGTGGGCACCTTTGAATCGTTTCTATGCGGGTTTGGCGGTTTTCGCTAAACTTGCATAGGGCCGATTCTGAGGGTGTTACAATGTTGCTACTGTTATTGTTGTTATTGTTGTTATTGTTGTAGCTATACATGCTGCTGTTATTGCTGTGCAGTGTTGCTGTTATTGTTGTAGGTATGTATACGTTGCTTTTTTTACTGCTGTGAATCTCCTATGCAACATATCAATTTTGAAATGGCAAGTCCATGATGTAGGTGTATGATCTGTATGCAAGTTATTGTATGAAATGAGTCCCAATTTTTGCCGGAATGTTGATTAACTTCTGTTTCGGCAGAAATCTGACACTCCTAGTTTAAGAAAATTAGCAAAGGTCATTCCAGATTTTTCCGTGCATTTACCCAATTATTTGTTTTTATTAGTGCAAAGATGTGTGACAACGACGAGGCTGGATGTTCTAAGCGCATCAGCGTTGAAGGAGAACTCAGACCTCCAGATAAACAATTGACATTCTGGGAGGCGGCCCAGCGGCTAGAATACGATGAAGAATACCATCCTTCGGAGAGCGAGGATGATGAGATGGAAGACGCGGAGGAAGAAGCCGAAGGAACGACGGGTGATGAAACCACTGATGGCGGCGAGGGCACAGGGAGTGGTAGCAATCCTCCTAAGAAGAAGAAGAAGAAGCCGAAGGAACGGCGCCCGAACACGGTCGGCACCGTCAGGGAGGAAATTACCAAAGTGAGCCCATCAGGGGTTCCTTTGGAGATCGCCCTTGATGTCAAAGGGTACGGTGGGCAAGATGCGGCGATCACCCAGACAACCATCTCGATCAACACCGAGAATATCCGGCATAAATATAATGGCCACTTGCGCACACTCCTCTTCGAGAAGCTGCACGCAAGATACAAGTTCCCCGCTAAGTATCAGAACACAAATTATCATGGGAACGAAGTAAACAAATCCACCCTCACAAAGATGAGCATCGCCCCCGGCAGCTAGAGAACCCGGATAAAGAAGAAGATTTATAAAGAAGGCAAAAGTCTCGAGGAGATCCAGAAGATTGACCCACAGATCACCGAAGATTAGTTCCGGGAGTTCAAGGAGAGGTGTGAATCCGAAAGAGCCCTGGCCAATAGTAATCGGGGAAAGGTGCTACAGGCGATGAATATAGGTCATCACCATCTCGGATCTGGTGGATACAGAACCGCGGAGGCCAAATGGAATAAGGAGGACGAAGAGTATAGATCCAAGGGGATAGAAAACCCCTTTGCGAAATTCGAACCCGGGCAGGTTCGAAACTTCATCAGGGCCCGTTACCATGTGGACCCAAAAACCAAACAACTCACCGTGGATCCTGCGGTGAAGGAATTCGAGGAAATTGTGGTAAGTAATCTAATTACCGCGGATCAACTCGATTGCATTCTAACGATGATCTAAATGATTCACTATTACTTCTTCTGCAGGAGGAGGAAATTGTTGCTAGTCATGGATCCCAGGGTTCCTCATCCCAGGGGTCGATGGTGGCCACCCGGTGGGATAACCCTTTTAACATGGCGATGAATCGAGCCAAGAAAATAGAGCCGGTTACGAAGAAGCCGTCGTCGGCTAGCCGTCTGGCCGGCCTCGGGGGTAAGAATTGGGTGGATAATTTTGGTCCACCGCCGAGGACGCATGTGGTGCCGTCGGGAAGGAGCGAGGAGGAAAACCGCGAGGTTCAAGAACTTAAGGAACAAGTGGCGCGAATCCCACAAATCGTCCAAGACAACCTGGCAATCACCCTCACGTCCTTCCTGCCTACCTTGGTGGAGTTAATAGCAAACTGGAGTGCAGGTGGTCGAGTAGGGCCGTGCCCGATTCCAAGCATGGTCAGCAGCCACTCGAACAACGCGGCGCCAACGAATCAGGCGAACTACGTGTTCGTGACTCCGCCCGCTAGCACCGCGGCGCCACAAGTGTTGGTGACTCGCCCTGCCATCACCGCGGTGCCGGACATGTTGGTGGCCCCCTGCCATCGTCGCGGCGGCACCGGAGCTCCAAGCACTCGGTAGGGAGAATACACCGGCGGACAGCACCGCGCCATCAAGCAGCCCTTTCGTCCTCTTGCACGCCCGTTGCCGTATGCGGTGCCTCGACATTAGCCGATCTCGACGCCATCACGGTAAACAAATTGCTTTACCGCCTTTCATGCCATCTATTACTCTTATGGCATCTCTGACGACGCCGTACATGTTTTCCGCAGACGGATGTTCCTTGCACTCTCTTATGCTACGTGAACAACGAGCTGAGGGATGTTGCCAAGGGTACCATCGTTCAACCCTTGCAGCGCACGTTCTAGTCAAGGCCGATGCCAGATAGCGTGCACAGGGTTAAAATTAGTCGGGTGCTAAGGGGCTGCGACGACCTGGAACCTCCCATTCAACCCCCAGGAGTGGATGAAGAAGAGCCGGTTGTCCTCAGAAGTTGCTTCGGCTTATTCTTGCAATGGCCAAAGAGCATGATCCGTTTGGGGACGGCGGGGGCCATCACGCCACAGACAACAGCACCGTCTGTCGTGCCAGCGACAAGCGGTGGCAAGGCCCCCTTATCGCCCTCGCCGTCACCTCCATGCGGTGGGTCAGATGATCATGTTGATGATTGCACATGGCGCAGGATCCGGCCGAGGACGGCGAAGACTAGAATGATCACTTCTTCAACACTCAGCTTAGCAACGAAGACCTAGATGGTGGACCTACAGAGAAAGCCACTATCACCAAGCATCTGTTTGGTTCTCAGGAGACGCCTCCAGCTTGCGCCTTTACAGAGCCAGCTGATACAACCAACTGGCCCTTTATTCTAAGCCCTGACACACTACATAGGGCGGCCGGTGCTCAGATTGCGGTGCCTGTCTGCTCTCCAAAAGGAAAAAAAAGGCAGGAAAAGAAAATCTAGCAGCTCGAGCCAGCCGGTGACGTCAACTGCGAATCCGATCAGGTTTCGGGACGGGCCACCAAGACCCGAGGGTATTATGTGGAGGATTCATGTGGCGGGTGAGCCCATGCTACCTAAGAATTTGCGGAGGCTCGCCAGTTCGGAACTGCAGAGTGTGCATGACGGCGTGCTGACGATAGAGAGACGCCTTCTATCGGAGAAAGATCCCTCACACCCGGTATTCATGGTTAAGGTGCCACCAGGCTTGGGCTTCATCGACAATGCCCCTGCGGATATGTTCTTCCCATGGTTCGACGACATCTTCAATATGTTCCACCTATACACGCTTCACTACACCATGGTCCGCCTGTTTTCTCTCAGCCTGGCCATGCAGATCATTAGAGAGAACACACCGAGCATCGCTATAGTGGACCCCTACTACATGCGTGACGGCTGCTTGGGTTCCCCCGCTGAACGACGTATCGTGGCCTCGTACCTAAAAAAATCCTCGTGGCGAACAAGACAAAGGAATACATTCTCGTGCCTTACTTTCCCGAGTAAGTCGTTATTCACTCGCCACCGTCGATTGGCTTTATTAGATTATCATCATTCTTTTTCCAACACATTCCATTTGAATTTTTTGCGCAGAGATGAACACTGCACGCTCATCTCCTTATCGCCGAAGCATTCCCATGCCACGTATTTCGACTCGGGGAGTCTAGAAAAGAAGAAAAACTACGACAAGATCAAGGAAGTTCTGGTTGATGCTCTCACTGGCTATGCCTCGACGGAAGGCACCACCTTCGTGTGTACGAAGGTCAAGTTCGGCAGGCACGTCTTCAACCATGTAACGGAGTTCCCCTGCGTGAAGCAGCCGGAGAACAGTAAGAAGGAAGCCTACTACGCACTCCATCACATGAGGGCATTCCTACTTGACCAACAGAATTCTACGCTGCCAGATCATCTCAAATAGTGGGCCGAAGCAAAGGCCAAGATCACTGATTCAGATATTAGACAAGAGATGTATCGCATCCAGCAGCAGTTTGGGAAAATCATCTTTCGTGATGTCATGACTTCGGTGGGGATCTTCTACGGAGGAAATATCCCGAATAACCGCGACATAGAAGATCGCCTAGATATGCAGGGTGACTATAGGAAGTTCATGACGAGACAAGGTGTCCTCCCGTTCCCTAAGCCGATCCAAAAGGCTTGATGTTAGCCTAGATGTAGTTACAAACTATAGATGACCTTTGTGTGTGTGGACAAGTGTACATGCTACTACTTATCTAATTAGGTTTATGAATCATCGCTTATTTGTTTTGCTTATTATTATTATATATCAATCAATGCTTGGTTTTTTTGCTTACTCTTTGGTCCTTTGCTCACTTTGGTCCTTCTTTTTTCCTTACTCTTTTTTCGAGAATAATGCCGATGATTGAAATGTCGTGGCACACTATATATGTGAATGTGCTACGACCGGATTATGAGCCTTGTGATATGCACAAGTCCAGGTCTTGTGCATCCTACTTGGCTCACGGTTCCATCGTAGCATATTCCTGTGTCCAACGACCTATGTATATATATGAGGCATTCTTTTCGAGTTACTTTGGTCTTTTTCGAGAATAATGCCAATGATTGAAATGTCGTGGCACACTATATATGTGAATGTGCTACGACGGGATAGTTAGCCTTGTGATATGCATAGGTCCAGGTGTTGTGCATCCTACTTGTCTAACTGTTCCGTCATAGCATATTCCTGTGTCCAACGACCTAGCTAGTTATATATGAGGCATTCTTTTTGAGTTACTTTGGTCTTTTTCGAGAATAATGCCGATGATTGAAATGTCGTGGCACACTATATATGTGAATGTGCTACGATGGAATTGTCCGCCTTGTGCTATGCACAAGTCCAGGTGTTGTGCATCCTACTTGGCGGACAGTTCCATCGTAGCATATTCATGTGTCGAACAACCTAATTATATATGAGGCATGCTTTTTGAGTTTGGTCTTTTTGATTTAGGAGTACTTTCTATAAGTGTATCTTCATATGCGACTTTAATTATACATGTTGTTTTTCAATCATCGGTTAATTATTATTATCAACTTGTAGATGACGTGGTACGTCGTGTACAAGGGACGGGTTCCCAGAGTCTACAATGATTGGGAAGACTGCCGGAGACAGGTGCACCGTTTCAGCGGCAATAGCTACAAAGGGTACAACACTATGGCAGAGGCGGAAGCTAGATACACGCGCTATCTAGCGGGAGTTAGGACGAGGAACTGGATGAAGACCTACACCTTCGTCGCGGTGATTATGCTTATCTTCTTTGGTTGTTTATCCCGCGTTTGTGTCTAGCTAGTTTAGATGTCTAGGTGAGCTTCCGAGCTCTAACTTGTTCAAGACACATGTATTCACATGTCACCAACTACTTTGTAACTTGATCGAAACAATGTATAACTTATGTATTCATGTATGAGACTTATCTATATGTATTTGTTTCAATCTTGTTTTGCGAATTGTGTATTTATATATATAATTGTATATCTTATATCTGTGTGTATATCTGCCTATAATATTGTATATAATATGTATTGTATATCATCTGGTACTGAAATTAAAAAAAATACACCCGTGGCGCACATGGCACAGCTTCTGTGGCGCACTACAACTAAAGCGCACCTGCACAGCTTAGTGGCTCACTGCAACATGTGCCACAGAAGATCCAAAGCGTAGCACACCTGCCAATATATCCGTGACGCACTAGCAGGTGCGCTACGCCTATCTCGACATAACCGTGACGCACCAGGCAGTGCGCCACGGCTAGGAGATAGCCGTAGCGCAAGGCCCGTGGCGCACCCCTAGTGCGCCACAGATGATGTTTACAGGTGCTCCACAGACTACCATTTTCCTAGTAGTGAGTGTGGTTTTTCTGCAATTTTAAAAAAAGGAAAAAACATGTGAGGTTTAATCATCTAGAAAGAGTCTCCTAATCATTTTCCATGCCACAAGAGGACAATGTTACTTGTACCTAGAGTAAATGTGGTAAACTCCTTAAACATATCTTGCAATGCCACACAATATCTCCACCAAAAGGATCCCTTACAATTATTTTGTTTGGGTAATGCACTTAATAAACCTTCCATACTAGATACACCCATGGAATATCATGATAGGTGTAGGAATTATAGAGATTTTTTTATCATAATGACTTTATTTTGTTCTCTCAAATTGGGAACTCTAAGTCCTCCTGCAGATTTGGGTAAGCATACTTTTTCATATTGTATCGGACATTTTCCACCTTTATCAATGTCCTTGCCATGTTATAAGAAGGTTGAGAGTGGATTTGATGTTCAGAGGGTTGTGTGTGCACCCCCACGTTAGTTAGATTTTGATTATTGCATTTTTGGCCTCCATTCGCTCTAAATCTCTAACGCCATCATGCTATGTCCCTTTTGACTTTGAAAATTGGACCCATGCCTTGGGAGCCACTATATAAGATGCCCATTCAAAAATTAGAAAAAATGGCAGCTGATGCATGTGAAATGCATCTACGATCTTTGTGTTTTATTGTGTCATATTCTATCATAATTTATTCATATAAGTGGTTATAATCATGTTTTAGAATGATTTTGGGATTTTTATAAAAAAACCCATTTTATTTGTATTAGAACTCTATACATAGGAAAACCTATTTTGCGTATTTTTTTGACTTTTAGCGACCTTCGTGAACTCAAATGGACCTAGGATTTTTTCCACGAGAGTTTTTATGGAAGAGGGAGGCATAGAGCACCTGGACCTCAAATGGAGCCAAAGGAGGGCCAAGATATGTCCCACCATGCAGGTAGATACCGTGGCCATGTGGTGGGGCCCATCTCCCCCTTGAAGCTCAAATGTCATTGATCTTTGCGCCCTAGCTTCATATTGACCTAAAAACACCTGTATATACTTCCTCGATCGTGATGTCAAAGAACGATGCACCACAGATATAGAAACACAAAACAAAGGAGATCCTACAAAGATAGGAGGGGGAACGCTATAAGAACACCACCGAATCACATCTCCAACCTCTCATCCATAACCATGATGAAGAGGGAGTAGTCGACACTTGGGCTTTGGGTTTATGGAAGTAGCTTTTTCTATCTTGCTCTATATTTCTATCATTGATCTAGTGAAATATGAGATTCCTAAAATTATTATGGCCATCTATCTGTAAAATTCTTGTGGTGGATCTTGGTTTTTAAGAGATGAGTATTTGAGATTGCAATTTTTAGATGTGTCTGATGTATTGGTAGATGTATATTATGTACCCAGTTCTTGATTACTTGTTCTGATCCAACTAGTATGATAGGGCATGAAAGGGATAACGTGGTCATTAGTTGAATTAACATGGTAGTATGGAATTGGACAGTGATAAAAAAGGTTGGGTCCTACTATGGTTTTTACCTTTCTGTTGTTATATCACTTGATATAAATTAATGCATGTACTACAATTGCCTTATGACCGACAAAGGTGAATTCTTATCTATCGAGGTGGTATATGTGATAGTAAACATCATGCCACACAAGCAAGTGCAGTACTATGTTTATCTTAAATCTAGTTTGTGGAGGCTTCTCCTACAAGCGGACTACTATTGGGATGTGTAGAATCATCTCAACCTTAGGACGTGATGCCCATATGAATACTTATCGAACATATTATGAAGTTACATCAATATTATGCCTTTTTTGAAGCTATTTTGATCCCACCATGTTTATGAGAGAGTAGACAAGTGAAACTATGAGCCCCAGTCCATTTTTAATTATAAGAAACAACTTATACTTGTTGATGCATGTGAAATGCATATATGATCTTTGTAGTTTCTTGTTGTATATTCCATCATAATTGAGTCATATAAGATGTTATTACCATGTTTTACATTGATTTGGGGGTTTTACAAAAGTTCATGTTTATTTTGCTTTTAACTTTGTTTGGCAGAAAAACCTTATGTTAATATTTTGACTTTTCAAGAGCTTCGGGACTCCAAAAAGAGCAAGGTAAGAGAGCATGCTTCGAAATTTTTTATACGCATCCAACAAGACAAAGTAGAGAGCCAGGAGGGCATGTGGCGTGGCCCAGTAATCTAGTTGCGCCATACATTCTATCTGGAGCCTCGTGGCTCCGATGTCGTTGATTCCACCGCCATTATCTTAGTTTTTAACGAAAACCATCTATAAATAAGGCCCCTTCAGTGATTTCGCGATACACAGAGGCGGAGATCGAAAACCACGAATAGAGAGTTTGTAGTCCATCATTGAAGGAAGATTTGAGGGGAACCACTGCCGGAATCGCCTCTTGTAGCCTCTCCTCCTTAGCCAACGCCTCCACGTTGTTCTTCATCATGAAGGGGGAGTAGTCCACCCCCTGTACTATGAGTTTGTGTTGGTAAATTGATCTAGTCTCTCTATGTATGATCATCGTTGAAGTCCATATGATGTGTCTTGCCTAATTATGGATCTATCTAAAGGAGATATGCCCTAGAGGCAAATAATAAATGGGTTTATTATCATATATCAATTAGTTCATAATAGTTTCATACTGTGCTATAAATAGTGTGGTATGCAAACAAACCAAAGTAGCCTCTATAGTTACTAGCTTGTTGGGTAACCGATGATCAAGGTTTCATGATCATGGAGCATTTATTCCAGTTGACAACGAGGTCATGAAATTGGAGAATGGCATGATGGACATTACCCATATAAGTATTGCAATGTGATCAAGTCACAATATTAACTATTGCAATAGTTAGAAACTAAGAGACCTTCTCCTCAGATTATGAGATCATGCTTAATCACTATCCCTAAGGTTTCTTAGACTGCATCAACTGTCACACCGTAACATGGTGACTATAATGGTGTATGTTGGGTATTCCAGAGGGAAACATTGATGTGTATGCATCAAGATTGGGATTTTTTCTTCCGAGTGGCGGGAAGATACATTGGGCCCACTCAGTGACATTGCATCTAATAAGCTGCAGCGAATGACTAGGTCATGAGGTTGTGATATCACGGTAACGAGTTAAGTAAGATTGTCGGTAATGAGTTTGGTATGTTGATGCTAATGATCAAATCTCGGACAAGTTATACATAAAAAAGAAATTGGACTCGAAACTTTGCGGTTCAGACGATAGAACTTTGTGGAATACATGGGAGTCATTATGGGAATCTCGGTCCCGCTAATGATCATTGATATGATCATGTCTATGATGTAAATATGCCCTAGATGCAATAATAAATGTATTATTATTTCTATTTCATAATTAAGTTCTATTGTTCTGTGCTATAATTGTAATAGTTCTAAATAATGTGTATTTGGAGGAAAACCCTAATATATGTATGGAACATTCTAGAACTTGGTGTGGCCAGCCCCTTAGGGCATGGTGCATTCCAAGTGCGGCCAGCCCCTTTGACCCTACCTCCCTAGTGCTTGGCCGAGTTGGCCTAGGGCTTAGTGCGGCCAGCCCCCTTAGGGAATGGTGCATTCCAAGTGCCCCCTCCCGGGGTGGTGGACCTTCCAGAACATTCTAGAAGCTTTCGGTCAAAACACCAAAAACATTTCCGAACCTCGGAAATTGACTTTCCTTATATGAATCTTATTCTCTAGACCATTCCGTATCTCCTCGTGATGTCCTGGATCCAATCTGAGACTTCGAACAAGATTCGGTCTCCAACTCACATTCCATATCTACTCAAACAACATCGAATCCTTAAGCGTGTCTCCCTACGGTTCATGAACTATGCAGACATGATCGAGACAACTCTCCGTTCAATAACCAATAGTGGGATCTGGAAATCCGTAATGGCTCCCACATATTTCTGCGATGACTTCATGATCGAATGAACCATTTATATACGATACTGATTCCCTTTGTCATGTGATACTTTACTTATCCGAGGTTTGATTGTTGGTATCTCTATACCTAGTTAAACCTCATTACTGATAAGTACTATTTACTCGTTCCGTGATATGACATCCCTTGTGACCTAGTCACATCCTTGCAATCCAATTGGATGACATTCCATCGAGAGGTCCCAGAGTATATCTATCCGTCATATGGATGGACAAATCCAACTCTTGATCCATGTGCTTTAACACATACTTTCAGAATACCTAATGCCACCTTTATAACCACCAAGTTACGGAAGTGGTGTTTGATGGTATCAAAGCATCCATCCGGTGATGGTGATTAACATGATCTCATGGTCGAAGGATTAGGTTACTATGTATTTGAAAGCTTATAGCAGGAAAACTCTAAATGACTTGATCTTATGCTATGCTAACTATAGGAGTGTGTCCATCACGTCATTCTCCTAATTACATGATCTTGTTATTAATAACATCCAATGTTCATGATCAAGAAACCATGATCATCTATTAATCAACAAGCTAGTTTAACAAGAGGCTTACTAGAGACTCTTTTATGTTTACAAAACACACAAGTATTAATTTTTCCGGTTAATACAATTATAGCATGGGATGTAAACATTTATCATAAACACAAAGATATTGTAACATCCCAATTTCAGCAAACCTGATTTGTTGTCAAAAAGGCAAAAATCAAGGGGAACAAAAACTTTTTCTTGTTAAGTGTTCTAACGTTTGTTGATTGTTTGCTTGTACTTATGCAACTGATTGAGTACTAAATGATATACTCCTTACCTCAACCTCAGTTGAGAAAATCTATTCTTACAAAAGAGATGTATTGGCCCATCCTTCTTATTCTCAAATATTATGACAATTCAAACTTGAGCCAAGATGACTTTGATAAAACAAAATGTTTTATTAGTTTCTATTTCACAAAACTATGGAGACCTACATATAATCTCCTGATGTTTTCAAGACAGAGCACTCAAATACTCTTATCTCTAGGTTTTCCAAAAACTTTCCTAAAACCCTTTATTCCAATCTTGGTAGAAATATCAAGAGGTTCTTATCTTATTTCAAATCCCAACCTCTTAAAAATACCCATGCTTACCTTAATCTAGGCTTAATGGTAACCTTAGTAGTATCAGATTGTTTAGCAAAATGAATTGTCTTGATCTGCTGTCTGATGAATTGCCTTGATCTGCTAATTGCCTTGATTACTTAGGAAATAGAGAGAGCTAATCTATTAGCTCATCCTTTAGGATCCAACAAGTAGTAGAGGTCACCGGTCTCAAATCAAGCATCCAAATCTAGATCTATCTCAAGTCACTCAAGTGACCCTCTAAACCCCTTCACCATATCAATCTTGAGCTAATATTATGTATTAGCATCTAACTCATCCAAGACCAAATATAAGAATGGAGTCACTCCATTCAAGTTATACTTCAATATCATCCACTTGATGGTAAGAATGGACCCCTACATCCTCCCCTCTTTCATAATAGTCCAAATCCACAAATCTGCCAAATTTGGCTGTCTGAAATCCTTATTTGGATTCAATCTTTGAGACTCCACCTTTTCTAACCTTGGTGTATTCTTGAGAATGTACTTGAACCATCTTGTAGTACAATAGTAGTACTACCAAATCCCACTCTTTCCCTTGGCCAAACCATTCTTAGAACCACTCATCCATGATGGTTTTGTAGTCAAGATAATAATCTTTTCTGCAACTCTTATCATCTTGCATACTTTGGCATAAGCTCACACCTATATGCAATCTTGATTGGACCAAATATTTGCATGGTTGTGACCTATTAACCATGGTCTATCAACCAACCCTTCACTTGTTCCAAATGGAGCTCTATGCTTCTTAAACCCACCTGGTGTATGAGGCATCATGACACATTTGTTATGGGAGCCTTGTTTTCAACAAAGTTTTCCATCACTCCTAGATCACCTCAGTTACAACTAGGCCAAACTCTTGCTCCCATGATCATCTACATAACTTGTTCTAACTATAGAACTATCCCTTATATCAAGGTGAGCTCTGAACTCCCTAATCCAACCATGTTTAGGTGACCGAAAAATATCAAACCCCTAGATCCTATAATCCTTGTTCTTTTCCAAAATCCATCTTGTTTTGCAATACCCAAGGTTAGTTATGATAGATGATTCAAGTTGACATCATCCACCTTGGATATAAACATTTTCCAAATAATTTCCATAATTATTTGGAGCTTAAAACTATTTAAATTCCTTTAATTGCTAAATCCTCAAAATCTTAATAATAAAGACAAGTTTGTTTTTCTCCAAATTGCCTTGCCAACTCAAGGAATAGCTGATTCCTACATATCATATCCTAGCTTCCCAACTCAAAAATAAATATTCTTGAGATCCTTTATTATTTCCTATTGCCCTTCTTCTTAAATGGAAATAACAAGAAATAATACTTTTAAAATACCTTTCTTCCCAAATTAATTCCAATAAAATTACCCAATGTGTGATATGGTATTCAGGACCATCTCAGACCAAAATACCACCCTGCCTAATGTAAAAATATCACATTACCCCCTATAAATCATTTTTGCCCTTTTTGAATAAAGGATAATAAATGGACTTATAGTCTTTGGAAAAATCCCAAACAATTCCTAGGGTGATGTATTAACCTTATCCACCCACCAGTACCATTTCCTCAACTTATCAAGAAAAAATTTGTGCACTTCCTTCATAACCTTGGCATTGAGAAAATTTGTAAAACAATCAAGACTACTAATCAAAAACCCACCAAACCTCCACCCACCTGATCAACAAAGCTTGCACAACACAACACTCACTCCTCTGGTTGTGCTACACTGTAGCAAGCACTTTAGCACCCCCTCCCTTTGCCCCTTGTGCTTTTTTTGGAGAGAGACAAAGAGGTAAATCATTTTGGCTCAATTACTTCTCTCACAGTAGCACCCCTTCTCTCTACCCTACCCCCTCGACCTGAAACCACCCCATGATCATAGAAACCACCCCTGTTTTCCCCTCCCTCTCCCATGGCCCTCATATGGACTTTGTCCACCATGCACCACTCCATCAAGGTATAAATCCCCATAGGCCACCCCAACATCTCCCGATCGGCTCATTTGACCCCTCTCACTCCCACTCAGCTCTCCCGAGATCCCCATCCCCTTCCCTCTCTACTGGCCACTAAAGGAAGAACCACCATTTTTATCCATTCTTGAGCTTGAGCTCAAATTGCCTTCTCCCCTGCTCCCCTCCACCTGCATGTGGCCTCACCATGATCCCCTACCCCTGATCTACCAATCCTGAGCTCCACAGCTCCTCCCCTACCCTATCTTTCTCGAGACAAGAAGAAGAAGGAGATTTGGCCGTAACTCAAAAATCGAGCGTATCCCCCTCTCCCGAGCTTCTCTCTCCCTGTAGGTCCCTCCATGTTGTTCCCTTACGTCCCTTGACTTCCCCCTGCTTTTGTTTTGCACAGGACCGCCCCTAGACGCCTCTCCGACGAGCTTCCGAGCACCACCGTGGGCTCCCTTGTGTGAGCTCCCTCCCTTTGTCAAACCCCACCGTGCCGCCCCTCATCCCGACCGTCGTCGTCGACCGCGTTGACCCGTCGCCTCTCGATCCCTCTAGTAAGCTCCCCACGTCTCCTCTCCCTCACCCTAGGGTTTATTCTCCATGACGAGTGGCTGGAGGAAAAGGACGACTCCGTGCTGTAGATCCCCTTCTAATCCAGCAGCCGTTGTTCGCTCTTAACCCTTCAATCTCGCCACCGCTGACCACTGGGCCCCGTGCCGTGCTAGGGAGCGCTATCCCCCGCACGCGTTGTCCCGCAAAATGGGTTGGCCGGCGCAGCGTAGCCCATTTGCTCCGCAGATCTGGCCCATAAGCCCCTAATTTTTTTCTTTTTAAAACCTAGGATTTTAGATCTAATAATTTGCAGATTGGTTTAAATAAAAATAAAAATTGAAAGACAAATACCCTGGCCAGATCTAAAATTCCTAGGGTTTTTGGATGTCTTCTTAATCGTGCAACACCATTGGTTGACCTAAATAATTCCACTATTATTTATAGTAAATCATCTACCTAGGTGTATCCTTTCTACACAATAAATCATTCTATGAGTTTTACAACTCCATTTGATTTGAATCCTTTTTGTATTGAAAGGTACCTCAGGTACCTTGAATGTCACCCTGGACCTACATTGAACTGCCTCCTGGATTTCCCACAATAAAAATAACCAAAACAACACCTATATGGCTTTAGGAATTTATCTAGGTCAAAACATAAGGGGCATGGACCTAGTTCCAACTCCCATTACACTTGAATACAAATAACCCTAGGAGATCATAAATTATTGAGCATTGGTTGATTTTTAGGGATTAAAACATTTCTGCCTAGCATTATTTCAATAAATAAACCACTCCAGTAGTTATGTATACCCAAAAATAGTAATTCCAATTTCTCCAAAAGGTATTCCAAATACCTAGCATGTGCCCTTGGAATCATATAAAAAACACTTGTAGATTTAATCTGATGAAAAAGACAAAAAGTTTGCAAAACTCTCTTTGGGATTTTCCCAAGGGTATTTTGGTAATTATATTCAAGTGATTCCAACTCTCAAAAATCACAATTTCAAAGACATACAAAACCATATGAGGAAATATTTATTTGAGCTACAGATAATTGATGGTGATTTATTCACCGAAACTAGTGTTATTCCCATTAGAATAATCATAACTAATTTAGGAAATTTGATAAAATCATGAAACCACTTTTGTTGGCTTTGTTATTCCAGTACCTATATGTGGATATCATATTTGAACCTTGATACCCTAAAGGCCCAATCCTTAGTACAAAACTCGTAATAAGTGGTACATGGGCAAATAAACCATAAAAGAAAATCCGCAAGGGCATCTAAATAATTTCCAAATTCTATGATCTCAACCTCACACAACCTACTGAAGTAAATAATGTGTTGTATGTTTGCTTGCTGCATTGGATTTATGTTTGTATGCCTTGTGTTGATTGTGCCCTTACTTGTTTGCATGTATGATCGATAACGGCGGTAGTTGCGATTGTGTGACACGGGGAAGGAGAAAGCATTGGATAATTATTCTTATTATTGGTATTCTGGTTTTCTCAAGAAGTCCAGGGACATCTATGCCATATTGCTGATCATCAGGAAATCCACCTTCTTGCTCATATGCCTTGGTCCTACTATTTTACTTATGCATGTTTTATGTACATGTTTATATAAAGTTGCAAGGTTTTACTTCTATGTTTTATATGTGCGAAGGTTTGGCTCCTCCAAATCATTACCACCTTAGTACCATTAGGTATAACCCATTTGATCACTCCTACTTGTACTTTGTTATGTATGTGGTGCATAGCACCATCACCCCTTGGAGACCCCGTTTTAGCCAAAGTAAAAGTATAGGATGTGAAGACCCTAGAAGAAGGTTTATAAAAATGTTTCATGAGAAAACCTTGGTGAGGTTCGACCTACCAAGAGAAGTTTGAGAAATGAAAAAGGTTTGGTTTTACAAAATGATGAAGGAAATAGGAGGAAAAATGTTTATGAAAAGGCACCCGATTCTTTGTAGTTTTGCCAGAACAATTAACCCGTGCAACCACATTACCTTGAAGTGGGATGAGGCTTAACCCAAAGTTGGTTCACTTTGATATGGGTATCCGCACAACTAGTTATAAGGGATCATATCCCTCTAATTCCATTCTTCCTTTACGAAAAGGGTCAACTGCGAGGCAGTCACCTGGAGGAATGATGACCCACAAGTATAGGGGATCGCAACAGTCTTCGAGGGTAGTATTACCCAATTTATTGATTCAACACAAGGAGAGCCAAAGAATACTTATAAGCCTTATCAACTGAGTTGTCAATTCAGTTGCACCTGGAAATAGTATTTCTCATAGTAGTTTATCAGTAGCAACAGTTTTGTAGTAGCAATAGCAAAGTAACAGCAGCAGTAAAACAAAGGCAATAGTAACAATAGTAGCAAACAGATGGATATGAGTGCGGTAGGCATAGGGATGGATGGACGGGTGTTGCATGGACGAGACTATTCATGTAATTTCAAGATCTAGGGCAATTGCAGATAAATAAGGTAAAGCATCCAAGTACTAAACAATCATAGGCATGTGTTCCATATATAGTCATACGTGCTCGTAATGAGAACTTGCACAACATCATTGGTCCTGCCAGCCCGTTGCAGTGGGGCCTCAAGGGAATCTACTGACAATTAAGGTACTCCTTTTAATAGATCACCGGAGCAAAGCATTAACACTCCAAGAACACATGTGATCCTCATATCACAACCATCCCCTCCGGCTGTCCCAATTTCTGTCACTTCGGGGCCTTTGGATCCGGATAATGATATGTGTACACAACTTGAAGATAAGATCACAAACAATACTATCATCATGAATCAATAATAAGTTCAGATCTAAGATCATGGCACTCGGGCTCTAGTGACAAGAATTAAGCACAACAAGTTACAACAAAGTCAAATAGCACTAATAGAGATACTAGGCACCATGCCCTAACAATCTTATTCGATTACATGGTAGAACTCATCCAATCCCTACCATCCCCATAGCCTACAGCGGGGGATTACTCACTCATGGATGGGGGAAACATGGATGTTTTATGGAGAGGCGTTGGTGATGATGATGGCGATGATCCCTTCCAAATTCCCCGTCCTGGCAGGGTGCTAGAACGGAGTTTCTGGTTCCGAATCGCGGTTTCTAGTGGTGGCAGTGCAACGAAACTCTTTCTGGAAAAACATCGAACCCCCCTTGAGTTTTTAGGTCAAGTGGCAACCTATAGGCGAAGAGGGAGGCCGAGGAGGTGCCCGAGGCGGCCACACCCCGCCCAGGCGCAACCAGGGGGTGTGGGCCCCTCATGGCCCCACTCCGTCTTGTCTTCTAGCTCCGTGAGTCTTCTGGTGAAATAGGATTTTTGGCATATTTTCCGGTATTTTTCCCGATAGTTGATTTTCTGCACAAAAACTAGACACCAAAGTAATTCTGCTAAAAACAGCGTCAGTCCGTGTTAGTTGTATCCAAATCACACAAGTTTAGAGGAGAAACAATAGCAGAAGTGTTCGGGAAAGTTGATACATTTTAGACGTATCAAATCCCCCCAAGCTTAGCTTATTGCTTGTCCTCAAGCAATTCAGTTGAAAACTGAGTGCGATAAAAGAACTTTCACGAACACATTTGCTTCATATGATGTAAATATTCCCAGCACATGAGTAGATACTTAGACAATTCATAATAAGGAGTATGTAACTAAGTCTACTCAATAGTCATTACAAGCTATGAAGAGATTCCAACTCAATAATAATAAGTAGCATGAACCATAAACATAAGCAACATTGCAATGCTCATAAGAAGGTATGATAGAGTGGTATCTCGCTTGCCTTTGTTTGTATAGCACAACATAAATGCCAAGGCACCTTTGAAGTTCAAGTGAAGACTAGAAGTAAAGATGTCAAAGATACAAGCATCAAAGTCATGACATAATTAACCAAGTTTTGAGACAAGCACATTACACTAAGAATGACAACTATGCTCTCAAGAAGGTGCTCATAGAATAAGTGGTGACTCAACAAGGAAGTGAAAAGGTTTTGAAAAGTTTGAAAGGCTTCCAAATGCTGAGTATGGTACTCGTTAGCTTTGAGCTCTCATTTCCCCTATCATAGGCATCTTTAGATGGTTAAGGTGAAAGTGAGGTCCAATATGAGTTATATGCTTGACAGACCATAAACTAAAAATCTCATGTCCCTTGATTGCGAGGGCCGCTCCTCATGCTACTCAACTTTAGTTACCGGTAAGTTCTTGTCATAGTAAATACATGTGTATCATAGAGAACCACCAACGGGGTACCCCTTGCACATGATACATGAGCTATCCCATAATCAAAATGACAAGGCAAGCGGACGGTGAGCATCCCAGCAACCTTCTTATTTACCATAGGAAAATGGTGCTTTTTTCTCTCTTTCCTCTTTTCAATATGTTTCTTTTTATAAGAACAAAGCTTCATAGATTGGTCACTATGGTTATGCTGCAAGTTTCCACCATGATTAGGCATGGCTTAGGCTAGCGTCCCAGACATTTCTCTAACATATATACATAACTCCATGGACTTACAAGCTCCCCTTTTATTTCACACCGACGACATCCGTAAACAAAACAACATGATATCAACTGGGTATGTATTTACAGGTGTTGAAAGCGTTCCCCGTGACAGCACGGTTCTGCTAACTCCCAGCCTATAATTTGCAAGCATAGAACTTTCATGGACATTCACAATGGTTCAGGTTTATTAAGTGCAAGGAAACAATGTGTGCCATCAAGTTCGTGAGAGCTTTACTAACTAACTTTCTCATAACAAGCAAACATTTTATTTGGAAGAAAACAAGGCATAATAAATATGCACGGAATAGCAAATGATGCTATTAGGTAGGTATGGTGGACACTTTTGACAATATTGGTTTTGGGGAGTGGGAAGCACGAGTAGAGCTAATACTTAGTGCTAGTGAAGGCTAGCAATAGAGAGGGAGCGACACACGAGAGAGCAATAACTGTCATAATAATGGTTGCAACAAAACATGACTACTTATGGCATAAAAGTGATACAAGAACTCTGAGGCAAAATAAATCATCGAGGCTTAATTGACTATTGTTCAGTCATATGCATGCGTGAGCATGTGCCAAGTCAATTCAAATGAAACATTCAGAGGAGGACAAAATTGATACAAGAACACCTTACATGAACAGACTAAGCATGCCCACAATGATGAGTATATATACAAAAATGAAAACAAATAAAGTTCATTACTAGCCTCTTACCACACCTCAAGTTGTCATTAATCTTCATTATTGCCCTTCACTAGTGTGGCTTGAATAATAACATGAAACCAAAATCCACTGAGGACCGCTAAACCCTGCAACGAACTTCACAAAACCAAAGAAGAACAACAAATATTTTTGGGTTTATGATTTTTAAAGCAAGCGCTAAAAGCAAAAACAAACAAAGCAAAATCTTATTGGATTTTTCTTAAGGCAAACCAAAGCTAAAAAGGCAAATAAACAAACCAAGAGAAACAACGAAAATATTTTTGGTAATTTTGTGTTTTGGGAAAGCAGGAACAAGAACCAAAAAGACAACGAAACATGCATATACCAAGAACCGACGAAGCATGATAAGTAGATGAGTGTGATGTCGGTATACCTCCCGCCAAGCTTAGGCTTTTGGCCTAAGTGGGGCTCAATAGCGCGGGTAGTAACCCCAGGCTAGGGGATCATCATAGGAATGATCATAATCAGGCCCTCGTGATTAAGAAGAAGAAGCGCTCCAATCATAGGAGGGCTGCTGGTATGAAGACTCCCCCATGTTGGAGGGCTGAACCGAATCATCTTCGGCATCCTCTCCAACATTCTCCTCTTGCTGGGAGAGCTCCGCCACATATGTGTCAAGTTCTTCCTCCGTGAGTGCCACCCTTGACACTTTCCTTTGAGTTGTCGCAACCTTGGAAAATTTCAGCATATAAATCCATGAGTGGCTTACGCCTTTCTCTAATCTTCTCACATGAACCCCACCATGGCACTCTGATAGCTGCACAAAGATCAGCAAAAGGCAGGTCAACAGCTATATTGTAAATTTTATAATGGACCATGGGATTAGACAAGGACCAACTAAACCGAAAGTCTTGCACCATAGCCATGGTTAGCTTAACATATTGATATGGTTCTTCTCCAACGAATTGTTCTACCCCTGCATTAGTAATCATAGTTTGGAAATCCTGAAAGATCCCCGCAGCTCTCTAAATTCAGGGCATGGATATATGGAAGGGAAGGCTTCCTCCTCACGACGGACTTTCATTGGTTCAGGTACCATCAAATCATGCTGATTCAGTTGGTATGCACTCATCTTCTTTTCTAAAATTTTTTAGACAAACATCATACCAAGTGATTCCCAAGTTGATAAATGATGAGGAACTAATATATGAACTTGCTAGAGGGCTAAAAATGCATCAACATGAAATCTATAAGCATAGAACAAACATGCAAGATCACACAACCTGACACCTATAGTAGCAAAATACTCAATATACAATCTACCAATCAAAAATCTAACTGGACAAGCGGAGGAGGCACATAACGCAGAGCAATCCCTCAAAATATTAGCAGCAAAGATGGGCTGAGCAAGGAGATCGAAGTTCGGGATCAGGAACAGCAGGAACTCGAGCTTGAGAAAGTTTTCCGGTGTTTTTCAGGAGAGAGAAAGAAGTGGCTGGAAGGAGACAACTTGGAGGGCCACAAGTGGGCCCCACCCATTCTAGGCACGCCCTGGGGCTGGCCACGCCACAAGGGGGTGTGCTGGCCTAGTGGGTCCCCTATTCCAATCCAGGTGTCCCTCTGCCCCTTTTTTCGAGGAAAAATTTAATATGAATTTTCTGGAAATTTTCGGGAAACTTTATTTTTGACCAATTTTCAGGTTATGAAAATTCATTTTCTAGCAGAAAAATATTTTTTCAAAAGACACAAAAGCAAACCAAAACCAAAACTACAGAAGTTCTAAGACACTCTAACAAGCAAACAACTAGCAAAACTAAAACTAACCAGACGAAGAGCAAAGACTTGAGAGGGGAAAAATAAAAGTGAGCAAGTATAATCAGTGTGAAAGCATTATTTTGTTCATTAAAATCCCTTTGTTAACAAGGTTGATCAAGACTTATTACCAAAACAATTTAAAATGGAACAAAACTTTGCATTTTACAAAATGATTATGTTACCTCAAACTTGATAGCAATAGTCCCAATCGTAATAGTTTCAAGACTTTCTTGTGGAATGGGACAATATATTTCTCCAATTTAATTCTCTCAATATTTTCAATTGAATTCAGGCATTAGCTCTGATCAATCTTCTTGGGAAAATAGACAGTATGATCTTTGTCATTAATATTAAAAGTTACATTTCCTTGATTACAATTGATGACAGCACCTGCAGTATTAAGAAAAGGTCTCCCAAGAATAATAGACATATTATCATCTTCAAGCATCTCAAGCATAACAAAATCAGTTAAAACCAAGCAATTATGAGCCACTTGAACAGGAACATCCTCACATATACCAACAGGAATAGTAGTAGACTTATCAGCCATTTGCAAAGATATATCAGTTGGTATCAACTTTCCTAGCTGGAGTCTCTTGTAGAGAGAAAAAGGCATAACACTAACTCCATAAGCATGTTTATCTCCTAAAGCATTAACTAGCATATCTTTTTGTACCTTGGCAAGTTGATCAATTTGGGTTTGAACCATTTGGAAGTGTTTACAAATAATTTTAACATCATTAGCAGTTCTTTCCAAAATATCTTTCAACTCATTATTAGCTCTAGAGTTTTCCAATAAATGATTCAGAACTTGTTTATTAAAATTACCCTTTTTAACAATAAAGGTGTCAAGTTCCTCTAAGCATTGATCAGGAGGTTTACCATAGGGAATATCACCTTCATCAAAGTGTTGGAGTGTACCTCAATAGTAGATGAGTGGGGAATTGGCTTAAATAATTCTTCTATAGGAGGTAGATTCTTCACATCTTCATATCTAATACCTTTCTCCTTAAGACATTTCTTAGCTTCTTTCATCACTTCATAATTTAATTCAATCATTCCCCTCTTCTTTGGTGTTGGTGTTGGAGTTGGTTTAGGCACAATTGGTTCATGTGTAATAGGCTCAGGTGTATTTAGCTCAGTTGAAGTCCAATCATCATAATTCTTGCTTATTTTAGCCATTAATTCTTTAGCTTCTGCAGGAGTTCTTTTCCTAAAAACACAATCATAAAAACTATCTAGGTATGTCCTAGAATCATTAGTTAGTCAATTATAATAAATATCAAGAAGCTCATTTTTAGGTAATGGACAGCCAAGATGTGCATGAATCAAGGCACAGAACCTTATCCATGACTCATGCAATTTCTCTTCTTCTCCCTGTTTAAAATCAAAAAGTTTTTGCAAAGCAGCATGTCTAGCACTAGGAGGAAAATATTTCTGAATGAAAGAAGCAATCAAGCAATCAGGGCTATCAATGGATCCAGGAGGTAATCTATTAAACCAAGCTTCAGCTTCTCCATTTAATGAAAAAGGGAAGATCTTTGTAACAAAGTACTTGTGCATCTTAAAATCATCAGAGAATAAGGCACTCATAGTGGAAATATCATTCATATGAAATATAGCACTTTCATTTTCAGTCCCACAAAAAGGTTCTTTCTCAACAATGTTTATATAGGATAAATCAAGAGAGAAATCATAATATTTATCTTTAATATATATGGGAGAAGTAGCAAACTTAGCAACAAGAGACAATTTAGTAATAATGGTACATCTCTCAAGGAGACTCCTAATAGCACTAGCACCATGTGTGTTTCGACACTCTTCAATAAATTCATCAGTCGTTTCAATGTAACCATCATTAATATCATAACACTCTCTAGACTCAGGTGAGCTAACATGTGTAATAGTGTCTTCACTAGGAGTTTCAGTGTTTCCCAAAATAGTTCTACCAATATTATCATCTACGAAAGGACCTAATGAACCACTTCCATCAAGCACAGTAGAAGTAACGTCATGAGTATCAGAAGCAATTTCAGATTCAACAGTAGTAGAAGTATGTGTAGCATGTGTATGTGGTGGTGGTGTAACAAGCTTACTTATAACAGACGGTGAATTAAGAGCAGCAGAGGTGTTTAGAACTATACCTCTTCTTGTAGTGGATGGTAAAATAGGAAACTTTCCATCACTAGACTACCTCATGAAGAAAGGAATATCAACTAACAATAATAGATCCAAGTGAACTTACAAATAAAGCTATGCTCCCTGGCAACGGCGCCAAAAAATAGTCTTGATGACCCACAAGTATAGGGGATCGCAACAGTGTTCGCGTGTAGTATTACCCAATTTATTGATTCGACACAAGGGGAGCCAAAGAATACTTCAATCCTTAACAACTGAGTTTTCAATTCAGCTGCACCTAGAAATAGTTCTTGCTCAGAAAAGTTTATCAGTAGCAACAGTTTTGTAGTAGCAATAGCAAAGTAACAACAACAGTAAAACAAAGGCAGTAGTAACAATAGTAGCAAACAGATGGATATGAGTGCGGTAGGCATAGGGATGGATGGACGGGCGTTGCATGGACGAGACTATTCATGTACCTTCAAGATCTAGGGAAATCGCAGATAAATAATATAAATCATCCAAGTACTAAACAATCATAGGCATGTGTTCCATATATAGTCATACGTGCTCTCATTGAGAACTTGCACAACATCTTTTGTCCTGCCAGCCCGTTGCAGCGGGGCCTCAAGGAAATCTACTGGCAATTAAGGTACTCCTTTTAATAGAGCACCGGAGCAAAGCATTAACACTCCGTGAACACATGTGATCCTCATATCACAACCATCCCCTCCGGCTATCCCAATCTCTGTCACTTCGGGGCTTTGGATCCGGACAATGATATGTGTACACAACTTGCAGATAAGATAAAAAAACTATCATTATGAATCAATAATAAGTTCAGATCTGAGATCATGGCACTCAGGCCCTAGTGACAAGCATTAAGCACAAGTTGCAACAAAGTCAAATAGCACTAATAGAGATACTAGGCACCATGCCCTAACAATCTTATTCGATTACATGATAGAACTCATCCAATCCCTACCATCCCCATTGCCTACAGCGGGGGATTACTCACTCATGGATGGGGAAACATGGATGGTTGATGGAGAGGCGTTGGTGATAATGATGGTGATGATCCCTTCTAAATTCCCAGTCCCGGCAGGGTTGCAGAACGGACTTTCTAGTTCCGAATTGCGATTTCTGGTGGTGGCGGCACAATGGAACTCTTTATGGAAAAACATCGACCCCCCTGAGTTTTTAGGTCAAGAGGCAACTTATAGGCGAAGAGGGAGGCCGAAGGGGTGCCTGAGGTGGCCACACCCCTCCCAGGCGCGACCAGGCCTGGCCCATGGGGCCAGGGGGTGTGGGGCCCTCATGGCCCCACTCCGTCTCGTCTTCTGGCTCCATGAGTCTTTTGGTGAAATATGATTTTTGGCATATTTTTCGGGATTATTCCTGATAGTTGATTTTCTGCACAAAAACTAGACACCAAAGTAATTCTGTTGAAACCAGCATCAGTCCGTGTTAGTTGTATCCAAATCACACAAGTTTAGAGGAGAAACAATAGAAAAAGTTGTCAGGAAAGTAGATACGTTTTAGACGTATCAAGGAAGCATGATCACCCATGTGAGTGACCGGGCGATACTATGAGCCTCTCATTGAAAGTACCGGCTCTGAAGGAGCTAGGTTGCACTCCGGTTGGTCCGTGGATCCAAACGTCCCGGTGTTGAGGGGAATAACTCATAGGGTAGGGCCCGTGTTGGAGTGGACTTTCCGAAGGTTCTATTTGATTATCCGAGACCCGCAAACTTTAGTATGACAACCCGGGGGTGATCCCGACGGATATCTCAAATCTTGTGGGTAAAGTGTATAACCTCTGCAGAGTGTAAATCTATTCGAATGGCTAGGTCCTCGGTCATGGATGGTTGAGAATGTTGCTGTAGAGCGGTACCGGATTTGTTTTCAAAACAAACTTTGAAGAAAGTAAGTGTTTTCTAAAACCTGGTGGTTCAAGGGACACTAGAGAAGGAAGAGGATAACCCGGTCAGTTGAGGACTAGGGAGATAAAATAGGGTGACCCAATCCTAGTGCTTTCTAAAACTTTCAAAAAGGTTTCCAAAATGTTTCACAAAAGATTTCAACAAACCTTGTAGAAGCTATATCTACAAGATAAAATATTTTAGAAAAGAAATTCTTATGGAAACCTCCTACTACCACAACCATACTACATATCCTTTATTCTTGTTCTCTTAAGGTACTTTGTGAGTACATTCAAAGTACTCACCGGCTTTGTTCTTGGCTATTTACTTGGCCAGATTTTCAGAAGCATGAGGAGAGATGGAGATGCCGACGTCTATGCGAGCTAGGCCATCTTCCCAGTCAGTCTCCTGTAGGTTAAGACATGACATAGGCTCTGCGATTGAAGACTTCTGCTATTTGTGTTGAAATCGCCATAATGGCAACCATGTAAGTTTTGTACCTATAAACTTATGGATGGTACAATGACACTAGTTGGTTATGCTCACAGCTCAGTGATCATGGGAATGTGAATTGCAGGCATAACGGGGATTCTCGGACCGTAAATCTAGGGTCCCACAGACTTGGTATCAAAGCCATCTCACTATAGGAGACCTTAGCTAGCATGGACGTTAGACTAGACAAACCTATTTCTAAAACTCACGGCATTTGAAAACTATTTTCTCAAAAGCATTTCGAAAGACTTCCTATCTTATCCTCTCTGACTTAAACTGTTTGAAACGAGTTTACTTTGTCTCTTGTCTACTTTAAATTTTCCGTTTTCAAAAATAAGTCCGACTTAGAACCGAGAAGCCGAAAACCTTGAGATGAAGAGAAGTAGAGACAAGAAAACCAAAAAGGAGCTACCAACGACCGACACCGCATAATCTCCCCAACAACGGATTCCTTCATCACCTCAAGAGATCAAGTGCGACGTCAACCACCTAGATGGCAAGACCGAAATCAAGACCCCAGTAACGCGCGTAGTCACCCCCTTGGTACCTATGGTACACCTTGTTTGCTTGTCACATGCTTGAATGATGCTTGTATTGTGTTGCTTGTCTGCCTAGTATTATTTGACCTTAGTGCTTGGATCCCTGGCGGGTATAACTCGACAACCCCAAATACCACCCCGTAAACTGAGACCTCTCCTCAGCAGGATGACCACCTAATGAATTCTAAAACGATCTCTACCAGCGTTTACCAGTATCCTTACACGCTAACATATCGGTACCATTACAACTAACTCGCCCATCAACCCTTCTTTGTGCAGATGGAGCCCATAGACGAAGCCTGGTTACGCAGAGGATTCCCCTCGCTCCTCTGGGACTCACTGCAGCTCTGCGGATACAACCACCGTCCAACCTACACTCTCCACAAAGGACTGGAAACCGGGCAATATCTGGGACAAGTCACCATCCCTCCAAAACATGAAGCCTCCGGAGTACCCATCTATGCCACAGGACTTCGAATGCTGACTCCCATGCTGGCTATCGATATGGCCGCAAGAGTGGCTCCCTTCCGCATCGGAGACATTCTCCCGAAAATGAGGCATCCCATAACCTTCTACCTACCCCTCAAAGGAAGTATGGACTCATCCGAACAATCCCAAGACCCTCGTGATACGTCAGAAATGTATCTATAATTTTTGATGCTCCATGCTTGTTTAGTATCTACTTTTCTTTACTTGTCTACACTTTGAGGTATTTTTACATATTTCCTGGTACTAACCTATTAACAAGTTGCAACAGTGCCAGATGCCTGTTTTCTGCTGTTTTTGGTTTCAGAAAAGTTAGTAAAGAAATATTCTTAGAATTGGACGGGACAAACATCAAAGTCAATTACTTTCCGTGGGGATCAAGAAGTCCAGAGGGGAGCCAGAGAGGCAAGCCAGGGCGGACAGACCCACCCTAGGCGTAGGTGGGCCCTGCCCCGCGCCTGGGAGGGGTGTGGCTCATCTGGCTACCGCCTCGGCCTCCCCCTTCGCCTATAAGAAGCCCCGATGCAGAAACCCTAAGCACCCGATCAAATATCCATGAAACCGTCTGTAGCCACCACCACCATCTTCCCTAGATTGGGGGGATCTGAAGTTCTTCCCGGCACCCTGCTGGAGGGGAGATCATCCTGGAGGCCTTCTCTCCGGTATGATGCGTGAGTAGTTCCACCTTGGACTATGGGTCCATGTAGTAGCTAGATGGTTGTATCTCCTCCTTTGTGCTTTCATATATAGATCTTGTGATCTTCGTTCATGATCAAGAACTAATCTATTTGTAATCATGCATGTTGTGTTTGCGGGGATCTGATGGATATTGAGATTATTATGTTGGTTTGATTAATGGTTTTGTCTTTATGATTCTATCATGTCTGTGCTGTTTGTGATCTTGCATGCTCTCCGTTGTTAGTAGCTATCTTGGCCAAGTAGTGTCTAGTGACTCCAAGAGGGGGTATTTATGCTCGATAGTGGGTTCATGCCTCTAGTTTCCAAGGGAAGTGACAATAATCTCTTTGGTTATAGATGTGCTATTGCTACTAGGGAGAAAACAACGGTCTCTTGTTCATGGAACATGTGGACTGTTTACCTTACACACTTTGCTTAAAGCAGTTGTCTATTGCTTGCAACTTAATACTAGAGGGGGTTCAGATGATAACCTGAAGGTGGACTTCTAGTCATAGATGCAGTTGGATGGCGGTCTATGTATCTTGTTGTATTGCCCAATCGAATCTCATAGGATCTTTCCGACTAGTAATTGCATTGTTATGCCTTGCTTAGTTCCTGTCGATTGCCCTGTTGTAATTTGTTTACCCTTCATGCCATGTTGTTTATCTAAGGAGAGCACCTCTAGTGAACTATGGACCCCGGTCCAATCATTACCATTGGTACACCTTCCACTGTTACTTGTTTACTTGCTGCAAACCATTACCTTCCACACCATACGTTTAATCCTTTGTTACAACAAACTGGTGAGCTTGACAACCTCACTGATTAGTTGGGGCAAAGTCTTGAGTTTGTGTTGTGCAGGTCTCCGCGTTGCTTGCAACACCTGTGTGATGTTTCCTTCCTCCTTCTGGTTCGATAACCTCGGTCTCAACTGAGGGAAAACTTCCTGCTTGCTCTTCACACCCTGCGCTTGGGGTTACCAACGAGGCGCCATCACCTCGCAGGACCTTCCTTTCCCTGCATCTACAAGCCCAGTATAGCTATGCCGGAAATCAATTGCTCACTACCATTGCCGATGAGTACCATCATTCTCAGATGGAGCTTCATCATGCCCAAACCATCTTGACTCACAAGGAAGCTTTGGAAGCTCAGCAAAGGAATCAAGCTCTGCTCAAGAAACCTGAAGAAGCATCAGGAAGCAATCTCCCTAGGGGAAGAAAGTAGTGCGTCACCCCTCACCAATACCTCAGGAGGTTCAAGACACCACGTGAAGCCCAAGAACCCTCCAAACTTCTTCCTGGAGGCGATGATGAAGACAAAGAGGATCCCTCCGAGTAATCAGAAGCCGATTAAAAATAAATCTCCCCACTAGCCTAGGGTAGAGATGTATATTGCCCTAGAACATATTTTGTAAAACCTTAAGTGCTCCGACGCCCGGCAACATCGCCCTGGTTTGTAATGATTTAAGTACCCCTGCCGCTAGCCGGCACAGAACTGCTAAACTATGTATGAACCCTGCTTGATGATATGCCACTATGATGTCCTTCTTTGCATGTTTTACCTAAGACGTTGCATTAGACCCAACCCGGAACGACCATACCCCATAAAACCGTGTCCCTAGACCTTCAAATGAGAACCTGCATCCTCCCCGCCAGATACATCGTTAGCTAGCTAGGACGCCCTCAAGAAGCAGTATATAAAATATCGATAGAAGATACCCATTTCTGGATGAAAGGTGCAGCGCTCCTCCAGCAGCAACCGCGACCCCGCTAAAGAATGTCTGTGACTTCACCAAACCCCTGTAGCCTCTCTCTAAGGGGGAAAGACTGCGTATTTCTCACAAAACCCAGAATAATCCCAAGAGTGTTGACCCCTGGTCATCGCTAAAAGTTGACCTTCCCTTTAAGCCAAGAGACTGGACCCCACGAGAGGACAATAATCGGCACTCCTCAAGAATCAGAAGATACTTCAAGAAAGTTCTCCATCGCAAGGTCGACCATCCCGCCAACACCCACGGCATATCAAGACCCAGAAGGCCGAAGAGCAAACACCAGCAATAAAGAATTGCAGAAGACTCAATGTGTCATCTAGCCTCAAGAAGAAACGACCCTATCGGTGCTAAACCTACATAGAATTTTCCTAAGGGGAAAAGATTGCGTCTTTTCCACTAGTTTAATCTAAACACACCACTGGAATAAATTCGACCCTGACCGTAGCCGACCAAGCATGTTTGTTGAATATCCTTATCATCTAAATAATTCCACTGCTGAAAATTGTTAAGCCGATGTTCTTCTCTAACCCTACTCCTCCCAAATCTTGGGACGAGATATTTTAAGGGGGAAAGGTCTGTAACATCCCAATTTCAGCAACCCTGATTTGTTGTCAAAAAGGCAAAAATCAGGGGGAACAAAAACTTTTTCTTGCTAAGTGTTGTAATGTTTTTTGATTGTTTGCTTGTGCTTATGAAACTGATTTAGTACTACATGATATACTACTTACCTCAACCTCAGTTGACAAAAGATATTCTTACAAAAGAGATGTCTTGGCTCATCCTTCCTATTCACAAATATTCTGACAATTCAAACTTGAGCCAAGATGACTTTGATAAAACAAAATGTTTTATTAGTTTCTGTTTAACAAAACTATGGAGACCTACATATAATCTCCTTATGTTCTCAAGACAGGGCTCTCAACTACCCTTATCTCTAGGTTTTCAAAAAACTTACCTGAAATCCTTTCATTCCAATCTTGGTAGAAATACCAAGAGGTTCTTATCTTATTTCAAATCCCAAGCTCTTCAAAATACCCATTCTTACCTCAATCTAGGCTTAATGGTAACCTTAGTAGTATTAGACTGTTTAGCAAAATGAATTGCCTTGATCTGCTAATTGCCTTGACTGCTTAGGAAATAGAGAGAGCTAATCTAGTAGCTCATTCTTTAGGATCCAACAAGTAGTAGAGGTCACCAATCTCAAATCAAGCATCCAAATCTGGATCTATCTCAAGTAACTCAATTGACCCTGTAACCCCCTTCACCATATCAATCCTGAGCTAATCCTATGTATTAGCATCCAACTCACCCAAGAACAAATATGAGCATGGGGTCACTCCATTCAATTTATACTTCAATATCATCCACTTGATGGTAAGAATGGACCCCTATATCCTCCCCTCTTTCATAATAGTCCAAATCCACAAATCTGCCAAATTTGGTTAAGTCTAAAATTCTTATTTGGATTCAATCTTTGATACTCCACCTTTTCTAACCTTGGTGCATTCTTGAGAATGTACTTGAACCATATTTTATTACAACATTAGTACTACAAAATACCACTCTTTCCCTTGGCCAAACCATTCTTAGACCCACTCATCCATGATGGTTTTGTAGTCAAGATAATAATCTTTTCTACAAATCTTATCATCTTGCATACTTTGGCATAAGCTCACACCTATATGCTATATTGATTTGACCAACTCTTTGCATGGTTGTGACCTACTAACCATGGTATATAAACCAACCCTTCACTTGTTTCAAATGGAACTCAGTGCTTCTTAAATCCACCTGGTTTATGAGGCATCATGACACATCTATTATGGCAGCCTTGTTTTCAACAAAGTTTGCCATCATTCCTAGATCACCTCAGTTACAAGTAGGCCACAATCTTGCTCTCATGATCATCTATATAACTTGGTCTAACTATCAATCTATCCCTTGTATCAAGGCGAGCTCCGAGCTACCTAATACAACCATGTTTAGGTGACCTAAAAATATCAAACCCCTAGATCCTATAATCCTTGTTATTTTCCAAAATCCATCTTATTTTGCAATACCCAAGGTTGTTATGATAGATGATTCAAGTTTACATCATCCACTTTAGATATAAACATTTTCCAAATAATCCCCATAATTATTTGGATCCTAAAACTTTATTTAAATTCCTTTAATTGCTAAATCCTCAAAATTTCTCAATAAAGACAAGTTTGTTTTTCTCCAAATTGCATTGCCAACTCAAGGCATATTTGATTCCTACATATCATATCCTAGCTTCCCAACTAAAAAATAAATATTTTTGAGATCCTTTATTATTTCCTATTGCCCTTTTTCTTAAATGGCAGAAACAATAAATAATACTTTAAAAATACCTTTCTTCCCAAATAAATTCCAATAAAATTACCCAATGTGTGATATGGTATTCAGGACCATCTCACACCAAAATCCCACCCTTCCTAATGTAAAAATATCACATTAGATCCTATAAATCATTTCTTCCCCTTTTGAATAAAGGATATTAAATGGACTTATAGTCTTTGGAAAAATCCCAAACAATTCCTATGGTGATGTATTAACCATATCCACCCACCAATACCATTTCCTCAACTTATCAAGAAAACATTTGTGTGCTTCCTTCAAAACCTTGGCATTGAGAAAATTTGCAAAGCAACCAAGACCACTAATCAAAAACCCACCAAACCTCCACCCACCTGATCAACAAAGCTTGCACGACACAACACTCACCCCTCTTCTCGTGCTACACTATAGCAAGAACTGTAGAACCCCCTCCCTTTGTCCCTTGTGCTTGTTTTGGAGAGAGATAAAAAGGTAAATCATTTTGGCCCAATTACTTCTCTCATAGTATCACCCCCTCTCTCTACCCTACCCCTCCACCAGAAACCACCCCATGCCCACAGAAACCACCACTGGTTTTCGCTCCATCTCCCATGGCCCTCTTATGGACTTTGTCCACCATGCACCACTCTATCAAGGGATAAATCCCCACAGGCCACCCCAAGATCTCCCCTTCGTCTCATTTGCCCCCTCTCACTCCCACTCAGCTCCCCCGAGCTCCCCACCCCGTCCTTCCCTCTCTACTGGCCACTAGAGGAAGAACCAACATTTTTAGCAATTCTTGAGCTTGAGCTCAAAGTGCCCTCTCCCCTGCTCCCCTCCCCCTTCATGTGGCCTCACCATGATCCCCTACCCCTGATATAACACTCATGAGCTCCACATCTCCTCCTGCCCTATCTTGCTCGAGACAAGAAGAATAAGGAGGTTCGGTCGTAACTCAAAAACCGAGCGTAGCCCCCTCTCCCAATCTTCTCTCTCCCTAAAGGTCCCTCCATGGTGTTTCCATACCTCCCCTGACTTCCCCGCTGCTTTTGTTTTGCATAGGACCGCCCCTGGGCGCCTCTCCGACGAGCTCCCGAGCACCACCATGGGATCCCTTGTGCGAGCTCCTTCCCGGTGTCAAACCCCACCATGCCACCCCTCATCCTGACCGCCGTTGTCAACCGCGTTGACCTGCCGCCTCCCTGTCGCCTCCGGAGCCCTCTGGTGAGCTCCCCGTGTCTCCTCTCCCTCGCCCTAGAGTTTCTTCTCCGTGGCGAGCAGCTGGAGGAAGAGGACGATAAAGGGAATATGCCCTAAGAGGCAATAATAAAGGTGTTATTATAAGTATTCCAAGTATATGATACATTTTTATTTTGCATGCAATAGTTGTATTAATATGAAAAGTTAATACATGTGTGTTTAATAAACAAATAGAAAGTTCCTAGTTATGCCTCTCTTATAAACTAGCTCGTTGATTAACAAGATGATCAAGGTTTCCTGACCATGGGAATTGGATGTTGTTAATAACGAGGTCACAACATTATTGGAATGATGTGATGAACATTCATCCGAAGTATAGCATTACGATCAAAGTCATTGCGTTTATATTGCTATAACATCATGCGAAGTAATCATAGTCCTTAGACCATGAGATCATGTAAATCACTAACACTGGAAGGGTATCTTGATAACATCAAACGTCACAACGTAACATGGTGACTATAAAGGTGGGTTCAGTGCTACGAAGGTGTTATGTAGAGGCTCATGGATCAAGAGTGGAATTTTTCCACACCAATGACGAATAGATATACTCTGGGCCCTCTCGGTGGTATCACATTAGTTAGCTTGCAAGCAAGTGATGTGATCACTAGAATGTTATATCACGGGAACAAGAAAAGAGTACATGTCGGTAACGAGATCAAACTAGTTATGGAGATAGTGATGATCGAATCTTGGACATGTAATATATTGCGAGACGAAGGTATTAAGTTACTAGCGTAAAAGGTTCTCATGATCACAAGAAGTCATCTTTGAATGTGTGGGAGTCAGTATGGATCTCTAGGTCCTGCTTCTGATTATTGATCCGAGAGGGGTCTCGATCATGTCTGCATTATTCGCGAACCGTAGGGTGAAATACTTAAGATACACCACACCATTTGGAGCAAATATGTTCTAGACCAAAGAATTACAAAGCGTTGTAATTATTTCAATGGACACCGAAATTGTTTCGGGTGAAATTGCTGAAATTGTTTCTGCATGTGAAATTGAAAAGTACCAAGGGGTTTTATGTGAATATTGGTTAATTAATGTAATTGAAAAAAATCTGAATAAATAAAAAGGAGTTTTATTTAATGATATATTACATTAAATGTGCTGGAAATTTAATGGGAATTTTGAGTGGGATTTTGAGTGGAGAATATGTAAGGACTTTTTTTGAGTGGGAGATCCACTCACATGAATGGAGGAAGGGGTGGGGGTTGCCCCCATGAACTGGACATGCCCCTTGGGGTGCCCCCTCCTCCTATATAAATCCCCCTTCTCCCTCTCTCTCTCTCACTTACACCTTCTCGTGAAGGATCTCTTGTCCCTTCTAGAATTATTCCCCCATGGTCTCAGACTAGCGAGATACATGTTCCTGGTGGCTTTTTGTCTGGAAGGAGTTGCTGCTTCTACTGCATCACTGGAGCAAGGAGGCGGATGTTGTTCGGTGGCTTAAATGTGTGTGCGATCACGGATGCGCTGCTGATTTGCGGCGCTGGAGTTATTCTCGATCTTGTGATCGGCAAGCGTTCGATTACATCATCCACGAGTACAACATTGTTAAACTTTGTCGGTCTACAAGCGTATGTTATCTATGGTTGTATATCCACCTGTTGCTTATATCTATTAGATAGATCTTGGCGCTTAGTGGTTCCCATCGTAGGAATTTTTTTGTTTTCTATGCTGCGTTCCCAACAGTGGTATCAGAGCCAGGTTTATGCGTAGATGCTTTGTACGGGTAGTACACATATGAGTATGTGGGTGATGATGATCATGTTATTGTTTCTTGCTTGTACTTTGGATATTTGTGGCATAGTGGGATGGAGCGGCCTGGAAAAACTTTACATATCCTCACACATGAGACTTATTCCATGCTTGACATGCAACTAGTTTTGCATAAGTGGCTAGCGGGTGTCTGTCTCTCCTAATAATTTGGTTATCATCGTTGTGGTTCCATGTTTGTAGGTAAGAACGGTTCTATCTTCGAAAGTCCTAAGCCACGTAAAACTTGCAATGGATAAATTAGAAGCGTCTAGTTTAGATTGTTGCTGGGCTAGTGTCATGATATGGTAATGTTGTAAGTAGATGTATAGTTGATACTCTTACAATACACCTAACGTGTAAGTTCCATAGACCTTGGCCTTACACACAAAGGAATGATAAAGATCATACCACGATGCACATGATAATGATCAAGTGCAAGAACCATATCATTTCACTTTTTACATATGATGTTTTTCGTCTTATATTGCTTGTTTGGCATTTTAGTAGCATTATAAAATGATACCTCATTTAGATATCAAGATAAAAATGTGTTCTCCCTTAAGTATGCACCAATTCTGTTTCGCTGCTTCAAGACATCACGTGATGATTGGGTGTACTTGAATCCATGATCATATTTCGGGTGTAAGATAGTTTTACACACACAAATACTAAGGTTCTTACTTGGCGAGCCTAGCATGTATAGACATGGCCTCAGAACACGAACCGAAAGGTTAAGCATGAGTCATATATTTGATATGATGCCCATATAGATGCTCGCCTTTAAAACTACACTGACTCACATGATGATCAGACTTTGTGTATTGGATTTGATTCATGTAATCACCAAAAAGACAGGAGGGATGTTGTTTTTGAGTGGGAGTTCATTCATAATTTGGATTAGTTGAACTTGATCTATCATAAACTTAGTCTAAACTTTACAAATTCTGTTCTAGATGGCACCACCTTCTTTTAATTTCAATGTGTTCATGGATAAAGAGAAACTTGCGATGAATGGTAGCAATTTTACCGACTGAGCCATGAATTTGAGGATTCTCCTCTCTGTTGCACAAAAGCAATATGTGCTAGAAGCGCCACTAGGCGCCCCACCACTTGATGATGCCCCCTGATGAGGAAAAGGACATCTATTTGACTCGTCAAGATGACCACAACTTAGTTCATTGCGGCATACTATATGGGCTAGAGCCAGAACTTTGAAAGCATTTCGAAAACGGCAATGCCTTTGATACAATGGGTGAATTGAAAACAATTTTCGATACCCATGCTGCTGTAGAGAGTTATAATGCTTCTGAAAAGTTCTTTAGTTGCATGATGGAAGAGAACAACTCCGTTAGTGAGCATGTACTCAAAATGTCTGGGTACGCCGATAATCTTGTGTCCTTGGGAATAACGATTCCCATTGACTTAGGCATACATCATGTTCTCCAATCTCTACCACTTAGCTACAAGAGCTTCGTGATGAACTATAACATGTAGGACATGAAGAAGTCTCTCCCGAGATTCTGTCAATGCTTAAGACCACACAGGTGGAGATCAAGAAAGAACATCAAGTGTTGATGATCAATAAGACCAACGATTTCAAGAAAGACAATAAGTGTAAACAGAAGGGAAATATGGGCGGCAAATCTGTTGCCGCACCTAAAAAGAAATCCTGAGTTGGACCTAAGTCTGATACCGAGTGCTATTATTGTAAGGGGACTGGCCATTGGAAGTGCAACTATCCCAAGTATTTGGCAGACAAGAAGGCCGACAAGGCAAACAAAGGTATATATGATATACATGTTATTGATGTGTACTTGACTAGTACTCGCAGTAGCACCTAGGTATTTGATACTGGATCAGTTGCTAGTATATGTAACTCGAATCAGGGGCTGTGGAACAAGCGACCGCTAGCAAGGGGTAAGGTCATGATGCGTGTCAGCAATGGATCAAAAGCTGATGTGATCACCGTCGGAATGCTGCCTCTCCACTTACCATTGGGATTAGTGATAAATCTAAATAATTGTTATTTGGTGCCTTCACTGAGCATGAACATTATATCCGGATCGTATTTGATGCGAAGTGGTTATTCTTTTAAATATGAAAATAATGGTTGTTCGATTTATATGAATGATATCTTTTATGGTCATGCACCTGTGATGAATGGTTTATTTCTGTTGGATCTCTATAATAGTTTTACACATATTCATAATGTTGATGCTAAAAGGATTAAACTTTATGATGATATATCTGCATATATGTGGCACTGCCATCTAGGTCATACTAGCGTTAAACGCAAGAATAAACTCCATTTAGATGGATTTTTGGAATCACTTGATTTCGAATCATTTGATACATGTGAACCATGCCTTATGGGACAAATGAGTAGAACGCCATTTTCTGGTTCAATGGAACGGGCGACAGATTTATTGGAAATCATACATACTGATGTATGTGGTCCAATGAGTGAATCGGCGTGATAACTGCAACTACACAAATCGTTTGTAGCTAGTTTTGAAATAAAGATATCGATCATGCAAACTGCCACGTGGCGAACACCGTTAAAGGCCAGTTAGTGCCGTTAACTGTTAATGAAACTGTAGTAGAAGCCATGCCTAGCCAAGGCCTGATAATTATTAAGTGGGCCAGCCCATTAAGAGAGCCCAATAGGATCATGGCCCGTTATTGTTTTGTCTTGCACTATTACAAATGGGCCCACTAGTGCTGCCAACGGCGACCCATAACCTTTCGGTCCTGTTAATGTTTCGACACACTATTTGAAATTTGCCCATATGTAAGGCCCATAAACTGTTGGGCTCGTTACTTTTCCGCCCTGTACTATTTGAAATGGGCCCGTTTTGCCAGCCCTCTTTGGCCCGTAAATGTTTTGGACCGTTACTGTATTGTTTTGCACTGTTTCAAACAGGCCCATTTATGTAAGCTACTGCAGACCATACATATTCGGGCCCATTACTGTTCAGACCCATAAATGTCCTGCTCATATTTTGGCCTGTTTCTGTTTTGGCTTGGTGAAAGGACTATGTTTTCCCTAGATATTTTGGTGATGATGACAATCCCACTTGTGACCTAACCGTGTACTTGAGTTTCAGGTTAATTGTTTGTGATGGAGCTTATGGAGTGTGTGGATGCTATTCTTGGGATCTTGTGAAGACGGCGTGAAGACGACAGTCTTTTGTTTTTCTCTTTCTCTCATTTTATTGTTTTAGATCGCCATACTATCAAGAGGGGGTCCACCTCAGAAGGTTGTGGGGAATCATCTGTTCTTGCACAAACCATATTTGCACCGCCACAGCCATCCTATTCATCAGCGAGAGAGCGAGTTTCTGATCTATTGGTGCATTTTTTGTCTGATCGGAACATCCGGCCAGGAGCCGGAAGTTCCGCTCAGGGTTCTCTATGGGATGGATCTAGGATTATTTTTGGTCCAACTTCCGACAGAAGTTCTGGCCAGAGTTCAGAACCTACTGTATTGTAGTGTTCTATTTGACGGAAATTCCACCAGAAGTTGCATCGGAAGTTCCGGTCGCAGGAACTTCCTTTGCTTTTTCTGCTGAGACCCTGAGCGGAACTTCCGCCCAGGCATCGGAACTTCCGGTCAGGCATTTTTTGTGACCCAGTTGTTCCGCCCCAAGTTTCGCTCCAAGTTCCGCTCCAAGTTCTGCGCAGGTTCAGAATACTCCTGTTTGAGAGTGTTCTCTTTGACGGACCTATTCCCGAAACTTGCTCCGAAAGTTTCACCAGAACTTTCGGTCATTCTGACCGGAACTTCCGGTCAAGCTTTGGAGCGTGTGTCAACGGTCTTCATACCGTTGAATCAGCGCTGGGCGGAACTTCCGGCCCGTCATCAGAACTTCCGGTGATGTCGCGAACTTCCCAACAGTTCTGTTTGGAGGGGGGCCTATTTAAGGCGCCCTCCTTCTTCCTCCTACATAACTCTTCAATTTTCTCTCTCCTCCATTAATACTAGAGCTTCTCCTCACTAGATCTCTCTCCCTAGCCACTCAAATCACTTGATCTTTTGAGACGTGGGAGAGGTGACCTAGATCTACACTTCCACCAAAGAAGATTTGATTCTGCCCACCTATCCTTTGTGGATCTTGGTACTCTTAGGTTTCTTGGAACCCTAGACGGTGTAGGGCATCCTTGGAGCTAAGGGCATGTGTTGTAAATATCTGTGGTGTCGTTGAGGGCCTCCAATTGAGTTGTGGAGCCTCCCTCTCAACCTTCACTACAAGAAATGTGCTATACTATGACCTTTTGATAGTGACCCCGAAAGAAATCGTCATAAATTTATGACGATCTTGCTGCAGTTGGTCATGAGCTGTTTGGAAGGGGCAAAGGATAGCAAATGCATGACGATTTGTCCCAAAAACGTCTTAAATTATTTACACGAAATCGTCATAAGCTGGTGTGTACTGTTTGGGGCCTTGATTGGAGCATACTACGACGATATAGAATCATCATAGTCACTTATGACGCTATAATAACGTCGTAGTTTGTTAAGAACTAGGATGACTGTGCTGCCACCTCCTCAATGTGATCCACGTGTCATGTTAGTTGTGTGCTAGGGATTTTTTAGGTCGGGCCTGGATGGGCCGATTCTTTCAGGTCAGGCCCAACAGCTTCTTTGGCCTAGATAATATTGTTATGCAAAAAAGATTGCACTAGCTGGGACTTGAACCCACAACCTAGCGATGTGAGGCAGCTGCCATAACCACTATGCTATAGTTGTGTTGTTGCAAATAATGTATAAACAACTGTATCTATACTATTAGTATTATCGAATAGAACATGACCATAGAACCAAACCTTACCACACAGAGAACCACACAGAACAAAAGGGCGGCTCCCTTCGTGGTGACCGGCGGTGGGCGGGGCGACGCTGGACGGCGGACCGGCGGCGGCGGGGGCGACGCTGAACGGCGTACCGGCGGAAGGGAAGAGGCGGTGGTTGCCGGCGGGCGGAGGGGCTAAGGCGCCGGCAGAGGGGCTGCGGTGGTCGTGGCCGACGGAGGGGCTGAGGCGCCGGCAGAGGGGCTGCGGCGGTCGTGGCCGGCGGAGGGGCTCCGGCGGTGGTGACTGGAGGAGGTGCTGCAGCAGTATACATCGGTTAGCACCCTCTCCTCTCTCCCCTATTTACTTCCCTGTTAATTTCAGAGCCTGGTTTCATTAGGGTTTCAAAATCCATATTTTCAGATGATGTTTAGAATCAATTCAAGCCCAAACCTTCAGGTCTTTTTTGCCTTTAGCTAGATGTAGGCATAGAACTATATTGTTGGAGCTTATCTAGGTTTTTGTTTAATTTCTGCTAGCTAGTGTGTACACTTCAGTGCAATTCTAACTTGCAATATTTTTCGGTCTTTTGCAGATGGACAGAAGCTGGATAACAAAAGGAGTTAGAAGGCTTTCTTATGAGCATCTAAGGGGAGTGGATGAGTTCATGCGATTTGTCCGTAGAAGTGTTCCCGATGATGCTCAAGTTTTATGCCCATGCCCCAGCTGTATGAATCGTGTTGAACAAACTCTACCAAATGTAGAGGCTCATCTGCTAATGCGTGGGATGGCATGCACGTATGATAGGTGGATCCATCATGGAGAGCCTTTACATCCAGAACCCGGAGCTGAACCTGAACCTGGTGAAGGCGCAGATCATGTTGATGATGGCGGTGAGTTTGTACAAGATGATGTTCCGCAAGAGGATGTTGGTTTGGAGGCAGAGGATGGCTATGAGGATGATAGAATCCCTGATCTGTTTAGGGATTTGTACGAGTCTGAACCGCAAGGTGCTGGAGAGCATACAATCTATGCCGAGCTGATAGAGGAGGCCAAGCGCGCAGCTAGTGATGGTGGGACATTGTCCAGATTTTCTTTTACCGTGAAGTTACTCCATGTCAAGTCCTTCTACCGAATCAGCAATGTTGCCTTCAACGCAATACTCCGTATCTTGACCATCCAATACCCTAAAATTGCAATTCCCAAATCTTATGAAGAAGCATTGGGTATAATCGGTAGATTGGGGCTTGGTTATGATTCAATCCATGTCTGCCCGAACAACTGTATCTTGTTTCGGAACACGTATGCCAAGCATGACAGGTGCCCGAAATGTGATGCCTCAAGGTGGAAAGATGCAGATGGGAGGAAGCAGATACCAGAGAAGGTGTTGAGGTACTTTCCTGTGATTCCAAGGCTACAGAGGATGTTCATTTCGAAGCAACAGTCGGAGGATGTACAGTGGCACAAGCTAAAGCGGCAACCCGTGGATAATGAACTTAGCCATCCAGCCGACGGAAAGGCATGGAAAGATTTTGATGATAAACATAAAGAGTTTGCCGCCGATGCGAGGAACATCAGACTTGGCCTTGCCACAGATGGCTTTAATCCATTTGGAATGAGCTCTAAATATAGCATGTGGCCGGTATTTGTTGTGCCGTACAATCTTCCACCATGGGCATGTATGGAGCAGTCCAACTTCATGATGGCTTTGCTAATCCCCGGTCCAAAATCTCCAGGAAAAGATTTTGATGTCTTTATGGAGCCCCTAGTAGAAGATCTCCTCAAACTCTGGAAAGGTGTCCGTACCTATGATGCCCTGAGTCCTGATAAGTTCGATCTCCGTGCTGCGGTAATATGGTGTATCCATGATTTCCCAGCGCTGCACACTTTGTCGGGGAGGCTCACGTCTGGTTATCAAGCATGTGTGCGTTGTGACAAGGATCTGTGCTCGGAAAGAATAAGGAACAAGATATGTTGGACCGGGGGGCGCCGTTTTCTTCCCCGCCACCATCCTTGGCGAAAAAGCAAAGATTTCAATGGAAAAACTAAAACCCGTGACCAGCCGGCGGAGTTCACTAAAGAAGAGCTCGAGCAACAGCTTCACAATGTGAAAGATGTGAGACCTGGAAAACATCATAAGAAAAGGAAGCGTGAGGATGGACAATGTTGGGACCGGAGGGCTATTTTGTGGGACCTCCCTTACTGGGCAGATCTCAAGTTGAGGCACAACCTTGATGTAATGCATATCGAGAAAAACATATGTGATAATCTGCTTGGCACATTTATGAACATCGACGGGAAGTCAAAGGATACAGTTAACTCTAGGCTTGATTTGGAAGACTTGGGCATAAGAAAAGATTTGCATCTTCAGCCTGTTGAAGGTGGAGAGTCATTTGAGATGCCAGAAGCATGGTATACAATGACTAAAGAAGAAAAGCTTGCATTCTGTGAATTTATAAGAGCGGTGAGATTTCCAGATGGGTATGCCGCTAACCTAGCAAAATGCGTGTCTCCTGATGGATGCAAGCTCTAGGGACTAAAAACTCATGACTGTCACATCCTCCTTCAAAGGATTTTACCGGCTGGACTCCGTGGAATTTTGGATAAAGAAATATATGAAGCAGTTGCTGAGCTGGGGAATTTCTTCAGAGAGTTGTGCGCCAAAACACTGAAGCTATCTGTTCTTGAAAGACTCGAAAAAGAAATCGTAGTTATCCTTTGCAAGCTTGAAAAGATCTTTCCTCCAGCCTTCTTCACGGTGATGGTTCATTTGACTGTGCATTTACCCAAAGAGGCAATGCTTAGAGGCCCTGTACAATACGGCTGGATGTACCCTATCGAAAGAAGGATGCTTACATTTAAGCGTTATGTACGAAACACCGCCAGGCCTGAAGGGTCGATTGCTGAGGCATATATTGTTGATGAGTGCCTTACATTTTGCTCGAGGTACTTCGACGATCTGGAAACAAGATTCAATAGGCCGAGTAGAAATAGAGAGCGGGATGATTCGCACGTTGGTGATGTCTGTGTTTTCAACCATGGTGTAAACCTTCTTGGAGGGTCAGAGTACTCGGAGGCTGGTGATGAATATGACAAGATGCATTGGTATGTGTTAAGGAGTTGCCTTGAGGTTCTACCGTATATCGAGTATGTCATCTCTTGTGCATGCACCCTTATCTTTTTTATTGTGTTGGAAGGAACCCATTTGCAAGCCTGATGATTTAATTAACTTTATGTTTTTGTTGGCATTGCAGGTTGTGCAAAATAGAGCTGAATAAGCAAGGTAGCCGCATCAATGTTGATAGATGGCTCGCGAAGGGATTTGCTAAGTGGTTTAAGAATCATGTGAGATCTTTAGTCTTGGAATCAATTGCCACATGTTTTTTTGTGTGTGTTTTTGTTACTAACCCTGCTTTATTTGTGTAGATTGGAAAATTGCATGAGGACAATAAGGTCAGTGCTGATCTTTTTGCTTTGGCATGCGAGCCGGATAGGCGAGTGAGGCTGTATTCAGCATGTATTGTTGACACTGTTCGCTACCACACAGTTGACCGCGAGAAAAATAGAAACACGCAGAACAGTGGAATAGTTGTCGAGGGAGACCATGATGGTGAAGAGATGGACTTCTATGGTCAGCTTAAAAGCATCATAAGGCTCCAGTACAACTCCAGTAGAGGCGTCCATCGATCGGTCGTCTTGTTCCGTTGTGATTGGTTTGATCTTGGTGGCAGAAAGAAGACAGGGATCCAAGATGACGAACACTTCAAAAGCATTAACACTGGAAGGTGCTGGTATAAGAGTGATCCATTTATTCTAACGACACAAGCAACAAAGGTGTTCTATGTGCCAGACACCGACTTGCGTGGAAATTGGCAAGTTGTGCAAAAGTTTCAGCACAGACATTTGTGGAGTGTGAAAGAAACTGAAATGGAGAAGGGTCTCAATGGTGGTGGTGGTCTAACATACCAAGATCATAACACTGAGGAAGTTCCAGTGCAAGAGAAAGAACCCGGTGTGCATACTAGATTGCGAAGGAGACAGGAACGAGTGTTACTTGATGCTTCATTCGTAGAAAACATTAGGAAAAGAAGGAAGGAGGTAGTGGAGGGCCATGAATGTGATGATGAAAACATGGTAGATGACACAGTCCTCCAGTACTGTAGCGATGGTGAGGATAAAAGGCAGATGCATTTCGACGATGATGATTAGTGGCTCACTGGAAACATGGTAGATGACAACATGCAAGGTAAATTCTATCCTCCATTATCTTTTCTTTTTTATTTCATTGCTAGTGTCTCACTGGAAATTGCTATTCTTTGTTGCAAATGCTCATAAGAAAGCAGTGGTGAGGATCAAGATCAGATCAGGAGCAGTGGTGGTGAGGAGCAATATCAGATCAGGAGTAGTGGTGAGGATCAAGATCAGATCAGGAGCAAGATCCTTTTAGTTGGATGAGCAAGATCAGTACTACTATTTCTGCCTATTGTTGCCTTGTAATCTTGACCATGTACTACTATTTCTGGATGACCATGTCATTTTAGTTTCTGGATGAGTTATGAATATCATTGTGACTTCTGGATGATCATTGTGATTTTAGTTCTGAATCTTTGAGTGCATATCATTGTGAGTTCTGAATCTGTCCAAAAAAGGAAAAATGGTGAGTCCTGGGGATCGAGCCCAGGACCTCCTACTACTATTGCAGCGTCAACTGCCACCACACTACACAAGTGACCTTGTTAGGTATCTGATCACATGATACAAGTAGCATTGTATATTGATCACAAGACCATTTAAAAACAAAGCAACCTAATCATTTCATAGATCACAGGACCATATTTACAACCTGATCAAAAGCAACCATTTCACAATGCAACCTGATCAAAAGCAACCATTTCACAATGCAACATGATCAAAAGCAACCATTTCACAATGCAACCTGATCAAAAGCAACCATTTCACAATGCAACCTGATCAAAAGCAACCATTTCATAGATACTAGTAGGTTTCTGATAGCTAGGACCTGATAGTCTGGGCATTACAGGACCAAAAGCATTATAGGACCAAAAGCATTCTGATAGCTAGGACCTGATATCTAGGATCATTCCATAGTCTGGACAAGTAGCACCAACAACACCCTGATAAAAACACTACCAGCAACCTAGAGGACCATTTTTACAAAACAGCACCAACCAACACAACCAGCTGATTACATGACCTTCCTAACCTCCAGCTTAAGTCCGTCGGTAGGGCTGCGGCGGAAACGGAACATGAAGACATCGCCCTTATGCATCCTGGACGCCGCCACCACCTGGGACCATTGGGTTGTAATTTGTGCTCCTTTACCCTTCCCTTTGCTCATGATGAGGGAGAAAATTATGGGATCACGGCCTCCGCAGAAGACCCTCAGCTTTGATGGGAAGTCCTTGTACGGCCTGATGTTGGCATTGGTGAAGTTCCTTGGGAAATACTGCAATGCAAACAACAATGCAATATACAATCAGCAATGCAATCAGCAATCAGCAAAATGCAATCAGCAATGCAAGGACATAGTGCAAACAATTTGTTTACCATTTTAGCTTTTGGCTCCTCGGTGTTTGCTAGCTGCATAGTGCGTACATACACTGGTAGAGTGGGTTTCTTCTTTGCAAGTTCCCTCATGAACAACACCTGTGTGTGTTTCAAAGCAATCTTGTTGCCATACACACACCACTTATCAAAACTGACACTTGCCTTTGACTTGGGACCTACATGCAAAGAAAAAGTCACATTTCCAAATCAGCAAACTGCATAAGTAAAAGATAAAGAAAAGGAACAATGGCAGAAAAGGATTTTACCTCGGCACATGATAATCTTGTTGGCAGCGGCGGCTTCCGCGGCAGCGGCTTCCGTAGCAGCTTTCTTAGCACGCCGCTTAGCCTGAGCAGAAGCTCTCTTAGCCTGAGCAGCAACTCTCTCCGCAGCAATGACAGCTTCGTCATCCGAGCTAAGCTCGATGACCCCCGGAGAGTCCATGGTCACCTACAAAAAAACTGAATCAGTACATGCATCAACTAGCAAACTAGGCACCAGGCAGTTATCATAAGAATATGAATCAACTAGCAAACACCCTGAACTAGAAGCCTACAGTTGTCATTACTGAAGGATGAAGCTTGAATCTACCGGTGGTGACCAATAATCCATTATTTACCATTTTACTATGTATGCCTCATCTGTTGTTGTGAAATGGAGAACTGTTTAATGTATCCTGGGGTAAAATGGATGACAATCCAAACGAGTCACAGTTGACAGTCATGTTTTGTTTATAAATAGGACGTGCCACTACTTAGCTTTCAGACATATCTAAACATTCAAGTTTATTTTTGGGTTGATATTTTTTCATATCTAAACATCCAAGTCCAAATAAGAGTACTTCATGAGTATAAGCACAACATGAAGGCTAGTTAACAGTGGTAAGGAGGACGATTAATTAGTAATGTGGCGAGCATGCTAGTAATCTTATGCAGTTTCTAATTCTTCCAAAAACAAAAGATCGGAAGTTCCAAGCTAGTTGCTACACATTTAATTAATCAGAAAAAATCAATCCAGTTCGGGCTTGGAATTGGATACACAACGTAATGATCGATCAAAAAGCAGCAGGCAACAGAAACAACAACATACATAACAAATCAATATATGCCTATTGATCAAGATGCCACAAAATCCACCCAACAGAAGGAGAGGGCGAGCGGCCAGAGGCGGGTTCCCGCCGGTGAATGCGGGTTCCCGCCGGCGCCGGAGCAGTCACCAGATCGGCGGAGAGCTCGAGGAGGGGAGAGGGAGGGAGAGGGAGAGGGGCTTGCGGGGAAAGGGAGGGAGAGGGACTTGCGGGGGAGGGGAGAGGGGCTTACCGGCGGTGCTCGAGGAGGGGGGGCAGAGGGAGGCAGATCGGCGGAGAGCTCGAGGAGGGGAGGGAGGGAGGCGAATGGCTAGAGGAGGACTTGGAGGAAAGGGAGGGACTTGCGGGAGACTTGGAGGGGGAGGGGAGGGAGGCGAGTGGCTCGAGGAGGCGGAGGGGAGGGGGAGGGGACTGAGATCCTCTGACTTTGGGTCGCTGACAGGTGGGACCCAGTCCACACGGGACCCACATGTCAGTGACTCAAAGGCAGAATTCGCTAGGGGGAGCCGTGTCCGGGGGGAGGGAGGCGAGTGGCTCGAGGAGGCGGAGGGGAGGGGAGGGGGACTGAGATCCTCTGACTTTGGGTCGCTGACAGGTGGGACCCAGTCCACGCGGGACCCACATGTTAGTGACTCAAAGGCAGAATTCGCTAGGGGGATCCATGTCCGGGGGGAGGGAGGCGTTAAGTCTGCAACAACTTTTCATTTTCTTTTATATATGTGAGATTTTGAAAAAACACATTCGAAAATAAAATAAGATTTAGAATAAGATTTTCATTTTCTTTTATATATGTGAGATTTTGAAAAAACTTTTCTTTTATATATGTGAGATTTTGCAACAACATTTTATTAGAATAAAATAAGATTTGAATCGGTAGTAAGTGAGTCAAATTTCGTCGCAAAAAACGGGCCGTTTTGTGAATCAACCACCAAATGAAAGTTTCGAAATGCCAGCACCACATTTTTCTAAAATGATAGACCACCTTACATTTACAAATGTCCCAACTGGGGTATCTAAAACCTTTCGTTCCACCCCTGGCGAAAAAGACAAATGTCTGCCGAATCGGCAGGAACTGGGTCCGATTTGAACTACATGTACATTATCGTATGCTCATGATTTTTTGCAAAAATCATTTTTAGACTCACAATATGATGTTTTATTAGAGATCCAATGCAAGTTTGGCGATACTCATCCCCTAGCTAAGAACCTTCATGCCCGTCGTTTTGACCATAGTTTGAAACTGGCGTAAAATATTCAAAAACTGTCCGAACAATGTAAATCTTTCGCGTGGCATCATTTTATGTGACACGGTTGCAAGGAAAAATACCAAACTTGGTATTTTGATTGCATCTCGAAAAGTCCTTCTCAAAATGAGCTATCATGTTTGAGGTTTCATGGCTTTTCGGTCCAAATGGCCAATGTTATGGCAAGAATCGCTGCATAGTTTGTGATAACATGCCCATATTGTGCATGCATGTGCATCCTGGGATGGCGAACAATGTTGCAGGAGAAAGTTTTCCTTGTCGTCGCACCGAAAAACCATTTTCTATTTTTCGAGCGCAAAAAACGGGCCGTTTTGTGAATCAACCACCAAATGAAAGTTTCGAAATGCCAGCACCACATTTTTCTAAAATGATAGACCACCTTACATTTACAAATGTCCCAACTGGGGTATCTAAAACCTTTCGTTCCACCCCTGGCGAAAAAGACAAATGTCTGCCGAATCGGTAGGACCTGGGTCCGATTTGAACTACAGGTACATTATCGTATGCTCATGATTTTTTGCAAAAATCATTTTTAGACTAACAATATGATGTTTTATTAGAGATCCAATGCAAGTTTGGCGATACTCATCCCCTAGCTAAGAACCTTCATGCCCGTCGTTTTGACCATAGTTTGAAACTCGCGTAAAATATTCAAAAACTGTCCGAACAATGTAAATCTTTCGCGTGGCGTCATTTTATGTGACACGGTTGCAAGGAAAAATACCAAACTTGGTATTTTGATTGCATCTCGAAAAGTCCTTCTCAAAATGAGCTATCATGTTTGAGGTTTCATGGCTTTTCGGTCCAAATGGCCAATGTTATGGCAAGAATCGCTGCATAGTTTGTGATAACATGCCCACATTTTGCATGCATGTGCATCCTGGGATGGCGAACAATGTTGCAGGATAAAGTTTTCCTTGTCGTCGCACCGAAAAACCATTTTCTATTTTCCGAGCGCAAAAAACGGGCCGTTTTGTGAATCAACCACCAAATGAAAGTTTCGAAATGCCAGCACCACATTTTTCTAAAATGATAGACCACCTTACATTTACAAATGTCCCAACTGGGGTATCTAAAACCTTTCGTTCCACCCCTGGCGAAAAAGACAAATGTCTGCCGAATCGGCAGGAACTGGGTCCGATTTGAACTACAGGTACATTATCATATGCTCATGATTTTTTGCAAAAATCATTTTTAGACTCACAATATGATGTTTTATTAGAGATCCAATGCAAGTTTGGCGATACTCATCCCCTAGCTAAGAACCTTCATGCCCGTCGTTTTGACCATAGTTTGAAACTGGCGTAAAATATTCAAAAACTGTCCAAACAATGTAAATCTTTCGCGTGGCGTCATTTTATGTGACACGGTTGCAAGGAAAAATACCAAGAATTTTTTTTCATGCTGCATCATTTTATGTGGGCATCATTTTATGTGACATATATAGCATAAAAAACCCTTATATAAACCCAAACCCAAAATTCTGCCGCCAGAACCCAAAATTTCCCCCTCTCCCGCCTCTCCCGCCGACGTCTCCCGCCCACAGATTTCGGCATGGGCAATTTGGACAATTGGACTCGGTCCACCCATCCCCACTCGCCCACCGAGTCGACCGACCCACCCATCCCCACTCGGCCACTCCATCCATCCCCATCTCCACCCACCCCCATCTCACGACGCGAGCGGCGACGACGCACTCGCTCCCGACGGCCACAGCGACCCACCCCTCCCTCCATCCCCATCGGCAGCGCTCGCTCCCTCCCTCTCCCTCCCTCCATCTCCCTCCATCGGAAGCGCTCGCTCCACGACCCACCCCTCCAGTGCACGCTCCACGACCCACCCCTCCCTCCATCTCCCACGACCCACCCCTCCCTCCATCTCCCACGACGGCCAGAGCAGGTGAGTCTCCTGGATATCTCCCTAGCTCCTCCTACTTCCTGCTTTCTAGGGTTAGGGTTTGTCTCATGGCGTGTCTAGGGTTAGGGTTTGGCTCCCATGGCGTGTTTAGGGTTAGGTTTTGGCTTCCATGGCGTGTCTAGGGTTAGGGTTAGGTTAGACTTTGATCTGATAGGGAGGTGTATTGTCCATGTGCATGTTCAGAAGATAGGGAGCCTCTCTTCTTTTTTTCTGACTATAATCTGTACTGACTATGAGTTGGTTCAGAGATTTTTTTTGGGTTTGAAGATCTGTACTGACTATGATGGATGTAGCTTTTATCTATTGATGCTTGTTCTGTCCTAGCTTGTATCTATTGATTTTTTTTGGGTTTGAAGATCTGTACTGACTATAATCTGATGCTCCTATTGATTTAGTGAGCACTGTGTTTGCCCCTGTTCCAGGCAAATGTTGGAGCAAGGTACTGATGTGTGTAGTGATGTGGCTATGTGTGTATGTTTATTTTGAGTTTGCCCCTGTTCTAGGCAAATGTTGGAGCAAGGTACTGATGTGTGTAGTGATGTGAGCACTCTGTTTGCCCCTGTTCCACTCTATTTTTTGGGTTTGCCCATGTACTGATGGGTGTACATGGTAGCTGGCTATGTGTGTATGTTTATTTTGAGTTTGCCCCTGTTCTAGGCAAATGTTGGAGCAAGGTACTGATGTGTGTACTGATGTGTGTAGTGATGCGAGCACTCTGTTTGCCCCTGTTCCACTCTATTTTTTGGGTTTGCCCATGTACTGATGGGTGTACATGGTACCTGGCTATGTGTGTATGCTTATTTTGAGTTCTCTAAGACTATACCAAGTTTATGTGTAATGCTTAGTGTAACTTTGTAGTTAATGCGCAGATTTTATAACTGGACCTTTGTGTAACTGTGTATGTCTATCTGATCTTTGTGGAAGCATCTATTGACAACACACGGTCTGACTTTTACTTGATGTTGCTCAGGATTTTGAGATCAGGAATGGGAAGAATGACAAGGAAGACGCAGCCTGCTGGTATGCAAATTGCTCCTCATGTATATGCTTGATGCTATAAATGCTGTGATTGGATGTGCTAAGATTGTAATCTGTAATGCTTTGATTGGATGTGCTAAGCTTATAAGCTTGTAATCTGCTGCTATAATCTTGCTTGTAGCTTTGATGTGCTAAAATTTCTGCTGCTATAATCTTGCTTTTAAGCTTGTATGTGCTATAATTTCTGCTGCTATAATCTGTTTGATTGTCCATGTACTTATTCTGTTGCTGCTGGTTCACACCTTGTCATCAAATGCTTCATGGGTTCCCTGGTCCATGTACTGGTTTATATTTTCAATATAGAAATTTCTTGTTAATCTACTAGATTTAATGAAACTAAAACCTGATAAGATACATTGGCTGTTTGAGTTGTCTTGCTCCCATATGCATTTCAACCATCCATCTAATGCATATTTTCTTATCCATGTAAAGAAGCGCCCCTCACTGAACTTGAGAAGATTAGGGCTAGGACAATGATGAGGAACAACCGTGTCTTCCAATCTCTTGGCATCTCCCGGATAGCCTCAATGATTAGAAACTCAAATGGTAGTGCAATAATAGCTGAGGACTCCTCCGCATCTGCCATAACACAAGGCGAGAGCTCGGACTACAATCCTAGAGATGAAGATATTATTGAGGAAGAAGTTTACGATACTGTAGTGGACAAGATTGTAAAGGTGCAAATTCTAACTTGTTTGGAGGGGGGTTTATTTGTTTGATGTGTGTTTTTCCTTGTTTTCCTTCATTCTATGCTTACAATGTTTTATTTCTGATCTGTGGTCTAATGCTTTTCATGCGAGGTCCCGAAGGTTCCTAGGAGGAGGAAGAAGTGTGCTAAGAGAAAGAGAAATAGTACACGTAGCCCAGATACAACTACAACAATGGCTCCAGGAAGGGTGTTTGCGGTACCACCAGGAGCATCAGATAAGTTGATGTGTCTTGATGAACATGCTACTGCTAGAGTCACAAGGCAGAAAGCGAAGGTGGTTGATGTAGCCAATGAAGGAGGCCTACTTCGCAAGGATGGTGGAAGCTCAATGCAATGGGATGATGGGTCTATGTCCATGGATGAAGGAAGTACCGTCCGTATGGACCTCAGCCCTGTTGCGCCTACGGTGGACAGAAATGATGAATTCGATTCCGCACCTGAGCAGCCTATGGGTGATGAAGGTAAGTATGAAATAGTAGTAGCACAAATCCTTTACTAGTCAATTAATTGAGATTATTGCTGTGCATGGATATCAGTATTTCCAAACTAAACAAGCGCCCAAATCTGTTTTCTGTAATTTATTTGCACATCTGATTTAAAATATATTTATTGTACTGATATTTGGAAAACTTGTTGTAATTTTTTACTGTTGTAGCTTCTATTTCTACTGATATTGTACTTCTTGCTTCTATTTCAGGCACATCACTTGTGGTAGTCAGCCGCAAGAGAAAAGGCACAGGCCTGGAAAAGATGACCAAGGGTTTGGGAAGCAAAGTGAGGATTGAAATTGCTGAAGGGATGAAACGCCCCGAGAGGCCCGTGCTAGCTGCAAAGTTTGCATCAGAAGGTGGGATGATTGCAAGAAGCCATACACCCATTCTTCCACACTTCAAGGAATACAAAAAGGACAAGGCTATGGTGAAAGACTATATAGGAAAAGTTGCTGTAAGCTCATGAGTCCTTACCTGAATCTGTTTTTTCTACTATTTTTTGTCATTTGGTTACTTATCTTATCATTGCTTTATTTACTGTGTTTGTAGGAAAATTTTGAGATGGACACTGATGCACAGGAAGTTAAGGTAGCCTGCACTGATATCTTGAAGAATGTTTCAAAAGAAAGACGGCATTTGGTCAAGAAGAAGTTTTTCGATCAAGTACCAGCAGCTGAACTCAGCATCAAGTCCCCTGTTTCATACATCTCTGATGAGGAATGGCAAGCGCTGCTCAAGCTGTGGACAAACCCAAAACACATGGTATTTTGCATTTCTTGACCTTTACATTCTGTAATTACCATGTACTGTAGTTTTATATGCTATCAACTACTGTTTTTTGAAGTTTCAATGTTGAAGGAACATTCATGTCAAGTGAACTGCTTTATTTTATCTGATGTTGTATGTGATAGGATACAGGCTCATTTTGTTGCTTGATATGATACATAATCTGGTCAAGTCTCATAAAGTAGTTTATATTCTAGTATGCAGATTGATGGAAATGTTCTTATAAAAATGCTCCCATATGTAGGACACATGCCAAAAGAACAGGACCAATCGAGGACTAATAAAGTTTCAGCAGAAGACCGGTTTGCGGTGCTATCTAGCTCATCTTTATGCAGCTGTAAGATACACTTACATTTTTATTTAGGCATAATTAACTTGTGTCCTTATAAGCCTGTGTTCTTAATAATGTTGGAAATCATTTCAGAGGGAGGAACGTCAGGGTGAAGAGCTTAATGCCATTGACATGTTTAAGGTCACCCACAACAGCAAGAAAGCTGGTTTCTCTGTCGCAGTTCAAGATGCTATAGTGAGTCACTCCTTTCCTGGTTGTGATTAAATCTGTGTGTGGACTTGTTTAGTTCTGCCTAGGTTTCTTTAATGGTCTACTTGATAAGCTTATTAATGTTGGATATGGTCTATAGTTGTTTGGTAAGCATGTTATTCTTCATTTCTTACCGGAAGGTTGCTCTCCAAGTATGCTGTAGTTCTTGTCTACTTTAAGAACTTATGATACTGTCCATTTCATATTTCTTTGCTTCTGCTCCTAGTGGATTAACTTATTTTTTTGCGATTCTGCTCCTACTATTTGTGCACATGCTAATGTTTCCTAACATCTTTGAGCAACTGATTCCAAATGGCAGAGCAAAATGGAAGCTGAGATGGCTAAGCCGGTACCAGAAGGTGAACAGCCAAAGTCTGCTGTGGAGGTGGTTGCCCAAGTTCTCACCAATGAGGCGCCGTCAAGAACATTCCTGAAGAATGTTGGCCTCCAGACGGGCTCCAAGAACAAGATGAACAGTTCACATGCGGCTGTATCCGCTCATGTCCGTGACCTGCAAGAGAAGTTGCAGAAGTCGGAGCAGCGAAGTGAAGAGATGTCTGAAGAATTGGCTGCAATCAAGAAGGCGGCGCAAGAGGCAGAAGCTGCACAAGCTCAACGGGACAAGGAGTACTAGGTGCTGGTCAAGAGGGCGCAAGAGCATGAGGAGAAGCTTGCTCACATGATGGCTTTATTTGGAGCCAAAATCACATGATGGGTATCTTGCTGGGCGATGGGTATCTTATTACTGTTTTTTTGGCGATGCTCATCTTGCTGTTATTTGAGTACCTTGCTGTGAGTATCTTGCTGTGAGTATCTTGCTGTCGTTTTGGCTGTGAACCTGATGTACCTGATGACTGAACCTGATGTATTGGCTGTGAACCTGATGACTGAACCTGATCCTACATCATGATGTTACTTGAAATGACTGAACCTGAACCTGCTGTTATTTGAAATGATGCCTGATGCTACATGATGTTAATTTAGTGTTTGAAATGCTACATGATGTATCGAAATATTGGTTTTGAATTTCAAATGTTGATTTCCTGTCTATTTAGTTTGTGCTGAATGAAATAGTGGCCTTAGTAAACAGGCCACAACCCACAGTAATGAAATGGCCATAGCCAAAGTAATCTGGACTGGAATAAAAGGCCTTGGCCCAGAAGAAAGTGTAAATGGACATTTCTTTTTCAGAAAAAAAACTGAAATATAAGCTAATATACTGAGTAAGGCCATGTCCCAAATGTAAGCCCGACACTAAAAAGTCCAGTAGCCAGAATATAGAGAACCCTAAAAATGCATCTGTTTGGCCCAATAACTCGAAAAAAAATTCCAGAATAATAATTCATAATGGACCAAATTAATGGGCTGGCCCATATAACAATCAGTATGGACCGGGCTAAATTCACGTTAAGACGTTTTCATTTCGTCACAAATTTCTGCCACGTCGGATCGTCCACGTGGCGTGGGCTGGTTGCACATGACGATTTTGGAACGTCATAGAGGTTATGACGATCCCAAATCGTCATAGTATCTTATGACGATTTCAATAAAATCGTCGTTATAGTTCATTAGCGACGCCCAGCTTTCGACGATCTCAAAATTGTCATAGAATCGTCATAGACGGACTATGGTGACGATTTTGTGACGAAAATAGAGGGTCATATAATGCCAGATTCCTTGTAGTGCTTGTTGTAAAGGTTTTGGTTGGCGCCTTCAAGATCACCGGTTAGTGGATTGTGAGGCCTCCTTCATGGGGGAGCTCACCGGAGAAGAAGGTGAGGCCTTTGTGGCGCTCGGGTGACCTTGTGTGGCCCCGACACCTCCCCAACATAGACATAACTTCCTTGGGAGTGAACTATGGGAATTACATCTCCGTGTCCCCTCTCCGGTTATGTCGTTCCTTACCTTTACTACTTGCTCTTACCGCTCTTGTGCTTGTTGTTAGTTCTCTAGCATATAGGTTGTTCACCTAGTTGCATATCTAGAGAACTTATCTTCTTGCCAAGCCTAAAATTGAGTAACAAATTAAAAATTGGTAGTCGCCTATTCACCCCCCCTCTAGTCGATTCAACGTTGGTACTTTCAATTGGTATCAGAGCCACAACTCTTATTTCAGGCTTTACCACCTAAGAGACGATGGACGAAGAAGGGGGTAGTGAGAATTATAACTCCAAGAACTTGGCCACTGTAACATCCCAAAAATTCATGAGTTGTAAAAGCATACATTGCATTCATATCATCATAGCATCTAGAGATTGCACAAAAAATTTCAAAGTTTGAAACCAAATAATACCATATTTATGCCCATTTTATTATATTTATATGAGGCATGTTTTATTTTTATTTTCAAAATAACAAGGTGTGTTTGAGTGAACACATGTATTTGTCACACTTTTGAGTGCAAGGTTCACATTACAAAAATCTGGAAAAAAGTTTGAATTCAAACAGATTTGAATTTTGGTTTTAAAACCATTCCTAAAAATCAAAACAAAAATGAAAAAGGAAAAATAAAAAATAAAAGCCAGCGCTACGCTTTCAGCCCAACGCCAGAACCGGCCCAGCAAGCCCACCCGGGCCACTCTCCCTCTGCCCCTTCTCTCACTGGCACAAACCTAACCCTGCGCTCACTGACCAGTGGCCCTAATGCCACGTAGTCATCGTCCCCAAACCCCGCGCGCAGACCACGTCGTCGCCGGTGTTTCCTCCCCATTCACTGCCACGATCAATCCTACTAAATCCCATTGATTTGCCGCGCGATTGCCGCCCCTGCTCTGGCTACTTAACCCCCTCTGCACCGCGGTCATTTCCCCTCAAACTCCCATGCCCCAGCGCCCCAGGCTGCCCACAATCATGCTTGCACCACCGCGGACCCGAGCATCTCTGACAAGTGATTCCGGTGAGCTTCGTCCACCCCGTTCCCTCTGGTTCACCCTGTCATGCTCACCATCCTCTGGAGCATCTAACCTTGCCTCTGGTTTGCCCTGTACTGCCTCAGGTCGTCAGCCCTGTCAAGCACCGCGAACACCCGAAGCTCTAAGGAACTCCGGCGAGTAATTCCATTTAGGTCAGCATGCCCCTTGCCTTCTAGTTCAAACCCGTATGTGCGTCGTGTCCTTGCGCAGCCACTGATGCCCTTAGTTTGCGCTATGGTGACCTAGGTCATCGCCTCCGTCGCCATTTGCAAAAGCCTGACGCCAGCAACTACTCCGATGAGCTCCCACGGCCGCAGCAGCACGCTCCTATCCACGCCAGCTACGCCTTGAGCTTCCTTGCATCTGTAAAAATCTGGTAAGCCTCACCACTACCTTAGCCCCCTAATACCAGTTCTCCTGCTCCCAGTGTACAAGTTGACCCAGTCGTCGCTTCCCAGACCGTTGCCGAGCCTGTTCATTCGGGTCTTGTTTTTTCCCCAACCAGACCTGCTCACTCTCCTTCTCTGTCAAAAGAGCAAAACCGGCCTGCTGCTTCTAGCCAGGCTCGTTCCTCAACCAGCAAACCCTCTTCTACCAAGCAGCTGACCTTGATCCACGCCCCTGGCACCACACCTCAGATTTGGCCCACAACAACAACAACGGCACCCGCTCTGGCGGGTAAGTTGGCGAACCTACAGCTGCTGGATCAGGCAACGCTTCCAAAGCCGGCAGCTTACCTACCAGCGTCGCTGCTACCCGTATGTGCGCCGTGTCCTTGTGCAGCCACTGATGCCCTTTGTTTGCGCTATGGTGACCTAGGTTGTCGCCTCCGTCGCCATTTGCAAAAGCCTGACGCCAGGAACTACTCCGATGAGCTCCCACGGCCGCAGCAGCACGCCCCTATCCACGCCAGCTACGCCTTGATCTTCCTTGCATCTGTGCAAATCTGGTAAGCCTCGCCACTACCCTTAGCCCCCTCTGGATTCGCCGGAGCATCGCCGGCAGAAGCGCCTGTCGTGGTGGTGTCACAGCAGATGCCATGGGTAGGCTTAATTTATGGGCCGAATGGATGCTTGTGGTCACTGGGGAGGGAGTGCACGGTCTAGCCACGCACTAAGAACAAGATGAACTCTCCACACTTAGTAATTTTATTGATACTAGATTCTACAAGTGCCCCTTGAGCTGTTTGAACAGAGCCTCAGGGCGCTAGTTTTCCTACTTGGTCCAACCTCCTCAAACCCTAGCTATCCCCCTCCTTATATAGGAGAAGGCCAGCTAGGATACACCTCTTTGGGTCCTAGGGTTACTGTTTGGATCTTGGTCTTTACTGTACGGGCCGGGTCATGGGCTAGCCCTCAGCCCATTCCATAAAGCTTGACATCTAACAGTCTTCTCGTACGTAGCCTCCAGTTCTTTTGGCGTCATGCAGTAGCTTTGTATGTCAGCCCCTTGCTTTAGGCGTCACCCGGCTCTTTTCTTGTCACCCGACGTCGCTCTTCTCTTTTGACCGTGCTTTACCATGGTCCCTCCCGAACCTCACTCGAAAAGGTGCCACACATCCTGTCTGACTCGGCCTTCTCTCATGAGACTCGGCTCGTTGGTTCCTACAAGATTAACAAACTTGTCTTATATGGGATGACATAGTACCTATGTCGGCCTCACACGACCATCTTACCCGGCCGTTGTTACTCGGCCCGGTTCATTCTTTACTCGGCATAAGCCAATATGGGCAATGTTTTACCCCTTATGACCCTACCGGGGGTTATTCCCCCGACATTAGTCCCCGAAGCTGGTGGGGCCTAGAAGTTCTAGCTATTAGGTGTCTCTAGGTTCCTTTAATGTGATTGGAACTTCTCTTTCTGCCAGCATTTACTGCTTATGACACACCGTTTGGCGTAACCTCGATCTTAGCCGAGTCTACCTTGCTCTTTACGAGTCTCATCTTTGACTTTTTGGCCCATTTTTGCCTCGTGCCGAGCCATCTTGGCCGATTTAGAGTCATTTTCGGCGTGCCTTAGTCACTGACATCTTGTAATCATGATGACTTGCCTCAAATTTTGTCCCAAATCCTGACCGCACAGTGACGACAGTGCAGTAAATCCCTGTCATTGTGGCAGTCCCATCACTCAGCGCCTCGTGTCTTCTGCAGCGTGACGTGGCAGTGGATTTATCGTGTATCACCTACACGTGGCGTTTCTTGACTTGCTCACTTGGCCAAATACACGGCCACACGTTGTCCGCACGGCGCAGGAGGATCCCATGTTTGGGGTTTTTACTCCCCTTAAGTAGGGGTGAGGGGAACTTAACTTACGTCGCCCGTTTAGTTTCCCCATTGCCTCTTTCTTCTTCCTTGCGCCCCCAAATCCTAACTTCTCCCTTGCGGTTCTTCTTCACCATAGCTTCTCCCCTGCGATTGCTCTTTTCCCCTTTCCATTCCACTACGGGTCCTCTCTCCTCCAAGCCTCTTCCAGCGGTGGAAGAGATTGAATCCAGGGAGATCATGGATGCTCGCGACGCTGCCAAGCGAGCAGAGGAACATGAGGTAGCCGCTGGCGAGCGTGGCGGCTGGGAGGGTTCAGAAGTTTCCGCGAAGGAACTTGAGTGGTTGTGCTCCACCAGGCGCATCCCGCTCGAGGTGGATTGCCGCCTCCCATCAGGTGAGATCTCTCCCAAGCCTGATGCCAACGAGCGAGTAGTTTTCCTCTCCCATTTTGAGCAAGGTTTCGCCTTGCCAGTGAGCAACTTCTTCATTTCTTTTCTCTCCACCTTCCATCTTCAAACTCACCATCTTCCTGCCAATGCGATTGGCTCCTTGTCTTGTTTCATCTCCGCCTGCGAGGGCTACCGTGGCATTTGGCCCACTGTCCTCCTTTGGGCCAAGTACTTTAGCTTCAGAATCCAAGTAGTGCCAGATCCTAGTGTCCCCTCGTGCCGAGAAAAATCCTACTAGGTGCGGTGCGGCTAGCATCACACCTAGGAAGGAATCCATCTTTCCTCGGGTCACCGACCTTGACTCTTGCAAGAAATGGCATAGGACTTTCTTCTATGTCAAAAACAGCGGGTCCAATGACTATATCCGGCTCCCCCTTTCTCGGACGAAGTTCCCAGCAAGGAGTTCTGGAAGCTTGACCCGCGTGACAAGAATGCAGCGGTGAACAAGGGCCATGGGATTCTGGAGAGGCTTCTGTCGCCGAATGAGAACTTCTACTTGATTGTGGTGGATCTCATGTGTGCTTTCACTGCACGCCGGGTCAGCCCTATCCAATCAAGGAGCCACAAGATGTGCCTCATGAGCGGCACGCAGGACCCCACTCGGCATTCCACGCTGGAGCTCACTCACGACTTGTTGCCCGCTGGGTCAGCTCGATCTTCAAGCTGACTCTAGCGGAGGACTGGGCTTGGAGCTACCCTCCCTTTAGCCGGGATAGGCTTGTCGCCTAGGTAAGCTTCTGAGTCACTTTCTATCAGACATAGCTTTTCTTATGTTTATTTGTCGTTTCATTCGTTCCTTGTTTTTATTCTATTTATCTTTTGCAGAATCTTCTTCACCAGGTTGATGACAGTACTGTCCCTCCTGGTGGCTATTATGAGGACCGCTCCGACTCTAACGAAGTCGAGTTTGATCTGGAGTGCTTTATGCCCATCCCGCACGCAGCTGCCGCTTCAGCTCCGTGTAAGACCCATAGTCAAAACCCCTTATGAGATTGGTCTGACGACGATGATGATGACTGTGAGATTCTAGAGGTACTGGTCTTTTATCCTTAACTCTCTGACTTATCCGAGTGAGCTCGTCATTTACTTATGCAGCTGGCCAGGTACATGAAGTTCCCCCTCTTGCTGTGGGCGGATTCGGCAAGATCCCTGCTGCCAAGCCGGGTAAGCGACGCGGGGCCTCTTCCAGCACTCAGCCCGCCAAGAAGCGCAAAGTTACTCCAGCTGCTCCTCCTGCTGCCTCGCTGACCGAGACTCGCAAGGCTGCTGGGCGCCGGGTCACTCGTCGCATTCTGCGCGACCTGACCGTTTCCGGGTAAGCTTTGCTATTCTCTTACTTCCCATTTTTCCTTTCCTATTTTGTAATTGCTTTCTTATAAGAATTTCTGTCATTTTTAGCGCGGCGCCTTTGTCTGCCAGCCAGGTTGCTCCCAGTATGGCCTCTTCGCCGCTAAGGCCAGCCTCTCCTCCTCGCGCCGACACTGCCATGCCAAGCCCCGTCCATGTCATGGTTCCTACTACTGAGACTCATGTTTCTCAGAGTGAGGCCGACCTAGTGGCGCATCCGTCGGAGGAGACCCGGCCCAGCTCCCCTGCTATTTTTCCAGAACAAGCTCTCGATCCCGGTGCTAGCAATATCGGCACCGAGAAGACCCCTGATACCAGTTCTCCTGCTCCCAGTGTACAAGTTGACCCAGTCGTCGCTTCCCAGACCATTGCCGAGACTGTTCATTCGAGTCTTGTTTTTTCCCCAACCAGACCTGCTCACTCTCCTTCTCTGTCAAAAGATCAGAAACGGCCAACTGCTTCTGGCCAGGCTCGTTCCTCAACCAGCAAACCCTCTTCTACCAAGCAGCTGACCTTGATCCACTCCCCTGGCACCGCACCTCAGATTTGGCCCACAACAACAACAACGACACCCGCTCCGGTGGGTAAGTTGGGCGAACCTGTAGCTGCTGGATCAGGCAGTGCTTCCAAAGCCGGCAGCTTACCTACCAGCGTCGCTGCTACCCGCGCCAAGGTAGGAACTACCCTGAAAAAGGGGAAAGTCCTCACTCGGACGCTTAGCGGGAATGGCCTCGCCTCTACAAAGCGTTATGTTGTGGCTTGGAACGCAGCTGGCGAGCAAGAGGTCAGCTCCAGCGCTGGCAAGAAGATGAAGCTAGGCCCCAAGGCCGTTTCTGACATGACCCAGCAGGCCATCGCCTTGATGGACAGAGCAGATGAGGTGAACGAGGTACGTAATCTTCTTACTCTTTTGCGTATTGAGTATCTTTTTGTTATACATGATCCCTAGTCCCCGAGGTTACTGCCGAGTAAGAAACTTACTCGGCTCTAAGCTCTAAGGTGGAACCAACTCTTATTCATCTGCAAGCTTGAATGCATATCTTCTGACTATATCCTTTTTTGTGTAGATTACTCACAATGAGCGCACCAAGGTGCATCAAGCTCTCCTTTTGTAGTACCGCAAGCTGGAGCTCGCTCACCAAAACCTGCTGGCTGAAGCTAAGGGACAAGGTAATTTTCTTATTCGGCTCCCTTTGTTATTCGACACACCTTCTTTGTTTTCACTTTGCTTATCTTCTCCATTGTCCTTCCACAGCTTCTGCCCAATCCACCATTGACGCCCTGCACCTACGGATCAGCGACGCTGGAAGTAAATTCTTGGATATTTTTGTCTCCGCTCTGTGTTTTTGCGTATCCCTTTCCTATTTTTATCTCGATGGATTCGAGATAGTTGTGTTGTTGCTGACGAGTCATATGCTCTAAATAAGCAGAGAAGTACCAGATCGAGCTCCAGAAGGAGCGAGACGAGGTGACTCGGCTGAAGAAGCAAATGGAGGATATGGAGCAGAAGCACCAGTCCGAGGTGAAGGGGATGCAGGAGGAGCTTGCCGAGAAAGATGGCCAACATGCCGCCAGCGCTGAGAAGACCAAGGAACTGCTGAAGGAGAACAAGTCGGTGGTTGAGTCGGCTCACCATGACCTGGACGCTCTGCATGCCAAGGCTAGGATTTGGCAGAGCAAACTTGGCGCCATCAATTCATTCCTCGGTAGTAAGAACTGACCTTTCTTCACTGTATTCACACTCTTGCCTTCTGTCCCTTTTCACCATTTTGCTAATGTTCTTTTGCCTTCACAGAGAATTTCCCTAAGGATGAAATGTTTGCTATACAGACCATGAAAAAGGTGCGAGCCGAATATGGCTCTCCAGCTAATGGCGAGGTCACCATCGACGAGCATCTCGCAGCACTGTTAGAACATGCAAAGACCCTCAAATCATGTAGCGTTGACTTGCTCAAATCAGCGATCCACGCGTTTAGGATGCTCTGGCCGGATGAAGACGCGCCCACACTCATCGAGCCTTTGGCTGCCAGGATGCTTCAGACTGAAGACAGGTTGGATCAATGACGTGAGTTAGCCGGCCGAGCTACATCGGACAAGGCTCTTTCCTTTGTACTATCATGGTACGAGGACATTCATCTTGATGTTCTCGAACGCATGAGGGCTGAAGGTAAGTGGCTCCACGATCCTGAGCTCATCGAGAAACGCCAGGAGCAAGCTTATGACATGATCGAATATGCCTTTGTGCATGCCTGGTGTGATGGGACCAGCTTCCTCGACCTTGGCGAGCCTCTTGCCGAGATCGCCGACGACGAAGGTGTGGATAGTGAAGCCACCGAGTCAGATGATGCAGCAGACTCGGCCACTGACGCCGCTGACTCGGCAAACGCTCCATACGATGCTCCTAGCTCTAGCCCCAAGGTTACTCCTCCGAGCCCTCCTACTTCTTAGGCTGGTTACAAAAACACTTGAAATTTCATGAGATCCCCGGTATGCCGGGTGCAGATGTATGATACAATGCACTTATTTTGGGTGTGCGCCTTGTGATAAGGCTTAAACTTTTATTTAGCTTTGAATGTGAATTATGCAGGGGCAGGTCCTCGAGTTTCATTTTGCCGTTTCCATTCTCCTTGAATTTGGCTCTTGTCTACCTTTTTTGGCGTTCGACATTAGAGTCTCAAAGTTCTAAGGATTGAGTTAGTGGATATGAAACTAGGCCACTTGTCCCAAGATCATTCGACATACAAAGCAACATTACCTGCAGTGGGTTAGTAAAAAACATACATAGGGCCAACTCGCGTTTTTCCCTTTGCTTATCCGGTGTTCATGTTTACTCGTCATTGATCTTTTCCTCTTTCTTGCCATGAAGCCGTGTTTTTGGACAACAGCATATTCGAAGAGTTGATTCTATCCGAGTAAACATTACTTGTTCCGAGATAGGTCTTAAGTGTCAACGCCAGCCGATATAGAATAATCGAAGGATAAACATAAGGGGCAGTCCCCGAGTCAGTTTTTCGAGTCATACCATTTTATTATCAGCACATAGCCGGCATAAGCGTCCGACATATGAGAGTTTGAGAGGTACGTACACTACTTCTCCTAAGTGTAGAAAGGACGTAGCAGTGCCACATTCCATGGCCTTTTCATTTCATCGCTTGATCTGTCTGCCTTGTTCTTTTGTGCTTCGCGAGCATCTATTAGGTAATATGAGTCATTGTGTAATGCTTTGCTTACAATGAATGGTCCTTCCCATGGGGGTGATAGCTTATGCATTCCAGCTGTGTGTTGCACTAGTCTGAGCACCATATCCCCTTCTCGGAAAACACAAGGTTGAACTTTCTGGCTATGGTAGCGTCAGAGACTTTGTTGGTATATGGCGGATCTGGATAATGCCAATTCCCTTGCCTCTTCGAGTAAGTCAACTCCATCTTCTCGGGCCTCTTTCACCTCGGCTTCCGAGTATTGTCTTACTCTTGGCGAGTCATACTCTATGTCGGCAGACAAAACTGCTTCTGCCCCATACACAAGGAAGAACATCATATAACTTGTTGATCGATTCGGAGTTGTCCTTAAACTCCACAACACTAAGGGTAGTTCCTCGATCCAGCAACCATGTGATCTCTGGAGTGGTTCCATCAAGCGGGGTTTTATCCCAGATAGAACTAAGCCATTAGCTCGTTCAACTTGTCAATTTGATTCTGGATGAGCAACTGACGCTACGTCAAGTCTTATTCGGTTTTTCCCACAAAAACGAGGGAAAGCTCCTTCGGCAAAGTTTGTGCCATTATCTGTGATTACACTATGCGGGTAACCATATCTCAGGATTATATCTCTTAGGAATGTGACAGCTATTGTTCCATCCAATTTCTTGATGGGCTTCACTTCTATCCATTTGGTAAACTTGTCAACCATTACGAGTATGTGAGTCATGTCACCTCTCGCTGGTTTGAATGGTCCCACCATATCCAGGCACCATACTGCAAATGACCAAGTGATTGGTATAGTTTTTAACCTCAGATGCTGGTAAATGTGACTTTGATGCATAATGCTGGCAACCATTCCATTTTCTCACAAGTTCCTGTGCCTCTGCCATTGCACTTGGCCAATAGAATCCATGTCGGAATGCCTTGGCTGCCAATGCTCTTGATGATGCATGGTGCCCACATTCTCCTTGGTGAATGTCCAACAGTATCTCTTGACCTTTCTCTGGACTTATACAACGCTGCAATAAACTTGTCACACTTCTTTTGTACAACTCCATGTTGATTATTGTGTATGCTTTTGCTCTTCTTTCTGTTTGCCTTGCCAGTATCTCGTCATCTGGCAAAGTTCCATCTTTCAAGTAGTTGAATATTTGTCGCGCCCATGCTGGTATCAGCGGTGCCGGATCTGTTTCTGCATCAATTTCCATTGGCTCAGCCGACATATGTTCTGCCGACATGACCTGAGGAGTCCCCGAGTGTGATTCGGCAACCCCTGAGGTGAGCGGAACAGTACCCGAGTGACTCGAACCTGCCTCTAAGTCAATATCCATTGGCACGACGTCTGACTCCTGATTTGCCGGGGTGAGCCTAATTGACTCGGATTCTAGTGACGTCTTGATCGATGGTTTCCTAAGATGTTCCAATGCTATTCCTGGTGGTATTGCTTGCCGAGATGAGCCTAACTTGGATAGTACATCCGCTACCTCATTCTCTGCTTTGGGTATGTGATGGAATTCACACCCGTCAAAATATCCCGAAATTGGTTGCACATGAAAACGATATAGTGCCATGTTTGCATCCAACGCGTCCCAATGCCCGGATACTTGCTGGATAACCAAATCCGAGTCACCAAAACACATGATCCTTTTGATGCCAATCTCTTTGGCCACTTTAATGCCATGGACAAGTGCTTCATGCTCGGCGACATTATTGGATGCAGCGAAGTGGATCTACAACACATATTTGAGCTGATCCCTCTTTGGTAATGTGAGCACTATCCCGGAGCCCAGACCTACTTTCGTCTTGGATCCGTCAAAATGCATCTTCCAGTAATTCGGATCTGGCAGTGGTGGCTCGTATTGCATCTCCATCCAATCCACGAAGAAATCAGCTACGACTTGAGATTTGATTGCATCCCGCCTATCATATTGTGGAGTGTATGGTGCTAGCTCTATGGCCCATTTTGCGACTCGGCCACTGGAATCTTTACTTCCCAATATATCCAAGATAGGTGCCTCACATATTACCCGGATTGGGTGTTCTTGGAAATAATTCTTCAGCTTCTTTACTGCCATATACACCCCATACGTCATTTTTTGGTAATGGGGGTAATTTTGCTTTGACACAGAGAGCACTTCGCTCAAATAGTAGACTGGCCTTTGGACCGATTTTACCTCTTCTTCGTGTTCTACCACTATTACTGCACTTACAACTCTGTTGGTTGCGGCGACATAGAGCAGCATTGGCTCCTTGGATAATGGTGATGCTAATATTGGTGCTGTTGCCAACATCCTTTTGAGTTCATGGAAAGCGCTATCAGCTTGCTGTGTCCATGTGAATTTGTCTGATTTTTTCATCAGTTGATATAGTGGTAGGGCCTTTTCACCTAGCCGAATAATAAATCTGCTCAATGAGGCCAGGCATCCTATGAATTTTTGGACATCGTTGAGGGTTTTTGGCAATTCCATTCTTTCGATGACCATGATCTTTGTCGGATTAGCCTCAACCCTCGGCTGGATACAAGGAACCTGAGTAACTTCACAGCCGGGATACCAAATGTGCATTTTTCCAGGTTAAGTTTCATCTGGAATCTTCTTAAGTTTGCGAATGTTTGATGCAAGTCCTTAATTAGAGTGTGACTTTGTTTGGTTTTTATCACCACGTCATCGACGTATACTTGAACGTTTTTGTCCAATTGATTCTGCAAACACTTTTGCATGCATCTTTGGTATGTTGCACCTGCATTTCTCAATCCAAACAGCATGGTACGATAGCAATAAGCCCCGTACGGGGTGATAAAAGCTGTCTTTATTTGATCATTCGGATTCAGTGGTATCTGGTGGAAACCAGATTACGCATCCACAAATGACAACAACTCACACCCGACAGTAGAGTGTATGACTTGATCGATCTGTGGCAGGCGAAATGGATCTTTTGGACACGCCTTATTGAGCTTCGTGTAATCGATACACATGCGCCACACCACTGCCACGTTCGAGTCATCTTTTTTCTTCTCGACCAAGATTGGATTTGACAACAATCTAGGTGTAGTACTTCCATGATAAATCCGACAACCAAGAGCCTGGCTATCTCGGCGGCTATCACTTTCCTCCTATATTCGGCGAAGCGGCCGAGGGGTTGCTTCACCGGCTTGGCATCTAGCCTTACATGAAGAGAGTGCTCAGCCAGCTCCCTCGGGATTCCTTGCAAATCCTGCGTGGACCATGCAAAGTTATCCCGATTCTCACGAAGGAAGCTGGTGAGCTCGCTTTCCAATTGTCAGTCGGCCCAACACCAATGGTAACTGTGCACTCTGGGAAAGTCTCATCCACCTGTACCTTCTTGGTTTCCTTGGTAGCTTGGAATGACACACTGCCATGCGAATTAGTAAGTGCCGGCATGTACATTTGTGCTGCCTTGGCCAATGCTGCCACTTCCATCATTTGATGCTTTTCCTGTGCTATGACCAGTGACTCGGCCAGCGAAGATCCGGCTGAGGCACAGGCAATAGATCTTTTGTAATCTCCTTCGACTTTGATAACTCCACATGGGCCTGGCAGTTTCATCTTTAAGTAAGAAATGTGAGGAGTAGCCATAAACTTTGCCATAGACGGCCTGCCGAGTAAGGCATGATAAGAGCTGACCAGGTCAACCACCTCGAACTCTATGGCTTCAGTGCGATAGTTTTCTATGTTGCCGAATAAGACGTCAAACCAGATCTTGCCAATTGGCTCACAGGACAATCCTGGCACAATGCCATGGAAAGTTGTCTTAGTCGGCTCCAGCATGTTCATAGTGATGCCTAACTTGAGCATGGTATCCTTGTACATGATCTTGATGCTACTGCCATCATCGATCAACACCTTGGAAAATTTCACATTGATATCAGGGCCCATGAAAGTTGGATCCAAGACAAGATCATAGCCTCCTGGCATCGGCATGATCTTGGGGTGATCCTTTATGCTCCAAATTATCTCCTGTTCAGACCAATGCATGTACTTTGGAATTGCCGGCATTGTGGCATTTACTTCCATCATCCGTATTTGCTGACTCTTTTTGTCATTCGACTCTGTGACAAACATGACATAGCTCTGATGATGCTCTCTGTACTCATTTCTGGTTCCATGGCCGATATGAGCATCGTCACCTCTTGGGTTATGCACCTGATTCACAACTTCTCTTCTTTCTTGGTTATGATATCTCAGCTGTCTGTTCTCATATCTGTGTTCAACTCCAACAACTTGTGCATTTCCTCCTGTGAGCAGTGGAGGGGGAGGTGGTGGTAGTTGCTTAGTCGGCGAATCCACTCTGTCTCCTTTCTGAAACCAGGTGCATTGTCTTGTTGTGTGATTTGCTGGCTTACTCGGACTTGGCATGTGGAACTTACACGGTTGGTCCAACATCATCTCGTAACTGTATTTATGCATGTCCTGATATGCCTTTCTTTGTTCATATGGCTTCTTGCCATCATTATTTGGCATCCACTGTTGTCCATTTATCCTTTGACGCTGGCTACTTCTAGCATCTGGATGATCCTGCCTCACAGCCGCAACTTGAGTCGAACCATACCTGTAGTCTGGCCTTTCATCTCTTCTTTTGCTTCTATACTCGACTCTTTCTTGGCGCCTTTGCGACCCGGCCGCGTCATAGATCTGAGTCTCAGTCACCCCGTCTGCCGACATGAGCAGAGGCTGAGTCGGATCTCCTAACGCATATGAGTCGGCGATTCTTATTGTTTCTGCCAAGCTCGTCGGCATATCCCTCTGTAGCCTTTGCCACAGTACACTTCCATGTCTGCACCCCTGTGCAAACCATGCGATGGCTTGAGACTCGAATACCCCTTCGCAAGAGTTGCGCATTGTGCACCACCTTGTATGGAATTCCCTGTATGTCTCATTCGGCCTTTGCTTGCACATAGCTAGCTGTTGTGGGCGATTCGGCCTCTTGTAGGTGCTTGTGAAATTGCTCACAAAAGCATCCTGAAAATTGATCCAGCTGTTGATGCTTCCAGGTGGCAAGTTATTCAGCCACACCCTTGCTGGTCCCTCTAGCATCTGCCGCACATACCGCACTGCCCATCTCAAATTTCCCTGCACGATAATTACAGCAGTTCCATAATCTATGAGCCAATCTTCTGGCTTTGTGCTTCCATCATAAGTCTTTATTCCTGTAGCCAGCTGAAAGTTTGGCACTGGCAGCTCCTTCATGATCCTTGGACCAAAGCATGGTGGACCCTGTGGACCTTGTGATTCAATCAGTTCCGCCATTTTTATCCTGTCCAGCTTGAGTCTTGCATCATCCGGCTGAAGATTTCTGCCTTCGAGTCTGGCTCCCATTGCTTGGTACGCGTGATCCGGCAATTCGTACCCGTCATTCACCATTGCCGAGTATGCATCATTGTATCTTTTCGTGTTCGGGTCTGCAGGTTGCTATACTGCTTTTCCTGCGCTTTTCTATCTCTTTTCGGGTTGATCTGGCGTATTATTCGGAGCTGGATTTCCTCCTCCTCCCGAGTGAGTTCCACACCTAGGTTGAGACGCAATTTTTTTCCCTCCATTGTCATTTCTTTGTCCCGCCTGCCTTTCTCGGCCTGCGTTTTCCTGATATTCATTTCCCTGAACAACATTCCTTCTTGTTCCTTGTGCACGCCCTGGGTTTCCTTGAGCCATTTCTGGGTCATAGGTAACCATTTGCTTGTTCCTCCCTGAATCCACACTCTTTTCTTTTCTCTGCCTCAACGCCACACCTGATGAGGAAGCTGTATGACCTACTGATCTTGCCGGGATTGGAGTTGCCGAGTGAACCATGTGTGACCTCCCAGCTACACCCGGATTCGCCTTGTAGTAAGCCTCATTCAGCATCCCTGCTGCTCTCACCAATTCATTTACTCACTCTTGTTGCTTTCTCTTTGCTTCACCCAACAAATGGGGGAGCTCAGCCATGGTTGCCTCTGCGGCTCTCAGATTTTCTGCCTCAGTATTGTATGTCGACCGCATGAATGTTTCGTTGTTATTTTCTGGTGTTATCTTTGACGTTGCGTCCACCAATTCTTCATTGAGGTTTCTCCCTCTCAACCTTGTTGTATCAAGAAGGGTCTTAGCGCCCTTGACTTGATTTGCCGAGTTGAGCTCTCAGATTGTGATATCCACATCTTGCTGTAACTGCGCTAATCCCTTTGCCTTCTCCAGGACTTTTATCCTGGCCTCTTCCAAGTCGGCCTGCACGCGCGTCGGGTCAGCTGCCTGTGCTACTAGCTCTGCCAATTTGTCTATTTCCTGTTGCAATTATTTGGCTCTCTTACTCCTAGCTATGTTCTCTGGCTTTTCTAGCGGTGCCTTTGCTGTTCTTGCCGCCCTTGGCGTTTCCTCTTGATTTCCTTCCTCAACATTCTCGTTCACTACGGGAACTATTGGAGGTGCTACTGGGTTAGGAGCTGTCATCATTACCTCAACGGAGACGAGATCGTGAAGTTTTCCTACGATAGGAACCGGAGGTGGATCCGGCGCCAGGATGACGCGTTCCGGGTACGCATGCTCCATGCACACCGCGGCGTAGACCTGGTGCTCTCCGAACTTGATGAAGCGACCGCCCCTAGGGAACGTCTTGGTCCCGAAGCAGCCCGCGTTGTCGTTGACGAAGTTGAGCGCTCCAAACTTCTGGATGAGGCTAGAATAGACGCGCTCGCCGGTCTTGGCGATGATGTTGCCCGTCCGGATGAAAACTCCATCAAGCACCTACTTCTGCCCCACTATGGGCGCCAACTGTCATGGTGTTGTCATGGCAGATGCCATGGGCAGGCTTAAGTTAGGGGCTGAATGGATGCTTGTGGTCACCGGGGAGGGAGTGCACAGTCTAGCCGCGCACGAAGAACAAGATGAACTCTCCACACTTAGGAATTTTATTGATACTAGATGCTACAAGTGCCCCTTGAGCTGTTTGAATAGAGCCTCAGGGCGCTAGTTTTCCTACTTGGTCCAACCTCCTAAAACCCTAGCTATCCCCCTCCTTATATAGGAGAAGGCCAGCTAGGCTACACCTCTTTGGGTCCTAGGGTTACTATTTGGATCTTGGTCGTTACTGTACGGGCCGGGTCATGGGCTAGCCCTCAGCCCCTCGGCCTAGTACATAAAGCTAGACAGCTAACAGTCTTCTCATACGTAGCCTCCAGTTCTTTTGGCGTCACGTAGTAGCTTTGTATGTCAGCCCTTGCTTTAGGCGTCACCCGACTACTTTCGTGTCACCCGGCGCCGCCCTTCTCTTTTGACCGTGCTTTACCATGGTCCCTCCCGAACCTCACTTGGAAAGGTGCCACGCGTCCTGTCTGACTTGGCCTTCCCTCGTGAGACTCGGCTCGTTGGTTCCTATAAGATTAACAAACTTGCCTTATATGGGCCGACATAGTTCCTATGTCGGCCTCACACGACCATCTTACCCGACCGTTGTTACTGGGCCTGGTTCATTCTTTACTTGGCATAAGCCAAGATGGGCAATGTTTTACCCCTTATGACCCTACAGGGGGTTATTCCCCCGACAGCTGTAGCATCCCAGTTGTCTAACACCTGTAATGCTACTTGTTCTAGTAATAAAAGGGCCACTTCCAATATATAATTGTTGCATAATCATCATATCATGCTCATGTCATCATGCCACCTTGCATTTGAGCATCATATAAAACCCCTTCTTGTTTGGTTCTTATCTCATGTGCATTATTAATTGTAGTTGCCTCTTGATATTGTATTTGGATCTTGATATATTGTTAAATGCCCAAGTGGATTTGGGGGCATATCTCTTATTAACTCCACCACCTTTTCTTTTCACCACCTTATAATTCCACCATCCAACTAAATATGAGCTTGGCATTTATGGGTTTACTTCTAGCTCATGTGGGTTGAGATGGATCCATTTCTTTTCCACATGTTCTCATCTTGGCATCATTTTGTTTTCACATTATTGATGCATGAGAGCCACATGGCCACCTTTGCATGCCTTGTGAGTGGGACCTTTCTCCCTAGCTTCGACATGGGTGTTGTTGGGGTTATCATCATGTGGGGATAATTTTGTGGGCTTATTAAATATCTAGTGGCATATACACACTAGCAAGTCCCAAATATATTCCAATGTGATCATCTCCTCATACCCCACTTGGAATTCTTTCTATTTTTCTTTTGCTTGGGCCTTATTCCACACTTTGGAATGCATAAGAAAATGCCAGGTAATTAATCTTGTTTTCACAAAGATAAACATGGTATTAATTAATTATGCATGGCCCATGCAAGCACCCCCTTTGGCTTGACATTTGTTTTTATTTGATTTTATTATGGATCCTCTCTCTCTATCCCTATCTTGTTTTTGGCTTGATCTAGGTTGATCATGCTTAAACCACATCACCTTTTCCTCTCTTTTCTAGTCTTGATCTTGTTGGGGTTTTGGTTTGTGCTTGGCTTGATCTTGTCCAAAGAACACCCTAGCATCTAACTTTTCCCCTCTCTTCAAAACCCTAAAACCTACCCCCCTCTCTCTTGGCCTCTCTTCTCTCACCAGCTGGCCCCACCATGCCACCTAGCTACCCCATCTAAGACAATCCCTACCCGAGCCATACCCCCTCTCCTCCCTACCCTAGCTCCAACCCTAGCCGAGGCTACCACCACCCCAACCCGAGCTCCTCCCTCCCCCTCTTTATCTCTCTGCCTGGGAGCCCCACACCGAGCCTGCCCCTGCCTCCTTGGCCTCGCCCCCTGGTCCCACCTGGCAGCCTCCTCCCTCCCCATGTGCCTGCCGACCATGCACGTGAGGTGCAAAAGTTGGCGCCGAGCCGATCTACCCCTCCCCCACGCCATCTACCTGCCCCCTCCTGTTCTTATCCACCCGCACCTCTCTGGCCTCTCCCCAGATCCACCCTGAGGCTCTGCCTCGTTCCTCTCCTCCGCCCCCTCTTTCTCCACCGCAACCTCACCCCGACGCTGGCCACACCGTCGGGTCTCACCAGCGCTCACGAACCAGGAGGCGGGCGCGGAGCCGAGGTTGTCGAGGAAGCTCAGGAGGTCCCCGGCGTCGCCACGGTACACGGAGCCGCGGAGGAGAAGCCCCGAGCCGGCTGCACCGACGCCACGCCGACGCGCAACCCTAGCTACCCGGCGTCAGCCCCGCCGTCGATCGCGACCGCCCCTGCCCGAACCAAGCACGCCACCAAGCCCGCGGTGAGTTCCTAGCCCTCCCAGACATCCTCCCAACCTTAGTCGGTTCCTGGACGCGACGATCTTTTCGTCGAGCGGCCTCCGCGCGCTAGAGCTCGTCGACGTCTGCCGCTAACCTGTGCCGCGTCAGCCTTACCTAGGCCACGCGCACCCTCCTGTCACCTACCCAAGCCTACCGCAGTGGCTCCGGCCCTCTGCGCGAGCCAGCGGTCCCGCGTTCGAGCCCCCACCGCGCCGCGCGCCGTGCCGTTTTCCGTCAGTAGGTTCAGAGAGAAGAAGCACAGTGCTCACCGTGCACTTTGCACTAAACCCCCTGGCCTTCTTTTGCCTCAACCCGCAGCCCCTAGCCCCACAGTCAGCATCAGAGTTGTTTTATAAAAAGGCTCCTGGAGTTTTCATGTTTCAACCCGCGGTCCCCCTCCCTCTCAGCCGCTGGCGTGTGGGTCAGTGTGTGCCTGGCCCCACGTGTCTGTGACTAGGGTTAGGTTAGCCTGGGTGTTAAAACATTTTGCAGATTCTGTTTAAACTCAAACCTATTTAAAATTAATTCAAATTCAAATTCAAATCTGATTTTCAATAACTTTTCAATTATAAATCCAAATAATGCAAATGATATATGTTTCTGAACCAGAAAAATGTGAGGATTTCAAATATGCTATTCAAATTGCCTTTTGCACATTTAAAATTCCAAGTTGAATTAAATTACCACAAATGCCACTAGAACTTAAATAATTAATAACTTTTGATTTATAATTCCAAATTCAACAAATGATAGGTCTAAAATGATCAGCTCGACGAGACCTTTCTGTTTATGCTATCCTTGACTTCAATTGCAGCATGCATCATATAAAAATATAGTGTACAGCAAATGTTATGGCAACAAATGTGATCCAAAACCCCATTAAAATGCTATTTCTTGTCTTCCACACCTCACCCATGCCATGCTACTTTAATGCCATGCAAATTGTGCATCATTCATCATGGCATGATTGTTTGCTTGACGCATCTTATTCATATGCTTGTGCTCTATATTCATGTTGGCCTTGTTTGTTTGGTTTTTCTCGGATAGACACTGAGCAGGGGATATATCAAGAGAACCAGGAGCACTACCCAGATCCGTCTCTCGCTTCAACTGAGTTGCCAGGCAAGCACTACCACATGCTTGCATACATACAGTACCTATTGCCTCTATCTTATTCTTGCATCATTGAGTCGCGATTGCATTAAATTGAATCCCATGTATTGCATAGCCTTTACTTTACACCCCACCAAGCTTGTTCCTCCATCCCATGAGCCATTACTACAGGAGTTGTTTGAGCCATGCGAGTCGTAGAACAGCATGTGTAGTGTATGTGAGAGTCTGTTGGATAACGAGGTACCTAAACAACTTAACCTGAGTAGTAATGGGATAACTAATGAAAGTGGTATCGGTGAGCAATATCTGCTATTTGGTTTTTCCTGCTCACTTGTGTCCCGTAAGACCCCGAGTACTTGATTCCTGTTCCAAGATTATTCGCGCTATCCACATCCGGGAGGTATATGGGACCCACCTGAGCCAGAGCTTGATTCCGTCTTATTTCTTGGGGCCACAAACTAGTTTGAGGTTTTATTTAGTATCCTGTACTTATGCCATGTTTTACTGCTTTATTAAATTGTGCGACAGATAGCACCTGTACTGTTTTGGATCGGGACACGATTCCGCGGTGTCGAAAGTCCCCGTTTGGGGATTTGCTGTCGTTCACAGCCGTATACCCAAACCTTGAGTCCGTTTCGGAGTCAGCTAACTTCGTGGCGGGTAGCTTAATGGGGTGGCCCCCTGAAATAATTCTGAATCCTGTGATTGCTTTGTCGTGAAGGCCTCGTTGGGTTTTGATTTGGTTTTTCCTAGGTTGATCGAGTGTGTGTTGCTATTTGTGCACCCCTGCAGGGTAAAACTTTCTGAAAGCCGTGTCCGCGGTTATGGACGACTTGGAGCACAGTTTCTCGACCATAGACAAGCATAACTAAAGTACCGCTTTAATCCGACGAAGTAAATGACTAGTAAATAGTGCAATACTCATGGAATGGTTAATAAAATTGCCAACGGATGGGGGGTTGTTCGTCCGCTTCCTTGTTGGTAAGCGGGGAGGAGGATGGATCTGATGAAATTACTATTATAACTGTTGTCTTTAATTCACGGACATCCGTCTATTTTTGGTTAGGCGGATGGTTAGCGTATATCTGTAGAACTGCTAGGGTTTATCTTTTGCTGCAATTGCGTCACCCCAGGTTGTGTCCCCTTTAGAGGCATTAAGACTTGCTGAGTACCCTTAGGGTCTCACACGATAAATTATTGGTTCAGATGAACAGGTACCCTCGCAGGACGGATACTGGGTGGAAGAGGCTGATGATGTGGGCAACGATCGTTCGGTGTAGAGATTCCGGGAACGGGGATCCGTGAGATCTGTGGGCGGGATGTGCTTACTTCTATGGCATCTTATGTCGATTTGCTTCTTGTCCATACCCAGACTTTGTTTTGCCGCTTCCGCTTGATACTCTGATGTGTGTTGTATGAGGAATTATCCTAAAATATTACACCTATCTAGGTCATTTGAATCTTGCCGTATGGCGTTGCTATATTTCCTTTCTTTCTAGATGGTATGGCTCTGATGTACTCTTGTATGGTGGCTTGCATACATACCCACTTGTGTATGTAGTTGATCCCTTCGCCTGCCGATTACGCCGCCCGTACAGGTCCCGTTGAGTTGGTAGTGGTTGGGACGGCCGAAAGGTCTACCCGTGAGTGGCTTTTGGGGCCCCACCGTACTATTTCAACCACTACCGCTCATCCAGGCTTGTATCTAGGAGCGTAATTCACTAAGGTAGTTACAATTGGTATCAGAGCCATCCCGACCTTCAGGGTCTCAGCCAAACGGTCGTTGTCAGTATAGCAAATATTTTGGTAGTTATGTATACTAGGAAAAAACAAAAACGCGAGAGTAGGACTGCTTCCACTTTTCTTCTTACCCACCCACCCACCCTATTCTGGTAAGGAAGTGCAACGTTTTCAATCCTCTTCTCAAAATTCAAACTAGGATTCACGTGTTCTGGGTTTCCGTAGTACCATAGGTTGTGTGTGTGTGTGTAATCCCTTCTCTATCTGTTGCATCCAAGTTGTTATCTAATCAGCTTTTGGTTATCAACTGTTGGTACATTCCATACCGACAGGCTTTTGCAAACCGACGCAATCTGTCTTACTCTTTGTATCTGACGCTATCTTGTTTGGGTTGTTCGTTTCCGTAGTTACTAATCTTTAGGTTCAACGTGAGAAGAAGGGGTTAGGATATGTGTTCCACTTATTCATGTGCGGAGTAATGATTTGAGTGCGGGATGGAGTCGCGACCATACCACTACTCTTATCATTCGCTTTTGTATATTGAATCGGTAGAGTCACTAATCTTGATTCGTTAAGTAATTTTGCGCATCTATTGGTATTTTAATGCCGAAATTTGTGGAAAATTTTTCTTTGATATATTTGTGTACCACACTCCTTTCAGTCGTGTGCGATATGCATAATATCTTCTAGGTGCTTTGAACTTTGTTGATATTTTAATATCATCTCAGTAAATTGTATCCTTTAATCTTGGTTAATTCCATCTTGGTACTATTTTGGATTATTATCATTCTCCATTATAGTACTGACTTGTGTTTTATATCAATCTCAGGATGGCTCCACCACGCCGTTCAGATGAGGACATACCACCAGAACTTGGGGCCGCATTGTCAAACATAGCTAATGCCTTGGCAGCAATGCAGCAGAACCAGCAGCGCTTGGAAGAGAGCGTCAGGAGAAATGAGTTTGCTCCACTCCCTCCACCTCCCAAGCGAGGAGACATCAAGAGCTTCCTGAAATTCAACCCTCGTCAGTTTGATGTTTCCGATCGACCACTGGATGCGGATGATTGGCTGCGTGAGATGTCAAGGTTGCTCGAGACTGCTGATGTTCCTGAGCAGGAGTGGGTCAAGTGTGCTACTCACCTTCTGAAGGGAGATGCAGCTCTTTGGTGGGAAAATTACTTGAAGGAAAGCTGCACTGGTTTCCAGCCAACTTGGGAAAGGTTCACTGCAGCTTTCAAAGAGCAGTTTCTCTCAGAGATTGTCATGGAAAGGATGAAGGAAGCTTTTCTCAACCTTAAGCAGGGAAATGATAATGTCAACACCTACATCAGGAACTTCATGAATCTTTCTCGTTATGGTGGCGATGAGGTATCTGATGACAAGAAGAAGCAGAAGAGGTTCAGGCAAGGGCTCAATGCATCGATCAAGTATGCAATCACACATGCAAGGCCGACATCTTTTCTGGAACTACAGCACACAGCTTTGCAAGAGGAAGCAAGCAGGCAAGTGTTCGAGGAGTCCAAGAAACACAACAGGGATGCATCAAGCTCTTCGGTTATGGCAGCTCCTTCTAAGCGGCGTGTCTGGGTTCCTAACACCCCACCGTCGCTCCCGGCTTCACCAAGACCTGCAAGCTACGCGTCAAGGCCTCCAAACTCCATCACTGCGGCTCCCAGGGGCTACACCCACAACTACCCTGGAGCGCCTGGCGGAGTCCCTGGCTACGTTGCTCCACGTCCACCTGGTGCCTGCTTCACGTGTGGAGATCCTGGACATCTAAACTGGAACTGTCCGATGAAGAACAAAGCTCTCCCTCCACCCCCGCCAAGATCTGCAGCAAGCTCTCCTTCGGTTCGTGCACCACCACCTCGGGCTCTCAACATCAACACCAAGCCCGGGTCTACGGTTGCTCGTGACAATTGTGTCAACGCCGCTCAAGCTGAGCATGCACCTGGAGTGGTGATGGGTATGCTATCCGTTAACTCAGTCCCTGCACGAGTTTTGTTCGATTCTGGTGCATCGCATTCATTTGTTTCTCACAAGTTTGCAAATGAGAATGAGTTAGCAATGGATCCTATTCTTAACGGTTAATGGTTCTTTCTCCTGGAGCAAATATGATAGCATCTAAGATCAGTCATGGCAATCAAGTTGAGATTGGTGGCTCTTCGTTCTCGGCTTCTTTAATTGTTCTGGGCAATTCTGACATTGATGTCATCTTGGGCATGGATTGGTTGGCGGCAAATGCAGCTGTGATTGATTGTGCTGAACGCTCGGTTTCTCTGAAGATTCCTGAAGGCCATTTAGTCTTTTCTCCAAGTCTGACTCCTGCTGTCCAGCTTTTCTCTTTGGCGGCTCTGAATGATGATGCTATGGAAGCTATTCAGAGAGTCCCAGTGGTCTGTGAGTTTCCGGATGTTTTTCCTGAAGAGTTGCCGGGTATGCCTCCGGATCGTGAGGTTGAGTTCGTAATTGAGCTTGAACCTGGAACGGCTCCTATCTCCAAGCGGCCTTATAAAATGGGTCCTTCTGAGTTGGCTGAACTCAAACGACAGCTTGATGAACAAGAGAAGTTGGGTTTCATTCAACACAGTACTTCTTCTTGGGGTAGCCCAACAATCTTTGTGAAGAAGCGGGACAGGACTGATAGACTTTGTGTTGACTATCGGGCTCTCAATGCTAAAACCATCAAGAACAAATATCCCCTTCCGCGGATTAATGATCTCTTTGACCAGCTAGCTGGAGCTGTGGTATTCTCTAAGCTGGATTTGAGGAGTGGTTATCACCAAATCAAGATTCGCAAGGAAGATGTGCCCAAAACAGCTTTCACCACCCGCTATGGCCTGTATGAGTACACGGTGATGTCTTTCGGTCTCACCAACGCTCCTGCTACCTTCTCGAGGCTTATGAACTCGGTCTTCATGGAGTACCTGGATAAGTTCGTTGTGGTCTATCTGGATGACATTCTGGTCTATTCTAAGTCCAAGGAAGAGCATGAAGAACACCTGCGGTGTGTCCTAAACAAGCTTCGTGAGAACCGCTTGTATGCAAAGTTCTCAAAGTGTGAGTTTTGGCTGCCTGAAGTAACTTATCTTGGTCATGTCATCTCTGCCAAGGGCATTGCAGTCAACCCGGAAACTGTGAAGACGATTGTTGAATGGCTTCCTCCTGTTAATGTCAAAGAAGTGCGGAGTTTCCTCGGTTTGGCTAGTTATTATCGTCGCTTCGTTCAGAACTTCTCGAAGATAGCGAAGCCTCTTACCGACCTCCTCAAGAAAGGCAAGAAATACCTGTGGACTCCTGCGTGTCAAGCAAGTTTTGATACACTCAAAGAGAAACTCACTTCCACACCAGTCTTGGTTCCTCCGGATACATCTAAGCCTTTCCAGATATTCTGTGACGCCTCTTTGCAAGGATTGGGTGCGGTCCTTATGCAAGAGAAACAAGTGGTTGCTTATGCCTCTCGACAGTTGAAGACGCATGAGATCAACTATCCCACACATGACCTTGAGCTAGCAGCAGTTGTCTTTGCTTTGAAGCTATGGAGGCACTACTTGCTTGGCAACCGATGTGAGATCTTTTCTGACCACAAAAGTTTGAAGTATATCTTCACTCAGCCTGATCTCAACCTTCGGCAGAGGAGATGGATCGAAGCAATCAATGACTTTGATTTGATCATCAACTACACACCGGGCAAAGCTAATGTCATGGCAGATGCTCTCAGCTGCAAAGCTTATGTCAATAACCTCATGATGGAAGAGCAGCAGCCCCTCTTGTGCGAGGAATTCCGCCAGCTCAACCTGGAAGTTGTGGAACAAGGGCATCTCCTGAACCTTCTGGCTACTCCTCTCTTGGAAGAAAAGATTCGCTCTCGTCAGCTGGGTGATCCGCACACCAGAAACATCATCTCTAAACTTGAGCTTCCGAAGTATGAGTCCTTCCACGTTGATGATCAAGGCACGCTTTTCTTCGACCACCGGATGTTTGTTCCAAACTACCCGGGTTTGAGAGAGCAAGTTCTCAAGGAGGCGCATGATTCTGTTCTATCTATCCACCCTGGCAGTACAAAGATGTACATGGACTTGAAAACACAGTATTGGTGGCCTGGTCTGAAACGATATTGTGCAAAGTATGTCTCGGAGTGTGATGTTTGCCGCAGAGTGAAAGCTGTCCTTCAGAAACCATTCGGTCTTCTACAGCCATTGAAACCTCCGGAATGGAAATGGGAGAAAGTAGAGATGGACTTCATCACTGGATTTCCAAGGTCGCAGAAGGGCAACAATGCAATTTTTGTTGTCATCGACAGGCTTTCTAAAGTGGCTCATTTCTTCCCAGTCAAGGAAACAATTTCTGGAATTCAGTTGGCTGAGCTCTATATCAACAGAATTGTCTCTCTATATGGGGTTCCGCTTGAGATCAGTTCAGACCGTGGGAGCATCTTCACTTCAAAGTTCTGGGAAAGTTTCCAAAATGCTTTGGGGAAAAAGTTGAACTTCAGCACTGCTTACCACCCTCAGTCGCAAGGACAAGTGGAAAGGATCAATCAGATTCTGGAGGATATGCTTCGTGCTTGCGTCATCTCTTTTGGCATGAAGTGGGAGGAATGTCTTCCATATGCTGAATTCTCGTACAACAACAGCTTCCAGAAGAGTCTAAAGATGGCACCATTTGAGGCTCTCTATGGTCGCAAGTGCAGAACTCCGATTGGTTGGTCAGGTGCAGGAGAAAGAATCTGGTTCGGCCCTGACATTGTAACCCAAGCAGAGGAGAAGGTGCATATCATTCTTGAGAACCTGAAGATTGCTCAAAGTCGTCAGAAGAGCAACTATGACAGGAAGCACACGGACATGGTGTATGCCCCTGGTGATCTCGTGTACCTTCGTGTCACTCCCATGAAAGGCACACATCGCTTCGGTATCAAAGGAAAGCTGGCTCCTAGGTACATCGGTCCTTTCAAGATTCGTGGTAGAAGAGGAGAAGTTGCTTATGCCCTGGAGCTCCCGGAAAAACTCAAGGTCCATGATGTTTTCCACATCTCTCAGCTCAAGAAGTGCTTCAAAGATCCCGGCAGGACCGTGGATCATGAGCTAATCGATCTCCAAGAAGACCTGTCTTATCAAGAACACCCCACCAAAATCCTTTAGACCGCAGAAAGAAGGACTCGCAACAAGTCCATCAAGTTCTGCAAGGTGCAGTGGTCACACCATTCTGTTGATGAAGCCACATGGGAGCGTGAAGATGAACTCCGTGCCAACCATCCTACCCTCTTTGTGTCTTCTTCTTCCTAGAATCTCGGGGCGAGATTCCTGTTTAGTGGGGGAGAGTTGTAGCATCCCAGTTGTCTAACACCTGTAATGCTACTTGTTCTAGTAATAAAAGGGCCACTTCCAATATATAATTTTTGCATCATCATCATATCATGCTCATGTCATCATGCCACCTTGCATTTGAGCATCATATAAAACCCCTTCTTGTTTGGTTCTTATCTCATGTGCATTATTAATTGTAGTTGCCTCTTGATATTGTATTTGGATCTTGATATATTGTTAAATGCCCAAGTGGATTTGGGGGCATATCTCTTATTAACTCCACCACCTTTTCTTTTCACCACCTTATAATTCCACCATCCAACTAAATATGAGCTTGGCATTTATGGGTTTACTTCTAGCTCATGTGGGTTGAGATGGATCCATTTCTTTTCCACATGTTCTCATCTTGGCATCATTTTGTTTTCACATTATTGATGCATGAGAGCCACATGGCCACCTTTGCATGCCTTGTGAGTGGGACCTTTCTCCCTAGCTTCCACATGGGTGTTGTTGGGGTTATCATCATGTGGGGATAATTTTGTGGGCTTATTAAATATCTAGTGGCATATACACACTAGCAAGTCCCAAATATATTCCAATGTGATCATCTCCTCATACCCCACTTGGAATTCTTTCTATTTTTCTTTTGCTTGGGCCTTATTCCACACTTTGGAATGCATAAGAAAATGCCAGGTAATTAATCTTGTTTTCACAAAGATAAACATGGTATTAATTAATTATGCATGGCCCATGCAAGCACCCCCTTTGGCTTGACATTTGTTTTTATTTGATTTTATTATGGATCCTCTCTCTCTATCCCTATCTTTTCTTTTGGCTTGATCTAGGTTGATCATGCTTAAACCACATCACCTTTTCCTCTCTTTTCTAGTCTTGATCTTGTTGGGGTTTTGGTTTGTGCTTGGCTTGATCTTGTCCAAAGAACACCCTAGCATCTAACTTTTCCCCTCTCTTCAAAACCCTAAAACCTACCCCCTCTCTCTCGGCCTCTCTTCTCTCACCAGCTGGCCCCACCATGCCACCTAGCTACCCCATCTAAGACAAACCCTACCCGAGCCATACCCCCTCTCCTCCCTACCCTAGCTCCAACCCTAGCCGAGGCTACCACCACCCCAACCCGAGCTCCTCCCTCCCCCTCTTTATCTCTCTGCCTGGGAGCCCCACACCGAGCCTGCCCCTGCCTCCTTGGCCTCGCCCCCTGGTCCCACCTGGCAGCCTCCTCCCTCCCCATGTGCCTGCCGACCATGCACGTGAGGTGCAAAAGGTGGCGCCGAGCCGATCTACCCCTCCCCCACGCCATCTACCTGCCCCCTCCTGTTCTTATCCACCCGCACCTCTCTGGCCTCTCCCCAGATCCACCCTGAGGCTCTGCCTCGTTCCTCTCCTCCGCCCCCTCTTTCTCCACCGCAGCCTCACCCCGACGCTGGCCACACCGTCGGGTCTCACCAGCGCTCACGAACCAGGAGGCGGGCGCGGAGCCGAGGTTGTCGAGGAAGCTCAGGAGGTCCCCGGCGTCGCCACGGTACACGGAGCCGCGGAGGAGAAGCCCCGAGCCGGCTGCACCGACGCCACGCCGACGCGCAACCCTAGCTACCCGGCGTCAGCCCCGCCGTCGATCGCGACCGCCCCTGCCCGAACCAAGCACGCCACCGAGCCCGCGGTGAGTTCCTAGCCCTCCCAGACATCCTCCCAACCTTAGTCGCTTCCTGGACGCGACGATCTTTTCGTCGAGCGGCCTCCGCGCGCTAGAGCTCGTCGACGTCTGCCGCTAACCCGTGCCGCGTCAGCCTTACCTAGGCCACGCGCGCCCTCCTGTCACCTACCCAAGCCTACCGCAGTGGCTCCGGCCCTCTGCGCGAGCCAGCGGTCCCGCGTTCGAGCCCCCACCACGCCGCGCGCCGTGCCGTTTTCCGTCAGTAGGTTCAGAGAGAAGAAGCACAGTGCTCACCGTGCACTTTGCACTAAACCCCCTGGCCTTCTTTTGCCTCAACCCGCAGCCCCTAGCCCCACAGTCAGCGTCAGAGTTGTTTTATAAAAAGGCTCCTGAAGTTTTCATGTTTCAACCCGCGGTCCCCCTCCCTCTCAGCCGCTGGCGTGTGCGTCAGTGTGTGCCTGGCCCCACGTGTCTGTGACTAGGGTTAGGTTAGCCTGGGTGTTAAAACATTTTGCAGATTCTGTTTAAACTCAAACCTATTTAAAATTAATTCAAATTCAAATTCAAATCTGATTTTCAATAACTTTTCAATTATAAATCCAAATAATGCAAATGATATATGTTTCTGAACCAGAAAAATGTGAGGATTTCAAATATGCTATTCAAATTGCCTTTTGCACATTTAAAATTCCAAGTTGAATTAAATTACCACAAATGCCACTAGAACTTAAATAATTAATAACTTTTGATTTATAATTCCAAATTCAACAAATGATAGGTCTAAAATGATCAGCTCGACGAGACCTTTCTGTTTATGCTATCCTTGACTTCAATTGCAGCATGCATCATATAAAAATATAGTGTACATCAACTGTTATGGCAACAAATGTGATCCAAAACCCCATTAAAATGCTATTTCTTGTCTTCCACACCTCACCCATGCCATGCTACTTTAATGCCATGCAAATTGTGCATCATTCATCATGGCATGATTGTTTGCTTGACGCATCTTATTCATATGCTTGTGCTCTATATTCATGTTGGCCTTGTTTGTTTGGTTTTTCTCGGATAGACACTGAGCAGGGGATATATCAAGAGAACCAGGAGCACTACCCAGATCCGTCTCTCGCTTCAACTGAGTTGCCAGGCAAGCACTACCACATGCTTGCATACATACAGTACCTATTGCCTCTATCTTATTCTTGCATCATTGAGTCGCGATTGCATTAAATTGAATCCCAAGTATTGCATAGCCTTTACTTTACACCCCACCAAGCTTGTTCCTCCATCCCATGAGCCATTACTACAGGAGTTGTTTGAGCCATGCGAGTCGTAGAACAGCATGTGTAGGGTATGTGAGAGTCTGTTGGATAACGAGGTACCTAAACAACTTAACCTGAGTAGTAATGGGATAACTAATGAAAGTGGCATCGGTGAGCAATATCTGCTATTTGGTTTTTCCTGCTCACTTGTGTCCCGTAAGACCCCGAGTACTTGATTCCTGTTCCAAGATTATTCGCGCTATCCACATCCGGGAGGTATATGGGACCCCCCTGAGCCAGAGCTTGATTCCGTCTTATTTCTTGGGGCCACAAACTAGTTTGAGGTTTTATTTAGTATCCTGTACTTATGCCATGTTTTACTGCTTTATTAAATTGTGCGACAGATAGCACCTGTACTGTTTTGGATCGGGACACGATTCCGCGGTGTCGACAGTCCCCGTTTGGGGATTTGCTGTCGTTCACAGCCGTATACCCAAACCTTGAGTCCGTTTCGGAGTCAGCTAACTTCGTGGCGGGTAGCTTAATGGGGTGGCCCCCTGAAATAATTCTGAATCCTGTGATTGCTTTATCGTGAAGGCCTCGTTGGGTTTTGATTTGGTTTTTCCGAGGTTGATCGAGTGTGTGTTGCTATTTGTGCACCCCTGCAGGGTAAAACTTTCTGAAAGCCGTGTCCGCGGTTATGGACGACTTGGAGCACAGTTTCTCGACCATAGACAAGCATAACTAAAGTACCGCTTTAATCTGACGAAGTAAATGACTAGTAAATAGTGCAATACTCATGGAATGGTTAATAAAATTGCCAAAGGATGGGGGGTTGTTCGTCCGCTTCCTCGTTGGTAAGCGGGGAGGAGGATGGATCTGATGAAATTACTATTATAACTGTTGTCTTTAATTCATGGACATCCGTCTATTTTTGGTTAGGCGGATGGTTAGCGTATATCTGTAGAACTGCTAGGGTTTATCTTTTGCTGCAATTGCGTCACCCCAGGTTGTGTCCCCTTTAGAGGCATTAAGACTTGCTGAGTACCCTTAGGGTCTCACACGATAAATTATTGGTTCAGATGAACAGGTACCCTCGCAGGACGGATACTGGGTGGAAGAGGCTGATGATGTGGGCAACGATCGTTCGGTGTAGAGATTCCGGGAACGGGGATCCGTGAGATCTGTGGGCGGGATGTGCTTACTTCTATGGCATCTTATGTCGATTTGCTTCTTGTCCGTACCCGGACTTTGTTTTGCCGCTTCCGCTTGATACTCTGATGTGTGTTGTATGAGGAATTATCCTAAAATATTACACCTATCTAGGTCATTTGAATCTTGCCGTATGGCGTTGCTATATTTCCTTTCTTTCTAGATGGTATGGCTCTGATGTACTCTTGTATGGTGGCTTGCATACATACCCACTTGTGTATGTAGTTGATCCCTTCGCCTGCCGATTACGCCGCCCGTACAGGTCCCGTTGAGTTGGTAGTGGTTGGGACGGCCGAAAGGTCTACCCGTGAGTGGCTTTTGGGGCCCCACCATACTATTTCAACCACTACCGCTCATCCAGGCTTGTATCTAGGAGCGTAATTCACCGAGGTAGTTACAACAGCGCCGCCACCAGTGCCATTTGCGCCGCTCGTGTATGGTCACTTAGTCCAGGACCGTAGGATTTAGATCTGATGCTGTAGATTAGATCGTGAATGAAGCGATAAGTTTTGATCTGGCGCGTTGGATCTGACTTGATCCAACAGCGCGGAAGGGTGATCCTGCGCGAAACGGTATCAGCCAATCAGACCCATCCACGTGTCTAGCTGTTTGATTTAAAATCTATTTTTGAATCTATTAGGGATTTAAACTTATAAAATTCATAACTTTAGTTCTGTTTGGACAAAATTAGAAAATAATATATCATTGGATTCAGAAAATTAAGCCCTACACTTATGTGGACTTGAATTAGTATTTTGCTTCTGGAAAAATAGGATTATTTGCAGAACCAATTATAGGCTTATTTTGACTATATAAAATGTTTTAAAAATTGTTTTGGAGTGAAACTTTTTTTATTTGAACCTTAGAAAGTTTACTTTGTGTTCAGTACTGTTTGGTTTGACTTGTTTAGTGTAGAAACATCATTCCATTGCATTTGCATGCATTCATGTATATTTTTGTTTGATTATTTGAATATGAATTTGGTGCTATGATTTTATGTGTAGATTTTTGTGATAGTGGTGATTGTGATTGTGAGGACTGTTGCTACTCCCCCAACTATCAAGGCAAGTGGTGCTTCATGTATTTTGTCCTATTATTTTGACTATGAATTAGTGATATTTTGAGCAGGACTTGCATGGATTTTTTATAAGTATATATATGCTATGCCTTGGGAAATCCTAGTAGTTGTAGTCTTAGTAGAATTTTCCCTAAGTTAAGAAAAATTGTTATGTTATCATGCTTAGCCTAGCTAGTAGCAAACAAGGGTGGAATATTCATGCTATGAAATTTTGCTAAGTCTATGACTTGTGTTTTGATTAATAAAACAACTATGTGAATGAATCACCTGGGTGGAATGGTATGTTGGTTTATGTTGAGTGGTTACACAAGTCCCATGTCTATGGTTTACCTTGTGTATCACACTTGTGGAAAGCCACCCAGGAACACAGGAATTTGATATATTTAGTGTTGAGAATCTTCTAGTGCAACCACATGGCATATGGGCTCTGCCTTGACCACATAGGTTGCAAGAACTTAGCTAGATGGACATTTGGTGGTAGGGTGATAGGATGGAACGCGTCCATGGTGGTCTAAGGGAATGCTTGTGAATGGTCTCGACTCGATGCATGTCGAGTCTTGTGGGGAAAGTGCACCACATCTCAAGAGGGTAAAACCTAAGTACTTAGCCGTGTCCCCGACAACAGACAATTTGAGCATCAAAGACATTGAATCAATCAAGGATCTCCTCATCCCAATTTATCTAAGTTAAAACTTGTGGTTGAACAAGGGTAAAGGTTCACCAATGTCTATTGGTGGTTCCTTGGGTGTTTTTGACAAACAAAAACTTAGTGTTTTCAACTAATAAGGAAAACCTTATTTTGAGCAAGCAAGCCTAAGCTACACTTAGCCAAATTCATATAGATGTTAGATACTATTATTATACTAAGGTATCACTTGCCAATACAATTCCAAATGTATTGACCCACTGTGGCTGTAACTTATGATGTTGCAGGTTACTCTGATGGAGATTAGGGTTGTGAGTCTACACTCAACATGCTTGCTTGTGGCACATGAAGATGAAGAATTATAGTTATTTCCTTTATGTTATGAACTCTATGTACTAGCCTTGGGCTATTGAGTTGTAAGGACTATGTTATCTCTAGAATGACGATGTAATAAAGACCTTTGTATCTGTGTACTTCATCTTAAACTGTGGATGCTAGCATTTGATCCAGGGACTAATATTGCAATCATAGGGGCCTTTACCTTTAAAAGGTGGGGTCTTATAGATGGTATCAGAGCCAGGTTGCCTGTAGGATTATGACCCTAAGTTGGAATAGACTAAGGAAACCACTAGGAAAAATGCAACTCTTTGCAAATTCCACACTTGTCTTTTTCTTCTCGTAAACCTCTTATAATCCTCTTTCTCAACTCTATTTGTAGATGTCCACCATCAACGAAGCCGTCAAGAAGGGACCACTCATGACCATGACTTTAGAGTGTGAGACGGAGTTTCCCATGGCACTCAAAAACCTCATGGTTAGCTTGGGAATACATGGTGAAGCCGTGTACAAGGGATTTCCAGTGATGGATGAAGGAGAAGAATATTGGTGGGTGCAACTTCACTTGTATAAAAACAAGGGAGACAACCACAAAGAGTCGGGATTCTGCATGGTCACCAACTCAGAAATGTATATGTCATTCTTTGACTCTGCAAGAAATTCAACTTGGAATGCTATCAAGGAGCTTGGTGAAAGACTCAAGTGTAGAATGCTCAACACTTAAAATGACCTTAAAGAGGAGAAGAAGTATACCCAAGACTTAGAGACCGCCATAAAACGTCTAAGGGAAGATACCATAGACTTAACATATGTGTGGGAATTGTGACATACTCCGATAGTTGGACCACCACCCTTGTCGTTTTCTCACGTTAATAATTTGATCATACCAACCTATGTGGTATGGCAAGTTTTGTCTAAGTTATGTTTGAACCTTAGTGCTTGTGGTAGATTTTGTATGCCATGACTTGTATGTTTTATTGTAGAATGTATGCTTTGGCTTTTGTTTCACTATTTTTTGTTTTTATCTCTACTTGTATTGTTTCTAATTTTTCTCTATCTTATACAATAGATGCCTAGCTTTGTTGTCAGCACTGCCGAGGAGTTTAAGGAAACTCGTTTCGGTTCTCGTCTTATGGAGCTCACTAGTGTTCTCAACCTCCCACTCCCTAGTATTAAGGAAATTCAGCTCACCAAGTTCGAGAGGAAGGATCTTTGGGGCTTTAGAGTCTCGCAGCCTGGACGCCAGACAGAGCCACCCACGAAGGAGATTACCTTTGTGGCATCCCGCAAAACCACTACTAGAAAATCGCGTTGAATTTGTGCATTGCATCGTCATCATCATGTGTTGTTTGTCCACAACTATTTTCGCAAAGCCCGTTTTGTTTTCTAAAACGCCCCATCTTTATTCAAACACCAAAACCGGGTCTCCGGAATATTTTGTTTTGCCTAAATCCGGGTTGCAAACGGTCCGTTTAAAATGAATAAAATATTAAATTATTTTTTTAGTGGGGCAGTCGAACGGGCCGAAATGACCCGAACGACCACCCCAGGAAAATATAATCGGTCCACCCCTGAAATCCTACAGCTACCAACTAACCTACCCAGCTCTCCCCTCCACCTCACCCCTACCAATAACCTGCTGCCACCTCACCCTCTCCCTATCCCCCAACCAATCCTATCCTGCCACCTAATCCCTCCCTCTCTCTCTCACACCTCCCCCACTCAGCCCACACCCTGGCCACCCAACCCACTCCACAAGCCACCACACACACGCGCGCACGCCACACTGGTCCCTCCACCGACAGCCCCCCCTGGCCCACCACCTGGGCACGCGCCCCAACCCCGGTCCCCCGCGTCCCCTGGCCATCTTCTTCCTCCCGCCCGATGCCGCCCGCCGCTCTCCCCAACCTCCCTCTGCCCCTTCTCCCGCTGCGCCCGGCGCGCCCCCGCGCGGCAGCCCCGCCTCGCCACCATCCAGCGCCCCGTCGTCCCCACCTCCCTCATCTCCTCTCCACGCGAGCAACCCCTGCCCTCCTCTGCCTCGCGTCCGACTCGCGCGTCTGCCCTCCTCCCTCTCCGGCGTGCTCCGCTCGTCCCGGCCCCCTCCGCTCGACCCCCTCCGCGGCCTCGCCTCCTCCCCCTCCGCCGCCCTCGCCACCCTTCATCCGCAGCCACCGCCGCCCGTGCAAGCCGCCTCCAGGCCAACCGCCGTCGCCCGTCAGCCGCCACGGCCCCGCCCCGCGCCGGCTCGCTCCACCGCCGCCCTGCCTCGCCGGTCCCCGCCGCCTGGGCCGCTCCCCGCCCGCCAGAGCCACCTCGCCGCCGCCGGCCGGCCCTGCGTCCATCCTCGCCGTCCTGCGACCCACAAGCACGAGCCCGTCGAGCCGTCCCCGCGTCCTCTCCCCGGGCCCGCCGTCTGTCGCCAGCGCCTGCGCCTCCCGCGAGCCGGCCCTGCTGCCTTTCCCTGCGGGCGCCCTAGCGCGTGGGCCTCTGCCCGGCTACCGGCGGCCTCGCCATGGCGCCTCAGGAGCCGCCACCCCGGGCCACTGCTCCGCCCCTGTCCTGGCGTTTTCCTGCTGTAGGCAGGTTATCTGCTTGTATGTTGGTATGAACAAGTTCTCGAAGGAACACGAAGAACCCCCGATGATCTGAAGCCCGATCCGGTGCCGCAACCCAAGGTTCATGCCAAAAACCCCATCGACCGTAGAACCCGGAACATCAAGATCTCCATCGTCCATGGAACCGGAGCACCCAGACCTTCGTACAAGGATGCTCAACGACAAGACCGGCTCAATGCCGATGGGCTCGAGGGGCGTACATGGTGCCACTAGATAACCGCCAAGATCGTCATCGGAACCACAAGGCCACTGCAGTGAACTCGACAAGATCTACCACATGAAGACCGTACCGAACCGGTGACCCTCGACGAACCTCCGGCAAGAACTACGACATGGCCAAGATCTACCGCAACCGAGTCCGGCACCAACAAGTGAAGTCAGGACCACCAAGCCCTTCCTCGAGGAACGCCAAGACCTACCCCTGTTATCCGAGAACGTTTTCGTCGAACCCTGGACCCCGAGACCGACCCCGAACCCCGAACCCCCCCCGGAACCTCAAGTCCGTCGAGAACCCTCTAAAGTGTGCACCCCTTCCCGAAACCCTATTTTATAACATAATAACAACTTGTTGCATATTAATTGCCACACTTGCATGCATGATCATGTGGTTTGGGGGCCTTATGCCGATTCACCTCGTAATTAAATATGGGGCCCATATGCGGGCAAATCTAGTCTCATATTGGCCTCATTTAAACATGTGTAGCGAACTGGTGCCATCTGTCGGCTTGCTAAACAACATTTAATTTACGGGGTAGATAAACAACTTGAACCATTTTATTAATTGTCGGGACCCCGGTTCCGCTTAATATGACCTAATTGCATCGCACCTTTGCCATGCCATACATCATACATGCATCATGCCGATCTTCTGCCGTTGTATTAAATATTGCATCCGGTGTTTCCTCTAGTGTTTTGGTTCTTCGCGGATAAGACCGTTGAGTTGATGCGAGTGTCGACCCGATCTTCGGTTGAACCTTCGGCAATGTTTTCAGGCGAGCATCTCCCCCTTTCTACCTATCTTACTTTTATAGTATTTATTCCCTCCTGTTGATCTATTGCTATCTGTGTTGCGATGCTCTAGTTTCCGTACCCGTGTTTTGTTTTCCCTTGCAGCCTTACATTGCCTTGAACACATCCTACTACCTGTTGTTTGGTAGATAGTTGGACTTGCGCATCATAGTCGCTTGCTCAAGTGCTGTTGCGTGTCGTCAAGTGCCACAGTTGTTGATGTATTGCCGCATGTTGATGTTGTAGATGATCATAGTTTTACTTATCGTTCACTTTAATTCCTGTTTAACAACTAAAATTGAAATAAGCAGAGGCATCGGTGGGTGATAGATAATATTTGGTTTCCGAACGCCCACTTGTGTCCCGTATGACCCCGAGTACTTGATACCTGTTCCTTGATTATCGCGCTATCCACATCCGGGAGGTATATGGGACCCCCCTTAGCCAGAGCTTGATTCAGTCTTATTTCGTGGGGCCACAAACTAGTTTGAGGTTTTATTTACGATCCTGTACTTATGCCATGCTTTACTGCTTTATTTACGATTGTGCGAGGAGCACACTGTACTGTTTAGGTAAGCGGAGTGTTTTCGCGGTATCGACAAGCGCAGCCACACTTTCGGGTTCCCAGTCGTTTACAGCCTCTGGCGCAAACCTTGAGTCCGTCTCGGAGCTAGCTTACTTCGTTGCGGATCTACTCAATGGGGTGGCCCCCTGAAATATTTCTGAATCCTGTGATTGCTTTGTCGTGAAAGCCTCGTTGGGTTTTGATTTGGTTTTTCCGAGGTTGATCGAGTGTGTGTTGCTATTGGTGCACCCCGGCCGGGTAAAACTTTCTGAAAGCCGTGTCCGCGGTTATGGACGACTTGGAGCACAGTATCTCGACCATAGACAAGCATAACTAAAGTTTATTGCTATAAATTTGACTTTATAATGACTAGTAATCAGCTTCACTATAATGGAATGGCTAAATAATACTGCCCACAATTACTTGTTTGGAGTGTCGCTTGCGACCATTGTACCTGACTAGTAAGTATTGCAACTACAACGGAATGGCTGAATAAAAGTACCAACAACTGTTGGGTTTTGGGTTATCTCATGCTAATTGTATCTGACTAGTAAGTGTTGCAACTATCACGGAAGGATTAACTAAAAGTGCCCACTGCTTATTTTATCAGGATGATTATCTATACCTGACTAGTAATTGCTGCAACGATAACCGAATAAATAAAACTGCCAACTGTGTGAGTTCCTCGGTTGACTTCCTCGTTTGGTCTCGAGGGGGAAATACCAGGATGGGTTTGTTTGGTGTTAGCTTCAGGTTGGAACCGGATAGGTCATTCTTACCCCTCTCTGATAACCGCCAGTTGTATCGAGTCTCTATAGGCTGTTTAGTGCATGCTGCCGCTGCCGCTGCCGCTCAGTCCACCATACCTATGTAGGCGAGGACCGCCGAATTCTAGTCTCGCCGTGTACTGGCCTCAGTACTGACGCTCCTCTTTTTCCTTTGCCCTTTGTCGGCACCCCTTTTGTTTAAGCAGGTTTTGAGATCGACGTCGTTAGCAGGGTTACCCTTCCGGCTTTGCCTGGGCAGGGTTATGGACGCCATTGGTTACTCTTCAGGGCTCTTAGCCCCATTTGCATCTTGTCCGTAGCTGGACGCTCTATCGTTTTCAAGGTGATTTGAATCTTTGTACATGCTATCTGTATTCTTGGCTCTTTGAGTCGCTGTTGTATATATATATCTGTTCTGTGGGTCCCATCGAGGATTGTTGTGTAATGTTATTACTTCGTTTTCCACCCGCACGAAAGTGCCTAGTGGGCACCTTTGAATCGTTTCTATGCGGGTTTGGCGAATTTCGCTAAAACGTGCATAGGTCCGATTCTGAGGGTGTTACAACCTTCAAGCTGATGCATGATGACAAGGAGAAGGGACTAGACGTAGTCATGCAGGAGATACTTGGACGCCTCTGCGGACGACACTCCACGGAGCTCAGGGGCCTCTACTTCCACCCGTTCGGGAGACGTGACAAGCAGGGTGAGGCTGTAGTGTATGATGACGCTACTAGAGAGACGATCGAGCCTGTACATCTGTACCTCTAGGACCTAGAGAGCCTTGTTAGACACCTCGACACGGATAGGACCAACGTCATGCTTAGCAATGACGAGCTTCAGGTTCAGTTGAGGGAGAAGGACAAGCTCTTCGCGGAGCAGGATGAGATCGTCAAGGAGATGGAGGCCAGATTAGAGAGCCAGGACAAGAGGTTCAAGAATTAGGAGAAGAGAGTGTAGGATAGAAACAAGAAGATCAAGGACACGAGGACCGAGATAGAGCTCAAGGACCTTGATCTAGAGACCCAACAGGGAGTGATAGAGAGGCTGTGCTCGCAGAAGAGAGCCCTTCGTGCGAAGATTGAGGCCTTGACCATCAATGTGGAGGAGTATAAGACAGCCATGGAGACAGCTAGACTTACTCTAGTGGACGAGGAGGTCGACATGGAGGAGTAGTGTTGACTACTCGACTATATATTTATCTATCATCCTTTCATTTATCGAGTCGCAATGATCATCCAACATGTGGATGGCTTGCTAGTGTGTTTACTTTTCCAAAACTTGTTGTTTACGTTTTTCAAAGTTTATTTTGTGTTTGATTATTTTATGATTGTTGCTATGTGATGTATTATGCATGTTAGCATCTATGGTTTATATTTCATTACTTATCCTTATTGAAACCACAGATGCCTCCCCGTCGTGCCAATCCCAACCAAAACAACAATAACAACAATCCCGAGTGCAGCAGCTGATGACAGCTCAAACTCAGTTGATGCAGATGATGACCCAGTTCATGGAAAATCAGAATAAAAAGAAACAACAACAACAACACTAACAACAACAACAATCAAAACAACCCACCAGCCTTTGATATGCTTACAAGGTTTTTCAGGTTGAGGCCAGCCAAGTTCTCGGGAACCACTGATCCTATGGTAGCCAATGACTGGTTACGTTTTGTGAACAAGGACTTGGTCACCGTGGGCTGCACTGATGAAGAAAAGGTCAGATTTGCAGCACATCTGCTTGAAGGACCAGCATCCACATCGTGGGACAACTTCCAAATCACCACTCCCCTTAAAGATGTGACTTTGGCCATATTTTAAGATGGTTTCCGCACTGCCCATATCTCATCAGGGGTGATGAATTTGAAGAAGAAAGAGTTCCACAATCTTAAACAATGTCACCATAGTGTGGCAGAGTATATTGAGGAGTTCAACAATCTGGCACGCTATGCGTCGGATGAGGTTGATACTGATGCCAAGAGGAAGGAGAAATTCCTCGAGGGACTGAATGGTGAGATGAACCTGCACCTATCTGTTGCATATGTTCCAACTTATCAATCACTATGTGACAAGGACACCATCTTGGAAAGCAAGATGAAACAAGTTAAGAATAGGCAGAGGAGTAGGAACCTTTCCTACTGTTAATACCCTAAAAAAAATAACAGGAAGAGGAAGCACCACTTTGACAAGCACAACTCGGGATCGTCTCACAAGCATTCCCATGGTGATGATAGTGGAGGTTCTGTGTCCCACAAGCATGGGAAGTATAACAACCACCACAATAGTAACCGTCACCATGACAACAAGAACCACCACAGTGATGACAATGATAGATATAAGAACCATAAGAGTGGACACAAGAGCCACCACAGTGGGAATGGCAATGGAAGTCAGCCTGAAAAAAGGGACATCAGTCAGGTTGAGTACTTTAAGTGTAAGAAAACTAGGCACTATGAAAATGAATGCCCAGAGAAGAAGGCTGATGGAGCCAACAATCCCAACCCTTTCCAGAAGGGACAAGTGAACCACATCAATGTGGAGTAAATCTATGAGGAATCTGATGTTGTGGCTGGTAAGTTCAAGCTTAATTCTTTTCTAGCACTTGTTCTTTTTGATACCGGCGCATCGCATTCATTCATATCAAGAGCATTTGTTGATAAAAATGGACTTCCAACTGAAACTATTGGGTGTCCTATTAAAGTAAGCTCTCCCGGTGGAGAGATGATAGTGAATTTTGGATGTCACGATCTAGTGATAGAATTTGGAAAGTATAAGTTTCCAGTTAGTCTGATAATCCTATATTTCCAAGGATTGGATGTAATTTTGGGCATGGATTGGATGAATAAGTATGAAGAAGTAATAGATTGTGCCAATCGTACTGTTACACTCATAACCCCGGATAAGAAACGGATTAGGTTCAAGTCTAACTTTCAATCTAAAGGGAGTAAGCTAAATTCTCTTAAGGGGGTTAGCATAGACAGTGTACTAGTTGTGAAGGAATATCCGGATGTGTTTCCGGAATAATTACTAGGAATGCCACTAGATAGAGATCTGGAGTTTCTGATTGACTTATGTAACATCCCAAATCTATTAATCAAGGTTATCAAATTCCAATCACCCAAAATTAGGGTTAACAAAAACTTTTGTTAATTAAAATCATATGAATGCATGTGTGTATGTGATGAATGTATGAATGCATGAATGGACTTGTTTGATTGTTGTGAATAGCAAGGAATGGTTTAAAGATGAAAACAACATCATCTAAATCAATTCCAAGAAGAATCATATCAATAGAAATTCAAAAAAAAAACAAGCAAATGGTAATTTTTGCCAATCTTGCTCACTAGGCCACTTTGAGTGTTTCTAGTCCAAGATTTCTAATAGAAACAAATCCAATTATTTTCACCCCTTTATAGACCAAGTGAAAGTGAACCCAAGCCCACCTTGCAAACCCACAGAAACATTTGGCAACTTGATTCAAATGACAATTCAAAATTGAATCTATATCATATGGGAAGATCACCATTTCTTAAAAACCAACCAAACCAGTGCACCTCGACAAATCCAACCAACCAGAGACTACCTAGTATGTGACAATTGCACCCACCAAGTTTCATCCAAAAATTTAAATTTAAATCTCTTGCGGCCATTTCATCAAACACCTTTTGAGCACAAATCAAATTAAACAACAAACACTATAGTGAGCAGTGTTTGTGCCAAACTTGTTCCCTCTCTAGCTCTCACTACACTCTCAGTAGATCATCTAACTTGTTTAACGATATCTAGCTCACTGTGAAGTCAACCATGCCATCAATTGTGACCATGGCCGAGCACACTTGCCACCCCCACTGTCGACATCAAGCTACAAGCCTAACTAGTCTCGCCAATCTAGCAGACACTCTACCGTCCACCGCCACCCCCTGTCCAACGCTCGAGCCCTGCTAGCCACTAGACCACATAGGACGCTCTCGACCATTTTCTCTGTGACCATGCGGAGAGCGCGCCAGAGCGCCGCGCTCGACACGCTCGCATAGACAGCGCCCCGCCTTTGCCGCTCGCGTACGTGATCACCATCGCCCCAGGAACCTCCCAGACATCCCCGTTCACCGCCGCGTGACCCGTAGCCGCTGTGCACCATTAAAACTTCTGTCGGTGCCGCCCAGAGCGTCGACATGTTCCGACCGAACCGCATCGCCCCACGCCTCGTCATCAAGCCATTGAGCTTCGCCAGGAGACATCGCACCGTCCCTTACCTTTGGCCATGCCATTAACTCACTGTGAAGATGACCCCGACGAGCTCATTTCGCCCCCTTCGGTCCCCTCGTCGCACTATAAATAGAGGCCTTCCCTGTTCAAATTCGGCACACCATTCCACTCCCCTCTCTCTCAGAACCACCCCACTTCTTCCCCGGAGCAAGGCGAGCACCAGGTTACCAGAATTTCACCGGAGTTTGCCGCTGCTGGAGGAGAAGGGCGTCGTTGATTGGAGCCACCCCAGGAGGAGCCGCCAGTACTAGGAGGATCGCCGTTGTTTACTTCTTCGTTCACCCCCATCGCCGACCATCGTTGGAGCCCCGGTGAGCCGCCACTGACCCCCACTAGCCGCGCTAGGGTTTGTGCTCGTCGCGTTCTGTTCAGACATGGACGACGACCCTCAGCCGTAGATCTTACTTCTAATCATATGGCCCGAATCAGCCCATACCCCTTCGCCACTCTCTGTCTCACTGACTGGTGGGAACAATCATTAACCCGCCCGCACGCGCTGTGCGTAGTGGGCCGGCCCAGTTAGCACTCCCGCGAGACCCAGTAGTTTGAATTTAGGTTTATCAATTTAGTTTCAAACTTAGTTCAGGCAGTAGTTTCAAAATTCATTTCAGAGAGATTCACTGAACCAAATTGCATGAAACTATTTTTTTTAGAAAGGAATTGAAATTCTTAATCCAAGCCCATTGGATTCAAACCATTTGGAATTATAGATCACCTATAGTAAAAATAACAAGGCAGATGCTTTTCTGCATTCAAACATTTTTCAAAATTCAACCATAAATGCTTTTGAGTTGAATCCAACTCTCAAAAATCACATTTGATAAGACCTTTCTGAATATATAAAAATATCTAGAGTTACTTAAAGAAATAATGGACAAGTAATACAAGAATGACCTATAGGCATTTCTAGTCACTTTAATTAATTAAAATAAAAAGGTTAAACCTTATTAAATTGTGACACCACTTTAAATCACATTCCCAAGTAGTGAAATATGTGGTGATGACATGTGTTAACATGATCCCATGTTTTTGTTGGAGAATATTAAATCTTAAGTAGTTTTTCAATGACTAGAAAATACTTTTCTAAAATAAAATAAATAGAATATTTGCCTTAATCTATGTGATGATAGTGATGATGCTAGATCATCTAGTGTGAGCCTTTGTGTGACAAATAGAACTAGTTAAGTATTGTTTGGTGATTGTGTACCTCGTATTTATTTATAGACGCTAGTACCGAGCAAGGATACGAAGAGGAAGGAGAATACTACGAGGAAGAAGCCAAGGAGAACTTCAACCACTGCACTGCACAAGGCAAGCTAAGCTAAACCATGCAAGTCATACTTGCAAGCTTAAACCTACAAGCTAACCTATGCAATGCATTAGACATGCCTTGGTTATACCACTTGATGATACCAAATCCCAGTATTACTTGCAAGCTTTACTATTTTATTTCTTTATCAAAATTATTTGTTTACTTTTAGAGAGTGCTTGTGAAGTTTTGGGAAAGATTTAAAGGTATCATAAAGAGCATAAAATTTGGCCTAAGTTAGATAAATCTTGATGTCATCCTGAGGCATGAGATTGAACTTAGATAATTCACACTTGATTACCACCCCTCATTAGTGTTTACCCCCAACTTTAGTGGCTAGTGCTAAGCATAAAACTTGATCAATTTAGATGGGAATACTTGGTGACAATGATTATGAAAACCTTAGAATGATGAGTCATTCCAATGAAATGTTTTGACATGTGTTCTTGAACACCAGATGATTTTGATGATAAAATTGGTGGTTGTCTGGATGCGATACCATTCCAATCTTACCGTATAACCACAATACCCGAAATTTGGGTAGGGCTTGACCGTAAGTTTATATACCTTAGTTTGGGTTCCCTTGCGGCCGAGGTTTGAGTTGAGGCTACCTCATGAAGATTGACCACCTGTGCAGTTCCCAAGATGACAGATGGTCATGGTTGGGAGGCCAAACTCATAGGAGAGGTGCCTATACTAGGGCGTGTAATTGAAAGGGTAGGATTGTTGGGGATATGCTATATGGGTATCCTCATAGCATGTATCTTATCCGACTAACCCGGGTGGCCCATAGTTGGTAGCATGGCCTATGGCTTGCTGGGCGGCCCAGTTAGGTGGATCTAGAAGGGAGGCCCATGCCGGATAAAGGAAGTCTACGGTGGAGTCACCAGCGTACCCGGAGCCTTGGAGTGCAAGATACACAAGACTAGTAATAGACGGTGTAGAACTCTGTAACCTGTCCGGCTAGGACTCTTCCCTATAACCCTAGGACCTGACGACTATATAAGCCGGGCCTATGGGAGCCTTTAGGGCACGATAACTTAGACTTTCTAGTCACCTCGCACAGCGAACCTAATCTCTGTAACTCGACGTATTGCCATTATAGTGATTTATAGTAGGAGTAGGATTCCGCCACCGTTGTGGGATCTGAACCTGGGTAAGCTGTGTTACCTCGTACCCGTCAACCGTTCGCCTTACCCCACGTCTCTAAACACGCACTATGAGGACCCCTCCATGGCGTACTCGTCGGCAATACCACGACAGTTGGCGCCCACTGTTGGGCAAGAGGCGATTCATGCTCTTCAGCGGGCGAGGACCAAGATCTTCGTGGGAATCGGCGAAACCGTAGCCATCGCTCGTGTTCTCTTCTCCGGCAACGTTCCGATTGTCCCACCCGACGAGTTCTGGATCCCGGCGAAGACGAACCCTACGCGGTGTTCGATCGTTCCTATCGGAGACATCCATCTCTTCATCGGCGAAACCGACTCTGACACTAGTTCCCTGGGAGTCGGAGGAGCATCAAGACCCGCACGGACCGCCTACGGGCAGGATACGTTCGCGGAAGGATCGATGTCGGACCTCTCCTCGGAGTTTGCCGGCAGAGATCGCCGGAAGCAGTGGAATAGGATAGATCCTTCTGGAGCAGGATAGATCGCCGGAAGCAGTGGAACAGGTCTATGACCTAGTGGTCAAGGCGGTAAAGCAGCAGGAAAAGGCCACCTCTCAGAGGCTTGAGTCCGACCCAGCGCTCTGCCGATCTAGCCAATACAAACCGCCAAGGGACAGATCTCCTCAGGATGTCGGATCGCGGACGGGTTCATCAGAACGAAGACGGAGGGATGCGCGCAACAGGAAGGATTCTATACCCATATCCTCCGACCACGGAGAAAGAGCCCAACCTCGCCGTCCATCGCCACCGCCCCGATCCCTCCGACGTCAGGAAGACTATAAAGCTTACCATCGTACGGAGATGCCCCCACCAAAGCAGTGTGACATCGTCATCCGCGACAACACGCAGCAGACCCGTCATGACAGAAAGCGCAATAAAGGACACAAGAGCAGGTCGCGCCATGACCCTCCGTGTTCGACAAGCAACCGTGACAGGCGCGAGGCGTCGCAGGAGGGTAACAACAAGAAGGCTAACCCACCGCCACCTTCGCCTTCGTCGTCGCCAAGCAGTCACCATGTCGGAGGAGGTCCGCGTCGTTCACGCAGCCCATCCCCTGTTGACAAAAAGAAGAAGAACCCGGAGCCATACGACGCACGTTCACGGATCGATAAGATCCACGAGGCCCGGGAAGGACCATACCTGGGACCACGTTGCTTTGGACCTGGGATACGGTCCGCAGCTTACCCCAAAGGTTTCCAGATCGACAAGACCATTAAGCCCTATGACGGCACAGCCAAGCCTGCCACATGGTTGCAGGACTACGGCAACGCGGTGGAGATTGCCGGAGGCAACCCCAACGTCGCCGTCAAGTACCTCCCGTTAATGTTGGCGGGCACGGCCCGTCAATGGATCGACGACTTGCCGGAGAAATCTATCTACAACTCGTTGGACATGCAAGAAGCGTTCACCAAAAACTTTGAGGGTACATACAAGCGTCCCTGCACTGTGGGCGATCTACAGCGGTGCGTGCAAGAGAAAGACGAAACATCTCACGTCTACCTCTCCCGCTGACTGGATATGAAGAATTCCTGCGCAGGAGTGCACGCCCAGACCGCCATGGCCGCCTTCATTGATGGGTTGGAAAGAGGCACGTTACTCCGACATAAGCTGAAGCGCTTGCAAGACAATCATCAGCTTGACTTGAATCAGTTGATTCAATTAGCTAGTGAGTTCGCAGCTGCCGACGACAATGCTCGTGTCTCTTTGCCGGCAATGGCCGTTCCAACTCAAGCTCGGAGGAACAAAAGTACAAAGCGGAAAACCGCTCCAGAAGAAAAGCAATCTACCGACATGGTCGCCATGACTTTTGCAGGACGAGGAGAAGGCGGACAACGTGGCCGAGGAAGGGGAGCAGGCCGTGGGCAGCAGCGAGGAAGTGAAAGCAACTCGGCGCCGCTCCGCATTCCCCAAACATACAAAGAGTACCGCGATATGCCGTGCCTCGTACACCTCGACGCCAACGGCAAGGCCACCCATACCAATCGACACTGCAAGTTCGTCAACGACCTTAAGGAAGACCCGGTGTCCGGCTATAAGCAAAGTCGGAAGAACAGACCGCGAGGCAAGGGCAAGGGGAAGAAGAAGGAGGAGGAGTCCAAGGATTCAAGGGACATGGACGAGGACATTGACCCCAAGCACGCCACCAAGAGCGACGAAAAAGGCAAGAATCCCTTCGCAAAGAAGGCCCCAGTCTACCACACTTTCCTTGGCACCCCCATCGGCCGACAACAGAAGACCTCTTTAAGGATTCTGATGGCCACTCTCCCCCCAGTTCCCCAGTACTTGCGCTGGTCGGAGGTTCCAATTACTTGGGACAGGACGGACCACCCAGACCTTGTGCCCACGGAGAACCAGTACGCCATGGTCATCAATCCATTGATCGACGACGTGGAGTTCATCAAGTGCATGGTGGATAGTGGAAGCAGCATCAACATTATGTACCTGGATACACTGCAAATGATGAACTTGACAGAGGCAAACCTAAGGCGGACTAACACCCTGTTCCATGGCGTAGTTCCTGGACGGGAGGCTCGGTCCCTTGGGTTCATTACACTTCAGGTAGCCTTTGGCGACGTTAATAATTACCGCCAAGAGCGCATGACCTTTGAGGTGGTCCCCTTCAAGAGCGTGTACCACGTCATATTCGGCCACGACATATTCCACACGTTCATGGCCAAGCCATGCTTCGTCTACAACAAGCTCAAGATACTCGGACCAAACGGTGTCATCACCGTATCCGGAAGCTTTACCAAGGCAAGGGATTGCGAGATCAATGAAGCAGCCGTTGCAGAAGCTGTCCTCTATAGCGAAGAATTCAAGGAGATCCAGATCAAGGTCGATGACTCAGAGATGCCCGCGTCGAAGAAGCAAATCTCCGACTCCGCTCCTGCGTTCAAGGCCGCCATCGAGACAAGGCCGGTGGAACTTGTGGTAGGCGATGCCTCCAAGGTCACTGCCATTGGGACGAACCTGGATCCCAAATAGGAAAGCGCGCTCGTCGAGTTCCTCTGTGAGAATAGGGACATCTTTGCCTGGCAACCTGCCGACATGAAAGGTGTACCTAGGGAACTTGCCGAGCACAGCTTAAACATAGATCCAAAATGTAAACCAGTGAAACAACCTCTACGACACTTCGGAGATGAGAAGAGACGCGCCATTGGCAAAGAGATAGCTAGGTTACTTAAGGCTGAGTTTATCCGAGAAGTCCTTCACACCCGATGGGTGGCCAATCCTGTACTTGTCCCCAAAAAGGGAACCAATGAATTAAGAATGTGCGTTGATTACACCGGCTTGAACAAAGCATGTCCCAAAGATCCGTTTGCTTTGCCTTGCTTTGACCAAGTCATTGACTCGACGGCTGGCTCGGAACTTTTGTGTTTTCTTGATGCATACTCAGGATACCACCAGATCAAGATGAGGAAGTCGGACCAATTGGCCACTTCGTTCACTACCCCTTACGACACGTTTTGCTATGTCACGATGCCCTTTGGGCTGAAAAACGCAGGTGCTACCTACCAGCGGACAATGCAACGTTGCCTTCACGACCAATTGGTCGGAACGTTCACGCCTATGTGGACGATATCACGGTGATGTCTAAAAAGTCAAATGACTTAATCTCCGACTTAAAAGAAAGCTTTGATAATCTCCGGAAATACAACATGATGCTCAACCCTAAGAAATGCGTCTTTGGGGTTCCAGCCGGCAAATTGTTGGGCTTCATCGTTTCCCAGCGCGGAATCGAGGTCAACCCGGAGAAAATCAAAGCCATCTTAAACATAAACCGTCTGACATGTCTAAAAGGCATCCAACGACTAACAGGTTGTGTTGCAGTAGTTAGTCAGTTCATCAGCCGACTTGGAGAGAAGGCTCTGCCACTATACAAGTTGCTGAAGAAGGCGGACAAATTCACATGGACGGACGAAGCAGATGCAGCATTGAAGCAGCTCAAGGAGATCCTTTCCTCAGCGCCCATCCTTGCAGCACCCGAGCCTGGCGAGCCCCTGTTGATTTACATGGCGGCAACCAACCGGGTTATCAGCATCGTCGTCGTGGTAGAGCGGAAGGAACCAGGCTATGAGCACGGAGTTCAACGACTAGTTTACTATGTAAGCGAGGTCTTGACGGAGTCCAAGCAGCGTTACCCGCACTACCAAAAGATAGCTTATGGAGTATTCCTCGCTTCGCGGAAGTTGAGGCATTACTTTCAGGAGCACCCAATCACAGTAGTGAGCAAGACTCCACTGTCCGACATTATCAATAACAGCGACGCTACAGGAAGGGTCGCGAAGTGGGGAATTGAACTTACCGCCTTCGAGATCACCTACAAGCGACGCGACGCTATCAAGTCACAAGCCTTGGCGGATTTTATTGCAGATTGGACGGAAATGCCGGATGCCACTCCGTTGCCAGAACCAGAGTACTGGGTGATGCACTTTGACGGATCAAAGCTGCTCAACGGCTCGGGGGCTAGTGTATTGCTGCAGTCACCAAAAGGAGACAAGCTACACTACGTTCTGCAGAACCACTTCGAGGCTACAAACAACATGGCGGAGTACGAAGAACTCATTCACGGACTGCGTGTAGCCAAGGATATTGGCATCAAGTGCATAGTTTGCTGCAGAGATTCCGACTTGGTTGCCAGCAGGTGGCTGGCACCTGGAATGCGCGAAACCCTATGATGGCGGCAAATCGAGACGAAGTGGACGAGATAGCCAAGAGCTTCTTGGGCTACGAAGTCAAGTACGTACCTAGGGAGCAAAACGAGGCGGATGATCTATTGTCTAAACTTGGATCAGGGCGCAAGCAAATTCCGCCAGGAGTTTTCCTAGAGCATATACGCACACCATCCGTGAAGGGCGCCGACATCGACAACCCGGATAGAGCTGATTCTTTCGTCAACATGGTGACAAAGACCCCTACGGCTTGGAATAAACCGTTCATGGAATATCCCGAACACGGAACTTTGCCCGACGACGAGGTCGAACGACGGCAGATAGTACGACGAGCAAAGGGTTATACCATAATCAATGGGCAACTCGACAAAAGGAGCACTACTGGTGTATACCTAAAGTGTGTTTCCCAGCTAGAAGGTATGGAAATCCTACGCGAAATCCATCTCGGAGATTGCGGGCATCACGCCACTCCTCGATCGTTGGTCGCGAAAGCCTTCCGGCAAGGATTCTACTGGCTGACCGCGAAGGCGGACTCCGACAAGCTGGTTGAGACATGTACAGGATGCCAGTATTATGCCCGACAACCACATGTTCCTGCTGAAGAATTGCGAACAATACCAATAACTTGGCTGTTTGTAGTCTGGGGGCTAGACATGGTGGGGCCGTTACAAACGACACCATGTGGATTCATGCATCTGCTTGTAGCAGTTGAAAAATTCACCAAGTGGATAGAGGCTAAACCCATTAGAAAGATTGACGGGGCAACTGCCCTCAGGTTTGTCCGGGATCTGGTGGTGAGATTTGGTCTCCCACATAGCATCATCACCGACAATGGAAGCAACTTGTCACTCGGAGAAGTGGAGGCCTATTGCTGGGACAAAGGCATCCGACTTGACCTTGCATCTGTGGCACACCCACAATCCAATGTTCAAGTTGAGCGGGCCAATGGATTAATTCTGCAGGGAATCAAGCCACGTCTTGGGGCACCGCTACATAGAGCAGCTGGAGCCTGGGCGAAAGAATTACCATCTGTGCTGTGGATTTTACGAACTACACCCAACAGATCCACTGGCTACACCCCTTATTTCATGGTATATGGAGCTGAAGCTATTCTACCTTCCGACATCCTCCACGATGCACCAAGAGTTGCCGCCTACGACGAAGATGACGCTGAAGAATCCAGACGCCTAGATGTGGACCTTCTCGAGGAGGAGCGCGTTTTGGCATGCCAAAGATCCGCCATCTACCAGTAGAAGCTACGCAGCTACCATAGTCACCGCGTCTGGCATCGCTCGTTTAAAGAGGGGGATTTGGTGCTCCGACTTAAGCAGAAGAAGTCACACAAATTATCCCCGCCATGGGAAGGACCGTTTATCATAAGCAAGGATCTGCTCAATGGGTCTTACTACCTTGTCGAAAATCGTGAGCTCAAGGATAGACCCAGCGAGGATCATAAGCGTAAGTGATGTGACCCGGATGATGACTACCCGGAGCTTGATCGGCCATGGAACATAGCACAACTACGTCCTTTCTACACTTAGCATTTTTTATCTAATCGTGTACCTCTTATATGATCAATGAAATAAAGCTCTTTGGTTCACTCATATTGCTGAGTCTTTTACCTCCTTTAGTGTTCATTTTTGGATCATATAAATCTTTATGCACAAGTTTGCGATTGCACTTGTGAAAATTCCGCCTACGGGCGTTAGCTTAAGTTTTCTGGTCTACACATTCTTTGTTGTTTTTATGTGGCTGGAGTAGTGACTTTCGGCACTTATTGTCGGCGATTTTGTGCTAAGGTTTTTGACGGTGCCATTGGGTATCATCACCTAAGCGCATGGTTCTGACAACGAGTCTTCCGACTCACGAAAAGTCAAGCATAAAAACCAGAGTAATGGATAAGCCAACACTTGCTTAAAAAATATATACATACTGGGCATTAATTCTTAAGTAGCAGGATACGACAACCATTGTTTTCCGCCTTAAGATTACATCACCAAGTTTTTTCAATGCACACTCCAAAGGTGAAACAAGAATTACAAAGTGTTTTTCACTCCTTGGGTGCAGGGGACTTGGAGGCCGCATCATCACCAGCCGGAGATTCACCCTCAGCGTCACCACTATGAGGAGACTCAGAAGATTCAGGCTCGGCGTTGTCAAGAAAGTTCCTGGGCACGAAGACATCGACGTCCACCAACTCGGCAACTCTGGTGTCATAGCCCGCGAGTGATGACATGATGGCTTCGTGATCAATCTCCTTGCCGTCATCATCCACGTCGGGGATACCAGATGTCACTGTGTCGATGTCGGCACCTTCATAGTGTGCCTTCACCATGGACAACGCCATCCTTGCGCCAGCCTGTGCACATGAAGCTTTCCAGCTTGCGACACGCTCGGGGTCTCGGCGCAGAATCTCTGAGTACTTCACCATGGAGTCCGAGGCCTTGATGTAAATATGTAGGGGCGTGGCGATCTCCTTGGCTTGAGTGATGGCGATGTTGATGAAGTTGCCGGCAAGAATCATGCATTCCTTGTCCGAAGGAGGCGAGTGGGTTAAACCCAGAGGCGCTGCAAATTCCGACAACGATTGCATTAGTTCAAAAATCCTAAGTATCCATATTACAGAGCTACAAGGCGGAGGATACTTACTGAAGATGCTGGCCTTAGCCTGCCAGATGACGTCCGCCAAGGATTCTTTCTCTTGTTGGAGGAGCTTAAACGCCCCGCTATGGCGAAGGTTTTGCTCATCGGCAGCTTGCTTCTGATCCTTTAGGATCGCAAGCTCCTCCTTCAAGCGATTGATCTCAGCAGAGGCGGAGTCCTGTAGGGCTTTCATGGAATCCTCATGCATCTTCAGCATTTGTTCCCTCTCCTTCTTAAGGATCTTGTTCTCGCTGTCCAGCTGCTGGATGTGCTTGGACTTCTCGACAATATCTTTAGCCTTGGCGACATGCTCTGCAAGTCGGAGAAAACACAGTACACCGTGAGTACTCGAAGAAGGAAGGCACAAAAGTAAGACGGAAATGCGCAAAAAGAAAACAGACTCTTGTTTTTGATGATCTGTTCCTTCAAGATGGCGGTTTTACCCTTTTCAGCTTCAAGGTCCGCGCACATCTTCTGGTACTTGTCATTGGCCATGCCCATCCGAGCATTCTCGTTCTGTGGAAACAAATACAAAGTCAAGTCGTTGTTCAGTCTACTTGGAGCCCCTAGTCGGAGATTTTCCATTTAGGTGCTCGGGGGCTACAGCGAGAGTTTTTAACTTAGCAATATGCTTAGCTTTTCTTTAAGTATCTAGTCAGAGCTAATTCAGTTCTCAAAGCTTGGGGGCCCAGTATAAAGTTTTAACTCGGAAAATGCTTAGCTTTTCTTTAAGTATCTAGTCGGAACTGATTCAGTTACAACTAGAAGCTTGGGGGCTACAACACTTAAAATTATGAACACTGTGTATGCTACTCTTAAAGCATCTAGTCGGAATAATTCATTCCATCTAAATGCTTGGGGCTACAGTGAGAGTTTTTTCTAACTTAGTCACTCTTAGAGCATATAGATGCAAAACCAATAGTTTTCCGTCTACATCCTCGGGGGCTACAGTGGGATACTCATATGAAATGCAAAAGGTAAAGTAAAACTTACAAGTGCAATGATCTTGAGGTTCGTAGCACTCTCGGCCAGCAGCTTGCCAAAAGAAACGCTGTTGCTTTGCAAGATGTCTGCTTGTCGGAGTAGCTCCTCAAGACCGCACGTCGGAGATGACGAAACTCCTCCAGGAACCGTAGTTGTGCTACCCGGCGTAAGCACCAGGAAGATGATCTTTGGCAGTTCTAAGGTTTTCTGGGGAGCAGAGGCGCCGCCTTCGGCCGATGTACCAGCAACCGCCACGGCCTTGCCGCTACCGATGGCATCCTTAGCCGGAGCTTCAGCCATTTGTAGAGCAGCGCTCTCCTGCGTCGCCTGCTCGCCGACAACTGCGAGTTCGGTAGAGGCACCAAAATCCACTTCCATGGCGGAAGGGCCTGGTGCCTCCTGGGCTTGGGAGCTTGTCGGAGCGGAGGAGGGCTTGACGGCAGGAGTAGCAGGGGCGATGGCGGGGGAAGAGTCGCAGTGCAGCATATCTTTAATATTTCTAGAAGCCCGAAGAGTCTTGGAGGACTTCTTGAGGCTGGTTGTGGCTTTCTTCCTGAAACGTGCAAAATGCATAAGTACAGGAATGAGAAATAAACAAGACAATGTCGGAGAATGAGAAGCTTACACTAGGGGGGGGCGCTTTGGCAAACATCCCGGTGACTTTCTTCTTTTTCGCCTCCAGGGCGGCAGTACTCTTTTTGGAGGCTCCACCCTCCGTCTTCTTTTTCTTGCCTCCGTCGGCAGCGTCAGAGGTGGAGCTCTTCCGCTTTCGCGCCAACGGGGCGTCATCGTCAGACACGACCGTGACTTCCTTCATCTTGGGATCGTAGATTTGGGCAGCCAGGTTGTCCTCCTCGAGATCGCTAAGCTGTTAAGTGAGAAATCACCGTGTTAGACAAGATGATATTAGCAAGATGGAAAAACTGGAGCAACGTCACACACGGAGAATAAATACCTACCTTTGGGCACTTTCCGTTTACGAACATGTCGTAGGTAAGGGTGAAGCCACGCTTCTTGTCCTTCACCTTGACGATGTCCTTAAGACGGAACTTCACGGAGTCGTTCGAGAACTTGTCCTCGAAGATCCGGAGGGTATACCTTCGGTCGCAGGTGTACTCGTGCATGACCTTCGTGCGGTGCTGCAGAGGTTGGATCCGCCTGATGAACCAGCACATGGCTAGGTCCAAGCCGGTCAGACCCGTATCTACAAACCATTCGATCCGCCTTATTGCGCGAGAAGCGTTGAGGTCGGAGGGAAGGGAGGCATGGGACCGCCATGTGGAGACTTCAGCGGCGGCTCCATCCACGAAGTCTGGGTACGTTTCTTCTCGGCCCGACAAAGGAATGTCGGGGCTGTAGAAGTACGTCCGCTGCCAGTTCTTACACGACTCGTGGCCGACAATGTCAGGGAACCGCCGGCCATGTCGGATCTTTAAGCTTATGGTGCCGCAGTTTCTAAGTTCCTCCTTGCTGTGTCCGGCTTCACGTTTGACGGTGAAGAAGTAGACAAACAGATCTAACCTAGGCCTAATCCCTAGGTAACCCTCTCTAAGTGCCGCGAAGTTGCTAAGCACTAGGATGCTATTGGGGGAGAGGTTGTGGGGTTGGACCTGGAAGTGGTTCAAGACGGACAGGAAGAAGTGGGATATGGGCAAAGAAACGCCGCGTACCAGTTGCGCCTTGAGGTATACCTTCTCTCCGACTTGGGGAGAAGGGGTCACCTCGCCGGCCGGCGCCGCCCGCCAGGCGAGCCCCTCCGTCGCGGGGAGGTAACCTTCGGCGACCATCTCCTGGATGTCGCGCGTGGTGATATCCAACCCGCGCCAATCGCCTTTGTGCGAGTCAGGCTCCTCTTCCAGGGGCTCCAGCGCCGCCAAGTTATGGTCACCGCCGGTGGTTTCTATCACCGCCGATGCGGGGATGACCAACCCTTCTGGGGGCACGACGACGGAGCTCGCCGGCTTCGCTGCTGCTTCGCTCGACGCCGCCATTGAAGGGGATGAACCGCTGCTGGCCATGGAGGAAGGAAAGGGATGCGACTGGTGCAGGAAGCAGGGCTAGGGTTTCTCGAGGTTTTCGCGGAGAGCTTGAGGAGGCGCGTGACTGGAGTAAGAAGATGATGACGCGAGGGAATGAGGTGAAAAAGTGGCAAGTGTCCCACAGCCACTATTTATCTTACTCTGCGTCAAGATTCGGGAAGCTAATCGGACGGTTGCTGCGTAGACGACGTGTTCGTGAACGTGCGCGGTAATTTCACCACGTCTCCAACCGTCCCCGCCAACGGTTCGTATCGCTCGCGAGGGAAAATCGGCTATGATTACGTTCTCTGCATGTGTGAGTTACGAGGCGTCGTTGAACTACAGCCTACGTCGTCATAACTGACATGGTAGATGAGCCGTCCCATCTTAGATTCCGGCATGGACAGATTTAATCTGACAACGAAAGCGTACGATGGAAGATTCAGCATTTCTCCGACTTACTCGTAGAAGACGGAGAAAACCTTGCAGGGTTCTTTGGGAGGACTACAAGATGTTGCTTGACGATTTCCCGACATCCATCTAGACGGAGCATTCCACGGGAAGGGGCAAGACGGCGCAAGATCTCGGAGTTCTCCGGGGGCTACTGTTGGGGATATGCTATATGGGTATCCTCATAGCATGTCTCTTATCCGACTAACCCGGGTGGCCCATAGTCGGTAGCATGGCCTATGGCCTGCTGGGCGGCCCAGTTAGGTGGATCTAGAAGGGAGGCCCATGCCGGATATAGGAAGGCTACGGTGGAGTCACCAGCGTACCCGGAGCCTTGGAGTGCAAGATACACAAGACTAGTAATAGACGGTGTAGAACTCTGTAACCTGTCCGGCTAGGACTCTTCCCTGTAACCCTAGGACCTGACGACTATATAAGCCGGGCCTATGGGAGCCTTTAGGGCACAATAACTTAGACTTTCTAGTCACCTCGCACAGCGAACCTAATCTCTGTAACTCGGCGTATTGCCATTATAGTGATTTATAGCAGGAGTAGGATTCCGCCACCATTGTGGGATCTGAACCTGGGTAAGCTGTGTTACCTCGTACCCGTCAACCGTCCGCCTTACCCCACGTCTCTAAACACGCACTGTGAGGACCCCTCCATGGCGTACTCGTCGGCAATACCACGACAAGGATTGATTATCCGCATATTGAGTATGGTGAATTCAGGATTGTTCCTGATGGATGTATCGAATATTGTGGTGAAAGTGTACCACCTCTGCAGAGTGTCAAACTATTCGAATAGCGACATACACGGTTATGGACAGTTGGAGTGGCCATACTGTTCCGTCATCAGATGTTTTAAAAATGACTTATGAAATGAATCATGACTTTGACTTGACCATAACAGGGTTGTGAAAGTGAAAACTCAAGACCCTACTTAGGTGTTATAAAACATTAAACTAGTTTTCTTTGCTTCCGAACTCAGTTAAGGTAAATCTGGCTTTTTGCAAAACAACCTAGAGCTTAGTATTCCTACTCAAAACCACTTCACTTGTTAGTCTTAGTTTGCGAGTACTTAAAGAGTACTCATGGATTTGTCCCTGGCTATTCCCGTGGCCAGACTATGAAGAGGACTATCAGGAGGATGGACCGCAGGAAGGTTACGACAACTAGGATCATCTCTGATTGTCAGCATTGCCTGTGACTATGAAGATGGAGCCTCGCCCACGCCACCGTTATTATATTATTCCGCTGCTTGATTGTATTAAGACTGGGTCATGAGATCCTTTAATTGTTGTAAGACCTTATGTATGGTTTGTAATGGATGATGTACTGTGATATCCAATCTGTTATGTCTCGCAAAAATGGTAATCCTAGGATTGTGATGTACGGTATAACAGGCATCTGGGATTAAAAATCCGGGTGTTGACAAGTTGCTATCAGAGCCATCGTGACCATAGGAGACCCTAGTTTAGGATGGACGTTTGGATCAAAAACTTAGTTTCAAAACAAAAGAAGTGAGTACTTATGAAAACCTATTCTCATTCTTATCACTTAGATTCTTTCATGAAAATTCATGTTCCTCAAAGAATTCTTGCAAACTTACATAAAATTTGACACACTTGATCACTCTACTAACTTACTCATCCTACATTCTTATAGATGGACGTGAAGTATAGCAAGTTCTATCAGTTGGGGAATGGAGGAGATCTCATCTTTGAGCATGACTTGGACCAGCTCTCGGAACTTCTGGAGCGCCTGCACCCCGAGTTCTTCGGAGCCCAACTCAACGATCAGGAAGGAGGAGAATTGCAATGGCTGATTGCTGCAAGTCTCCGAGGAAAGATTGAAGCCCCCACCTCAGAGGGATTCCAGTTCACCTTAAGGGAGAACAACTGGCTGGATGGACTTGTCAGGGCCATGCAATAAGCTCTTGCCCGTCTATGTGGGCAGAGTATCAATCAGATCAAGGGCACACACTTTGAGTTCTATCCAAGGCGTGATGCTATGGGACAACCACTAGAGGTGCCACGTCACCCAGAGCTGAAGCATCAAGTGGACCACCTTAGCTTCATGATGTATGACCGGCAGAAGGAGTTAGACAATGCCCATTCCTATGCCAACCACAACTATGCCATCTCCGTCAAGGACCAGACCATCACCATGCTGGTGAAGGATCGCCAGTCTCGTTGCCGTCAGCTTGACAAGAAGGAGCGCATCATTGCGCGCCTTCGTCACAGGATCACAGACTTGGAGGAGACCATCCACGAGTGGGACATGCAGCTTGAGGAGAGGGAGAATGCAGGGGAGGATATCCGTGGAGACCCCTACTCTTATCTTAGTGACGATGATGACTTCCTGGAGGATCAAGCCATGGACTTCTTCACCGATGAGTATGACTTCGACTTCATTGATGATGATGAGGATGATGAAGCCACCAATTCCGAGGAGTAGTAGCACTTGAGCACTAGCGTTAGTGAAGTTGTATCCGGTCCCACTATATCGTAGTTTCATAGAATGGTTCTTAAAACCATCTGTTTCCTTGTTGTGGTGTGTGTTTGTATTGTGTGTTATGAATGAATGAAAAAAAGTTGCTAGAAGTCAAACTTCAAAATCTTTTGCAAAAACAAAAAAAAACCCGAACCTTAGAAATTTCCCTCTTGTCTCATGATCTATCTCAATCTTTAGATGCCTCGCGGAGGAAGCAGTTCATCCCCGGATCCCATGTTGCAGATCTTGCAAATGTTGGTGTCTGACCGCGAAGCTGAAAGAGCCGAGCGTCAAGCCAACTTAGCCACCCTTCAAAACATAGATTAGATGGCCAACAACAATCAAGGCCATGGAAACCAGGACAACCATGGATCCAATCTCAAGAACTTTCAGAACGCCAATCCACCCATATTTACCAAGTCGGAAGAGCCCCTAGATGCAGATGATTGGCTGCGAACCATGACGAACAACTTAGAGGTTGCAGGAGTGGAAGCCAACGAGAAGGTACTATTTGCTACCCACTACCTGACAGGAGATGCAAGAGCTTGGTGGAACGACGTTCATGCCATGATTGGAGGACAAATGATGACTTGGGATGAATTCAAACTCAAGTTCAGCAGAACCCATGTGCCACCGGGTTTGATCAAGAGGATGAGAGATGAATTCAGAGAATTGAAGCAAGGGAGGATGACAGTAGTTGAGTACCATGACAAATATTTGTCACTAGCTAGGTATGCACCGGATGAGATTGACAATGAGGCCAAGAAGAAGGAGAGATTTCTAAATGGTCTGCATGATGAGATGCAGACAGTGTTAGTCAACATTCCATTTTCTGACATGGAAGCCTTTGTGGATTCTGCCATTCAGATGGAAGGCAAGATCAACCAAGACAATGCGAACCGCAAGCGTCGAATGATGCATCAACCAGGAACCCACCATACTCCAAAGTATCGCCCCAACCTGTCTACAAGATTTGCCCCAAGAAACAACAGACCCCCGATGAACCGTCCGACCTATCCCAACCGTGGAAACCCCAGGCCCTAAGGAAACCACAACTAAAACCCTAGAAACTCCAACAACTTCAATCGTGCACCGCCCAAGTTCAACCACAACAATAATATCACCAACAACACCAATACTGCCCCAAGAACTGGAAGCAATGTTGTGCCTGTTGCAGGGAAGGACAAGTCTCAAGTGACTTGTTATGAATGCGGAACCAAAGGTTGTTGGAGATATGCCCCAGAGGCAATAATAAATGTAGTTATTACTATATCTTTGTGTTTATGATAAATGTTTACATTCATGCTATAATAGTATTAACAAGGAAACTTAATACTTGTGTGATTTGTAAACTTAAATTGAAGTCCCTAGTAAAGCCTCTTTATAATACTAGCTTGTTGGTTAATAAATGATTGTGGTTTCCCTATCATGAACATTGAGATGTTATTAACAACAAGATCATATCGTTAGGAGAATGATATGGTGGACATACTCCTATAGATAAGCGTAGCATAAAGATCAAGTCATTTTAATAGTTCAATTGCTATATGCTTTCTGATACATAGTAACCTAATTCCTTCGACCATGAGATCATGCATATCACCTTCACTGGAAGGATGCTTTGATGACATCAAACACCACACCATAACTGGGTGGCTATAAAGGTGGCATTGAGTGTTCGGAAAGTATTGGTTGAGACACATGGATCAAGAGTGGGATTTGTCCAATCAAAAGAAAGATAGATATACTCTGGGTCCTCTCAGTGGAATGTCATCCAATTAGCTTGCAAGCATGTGACCGGCTCACAAGGGATCACATATCACGGGAACGAGAAAAGAGAACTTATTAGTAACGAGGTTGAACTAGGTATGCAGAGATACCGACGATCATAACCTCGGATAAGTAAACTATCATGAGACAAAGGGAAATTGGTATCGTATGTAAGTGGTTCATTCGATCGCAAAGTAATCGTAGAAATATGTGGGAGCCATATGAATTTCCAGATTCCTCTATTGGTTATTGTTCGGAGAAGTGTCTCGATCATGTCCGCATAATTCACGAACCGTAGGGAGACACACTTAAGGATTCGACGTTGTTTGAGTAGTTATGGAATGATGAGTAAGAGACCAAATGTTGTTCGGAGTCTCGGATGGGATCTGGGATATCACGAGGAGATCCGGAATGGTCCGGAGAATAAGATTCATATAAGGAAAGTCCTGTTTCGGGGTTGGAGAATGGTTCCGGTGTTTTCATCGGGAATGTTCTAGAAGGTTCCGGAATGTCCGGCACTCCAGAGGGGAAGGGTACATGAATGTGTCATACCAAGTTGGAATGATTGCATCATGTACTAGGTGTCATCGCTGAACAAAATAAAGGGTTTAATCAAATCCTAGTTTGAAAAGTCAAACGCCAATTTGAAAAGTCAAAACGACTATTTTGGAAGGTGGAGGGGAAGTAGGAAACCTACTTGGGGAGGAGTTCCTCCCCTCCACCGCCGGCCCACTTAGGAAACCGAGTTGGGGAGGGACTCCCCTCCCCTGGCACGCCCCCTCCACCTATATAAGGAGGGGCAGGGCTGCCCCTCCTAACAGACAAGATCTCCACCCAAAACCCTAGCTCCTAGCCGTCGCCGCCCTCCATAGCCGCCGCCGGCTTAGGGCAACTCGCCGCCGCCTAGGTCAAACCCTATCCGCCGGCCTCGCCCCCTCCTTGGTGTGTCTAAACCCTAGATCACCGAGGGCTCTCTCATAGTCCACCATACTCGCTCCGGCTTAAGGCGAAGCGCTGCGAGATCTCCCCTCTACTTCCGGTACCACGCCGTTGTGCTGCCGGAATCGCGAGGAGAGTGCTACAACCTCCGCTGCCTGCTTGAACAAGGGAGAGGAAGGTCTTCGTCGAGTACCGAACGTGTGTCCAACTGCGGGAGCGCTACCGGAACGTAGCGCCGGGAGGATCGTCTACGCGATCTTGAGATCGGGAAGAGTACGACTACATCACCCACGAGAATCCGCTCTCGTTAAACACTTTGGAATCTTCGAGGGTGAGTTATTCCATCGACTCGTTGCTACAATCTAGTAGATAGATCTTGGCTTGTTTGTTTGTATGCGGTAGAAAATTTTTGTTTTCCATGCTACGAAACCCTACAGTGGTATCAGAGCCGTGTCTATATGTAGATCTGTTGCACGAGTAGAACACAATGGTCATTGTGGGCGTTGATGATTTTGTTGTCGATTGCTTCTTGTGTACTTTGCATCTTGCGGGATGGTGGGATGAAGCGGCCCGGGCTAACCTTACATGACATCGTTCATGAGACTTGCTCCACGCTTGACATGCAACTTGTATTGCATAAGTGGCTTTGCGGGTGCCTGTTTGTCCCAACATAGTTAAGATTCAATTTACAACGGGTGATTGAAAATGCTAGTACCAATGTTGTGGTTCTTGTTCGTAAGTTAGAACGACACTTATTGAAAGCCCCAAACCACGTAAAATATGCAAAGAAAGTAGAGGCGTCTAACTTTGTTTTGCAGGGGTGTGCTATGATGTGATATGGCCATGATTGTGATTATATTTGTTGTATGCAATGTTCCTTATTGTAAGTTGGCAACCGGCAGGAGCCATATGGTTGTCTTTAAATTTTTTTAAGACCCGCATGTCTATTCAAAGTAGTTGTAATAGTTGAAGCCGGTGGACGACAACCATGGAGCAGCGTCATTGACCTTGATGCAATGCCGGTGATGATGGAGATCATGTTCGTGCTTGAAGATGGAGATCGGAAGCACAAAGAAGAAAGGCCATATCATATCACATATTATGAATTGCATGTGATGTTAATCCTTTATGCATCTTGTATTGCTTAGTTAACGACGGTAGCATTATAAGATGATCCCTCATGCACATGAATTTCAAGTCCTAAAGTGTTCACCCTTAGTTAGCACCGTTGCTAAAGCTTGTTGTTTCGAAGCACCACATGATGATCGGGTGTGTTAGATTCCGCAAGTGTATACAACGTGAGCAAGCCAGATTTGCTCATGCGGAAGCTAAGGTTTGATCTTGACGAGCCTAGCATGTACAGACATGGTCTCGGAACACGGATCACCGAAAGGTAAAGCATGAATCATATAGTAGATATGATGAACATGTCGATTGTTCGCCATTGAAGCTACATCAACTCTCGTGATGATCGGTGTTGATGTGGTGGATTTGGTTCGTGTGATCACTAAAACAATGTGAGGGATATTGTTTTGAGTGGGAGTTCACCTAGATTAATTTAATTATTAATTAGAACTCAATTTGTCATAAACTTAGTCTAAACTATTGCAAATATGTTGTAGATCAATGGCGGCCCCTACTATCAATTTTAATGCGTTCCTAGAGAAAGAAAAGTTGAAAAACAATGGAAGCAATTTCGCGGATTGGTTCCGCAATTTGAGGATTGTCCTCACAGCTGGTAATTTGACCTATGTGCTGGATGCACCGCTAGGTGACCCACCTGCAGCTACTGCTACCGATGAAGTAAAGAATGTTTACCTCGCTCGGAAGACTCAGTACTCCACAGTTCAGTGTGCTATCTTGTATGGTTTAGAATCGGAGCTTCAGAAAAGGTTTGAGAATTCAGACCCACATGATATTGTCCGTGATCTCAAATTGATCTTTGAGACTCACGCGGCAATTGAGAGCTATGAGGCTTCTGAAAAGTTCTTTAACTGCAAGATGGAAGAGGGCAGCTCCGTCAGTGAGCATGTGCTTAAGATGTCTGGGCACGCAAACAAACTTCAAAGCTTGGGTATAGTGATTCCTAATGCTTTGGGGATTTATCGTGTCCTCCAATCACTACCACCAAGTTACAAGAACTTTGTGATGAACTACAATATGCAAAACATGAACAAGCAGTTGCCAGAACTCTTTGCCATGTTGAAATCTGCAGAAGTGGAGATCAAGAAAGAGCACCAAGTGTTGATGGTCAATAAGACCACCAAATTCAAGAAAGGCAAGTCTAAGCAAAAGGGACACTTCAAGAAGGGTGGTAAGAAAGTTACCGCGCCGACGAAGAAGACCAAGGCTGGACCTAAGCCTGATACTGAGTGCTTTTACTGCAAGGGAGAAGGTCACTGGAAGCGGAATTGCCCAAAGTACTTGGCGGATTTGAAGAACGGCAACATCAAGAAGAAAGGTATATCCGATATACATGTTATTGATGTGTATCTCACTAGTACTCGTAGTAGTGCCTGGGTATTTGATACTGGTTCGGTTGCTCATATTTGTAACTCGAAACAGGTGCTGCAGAATAAACGGAAGCTAGCGAAGAACGAGGTGACGATGCGCGTGGGAAACGGATCAAAGGTTGATGTGATCGCGGTCGGCACGCTACCCCTTCATCTACCATCAGGATTAGTTTTATATTTAAATAATTGTTATTTGGTGCCTGCGTTAAGCATGAACATTATATCAGGATCTTGTTTATTGCGAGACGGTTACTTGTTTAAGTCCGAGAATAATGGTTGTTCGATTTATATGAGTAATATGTTTTATGCACATGCACCTTTGATAGATGGTCTATTCTTATTGAATCTCGATAGTGGAAATACACATATTAATAACATTGAGGCTAAACGTTTGAAATCGAGCGATAACTCGACCTATATGTGGCACTGTCGTCTTGCTCACATTGGAGTGAAGCGTATGAAGAAACTCCATTCCGATGGACTTCTTGAATCACTTGATTTCGAATCAATTGATAGATGCGAAGCATGTCTGATGGGTAAAATGACTAAGACTCCATTTTCTGGTATGATGGAGCGAGCTACGGACTTATTGGAAATCATACATACCGATGTGTGTGGTCCAATGAGTGTAGCATCGCGCGGTGGTTATTGTTATGTTCTTACCTTCACGGATGACTTGAGTAGATATGGGTATATCTATTTCATGAAACATAAGTCCGAAACTTTCGAGAAGTTTAAGGAGTTTCAAAGTGAGGTAGAGAATCAACGTAACAAGAAGATTAAATTTCTACGTTCTGATCGTGGAGGTGAATATCTAAGTTACGAGTTTGGCGAGCATTTGAAGAAATGCGGAATACTTTCACAATTGACACCGCCGGGAACACCACAGCGTAATGGTGTGTCCGAACATCGTAATCGAACTCTCTTAGATATGGTTCGTTCTATGATGTCACTTACAGATTTACCGCTATAATTTTGGGGTTATGCATTGGAAACAGCCGCATTCACTTTAAATAGGGCACCATCTAAATCCGTTGAAACGACACCGTATGAATTATGGTTTGGGAAGAAACCTAAATTGTCGTTCCTTAAAGTTTGGGGTTGCGAAGCCTATGTAAAGAAGTTACAGCCGGACAAGCTTGAACCCAAAGCGGAAAAATGCGTCTTCATAGGATACCCGAAGGAAATTATTGGGTATACCTTCTATCATAGATCCGAGGGAAAAATATTCGTTGCCGAGAATGGATCCTTTATAGAGAAGGAATTTCTCTCGAAAGAAGTGACTGGAAGGAAAGTAGAACTCGACGAGGTTGTCGAACCTTCTCTCGAACTTGCGAGTAGCGCAGCACCGGAAGAAGTTCCTGTGGTGCCTGCACCAATAAGAGAGGAAGCTAATGATGATGATCATGAAACTTCGATTGTAGTTGCTACAGAGCCTCGCAGGTCAACGAGAACTCGTACCACTCCTGATTGGTATGATCCCGTTATGAGTGTCATGTTGGTGGACAACACCGATGACCCTGCGACATATGAGGAAGCGATGATGAGCCCAGATTCCAATAAATGGCAAGAAGCCATGAAATCCGAGATTGGATCCATGTACGAAAACCAAGTATGGACTTTGGTGGACTTACCAGATGGCCAAAAGGCTGTCGAGAACAAATGGATTTTCAAGAAGAAAACAGATGCTGATGGTAATGTTACTGTCTATAAAGCTCGACTTGTCGTAGAAGGGTTTCGACAAATTCAAGGAGTTGACTACGATGAGACTTTCTCACCTGTAGCGAAGCTAAAGTCTGTGAGGATTATGTTAGCAATAGCTGCATATTATGATTATGAGATATGGCAGATGGATGTCAAAACAGCGTTCCTCAATGGAGACATTGATGAAGAGTTGTATATGATGCAACCCAAAGGTTTTGTCGATCCTAAAGATGCTAACAAGGTATGCAAACTTCAACGGTCCATCTATGGATTGAAGCAAGCATCCCGAAGTTGGAATCAACGTTTTGATAAGGTAATCAAAAGTTTTGGTTTTATACAAACTTATGGAGAAGCTTGTATTTACAAGAAAGTGAGTGGGAGCTCTGTAGCATTCTTAATACTGTATGTAGATGACATATTGTTGATTGGGAATGATGTAGACCTTCTTAATAGTGTCAAGGAATATTTGAATAATAGTTTTTCAATGAAGGATCTTGGCGAAGCAGCTTACATATTAGGCATAAAGATTTATAGAGATAGATCGAGACGCCTAATATCATTGTCACAAAGTACATATTTGGACAAAGTTCTAAAGAGGTTTGGAATGGAAGATAGCAAGAAAGGGTTCTTGCCCATGTTGCCCAATACGACCTTGAGTAAAACTCAAAGTCCGACAACGGAAGAAGATAGAGAAAGGATGAGTAAGACTCCCTATGCCTCAGCCATATGATCTCTAATGTATGCCATGCTATGTACTAGACCCGACATTGCATATGCTGTTAGTTTAACTAGCAGATATCAAAGTGATCCAGGAGTGGATCATTGGACAGCGGTCAAAAACATCCTTAAGTACTTGAGAAGAACTAAGGATATGGTTCTTTCTTATGGAGGTGATGAACAACTCGTTGTTAATGGTTACACCGATGCTAGTTGGAACACCGACCCGGATGATTCTAAATCACAATCTGGATACGTATTTACTTTGAATGGTGCAGCAGTTAGCTGGAGGAGTGCAAAGCAAAGCGTTGTGGCGAGATCTTCAACTGAATCGGAATACATGGCTGCTTCGGAGGCTTCACAAGAATCAATATGGATGAAAGAGTTCATTACAGAGCTGGGTGTGGTTCCTAGTGCGCTGGACCCAATGTCTATCTACTGTGATAACATGAGCGCCATAGCCAATGCGCAAGAACCAAGGTCACACAAGAAGCTGAAGCATATCAAGCTACGTTTTCACGCTATTCGAGAACATGTCCAAGATGGGGACATAAATATTTGCAAAGTACACACATATCTGAATGTGGTGGATCCGTTGACTAAACCTCTCCCGAGGGCAAAACATGACCAACACCAAACTGCCATGGGTGTTCGGTATATTACCATGTAATCTAGATTAGGTGACTCTAGTGCAAGTGGGAGACTGTTGGAGATATGCCCTAGAGGAAATAATAAATGTAGTTATTATTATTATATCTTTGTGTTTATGATAAATGTTTACATTCATGCTATAATAGTATTAACAAGGAAACATTAATACTTGTGTGATTTGTAAACTTAAATTGAAGTCCCTAGTAAAGCCTCTTTATAATACTAGCTTGTTGGTTAAGAAATGATTGTGGTTTCCCTATCATGAACATTGAGATGTTATTAACAACAAGATCATATCGTTAGGAGAATGATATGGTGGACATACTCCTATAGATAAGCGTAGCATAAAGATCAAGTCATTTTAATAGTTCAATTGCTATATGCTTTCTGATACATAGTAACCTAATTCCTTCGACCATGAGATCATGCATATCACCTTCACCGGAAGGATGCTTTGATGACATCAAACACCACACCGTAACTGGGTGGCTATAAAGGTGGCATTGAGTGTTCGGAAAGTATTGGTTGAGACACATGGATCAAGAGTGGGATTTGTCCATCCATATGACAGATAGATATACTCTGGGCCCTCTCGGTGGAATGTCATCCAATTAGCTTGCAAGCATGTGACTGGCTAACAAGGGATCACATATCACGGGAACGAGAAAAGAGAACTTATCAGTAACGAGGTTGAACTAGGTATGCAGAGATACCGACGATCATAACCTCGGATAAGTAAACTATCATGAGACAAAGGGAAATTGGTATCGTTTGTAAGTGGTTCATTCGATCGCAAAGTAATCGTAGAAATATGTGGGAGCCATATGAATTTCCAGATTCCACTATTGGTTATTGTTCGGAGAAGTGTCTCGATCATGTCCGCATAATTCACGAACCGTAGGGAGACACACTTAAGGATTCAACGTTGTTTGAGTAGTTATGGAATGATGAGTAAGAGACCGAATGTTGTTCGGAGTCTCGGATGGGATCCGGGATATCACGAGGAGATCCGGAATGGTCCGGAGAATAAGATTCATATAAGGAAAGTCATGTTTCGCGGTTGGAGAATGGTTCCGGTGTTTTCATCGGGAATGTTCTAGAAGGTTCCGGAATGTCCGGCACTCCGAAGGGGAAGGGTACATGAATGTGTCATACCAAGTTGGAATGATTGCATCATGTACTAGGTGTCATCGCTGAACAAAATAAAGGGTTTAATCAAATCCTAGTTTGAAAAGTCAAACGCCAATTTGAAAAGTCAAAACGGCTATTTTGGAAGGTGGAGGGGAAGTAGGAAACCTACTTGGGGAGGAGTTCCTCCCCTCCACCGCCGGCCCACTTGGGAAACCGAGTTGGGGAGGGACTCCCCTCCCCTGGCGCGCCCCCTCCACCTATATAAGGAGGGGCAGGGCTGCCCCTCCTAACACACAAGATCTCCACCCAAAACCCTAGCTCCTAGCCGCCGCCGCCCTCCATAGCCGCCGCCGGCCTAGGGCAACTCGCCGCCGCCGCCTAGGTCAAACCCTAGCCGCCGGCCTCGCCCCCTCCTTGGTGTGTCTAAACCCTAGATCACCGAGGGCTCTCTCATAGTCCACCATACTCGCTCCGGCTTAAGGCGAAGCCCTGCGAGATCTCCCCTCTACTTCCGGCACCACGCCGTTGTGCTGCCGGAATCGCGAGGAGAGTGCTACAACCTCCGCTGCCTGCTGGAACAAGGGAGAGGAAGGTCTTCGTCGAGTACCGAACGTGTGACCGACTGCGGGAGCGCTGCCGGAAGGATCGTCTACGCGATCTTGAGATCGGGATGAGTACAACTACATCACCCATGAGAATCCGCTCTCGTTAAACACTTTGGAATCTTCGAGGGTGAGTTATTCCATCGACTCGTTGCTACAATCTAGTAGATAGATCTTGGCTTGTTTGTTTGTATGCGGTAGACATTTTTTTTTCCATGCTACGAAACCCTACAAAGGTCACTATTCCAATGAGTGCCCCAAGAATATTGCAGCAGCCCCCAATGTGAATGCCCCAGCCCAGCAACAGCGTTGTGTTCAGCCTGGAAGAAGATTTGCCCTAGGAAATTCGCTCAACCGCAACGGCCGTCTGTTTCTCATGAATGCTGAAGAAGCCCAAGAAGCGCCAGATGTCGTGCTGGGTATGTTTTTTGTTAACTCAGTACTTGCAAGAGTGTTGTTTGATTCTAGAGCATCGCACTCGTTTGTTACAGAAAAATTTGCATGTACTAGTAAGATTCAACCAACAAAATTGAAGCATGTTATGATAGTTCAAATACCTGGTTCAACCACCAAAGCTAGACGAATTTGCAAGACCGTACCTATCCGAATCCATGGCATAGATTTTTATGCTAATCTAATAGTACTTGGAACTAAAGGTTTGGAAGTAGTACTAGGAATGGATTGGATGTCAAAACATAAAGGATTAATCGACCGTGCCAAGAAAGCCATAACCATGACCAGTACCACTAGAGTATCCGTAGAGTATGTATCTGAAACCTTGCCTCGTCAATTCAAGTGCAACAAGAGTCTATCCCAACCGACCATTGACCAAGTCAGAGTAGTCTGTGAATACCCCGATGTATTTCCAGATGTTTTGCCCGGTATGCCCCCAGATCGGGATATCGAGTTTATCATTGAACTAATCCCTGGAACTGGACCCATAGACCAGAGATCGTATAGTATGAACACGTCTGAATTAGTGGACCTGAAGAAGCAACTGGATGCTATGCTGGAGATAGGATTGATTCGACCAAGTGCGTCGCCATGGAGATCACCTGTCTTGTTTGTGGACAAGAAATATGGAGGTAACCGTTTGTGTACGGATTATCGGAAACTGAATGATTTCACCATCAAGAACAAGTACCCACTACCGAAGATAGAAGACCTGTTTGACCGGTGCCAAAGGGTTTTCTAAGATTGATCTTAGAACTGGTTATCATCAACTCAAGATTCGCGTAGAGGATATTCCAAAGACTGCCTTTACCACCAGATATGGACTATATGAGTACACCGTCATGTCTTTTGGATTAACCAATGCCCCCGCTTATTTCATGAACCTCATGAATAAGATTTTTATGGACTTCCTGGATAAGTTTGTTGTTGTTTTCATTGATGTAGAGGGAGTGGCCCAACCTTAATACAATATAAGGTGGTGTCCCCTGTGTTTACAATGCTAGTCCCTAGATCAATAGCTAGCATCCACAGTATAGATGTAATATCAAGAAACAAAGGTCATAATATAACTTTATAACCAGGAATAACATAATTTTATTACATCATACATAGCTCATTTGGCTATTACATTACATTGCAGCGGAATAACTATAAGCATGGGGTCCTTCATCTTCAAAGTGCCACAGGCAGATGTTGGTTGTAGACTTTGTAATCCTAATCAATCAATCTTCACTAAAATCAATCAAACCTGCAACATACAAGTTACAGCCACAAAGGGTCAATACATTTGAATTGTATTGGCAAGTGATACTATGGTAGTATAGTGGAGTCTATCATCTATATGCATTTGGCTAAGTGGAGTTGAGGCTTGCATTGCTCAAAATAGATTTTCCTTAACATTTTGAAAATACTAAGTTTTGCTTGGCAAAATCATTTTTCTCAATCAAAGATTTGAAGATCCTTTAACCAAGGCATCTCTCCATCAAAGATTGAAGATTTCAAACAACCCTTGTTCAAACCACAAGTTTTAACTTAGAAACTTGAATGATGAGATTCTTGATTGCTTCCATGTCTTGATGCTCAAATTGTCCTTTACCAGGGACATGGCTAAGTACTTAGATTTTACACTCTGCAGAGGTGGTGCACTTTCCCCACAAGACTTGGTTTCCCAAGACAAGATCTTTCAGAAGCTTTCCCTTAGACCAAAATGGACGCGCTCCAACCTATCAAACACTACCACCCACTGTCCATATGGCTAAGTTCTTGCAACCTATATGATCATGGCAGAGCCCATATTGCCAAGTGGTTGCACTTGAAGCTTCTCAACATTTGACATCTCAAATCTCTTTGTTCCTGGGTGGCCATCCACAAGTGAGATACACAAGGTCAACCATAAACATGGGCCTTGTGAACCACTCAACCAAAAACCGCCAAGAAAGCCCATTCCACCCAGGTGATTCATTAACTTAGTTGTTTTATTACACAAAAACATAAGTCCTCAGACTTAGAGATTTTTCCATAGTGTGAATATATTTTCCACCCCTGTTTTCTATTAGCTAGGCTAAGCTTGATAGTAGTAGGAATCTTTAACTTAGGAAAATCCTACTAAGGATTCATCTACTAGGTTTTCTTATAGCAAGGTCTATACTTAGCAAAATCCATGCAAGTTTTACTTAGAGAAAATTCACTAATGCATAGTGAAAGTAATGGGACAAAAAGTATGAAGCATCACTTGCCTTTTTGGTAGAGAATGGTGGTTCACTCCTTGATCTTGCTAGTCTCACACTTCACTACAAGTCAATCAAGCAAACACAAATTCAATTCACATTCCAAACCAAAGTCAAACAAACATTTTTTTTTACACACAAAGTAATGGAATCTAAGTCATGCATAAGCATGCAAAGGTTGGTTCTATTGCAAGGATGGTCTCCACTAGGCTTCTAAACTTTGTAAGTTCCAAATTGGTCATTTACTAAAATGGCAAAGTCATTAGTTAGAGGGTTTTGCCCAAAAAAAACTATTTTTAAAATCCATTCAACATTTTATGTGGTGAAAATGTTTTTATCAAAACAAAACTTTTAAGTTTTTCACCAAATGAGTTTCTATTGTAAAACTTGGTGTTTTTGGGTCAGTAGGTTTGGTCCAAACTATTTTATCAAAGTTTTCTTTCTAAAAACATTTCCATAATAAACTTAATAATTTTATTTGACTAGAAATTGGCTAAGTCAAATAATCCAACCTAAATTTTACCAAAATCATTTTTAACACCAAGGGTTGGTTCCTAGGGTCAGTAAGGTCACATCAAACCATTTTGCAAAAGTTTTACCCCTAAATTCAATTTTAAACAATTTTTCTACTCTAAACAAGCACACAAAAGAATATGCAAAAAACAAGCAAATTAATAGATAATATTTACTAAACCAAGGGCATGGTTGGCTAGGGCTTGCTCTCCTGAATCCAACGACATAAAATTTGTAATTTTTGGACGTGTGGTTTGAAAGTTACAAGGGTTTGAAAATTGAATCTCAATCAGATTTCAAATCTATTTTTAAACAAAACATGGCCACGCGTCTGACTCTGATTGGACGAAAACGGTTTGCTCGGATCGGTTACTGGGGTGTGTTGGATCTAACTGAAAACGTGTGGCACAGATCACTTGATACCCCTTCGCTCTTGTTCTAATATCATCCATCAGATCTAGATCCTGTGAACCATATTGACATGTCTATTTGACAGCGGCGCTGGCGGCGGCGACTCTGTTTCGCGGCGGCGCTGGCGATACAAGAAGCGAGGAAGAGGGGGAGGATGCTCACCAGGTTCGCAATGCAGCGCTGATACTCAACGTGCTCTTGGTTGGTGGAGGGGCGCACGGGGACGGGCAGGATTCTTCGCCGGAGTTGGTTTTGGTGACGGACGCGCGCGGTCGAGGTCGAGGACGACGCTACAGATCACGCCGAGGCAAGCAGAAGGCAAGGTTAGCTGCGCAAGGTCGAGGCGGTGACGCGTGCATGAAAGAGAAGAGGAGGGGCGGTCAGATACAACCTGTGGGCGTCGTCGGAGAAGAAGACAAACGCGGCGGCGTCGGGAGCTTGTCGTAGTCGATGCTCCAGGGCATCCGCGGTCGAACTAAAAGTGCTGGGAGGTGCGTCTAGGAGTGGGGAAGCTGTTAGGTTGCATAGGGAGGCAAGGGGCGGCGATACTTGGCCGGAATCGACAAGGAGGTTCGTCGGAGTCAGAGGAGCTCGGGAAGGAATTGGGGCGGCCTGGTGGCGTGCTTTGGGGAGGAGACAGAGGGGAATGAGAGAGGATGTGCTGGCGTTTAAAGGTGCTTGATCGCTGCGAGTTAAGGTGGCCGTGTTAATGCGAATTCAAGCCACGAATCAAAGCCTGCAACGGCCGGCGAGGGGGAGAAGAGGTCGTGCGGGGTGTGGACGATGACCAGGAAAGAGTGGGGTCTACTGTCAGTGGGAAAAAGAGTGGGGAGAGGTCCACTGGTCATACTCTGTGTGGGTTAGAATCTGGGTGCGAAACGTTTTCTTTCGGGTGAGGGGGAGCTGGGCTGCTGGGCTTAGTTGGGCTTGGCCAGTTGGGCCAGGTCCGACTCTATTTTTTTTTCTTCCTGTAATCCTTTTCTTTTTCTGAATCTAATTTCTGTTTTGAATTTTCAAACAAACAAACATCAACCAAATCAATTCAAACAACACCACACTTCATAATTTGAACTTGGTTCTGTTTATCAGCATAAACCTAAATTCCAAAATAAAATAATATTTTATTCTTTTTAGGATCTTATTTAATAATTAAATAAAATAGACCAAAGTTATTTAATCAAATTGGGTTTGATTTATTTAATAAAATCTCCATTTGAAATCCAAATACTTTCAAAACAAAATCAGTAGGTTTTATTTGGAAATAAAGAATATTTGGGAAACTTGTTTAAAACAAAATAACTTTTTATTTTAGAGTCCATTATTAATTAAGTATAATAGACTTTCATTATTACTTCAAATAGGATTTGCTTTATTGAGATATTTTATTTTGAAATCTAAAATAAAGCCAAAACACTTTAGTAGGTTTTATTTGTATATATCAAATATTTGGAAAACCTATTTTAAATAATTTTAATAAGTTTTGATGTTTCAATTAAATTGGTAAAACCTTTTATTTAAATAAAGTTGGATATTAAAGTGTCTCCTTTTGATGTTCCTTATTATTTAAATTGGTAAAACCTTTTGATGTTCCTTATTAATTTATTTAAATAAATCTTTGCTAATTTTATTTAAAAAAATATTTTAATTCCCAAAGTTTGGCCAAGGTTTAATTTGGCTTTATAAAATATATTATTTATTTATAAGCTTCTATTTCATTTGAAAACAAATCTTTTCTTTTAATTGTTTCAAAATAGTATTTCCAAATGTTTTTATTTTTTTTCTTTTATTAATTATTTATCTTTTTAAATCCCTTTAGGTTTTATTTAATTCAAATGGGTTTGAAGTTCCAATTGAATTCAAAAACTTTCTTCTGGCTCTGAAAATCGAACAAAGTTTTATTTTATTCATTTATTTTCACATTACAAGATTTGGAAAATCTTGGGATGTGACAATTGATGACATTCTAATCTATTCCAAATCAGAAGAATAACATGAGCTACACCCGAGGACCATCCTTGGAACCTTTAGGGAGCACCAGTTGTATGCCAAGTTTAGCAAATGTGAATTCTAGTTACAGGAGGTAGGATTCCTCGGACATATTGTGTCAGCCGGAGGAATTGCCGTTGACCCCGCAAAGGTGAAGGATGTTGAAGAATGGCAAGCCCCAACCACTCAAACTCAAGTTCGTTCATTTCTTGGATTAGCGGGATATTACCGCAAGTTCGTAGAAGGATTCTAGAGTATCGCAAGACCCATGACCCAATTGTTGAAGAAGGATAAGAATTTTGAATGGACGGAAAAATGTGAAGCAAGTTTTCAAGAACTCAAGAAGAGATTGATCTCAGCCCCATTCTTGATCATGCCGGATATTACGAAGCCCTTTGATGTGTATTGTGACGCATCCAAGATCGGTCTCGGATGTGTGTTGATGCAAGAAGGCAAAGTAATATCTTATCTATCTCGACAACTGAAGCAACACAAGCAGAATTATCCTACCCATCACCTTGAACTAGCAGCCGTAGTTTTAGCCTTGAAGACATGGCGGCATTACCTCATGGGAAACCGTTGTGAAATTTATTCGGATCACAAGAGCCTGAAGTATATTTTCACTCAGAAGGAGCTGAATATGAGGAAAAGGAGATGAATAGATATAATCAAGGACTATAATCTGGACATCCACTATCATCCCGGTAAAGCCAAATGTGGTAGCAGATGCCCTTAGCAGATTGTCGTGTCGCTTGAACTCCATGATTCTAAAGGAGCAACCAAGTTTGCATAAGGAGTTGGAAGATTTCAGAATGGAGCTAGTAAGTGAAGGATTTTTGGCTAGCATAGAACATCAACCCACTTTGATCAGTCAGATCAAGGATGCACAGAAAGGAAATGCTAGTATCGACGGAATCAAACGTCGTATCGGTACAGGAAATGTACCCAGATTCACCGAAGATGAAGAAGGAGTTTTGTGGTACAAAGGACGTATCTGTGTGCCAGCAGATTCAGAGTTGAAGCAAGCTATTTTGAAAGAAGCTCATGATACTCTTTATTCTATCCACCCCGGAGGAACGAAGATGTATCAAGATTTGAAGGAGCAATTTTGGTGGCATAAGATGAAGAGATAAATCAGGAGCTACATAGCCAAGTGTGATATTTGTCAGAGAGTCAAGGCGGGAAATCAGAGACCCACAGGACTATTGCAACCATTGCAGATTCTAGAATGGAAATGGGATTCAGTAGGAATGGATTTTATCACCGGTTTGCCTACATCTAGTAGAGGAAATGACTCTATTTGGGTCATAGTTGATAGACTGTCCAAAGTCGCCCATTTCTTACCAGTCAAGACCACCTACCAGAGTTCGAAGCTAGCAGAGTTGTACATTGCTAGAATCGTCAGTTTGCACGGAGTCCCCAAGAACATTGTATCGGATCGAGGAACTCAGTTTACCTCAAGATTTTGGAAGAAAGGACAAGAAGAATTAGGAGCCCGACTAGATTTTAGCACATCTTATCACCCCTAGATAGATGGACAAACGGAGCGAGTAAACCAAATACTCGAAGATATATTGATAGAATGTGTGTTAGAATATGGATCAAATGGGAAGACTGTCTACCTTTCGCAGAATTTTCGTACAATAATAGTTACCAAGCTAGTTTGCAAATGGCCCCATTTGAATTCATGTATGGAAGGAAGTGTCGTACCCCTTTGAATTGGTTGGAAGTAGGAGAGAGTCAGATTTTTGGACCCGACATCCTACGAGAAGAAGAGAAAGTTCACAAGATCCGTGAGCACCTCAAGGCCACCCAATCCAAATAGAAGAATTATGCCAACAAGAGACGTCGAGACCTAGCCTTCAATTTCGGAGATTTCGTGTATCTCAAAGTGTCACCTTTGAAAGGAATGCAACGTTTCCAGCTCAAAATAAAGTTAGCCCCCTAGATATATCCGACCCTTCAGGATTCTAAATCGTCGAGGAGAAGTATCATATCAACTGGAACTGCCCGAGGAGATGTCCGCCGTGCATAATGTGTTCCATATATCGTTACTTCGCAAATGCCTAGAGGTCCCGGAGAAGACTGAAGTATTCAAGAATATTGATCACCAAACAATAGAGATCAACAATGACCTGACGTATCCCAAAGTACCCATCCGTATTTTGGAGGAGGCCTTCAGAACCACCAGGACCCGGAGCATCAAGTTTCTCAAGATCCAGTGGAGTAACCACATTGAAGAAGAAGCTACCTGGGAGCGAGAAGACTACATTAGGACGGAGTTTCCAGATCTCTTTAAATCCTAGTTTTCTTTTTCTCAAATCTCGGGTCGAGATTCTGTTTAAGGAGGGAAGGTTTGTAACATCCCAAATCTATTAATCAAGGTTATAAAATTCCAATCACCCAAAATTAGGGTAAACAAAAACTTTTGTTAATTAAAATCAAATGAATGCATGTGTGTATGTGATGAATGTATGAACGCTTGAATGGACTTGTTTGATTGCTGTGAACGCATGTGTATATTTCATTACTTATCCTTATTGAAACCACAGATGCCTCCCCGTCGTGCCAATCCTAACCAAAACAACAATAACAACAATCCCGAGTGCAGCAGCCGATGATAGCTCAAACTCAGTTGATGCAGATGATGACCCAGTTCATGGAAAATCAGAATAAAAAATAACAACAACAACAACACTAACAACAACAATCAAAACAACCGACCAGCCTTTGATATGCTTACAAGGTTTTTCAGGTTGAGGCCAGCCAAGTTCTCGGGAACCACTGATCCTATGGTAGCCAATGACTGGTTACGTTCTATGAACAAGGACTTGGTCACCATGGGCTGCACTAATGAAGAAAAGGTCAGATTTGCAGCACATCTGCTTGAAGGACCAGCAGCTACATGGTGGGACAACTTCCAAATCACCACTCCCCTTGAAGATGTGACTTTGGCCATATTTTAAGATGGTTTCCGCACTGCCCATATCTCATCAGGGGTGATGAATTTGAAGAAGAAAGAGTTCCACAATCTTAAACAACGTCACCACAGTGTGGCAGAGTATATTGAGGAGTTCAACAATCTGGCACGCTATGCGCCGGATGAGGTTGATACTGATGCCAAGAGGAAGGAGAAATTCCTCGAGGGACTGAATGGTGAGATGAACCTGCACCTATCTGTTGCATATGTTCCAACTTATCAATCACTGTGTGACAAGGACACCATCTTGGAAAGCAAGATGAAACAAGTTAAGAATAGGCAAGGAGTAGGAACCTTTCCTACTGTTAATACCCTAAAAAAAAGAACAGGAAGAGGAAGCACCACTTTGACAAGCACAACTCGGGATCGTCTCACAAGCGTTCCCTTGGTGATGATAGTGGAGGTTCTGTGTCCCACAAGCATGTGAAGTATAACAACCACCACAATAGTAACCGTCACCATGACAACAAGCACCACCGTAGTGATGGCAATGATAGATATAAGAACCATAAGAGTGGACACAAGAGCCACCATAGTGGGAATGGCAATGGAAGTCAGCCTGCAAAAAGGGACATCAGTCAGGTTGAGTACTTTAAGTGTAAGAAAACTGGGCACTATGAAAATGAATGCCCAGAGAAGAAGGCTGATGGAGCCAACAATCCCAACCCTTTCCAGAAGGGACAAGTGAACCACATCAATGTGGAGTAAATCTATGAGGAATCTGATGTTGTGGCTGGTAAGTTCAAGCTTAATTCTTTTCTAGCACTTGTTCTTTTTGATACCGGCGCATCACATTCATTCATATCAAGAGCATTTGTTGATAAAAATGGACTTCCAACTGAAACTATTGGGTGTCCTATTAAAGTAAGCTCTCCCGGTGGAGAGATGATAGTGAATTTTGGATGTCACGAGCTAGTGATAGAATTTGGAAAGTATAAGTTTCCAGTTAGTCTGATAATCCTATATTTCCAAGGATTGGATGTAATTTTGTGCATGGATTGGATGACTAAGTATGAAGAAGTAATAGATTGTGCCAATCGCACTATTACACTCATAACCCAGGATAAGAAACGGATTAGGTTCAAGTCTAACTTTGAATCTAAAGGGAGTAAGCTAAATTCTCTTAAGGGGGTTAGCATAGACAGTGTACTAGTTGTGAAGGAATATCCGGATGTGTTTTCGGAATAATTACCAGGAATGCCACTAGATAGAGATCTGGAGTTTCTGATTGACTTATGTAACATCCCAAATCTATTAATCAAGGTTATCAAATTCCAATCACCCAAAATTAGGGTTAACAAAAACTTTTGTTAATTAAAATCATATGAATGCATGTGTGTATGTGATGAATGTATGAATGCATGAATGGACTTGTTTGATTGTTGTGAATAGCAAGGAATGGTTTAAAGATGAAAACAGCATCATCTAAATCAATTCCAAGCAGAATCAAATCAATAGAAATTCAAAAACAAACAAAACAAGCAAATGGTAATTTTTGCCAATCTTGCTCACTAGGCCACTTTTAGTGTTTCTTGTACAAGATTTCTAACAGAAACAAATCCAATTATTTTCACCCCTTTATAGACCAAGTGAAAGTGAACCCAAGCCCACCTTGCAAACCCATAGAAACATTTGGCAACTTGATTCAAATGACAATTCAAAATTGAATCTATATCATATGGGAAGATCGCCATTTCTTAAAAACCAACCAAACCAGTGCACCTCGACAAATCCAACCAACCAGAGACTACCTAGTATGTGATAATTGCACCCACCAAGTTTCATCCAAAAATTTAAATTTAAATCTCTTGCGGCCATTTCATCAAACACCTTCTGAGCACAAATCAAATTAAACAACAAACACTATAGTGAGCAGCGTTTATGCCAAACTTGTTCCCTCTCTAGCTCTCACTACACTCTCAGTAGATCATCTAACTTGTTTAACGAGCTCTAGCTCACTGTGAACTCAACCATGCCATCAATGGTGACCATGGCCGAGCACACTTGCCACCCCTACTATCGATAGCAAGCTACAAGCCTAACTAGTCTCGCCAACCTTGTCTAACAGGCACTCCACCATCCACTGCCACCCCCTATCCAACGCTCGAGCCCTGCTAGCCAATGGACCACAAAGAACGCTCGCGACCATTTTCTCTGTGACCATGCCGAGAGCGCGCCAGAGTGCCGCGCTCGACACGCTCGCACAGACCGCGCCCCGCCTTAGCTGCTCGCGTACATGATCACCACCGCCCCAGGAACCTCCCAGACATCCCCGTTCGCCACCGCATGACCCGTAGGCGCTTTGCACCATTAAAACTTTTGTTGGTCCCGCCCAGAGCGTCGACATGTTCCGATCGAACTGCACCACCCCATGCCTCTCCATCAAGCCATTGAGTTTCGCCAGGAGGCAGCGCACCGTCCCCTACCTTCGGCCATGCCGTTAGCTCACTCTGAAGACGACCCCGACGAGCTCATTCCGCCCCATTCGGTCCCCTCGTCGCACTATAAATAGAGGCCTTCCACGTTCAAATTCGGCACACCATTCCACTCCTCTCTCTCTCAGAACCACCCCACTTCTTCCCCGGAGCAAGGCGAGCACCAGGTTGACGGAATTTTTCCGGAGTTTGCCGCTGCTGGAGGAGATGGGCGCCGTTGATTGGAGCCACCCCGGGAGGAGCCACCAGTACCAGGAGGATCTCCGTCGTCGACTTCGTCGTTCGTCCCCATCGCCGACCGTCGCCGGAGCCCCGGTGAGCCTCCACTGACCCCCATTGGCCGCGCTAGGGTTCGTGATCGTCGCGTTCTGTTCAGACGTGGACGACAACCCTCATCCATAGATCTTACTTCTAATCCTACGGCCCTAATCACCCCATACCCCTTCGCCACTCTCTGTCTCATTGACTGGTGGGGACAACCAGTTAACTCGCCCGTGCGCGCTATGTGCAGTGGCCAGCCTAGTTAGCACTCGCGCGTGACCCAGTAGTTTGAATTTAGGTTTATCAATTTAGTTTCAAACTTAGTTCTGGCAGTAGTTTCAAAATTCATTTTAGAGAGATTCACTAAACCAAATTGCATGAAACTAATTTTGTTAGAAAGGTATTGAAATTCTTAATCCAAGACCGTTGGATTCAAACCATTTGGAATTATAGATCGCCTATAGTAAAAATAACAAGGCATAGGATTTTCTGCATTCAAACATTTTTCAAAATTCAACCATAAATTCTTTTGAGTTGAATCCAACTCTCAAAAATCACATTTGATAACACCTTTCTGAATATATAAAAATATCTAGATTTACTTACAGAAATAATGGACAAGTAATAAAAGAATGCCCCATAGGCATTTCTAGTCACTTTAATTAACTAAAATAAAAAGGTTAAACCTTATTAAATTGTGACACCACTTTAAATCACATTCCCAAGTAGTTAAATATGTGGTGATGACATGTGTCAACATGATCCCATGTTTTAGTTGGAGAATATTAAATCTTAAGTAGTTTTTCAATGAGTAGAAAATACTTTTCTAAAATAAAATAAATATAATAGTTGCCTTAATCTATGTGATGATAGTGATGATGCTAGATCATCTAGTGTGAGCCTTTGTGTGACAAATAGAACTAGTTAAGTATTGTTTGGTGATTGTGTACCTCGTATTTATTTATAGACGCTAGTACCGAGCAAGGATACGAAGAGGAACGAGAATACTACGAGGAAGAAGCCAAGGAGAACTTCAACCACTGCACTGCACAAGGCAAGCTAAGCTAAACCATGCAAGTCATACTTGCAAGCTTAAACCTACAAGATAACCTATGCAATGCATTAGGCATGCCTTGGTTATACCACTTGATGATACCAAATCCCAGTTTTACTTGCAAGCTTTAGTATTGTAGCACCCCCCGGGATCAGGGTTAAACTAACCTCAGATCACCATCTGAGATAAGTTCAACTCCCAAACACGGAAGATCACAGTACGATTTGGTAACATTACAGAACACAGGGATTCAACAACATAAGTTTAAACTCTTAACAGAGTAAGATATTAGAGTTAATACAAACCAGAGGTCATAGACCCAACATTACATCACACAGCGGAAGCAAAATATGTTGTTCTACACAACAACTTAGCAAAAGGCCTAAGTGGCCATAAAAAAAGCGACGTAAATCCCATAGTCCTCAGGCTGCTACCTGGGACCCCCAACTACTCGTCGATGTCAATGTAGAAGCCACCTTCAGTTGCAATCAGACCCTCTGTAGAAAAACAACAATGGCGCAAGGATGAGTACGAGAATGTACTCCGCAAGACTTAGATAACCTAGTATCTATATGCTCTGTCTAGAAAGGCTTTCTTTGGATTTACTTTTGCGAAAAGCAATCTTTATTTGTAAACATAAGAGAGAGAAGAGGCTCGTCTACTCGGAATCTTTTAAAAAGGGATAAGATAGCGACTTCTTCATCTTGTTCATCACATCTCGATAACCACCATCTTCGTCAGAACCTACTATCTAGGATCACCCCCTCGACCCGGAGGAAGCATCCTTAAGCACACGTGGATCAACAAGTTTTATATTGGTTAAAGTTATCTATGATCTTAGAATATGGTCACCAAGCGTTCATAACCGTGAACACGGCTTTTCAAAAAGATTATTACCCTGCAGGGGTGTACAACTTTACCCACACGTACCAACCGAATCTTAATGCCAAATATTATTAGCCCGCTTCCTTGGAAGGCCGGCAGAGGGTTGTTGACCACGACCTTTACCTTGCTTTCGCCGAGACCATGAGTCACGCAATAAGTATGATTCCGTCGTAACGGGTCAAACCCCGAAGCCGGTACTTAAAGATGTGAGGCGAGGTTGGTTCAGCAGGGGCTCCATCGACCCCAAGCAACCGCGGCCACGCTTCCCTACCTGTTATGATGCACCTCCTTCACCTCCTCATTTCGAAACGGTTTTCAATGCGTATGCCAGATGGAAAGCCCGAACTATGTGACTCATGTAATCTACTAGGCAAGTTAGTCAGTCGAGGGGTTGTCCAGGCCCCGTGTGGCTGTACGCTTGTCTCGGTTCCAAAGGCAAGACCTCAGTTCCTAGTGGTGGCGAGCATGGGACTACAAAAACCACACCCAACGTGGCCTCCCATACAATCCTTAGCATGATTAGTTAACTCCTCCGATGATGTCACCATCTCCTACCTCACCTCCTTCCTTGGCACCTCAGACTCATCATTGAGTAGATCAGACATTTCTTATATGCTTGGCTAAGCTGTCGGTAGCAGAAGATCTACAACGCTCACATGCCAAACCTAGGGATGCTAGGAGCAGTGGATCAGGAGTATAAGGCTACAAAAGGGAAACAGTGCAGCAGATAGGTAACACTAGCTACGGACAAAAGAACACATTGGAATCATGTGCATCATAGCGAGAAAGTAATATACTTTGTAAAACATAGGTTCAGAATGAGAGGCTACGCTTGCCTTGTCTGTCGGTAGACATGTACTGATCTTCGATGTTGTTGACTTCAGCTTCGGGTTTAGATCCTATCGCGAAGAACCAATACCGGAAAGGAAAGCGACAATCAAGACATGGCATCGATGCAATGCTCAAACAAGGATGATGATATGACAAGTTGAATTGCGTTGAAATGAAACCCTAAAACTTGCTCGGCAATTTAAACGGGGTTCCGAGGGTTGAAAACCCTAACTCGGGAAACTCTAGAAACACATGCGAGGGTTTGATTTAGTTCTCTAATTAAACTTTTCATTAAAGTTGATTAGCAATGCATGATTATAGCTTACAAAGGTAGAACTCATTTTTCTGAAAATTTTGATATATTATTTGTATTTTTCTGACTTATAAATAATAAGATATGAATTTTACAATATTTAATCATTTTCTAGAATTATAAACAATTTATTACATCAGGCTGACGTCATAATACACCCTAGGGATTTTGTTACCAAAACTGAACACACCCACAGTGACTGACTGGTGGGGCCGAAGCCACATCAGCAGCCACATGCGCAAAACGGTTTCAGGGATTTTCTCACCAAGGCTGGGGCTACCCACACCGACTGACGGGTGGGGCCAAGGCCACGCAGACAGGCCATGCGAGCGCCATGCGGACCTCGCCGGAAAACGCGTCGGCCAGCGGCCAGGGACGGCGGAGGAGGGCGAGAGGGGACACACGGATGGGCGGGTTCGAACGAGCGCTGCAGGGCGAACCTAAAGGGGGCGGCGCCGCCGGTTATTGGTCACCGGAGAGACGGCTACGGCGGCGGCCATCGGTGGCGGGGACAGGTGCATGCGGTGGTGTGGATTTCGGAATCAATCGAAGGAGGGAGGAGCACCAGGAGAATCAGGAGCTCACCTAGAGGCTTACTGAAGGGTCAGCGAGGCGAGGCACAGCCGGAATCGATGGCGTAGACGGCGACCGGCGTCAGGCAGGTGACTGTGATTACGGCGAAGGAGAGGGACTCGGCGGGCGCTGGCCACGGCAATCGAATAAGTCGACCACGGCGGTCACCCCAACGAGCTCAAAATGACGAGGGGAGGCGAGGATCGACGGCGAGCCGGAGCTCCCGCGAGCTAGGGTTCGACCAAAGGGAAATTGAGGAAAGAGGGAGGGGATAGGGTTCATCCGGCGGCGGCAGGGGGTCTTACAGGCGACGTCCAAGGCGGTAGCGTACATCTCTTCACGGCGGGCATCTCGGCGAGGCGAGGACGGCGTCGGTGGTGACACGCAGCAGTGTGCTTGAGTCGTCATCCTTCTGTCGCATGGAAGAAGAAAGGAAAAAGGAGGGGTGAAGGGTTACCGGGCCGACAGCAGGCTCCACTTGGGACAAGGTGGGCTGCGTAAGAGGAAGTTAGGAGAGGGAGTTGCTGGGCTGCGGCCTGGCTCTCCTTTTTTAGTAAAACCCTTTTTCTTTTCTGTTTTGTATATTACTCTTTGTATTTCAAATATTTTTCTGTTTTTTAAACAGTTTGAAAATACCAAGGAGTTTTGAAATTATTATAAATATTCAGGGCCCTTTATACCAACTTGGTCTCCAATAAACTTTGATACTTTTCAAAATATGAAAACCATTTGAAGGTAGTTTCAAAGAGAGGGAAGAATCTAGGGTTTAGGGTTTGCATTTAATTAACACACTTAACCTCATGCATTACTTGGATGATTTAAATAGATGCATGCCATGCTTAAGTACTGAGTACATATATTACAAACATGGGCTGTTACAGCTCTACCCCCTTACAAGAATCTCGACCTGAGATTCCTAAGTTTTAGAAAAGAAGGCAGGGTACTCAGATCTAAGACGATCTTCTCGTTCCCAGGTTGCTTCATCCTTAGAGTGATGAGACCACTGAACTTTCAGAAACTTGATGTTTTTACGTCGACTTTTGCACTCGGTTTCATCAAGGATACGAACAGGATACTCACGATAAGTCAGATCCTTTTGGAGATCAAGAGTTTGGTGATCAATACCACGGACAAGATCTTTGAAACAACGCTTGAGTTGCGTCACATGAAAGATGTCATGGACCTCAGGGAAATTTGCAAGCAACTCCAACTTGTATGCGCGGTTACCTTGCCTGGATAGAACATGGAAAGGACCAACATAGCGAGGAGCCAGTTTGCCTTTGATACCGAAACGATGGACACCCTTCAAAGGAGTGACCCGGAGATAAGCTTGATCACCAACTTTATATTCAACATGTTGATGGTGATGATCATGATAGCTTTTCTGGCGAGACTGAGCAGTTTTCAAACAATCTCGAATGATACGAACTTGATCTTCTGCTTCCTGGATCATATCCGGACCAAAGAACTTTTTTTCACCGGTTTCTGACCAGTTCAAAGGAGTACGAAATGTTCTTCCATATAAGAATTGGAAAGGTGCCATACCAATACTGGACTGAAAACTGTTGTTGTAGGATAACTCAACAAAAGGTAGGCATTTCTCCCAGTTCTTGCCAAAAGATATGACACACGCTCTTAGCATGTCTTCAAGGATTTGATTCACTCTCTCGGTTTGACCACCGGTGCTAGGATGATAAGCTGTGCTGAAAGACAGACGAGTTCCCATAGCTTGTTGGGAACTTGCCCAGAACCTTGAGATGAACAAACTCCCTTGATCAGAGACGATTTTATTTGGTACCCCATGAAGAACAACTATTCGTGAGATATACAGATCAGCCAATTGGTTGGCAGTGATGCTCTCGCCAACAGGTAGAAAGTGAGCAACCTTGGACAGATAGTCAATGATTACCCAGATGGCATCATTTCCCTTTTGGGTCTTAGGAAGACCAGTAATAAAATCCATACCAACTTCATCCCATTTCCACTCAGGGATTTTATGTGGTTGTAGGAGACCAGCGGGTCTTTCGTGTTCAGCATTGATGCGATGGCAAACGTCACATTCAGCGACAAAACGAGCAATAGCCTTCTTCATACCAGACCACCAGAATCTTTGACGAAGATCCCGATACATCTTGGTACCCCCAGGGTGGATAGAAAGAGGTGATTCATGAGACTCTTGGAGAATTAGATCCCTCAACTTTGTTCTCTTCGGCACTACCAGACGGTCTCCAAAGTAAACAGTACCTTGCTTATCAATAGAGAAACACTTAGCAACTCCGCTAGCAATGTTCCCTTTGATCTCAGCAATTTCGGAATCATGTTTCTGAGCATACTTGATTTCATCCTCTATAGAAGACTTCACTTCAAGGGTAGAAAGAAATCCACGAGGAACTACTTCGAGATTCAATCGAGCGAATTCCTCATGAAGAGAAGGTTGTGCTTGTTTGATCAACAGGGTGTTGCAATAAGATTTATGGCTCAGCGCATCAACAACGAAATTGGCTTTGCCAGGTTGATAGTTGACACCCAAATCATAGTCCTTGATGTGTTCCAACCATCTTCTTTGCCTGAGATTCAGATAAGGTTGTGTGAAAAGGTACTTTAGACTCTGATGATCCGAGTATAACTCGCAACGACTACCGAGAAGGTAATGTCGCCATTGTTTAAGAGCATGAACAACAGCTGCAAGCTCAAGATCATGAGTTGGGTAGTTGTTCTCATGCGGTTTTAGCTGACGAGAAGCATAAGCCACCACATGCCCATCTTGCATCAACACACATCCGAGACCTTGGTGGGAAGTGTTGCAGAAGACAACAAAGTCTTTGCTAGTGTCCGGAAGAACCAACACGGGTGCATTGGTTAACTTGGTTTTCAACAAATGGAAACTTTCTTCAGCCTTATCAGACCATTCAAACTTCTTCTCCTTCTTAAGAAGATCAGTCATTGGCTTTGCAATTCTGGAGAAGTTCTCGATGAATCGGCGGTAATAACCAGCCATCCCGAGAAAACTTCGGACATCCTTGACGGAATTAGGAGACTCCCAGTCGAGGATAGTTTGGACCTTATCGGGAATAACAGCAACCCCTTGAGCGGAAACAACATGACCAAGAAAAACGAGCTCTTGTAACCAAAACTCACATTTGGAAAACTTGGCATAGAGACGGTGTTCTCGGAGTTTTGTTAACACCAAACGAAGATGTTCAGCGTGCTCTTCTTCAGTGTTGGAATATACCAGAATATCATCGATGTAGACCACGACGAACTTGTCAGGATACTCCATGAAGACATAGTTCATAAGATGCATGAAAGTGGCTGGAGCATTGGTAAGACCAAAGGACATGACTGTATACTCGTAAAGACCATAATGAGTGGTGAAAACAGTCTTTGGAATATCTTCCTTACAGATCTTTATCTGGTGATACCCTGACCTTAAATCCATTTTGAAAAAGACAGTGGCACCACTTAACTGATCAAATAGATCGTTGATCCTAGGGAGAGGATACTTGTTCTTGATAGTCACAGCATTGAGTGGGCGATAATCCACAACCAGACGCGGCATATTGGTATCCCGCTTCTTAAAAAAGATGGTAGGACATCCCCAAGAAGATGTGCTAGGCTGAATGTATTATTTTCCTTCTAACTCCTCTAATTGCTTCTTCAACTCCACAAGCTCATGAGGAGGCATACGATAGGGTCTTTTAGAAACAGGAGCAGTTCCAGGAACTAACTCTATGACAAACTCCACACTTCGATCAGGTGGCATGCCAGGCAACTCCTCAGGGAAGACATCCGGAAACTCATAGACCACGGAAACATCTTGGATCTCTAACGGAGGTAAAACTTCAAGAGCATACAACCTCACTTCAGGAATAGAAACAACTGAAGGAGATAGTGACCCTACGGTCCAGTACTTAATTGTTATGCTAGCAGGACTAGTCAGAGTCATAGACTTGGTTGTACAATCGAGAATGGCTTGATAACAGGTCAACCAGTCCATGCCCAAAATGATGTCATTATCAGTTGACTTGAGGGCGATCAAAGAAGTGGGGAAAAGTTGAAATGCAACTTCAATTAGATTCCCATGACTAACCATGGTGGAACGCTAGCTAGGACCAGGAGACTGAACTAGCAGAAGAACAGATAACCCCTCAAAACTTATCCCATGCATTTGAGAAAAAACTTGTGATAGGAATGAATGCGATGCTCCAGAATCAAACAAAACTTTATCTGGGATTTGATTGATACGAAGCATACCCATTATGACGCTTGGATCTTCTTGAGCCTCCTCAGCAGAGATATGGTTCAGGCGACCTTTGCCAGCACCTGGATACTTATCATTCTTTTTTAGTGGTTGTGCCTTCTCAGCAGCACCCTTTTTAGGACACTCCTTTGCATAGTGGCCAGGCTGGCGACAATTTAAGCATATAAAACCTGATGCATTGCTAGCAGAAGGATAGTTTGATCCACCAGCATTGTTTGAATTAGCATTCGGACGAGGAGCATATCCAGAAGACCTTGGAGTATAAGGAGCATGTGGCACAGCACAGTAAGGCACGAAGACACGACGCTTCTTATTACCAGAACCTGCCTTGTTATACCCATCCCGAGGACGCTTACGAGTTTCTTCATACTCCACTTTTCCACTCTCGGCCTTCATAGCCTTATTAACAAGACCTTGGAAGTTACCAAAGTCCATGAGATGGATATCACGGCGAACCTCAGGATCCAGTCCTTTGCGGAACAGAGCTTGCTTCTTAGCATCAGTGGAGACGTCTTCAGTAGCATAGCAGGCAAGACGATTGAAGTTGCGCTGGTAATCACACACGAAACCAGTGCCCTGCTTAAGCTTGAGGAACTCCTCTTTCTTCTGATCCATCAGACCCTCAGGAATATGATAAGCTCGGATGGCTTCAGTGAACTCTTGCCATGTAACAACATGTTGAGCTTCTTGCATAGCGAAGAAATTTTCCCACCAGGAGTTAGCTGCTCCGTCCAGATGATAGGCAGCAAAAGTCACCCAATCAGCTTGAGCAACATGACCAACCTGAAGTTTGCGCTCCATGGTGCGAAGCCAGTAGTCCGCATCAAGTGGCTCAGTGGAATAGCTGAAAACTGGAGGAGTGAGACGTGTGAGGTCCTTGATACCAACTTGATTGTTCTGGCGTTGATCAGTGTTGTGCTCAATCCTCTCAAGGAGCCTCATGTTGTCAGCACGGTTGGTTTCGTACATGGACATGAGTTGAACCATGGACGGCGGTGGAGGAAGGTTGGAATGTTCACCCTCATTTGCGGCACCCCGAGCATGAGCACGGGTACGGGCACGAGAAGTGTCACCCATCCTGAAAGAACAAAAAGAAGGTTAGACAATAGATCCAAAGGAACAAGACGGAAAGCTGAACAAGGAGTACTCGATTTAAAGGTATCATCTTATCAAGCATGGTAGCATCAAAGCATACTAATGTATACACTAACCAGCTGACTTACAAACCATAACAATGGAATGCTAAGATGTTACACACCAAGCAAAACTGAGATATCTTGGAACTCTGAGAATAGCAACCAAGGACGGAGTAATTTTTAGGAGAACAACCCCAAAACCATGATCCTAAAAGTTTTGAGATATAAGGTAAGGAATGAAAAACTTTTCAAACCAAATAAGGTAAGAGAAACTCCAGCAACAGAAACACACCAGAGAAGGAATAAAAAGAATCCTAGTCAGAGTTTCTGCAAATAGTTTTAACTTTTAAATAGTTTTTTCAACTTCTAGACTCAATATCGACCAATAAAAGGGTTTCCTACATGCAGTCCTGCTCTGATACCAAAACCTGTAGCACCCCCCGGGATCAGGGTTAAACTAACCTTAGATCACCATCTGAGAAAAGTTCAACTCCCAAACACGGAAGATCACAGTACGATTCGGTAACATTACAAAACACAGGGATTCAACAGCATAAGTTTAAACTCTTAACAAAGTAAGATATTAGAGTTAATACAAAGTAGAGGTCATAGACCCAACATTACAGCACACAGCGGAAGCAAAATATGTTGTTCTACACAACAACTTAGCAAAAGGCCTAAGAGGCCATAAACAAAAGCGACGTCCATCCCATAGTCCTCAGGCTGCTACCTGGGACCCCCAACTACTCGTCGATGTCAACGTAGAAGCCACCTTCAGTTGCAATCAGATCCTCTGTAGAATAACAACAATGGCGCAAGGCTGAGTACGAGAATGTACTCCGCAAGACTTAGATAACCTAGTATCTATATGCTAGAAAGGCTTTCTTTGGATTTACTTTTGCGAAAAGCAATCTTTATTTGTAAACAAGAGAGAAGAGGCTCGTCTACTCGGAAACTTTTAGAAAGGGATAAGATAGCTACTTCTTCATCTTGTTCATCACATCTCGATAACCACCATCTTTGTCAGAACCTACTATCTAGGATCACCCCCTCGACCCGGAGGAAGCATCCTTAAGCACACGTGGATCAACAAGTTTTATATTGGTTAAAGTTATCTATGATCTTAGAATATGGTCACCAAGCGTTCATAACCGTGAACACGGCTTTTCAAAAAGATTATTACCCTGCAGGGGTGTACAACTTTACCCACACGTACCAACCGAATCTTAATGCCAAATATTATTAGCCCGCTTCCTTGGAAGGCTGGCAGAGGGTTGTTGACCACGACCTTTACCTTGCTTTCGCCGAGACCATGAGTCACGCAATAAGTATGATTCCGTCGTAACGGGTCAAACCCCGAAGCCGGTACTTAAAGATGTGAGGCGAGGTTGGTTCAGCAGGGGCTCCATCGACCCCAAGCAACCGCGGCCACGCTTCCCTACCTGTTATGATGCACCTCCTTCACCTCCTCATTTCGAAACGGTTTTCAATGCGTATGCCAGATGGAAAGCCCGAACTATGTGACTCATGTAATCTACTAGGCAAGTTAGTCAGTCGAGGGGTTGTCCAGGCCCCGTGTGGCTGTACGCTTGTCTCGGTTCCAAAGGCAAGACCTCAGTTCCTAGTGGTGGCGAGCATGGGACTACAAAAACCACACCCAACGTGGCCTCCCATACAATCCTTAGCATGATTAGTTAACTCCTCCGATGATGTCACCATCTCCTACCTCACCTCCTTCCTTGGCACCTCAGACTCATCATTGAGTAGATCAAACATTGCTTCTATGCTTGGCTAAGTTGTCGGTAGCAGAAGATCTACAACGCTCACATGCCAAACCTAGGTATGCTAGGAGCAGTGGATCAGGAGTATAAGGCTACAAAAGGGAAACAGTACAGCAGATAGGTAACACTAGCTACGGACAAAAGACCACATTGGAATCATGTGCATCATAGCGAGAAAGTAATATACTTTGTAAAACATAGGTTTAGAATGAGAGGCTACGCTTGCCTTGTCCGTCGGTAGACAGGTACTGATCTTCGATGTTGTTGACTTCAGCTTCGGGTTCGGACCCTATCGCGAAGAACCAATACCGAAAAGGAAAGCGACAATCAAGACATGGCATCGATGCAATGCTCAAACAAGGATGGTGATATGACAAGTTGAATTGCGTTGAAATGAAACCCTAAAACTTGCTCGGCAATTTAAACGGGGTTCCGAGGGTTGAAAACCCTAACTCGGGAAACTCCGGAAACACATGAGAGGGGTTGATTTAGTTCTCTAATTAAACTTTTCATTAAAGTTGATTAGCAATGCATGATTATAGCTTAAAAAGGTAGAACTCATTTTTCTTAACATTTTGATATATTATTTGTATTATCAATCTGACGTCATAATACACCCTAGGGCCTTTGTTACCAAAACTGAACACACCCACAGTGACTGACTGGTGGTGCCGAAGCCACATCAGCAGCCACATGGGCAAAACGGTTTCAGGGCTTTTCTCACTAAGGCTGGGGCTACCCACACCGACTGACGGGTGGAGCCAAGGCCACGCAGGCAGGCCACGCGAGCGCCACGCAGACCTCGCCGGAGAACGCGTGGGCCAGCGGCTAGGGACGACGGAGGAGGGCGAGAGGGGACACGCGGATGGGCGGGTTTGAATGAGCGTTGCAGGGCGAACCTAAAGGGGGAGGCGCCACCGGATATTGGTCACCGGAGAGACGGCTACGGCAGCGGCCATCGGTGGCGGGGACAAGTGCATGCGGTGGGGTGGATTCTGGAAGCAATCGAAGGAGGGAGGAGCACCAGGAGAATCAAGAGCTCACCTAGAGGCTTACTGAAGGGTCAGCGAGGCGAGGCACGACCGGAATCGATGGCGTAGACGGTGACCGGCATCGGGTAGGTGACTTCGATTACGGCAAAGGAGAGGGACTCGGCGGGCGCTGGCCATGGCAATCGAATCAGTCGACCACGGCGGTCACCCCAACGAGCTTAGAACAACGAGGGGAGGCGAGGATCGACGGCGAGTCGGAGCTCCCGTGATCTAGGGTTCGGCCAGAGGTAAATTGGGGAAAGAGGGAGGGGATAGGGTTCATCCGGCGGCGGCATGGGGTCTTATAGGCGACGTCCAAGGCGGTAGTGCACATCTCTTCGCGGCGGGCATCTCGGCGAGGCGAGGACGGCGTCGGCGGCGACACGCAGCAGTGTGCTTGCGTTGTCATCCTTCTGTCGTAGGGAAGAAGAAAGGAAAAAGGAGGGGTGAAGGGGTACCATGCCGGCTGCAGGCTTCGCTTGGGCCAAGGTGGGCCGCGGAAGAGGAAGGGAGGAGAGGGAGTTGCTGGGCTGCGGCCTGGCTCTCCTTTTTTCTAGTAAACCCCTTTTTCTTTTCTATTTTGTATATTACTCTTTGTATTTCAAATCTTTTTCTGTTTTTTTAAACAGTTTGAAAATACCAAGGAGTTTTGAAATTATTGTAAATATTCAGGGGCCCTTTATACCAACTTGGGCTCCAATAAACTTTGATACTTTTAAAAATATGAAAACCATTTGAAGGTAGTTTCAAAGAGAGGGAAGAATCTAGGGGTTTAGGGTTTGCATTTAATTAACACACTTAACCTCATGCATTACTTGGATGATTTAAATAGATGCATGCCATGCTTAAGTACTGAGTACATATATTACAAACATGGGCTGCTACAAGTATTCTATTTCTTTATCAAAATTCTTTGTTTACTTTTAGAGAGTGCTTGTGAAGTTTTGGGAAAGATTTAAAGGTAACATAAAGAGCATAAAATTTGGCCTAAGTTAGATAAATCTTGATGTCATCCTGAGGCATGAGATTGAACTTAGATAATTCACACTTGATTACCACGCCTCATTAGTGTTTACCCCCAACTTTAGTGGCTAGTTCTAAGCATATAACTTGATCAATTTAGATGGGAATACTTGGTGACAATGATTATGAATACCTTAGAATGATGAGTCATTATAATGAAATGTTTTGACATGTTTTCTTGAACACCAGATGATTTTGATGATGAAAATGTTGAGGCATGTGCCTTAGCCCTCTATAAAACTGGTGGTTGTCTGGATGCGATAACATTCCAATCTTACCGTACAACCACAATACCCGAAATTCGGGTAGGGCTTGACTGGAAGTTTATATACCTTAGTATGGGTTCCCTTGCATCCGAGGTTTGAGCTGAGGCTACCTCGTGAAGATTGACCACCTGTACAGTTCCCAAGATGACACATGGTCATGGTTGGGAGGCCAAACTCATAGGAGAGGTGCCTATACTAGGGCGTGTAATTGAAAGGTTAGGATTGATTATCCGCATATTGAGTATGGTGAATTCAGGATTGTTCCTGATGGATGTATCGAATATTGTGGTGAAAGTGTACCACCTCTGCAGAGTGTCAAACTATTCGAATAGCGGTGTCCATGGATATGGACAGTTGGAGTGGCCATACTGTTCCGTCATCAAATTTTTTCAAAATGACTTATGAAATGAATCATGACTTTGACTTGACCACAACAGGGTTGTGAAAGTGAAAACTAAGGACCCCACTCAAGTGTTATAAAAAACTTTAAACTACTTTTCATTGCTTCTAACCTTAGTTAAGGTAAATCTGGCTTTGTGCAAAACAACCTAGAGATTAGTATTCCTACTCAAAACCACTTTACTTGTTAGTATTAGTTTGCGAGTACTTAAAGAGTACTCATGGCTTTGTCCTTGGTTATTCCCGTGGCCAGACTATGAAGAGGACTATCAGGAGGATGGACCGCATGAAGGTTACGACAACTAGGATCATCTCCCATTGTCAGCATTGCCTGTGACTATGAAGATGGAGCCTCGCCCACGCCACCGTTATTATATTATTCCGCTACTTGATTGTATTAAGACTGGATCATGAGATCCTTTAATTGTTGTAAGACCTTATGTATGGTTTGTAATGGATGATGTACTGAGATATCCAATCTGTTATGTCTCGCAAAAATGGTAATCTTGGGATTGCGATGTACGGTGCAACATGCATCTGGGATTAAAAATCCGGGTGTTAACAACTTACTTCCAGGATCTGGACCAATAGCAAAGAGACCCTACAAGATGTCAGTTGATGAGTTGAAAGAACTCAAGAAACAACTTGGAGAATAGTTGCAGAAAGGATTTATCCAACCAAGTTCTTCGTCTTGGGGTGCACCATTTCTGTTTGTTGAAAAGAAGGATAGAAGTCAAAGGTTCTGCATAGATTACCATTCACTCAATGAGGTGACTATAAAGAACAAGTACCCTTTTCCTAGAATCAATGATCTATTTGATCAGCTAGAAGGAGCCCGTGTTTTCTCAAAGATTGATCTCCGATCAGGCTATTTTCAGCTAAATATTAGAGAGCAATACATACCTAAGACTACTTTTACCACCAGGTATGGATTGTATGAGTATACTGTGATGCCATTTGGATTGACAAATGCACCAGCTTATTTCATGAACATGATGAACAAGGTGTTCATGGAATTTCTTGAATTTTTTTTTGTCGTATTCATCGATTACATTTTGATCTATTCCAAGAGCAAAGAAGAGCATGAAGAACATTTGCGTTTGATACTCGAGAAGCTCAGGGAGCACAAGTTGTATGCCAAGTTCAACAAGTGTGAATTCTGGTTGAATGAAGTTCGATTTCTCTGACATATTGTATCGGGAGATGGTTTAGCTGTCGATCCCGCAAAGGTGTGATCTGTAACTGAGTGGGAATCTCCCAAGCCGGTTAAAAAGAAGTTCGTAGCTTCGTAGGCTTGGCAGGGTACAATAGAAGGTTCATTGAGAATTTTTCAAAGGTAGCTAAGCCAATGACGGAGTTACTTAAGAAAGAGAAGAAATTTGATTGGACTGAAGGATGTGAAATTAGTTTCCAAGAATTGAAGAAGACTAGTATCAGCACCAGTCTTATGCCTACCAGATTTGGAGAAGGATTTCCAAGTCAATCGTGATGCATCTCACCAAGGATTGGGTGGAGTTTTGATGCAAGAAGGGAAAGTTGTGGCTTATGCCTCGAGACAACTCAAAACTCATGAAGTAAAATATCCTACTCATGATTAAGAGTTAGCGTGTGTTGTCCATGCACTCAAAACATGGAGACATTATCTTTTGGGAAAACGTTGTGAAGTGTTCACGGATCACAAGAGTTTGAAATATATCTTCACTCCGAAGGAACTCAATATGAGACAAAGAAGGTGGCTAGAGCTCATCAAGGACTATGACTTGAGTTTGCAATACCATCCCGGTAAAGCAAATGTTGTAGCAGATGCTTTAAGCCGTAAGGTTTATGTGAATGGCCTTACTAAGGGAGAATTGCCAAATGATCTGTGTGACCAATTCAAAGATCTCAGATTGGAGACAGTGCCTGAATGATATCTCATGTCATTGGATGTTCAACCAACATTGTTGGACAAGATAAAAGAAGCCCAAAAGTTGTACAAGGAAATAGAGGAAACTAAAGGTAAAATTGGTAAAGGGAAGGCTAAAGGATTCCACGAAGATGAACAAGGTACTTTGTGGTATGGAAAGCGTATGTGCATTCCGCAAGATCCGGAACTTTGGAAATTGATTCTGCAAGAAGCACACAATTCACCATATTCTATTCATCCAGGTAACACCAAAATGTACATGGACGTGAAGGAAAGATTTTGGTGGAACAATCTCAAGAAAGATATCGCGGAACATATTGCATTGTGTGATGTGTGTACTCGAGTGAAAGCGGAACATCAGAAACCGGCAGGATTATTGCAACCACTACCTATTCCTGATTAGAAGTGGGATAAAATTGGTATGGATTTTATCACCGGACTACCAAGGACCAGATCTGGATATGACTCCATATGGGTTATTGTGGATCGCCTAACTAAAGTGGCTCATTTCATACCCGTGAAGACAACCTATACAAGTGCTAAGTTAGCCAAAATCTATATGAATAGAATCATATGTCTACACGGAGTACCTAAGAGTATTGTGTCTGATAGAGGAACTCAGTTCACTTCTCATTTTTGGTGACAACTGCATGAATCATTGGGAACAAGACTTGATTTCAGCACGACTTTTCATCCTCAGATGGATGGACAAACTGAAAGGACCAATCGGATTTTGGAGGACATGTTGAGAGCATGTGCACTAGACTATGGTGCTAGTTGGTATGAAATTCTGCCTTACGTAGAATTCTCTTACAATAACATCTATCAAGCAAGCATTGAGATGGCTCCGTTTGGATTTCTTTATGGAAGGAAGTGCACCACGCCATTGATATGGAGTGGAGTAGGCGAAAGAAATTTGTTCAGACCATAACTGATCAAGGAAGCCGAAGAGAAGGTTAAATTGGTAAAGGACAGATTGAAGATAGCCCAGTCCCGACAGAAGAGCTACGCAAATCCAAAGCATAGAGAAGTCACCTTTGAAGTAGGTGATAGAGCTTATCTTAGAGTCTCACCACTTCGTGGTGTAAAGAGATTTGGAGTCAAAGGAAAATTGGCACCAAGGTATGTCGGACCATTCAAGATTTTGAGTCGCAAAGGAGAAGTGGCTTATGAGATTGAATTACCTGAATCACTGTTAGCAGTTCACAATGTGTTTCATGTGAGTCAGTTGAAGAAGTGCTATCCAGATATGGTAGAAACTTAGACACTATACCTTTGGAAAAAGTACAGTTGGAGAGTGATCTCACTTATGAAGAGAAGCCTATCAAGATTCTTGAGACTGCAGAAAGAGTTACTCGTACTAAGACTATCAAATTCTGCAAAGTACAGTGGAATCACCATACCGAGGAAGAAGCAACTTGGGAAAGAGAAGATGACCTTCAGAAAGATCACCCTCACCTATTTGCTAGCCAATCCGAATCTCGAGGGCGAGATTCATCTTAAGGGGGTTAGATTTGTAACATCCCAAAAATTCATGAATTGTAAAAGCATATATTGCATTCATATCATCATAGCATCTAGAGCTTGCATAAATTTTTTAAAGTTTGAAACCAAATAAAACCATATTTATACCCATTTTATTATATTTATATGAGGCATGGTTTTATTTTTATTTTCAAAAGACCAAGGTGTGTTTGAGTGAACAGATGTATTTGTCACACTTTTGAGTCCAAGGTTCACATTACAAAAATCTGGAAAAAGTTTGAATTCAAACAGATTCGAATTTGGGTTTTAAAACCATTCCTAAAAATCAAAACAGAAATGAAAAAGGAAAAAAAGCCAGCGCTACCCTTTCAGCTCAACGCCAGAACCGGCCCAGCAAGCCCACCTGGGCCACTCTCCATCTACCCCTCTCTCACCCACGCAAACCTAACCCCGCGCTCACTGACTAGTGGCCCCAATGCCACGTAGTCATCATCCCCAAACCCCGCGCGCAGACCACGTCATTGCCGCCGTTTCCTCCCCATTCACTGCGCGATCAATCCGGTTAAATCGCATTGATTCGCCGCACGATTGCCGCCCCTGCTCTGGCTACTTAACCCCCTCTGCACCGCGGACATTTACCCTCAAACTCCAACGCCCAAGCGCCCTCAGGCTGCCCACAATCGTGCTTGCACCGCCGCGGACCCGAGCATCTCCGGCGAGTGATTCCGGTGAGCTTCATCCACCCTGTGCCCTCTGGTTCACCCTGTTGTGCTCACTATCCTCTAGCGCATCTAACCTTACCTATGGTTTGCCCTGTAGTGCCTCAGGTCGTCGACCCCGTCAAGCACCATGAACACCCGAAGCTCTGAGCAACTCTGGCGAGTAATTCTGTTCATGTCAGCATGCCCCTTGCCTTCTAGTTCAAACCCGTATGTGCGCTGTGTCCTTGTGCAGCCACTGATGCCCTTTGTTTGTGCTATGGTGACCTAGTTTGTCGCCTCCGTTTCCATTTGCAAAAGCCCGACGCCAGCAACTACTCCGACGAGCTCCCGCGGCCGCAGCAGCACGCCCCTGTCCACGCCAGTTACTCCTTGAGCTTCCTCGCATCTGTGCGAATCTGGTAAGCCTCGCCACTACCCCTAACTGCCTCTGTATTCGCCGGAGCATCGCCGGTAGAAGTGCCACCACCGCCAGTGCCATTTGCGCCGCTCGCGTATGGTCGCTTAGTCCAGGACCGTAGGATTTAGATCTGACGCTGTAGATTAGATCATGAGTGAAGCGGTAAATTTTGATCTGGCACGCTGGATCCGACTTGATCCAACGGCGCGGAAGGGTGATCCTGCGCGAAATGGTATCAACCAATCAGACGCGTCCACGTGTCTGGCTGTTTGATTTAAAATCTTTTTTTGAATCTATTAGGGATTTAAACTTGTAAAATTCATAACTTTAGTTCTGTTTGGCCAAAATTTGCAAATAATATATCATTAGATTTAGAAAATTAAGCCCTACACTTCTGTGGCCTTGAATTAGTATTTTTATTCTATAAAAATAGGATTTTTTTCAGAACCAATTATAGGCTTATTTTGACTATATAAAATGTTTTAAAAATTGTTTTATAGTGAAAATTGTTTTATTTGAACCTTAGAGAGTTTATTTTGTGTTCAGTACTGTTTGTTTTGACTTTTTTAGTGTAGAAAAATCATTCCATTGCATTTGCATGCATTTTTTTTGATTATTTGAATGTGAATTTGGTGCTATGATTTTATGTGTAGATTTTGGTGATAGTGGTGATTGTGATTGTGAGGACTGTTGCTACTCCCCCAACTATAAAGGCAAGTGGTGCTTCATGTATTTTGTCCTATTATTTTGACTATGCATTAGTGATATTTTGAGTAGGACTTGCATGGAATTTTTCTAAGTATATATATGCTATGCCTTGGGAAATCCTAGTAGTTGTAGTCTTAGTAGAATTTTCCCTAAGTTAAGAAAACTTGTTTTGTTATCATGCTTAGCCTAGCTAGTAGCAAACAAGGGTGGAATATTCATGCTATGAAATTTTGCTAAGTCTATGACTTGTGTTTTGATTAATAAAACAACTATGTGAACGAATCACCTGGGTGGAATGGTATGTTGGTTTATGTTGAGTTGTTACACAAGGCCCATGTATATGGTTTACCGTGTGTATCACACTTGTGTAAAGACACCCAGGAATAACGGTATTTGAGATATTTAGTGTTGAGAAGCTTATAGTGCAACCACATGGCATATGGGCTCTGCCTTGACCACATAGGTTGCAAGAACTTAGCCATATGGACAGTTGGTGGTAGGGTGATAGGATGGAACGCGTCCATGGTGGTCTAAGGGACTTCTTCTAAAAGGCCTTGACTCGATGCATGTCGAGTCTTGTGGGGAAAGTGCACCACCTCTCGAGAGGGTAAAACCTAAGTACTTAGCCATGTCCCCGGCAATAGACAATCTGAGCATCAAAGACATTGAAGCAATCAAGGATATCCTCATCCCAATTTCTCTAAGTTAAAACTTGTGGTTGAACAAGGGTAAAGGTTCACCAATGTCTATTGGTGGTTCCTTTGGTGTTTTTGACAAACAAAAACTTAGTGTTTTCAACTAATAAGGAAAACCTTATTTTGAGCAAGCAAGCCTAAGCTACACTTAGCCAAATTCATATAGATGTTAAATACTATTATTCTACTAAGGTATCACTAGCCAATACAATTCCAAATGTAACGACCCACTGTGGCTATAACTTATGATGTTGAAGGTTACTCTGATGGAGATTAGGGTTGTGAGTCTACACTCAACATGCTTGCCTGTGGCACATGAAGATGAAGACTTATAGTTATTTCCTTTATGTTATGAACTCTATGTACTAGCCTTCGGATATTGAGTTGTAAGGACTATGTTATCTCTGGAATGACGATGTAATAAAGACCTTTGTATCTATGTACTTCATCTTAAACTGTGGATGGTAGCATTTGATCCAGGGACTAGCATTGCAATCACAGGGGCCTTTACCTTTAAAAGGTGGGGTCTTATAGCCACCATGGATGACCTCAAGCAATTGGAGACATCCATGATGTCCAAGTTTGAGGAAATGATGACTATTTTGCAGTCTCTCAAGCCAAACCCCATGGTTCCTCTTGTCACACCCCAAACCATCGAGCTTCCTCCCACCATTCCCGTAACTGCCCCCGGGGTGAATCCCGCGGCCATCACCACTCACTTGGGACTTGGTTTTGTTGCTCTAACATCTACCAAGGTTCCAAGTGAGAACATCGAGGGGCTCGAAGACTCAACTTTAAAAGAGGAAGGTGGAGGAAAGGACTACTCGGCGGTACCCCCACCGCCGAAGTATACTCTGGATTCACCCATTCCCATGCCCCACATCATTCCTCAAGGAGCACCACCTATGTTAGATACTTCAAATTTCGCCAATGCGCTCACATATTTCTAGATCTTTTATTGAGTTAATGAGGATTGTGGAGGATGGGTTCTCTCCATATGACCCAAAGAAGTTGACTCGAGGTGAAGTGGTGGACAAGCAACTCAATGCCACAGCTTTGGGCATGATTCAAAAGGCTTTGACTCCCAAGGACTTTGCTCACATTCGCCATTCAACACCGCCAAGGAAGCATGGGATCAGCTCCCCGAACTGTTTGTTGGGAATGCAAGCATTCAAAGCTCCAATTTTGATGAAGTCAATAATGAGTGCGATGGTTTTGCTAGGCAAGATGATGAGACTCCTGAAGACATGTATAGGAGGCTCAAGGTCCTTTGTTGCACTATGAGGGATCTTGGTGCCACCTATGTTGATGGCAAGTTCATGAAGAGGAAGTTCATTCAAGCTCTCCTTCCATTTGAAGAACAAAAGCTCAACTCAATTAAGGGAAGAACCAACTTTCACCTAATGACCTCCCAAGAAGTCTTGAGTGAAGTGATTGCCATGACCATTGCCAAGAAGAAGACGGAGTCCTCCCATGCTAGGGCTATTGGATCGACAAAAAGTGAATCTTGTATTGAAGGCCAAGCCTATTGAAGTTGATGATGATGATACATCAAGTGAGTGGTCTCAAGAGGATCTCACGTGTGCCTTCAACGAACATCTTGCACTCGCTTCAAGAGCCTTCTGGAACAAGTCTGGCATCAAGTTAAGGTAAAGGGATAACACAAGGTTCAACTCATCCAACAAGTCTCCTGAGAGGAGATCATGCTACAAATGCAATGACAAGAGTCGCTTTGTGGCCAAGTGTCCCTTTGAGAACCTGGAAGACAATGGTGGTCGTCTCATTCACAAGATCAAGTCAAGGCCTCCTCATCCTTTGAACAAGAACTACGCCGTCAAGAATGTCGCCAACAAGGAAAGGGCTATTATGGTCCATGAAGAATACCTTTCGGGCACATATGAAGATGATGATGATGAAGTCCAAGGCGGAGAGATTGTGGGAGTTCCTTCTATTGCCACTACCTCTACTCCATGATTGTCCCTCTTCGACTCACCAAATGAGAACGTCATCTCCTCCAACCAAAAGTGTCTCATGGCCAAGGCCACCGAGGTAACATCTAAACCCACTCCTCAACCCATCTCTAGTGAGCCTTCCTCTCTTGATCATGAATGTGTAGAGATAAAGAAAGAGATGATAGACATGTGTGAGTTTATTGATACCTTGGATGAAGAAACTAAAACTTGCTTTGATTCCTTGCTTTCACAACTTGACAATGCTAGGGATGATTTAGATGAAAAGTAACAACTTCTTGACTTTCTAAGTAAAAATGAAAGGGATGCCTCCGATGAAATTGCTTCTCTCACTCAAAGTCTTGTGGATAAACAAAATATGAGAATTAATCTTGAAGAAAATGTGTCTAAGCTTGTAGATGACCATAACAACACCATGTGCTCTCTCACTAAAGAATGTGATCATGCTCTAGCTTTAGTGAAGGTGCTTAAGAAAGAGAAAGTTGAGTTTGGTGTTGGCCATGATAGGACTCAAGAAGACCTTGAGAAACTCAAAGATGAACACAAAGCCTTGAAGAGCAAATTCTCAAGTATTTTTGAAGCCCATGAACAACTTCAAACTCAACTAACTTGTGAACATGCTAAGTCTTCCACTGTGCAAATTATAGACTTGTCTAGCCCTTCTAACCCTTGTTGCAAGCATGAGCATCTCATTTAGGAGAACAAGGTGTTGAAGGATCAACTTGCCAAGGCTAAGAAGAAGAAGAAGAGAAAGAAGAAGAGAAAGAACAAAGGCAAAGCACAATGACCCTCTTGTGGTCCCTCTATCTTGCAAAGTGACAACTTTGCCGGAAAGAACAATCCCTCTTATATTCTTTGCAAGTCCTATGATGTTCATGTATATGCTAGATATGTTGGAACTTCTTAGACGCATGATTATCATTGGGCCATTTGTGTGCCAAAGACTCTTGTTACTAACAAAAGGGGACCCATTGCAAAATGGGTACCTAAAACCAAATCTTGATTTTCTTGTAGGACTATGCTTCCGGTGGAGCAAAATGGGTGCTTGATAGCGGCTCCACAAGTAATATGACCGGAAGCAAGTCTATCATGTCAGAGATAAGGCCAAATATTGCCAACACTAAGGTATCCTACGGTGATAAAACAAGTTCTCAGGTATTGGGTTTTGGCAAAGTGGTGGTAACCCCGGATGTATCCTTGGTTGCCGTCATGCTTATTAAAACCCTCGGTTACAATTTACTTTCAGTTTGTGATCTTGCCATTATGGGTCTCTCTTCTTTCTTTAATGAGCATTCTGTGGTCCTCATGTGGAGCAAGTCTCTCAAGGTGGCTTTCGTAGGGTATATAGAGCATGACTCGTATGTGGTGGACTTTTCGAGGACCAGCACTCCTCATGCTCTATGTCTCTATGCTAAAGCTGACAAGGGCTGGTTGTGGCATCGCCACCTAGCCCATGTTAACATGAGAACTTTGCAAAGACTTCACTCCGAGGGCCACATCCTTGGTCTTAACAATGTTTCTTTTACCAAAGATCGTGTGTGTAGGGCTTGTATTGAAGGGAAGATGTGAAACTCCTCACAAAGCTCTCAATCAAATCACCACGGAAAGATCCTTGGAGCTCTTGCACATGGACCTCTTTGGCCCTCCTTCTCATGATAATCTTGGAGGCAAGAAGTATTGTTTGGTTATTGTGGATGATTTCTCAAGATACACTTGGGTGTTCTTCTTCAAGTACAAGAGTGAGACTCAACAAACCATCATCAACTTTGCAAATGAAGTTGAACGGAAACACAATGCAACCATTCTTTCCATCCGAAGTGACAATGGCACCAAGTTCAAGAACTATACCTTGGATGAGTTTCTTAGTGATGAGGGCATAAAGCATCAATACTCCACTCCTTATACCCCTCAACAAAATGGTGTTGCCGAAAAGAATAATCACACTTTGATGGATGCGGCTCGGTCTATGCTAGCTGAATTCAAGTCTCCATACAATGTTTGGGCTTAGGCTGATGGGGATATGCTAAGTGGGGTATACCCAGTAGGACGTTCCCTACTGGATCATACTCTCAGCGAGTGGGCCTGTATGATGGCGACTGGACCGCGATCTAAGAGGAAGCTAGTTGACTGGAAGCTCAAGGCCCAAAAGCGTAGCTAGGCCCAGTCGGATTAGGTCAAAACCCTCCGAGTCCTTATCCAACTCGGTTGTAGATCTATAAACCCTAGAGAGGTGACCCTATATAAACCTCCCTAGGGCATGCATAGCACTTACGTTCCATCATACACCCCATCGACTCGCCGTCTAGCCGTCGAGCTCGTCCTTTGTAATATCCCATCAGTACAATCTAGCAGGAGTAGGTCTTTACCCTTCGGGGGGCCGAACCTAGGTAAACCCCTGCGTCTTTTCCCTCATCTCGCACTATATTTGTTCGGCGGCCCTTGCCCCTCGTTCTACTACTCACTACCAATCACAGCATCTGCCGTGGCCATTCCCACGTTAGTGGCGCCCACCGTGGGCTTGGTGCCGAGCCCGGTGATGGTGTGGAGAGATCCGACATTGTTGCCGAATGCCCTGCCGTTTGGCGAGTTGTTGTTGGGGTCCTCCCTTGTGCGCCGTGCCTTCTCGATCTCCTTCATGCAGTGGCAGTCGGCGGTCGTGTGCGTGGCGGGCTTCCCCTCCCTGCCGTGGAACACACAGGGGTGGCTAAGGAGAGCTGCAAGGTCGAATTTCAGCCTCGCTCGGTAGTTTCCTCCATCGCGGTGTTGGCCTCCGTCGCAGCGGAAGCTTTTGGTGTCGCGTGGCGCGTAGCCTTGTTGGTGACAAAGTCGACTCGCCCATCACCGTGGCGCTTGCCGGTGAGGCGAGTGTTTCTGTAGCACAGCTCGCGCTACCTGCCATTGTCGTGGCCGCTTTGGCGGCGATTTCCACCCGACTCGTCATTGGTTTCTTGGTTCAGATCCTCCTCCGTGTATCGCTTGCGATCTCTAGGAGGTTTGGGATGTTGTCGAGTGTCTTGTACACCCGCTTGAGCTTGGCGACCAGGGGCTCGTAGCGACACGAGGTCTTGAAGCAGTGGATCTCCGTATCTGGGTGGATACCGGCCGCGTTGAACCACATGTCTTGCCACCGTTGGACCCAGCTGCGGGTCGACTCGCGTGGTCCCTGAACGCATCACTCCAGGTCCTCGATGGTGGTGTCGCGGGTGTAGGAACCCTCGAAGTGCCTAACAAAGGCTTCACGCATGTCCTCCTAGGAATCGATGCTGTCCTCGGGAAGGGTGTTGAGCCATTGCCGAGTCGCTCCCTCCATCATGACGGGAGGTAGAGAGTGGCTAGGAGGTTGGTGTGGCTGGCGATTCCCATCGCCATGAGGTATGTGTCTAGCCACACGGAAGGGTCGTACGTGGGATCGTACTTTTCGATCTCCTTTGGTGCTTTCAAGTTCGCCGGGTATTTCTCGCCTCAGATCATTGGTCCGAAGCACTGGGGGCCGACTCGATTGAGCAAGCCCCTTGGCTCGCTGTCGTGGCAATTGGTGAGGGTATGCCTTAGGTCGTTGAGCTAGCGAGCACGCCAGCTCTGGTTGTTGATGATGTGGGTCCGCGCGTCGACTGGTTGCCCGTTGGCCGCAACCATGTTGTTCAGCATTCGCAGGTCGCTGGTGGAGAGCGTTGTATGCACGACCCGTGGCTGGAGTTGTAGGGGCTCCGGTGGCGGGCAGTTGAGGGTGTTGGCCATCGATGGGCGACCGCTCGAGGATGCCTTGCTTCCAGAGGAGCGGGAGTACATGCGCCCCCGCGAGTCGGCTCCTACGACTTGATTCTCAAAGGCCTTGGCAAGTAGGGCCTTGGCGTACTCAATTTGCAGCGCGCCCTCCCCAGTGACGTTGAGGTTGGCGACTGCTGCTTGTCCCGCGATGACATTGTCCATCGGGGTGGAGTACATCGGGAGGCCGTTAGCGTTCCACTCTTGCGGAGAGATGAGGATTCTCGGCTGGTTGGGAGGGGGCGCGCGGCCTGGTGGCAGTGGGGAGCTCCACTTGCTGGTGCGCCTGGTGGTGGCCGGGCACTGAAGCCTGGCGGAGTGTTCTCGCAGATCACGCGATCGACCACACAAGCTGGGCCATTGTCGTCATCCAAGTTCAAGGCGCGGCCCTAAACGGTGGGGTTCAGGCGCGTCCTAATGCGGCACTGGTGGTAGAGCGATATCTCCTGCACCGTGGATTTTTCGCACTCGGCTTGCTCCTTGCGTACTGCCTCCTCCAGGCACAGGCGCGCCTCCTCGACCTCCCTCACCGTCATGGTTGGCGGGATCAACATGGAGAAGGGGTCTGATGGGGTTTTCGTGCCGCTCGCCATGTAGGTCGCGATGAAGCGACCAAATCCGGCGTAGAGGTCGCCGAAGTTCTCTGATCCGGAGTCGGTGTCGAAGATCCCGAGGATGGATGGATCCTCGAAATCCCCCATGTTGGAGACTTGGGTTATGGAGCCCACTGGTGACGCGGCAACAATGAATCAGGCGACTGAAGCTAGGGTCGCTGAGTCGGAGTCATTGTTGAGGTCCGCATCGTCCGCGGCCGTGTTGGTCTCAGCCACGTTGCTGTTGGCCGAGTCATACACGAAGGCGAGGCGGTGGATGGTGCGGACCTGGCTCTTAGAGAGCCGGTCGCGTGGCATTGACTTGCCGATGAGCGTCGAGTCCTCCTAGATGATGACGTCGGTGAAGCCGACAAAGAGGCTGAAGACATAGAAGGGAACTGACCTACAAAGGCTATGGCGGCTGGGAGGAACTCCCACTCCTAGTTAGGTCAAAGAGCACTGAGAAAAGGGACCTTATATAGGTCAGACACTGGGCTGGGCTAGATGGGCCACATAAAACTTAAAGAAGGTCCAGTAGGCATCCAACAGGTATCTCCAACAGTTATCCAACATCCAACACTCCCCCTCAAGATGGGTGATAAATGTCAATCATTCCCATCTTGGCACAAGCAAGATTACACTCTTTTGTACCCAGTCCTTTTGTCAAACAGTCAGCCACTTGTTGTCCTGATCTCACATAAGCCAGAGATACAATGCCTGCATCAATCTTATCTTTAATAAAGAACTTGTCTATCTCCACATGTTTGGTTCGATCATGTTGGACATGATTATTCGCTATGTTTATTGCAGACATATTATCACACCACACCTTTAAGCTTTCCTTCCTTAACACTTTCAGCTCACTTAAGAGGTTCCTTACCCACAACATTTCACTCAAGCCTTGTGACAAAGCCCTATACTCTGCTTCAGCTGTGGATTTTGAGACAACAAATTGTTTCTTGCTTCTCCATGACACCAAGTTCCCTCCAACAAAAACACAATATCCTGAGGTGGATCTTCTATCATCCAAGCAACTAGCCCAATCTGCATCACAATAGCCATCTACATTTAGATGTCCATTACTTTTGAACCATAGTCCTTTTCCTGGAGTGCCCTTTAAGTACCTCAAGATTCTTTGAGCTGCTTCCAAGTGTCCATCCCTGGGATCATGCATATAGCGACTCACTACACCCACTGCATATGATATATCTGGTCGTGTGTGGCATAAGTAGATTAGTCTTCCAACAAGTCTTTGATATTTCTCCTTGTCCACAGAGTCGCCAAACTCTGCTGTTACTTTATTGTTTTGATCAATAGGAGTTGAGGCTGCTCGGCATCCCATCATACCCATATCATTTAAGAGATCCAAGGTACACTTTCTTTGAGATAGTGCTATTCCTTTTGAAGATCTAGCAACTTCAATTCCTAGGAAATATTTTAGTTTTCCTAGATCTTTCACCTCAAAGGCTTGACTTAGTCATTTCTTCAATCTTGTAGTTTCTCCCTCATCATCTCCTGTGATGATAATATCATCAACATACACTGCTAGAATGGTGATTTTCTGTTCAGAATGTTTGTAAAATAAAGTATGGTCTCCATTGCATTGACCATATCCCATGCCACACACAACTTTCCTAAACCTATCAAACCAGGCCTGCGGGGATTGTTTTAGACCATATAGGGATTTCTTCAACCTGCATACCTTTCTTGCTGTTTCAGTTGTGACAAATCCTGGTGGTAACTCCATATACACTTCTTCCTGTAAATCACCATGCAAGAAGGCATTTTTTACATCAAGTTGATGTAGTGTCCATCCAAAATTTGCTGCACAAGATATTAATATTCGAACAGTATTCATTTTTGCCACCGGTGCAAATGTCTCATCATAATCAATGCCATATGTTTGACTATATCCTCTTGCCACTAGTCTTGCCTTATATCTCTCAACTTTCCCTTCTGGGTTTTGTTTTACTGCATAAATCCACTTACAACCCACTGTCTTCTTTCCTACTGGGAGATGTGCCAACTCCCATGTTTTGTTTTTCTTCAACGCCTCTAGTTCTTCCATCATTGCATTGCACCATCTTGGTTCCAGCTTAGCTGCCTTCCAGTCTTTAGGAACATGTACAGCTTGCAGCGAGGCAACAAACGCTCAAAACGAGGAAGACAAAGCCTCGTAGGAATTATAATTCCCTATGTTATGGTCATCGTAACCATGTCTTTTTATTGGGTTAACTTTTCATACTCCTTTTCTGATTGCAATTGGCAAGTCCAGCGTATTGTTTGATGCAGTCTGAGATTGACCCCCTTCAGATGAATCCACAATTGTGCTCTTTTGTTGTTCGTGCTGTACTTCGATAGGCTGCTCCCCCTAACCCAAATCTTGTTGTTCATGCTCATTGTCTTGCTCCCCCTGACTCAGATCTTGTTGTTCCCCTGGCCCTTTTCTCCTAGAGTAAACAAGAGGATTTTGCTGCCATCTTTGTGGTGGTGTAGGTCTCTCAACATGCTTTTGAGAAACAGGCCTATCAAGAACTGTAGGGATTTCCGCAACAATGGGAATTTGTTGTTGTTGTTGCTGGTCATCTTGCAGAGTGTTCCCATTTTCTGTTCTCTCCCCCTCTTGAGCATTAACAAGTTGTGGTTGGTCAAGAACCTGGAACAAGTCAGCGAGATCACTTGTGTCACCATAAAATGGTTCTGATTCCCGAAATGTGACATCCATGCTCACAAATGTCCTTCTCTCTGTAGGGCTCCAACATTTGTACCCCTTCTGTCCAGAGGAATAACCAATAAAAATGCATTTGATAGCACGGGAATCTAATTTCCCCACAGATGGCCTGTGATCCCTAACAAAGCATATACAACCAAAGAGTTTGGGTGGAACAATGAACTCATTTTTATTTAGAACGAGTTGGCACGGAGATTTCATACCCAGTATCTTTGAAGGCATCCAGTTGATCAAATAAGTAGCTGTAAGAACGGCCTTACTCCAGAGGAACTTGGGTACATTCATGGTAAACATGAGAGATCTAGCAACTTCAAGAATGTGCCTATTCTTTCTTTCAGCCACTCCATTCTGAGGAGGTGTATCAGGACATGATGTCTGATGTAGAATACCTTGTGAAGATAAGAAACTAGCAAATGGTTTGTTGACATATTCAGTGCCATTATCAGTGCGAATCACTTGCACCTGCACATCAAACTGGTTTTTCACATAGGCACAAAAATTCTGAAAGCATGTGAACACTTCATCTTTATGACGCATAAGGTAAATCCAAGTCATTCTGGAATAGCAATCAATAAAAGTCACAAAGTACTTCATGCCACTGACTGACACAACAGGACATGTCCATACATCAGAGTGCACTAGCATAAATGGGGATACACTTCTCATCCTTCTACTAACATAAGAGGTTCTTGTATGCTTGGCATACTCACATGCATCACAACTTAATTTGGTTCGGTCCACTCCCTTCATTACATCAGGGAAAGCTTCAAACATTTTATCAAAAGCTATGTGGCCCATCCTACAATGATGCACTAGTGCCATACTCTCCTTTTCTCCTACAATCGCAACCAACATAGAACCTGCCTCTTGTCCCATCTTGTCACGATCCATGCGCCAAAGGCCTCTATGCCTGGTTCCAGTCCCAATCTTCCTGCCCGTTGTCCTCTCCTGAATTAAACACATATATTTATTAACCATTATATTACAATCTTGCTGATCAATTAGGGCACTCAAAGACACCAGATTCACTGGAAAAGTAGGAACATGCAGTACTGATGACAATTTTATATTTGGTGTACACTGAACTGACCCCACCCCTCTTATAGGTTGATATGTGCCATCAGCTGTTTGGATGGTGCCTCTATGTGTGGGAGGATATGGACTATAAGAATCAAACTCACTAATACTCCCAGTGACATGTTTGGATGCTACAGAATCTAGAATCCTCTCTGAATCAACATTATGAGTGGCTATAGACACTCATTCAATATTACCTTCATTTGCATGGACGTAGTGAGCAAAGTTCCCAAATGATGCCTCCTTTTTTTCTTCTTCCTTTGACTGTCCCTGTGAGGGACTAGCCTTGATCTTAGTAGTTGCTGCCATATGTGCTTTGGAAGATGTAGTGTGCTACTATTCGTATTGGTGTCCATACTGATGTCCACCACCTCTACCATATTGTTGCCCATATTGATGTCCACCACCTCTACCATATTGCTGCCCATACTGATGTCACCACCTCTACCATCACCTCTTCCTCTATAGCTGCCTCTTCCTTGTGAGTATCCTCCTCTCCCCCTGCCGGGTGTCACAAAGGGGTACACTGATGCTTCAAGTGTCCCTTCACTCCACACGTGTAGCAGTCTCTCATCTTCCTTCTCTCACTTATGTAGAAGGCAGGACGAGGGACAGAATCACTGCCTTTTGTCATCTTCAACCGTACTTCTTCTCTAGACATAGCAGCAATGGCCTCTTTGAGTGACGGGGTAGTGGTCTGATGAAGTAGTGCAGCCCGTCTACCCTCAAACTCTCGATCAAGACCTTTCAGAAACTTTATGACACGCCGGCGCTCAATCCAGCTTGCAGCAGCAGTCACACATTCACTATGGACAAGTTCAAGAGGATCAACATGGTCCAAATCTCCCCATAGATGTTGCAGCTCAGCCACGTATTCCATCACAGTTTTATCTCCTTGTTGCAAATCATGTACCTTATCCTCAATCTCAGCAATCAACATAATGTTCCCCTTTCCAGAGTAGAGACTTGAGAGAGTATCCCATACCTCTGAAGCCTTTGTGAGTGCCTCTACTGAAGCAGCAATGTCAGGGACCAAGGAGTTCAGAATCCATGCCACGATCAGAGAATTTGTGGCACTCCACTTTTTCCACTCAGAACTGTTCTTGTCTCTTGTTTCTGGTTCTGCAGCTTCATCACACACACGGTCATCCATCCCTTTCGTATTCAGAATCCTCAGAGCCCTCCTTGACCACCGAAGATAGTTGGTCACTCCTTCCAATTTGATGTCACTTGGCATCAGTTCTGGTTTCTGATCTGCTTCTGTATGAGGAACAATAGCTCCCCCTCCAGCAGATGCTCCTCCATCACTTTTGCTAGTGAGAAGTTCTGCCAACTTCTCTAGAGCTTTGGCCAAGTTCTCGATGTCCCCCATGACTTTCTTCACCTCCTTGCTGCCTTTTGTACCTCCACCCATGTAACATCACAAAAATACTAAGCTTGGATCATCAAACTCTAATCGTCAACATTAGGGTTAACAAAAACTTCTCTAAAATAAAATTATGAATGCATGCATATGTGTCTGCATGGATTTTGAATTCTTTTAAAACCACCTTGTTTGTTTGTTTCTTTGCTTGTAAAATGTTTCTTAGGTGAAATAAACATCATCTAAACATTTCCCACACTTTTCCTAAAGACAAGTAAATCAAAACACATATATTAAATGAATGGTCACTTTGACCAATTTAACTCTCATACCTACTTTGGCTGTCTCAAACTTTCAGAACCTAACAGAAACCTTTCTGGATCTTTGCACCCCTTGAATGTACTCATAACAAAGTATCAAGGCCCACTTTGTGATCATCCAGAAACTTTCAAATGCATAGTTTAAATGACAATTCAAAATTGAATCTTTATCATATGGGAAGATCCCACTTTTTCAAAAACCACTCAAACAAGCTCAACTTTCAAAACCCAAGCATCTGCAGACTCACCAGCACCAATCTAGCAAACCCACCAAAAATCTTTTCAAAATTCAAAACTTGATTTCATGCGGCCATTTCATCAAACAGGTTGCAGACACAAATCAAACAAACATCAAACACTATTGTGAGCAGTGATTCTTGCCTAACTTGTTCCCTAGTTAGCTCACAACCAGCTCAGTAGATCATCTAGGAAGATTATCCAAGCACTAGCACCACTGTGAGCTTTCCATTTCCATCAATGGTGAACAGCCGAGCACACCCTTGCCACCCCATAGTCGACAGCAAGCTAGGAGCAGCAACAAGCCTAGCCAGCATGTCTGGGAGGCAGCCCACCGTCCACCGCCACTCACTATCCCAGCCGCGAGCGTTGCCAAGCCCTGGACCACGCGCACGAACTGCGCCCAGACCACCAGAGACCATGCCGAGCATGCGCCAGAGCACCACCCTCGACCAGCGCCCACAGACCGCGCGCCGCCCTCACCGCATGCACACACGATCGCCACCGACCCAAGAGACCGCCAGACATCCCCGTTTGCCGTCCCGTGCCGCACAGCCACCGCCCGCCGTCGAAGACGCCGCCTCTGCCGCGCAGAGCATCGCCCGTTCCAGACCAAGCCGCACCTCCCCATGCCTCGAAACCATGTCGTTGAGCATCGCCAGGAGACACCGCACCGTCCCCTACCCTTGCCCATGCCATTAGCAGCCTGTAACATCCCCCCCGACGAGCTCACCGTGCGCCCCGACGGTCCCCTCGCTCGACTATAAGCAGCCCGCGGGAGCACTGCGCTTAGCAGGACGGCCCGTTCACTTTTCCCGCGCAGCCCAGTTATTCAAATTAAACTTTTTCCATTTCAATTCAAACACACTTCTATACCCAACTTCAAAAATCAACCCAGATCGATTCAATGCACCAAATTGAATGAAAACAATTTTGTTGGAAAGGCCTGTGAATCCTGAATCCAAGCCCGTTGGATTCAAGTCATTTGGATCTATAGATCACCCATGGTAAAAATAACAATGCAGAAGCTTTTCTGCATTCAAACATTTTTCAAATTTAAGCCATAATAGCTTTTGAGTTGATTCCAACTCTCAAAAATCACATTTAACCATACCTTTCAGAATATATAAAAATATATAGGTTTACTTGCAGAAATAATGTTCAAGTAATAAAAGAATGCCCCATAGGAATTACTAACCACTTTAATTAATTAAAATAAAAGGGTAAAACCTTATTAAATTGTGACATCACTTTAAATCACATTCCCATGGACTACAATATGTGGTGATGACATGTGTCAACATGATGCCATGTTTGGTTTGGAGAATATTAAATCTTAAGTAGTTTTTCAATGAGTAGAAATTACTTTTCTAAAAATAAAAGGAATTAAATCAAGCCTTAACCTTGTAATGTTAGAGATGATGCTAGATCATCTATAGGACCCTTTTGTGTGATGATTGCAAGTAGTTAAGTATTGTTTGGTGATTGTGCACCTCGTATTTATTCATAGACGATAGTACCGACCAAGGATACGAGGAGGAAGGAGGATACTACGAAGAAGAAGCCGAGGAGAACTTCAACCACTGCTCTGCACAAGGCAAGCCTAATACTACTAGTGAATGTGCAAGCTTTACTAACTAAGTGGACCAATGCAAGCTAACACATGCAAGATACCCTACTGATGCAACAAACCCTTACCTGTTACCCTGCCTACTATATGCCATAAGCATATGTGATCATACCCACTTGATAAACCAATCCTAGTTTTACTTGCAAGCTTCTTACTTTATTTCTTTATCAAAGCTTACTTAGAGTTTACTTAAGAGATTGGTAGATACTAGAAAGATATGTGAAGGTTTCATAAAGAGCATAAAATTTGGCCTAAGTTAGCAACCTTGATATCAGCCTGAGACATAAGGTTGTACTTAGTTGAAACTCCACTAGTTTACCATCCCTCATTATTGCTTACCCCCACCTATAGATGCTAGTGCTAAGCATAAAACTGGATCAACTTTTAGAGGGGAATACTTGGTGGAAAAATGGTTATGAAAACCTTGGAATGATGGATCATTCTATTGAAATATTTTGGACATGTGTTTCCGAACACCTGATGATCTTGGTGATGAAAATGTTGAGGCATGAGCCTTAGCCCTTTATAAAAACTGATGGTTGCCTGGATGCGATACCATTCCAATTTTATCGTACAACCACAATAACCGAATATTGGGTAGGGCTTGACTGGAAACTAATATCCCTTAGTATTAGTTACCTCACGGCCAAGGTCTGAGCTGAGGCTACGTTGTGAAGATTGTCCACCTGTGCAGTACCCAAGATGACAGTTGGTCATGGTTGGGAGGCCAAACTCACAGGAGAGGTGCTTATACTAGGGCGTGTAATGGAAAGGTTAGGATTGATTATCCGCATACTGAGTATGGTGAATTCAGGATTTTTTCCTGGCAGATGTATCGAATGTTGTGGTGAAAGTGTACAATCTCTGCAGAGTGTCAAACTATTCGAATAGCCGCGTCCGCGGTTATGGACAGTTGGAGTGGCCATACTGTTCCCCCGTCAGACTTTTCAAAATGACTTGTGAAATGAATTGAGACTTTGACTTGACCACAACAGAGTTGTGATATGAAATACAAGTTCCCACTTAGGAGTTATAAAATTGTGACTAGCTTTGGAACCTGGTAGAGATAAATCTGGCTTTTGCAAAACAACCCTAGAGCCTAGTGTCCTATTATCCAAAAACCCCTTTACCTGTTAGTATTAGTTTGCGAGTACTTAAAGAGTACTCATGGCTTTGTCCCTGGCTATTCCCATGGCCAGACTATGAAGATGAGTACCTGGAAGATGGACCCCAGGAAGGTTACGACAACTACGATCATCTCCCATCGTCAGCATTGCCTGTGACCCCGAAGATGGAGCTTCGCCTATGCTACCGTTATTATTACGTATTCCGCTGCTTGATGTTGTATTAAGACCTGGATCATGAGATCCCTATTTGTGTAAGTACTTATGTATCATTTGTAATGGATGATGTACTATGGTATCCAATTCTGTTATGTCTCGCAAAAATGGTAATCCTGGGATTGCGATGTATGGAATAACAGGTATCTAGGATTGAAAAATCCGGGTGTTGACAACCCAGCTTGGCACCAAAACTACCTCTGAGAGCACCAAGGACTCACCCGCAGAATACCCTCTTCTTCTACTTGCTTGATACAGCCTCCGACTCCTTGCCCCCGCAGCAGACTACTCACTCCTCCTCCTAGCTGCCACAACAGCTTAGACTTCCAGATCCACCACTCTTGCTGCAGCCCCCCTCACTATCCCTTTCTATGATACCATGAAGACATAGAAGGGAACTGACCTACAAAGGCTGTGGCGGCTGGGAGGAACTCCCACTCCTAGTTAGGTCAAAGAGCACTGATAAAAGGGACCTTATATAGGTCAGACACTTGGCTGGGCTAGATGGGCCACATAAAACATAAAGAAGGCCCAGTAGGGATCCAACAGGTATCTCCAACAGTTATCCAACATGGGTGACCGGGCGTGATGCCGGGACGTAGCTTCTTGGCAGGATCTGGTGGATCTCGCCGATGGCGATCATGCGACTGGTGGCGATCGTCTGGTTTATGGGAAAATAGGGTCTCGCTGCAGAACACAGGCCTGACCAGCCAAGCCCCACTGTGGGCGCCACTATCGTGGGAATGGCCACAATAGATGCTGTGATTGGCAGCGAGTATTAGAACGAGGGGCAAGGGCGGCCATCCATCTGCGGCATGAGATGAGGGCAAAGACAAAGGGGTTTACTCAGGTTTCCCCCCGGAGGGTAAAGACCTACTCCTGCTAGATTGTACTGATGAGATATTACAAAGGATGAGCTCGGCGGCTAGGCGGCGAGTCGAGGGGGTGTATGATGGAACGTAAGTGCTATGCGTGCACTAGGGAGATTTATATAGGTCACCTCGCTAGGGTTTACAAATCTACAACCGAGTTGGATAAGGACTCGGAGGGTTTTGACCTAATCCGAATGGGCCTAGCTACGCTTCTAGGCCTTCAGCTTCCAGTCGCCTGGCTTCCTCTTGGGTCACGGTCCAGTCGCCGTCCTGCAGGCCCACTCGTTGAGAGTAAGATCCAGTAGGGAACGTCCAGCTGGGTATACCCCACTCGGAATATCCCCATTAGAGGCCATCTCCACCACTTGTCATGCAACCAACCGGCTCTACCTCCGCAATAAAAAGAACAAGACCCCTTATTTTTTGAGGGTATTAACAATAGGAAAGGTTCCTACTGCCTCATTTTCATTAATAAAGGGTCAGAGTCTGTAGTGTTACATATTTACAGATTACAAGGGAATAAAATATATCGCAAAAAGGTTAGAAAACCTAAGACAACACATGATTACAAACTATGGACTATGCTCTTGATGAGTGGGTGTAAATCCTCCTTTGTCCTGTGGACCAGTAGTGATAGATCAACAGCCAATCTTGACTTCGAGGCCTAGACTGAGGGTTGTATGTTATTAAACCAGAGGTTGTTTCTCTCTTTCCAGATGTTCCAGGATCCAAGCAGGATAATTTCCATAAATAGCTTTTTATTCCAGATTTGTTTTCATTGTTCAATGATCCGAAGCCTAGATCTAGCCATAGAACAAGAGATATTAATTGAATCCCAACAAGCTTGACTGAAAGGGCAATGAAAGAGCAAGTATTCAATTGTTTCTTCAGTAGTATGGCTACACATTAAACAATCATATCCAGTCCCAAGTGCATAATTTCTTCTTCTAAGCACGTTTCTTGTATTCAGTCTGTCAGACAGAACAAGACATCCAAAGAACTTCACTTTTGCAGTGCACTTTGATTTCCATAGCCATTTGAAAGCTATATGTGGGTTCAGGTTTCTAAAATTATACTGATAATATCTGCTGGATGTGAAAACTTTGGCTCCCCAAACATAACTCCAAGTGTCTTGTAGGTGCTCACTGAGTTGTATCTCTCTGCAACTATTTTGAATTGTTGTTAGTTTAGCTAAAGCTTTAGGTGACAGAGGAAGATAAAAGAGAGGTGCCCTTTCAGTCAATGTTAGATCACCGGGAAAATCCCAACGTTAGCTACTTTTGAGTGTTTGGTTGCAAGTTCTATATTCTCAAGAAAGGAGTTCTTTTGTCCAAGTTTGAATCCAAGGCACAAGAAGGAATTTTTGTTGGGTACTCACATCAGTCCCATGCTTATAGAGTCTACAACAAAGCCAATGGAAGAGTTGAAGAGATGAGCAATGTGAAGTTTGATGAATACCATGAGTCCCTTGTTAGGCAAGACGGTGTTCGTGATCCAAGTGATGAAATTCCTCCTAAGGCCATAATAAGAATGGGTGTGGGTTTCGACCTCCCCATTGAGGATCCCATTCTGGCTGAAGGAGAAGGACCAAGCTCTACTCCAGTGGAGCCATCACTTTCTCAAGATCATCTTGCCCCTTAAGGACCAACTATTTTGGCACAAGCTCCCTCAAGCTCTTCCGAAGCTCCTCATGCTCATGACTCTTCTAGCCCCGATACTCAAGCTCTTCATCAACAACATCAACCTCCCCGATATGGGGCTCGTTCTCAAGACATCTTCCGAGGTCAAGATAGGCATGAACAAGGTTAAGCTCGTAAAGAACAAGGGAAAGCTAATGTTGATCAGGGATCTACTCCAAATGGTGACTCCCCCGAGGCGGAGATTGATGAAGATGATCCTCATGGTCATGCTTATAGTCAAGGAGGGGACTCCAATGGTGGAAATGACCAAGTGGTTGCTCAAGAATATCTTATTGATGCTCAAGCCTGCCGTCAAGCCTATCATCTCACCAAGCTCGTCTGAGATGCCCATATCCTTGTTAATATTTATGGAGATTTCAATAGAGGTTCCACTACTAGGAGGCAATTAGCCGCTTTTAGCTCTCACCGTGCTTTTATCTCTCATGTGGAACCACAGAAAGTCTTAGAGGCTCTTGAAGATGATTATTGGCTCGATGCTATGAATGAAGAACTTCACAACTTCAAGAGGAACAAAGTATGTACTTTGGTTGAGCGTCCTAGAGATTGTCAAAACGTCATCTGAACCAAGTGGGTCTTCAAGAACAAGTGTGATGCAAATGGGATATTCGTGCACAACAAGGCAAGGTTAGTTGCCCAAGGATACTCACAAGTTGAGGGCATCGACTACGGGTGAGACTTATGCCCCCGTTGCTTGCCTTGAATCCATTCGTATGCTCCTTGCTTTTGATACTCATCATAACTAAGTTGCATCAACTGGATGTTAAAACTGCATTCCTTAATGGTCCTTTGAAAGAGTTGGTATACGTCAAGCAACCTCCAGGCTTTGAGGATCCACTTTTCCCGAACCATGTCTACAAGATCAATAAGGCACTCTATGGTCTCAAACAAGCCCCACATGCGTGGTATGATTGCCTTAGAGAGATCTTGTTAGACCGTGGTTTCGAAGTGGGCCTCATTGATCCCACTCTTTTTACTAAGAAAGTCGGACGCCACTTGTTCGTTTTCCAAATATATGTTGATGACATTATCTTTGGGTCTATTAACAAAGCTTTTAATGAGGATTTTGCCAAGCTCATGACCGATCGCTTCGAGATGTCCATGATGGGAGAGTTGGAGTTCTTCCTTGGATTTGAAGTCAAGAAATTGAGGAAGGGGACTTTCATCAACCAAGCCAAATACATTCAAGACATGCTCAAGAAGTTCAAGTTTGATCATGTCAAAGGTGCTAAAAATCCCATGCCAACTAAGGTTAACCTTGATATCGATCCTAAGTTTAAGGATGTGGATAAAAAACTTTATCGCTCTATGATTGGTCCTTTGATCTACCTTTGTGCATCTCGACAATATATTATGTTGAGTGTGGGTATGTGTCCAAGATTCCAAGACGCACCAAAAGAAAGCCACATGGTGGCGGTCAAGAGAATCTTTCGATATTTGGTTCACACCCCAAACTTTGGGCTGTGGTACCCTAAGGGAGCCAGCTTTGACCTTATTGGATACACGGACTCGCATTAGGCTGGAGACAAAGTGGGAAGGAAGTCAACCTCTGGGGCTTTTCAATTTCTTGGAAGATCCTTGGTGTTGGTCCTCGAAGAAGCAAAACCGTGTGTCTATGTCTAGGGTTGAAGTTGAGTACATCACTGCCGCAAGTTGTTGTACTCAATTGCTATGGATGTAGAAAACCTTTCAGGATCTTGTACTTTCTCTTGACAAGGTGCGTCTTCTTTGTGACAATGAGAGTGCTATTGCCATTGCTCACAACCCTGTGCAACACGAACGGACTAAGCATATTGATATTCGTCATCATTTCATTCGGGACCATGTTGCAAGAGGAGACATTTCTTTGGAGTATGTTCCCACCAAGGCAAATCTTTCGGATCTTTTCACGAAGCCTCTAGATGAACCAAGGTTCTGAGAGTTAAGGCATGAGGGAAATATCATAGATTTGGGCAATGTATCTTGAGTACCTTGCACACCTACCCATGTCTCAATGTGTAGCTTTGTTTGGATATAGGCATGGATTTAGGGGGAGTGTAGTTCCTCTTATGAATGAACACTGTCCCTATTATGTGCACATGAAAGTTTTCATACTCTATAGTCTCTTAAGGAGAACATTTGAGCTTCATAATGAGTCTTGGTAATGAACCCAAGATATATCTTCGCGTTGTCAAGACATTTACTCTTATATAAGGTGGCCTCGGCCACCGACCCTTTTGTGTTTCTTGTTTGGTTTTCCTTGTGTTTTTGTGCTTGGTTGTTCTTGTGTTTTCTTGGTGTCTTTTGTTGTTTTGGTTCTTCACATTTTGAGCTCTCTATCCCAAGCCTTTCCTTTCCTCAAGCCCCTTTTATTCCCTGCACAAGTTGTCCCTTGTTTTCTTCCAATCCTAGGGAGTGTTTCTGGCGTCACCGGAACTTCCGGCCAGCTGCCGGAAGTACTGGCAAGTGCCTAGTTCTCCAGAACTTCTCGCTGACCTGGCTACTTCCCCATGTGCTTGGAAGTTCCGGTGAGGCTTTTCGACCTATATAAGGTGGGCCCTGGGAAAAACAGGGTCTTTTCCCAGTTTTCCCCAAGACCCATCTTCTATTTGGAGCAGCCGTCGGCGATAACCTATCCGCAGAGGTGCTCCGGCCCCTCCATCTCCGGCCAACCATTTTTAAATCTGATCCATGGGAATCTTTCCCACATCGATCTCCCGCCATGGACTCCAGTATTCGCCCTCAACTCCCTCCATTCATGGAGATATTGATCCTCCATTTCTTGAGTTAGGGCTCACCATGTCTAGGCTAGTTCTTTGGCTACAACTTGTTGAGAGGTCTTGGTAGGCCTAGCAAACCTTGCTAGGGTAGATTGAACCAATACATGTGTGTGAATCCGTACATGTGCACCCTAGATCTTGGATCCATGGTGTTTTCCTGTTGAACCGTTGTGTTCGTGGCCTCACTGGAACTTCCGGTGAGTCACGAACAGAATTTCCGGTGGTGATTTTTCACCGGAAGTTCCGATGGTTCGCTGGAAGTTCCGGTGCACTATATTTGACTCACTGCTTGTAATTTTTCAATCTATCTTTGTTTCTTATTTCAAACTTGTGCACTTACCCCACCATCCCTCCCTATTCTTTGCTTTCTTCTTCGGGGAAGGTGGTTTCCGTAGAGGCAAGCGCATCTGTATTCCTACCGGTCCTCCTCCCGAGATTTATGAAGAAGATCATGAGGTTCTGTGACCTCCCACTCAGACTGCATGTCAGAGGTCTGTTGCTGCTCGGCGTGCTTCTACTGCTGAAGGGAAGCGGCCCGCTCTTGCTTCTCAAAAGGCCACTGCTGCTGGGCCTGATTCCTCCAAGCTCATGATCTCCAAGTGGCCTCAGAAGGCCTATTCAGCGTTTCACCATGTGGATCCCTATCTTTTCCCGCGTGACCCTCGTTGCTTGGATACTCTCTTCCACAATTGTTGCCAAGAGCAGATTTTTGCAGAGATTTATGCCACCAAGTCCAAGTTTGTTGTAGATCCTTAGAAATTCATCAATGTGGCTCATATGAAAAGCAAGATGGAGTACTTTGGCGAAGCTCTTGAGATATGCAGAAATTTTGGGCTGATTCCTATCATGGAGCACCGCCAGAACATTGATGAAACCTCTATTGCTCAGTTCTACTCCACTCTTCACATGGAGATGAATCCTATCGATGTCACCTTGAAGTGGATGACTAAGGATCTGCAGTTATCCGCCACATGGTCTGAGTTTGGGGAGCTTCTTGGCTATCCTCTCTTGCCTGGAAAGGGTGCAAATGGTTGGCGTGTTCATGGCCCCTAGGATTCTGCTCCTGAGTTCCTGGAGACTCTCTATATTGAAGGTTGGGGTGTTTATGGTCACGGTAATTATCTCCAGCCAGTCTATGGCATCATGCGCAGGGTATTATAGAACACCATATCTCCAAAGGCAGGCAACTTTGATCAGTTTCATGCTTATCAGATTAACCTTATGTTTCAGACTCACCGTCGCCACGATTCCGACCAGAAGATGGATGTTATGCACTTTCTATACAATGAGATCTGGAAAGCCATTATTGACAAGCGCTCGTTCCCTATGCTCCATACATTCAGACTCTCATCAACGCCAAGTGGTTGGAAGCAACTGGTACCCGCTTCCCTCAGGACTGCATCACTATTCATGAGGAGAAGAAGCTGTGGGTGATTAAGCATTAGAATGCTAGGACAAAAGCTAAGAAGTAAGAAGCCATTTGGAAGTCTGGCAGTGCTACTGGTGCTGGTGGTCCCACTTCACCACGTGCTGGTTCTAGTGCTGGTGGTCCCACTCTTGATAGGCAGCCGTCTTGGGCAAAGAAACTTCTAGGGAAGACGAAGAAGACGTTTTGCTTCTTGCAGGATCATGAGTACCAGGCTTACGTTGATCAGCGACACAATGCTCGGCATCAGAAGGCTATTATGAGAACGCTCAGTGTTCCTTGCTCTCTAGATACTAGCTCCTTCACCGCGCCCAAGGATGAGTGGATTCATGACAACTTCAAGTGGTCTGATTCTGAGGAGGAAGTCACTGGTCCCCTGTCTGCGTGGAACAATGCCTCTTGGGACCCCGAGCTTTCTCCTCCTCCTTTCCATGGTTGGGGCGGTTAGAGTGGTCTCTTATCCATTTTTGGTGTCATGATGCCAAAGGGGAAGAAAGCTATCTATTAGATTGTTCTCACGGGATTGCATGGGTTGAGTCACGAGCTCGTTTTCTCTTTGATCCTTTCTTGCTCGTGAACTCTCTAGTTTATGTGTGTGCTTGTGGACCTTGTTATTTGTGGACCTTGTTATTTGTGCGTCTTATTTATGTATGAGACTATGTGATATGGTATGCATGTTGTATGGTATGCATGTTGTTGGCTTATGGCTGTTTGTATATGGTAGTAGAGTCTACATTGATATTATTTCATCTATTTTCTCCAACACATATCATTGGTGCAACGATATGTCTCCTATCTTGTTTTTTCTTCCCTTGCACATGTGCTGTTTTTGCAATAGAAAGGGGGAGCCTCCTTATATGTGTGCTAGTCTTGTCCTTAGAGCTTTATCTCTACCTTGCACACATATAGGGGGATCTTGTTCCGTGCATTGCGAAAACTTCTCTTTCTTATGCAAATCGTTTGGGATTGTCATCAAACACCAAAAAGGGGGAGATTGAAAGGACTATGTTTTCCCTTGCTATTTCGGTGATGATGACAATCCCACTTGTGGTCTAACCATGTGCTTGAGTTTTAGGTTAATTTTTTGTGATGGAGCTTATGGAGTGTGTGGATGCTATTCTTGGGATCTCGTGAAGAAGGCGTGAAGACGACAGTCTTTCATTTTTCTATTTCTCTCATTGTATTGTTTTATATCTCCGTACTATCAAGAGGGGGTCCACCTAGGAAGGCTGTGGGGAATCATCTGTTCTTGCACAAACCATATTTGCACAGCCATAGCCATCCTATTCATCGGCGAGAGAGCAAGTTTCTGATCTGTTGGTGCAGTTTTTGTATGATCGGAACTTCTGGCCAGGAGTCGGAAGTTCCGCTCAGGGTTCTCTGGGATGGATCTGGGATTATTTCTGGTCCAACTTCCGATAGAAGTTCCGGCCAGAGTTCAGAACCTACTCTATTATAGTGTTCTATTTGACGGAACTTCCACCGGAAGTAGCACCGGAAGTTCCGGTCGCAGGAATTTCCTTTGCTTTTTCCGCTGAGACCCTGAGCGGAACTTTTGCCCAGGCATCGGAACTTCCGGTCAGGAATTTTTTGCGACCCAGTTGTTCCGCTCCAAGTTCCGCTCAGATTCAGAATACTTATGTTGGCAAGTGTTCTATTTGATGAAACTTGGCCCGGAACTTGCTCCGGAAGTTTGACCAGAACTTCCGGTCAAGCTTTGGAGCGTGTGTCAACGGTCTTCATACCATTGAAGCAGCACTAGGCAGAACTTCCGGCCCCTCACCGGAACTTCCGGTGATGTTGCGAACTGCCCAAAGGTTCAGTTTGGAGGGGGCCTATTTAAGGCGCCCTCCTTCTTCCTCCTACCTAACTCTTCAATTTTCTCTCTCCTCCATTAATATTAGAGCTTCACCTCACTAGATCTCTCTCCCTAGCCACTCAAATCACTTGATCTTTTGAGAGGTGGGAGAGGTGACCTAGATCTACACTTCCACCAAAGAAGATTTGATTCCCCCACCTATCCTTTGTGGATCTTGTTACTCTTGGGTTTCTTTGAACGCTAGACGGTGTAGGGCATCCTCGGAGCTAAGGGCATGTGTTTTAAAGCTCCCTGGTGTCGCTGAGGGCCTCCAATTGAGTTGTGGAGATTCCCCCTCAACATTGTTTTAAAGGTTTCAGTTGGCGCCTTCAATGTCAACAGTTAGTGGATTGTGAGGCCTCCTTTATGGGGGAGCTCACCAGAGAAAAAGGTGAGGCCTTTGTGGAGCTCGGGTGACCTTGTGTGGCCCCGACACCTCTCCAACTTAGAAGTAGCTTCCTTGGAAGTGAACTATGGTAATTACATCTCCATCTCCCCTATCCGGTTATCTCGTTCCTTACCTTTACTACTTGCTGTTTACCGCTCTTGTTCTTGTTGTTAGTTCTCTAGCATATAGGTTGTTCACCTATTTGCATATCTAGAGAACTTATCTTCTTGCCAAGCCTAAAATTGAGTAAAAAATTAAAATTGGTAGTCGCCTATTCACCCCCTCTAGTCGATTCAAAGTCGGTACTTTCACCTGGTAGGTTACTCGGTCTGTTATTGTTTTGCCACTCGGGCAATTCGTCATGTTACTATTCTGGCCTGCTATGATCCTGGCCCTTTTCTGGCCTAGCCTGCTACAGTTATGGACCGTTACTATTTTGGCCATTTAAGATTCTGGCCCTTTTACTATTCTGGTCTGTTACTATTCTTGAACTATTAGTATTTCGACCTGTTACTATTTTTAGTCGATTACTATTTTGGCCTGTTACTGTTTTGGTTAGTTACTGTTTTGGCCTGTCACTGTTATGGCCTTTTACTGTTACTTAGCACACCTGTGGATCGGACCTGTTACTCTTACGGTCTTCATAGTTTCTCATTCCGATATCAAAAGGTGTACACCTTGTGAGTATTTTTTACTGTTCTTCGTCGGCCTAATACAAGACAGGCAAATTCAAAGCACTATACTGTACCCTAATCGACCTAGCTAGCGCAGTACCTCCTACCACTATGTGTGCACGGTGTCAACTAAATGCCTACACGGCCTATGCGATTAATCTAGATATTACATCAAATGCAAACTACTTAAAATTATTACATATTATCAACTCAAGGGAAAGAAAAATCGGCATTTCAGTTGACAATCGAGTTGATACCAGTCCTCAATTTGCTTTCTCCATCTATCACCTGCATCTCCCTTTTGAGTGTGACATCTACATTGGAAAACAACCTTGAGACATAATCTTGCAGCCCCCTCTTTGGTGGCGATAGCAATAATTGCAGTCTGAAACTAAGTAATAACAAGTTAATACATCAAACAAGGAAAACTACTCATTTAACTCATATAATAGGATCTACGAACTAGAGTTTACTATTGGTCAATGTTTCAAATATATTGACCATCACGTCAAACAAACATGACAAGCAAGCATTAAACAAGTGTTCCTACCGTGAAACGAGAAATATAACAATGTGTGTGCTTATAATTTCATAAAATATAAACTAGCCAGGTCATTTTAACAAATATATATAGAAGAATAAACCATACAATGGCATACATTACCTATCATAGCTAAGAATGAACGAGGCAGAAATTATAACAACATCATGTGAGAACTTGTAGAGCAGGAATGCAAATCACAAATGAACTATAAAATAGAGGATAGTTATGTCGTTGCCTAGTACAAACCATAAAAAGATAAGAAATATAATGGCGTTTCTTGTGAACCTGTAGAACAGGACAAGCAAGCATTAGTCAAGTGTGCCTAAAATTAAATGAGCAATCAAACTAGACAACGACATGCAGTTACTGTTGTACCTAAGAATGAACCAGGTAGAAATTATAATGAAATCATACTAGAACTTGTAGAGAAGGAACGTAAATCACGAATGAACTACAGAACTGAGGATAGTTATGACATTGCTTAGGATGAACCAACACCAGATAAGGAAACAATGGCATCGCTTGTGAAGCTATATAACATGACAAGCAAGCATTAGACAAGTGTGCCTACAATGAAATGAGCAATCAATCAAACTCTTTCTTAGAATTTCAATAAATATATATGGAAGTAGTTGTTTATCCTAGAATGCAAGAGATGTTGGCTGACTTAGAATTTGCGGTGATCTACACAATGGTCCTTGTTGTTACTGTAGTATCTAGGAATCAGACGAATAGAAATTATAATGGCATCATAAGAGAATTTGTAGAGTAGTAATGCAAACCACGAATGAACTATATATACAGTAAATGATAGCTATGTCGCCACATAGCACGAACCACTAGATATGAAATATATTGACGTTTATCATGAACCTATAGAATAGGACAAGCAAGTATTGCAAAAGTATGCCTACAAATGAATTGAGAAATCTAGTAGAGTGTTTCTTAGAATTTCAGCAAATATAATCTAGCCAGCACTACAAGAAAAATGTCCTTTTACAACCGATGATTTTCGTGGTTGAAGGTCCATTTTCGTGGTTGACAAGACTTCTACGACGGATGACCATCGTGGTAGAAGCCCCGTCACAAATGATTATACCACGGTTTTTTCGACCATTGCGGATCGCAACCTTGAGCCATCAAAAGTCGTTTCGTCATAGATCTGTTCGCTAGCCGCGTTGACTGCTGACGTCATGCATGCTGCCACGTGGAGAACGCCATTAACGGCCAGTTAGCACCATTAACTATCAATGAAACCGTAGTAGAAGTCAGGCCTAGCAAAGGATTGATAATTATTAAGTGGGCTAGACCATTAAGAGAGACCAATATGATCATGACCCATTACTGTTTCGTCTTGCACTATTACAAATGGGCCCACCAGTGCTGCCAATGGAGGCCCATAACCTTTCGGGCCTGTTACTATTTCGACATACACTGTTGGAAATTGGCGCATCTGTAAGGCCCATAAAATGTGAGGCTCATTACTTTTCCGCCCTGTACTGTTTGAAATAGGCCTGTTTTGGCAACCCTCTTTGGCCCGTAACCTTTCTGGCCCATTACTATATTGTTCTACACTATTTGAAACAGGCCCATTTATGTAAGCTGGTGCAGACCATACATATTCAGGCCCATTACTGTTTAGGTCCATAAATGTCCCGCACAAATTTTGGTCAACTAAATGCCTACACGGCCTATGCGATTAATCTAGATATTACATCAAATGCAAACTACTTAAAATTATTACATATTATCAACTCAAGGGAAAGAAAAATCGGCATTTCAGTTGACAATCGAGTTGATACCAGTCCTCAATTTGCTTTCTCCATCTATCACCTGCATCTCCCTTTTGAGTGTGACATCTACATTGGAAAACAACCTTGAGACATAATCTTGCAGCCCCCTCTTTGGTGGCGATAGCAATAATTGCAGTCTGAAACTAAGTAATAACAAGTTAATACATCAAACAAGGCAAACTACTCATTTAACTGATATGACAGGAGCTAAGAACTAGAGTTTACTACTGGTCAATGGTTTAAATATATTGACCATCACGTCAAACAAACATGACAAAACAAGCATTAAACAAGTGTGCCTAGCGTGAAACAAGAAATATAACAATGTGTGTGCTTTGAATTTCAGCAAATATAAACTAGCCAGGTCATTTTAACAAATATATATAGAAGAATAAACCATACAATGACATACATTTACTGTCATAGCTAAGAATGAGCTAGACAGAAATTATAACAGCATCATGCGATAACTTGTAGAGCAGGAATGCAAATAATAGATGAACTATACAATAGAGGATAATTATGTCGTTGCCTAGGACGAACCAGAACAAGATATGAAATATAATTGCGTTGCTTGTGAACCTGTAGAACAGGACAAGCAAGGATTAGACAAGTGTGCCTACAATTAAATGAGCAATCAAACTAGACAATGGCATGTAGTTACTATTGTACCTACGAATGAACCAGATATAAATTATAATGGCATCATACTAGAACTTGTAGAGAAGGAACGCAAACCACGAATGAACTACACAACTGAGGATAGTTATGTCGTTGCTTAGGATGAACCAACACCAGATAAGGAAACAATGGCATCACTTGTGAAGCTGTAGAAGAGGACAAGCAAGAATTAAACAAGTGTGCCTATAATGAAATGAGCAATTGATCAAATTATTTGTTAGAATTTCAACAAATATATATGGAAGGAGTTGTCTATCCTAGAATACAAGAGATGTGGGTGACTTAGAATTTGCGGTAATCTACACAATGGGCCTTGTTGTTACTATAGTAGCTAGGAATCAACCAAATAGAAATTATAATGGCATCATAAGAGAACTTGTAGAGTAGGAATGCAAACCACGAATGAACTATATATACAGTAAAGGATAGCTATGTCGCCGCTTAGGACGAACCACTAGATATGAAATATATTGATGTTTATCGTGTACCTTCAGAACAGGACAAGCAAGTATTGCACAAGCATGCCTACAAATGAATTGAGAAATCGAGTAGAGTGTTTTTTAGAATTTCAGCAAATATAACCTAGCTAGCACTACAAGAAAAATGTCCTTTTACAAAGGACAATTTTCGTGGTTGAAGGTCCATTTTTCGTGGTTGAAAAGCCTTCTACAACGGATGACCATCGTGGTAGAAGCCCCGTCACAAATGATTCTACCACGGTTTTTTTCCACCATGGCGGATCGCACCCTCGAGCCCCGAAAAGTCGTTCCGTCATAGATCTATTCGCCGGTCGTGTTGACTGCTGACATCATGCAAACTGCCATGTGGCCAACGCCTTTACCTATCAATGAAACCGTAGTAGAAGCCAGGCCTAGCCAAGGCATGATAATTAGTAAGTGGACCAGCCCATTAAGAGAGCCCAATAGGATCATGGCCCCTTACTATTTCGTCTTGCACTATTATAAATGGGACCACTAGTGCTGCCAATGGCGGCCCATAACCTTTCGGTCCTGTTACTGTTTTGACATACACTGTTTGAAATTGGCCCATCTGTAAGGCCCGTAAACTGTCGGGATCGTTACTGTTCTGCCTTGTACTGTTTGAAATGGGCCTGTTTTGCTAGCCCTCTTTGGCCCGTAACCTTTCTGGCCTGTTACTGTATTGTTCTGCACTATTTGAAATAGGCCCATTTATGTAAGCTATTGCGGACCATATATATTCAGGCCCATTACTGTTTAGGCCCATAAATGTCCCGTGCATATTTTGGCCTGGTAGGTTACTCGACCTGCTATTGTTCTGCCACTAGGGCCATTCGTCCTGTTACTGTTCTGGCCTCCTATGATCCTGGCCCTTTTCTGGCCCGGCCTGCTACAATTCTGGACCGTTACTGTTTTGTCCATTTAAGGTTCTGGCCCTTTTACTGTTCTGGTCTATTATTGTTCTCGTACTATTACTATTTCGACCTATTAAAATTTTTAGTCAATTACTATTTCGGCCTGTTACTGTTTTGGTCAGTTACTGTTTTGGATCGGGCCTGGTACTTATACGGTCTTACAGTTTCTCATTCAGATATCATAAAATGTGTACAACTTGTGAGTATTTTTTTACTGTTCTTCATCAGCCTAATACAAGATGGGCGAATGTAAAGCACAATACTGTACCCTAATCGACCTATCTAGCGCAGGTATGGTACCTCCTACCGTTGTGTGTGGACAGCGTCAACTGAATGCCTACACGGCCTATGTGATTAATCTAGATATTACATCAAATGCAAACTAATTAAAATTATTACATATTATCAACTCAAGGGAAAGAAAAATCGGCATTTCAGTTGATAATCGAGTTGATAGCAGTCCTCAATTTTCTTTCTCCATATATCACATGCATCTCCCTTTTAAGTATGACATCTACATTGGAAAACAACCTTGAGACATGATCTTGCAGCCCCCTATTTGGTGGCGATAAAAATAATTGTAGTCTGAAACTAAGTAATAACAAGTTAATACATCAAACAAGGCAAACTTCTCATTTAACTGATATGACAGGAGCTATGAACTGGAGTTTACTACTGGTCAACTGTTCAAATATATTGACCATCACGTCAAACAAACATGACAAACAAGCATTAAAGATGTGCCTACCATGAAACGAGAAATATAACAATGTGTGTGCTTAGAATTTCAGCAAATATAAACTAGCCAGGCCATTCTAACAAATATATATATAGAAGATAAACCATACAATGACATACATTTACTGTCATAGCTAAGAATGAACGAGACAGAAATTATAACAGCATCATGCGAGAACTTGTAGAGCAGGAATGCAAATAATAAATGAACTATAAAATAGAGGATAGTTATGTCGTTGCCTAGGACGAACCAACACAAGATACGAAATATAATGGCGTTGCTTGTGAACCTGTAGAACAGGACAAGCAAGGATTAGACAAGTGTCCTACAATTAAATGAGCAATCAAACCAGACAATGGCATGTAGTTACTATTGTACCTAAGAATGAACCAGATAGAAATTATAATGGCGTCATACCAGAACTTGTAGAGAAGAACGCAAACCATGAATGAACTACACAATTGAGGATATTTATGTCGTTGCTTAGGATGAACCAACACCAGATAAGGAAACAATGGCATCGCTTGTTGTAACATCCCAAAAACAATGGAAGCGTAAGAAGGAGTTCTGTGGTACAAAGGACGCCTTTGTGTACCAGCAGATTTTGAGTTGAAAGAAGTGGTTCTGAAGGAAGATCATGATACTCTTTATTCTATCCACCCCGGAGGAACGAAGATGTATGAAGATTTGAAAGAACAATTTTGGTGGCATAAGATGAAGAGAGAAATTGGAAGCTATATCGCCAAGTGTGATATATGTCAGAGAGTCAAGGCGGGACATCAAAGACCCGCAGGATTGTTGCAACCATTGCAGATTCCGGAATGGAAATGTGATTCCGTTGGAATGGACTTTATCCCTGGATTGCCTACTTCTAGTAGGGGAAATGACTCTATCTGGGTCATAGTAGACAGATTGTCCAAAGTCGCCCATTTCTTACCAGTCAAGACCACATATTAGAGTTCGAAGCTAGCCGAGTTATACATTGCTAGAATCGTCAGTTTGCATGGAGTCCCCAAGAACATCGTATCAGATCGAGGAACTCAGTTTACCTCGAGATTCTGGAAGAAAGTCCAAGAAGGTTTAGGAACCCGACTAGATTTCAGCACAACTTATCACCCTCACACCGACGGACAAACGGAGCGAGTAAATCAAATACTCGAAGATATGCTGAGAGCATGTGTGTTAGTATGGATCTAAATGGGAAGATTGTCTACCGTTCGCAGAATTTTCATACAACAACATTTATCAAGCTAGCTTGCAAATGGCCCCATTTGAATTCATGTATGGAAGGAAGTGTCGCACCCCTTTGAAGTGGTCGGAAGTAGGAGAGAGTCCGATTTTTGGACCCGACATCCTACGAGAAGCAGAAGAGAAGGTTCACAAGATTTGTGAGCACCTCAAGACCGCCCAGTCCAGGCAGAAGAGTTACGCCGACAAGAGACGGCGATACCTCACTTTTAACATCGGAGAGTTCGTGTATCTGAAAGTGTCGCCATTGAAGGGAATGCAGCGTTTCCATCTGAAAGGAATGTAAGCCCCCAGATATATCGGACCCTTCAAGATTCTGAACCGTCGAGGGAAGTGTCGTATCAATTGGAACTGCCTGAAGAGATGTCAACCGTGCACAATGTGTTCCTTATCTCATTACTTAACAAGTGCCTCGAAGTTCCGGAGATGACTGAAGTGTTCAAGAACATTGATCATCGGACCATAGAAATCAACAATGACCTGACCTATCCCGAAGTACCCATCCGAATTTTGGAAGAAGCTTTCAGAACTACCAGAACCCGAAGCATCAAGTTTCTCAAGATTCAATGGAGCAACCACACAGAAGAAGAAGCTACCTGGGAGCGCGAAGATCACATCAGGACGGAGTTTCCCGATCTCTTCAAATCCTAGGTAATCTTTTCCGTCCTTTTTCAAATCTCGGGACGAGATCTTGTTTAAGGGGGGAAGGTTTGTAACATCCCAAAAATAATAAACTTGGATCATCAAACTCTAATAAATTAGGGTTAAGAAAAACTTTTCCAACTAAAAATATGAAAGCATTCATATGTGTGTGTATTAAAATTTGGATTCTTTTGAATTGCCTTGGTTCTGTGTTTCTTTGCTTGTAAAATGATTCTTGGGTGAAATGAACAACATTTAAACAATCCCCAAACTTTTCCCAAAGACAAACAAGTCAAAATAAACAAATTAAGTGAATGGTCACTTTGGCCAAATTAACTCCCATGTCTACTTTGGCTATCCTTAACTTTCAGAACTTAACAGAACCATGTATGGATCTTTGCACCCCTTGATAGTACTCATAACAAGGTACCAAGGCCCACTTTGCGATCATCCAAAAACATTTAAATGCTTAGTTTAAATGACAGTTTAAAATTGAATCTGTCTCACATGGGAAGATCCCACTATTTCAAAAACCACTCAAACAAGCTCAATTTTCAAAACCCAAGCACCCACAGAATCCTCAACACATTCCTAGCACACCCACCAAAAATCTTTTCAAAATTCAAAACTCAAGTTCATGCGGCCATTTCATCAAACAGGTTGCAATTTCAAATCAACAAAATCAAAAACACTATGTTGAGCAGTGGTTTGGGCCAACCTTGTTCCCTCTCTGGTTACAACTAGCCTTAGTAGATCATCTAGCACCCTTAACTAACCTCTAGCACCACTGTGAGCTTGCCAATGCCATCAATGGTGAGCAGGCCAAGCCTCACCATGTCACCCCAGTGTGGACAGAAAGCTAGGAGAAGAACTAGCCGTGCCAACCTTGTATAGCATGCAGCCCATGCCTCACCGCCCCCTCTCGACCAGCCCTAGCTCGAAGAAAACAACCATAACTGCCTGGAACACCGCGCCCACGCTGCTGTCGACCATGCCGACACGCACCGCAGAGCACGCGCCGTTCCCACGCAACCCGACCACCTGGAGCCCTCGCCGCCCTCCAGCATGCACCCCACCATCCCAGGAGACCACCAGACATGTTCGTTTCACCGCCCGTACCCCATAGCCACCGCTCGCCGTGGAGTTCGCTGCCTCTGCCTCGCAGAGCATCGCACGTTCCCGACCAATTGCCACCGCCCCTACACACGCATTTAAGCTCTAGAGCATCGCCAGGAGACCGCCCGTCGATCTCAAACCTCGGCCATGCCTCTAGCCGCCCGTAGCCGTGTCGCCACCGTCGCCTGCCCATCCCTCTTGGTCTCGCCGTCGAGCCTATAAAAGGAGACGCCCCCCGCTCGATTTCTTCACACCATCTCACTCCCCTCACCTCACTGATCATTCCACCCCTTAGCCGGAGCACGAGGAGTAGCAGCTCGCCGGAATTGCGCTGGAGCAGGCCGCCTCTGGAGAAGAAGGGAGCCGTTGATTTCGACCACCCCCGGAGCTGCCGCGACCATCCCTGAGTTTGCCCTCATTGACTTCGTCGTTTGCCCGCCTCGCTGTCGTCACTGGAGCCCCGATATGCCCCCGATGCACCCCCATCGAGCCACTAGGGTTCAAGCTCGCCGGTGAAATGTTCATCGTCGATGATGACCCTCAGCCGTTGATCTCACTTCTAATCCAACAAATCAAATCGCCCCGTACCGCTTCGCGTGTTATGAGCCACTGACCGGTAGACCCCCCTGTCAGTTGAGGCCCCCGCTGCGGAGTGACACTGGGCCGGCCCATTAACATCTCCCGCGCAGCCCACTCGATTCAGTGAACCAAATTGCATGAAACCAATTTTGTTATAAAGGTACTGAAATGCTTAATTGAAGCCCGTTGGATTCAAATCATTTGGATCTGTAGATCAACCCTAGTAAAAATAACAAGGTAGAAGCTTTTCTGCATTCAAACATTTTTCAAATTTCAACCATAATAGATTTTGAGTTGATTCCAACTCTCAAAAATCATATTTGATCATACCTTTCAGAATATATAAAAACATTTGGGTTTACTTACAGAAACAATGTTCAAGTAATAAAAGAATGTCACATAGGCATTTCTAGTCACTTTAATTATTTAAAATAAAAAGGTTAAACCTTATTAAATTGTGACACCACTTTAAATCACATTCTCATGTACTGAAATATGTGGTGATGGCATGTGTCAACATGATCCCATGTTTGAGTTGGAGAATATTAAATCTAAAGTAGTTTTTCAATGAGTAGAAATTACTTTTCTAAAAATAAATAAATAATGCAAATGCTTAAATCTTGTAATGTTAGTGATGATGCTAGATCATCTATAGAACACCTTTGTGTGATGATTGAAAATAGTTAAGTGTTGTTTGGTGATTGTGTGCCTCGTATTTATTCATAGACACTAGTACCGACCAAGGATATGAGGAGGAAGGAGGATACTACGAAGAAGAAGCCGAGGAGAACTTCAACCACTGCTCTGCACAAGGCAAGCCTAATACTACTAGTTGATTGAGCAAGCTAACACTTGCAAGATACTCTACTTTAGCAAGCCTTACTAATCAAGTTGACCTATGCAAGCTAATACTTGCTTGTTACCATGCCAACTAGATGCCGTAAGCATATGTGTTCATACCCACTTGATAAACCAATCCTAGTTTTACTTGCAAGCTTTCTACTTTATTTCTTTATCAAAGCTACTTCTTAGAGTTTACTTAAAGTGACTTGTAGATTCTAGGAGGATAATTGAAGGTTGCATAAAGAGCATTAAATTTGGCCTAAGCTAGATAATCTTGATGTCATCCTAAGGCATGGGAGTGCACTTAGTTAAACTCCACTTGTTTACCACCCCTCATTAGTACTTACCCCACTTGTAGATACTAGTTCTAAGCATAAAACTTGATCAACTTTAGATGGGAATACTTGGTGGAAAATGGTTATGAAAACCTTAGATTGATGAGTCATTCTACTGAGATGTTTTGACATGTGTTTCCGAACACCAGATGATTTGTATGATGAAAATGTTAAGGCATGAGCCTTAGCCCTTTATAAAACTGATGGTTGTCTGGATGCGATACCATTCCAATTTTACCGTACAACCACAATACCCAAAAATTGGGTAGGGCTTGACTAGAAACTTATATACTTTAGTATGGGTTCCCTCACGGCCAAAGTCTGAGCTGAGGCTACCTTGTGAAGATTGTCCACCTGTGCAGTACCCAAGATGATAGTTGGTCATGGTTGGTGTGGCGCCCCGCAAAACCACTACTAGAAAATCGCGTTGTTTTTGTGCATTGCATCATCATGAACGCAGGATCATGTCATCATGCCACATTGCATTTGAGCATCGTCATCATCTTGCATTGTTTGCATAAAACTATTTTCGAAAAAACCTGTTTTTGTTTTCTAAACGCCCCGTCTTTGTTCAAACACAAAATTCGGGTCTCCGGATTATTTTGTTTTGTCTGGCAACGGATTTCAAACGCCCTGTTTTAAATAAATAAAAAGTTTAAATATTTTTAGGGGGCAGCCGAACCGGGCCGATCCGACCCAGTCGGCCACCCCCAGTACAAAAAATCAGACCACCTAAACCCTCTTCCTACCCAATCCTATTCTACCCACTTTGCCTCCACCTCACCCCACCCAATAGCCTGCCGCCACCTCACCACTCCCTTCCCCCTATCCTATCCTATGCCGCCACCTCATCCTACCCCACTCCCCACTCCCTCCACCGCCGGACCCACACCACACCCTGCCGCTGGCACAACACACACACAACACACGCACGCCACTCCCCCAGGCCCCACCTGTCGGCCACCAGTGCCCCACCTCCACCTGCTCCCGATCCCACCTTCCCCGACCCGGCCCCATAACCCCGTCTCCTCTCTGCTATCGCCCCGTCCCTCCCCTTACAGAGCTCGTCGCCGCCGCTCTCTCCCGCGACCGCGGCCTCCTTCCTCCTCAGCGTCGCCGGCCCCTCCACAAGAGCTTCTTCCCCAGGGCCCTTCCTCCGCGGCCACCTGAAGCCCTGCCTCCCTCCGGCCTCGCCGTCCTGGCCTCCCTCCGCCTCCTCGCCAGACGAGCTTCCCTCTGGCAGCCCTGCTTCCCCGTCAAGCTTCGTCGCCGCCTCCTCCCCTTCTTCTGTTTCTTCTTCACCGCGAGCAAGCCCGGCACGGCCAACAACCTCGCCACGGCCGCCGTGCCAGCCGAGCTTCCCGGCCCTGCCTTTCCGCCGCCAGGGGGCAGCCCGCCGCCCTCTGCCTCGCCGCGGACCCCCCCGCCTCGCCGGTCTTCTCCACCTCCCCGAGCTCCACCGCGCCCCGCTCCCCTCTGCCAGGACACCGCCTCCCTGCCTCGGCCTCCCACCTCCCAGGACGCTGCCGCCTGCACGCAAGGCCAGGACTGCCCCTTCTCTGTTTTCGGGCCAAGCCCTTGTCGCTGGCCGCTGTAACCGGACGCCTGAGCGCCTTCTAGCGGCCCGTCCTCGCCGCCATCCGCGGTGACCTCCGCGTGCGCCCTGGTCATCCCGTGGCCTCTTTTGTTGATGAACTCTTTTCAATTCTGCCTCGCCAAGATCTTCGGCAAGTATCCAAAGAATCCGATCCCGAAATCCGAAGATTGAACCGTGAAACCGAGACCAAACCCGAACCCCTAGGAACCTCAAGATCTTCACCACTCGAAGTGTTCCGCCAAGATCGCCATCGACAATGGAACCAAGACCTAACCCGGTGGCTTTTGCTGGACCATCCACAAGATCTACAATGGGACGCCATGACTGGGACCCCGGACCCGAAGACCACATGTGCGACAAGTACTCCTTCCCGGATGCGATGCTCGAGAACCCGGACGGTAAGGACACCGACGCAGAACGCCAAGTTCTCCATCCCGGACGCCAAGACCGACCTGATACGCGGGCCCGACAAGATCGACACCGACCAGGGCGAGTCCGATGCGCCCCCGACGCCACACCAAGTCCTTCTTCGCGGAACGCCAAGATCTACTTTGTTATCCGAGAACGATGCCGCCGAGACCGAACCCCAGATCCGGACCCTGAGACCTACCCCGAACCCCTCGGAGCCCAAGTTCGTCGAACCCTAATGTGTGACCCTTTCTCCCGAGCCCTATTTTTATAAATTAATACCTATATGAATTGTTGCATATCAACTTGTTCATGTTTGCATACATATTTGTGGGTGTTTGGGGACCTTATGTCGATTCACCATATAATTAAATATGGGATCCATATGCGGGAAAATCTAGTCGTATATTGGTCCCATTTAATTTGTGTAGCGAACCGGTGCTATCTTTTGCCATGTTAAGACAACATTTAAATTGCGGGGTATCTAAACAACATGAACCACCTATTTAATTGTCTGGACTTCGGTTCCACTTAATATGATCTAATTGCATTGCACCTTTGCCATGTCATACATCATACATGCATCATGCCCGATCTTCTGTCATAGTATTAAATAGTACATCCGGTGTTTATGCTAGTGTTTTGCTTCTTCACGGACTAGGCCGATGAGTTGATGCGAGTGTCAACCCGATCTTCGGATGAACCTTCGGCAATGTTTTCAGGCGAGCATCTCCCCCTTTCTACCTATCTTACTTTTATAGTATTTATTCCCTCCTGTTGATCTATTGCTATCTGTGTTGCGATGCTCTAGCTTTCGTACCCATGATATCCCTTGCAGCCTTATATTGCCTTGGACACCTCCTATTACCTGTTGTTTGGTAGATAGTTGGACCTGCGCGTCGTAGTCGCTTGCTCAAGTGCTGTTGCGTGTCGTCAAGTACCACAGTTGTTGGAGTATTGCCGTGTGTTTATTGTTGGAGATGATCAAGACTTTAATTACTGTTTAACAACTAAAATTGAAGTAGGTAAATGCAGAGGCACAGGTGGGCAATAGATGTTATTTGGTTGTTAACCGTCCACTTGTGTCCCGTAGGACCCCGAGTACTTGATACCTGTTCCTTGAATATTCGCGCTATCCACATCCGGGAGGATTATGGGACCCCCCTGAGCCAGAGCTTGATTCATTCTTATTTCTTGGGGCCACAAACTAGTTTGAGGTTTTATTTACTATCCTGTACTTATGCCATGCTTTACTGCTTTATTTAAATTGTGCGAGGTACTGCACCTGTACTGTTTAGGGAAGCAGAGTGTTTTCGCGGTATCGACAAGCCCAGTCACACTTTCGGGTTCCCAGTCGTTTACAGCCATTGACGCAAACCTTGAGTCCGTTTCGGAGTCAGCTAACTTCGTTGCGGGTAGCTTAATGGGGTGGCCCCCTGAAATATTTCTGAATCTGGTGATTGCTTTGTTGTGAAAGCCTCGTTGGGTTTTGATTTGGATTTTCCGAGGTTGATCGAGTGTGTGTTGCTATTTGTGCACCCCTGCAGGGTAAAACTTTCTAAAAGCCGTGTCCGCGGTTATGGACGACTTGGAGCACAGTATCTCGATCATAGACAACTATAACTAAAGTAGTGCTATAAATTTGACTTTATAATGACTAGTAATCAGCTTCACTATAATGGAATGGCTAAATAAAACTGCCAACAATTGCTTGATTGGGTTGTCGCTTGCTGCTATTGTATCTGACTAGTAAGTATTGCAACTATAACGGAATGGTTAAATAAAAGTACCAACAACTGCTGGGTTTTGGGGATATCTCATGCTAACTGTATCTGACTAGTAAGAGTGCAACTACAATGGAACGGTTAACTAAAAGTGCCCACTGTCTATTATATCAGGATGACTATCTATACCTGACTAGTAATTGCTGCAACGATAACTGAATAAATAAAACTGCCAACTGTGTGAGTTCCTCGGTTGACTTCCTCGTTTGGTCTCGAGGGGGAAATACCAGGATGGGTATGTTTGGTGGTAGTATCAGGTTGGATTCGGATAGGTCTTTCTTATCCCTCTCTGGTAGCCGACAGTTATATCGAGTCTCTATAGGTTGTTTAGTGCATGCTGCGCTGCCGCTTCAGTCCACCACACCTATGTAGGCGAGGACCGCCGAATTCTAGCCTCGCCGTGTACTGGCCTCAGTACTGACCGCTCTCTCTTTTCCTTTGCCCTTTGTCGGCACCCCTTTTGTTTAAGCAGGTTTTGAGATCGACGTCGTTAGCAGGGTTACCCTTCCGGCTTGGCCTGGGCAGGGTTATGGACGCCATTGGTTATTCTTCAGGGCTCTTAGCCCCATTTGCATCTTGTCCGTAGTCGGACGCTCTATCATTTTCAAGGTGATTTGGATCTTTGTATATTATATCTATATTCTTGACTCATTGAGTCGCTGTTGTATATATATCTGTTCTGTGGGTCCCATCGAGGACTGTTGTGCAATGTTATTACTTCGTTTTCCACCCGCACGCAAGTGCCTGGTGGGCACCTTTGAATCGTTTCTATGCGGGTTTGGCGGGAAGCGCTGAAACTTGCATAGGGCCGATTCTGAGGGTGTTACAGAGTGGTATCAGAGCTCAGCAGTTGCGATACCCCACAAGTCCAGCCTGTAGGATAACCTAGGTAACGGCCGAAGTAGAGTGTCAAAACTATTTTTGAAAAATCGGTTGGATAGTTCTGATTAGGTCTGATTTTACTCCTTACCCCTCTGCTGCTCTCCTCTCACCTCTGCGTGTTTTGAATCCGCTCTCTTCTCACTCTTCGAGTCCAGGATTTCTCGTGGTTGGGTTTCATCGTACCTTCAGGGTTTCGCTTCCTCCTTTGGTAACGGTGTTGCTACACCTGGTCTTCATGCTATCCGAGGAATCCTTCGTCTGGTGGACTTCTCTTTGTTCCTTCTCGTGCCTTCCGGTGTTTTCTGACGCGACGACATCATCTACGCCAGATCCGATGCAGAGTCTGCATCACTCCTTTGTTCTTGAACCTCGCTTGTCGAGATCTTCAGTCTAAATCCCGAGAGTTGGTTGCATAAGTCTTCTATTCATGTACAGATTAATGATTTGAGTGCGGGATGGAGTCGCGACCATACCACTACTCATACCATTCGCTTTTGTACATTGAATGGTGGATCGATGCAATTCTTACTCCTTCCATAGAAGTTAGAGGTGGCCTTACCTTTAACTTCGTCTGTTGTTTTCCGAAGTGTTCTCTTGACGAACAGGATCAACGACATCTTGTTGGTGGTGTCGCTGATTTCAAGATGGAACAAGAACCTTTGTTATTGGTGTCACGAAGATCTACACGATGCGAGAAGATTCAGATCTTCGCCCTTCTTCCCGGTACCATGAGGCGGATCTCGAGGGCGAGATCCATTGTTAGTGGTGTCGAATTGTGGCGCCCCGCAAAACCACTACTAGAAAATCGCGTTGTTTTTGTGCATTGCATCATCATGACCGCAGGCTCATGTCATCATGACACATTGCATTTGAGCATCGTCATCATCTTGCATTGTTTGCATAAAACTATTTTCGAAAAAACCTGTTTTTGTTTTCTAAACGCCCCGTCTTTGTTCAAACACAAAACCCGGGTCTCCGGATTATTTTGTTTTGTCTGCCAACGGATTTCAAACGCCCTGTTTTAAATAAATAAAAAGTTTAAATATTTTTAGGGGCAGCCGAACCGGGCCGATCCGACCCAGTCGGCCACCCCAGTACAAAAAATCAGACCACCTAAACCCTTTTCCTACCCAATCCTATTCTACCCACTCTGCCTCCACCTCACCCCACCCAATAGCCTGCCGCCACCTCACCACTCCCTTCCCCCTATCCTATCCTATCCTATGCCGCCACCTCATCCTACCCCACTCCCCACTCCCTCCACCGCCGGACCCACACCACACCCTGCCGCTGGCACAGCACACACACAACACACGCCACTCCCCCAGGCCCCACCTGTCGGCCACCAGTGCCCCACCTCCACCTGCTCCCGATCCCACCTTCCCCGACCCGGCCCCATAACCCCGTATCCTCTCTGCCATCGCCCCGTCCCTCCCCTTGCAGAGCTCGTCGCCACCGCTCTCTCCCGCGACTGCGGCCTCCTTCCTCCTCAGCGTCGCCGGCCCCTCCACAAGAGCTTCTTCCCAGGGCCCTTCCTCCGCGGCCACCTGAAGCCCTGCCTCCCTCCGGCCTCGCCGTCCTGGCCTCCCTTCGCCTCCTCACCGGACGAGCTTCCCTCTGTCAGCCCTGCTTCCCCGTCGAGCTTCGTCGCCGCCTCCTCCCCTTCTTTTGTTTCTTCTTCACCGCGAGCAAGCCCGGCACGGCCAACAACCTCGCCACGGCCGTCGTGCCAGCCGAGCTTCCCGGCCCCGCCTTTCCGCCGCCAGGGGGCAGCCCGCCGCCCTCTGCCTCGCCGCGGACCCCCCCGCCTCGCCGGTCTTCTCCACCTCCCCGAGCTCCACCGCGCCCCGCTCCCCTCTGCCAGGACACTGCCTCCCTGCCTCGGCCTCCCACCTCCCAGGACGCTGCCGCCTGCACGCGAGGCCAGGACCGCCCCTTCTCTGTTTTCGGGCCAAGCCCTTGTCGCTGGCCGCTGTAACCGGCCGCCTGAGCGCCTTCCAGCGGCCCGTCCTCGCCGCCATCCGCGGTGACCTCCGCGTGCGCCCTGGTCATCCCGTGGCCTCTTTTGTTGATGTCCTCTTTTCAATTTTGCCTCGCCAAGATCTTCGGCAAGTATCCAAAGAATCCGATCCCGAAATCCGAAGATTGAACCGTGAAACCGAGACCGAACCCGAACCCCTGGGAACCTCAAGATCTTCACCACTCGAAGTGTTCCGCCAAGATCGCCATCGACAATGGAACCAAGACCGAACCCGGTGGGTTTTGCTGGACCATCCACAAGATCTACAATGGGACGCCATGACTGGGACCCCGGACCCGAAGACCACATGTGCGACAAGTACTCCTTCCCGGATGCGATGCTCGAGAACCCGGACGGTAAGGACACCGACGCAGAACGCCAAGTTCTCCATCCCGGACGCCAAGACCGACCTGATACGCGGGCCCGACAAGATCGACACCGACCAGGGCGAGTCCGATGCGCCCCCGACGCCACACCAAGTCCTTCTTCGCGGAATGCCAAGATCTACTCTGTTATCCGAGAACGATCCCGCCGAGACCGAACCCTAGATCCGGACCCTGAGACCTACCCCGAACCCCTCGGAGCCCAAGTTCGCCGAACCCTAATGTGTGACCCTTTCTCCCAAGCCCTATTTTTATAAATTAATACCTATATGAATTGTTGCATATCAACTTGTTCATGTTTGCATACATATTTGTGGGTGTTTGGGGACCTTATGTCAATTCACCATATAATTAAATATGGGATCCATATGCGGGAAAATCTAGTCGTATATTGGTCCCATTTAATTTGTGTAGCGAACCGGTGCTATCTTTTGCCATGTTAAGACAACATTTAAATTGCGGGGTATCTAAACAACATGAACCACCTATTTAATTGCCTGGACTTCGGTTCCACTTAATATGATCTAATTGCATTGCACCTTTGCTATGTCATACATCATACATGCATCATGCCCGATCTTCTGTCATAGTATTAAATAGTACATCCGGTGTTTTTGCTAGTGTTTTGCTTCTTCACGGACTAGGCCGATGAGTTGATGCGAGTGTCGACCCGATCTTCGGATGAACCTTCGGCAATGTTTTCAGGCGAGCATCTCCCCCTTTCTACCTATGTTACTTTTATAGTATTTATTCCCTCCTGTTGATCTATTGCTATCTGTGTTGCGATGCTCTAGCTTTCGTACCCGTGATATCCCTTGCAGCCTTATATTGCCTTGGACACCTCCTATTACCTGTTGTTTGGTAGATAGTTGGACCTGCGCGTCGTAGTCGCTTGCTCAAGTGTTGTTGCGTGTCGTCAAGTACCACAGTTGTTGGAGTATTGTCGTGTGTTTATTGTTGGAGATAATCAAGACTTTAATTACTGTTTAACAACTAAAATTGAAGTAGGTAAATGTAGAGGCACAGGTGGGCAATAGATGTTATTTGGTTGTTAACCGTCCACTTGTGTCCCGTAGGACCCCGAGTACTTGATACGTGTTCCTTGAATATTCGCGCTATCCACATCCGGGAGGATTATGGGACCCCCCTGAGCCAGAGCTTGATTCATTCTTATTTCTTGGGGCCACAAACTAGTTTGAGGTTTTATTTACTATCCTGTACTTATGCCATGATTTACTGCTTTATTTAAATTGTGCGAGGTACTGCACCTGTACTGTTTAGGGAAGCGGAGTGTTTTCGCGGTATCGACAAGCCCAGTCACACTTTCGGGTTCCCAGTCGTTTACAGCCATTGACGCAAACCTTGAGTCCGTTTCGGAGTCAGCTAACTTCGTTGCGGGTAGCTTAATGGGGTGGCCCCCTGAAATATTTCTGAATCTGGTGATTGCTTTGTCGTGAAAGCCTCGTTGGGTTTTGATTTGGTTTTTCCGAGGTTGATCGAGTGTGTATTGCTATTTCTGCACCCCTGCAGGGTAAAACTTTCTGAAAGCCGTGTCCGCGGTTATGGACGACTTGGAGCACAGTATCTCGATCATAGACAACTATAACTAAAGTAGTGCTATAAATTTGACTTTATAATGACTAGTAATCAGCTTCACTATAATGGAATGGCTAAATAAAACTGCCAACAATTGCTTGATTGGGTTGTCGCTTGCTGCTATTGTATCTGACTAGTAAGTATTGCAACTATAACGGAATGGTTAAATAAAAGTACCAACAACTGCTAGGTTTTGGGCATATCTCATGCTAACTGTATCTGACTAGTAAGAGTGCAACTACAATGGAATGGTTAACTAAAAGTGCCCACTGTCTATTATATCAGGATGACTATCTATACCTGACTAGTAATTGCTGCAACGATAACTGAATAAATAAAACTGCCAACTGTGTGAGTTCCTCGGTTGACTTCCTCGTTTGGTCTCGAGGGGGAAATACCAGGATGGGTATGTTTGGTGGTAGTATCAGGTTGGATTCGGATAGGTCTTTCTTATCCCTCTCTGGTAGCCGACAGTTATATCGAGTCTCTATAGGTTGTTTTGTGCATGCTGCGCTGCCGCTTCAGTCCACCACACCTCTGTAGGCGAGGACCGCCGAATTCTAGCCTCGCCGTGTACTGGCCTCAGTACTGACCGCTCTCTCTTTTCCTTTGCCCTTTGTCGGCACCCCTTTTGTTTAAGCAGGTTTTGAGATCGACGTCGTTAGCAGGGTTACCCTTTCGGCTTGGCCTGGGCAGGGTTATGGACACCATTGGTTATTCTTCAGGGCTCTTAGCCCCATTTGCATCTTGTCCGTAGTCGGACGCTCTATCATTTTCAAGGTGATTTGGATCTTTGTATATTATATCTGTATTCTTGACTCATTGAGTCGCTGTTGTATATATATCTGTTCTGTGGGTCCCATCGAGGACTGTTGTGCAATGTTATTACTTCGTTTTCCACCCGCACGCAAGTGCCTGGTGGGCACCTTTGAATCGTTTCTATCCGGGTTTGGCGGGAAGCGCTGAAACTTGCATAGGGCCGATTCTGAGGGTGTTACAGTTGGGAGGCCAAACTCACAGGAGAGGTGCCTATACTAGAGCGTGTAATGGAAAGGTTAGGATTGATTATCCGCATACTGAGTATGGTGAATTCAGGATTTTTTCCTGACGGATGTATCGAATGTTATGGTGAAAGTGTACAATCTCTGCAGAGTGTCAAACTATTCGAATAGCTGCGTCCGCGGTTATGGACAGTTGGAGTGGCCATACCGTTCCCCCGTCAGACGTTTTCAAAATGACTTATGAAATGAATTGAGAATTTTACTTGACCACAACAGAGTTGTGATATGAAATTCAAGTTCCCATTTAGGTGTTATAAAATTTCAACTAGCTTTTCTTGCTTCTGAACTTAGTAGAGGTAAATCTGGCTTTTTGCAAAACAACCTTAGAGCTTAGTGTCCTACTACAAAAACCCCCTTCACTTGTTAGTATTAGTTTGCAAGTACTTAAAGAGTACTTATGGCTTTGTCCCTGGCTATTCTCGTGGCTAGACTATGAAGAGGAGTACCAGGATGATGGACCCCAGGAAGGTTACGACAACTAGGATCATCTCCCATCGTCAGCATTGCTTGTGACCCCGAAGATGGAGCTTCGCCTACGCTACCTTTATTATTACGTTATTCCGCTGCTTGAGTTGTATTAAGAACTGGATCATGAGATCCTTATTTTTACCTTATGTATGGTTTGTAATGGATGATGTACTGTGGTATCCAAATCTGTTATGTCTCGCAAAAATGGTAATCCTGGGATTGCGATGTATGGCATAACAGGCATCTGGGATTAAAAATCTGGGTGTTGACAAGTTGGTATCAGAGCCAGGTTGACCATAGGAGACCCTAGTTAGACTGGACGTTTGAATCAAAAACTTAGTTTCAAAACAAAAGGAAGCAAATATTTACAAAAACTTATTCCCATTCTTATCACTTTGATTCTTTCGTGAAAATTCATGTTCCTCAAAAACTCTTGCAAAATACATAAATTTTGACACACTTGATCACTCTACTAACTTACTCATCCTATATTCTTATAGATGGACGTGAAGTACATCAAGTTTTATCAGTTGGGAAATGGAGGAGACCTCATCTTTGAGCGGGATTTGGACCAGCTTTCAGAACTTCTGGAGCGTCCACACCATGAGTTCTTTGGAGCTCAGCTCAATGATCAAGGAGGAGAAGATCTGCAGTGGCTAATTGTCGCAAGTATCTGAGGAAAGATTGAACCTCCCACTGCAGAGGTAATTCAGTTCACCTTAAGAGAGAACAACTGGCTCGATGGACTTGCCAGGGCCATGCAGGAAGCTCTTGCCCGTCTGTGTGGGCAGAGTATCAACCAGATCAAGGGTACCCGCTTTGAGTTTTGTCCAAGGCGTGATGCTATGGTACAGCCACTGGAAGCCCCATACCACCACGAGCTGAAGACTCAGTTGGACCACCTTAGCTTCATGATGTACTTTCGTCAGCAGGAATTGGACCATTGCCGTGACTACTCCAACCACAAGTCCGCCATCATCAAGATGAAGGATCAGACCATCGCCATGCTAGCGAAGGATCGCAAGTCTCGCCGCCGTCAGCTCGAAAAGAAGGAGCACATCGTTCCTCGTCTTCGCCACCGCATCTCGGATTTGGAGGAGACCATCCACGAGAGAGACATGCAGTTGGAGGAAAGAGAGAATGCCGGAGAAGATCTTCGTGGAGACCCCTACTCCTATCTCAGCGATGATGATGATTTTATGGAGGATCAGGCCATGGACTTCTTCACCGATGAGGATGATTTTGTGATGAAGACGAGGATGATGAGGATGACGACTACACCGACTCCGAGGAGTAGTAGCACTTGAGCACTAGCGTAGTGAGTTGTATTCGGTCCCACTGTATCGTAGTTTCTAGAATGGTTCTTAAAACCATCTGTTTTTCTTGTTTTGTGGTGTGTGTTTGTATCGTGTGCTATAAATGAATGAATGAAAAGCAAGTTGCAAAAAAAATCTGAGTCAAACTTTAAAAACTTTTCAAAGTCCCTGAACCTTAGAAATTTCCCTCTTTTCTCATGATCTATCTCAATCTTCAGATGCGACGCAGAGGAAGTGGTTCATCCCCGGACCGGATGTTGTAGATCCTGCAAATGTTGGTTTCTGACCGCGAAGCCGAAAGAGCAGAACGTCAAGCCAACCTAGCCACCCTTTAGCAGATAGCCCAGGTGGCCCACAACAATCAAGGCCAAGGAAACCAGGACAACCATGGATCTAAGCTCAAGAATTTCCAGAACACCAACCCACCTGTTTTCACCAAGTCCGAAGAGCCCTTAGACACCGATGATTGGCTGCAAACCATGGAGAACAACCTATAATTCGCCGGAGTGGAAGCTAACGAGAAAGTTCTATTCTCCACCCACTATCTAGCCGGAGATGCTAGAGCATGGTGGAACAGCGTTCGTGTAATGACCGGAGGACAGATGATGACCTGGGAGGAATTCAAGGTCAAGTTCAGCAGAACCCATGTGCCACCAGGTTTGATCAAGAGAATGAGAGATGAGTTCAGAGAACTGAAGAAAGGAAGGATGACCATAGTGGAATACCGTGACAAATTCTTGTCATTATCCAGGTATGCCCCGGATGAGATCGACACTGAAGCCAAGAAGAAAGAGAGATTCTTCAATGGTTTGCATGATGAGATGCAGACTGTGTTGGTCAATATCCCCTTTGCGGATATTGAAGCTCTTGTCGACTCTGCCATCCAGATGGAAGGAAAGATCAACCAAGCCAATGAGAACCGCAAGCGTCGCATGATGCATCAGCCAGGAAACCATCAGACCCCAAAGTATCACCCTAACCCATCTCCAGGATTTGCCCCGAGAACCAACAGACCCCCGATGAACCATCCGACCTATCCCAACCGTGGAAACACAAGGCCCGGAGGAAATCACAAAAACCCCGACAACTCTAACAATTTCAACCGTGCACCACCCAAGTTCAACAACAACAATGCTACCGCCAACACCAACACTGCCCCGAGGACTAGAAGCAATGTTGTGCCTGTTGCAGCAAAGGACAAGTCACAAGTGACTTGTTACGACTGTGGAAATAAGGGCCACTACTATAATGAGTTCCCCAAGAAGAATGCCGCAGCCCCCAATGCAAATGCCCCAGCTCAGCAGCAGCGTCGTGTCCAGCCCAGAAGAAGGTTTTCCCCAGGGAACTCGCTCAACCGCAACGGCCGTCTTTTTCTCATGCATGCTGAAGAAGCTCAGGAAGCGCCAGATGTCGTGCTGGGTATGTTTTCTGTTAATTCAGTACTCGCTAGAGTGTTGTTTGATTCTGGTGCATCACACTCATTTGTCACCAAAGAATTTGCCTGCACTAGTAAGATTCAACCAACAAAACTAGAGCATGTTATGATTGTTCAAATTCCCGGTTCAACCACCAAAGCTAGGCAAATTTGCAAAGCCGTCCCTATCTGAATCCATGTCATAGATTTTTATGCTAATCTGATAGTACTCGGAACTAAAGGTTTGGAAGTAGTACTAGGAATGGATTGGATTACTAAGCATAAATGATTGACTGTGCCAAGAAAGCCATAACCATGACCAGTACCACCGGAATATCAGTCAAGCATGTATCTGAAACCTTACCTCGTCAATTCAAGTGCAACAAGAGTATAGCCCAACCTACCATTGACCAAGTCCGGATAGTCTGTGAATACCCCGATGTATTTCCAGATGTTTTGCCCGGTATGCCCCCAGATCGGGATATCGAGTTTATCATTGAACTAATCCCCGGAACAAGACCCATAGCCCAGAGACCATACAGTATAAACCCGTATGAACTAGCAGAACTGAAGAAGCAACTGGATGCCATGCTGGAAATTGGATTGATTCAACCAAGTGCGTCACCATGGAGATCACCTGTCTTGTTTGTGGACAAGAAAGATGGAGGTAACCGTTTATGTACGGATTACCGGAAGTTGAATGATGTCACTATCAAGAACAAGTACCCATTGCCCAAGATAGAAGATTTGTTTGACCAGTTGACCGGTGCCAAAGTGTTTTCTAATGTTGATCTTAGAACAGGCTATCATCAACTCAAGATGCGCGCAGAGGATATTCCAAAGACTGCCTTTACCACCCGATATGGATTATACGAGTATACTGTCATGTCTTTTGGATTAACCAATGCCCCCGCTTATTTCATGAATCTCATGAACAAGATTTTTATGGACTTCCTGGATAAGTTTGTCGTTGTTTTCATTGATGACATTCTGACTTATTCCAAATCAGAAGAAGAACATGAGCTACACCTAAGGACCATTCTTGGAACCCTTAGAGAGCATCAGTTGTATGCCAAGTTTAGCAAATGTGAATTCTGGTTACACGAGGTAGGATTCTTCGGCCACATTGTATCAGCCGAAGGAATTGCCGTTGAGCCTGCAAAGGTGAAAGATGTCGAAGATTGGCAAGCCCCAACCACTCAAACCCAAGTTCGTGCATTTCTCGGATTTGCAGGATACTACCGCAAGTTCGTAGAAGGATTCTCGAGTATCGCCAGACCCATGACCCAATTGCTGAAGAAGGACAAGAAGTTTGAATGGACAAACGAATGTGAAGCGAGTTTCCAAGAACTCAAGAGAAGATTGATTTCAGCCCCAATCTTAATCATGCCGGATATCACGAAGCCCTTTGACGTGTATTGTGATGCATCCAAGATCGGTCTCGGATGTGTGCTAATGCAAGAGGGCAAAGTTATATCTTATCTATCTTGACAACTGAAACAACATGAGCAAAATTACCCAACCCATGACCTCGAACTCGCAGCCGTAGTTCTAGCCCTGAAGACATGGAGGCATTACCTGATGGGAAACCGTTGTGAGATTTATTCAGATCACAAGAGCCTGAAGTATATATTCACTCAGAAGGAGCTGAACATGAGAAAGAGAAGATGGATTGAGCTAATCAAGGATTACGATCTGGACATTCACTATCAACCTGGTAAAGCCAACGTGGTAGCAGATGCCCTTAGCAGATTGCCGTGCCGCTTGAACTCCATGATTTTGAAGGAGCAACCAAGTTTGCACAAAGAGATGGAAGATTTCCGAATGGAATTAGTGAGTGAAGGATTTTTGGCTAGCATAGAACATCAACCCACATTGATCAGTCAGATCAAAGAGGCGCATAAAGGAAATGCTAGTATCGATGGAATCAAGCGTCGTATCGGTACAGGCAAGGTACCCGGATTTACCGAAGCGTAAGAAGGAGTTCTGTGGTACAAAGTACGCCTTTGTGTACCAGTAGATTCTGAGTTGAAAGAAGTGATTCTGAAGGAAGCTCATGATACTCTTTATTCTATCCACCCCGGAGGAACGAAGATGTATCAAGATTTGAAAGAACAATTTTGGTGGCATAAGATGAAGAGAGAAATAGGAAGCTATATCGCCAAGTGTGATATATGTCAGAGAGTCAAGGCGGGACATCAAAGACCCGCAAGATTGTTGCAACCATTGCAGATTCCGGAATGGAAATGGGATTCCATTGGAATGGAATTTATCACTGGATTGCCTACTTCTAGTAGGGGAAATGACTCTATCTGGGTCATAGTAGACAGATTGTCCAAAGTCGCCCATTTCTTACCAGTCAAGACCACATATCAGAGTTCGAAGCTAGCGGAGTTATACATCGCTAGAATCGTCAGTTTGCACGGAGTCCCCAAGAACATCGTATCGGATCGAGGAACTCAGTTTACCTCGAGATTCTGGAAGAAAGTCCAAGAATGTTTAGGAACCCGACTAGATTTCAGCACAGCTTATCACCCTCACACCGACGGACAAACGGAGCGAGTAAATCAAATACTCGAAGATATGCTGAGAGCATGTGTGTTAGAGTATGGATCTAAATGGGAAGATTGTCTGCCATTCGCAGAATTTTCATACAACAATAGTTATCAAGCTAGTTTGCAAATGGCCCCATTTGAATTCATGTAGTGAAGGAAGTGTCGCACCCCTTTGAAGTGGTCGGAAGTAGGAGAGTGTCCGATTTTTGGACCCGACATCCTACGAGAAGCATAAGAGAAGGTTCACAAGATTTGTGAGCACCTCAAGACCGCCCAGTCCAGGCAGAAGAGTTATGCCGAAAAGAGACGGCGATACCTCACTTTTAACATTGGAGAGTTCATGTATCTGAAAGTGTCGCCATTGAAGGGAATGCAGCATTTCCAGCTGAAAGGAAAGTTAGCCCCCAGATATATCTGCCCCTTCAAGATTCTGAACCATCGAGGGAAGTGTCATATCAATTGGAACTGCCCGAAGAGATGTCAACCGTGCACAATGTGTTCCATATCTCATTACTTAACAAGTGCCTCGAAGTTCCGGAGAAGACTGAAGTGTTCAAGAACATTGATCATCGGACCATAGAAATCAACGATGACCTGACCTATCCCGAAGTACCCATCCGAATTTTGGAAGAAGCTTTTAGAACTACCAGAACCCGAAGCATCAAATATCTCAAGATTTAGTGGAGCAACCACACAGAAGAAGAATCTACCCGGGAGCGCGAACATCACATCACGACGGAGTTTCCCGATCTCTTCAAATCCTAGGTAATCTTTTCCGTCCTTTTTCAAATCTCGGGACGAGATTTTTTTTAAGGGGGGAAGGTTTGTAACATCCCAAAAATACTAAACTTGGATCATCAAACTCTAATCACCAAAATTAGGGTTAACAAAAACTTTTCCAACTAAAAATATGAAAGCATTCATATGTGTGTGTATTAAAATTTGGATTCTTTTGAATTGCCTTGGTTCTGTGTTTCTTTGCGTGTAAAATGATTATTGGGTGAAATGAACATCATCTAAACAATCCCCAAACTTTTCCCAAAGACAAACAAGTCAAAATAAACAAATTAAGTGAATGGTCAGTTTGGCCAAATTAACTCCCATGCCTACTTTGGCTATCCTTAACTTTCAGAACTTAACAGAAACATGTATGGATCTTTGCACCCCTTGATAGTACTCATAACAAGGTACCAAGGCCCACTATGTGATCATCCAAAAACATTTAAATGCTTAGTTTAAATGATAGTTTAAAATTGAATCTATCTCGTATGGGAAGATCCCACTATTTCAAAAACCACTCAAACAAGCTAAATTTTCAAAACCCAAGAACCCAAAGAATCCTCAACACATGCCTAGCACACCTACCAAAAATCTTTTCAAAATTCAAAACTCAAGTTCATGCGGCCATTTCATCAAACAGGTTGCAGATTCAAATAAACAAAATCAAAAACACTATGTTGAGCAGTGTTTTGGGCCAACCTTGTTCCCTCTCTGGTTACAACTAGCCTTAGTAGATGACCTAGCACCCTTAACTAACCTCTAGCACCACTGTGAGCTTGCCAATGCCATCAATGGTGAGCAGGCCGAGCCTCACCATGTCACCCCAGTGTGGACAACAAGCTAGGAGAAGAACTAGCCGTGTCAACCTTGTCTAGCATGCAGCCCATGCCTCACCGCCCCCTCTCGAGCAGCCCTAGCTCGAAGACAGCAACCAGAACTTCCAGGAACACCACGCCCGTGCCTCTTTCGACCATGCCGACATGCACCGCAGAGCACGCGCCGTTCCCACGCAACCCGACCACATCGTGCCCTCGCCGTCCGCTAGCCTGCACCCCACCATCCCAGGAGACCACCAGACATGTTAGTTTCATCGCCCGTACCCCGTAGCCACCGCTCGCCGTGGAGTTCGCCGCCTCTGTCTTGCAGAGCATCGCACGTTCCCGACCAATTTCCACCGCCCCTACATGCGCATTTAATCTCTAGAGCATCGCCAGGAGACCGCCCGTCGATCGCAAACCTCGGCCATGCCTCTAGCCGCCCGTAGTCGTGTCGCCACCGTCGCCTTCCCATCCCTCTCGGTCTCGCCGTCGAGCCTATAAAATGAGACGACCCCGCTTGATTTTTTCACACCATCTCACTCTCCTCACCTCAGTGATCCTTCCACCCCTTAGCCGGAGCACGAGGAGCAGCAGCTCGCCGGAATTGCGCCAGAGCAGGCCGCCTCTAGAGAAGAAGGGAGCCATTGATTTCTACCACCCCCGGAGCTGCCGCGACCATCCCTGAGTTCGCCGTCATCGACTTCATTGTTTGCCCGCCTCGGCGTTGTCACTGGAGCCCCGGTATGCCCCCTATGCACCCCCACCGAGCCGCTAGGGTTCGAGCTCACCGGTGACATGTTCATTGTCGACGACGACCCTCAGCCTTTGATCTCACTTCTAATCCAACGAACCAAATCGCCCCGTACCGCTTCTCGTGTTATGAGCCACTGACCGGTAGACCCCCCTGTCAGTTGAGCCCCGCGCTACGGAGTGACACTAGGCCGGCCCATTAAAATCTCCCGCGCAGCCCACTCGTTTGAATTTAGCCTTTTCTATTTTAATTCAAACTTAGTTCTGTACCTAGTTTCAAAAATCAACCCAGATCGATTCAGTGAACCAAATTTCATGAAACCATTTTTGTTAGAAAGGTACTGAAATGCTTAATCCAAGACCATTGGATTCAAATCATTTGGATCTGTAAATCAACCTTGGTAAAAATAACAAGGCAGAAGCTTTTCTGCATTCAAACATTTTTCAAATTTCAACCATAATAGCTTTTGAGTTGATTCCAACTCTCAAAAATCATATTTGATCATACCTATCAGAATATATAAAAACATTTTGGTTTACTTACAGAAATAATGTTCAAGTAATAAAAGAATGCCACATAGGCATTTCTAGTCACTTTAATTATTTAAAATAAAAAGGTTAAACCTTATTAAATTGTGACACTACTTTAAATCGCATTCTCACGTACTGAAATATGTGGTGATGATATGTGTCAACATGATCCCATGTTTGAGTTGGAGAATATTAAATCTTAAGTAGTTTTTGAATGAGTAGAAATTACTTTTCTAAAAATAAATAAATAATGCAAATTCTTAAATCTTGTAATGTTAGTGATGATGCTAGATCATCTATAGAACACCTTTGTGTGATGATTGAAAATAGTTAAGTGTTGTTTGGTAATTTTGTACCTCGTATTTATTCATCGACGCTAGTACCGACCAAGGATACGAGGAGGAAGGAGGATACTACGAAAGAAGAAGCCGAGGAGAACTTCAACCACTGCTCTGCACAAGGCAAGCCTAATACTACTAGTTGATTGAGCAAGCTAACACTTGCAAGATACTCTACTTTAGCAAGCCTTACTAATCAAGTTGACCTATGCAAGCTAATACTTGCTTGTTACTAGACGCCTTTAGCATATGTGATCATACCCACTTGATAACCCAATCCTAGTTTTACTTGCAAGCTTTCTACTTTATTTCTTTATCAAAGATACTTCTTAGATTTTACTTAAAGTGACTTGTAGATTCTAGGAGGATAATTTAAGGTTGCATAAAGAGCATTAAATTTGGCCTAAGCTAGATAATCTTGATGTCATCCTAAGGCATGCGAGTGCACTTAGTTAAACTCCACTTGTTTACCACCCCTCATTAGTACTTACCCCACTTGTAGATGCTAGTGATAAGCATAAAACTTGATCAACTTTAGATGGGAATACTTGGTGGAAAATGGTTATGAAAACCTTAGAATGATGAGTCATTCTACTGAGATGTTTTGACATGTGTTTCCGAACAACAAGATGATTTGTATGATGAAAATGTTAAGGCATGAGACTTAGCCCTTTATAAAACTGATGGTTGTCTGGATGCGATACCATTCCAATTTTACCGTACAACCACAATACCCAAAAATTGGGTAGGGCTTGACTGGAAACTTATATACTTTAGTATGGGTTCCCTCTCGGCCAAGGTCTGAGCTGAGGCTACCTTGTGAAGATTGTCCACCTGTGCAGTACCCAAGATGACAGTTGGTCATGGTTGGGAGGCCAAACTCACAGAAGAGGTGCCTATACTAGGGCGTGTAATGGAAATGTTAGGATTGATTATCCGCAAACTGAGTATGGTGAATTCAAGATTTGTTCCTGACGGATGTATCAAATGTTGTGGTGAAAGTGTACAATCTCTACAGAGTGTCAAACTATTCGAATATCCGCGTCCGCGGTTATGGACAGTTGGAGTGGCCATACCGTCCCCCCATCAGACATTTTCAAAATGACTTATGAAATGAATTGAGAATTTGACTTGACCACAACAGAGTTGTGATATGAAATTCAAGTTCCCACTTAGGTGTTATGAAATTTCAACTAGATTTTCTTGCTTCTTAACTTAGTAGAGGTAAATCTGGCTTTTTGCAAAACAACCCTAGAGCTTAGTGTCCTACTACAAAAACCCCCTTCACTTGTTAGTATTAGTTTGCGAGCACGTAAAGCGTACTCATGGCTTTGTCCCTAGATATTCCCGTGGCCAGACTATGAAGAGGAGTACCAGGATGATGGACCCCAGGAAGGTTACGACAACTAGGATCATCTCCCATCGTCAGCATTGCCTGTGACCCCCGAAGATGGAGCTTCGCCTATGCTACCTTTATTATTACGTTATTCCGCTGCTTGAGTTGTATTAAGAACTGGATCATGAGATCCTTATTTGTGTAAGACCTTATGTATGGTTTGTAATGGATGATGTACTGTGGTATCCAAATCTGTTATGTCTCGCAAAAATGGTAATCCTGGGATTGCGATGTATGGCATAACAGGCATCTGGGATTAAAAATCCGGGCGTTGACACTTGTGAAGTTGTAGAACAGGACAAGAATCATTAGAAAACTGTGCCTACAATTAAATGAGAATTCAATCAAACTGTTTCTTAGAATTTTAATAAGTATATATGGAAGTAGTTGTTTATCCTGGCATGTGAGTGACATTGGGTGACTCAGAATTTGTGGTGATATACACAATGGGCCTTGTTGTTACTGTAGTATCTAGGAATTAGACGAATAGAAATTATAATGGCATCATAAGAGAACCTGTAGAGTAGGAATGCAAACCATGAATGAAATATATATACAGTAAAGGATAGCTATGTCACCGCTTAGGACGAACCAATAGATATGAAATATTTTGAAGTTTATAATAAACCTGTAGAATATGACAATCAAGTATTGCACAAGTATGCCTACAAATAAATTAAGCAATCGAATAGAGTGTTTCTTAGAATTTCAGTAAATATAAACTAGTCAGCACTACAAGAAAAATGTCCTTTTACAACACATGATTTTCGTGGTTGAAGGTCCATTTTTCGTGGTTGAAAATCCTTCTACGACGGATGACCATCGTGGTAGAAGCCCCTTCACAAATTATTCTACCACCGTTTTTTTTTACCGTGGCGGATCGCATCCTTGAGCCATGAAAAGTTGTTCCGTCATAGATCTGTTCGCTAGCCGTGTTAACTACGGACGTCATGCAAACTGCCACGTGGGGAATGCCATTAACGGCCAGTTAGCACCGTTAACTTTCAATGAAACCATGGTAGAAGCCAGGCCTAGCCAAGGCCTGATAATTATTAAGTGGTCTAGTCCCTTAAGAGAGCCCAATAGAATCATGTCCTGTTACTGTTTTGTCTTGCACTATTACAAATGGGCCCACTAGTACTGCCAACGGCGGACCATAACCTTTCTAGACCATTAATGTTTCCCCATACACTATTTTAAATTGGCCCGTTTGCACGGCCCATAAATTTCCAGGTTCGTTAGTGTTCCGCCCTGCACTGTTTGAAATGGGCCTGTTTGGCTAACCCATTTTGACCGTAACATTTCTGGCTTGTTACTGTATTGTTGGAGATATGCGCAAGAGGCAATAATAAAGTGGTTATGATCATATGTTTATGTTTATGATCAATGTTTACATCCCATGCTATAATTGTATTAACCAGAAAACATTAATACTTGTGTGATTTGTAAACATGTAAGAGTCCCTAGTAAAGCCTCTTGTTAAACTAGCTCGTTGATTGATTGATGATCATGGTTTCCTGATCGTGAACATTGGATGTTATTGATAACAAGGTCATATCATTAGGAGAATGATATGATGGACATACTGAAATAGTTAATCATAAATCCTTCGACCATGAGATCATGTTAATCACCATCACCGGATGGATGCTTTGATGACATTAAACACCGATTTGTAACTGGGTGGCTATAAAGCTGGCATTGAGTATTATGAAAGTATGTGTTGAGTGAAGGGATATGGGTAGGCTACACTAGCGCAAATCAAAATTTTCTACTGTGTAAACCAGGAATACTGTTGTCACAGATCACGGGTTTACCACTAGACGCACGGTTGCAGAACTTGATGAAGCGCGTCGAGGCAGTGTAGATGTTATACGTCTCCTTGTCCTTGTCCAACAAGCAGCTCCCCTTGCGTGGCTCTTCCAAGTGCCACAGATGCGTCACCTCCGAGGTATCCACACGTGCGTGTTCGAAGCGTCAGATGCCAGACTGCTAGGGACGCGCGTGCAACACGGGCGTGAGGAGTGGCGGCTGGGTGGAATGGTCTAACCCTGGCCAGCTCGCCCCACCCTCTCTTATATAGGTGTCCCTAGTGGGCTTCTACATTAGCAGCCCATTAGTAGCCTAATCCTGGTCTAATTCGGATCTAATCCTCATTATGCTTCCAACCCCTTAAGTGTGTGACCCTATAGGTTCATATACGTATAGACATGATGTGAATGCACTTATTCTATCAATAATTGGTAGAGGCCTCTAGCAAGACATGCCAACTCCTAAACGCATACAAATATCATATCGGACGAACCATCACAAGGTTTAGTACATGTCTTTCCCTTTGCATCATGATATTTGTTCTAGCTCCAAGCTGACCTCCCTTTCTCGATACTGTGAATCGGAATCCATTTACTAGGTTAACTCTTAACCATATGTAGCACGGCCATGCATTTCTCGATCCGATCACTCGAGGGGCCCAGAGATATCTCTCTCAAGTAGAGAGGGGCAAACCCAATCTTGATTGACCATGCCTTGCAGCATGCTTCAGGACAAATCCGAAAGCTACCTTTATAACTACCAAGTTACGAAGCAGCGTCTGATAGCCCCAAAGTAGGTCGATCCACATCTCAAGTGCATGCGACAATCTCAGGTTTAAGGGCAAAACGTACACGATGTGTAGAGAGAGCTGCAAGTCTAATTGCCAGTCTCAAGTTGGGTCAGTCCAACCCCATGTTCATAACATGTGTCCACATCATTGGTTTGACATCTCCATGTCTATGACTTGCAAAACATAGTCATCAACCAACCGATGTGCCAGTCTAATATTCACGTGTGTCCTCACATGAACTCCGACTAGGGAAAAATATTTGGATAACCATACAAGTAAAGAGTTTCACAAACAATTCACATAGTTGCCAATCAATACAAGTTAACTAATATGGATATTCAAGGAACATTACAATAACTCATGGATACATAAGAAATATAATCATCTCTATGATTGCCTCTAGGGCATGTTTCCTTCAGTCTCCCACTTGCACTAGTGTCAATCTAGATTGTATCTAATACCTATTGCTCTTGTGTGCGCCTCATGCGCAGGCTGCGGGAGTGGCTTTGTAAAAGGATCAGCAACATTTGAGTTCGTATGTATTTTGCAAATCATGACACTATCATCCTCAACGAACTCTCGAATCTGATGGTAACGCATGCGAATATTTTTGGTCTTCTGGTGCTGTCTAGGCTCCTTGGCTTGTGCAAACCATTGTTGTCACAATAAATGTCCATGGGATTGGACGCGCCCTAAATCACACCAAGAGCGATCAGGAAATTCCTAATCCAAACAGCTTCCTTAGCAGCCTCCGAGGCGGCAATATATTTAGGTTCTGTTGAAGAGGAGGCCACCGTATCTTGCTTGGAACTTTTCCAACTCACAGCACCACCATTCATGACAAACACATAACTAGATTGCGATCTGGAGTCATCCGAGTCGTTAAGGTAACTCGCATATGTGTAACCCCTTACACTGAGTTCATCCTCACGTCCATAAACTAGGAACACATCCTTAGTCCTTCTCAAGTACTTAAGGATATTCTTTACCACTGTCCAGTGACCGTCACCTGGATCAGCCTGGTATCTGCTCATAACACTTAGAGCATAGGAAACATCTAGGCGAGTACATATCATTGCATACATGATGGATCCAATAGCCGAAGCATATGGAATCCTGCTCATGCGCTCGCGCTCATCAGTAGTCAAAGGACACTGAGTCTTGCTGAGTTTTATGCTGTGAGACATGGGCAAGAACCCCTCCTTAACCTCTTCCATGCTGAACCATTTCAACACTTTGTCAATGTATGTACTCTAGCTTAATCCAATTAGCCTCATTGATCTATCTCTATAGAACTTGATGCCCAGAATATATGCCGCTTCTCCTAAGTCCTTCATCGAGAAACTATTTTTCAATGAGGTCTTAACAAACTCGAGCATAGGAATGTCATTTCCAATCAGTAATATGTCATCTAAATATAAATTAGAAATATAAGTGCTCTCCCACTTTCCTTCTTGTAAACACAAGGTTCTTGTTCGTTTTTGATGAAGCCAAACTCCTTTACAACCTCATCAAATCGAATGTTCCAACTCCGAGATGCTTGCTTCAGCCCATAAATGGACTTTAGAAGTTTGCATACCTTTCCAGCATTGTTTGGATCGACAAAACCTTCGGGCTGCATCATATACACGTCCTTAGTTAGGATTCCATTTAGGAAAGCCGTCTTGACATCCATCTGCCATATTTCATAGTCGAAATGTGCAGCAATGGCTAGAATTATCGGTATAGATTTAAGCATCGCTACGGGCGAGAAAGTATCGTCATAGTCAACTCCTTGAACTTGTCGAAAACCTTTTGCAACAAGTCGAGCTTTATTGATGTGAACATTTCCACCCATATCAATCTCCTTCTTATAGATCCATTTGCACTCGATGGCTTTAAAACCATCAGGCAGGTCAACAAAGTTCCAAACTTGATTGTCTCCCATGGACTCTATCTCGGATCTCATGGCGATCAGCCATTTCTCAGAGTCTGGGTCTACCATCACTTCTACATAGGTCGCAGGCTCATCATTTTCTAACAATAATAATTCCTACGCTTCGTGGAGCCTCGCCGACCTTCATTGTTGTGGTGCTTCTATTGCGACGGGTTCCTCAACTTGTTCTGCTACAATAGCATCACTCGTAGAAGCATCCCTGACTGGCTCATATTGAACTTCTTCAGGTTGCACCGACCTTCCACTCGTACCCTTTGAGAGAAACTCTTTCTCTAGGAAAACACTGCTACGAGCGACAAACACTTTGCCCTCTTGTCGGTTGTAGAAGTTGTAGGGGTTCGTAGCATGGAAAACAAAAATTTTCTATCGCATACAAACAAACAAGCCAAGATCTATCTACTAGATTGTAGCAACGAGTCGATGGAATAACTTACCCTCGAAGATTCCAAAGCGTTTAACGAGAGCAGATTCTCGTGGGTGATGTAGTCGTACTCTTTCCGATCTCAAGATCGTGTAGACGATTCTTCCGGCGCCATGTTCCGGCAGCGCTCCCGCAGTCGGTCACACGTTCGGTACTCGACGAAGACCTTCCTCTCCCTTGTTCCAGCAGGCAGCGGAGGTTGTAGCACTCTCCTCGCGATTCCGGCAGCACAACGGCGTGGTACCGGAAGTAGAGGGGAAATCCCGCAGGGCTTCGCCTTAAGCCGGTGCGAGTATGGTGGAGCTTATGAGAGAGGCTATTAGTGGTCTAGTAATTAGACACACCAATTATAAGGCTCTAAACCAATTAGAAGGCTCTAAACCGCTGGCTAAAGCAATTAGAAGCTCTAAACCAAAACGGCTCTAAACCGGAGGTAGAAGATAGGAACTTGTGTGTTCTAGGAGGGGAGCCCTGCCCCTCCTTTTATGGGTGGGGAGGCGCGGCCAGGGGAGGGGAGTCCCTCCCCAAGTCGGCCTTGGGCTGGGCGCCGGCTTGGAGGAGTGGGACTCCTCCTCCAAGTTGGTTCCAACTCCTCTTGCTTGTTTCCCACAGTTTCCTGTTTCCCACAGTTTCCTGTTTTAGCCGTTTGACTTTCAAACTGGCAATTTGACTTTCATGTTTTTGGAACAGAAAGAACACTTAGTACATGATGCAATCATTCAATAACACACTCATGTACCCTCCCCCCCCCGGAGTGCCGGACAATCCGGAACCTTCTAGAACATTCCCGATGAAAACACCGGAATCATTCCCGAACTCCGAAACGGGACTTTCCTTATATGAATCTTATTCTCCGGACCATTCCGGATCACCTCGTGATATCCCGGATCCCATCCGAGACTCCGAACAACATTCGGTCTCTTTCTCATAATACCATAACTACTCAAACAACGTCGAATCCTTAAGTGTGTCTCCCTACGGTTCGTGAATTATGCGGACATGATCGAGACACTTCTCTGAACAATAACCAATAGAGGAATCTGGAAATTCATATGGCTCCCACATATTTCTACGATTACTTTGCGATCGAATGAACCACTTACATATGATACCAATTTCCCTTTGTCTCACGATATGTTACTTATCTGAGGTTATGATCGTCGGTATCTCTGCATACCTAGTTCAACCTCGTTACTGATAAGTATTCTTTTCTCGTTCCCGTGATATGTGATCCCTTGTGACCAAGTCACATGCTTGCAAGCCAATTGGATGACATTCCACCGAGAGGGCCCAGAGTATATCTATCCGTCATGTGGATGGACAAATCCCACTCTTGATCCATGTGTTTCAACCAATACTTTCCGAACACTTAATCCCACCTTTATAGCCACCCAGTTACGGTGTGGTGTTTGATGTCATCAAAGCATCCATCCGGTAAAGGTGATATGCATGATCTCATGGTCGAAGGAATTAGGTTACTATGTATCAGAAAGCATATAGCAATTGAACTATTGAAATGACTTGATCTTTATGCTACGCTTATCAATAGGAGTATGTCCACCATATCATTCTCCTAACGATATGATCTTGTTGTTGATAACATATCAATGTTCATGATAGGGAAACCACAATCATTAATCAAACAACAAGCTAGTGAAGTATAGAGGCTATACTAGGGACTTCAAATTAAGTTTACAATTCACACAAGTATTAATGTTTCCTTGTTAATACTATTATAGCATGAATATAAACATTTATCATAAACACAAAGATATAATAATAACTATATTTATTATTGCCTCTAGGGCATATCTCCAACAGTCTCCCACTTGCACTAGAGTCATCTAATCTAGATTACATGGTAATATACCGAACACCCATGGCAGTTTGGTGTTGGTCATGTTTTGCCCTCAGGAGAGGTTTAGTCAACGGATCCGCCACATTCAGATCTGTGTGTACTTTGCAAATCTTTATATCCCCATCCTGGATATGTTCTCGAATAGCGTGAAAACGCAGCTTGATATGCTTCAGCTTCTTGTGTGACCTTGGTTCTTGCGCATTGGCTATGGCGCCCATGTTATCACAGTAGATAGACATTGGGTCCAGCGCACTTGGAACCACACCCAGCTCTGTAATGAACTCTTTCATCCATATCGCTTCTTGTGAAGCCTCTGAAGCAGCCATGTATTCCGATTCAGTTGAAGATCTCGCCACAACGCTTTGCTTTGCACTCCTCCAGCTAACTGCTGCACCATTCAAAATAAATACGTACCCAGATTGTGATTTAGAATCATCTGGATCGGTGTTCCAACTAGCATCGGTGTAACCATTAACAACGAGCTGTTCATCACCTCCATAAGAAAGAACCATATCCTTAGTTCTTCTCAAGTACTTAAGGATGTTTTTGACCGCTGTCCAATGATCCACTCCTGGATCACTTTGATATCTGCTAGTTAAACTAACAGCATATGCAATGTCGGGTCTAGTACATAGCATGGCATACATTAGAGATCCTATGGCTGAGGCATAGGGAGTCTTACTCATCCTTTCTCTATCTTCTGCCGATGTTGGACTTTGAGTTTTACTCAAGGTCGTATTGGGCAACATGGGCAAGAACCCTTTCTTGCTTTCTTCCATTCCAAACTTCTTTAGAACTTTGTCCAAATATGTACTCTGTGACAATGATATTTGGCGTTTCGATCTATCTCTATAAATCTTTATGCCTAATATGTAAGCTGCTTCGCCAAGATCCTTCATTGAAAAACTATTATTCAAATATTCCTTGACACTATTAAGAAGGTCTACATCATTCCCAATCAACAATATGTCATCCACATACAGTATTAAGAATGCTACAGAGCTCCCACTCACTTTCTTGTAAATACAAGCTTCTCCATAAGTTTGTATAAAACCAAAACTTTTGATTACCTTATCAAAACGTTGATTCCAACTTCGGGATGCCTGCTTCAATCCATAGATGGACCGTTGAAGTTTGCATACCTTGTTAGCATCTTTAGGATCGATAAAACCTTTGGGTTGCATCATATACAACTCTTCATCAATGTCTCCATTGAGGAATGCTGTTTTGACATCCATCTGCCATATCTCATAATCATAATATGCAGCGATTTCTAACATAATCCTCACAGACTTTAGCTTCGCTACCGGTGAGAAAGTCTCATCGTAGTCAACTCCTTGAATTTGTCGAAACCCTTTTGCGACAAGTCGAGCTTTATAGACAGTAACATTACCATCAGCATCTGTTTTCTTCTTGAAAATCCATTTGTTCTCGACAGCCTTCCGGCCATCCGGTAAGTCCACCAAAGTCCATACTTGGTTTTCGTACATGGATCCAATCTCAGATTTCATGGCTTCTTGCCATTTATTGGAATCTGGGCTCATCATCGCTTCCTCATATGTCTCGGGGTCATCGGTGTTGTCCACCACCATGACATTCATAACGGAATCATACGAATCTGGAGTGGTACGAGTTCTCGTTGACCTCCGAGGCTCTGTAGTAACTTCAACCGAAGTTTCATGATCACCATCATTAGCTTCCTCTCTTATTGGTGCAGGCACCACAGGAACTTCTTCCGGTGCTGCGCTACTCGCAATTTCGAGAGAAGGTTCGACAACCTCGTCGAGTTCTACTTTCCTTCCAGTCACTTCTTTCGAGAGAAATTCCTTCTCTAGAAAGGATCCATTCTTGGCAACGAAGATTTTGCCTTCGGATCTATGATAGAAGGTATACACAATAGTTTCCTTCGGGTATCCTATGAAGACGCATTTTTCCGCTTTGGGTTCAAGCTTGTCCGGTTGTAACTTCTTTACATAGGCTTCGCATCCCCAAACTTTAAGGAACGACAATTTAGGTTTCTTCCCAAACCATAATTCATACGGTGTCGTTTCAACGGATTTAGACGGTGCCCTATTTAAAGTGAATGCGGCTGTTTCTAATGCATAACCCCAAAATGATAGCCGTAAATCTGTAAGTGACATCATAGAACGAACCATATCTAAGAGAGTTCGATTACGACGTTCGGACACACCATTACGCTGTGGTGTTCCCGGCGGTGTCAATTGTGAAAGTATTCCGCACTTCTTTAAATGCTCGCCAAACTCGTAACTTAGATATTCACCTCCACGATCAGAACGTAGAAATTTAATCTTCTTGTTACGTTGATTCTCTACCTCACTTTGAAACTCCTTAAACTTCTCGAAAGTTTCGGACTTATGTTTCATGAAATAGATATACCCATATCTACTCAAGTCATCCGTGAAGGTAAGAACATAACGATAACCACCGCGCGATGCTACACTCATTGGACCACACACATCGGTATGTATGATTTCCAATAAGTCCGTAGCTCGCTCCATCATACCAGAAAATGGAGTCTTAGTCATTTTACCCATCAGACATGCTTCGCATCTTTCAAGTGATTCAAAATCAAGTGATTCAAGAAGTCCATCGGAATGGAGTTTCTTCATACGTTTCACTCCGATGTGACCAAGACGACAGTGCCACATATAGGTCGAATTATCGCTTGATTTCAAACGTTTAGCCTCAATGTTGTTGATATGTGTATTTCCACTATCGAGATTCAATAAGAATAGACCATCTATCAAAGGTGCATGTGCATAAAATAGAACAACCATTATTCTCAGATTTAAACAAGTAACCGTCTCGCAATAAACAAGATCCCGATATAATGTTCATGCTCAACGCAGGCACCAAATAACAATTATTTAAGTATAAAACTAATCCCGATGGTAGATGAAGAGGTAGCGTGCCGACCGCGATCACATCAACCTTTGATCCATTTCCCACGCGCATCGTCACCTCGTTCTTCGCTAGCTTCCGTTTATTCTGCAGCACCTGTTTCGAGTTACAAATATGAGCAACCGAACCAGTATCAAATACCCAGGCACTACTACGAATACTAGTGAGATACACATCAATAACATGTATATCAGATATACCTTTCTTCTTGATGTTGCCGTTATTCAAATCCGCCAAGTACTTTGGGCAATTCCGCTTCCAGTGACCTACTCCCTTGCAGTAAAAGCACTCAGTTTCAGGCTTTGGTCCAGCTTTGGTTTTCTTCGTCGGCGTGGTAACTTTCTTACCACCCTTCTTGAAGTGTCCCTTTTGCTTAGACTTGCCCTTCTTGAATTTGGTGGTCTTATTGACCATCAACACTTGGTGCTCTTTCTTGATCTCCACTTCTGCAGATTTTAACATAGCAAATAGTTCTGGCAACTCTTTGTTCATGTTCTGCATGTTGTAGTTCATCACAAAGTTCCTGTAACTTGGTGGCAATGACTGGAGGACGCGGTAAACCCCCAAAGCATTAGGAATCACTATACCCAAGCTTTGAAGTTTGTTTGCGTGCCCAGACATCTTAAGCACATGCTCACTGACGGAGCTGCCCTCTTCCATCTTGCAGTTAAAGAACTTTTCAGAAGCTTCATAACTTTCAATTGCCGCATGAGTCTCAAAAATCAATTTGAGATCCTCGACAATATCATATGGGTCTGACTCTTCAAACCTTTTCTGAAGCTCCGATTCTAAACCATACAAGATAGCACACTGAACTATGGAGTACTGATTCTTCCGAGCGAGGTAAACATTCTTTACTTCATCGGGAGCATCAGCTGCAGGTGGGTCACCCAGCGGTGCATCCAGCACATAGGTCAAATTACCAGCTGTGAGGACAATCCTCAAATTGCGGAACCAATCCGCGAAGTTGCTTCCATTGTTTTTCAACTTTTCTTTCTCTGGGAACGCATTAAAATTGATGGTAGGGGCTGCCATTGATCTACAACATATTTGCAATAGTTTAGACTAAGTTTATGACAAATTGAGTTCAAATTAATTAATGAAATTAAACTAGGTGAACTCCCACTCAAAACAATATCCCTCACATTGTTTTAGTGATCACACAAACCAAATCCACTACATCAACACCGATCATCACGAGAGTTGATATAGTTTCAATGGCGAACAATCATCATGTTCATCATATCTACTATATGATTCATGCTTTACCTTTCGGTAATCCGTGTTCCTGAGACCATGTCTGTACATGCTAGGCTCGTCAAGATCAAACCTTAGCCACCGCATAAGCAAATCTGGCTTGCTTACGTTGTATACACTTGCGGAATCTAACACACCCGATCATCACGTGGTGCTTCGAAACAACAAGCTTTAGCAACGGTGCTAACTAAGGGCGAACACTTTATGATTTGAAATTCATGTGCATGAGGGATCATCTTATAATGCTACCGTCGTCTACTAAGCAATACAAGATGCATAAAGGATTAACATCACATGCAATTCATAATATGTGATATGATATGGCCTTTCTACTTTGTGCTTCCGATCTCCATCTTCAAACACGAACATGATCTCCATCATCACCGGCATTGCATCAAGGTCAATGACGCTTCACCATGGTTGTCGTCCACCGGCTTCAACTATTACAACTACTTTGAATAGACACGCGGGTCTTAACATAAATTAAAAACAACCATATGGCTCCTGCCGGTTGCCAACTTACAATAAGGAACATTGCATACATCAAATATAATCACAATCATGGCCATATCACATCACTGCACACCCCTGCAAAACAAAGTTAGACGCTTCTACTTTCTTTGCATATTTTACGTGGTTTGGGGCTTTCAATAAGTGTCGTTCTAACTTACGAACAAGAACCACAACATTGATACTAGCATTGTTGATTACCCGTTGTAAATTGGATCTTAACTATGCTAGGAGAAACAGGCACCCGCAAAGCCACTTATGCAATACAAGTTGCATGTCAAGCGTGGAGCAAGTCTCATGAACGATGTCATGTAAGGTTAGCCCGGGCCGCTTCATCCCAACATACCGCAAGATGCAAAGTACACAAAAAGCAATCTACAATAAAAGCATCAACGCCCACAATGACCATTGTGTTCTACTCGTGCAACAGATCTACATATAGACACGGCTCTGATACCACTGTAGGGGTTCGTAGCATGGAAAACAAAAATTTTCTATCGCATACAAACAAACAAGCCAAGATCTATCTACTAGATTGTAGCAACGAGTCGATGGAATAACTTACCCTCGAAGATTCCAAAGCGTTTAACGAGAGCAGATTCTCGTGGGTGATGTAGTCGTACTCTTTCCGATCTCAAGATCGTGTAGACGATCCTTCCGGCGCCACGTTCCGGCAGCGCTCCCGCAGTCGGTCACACGTTCGGTACTCGACGAAGACCTTCCTCTCCCTTGTTCCAGCAGGCAGCGGAGGTTGTAGCACTCTCCTCGCGATTCCGGCAGCACAACGGCGTGGTACCGGAAGTAGAGGGGAAATCCCGCAGGGCTTCGCCTTAAGCCGGTGCGAGTATGGTGGAGCTTATGAGAGAGGCTATTAGTGGTCTAGTAATTAGACACACCAATTAGAAGGCTCTAAACCAATTAGAAGGCTCTAAACCGCTGGCTAAAGCAATTAGAAGCTCTAAACCAAAACGGCTCTAAACCGGAGGTAGAAGATAGGAACTTGTGTGTTCTAGGAGGGGAGCCCTGCCCCTCCTTTTATGGGTGGGGAGGCGCGGCCAGGGGAGGGGAGTCCCTCCCCAAGTCGGCCTTGGGCTGGGCGCCGGCTTGGAGGAGTGGGACTCCTCCTCCAAGTTGGTTCCAACTCCTCTTGCTTGTTTCCCACAGTTTCCTGTTTCCCACAGTTTCCTGTTTTAGCCGTTTGACTTTCAAACTGGCAATTTGACTTTCATGTTTTTGGAACAGCAAGAACACTTAGTACATGATGCAATCATTCAATAACACACTCATGTACCCTCCCCCCCGGAGTGCCGGACAATCCGGAACCTTCTAGAACATTCCCGATGAAAACACCGGAATCATTCCCGAACTCCGAAACGGGACTTTCCTTATATGAATCTTATTCTCCGGACCATTCCGGATCACCTCGTGATATCCCGGATCCCATCCGAGACTCCGAACAACATTCGGTCTCTTTCTCATAATACCATAACTACTCAAACAACGTCGAATCCTTAAGTGTGTCTCCCTACGGTTCGTGAATTATGCGGACATGATCGAGACACTTCTCTGAACAATAACCAATAGAGGAATCTGGAAATTCATATGGCTCCCACATATTTCTACGATTACTTTGCGATCGAATGAACCACTTACATATGATACCAATTTCCCTTTGTCTCACGATATGTTACTTATCCGAGGTTATGATCGTCGGTATCTCTGCATACCTAGTTCAACCTCGTTACTGATAAGTATTCTTTTCTTGTTCCCGTGATATGTGATCCCTTGTGACCAAGTCACATGCTTGCAAGCCAATTGGATGACATTCCACCGAGAGGGCCCAGAGTATATCTATCCGTCATGTGGATGGACAAATCCCACTCTTGATCCATGTGTTTCAACCAATACTTTCCGAACACTTAATGCCACCTTTATAGCCACCCAGTTACGGTGTGGTGTTTGATGTCATCAAAGCATCCATCCGGTAAAGGTGATATGCATGATCTCATGGTCGAAGGAATTAGGTTACTATGTATCAGAAAGCATATAGCAATTGAACTATTGAAATGACTTGATCTTTATGCTACGCTTATCAATAGGAGTATGTCCACCATATCATTCTCCTAACGATATGATCTTGTTGTTGATAACATCTCAATGTTCATGATAGGGAAACCACAATCATTAATCAAACAACAAGCTAGTGAAGTATAGAGGCTATACTAGGGACTTCAAATTAAGTTTACAATTCACACAAGTATTAATGTTTCCTTGTTAATACTATTATAGCATGAATATAAACATTTATCATAAACACAAAGATATAATAATAACTATATTTATTATTGCCTCTAGGGCATATCTCCAACAGAAGTAATACCCTAAGGTTTCTCTCGGATATCCCAAGAAAATGCACTTATCCGATTTGGGTGTTAGCTTGTCCGACTGAAGTCGCTTGACAAATGCATCACAACCCCAAATCTTTAGAAAAGACAAGCTGGGATTCTTTCCAGTCCACATCTCATATGGTATATTAACTACGGATTTAGATGGTACCCTATTAAGTGTGAAAGCTGCTGTTTCTAGAGCGTATCCCCAAAATGATAATGGTAAATCCGACTGGCTCATCATCGATTGAACCATGTCCGACAAAGTTCGATTGCGTTGTTCGGAGACCTCGTTTCTTTGAGGCGTTTCGGGTGGTGTGAGTTGTGGAACAATTCCGCAACTCTTAAGATGATTGCTAAATTCGTGACTTAAATATTCATCTCCACGTTCAGATCGCAAGGCCTTTATTTTCTTGCCACGTTGATTCTCTACCTCACTCTGAAACTCCTTGAATTTTTCAAAAGTTTCAGACTTATGACTCATCAAGTAGACATAACCATATCTACTGAAATCATCAGTAAAAGTAATGAAGTAGTGATATCCTCCTCTGGCTGTCATGCTCATTGGTCCACATACATCAGTATATATGAGTTCCAACAAGTCTGTCGCTCTCTCGGGTAAACCCGAAAAAGGCGACTTGGTCATATTTCCAAGTAAACAAGCCTAACATGTCTCGTATGATTCAAAATAAAACAAAGTTAGAAGACCATCACCATGGAGCTTCTTCATGCGCTTTTCAGTTATATGCCCCAAATGACAATGCCATACATAGGTAGGACTCAAATCATTAGGCCGAAGCCTTTTAGCACTAACATTGTAAACATATGCATCATCAAGATTTAAAATAAATAACCCATTTACAATGGGAGCATCAGCCATAAACATAGCATTCTTAGAGATTACACAACCATTGTTTGCACTCGCGAATGAATAACAATCCCTCATCAAACATGAAGGTGATAAAATCTTTTGACCCATACTAGGAATGTAATAACAATTATTCAACTCCATAATAAATCCTGACGGAAGGTGAAGTTGCATGATGCTGACGAACAATGGAGCAACCCTTGCTTTATTTATGACGCGAAAACCCACTTCGCCTTTCTGCACTTCTCTAGTCCTTATTAGCGCCTGCATCGAATTGCAAATATGAGCAACTGATCCGGTATCAAATACCCAATAGTTAACATAAGAATCAGCGAGAAGAATGTCCACAACATTTACAATGCGTACCTGAGTGGGAAGTACTCTTACTTCCACTCTTTTCAAAGAAGCCTGGTACTTGCTGCAGTTTCTCTTCCAATGGCCATGTTCATGACAAAAGAATCACTCAGTGTCTTCTACAGTTCTAGCCTTCTGCTTGGGTACAGGCTTAGGGATCGTATCCTTAGCCTTGCCCTTCTTCTTCCAAGAAGTACCCTTTTTCTTGAAGCTAGGCTTGTTCTGCACAGTCATCACATGGCTATGCCCTGCACACTTCTTCATGTCACTTTCTACTGTTTTTGGCATCCCACATAACTCATTAAGGCCCTTCTCCACCCCATGCATATGGTAGTTCAAAATGAACTGCCCATAGCTAGATGGAAGATACGCCAAAATGAAACCAGTAGACAACTCTTGGACTAGTGGAAAACCGAGATTTCCCAAAGTCTGACTGTAACCAACCATTTTGATCACATGGGGGCCTACAACTGCTCCCTCTGCCAGCTTGCATTCCACAAAGGACTTGGCAACATAATACCTCTCAGTCCTTGCCTGATCTTGGAACATGTCCTTAAGCGCGAAGATCATATCGTACATATCCTGATCCTCAAACTTGTTTTGGAGTTCAGGTTCCATGCATGCAAGCATAAGACAACTAACCTCAAGAGAATCATCACATGCTCTCTTGTAGGCATTCTTGAGGGCAGCAGATGCATTATCAGCAGGTTTATCGGGGATTGGGGTATCTAGAACCGTTTCCTTTTTATCAGACCTGAGAACAATTCTCAGGTTATGGACCCAGTCCGAATAGTTTTTTCCATTTAGTTTATCTTTGTCAAGAATCGAACGCAAATAAAAAGGTGATGCAGTGTTTGCTTCCATTGATATACAATAGAAAACATGCAAAATACTAAGCCATGTAACCATGAAAGAGTAAAACATATTAAACAATTTAATAGCAAATACTCCCACTTAAATCAATATCCCTCTATTGATACTAAGTGATCCAAGATCCACAATTAACAAGCCGACTAGTGAGCTTTAGCATCACTGCTAGAAGACAAGGCAAATCGGTAAGCAACACTTGCTAATCATATCACATATGACTGTTGTTGTTTAGTGACATCTCTATGTCAAAACTAGGCGCCCAACCTTTATGCCCCAAGGTCCTTAACTATTAAGATAACCTTGTCAAGCTCACCAACCCTTATGCATGTAGGTATCCGATACAAACCCATCCATCCAAGGAAAACCGCGGCACCCTAATTTCATAGGCCCACCAACGATTGTACATGGCATAGGATGGTGCAAGGTTTGGTTGGGAGGGCATGGTTTAACTTAAACTTTGTGAGGGATCGTTCTACTTCTATCATCTAAACATGCATAGTAGTAAAACGCATAAGAATAACATTCACATAGATGTGACACAGTTTGGCCCATTTTCTCATGGTGATCTCCATCGCCATAGAACCTGTCCACCATGATGATCTCCATCTTCATGTTCCATGTGAGCCATCCTCCACTCCAAGAACTAATACAAGATATTACTCCTAACAGCTAGTAATCAAAATTACATAGTATTGGGTTCATCACAAGTTGGCACGCAGGCCATTACAATAATTGATAACACATATGGCTCTAGCCGTGTTGCTCTACTCACGACACGCAGGCCATGATAAATTTCATACAAGCATCACATACATATATGGGCCATACTGATCAGATACATCCTGCAAAAACAAGTTATGCATAGAATCGCATTCTACCGGATCATGTGACATCGCAGCACCTAGTTACCTTAACGAGATACAAAAGGGTCTATGATTACACGGTCTAGGGGTCTCCCCCTGCGGGGTTCGAAGGGGCAGCGCCCCTCGCGGTATCTTAAAAAATGCGAGATCGAATCTACACAATTTTCTTTAAGTATTTTGATCGGCAAATAAAATTTACCATAAACCGACTATCATTCCGATTCAATCAAACTCCTTTGATCATGGTACATCGATTTTAGATCTAGGTTCCGATTCGATCAATCATACTGATCTTCACGTGATTCAATAGGTTTTATGTGTGACTGTCTACCCCGATGGCAGAAACCGATCGGTAGGGGTAAGTCGTTCGACGACCTCAGAATCACGATCACGGAAAGCAAGATCATAGATCAATCCTGAACCACCGCAATATAAACAATCACAACATTCATATCAATCTGCATATCACCATATGCAAACATCCCAAACCTATAATTGAACAACATCGGCTCTGATACCACTGAAGGGATACGGGTAGGCTACACTAGTGCAAATCAAAATTTTCTACCGCGTAAACCAGGAATACTATTGTCATAGATCACAAGATTAACACTAGACGCATAGTTGCAGAACTTGATGAAGCGCATCGAGGCAGTGTAAAAGTTCTACGTCTCCTCCTTGTCCTCGTCCCACGAGCAGCTCCCCTTGTGCGTCTCGTCCAAGTGCCACAGATGCAGCACCTCCGAGGTATCCA